>CAOKZL010001194.1:0-1290983 GCA_948472985.1 Iguana delicatissima | reverse complement strand
TTAAAATCGAAATCAGCCTATCACAGCCATAGTGGGCGGGTTTATGTTAATAGCAGGGGTGGTCAGGACGGCAACGTGTGGATCTCTGAAACCACGCTAAGCCGGATCAAGCATAAGACGTATGGATAGAGAGCGCGCATTAACGCGGATACAAAAAAACCCGGGAAAAACCGGCCGGAACCGTCACTACGCGAATTCCTTTCCTCGTGTGGAAAGGGCCTATATCTCAACCATCACTTTTCTTATTATAATTAACTCAAAAATTTGGACTTTTAGCAGTGGTAGCTCATGGTATGTATCAGGGATGGATTTCACACTACCACTGTTGGGACCATAGACCACTAGTAGCTTTAATTTTTTAATATATTACTCCCTCCAAAAGTTTAAATGTCAACAATATCTAGTCCTTCAGCTTCTTTATAAGACTTGCATATCTTCTAAACTTATTCTCGAGTTGCACGTTCAAAAATTCTCTACTTTAAAAAAAAGTCTCAAACTATATCTTCCATTACTCATTTTTAGGCAAGCATAAAATATGTCTCACCCAGATCATGTAAAATTCATCTTATTAGAGTATACCACATACTAGCTGTGTCATCCACCATGTCATTATTTGGGACTAAGGATCTGTAATGTGGGTTGTGAAGAAAGGTTGGCTCTTTTCTCTCTCTATGTGGTAATTATGCACCTAACATTACTCCTACATGCAACAAAGAGGAGAAAAGGTCTTATGATATGATTCAGCTTTATAACAGAGTAGGTAGTGCAGACGTAAGCACAAAAATGACTTTTGGTGCATTAATCCGTCTTTCCCTAAACTAGATGTGTTGGACCACAACTTTCATTATCTCCAAACCAACATGGGCATGGTACCTGGGAGTGGTTGATGTGTGACTGTGTGTGTGTGTGTGTGTGTTGTAGGTCAACACATCTATGGAATACCAGATTGTGGAAGACTGCATTTAATCAAGTCTGTATGTCTGTAGACTTTTGCTGAACTGGTTCCAGTAGGGGCAAAATTAATCTAGTTCTGACTTTTCTTTGCTCTTTTAAGTCTTGGAGAACAGAGCAGAGAATTGGTGAGCAGCATGTGTTGATTAAGCTCACTCTGTCACCTCTGAATGCAAAAAATAATTTATCTGTACAGGTTTAAACAGATATTTCTGAGACAGACATGTCATGTCAGTGGCCACAGATAGAAGAATGGCTCATGGAAACACTCCATGTGTGCCCTGTCATTATAAGGACACACTGGAGTTCTCACATGGTTTACCACATTTACCAGTGCTGGAAAAAGAGGGCCTTGGAAGAAAAGGAAAGGCTTGAGAAGGAAGTTGATTGGAGTTGATTGGAGATCCTCCATAACATGAATTTTTGGCCCATAGACTTGAACTAAAATGTGACTGAGACTGTTATTCTTTGGACATATCATGAAAAGACATTAATCATTAGAAAAGATGATATGCTTGGTAGGGTAGAAGGCAGTAGGAAAAGAGCAAGACCACATTACAGGTAGACATACTCAATTGAGGAAGCCATAGACCACACTTTGCAAGACCCACCCAGGGCTGTTGATAGCTGGTGATTTGGACATCACTCATTCATGGGTCGCTGTAAGTCAAAGTTGATCTGACAACAATGAACAACAAATCACTGGAGTCTCACTATCCCTGTTCGATCAGTGTGTTCTCAGAACTTTAAAAAAAAGTGAGGAAATATGTTTTATCTAACTAGCGTCCACTGGTATAACGATATCTATGTACAATGTTGTTGCACAAATGTAAATGAAATTATTTACTTATTCTTTCTTGGTCCTACTCTTTCTCTAAGGAGCTTATGCAACATGCATGGTTTCTCCCTTCCCCTTGATCTTATTCCTACAACTCTCCAGGATAGGTTAGGCTGAGAGAGAAAGTTCAAAGTCTTTCCAGGGAGCTCCAAACTGAGAGGGATTTGATTCTGGGTCTCTTTGGCCTTAATCTAACATTCTAACTGCTATGCCATACTGCCTCTCACGCCGAATGACTGAGAATCAAAACAACATGATACTTCTTCTGTATGCTTGTTCCAGCTGATAAAATTGTACAGGTTTTATTTTTGTCATTCAATGCTACGTGTTCCACTGTTTGGACAACTCCAGAGAAGTGGCACTAATCCAGCAATGAGCACACCCACACACAGCAATAGCAACAATACCCCCTTTGTCAATTCTCCATCATTCTCTTAATCTTTTGGGTTATTCTCATTAATAATAATATTGTAGTAATATTATTATAATAATATAATTTTCTTATATTTTAGAGGGAAAAATAAAAAGGGAGCCACCACTGTAACATACAGTTTATGTAGGAGTTTTTGTAGGAGTAAGTGCAAAACACTGTAGTATATTCTGTCATTGCTTTCTTGGCTTTGAAACGACAATTATATCTTTAGAGTAAAAGAAAGAAAGAGAGAAGAAATAAAGACCAACTACACAAGAGCAGAAAAACAGCGGTAATTTTATTGAGTTGTGACTCACTTTTGTGCTTTTTTTGTTGTTGAAAAAAATAGATTGATTCCGATAGTACAGTAACATGGATATTGATGAGAAAAAAAATTCAATAAAATCCTGCATTGTAACTTAAATAGAATATTATAAAGAAAAATTCTTATGAGTTACACAGGGTGCTACCTCTCTCCCTAAACACACCTAAATACCTCAGCATCTTTTGTCTCCCCCATCCCTCCGCTTTTCACCATTCTTAGTTTAAGCGTCTCCTACACAATGTTTCTGTGGTTAATTTAAGTTTACTGCAAAAGGAGTCAGAGTGGGCAGAGAGCATTGATAAAGAGATGACTAACAAAGTGCTAGGCATGTGATTAAAGTGTGGGTTGCCAGGCATGGATTAGTTCTCCTCGAGTCTCTCTGCTTTTATCCTAGTTCTGTAGTGAACTAATTCCCTGTTAATGATACTGAAGGTCTCTCATCCTGTCTCTTGCTTTGGAATGAGCAAGACAAAAGGAGCCTACATTTCAGAAGCCTGTGTTCCCTGTTTTGCTCAGGTCGTGGATGATTACATGAAGCAGCTACCTGCCCCTTCTCCTGGCCCAAGCTCTTCTCCTGGAGAGTTCAGAAGAGTGTGGGAAGCTGCAGTGAGCACACAAAGGCACCTACCCCCTCTGTATGCATCATAGGCACCCACCAGACAGATGGAGAACCATGTTTATCTACTAGTTACTGTTTAACATAATGAGAGTATGTAAATCACTGGTGGAACATTGTGCTTGTTGACAGAACCATCAAAACGTACTTTCAAATATTATAACTTTTTGACCAATGGCTATTCCTTAAGGTAGCAGCAGACAACTGCATACTCTTCAATGTTTCACAGAAGAAAACCAGGATGTGTGTGACCAAGCAACATCAGAGTGTGGTCACAATGCCAAACATTATTAATAAGGAAGAAAAACACACTTCTCTCCTCTCTCCTCGCTCCAGCTCAGTTAACTGAGTGCAAAATACTTTTGTACTTTGAACTCAATCTGCAGCAACTGAAATAAGCCCAGGAAAAAAGAAGGTGGGAGGGAGAGAGAAGCAGGGACATTTTAAAAGCAGCTGAAAAAGTGGGATATAGAGAATTAACTGGGACTGTCCTTGACAAATCAGGATAGTTGGAGAGTTTGCTACTAAGGTGGGTCCAAGGGTTAAATTTTGGCCCGAAGCACCAAAAAGAAAGAAAGAGAAAAAAGGAGTGGCAGGAAGTCCACTTCTGGCTTGAAAAAAATGGATATTATGTTAAACAGTAAGAGGAACAGTACAGGAGGCACCTAAAACCTATATATAAGATGAATTACCATTCTAGGATGCTTCCAAGCAAGGCAAATCAACCTTTGTTTTAACCAGAAAACATGTAACTTGGGAGATCTGCAGGATTCAAGGTCCACAAAAAGAACACTGGGGCCACATGCAGCCTGAGGGTACACTTGATTGTGCACCCCTGCCTTGAGGGATTCCTAGGCCACTCCATGGCTGCTGTAATCAGAACGCAGGTCCAAACTTCTTGATTGCTGCTGCTGACTAACTACAAAATTTTGTTCCAGGTTTGTTTACCATAGAATCATAGAAATGTAGAGTTGAAAGAGACCACACAGGCCATCCAGTCCAACCCCCTGCCATGCAGGAACACCTTCAAAGCACTCCCAACAGTTGGCCATCCAGCCTCTGCTTAAAAACCTCCAAAGAAGGAGATTCTACCACACTCCGAGGCAGCCTATTCCACTGCCAGACAGCCCTGACCGTCAGGAAGTTCTTCCTGAGGTTCAGGTGGAATCTCCTTTCCTGCAGCTTGAATCCATTGCTCCTTGTTCTGGTCTCTGGAGCAGCAGAAAACAAGCCCTCTCCCTCCTCTATATGGCATCCCTTCAGATATTTAAAGATGGCTATCATGTCCCCTCTTAACCTTCTCTTCTGCAGACCAGCTCTCTAAGTCTATCCTCATAGGGCATGGCTTCCATGCCCCTCACCAATTTGGTCGCCCTCCTCTGGACTTGCTCCAGTTTGACCATTTCCTTCTTGAATTGGGGTGCCCAGAACTGGACACAGTATTCAAGATGAGGTCTAACCAAAGCAGAGTAGAGTGGTACCAGTACCTCCCTCGATCTAGACACCATACTCCTATTGATGCAGCCGAGAATTGCATTGGCTTTCTTGGCTGCCGCATCACACTGCCGACTCATGTTCAGCTTGTGGTCTATTAAGACTCCTAGATCCCTTTCACATGTATTGCTATCCAGCCACGTGTCCCCCATCCTATATTTCTGTATTCCATTTTTTCTACCTAAGTGTAGGACTTTACACTTCTCTCTGTTGAATTTCATTTTGTTAGCCATGACCATGTCATGAAAAACCAAGTTAAGATGGCACTCCAGGTTGTTTCCCCGCAGCAACCAGATGTGGAGTCCATGGATGCTGTCTGAGGTTGACTGGGAAGGAAACAAACTAGAACAGCAGCTGTGCAGAGCTGTGCAGGAAGAAGCAAGAAGCAGTGTATGCTAGCACGCAGCTCATCAATGGTAGGCTTAGATTCCTGGCTTTACTGTGTTGTGCAAACAACATCTATATTTTCAGATTGCACTTGAAATAGCCTGAAATTTATCTCGGTGGTACTTTCATGCTTATATGTGACATCTCTTGAACAGACAAGTATGGAAAGGAGAATATGGAGAATAGAATATATTCATGCCAGAAATTCTGCATTTTCAAATATCAGCCTAAAAGCATCCCGGGGTAGGTCAATATGGGACAGAATTTTAACATTTCTAAAAGGACATGCACAGGTATAATGTGTAGGGTGAAGGTTTCAAATCTCCTGCCTATAACGGATGCCCATTGCCTGTTAACTATCTACTGGAGTCGAATCTACATGGCAATGAGTTCTGAGCATCTCCTGGATCTGCTTCAGATCCCTGGCAGGCCACAAAAGTGCTTTTTAATTGGACTCTGACCTGGTCTTGTGAGCCACACTCAAGAGTAAAACTGGAGTAAGGGGGCATGATGGCACTGCGCATGTGGGTATCTTATTAGCATGAATTCAGTATTGCCTTAGCTGCATGGATTGGGGTGAGTTGCATCCCCTGAGACACCTTTTAAAACTCCATGGTGTGTGACCATGCTTGCTTTTCCAGGTAATATATTTTTATTTATATTTATACTTATAGATCTATAGATGCATAGATGTGAATACGTTGCCAAATGTTCACTTGTAATGTGTTTATTTGTATTTTAAACGTTGCTTCATCTGTGCATGCCCTCTACATTCTCTTTCCTTTGCACATGTATCATATATGTGTCTACTCAGAAATAAGCTCCTGGTGAGGCCCCCTCTCCAGGTAAGTCCTCTTTCCAGCTCTCATTTCATTTTGGCAAGAAAAAGGGATGGATCTAGAGAATCTAGATGAATCTAGATGAATCTAGAGAATCTAGATCAAGTGAAGACCCAGCAATAACAGTGAAGGATCTCCCTTAAGCTAGCCAGCCAGCCAGCTAGCCTCTGCCCCTGCTGGATCACTCCAAATGTATCCTTGCTGGGAGAAATACATTCCTTCCCCACCCTGTACTATTTTGAGGCAAATCGAATATGCTGGTATGCATGTGAGCAATACTTTTATTGGAAAGGGGAAATATTTGTGGTTCCCACAGAAAAAATAACAAAAGTATCAATACACCTACTGCTTATCTCTTGCTGCAGGAGCAAAACTGTGACTAAACAGGGGCGCAGAAAACATGTAAAATAGCCCCAAAAAACTGGGTTATAGGGAAAAGTCAGAGCAAAGGGTAATATTTTTATCCCAGGTTTAAGCTCTGAAAGAAGGAGGAAATGAGGAAGGAGGAAATTATTTGGAAGCCATGTGCCAGCACAGGGCTAGAAATGGGGCTGAAATGCATTTTCAGCCCCAGGTGGATTGGACCTAGGACAGGTGCGGTTTTCCTGTTCACCTTTATAAATGTCTGTGCTTCCGTTTGCTTGGCTTTCTGTGGTGACCAAGAAAATTATTCCCACACTTCGGTTAAGTTCTTTAAGATAATATGACTACAGGCCATGAGTACAATTACCATTAATGGTCAAAACAGGAAATATACATAATTTTTTAAAAAAAGGTTCCCAGCATGACTCAAGCCACACAGAGCTTTGAGAATTAGTCTTCAGTTTTGCTAATACAGTGACGGCATCTTTATGTTATTATTTCTTTCCCTGCACAAAAATAGATACAGGTATAGAATTCTATCTAGATATTAGGGATGATATAAATGCAATTTACTGCTTTGGACTGGAAGGTCTGTTTGTAGCCATAAGCCTTATCAATTTGTTTTATTTTGAACCATCTAATTATAGGTTAGGTCAGCTCACATATTACCACTGAAAGCCGCTGTCTGTCTGGATTTACTTCAAAGAAGGTTGCAACAATTATTTGTTTATTTATTTGTATATTTATTTGTTAGCACAGATATCCTACTCTATCTGGAAATAACCCCAGAGCAGATTATAGGTGGATTTTTTAAAATCAATGTCTCCGGCCCCAGATTTGTAATTTAAAGAGACACAACAAGAAGGAAAAAAGGAATGTAGATGCAAAACAAACAAACAAAAACTTAGTCATGATTTCTTACTATGACGTCCATTGTTACTGTGTTCTTACTTCAGACAATCAATTGACATGGAGACAGTTTGCTTATGGTTCAAAAACAGCTTTTCAGCGAGTGTCCAAGAAATAGTCTAGTGACCTGACTTTCTCTGAAAGGCTGTAACAGGGCTAGGAATTTCTGGTGTAGTTTGGCCTCATAGCTTTCTGGCCTCTGCTGGAATTTGCTGGCTTCTTGTTACTTTCCCCAATACAAGAAAAGCACAGGGGATCAAGATGATGCTCCTGCTTCCTGAACAGATGGACCTGGCCCTGTTGAACACACTAATGGACAGTTTGTTCCATTGGCATCTTTGAGGGAACAGGACAGCTGGTGGAAGCAGTGGCAAGTGTTATCATAAGGAGTGGTGTGATGCAGCCAGGGTTTGTGGCATCAGAGCCCTCTTTCTGCAATCACACACACACACAAACTACAAAAGTTGGGATAACGGGGAGTTATGGGAGTGTATGTCAGCAGCAGAATGTTGATAAATATGAAAACATTTCTTGTGGTTGGAAATTATGTTTTCTAAGTTCTGCTTTGAACTGACACACCCTAATGTGTTTCAGTTCTATATCTGACATTTTTTGCAAGCACTGGTTTGGACACATTTGACACATAGTCCAATCAAATAAACTTTTCCAGGCAAAAAGATGACTTCCAAAATTACCTGCCACAATGCTAACTTGAACCATGCCCAATCTCATCTGACATAGGAAGCTAAGCGAGGTCAGGCCTAATTATCAGCTGGAAACAAAATCACTGGGAATGCTACAGGCACCAGGAAGGGCTAACAAGACACCTGTCTGAAACCTTGAAGACTCATTGCCAGTCAGAGGTGACAGCGCTGGCCTAGGTGGACCGAGGTCTGATTTATTCACTATAATGTGTTGAGCTAAGTTCTATATCCTGCCTCTAATGGATCTCTCCCGTTGGCAAATGAAACCATGTTTTCTTTTTGACAGACAGACAGACAGACAGACAGACAGACAGACATTTTTCTTTCTTTCTTTCTTTTTTTTACAGACAGAGTGTGGAACTCCCACTCTCTTATTGTTGTTAACGGCCATCAAGTCGACTTCAGGTTAAGGTGACCTGATTGGTAAGAGACCTCCAAACCACTTTATCATCAACAGGCCTGCTCAGGTCTTGTAGACTCAGAGCCATGGCTTTTTTGATTGAGTCTATCCATCTGTAATGCTGTCTTCCTCTTTTCCTACTGCCTTCTACCTTACCAAGCAATATTGTCTTTTCTAGTGAGTCATGTCTTCTCATGACATGGCCAAAGTACGACAGCCTCAGATTAGTCACCTTGGCTTCTAGGGAGAATTCAGGCTTGATTTGCTCTGGGAGTCATTTGGTTGGGTTCACACGACCCCACACACACACAAATAATAATCATAGTCACAATAATGTTAGTAATAATTATGAAATATTGTTGAACGGGAAGGAGATGATAACAACAACAATAACGATGATGATGATGATGATGATGATGATGATAGACCAGAAGGCCAATAGAGACTAACAAAGAAATCGTATTCCTGTCTGTTCAGAAATAAGCCCTATGGAGTTTCATTGGACTTGCAGTTTTAAAATGCTGATAATCTAATATATACCAGTCATCATTTCAAGGTTGTTCTTTGGCAGGAGAGAGAATATAGAGTTGGAGAAACAGAGAGGGAGAGAAGGAGAAAAAAGATGATCAGTATGGCCAGGAGAAGTGGGACAGAAGGAGAAAGAGGAGCAGAAAGAAAGACTCATGGAGTCATAGAATCATAGAGTTGGAAGAGACCACAGGGGCCATCTGGTCCAACCCGCTGCCATGCAGGAACCCACATCAAAGCACTCCCAAGAGAGGGCCATCCAGCCTCTGCTTAAAAACCTCCAAAGAAGGAGACTCCACCACACAGCATATTCCACTGCCAGACAGCTCTGACTATCAGGAAGTTCTTCCTGAGGTTCTGGTGGAGTTCTGGTGGAATCTCCTTTCCTGCAGCTTGAATCCATTGCTCCTTGTCCTAGTCTCTGAAGGAGGGGAAAACAAGCCTGCTCCCTCGTCAACATGAAAACCCTTCAAATATTTAAACATGGCTATCATGTCCTCTTTTAACCTTCTCTTCTCCAGGCTAAACATACCCAGCTCCCTAAGCTGCTCCTCATAGGCCATGGCTTCCAGACCCTTCACCATTTTAGTCACCATTTTAGTACACGCTCCAGTTTGTCGATATCCTTCTTGAACTGAGAAGCCCAGAATTGGACACAATATGGATTCATGGAGAAGGTGACAAATGAGAAGGTGACAAATGAGACTTGGGGAGGGGAAAGGGAAAAGGATGAGACAGAGAGAGGCAGGGAGACTACATAAACAGTGATAATATTACACAATTAGGAGATATTGGGGGAGAGAGAAAAGGAGATTATGTTTGCCTAAGAGAGGAGAAGAGAAAGAGAAACAGCATGAGAAAAGGTGGGAAGGAGAAAACATTTAGCCAGTCCTTATGGGGAAGTGGCAGGAAAGGCAAAAAGAAAGGCAATCAGAAAGAAACTAGAGCTTAAAGGAGAAGATGAGTACAGTGGGCCCTTGGTATCCTCTAGGGCAGTGGTTCTCAACCTGTGGGTCCCCAGATGTTCGTGGACTTCAGCTCCCAGAAGCCCTGAGCATTGACCATAGTGGCTGGGGCTTCTGGGAGCTGAAGTCCACGAACATCTGGGGACCCACAGGTTGAGAACCACTGCTCTAGGGTTTGGTTCCAGGAACCCCCAGGTGGATACCAAAATTTGAGGATTCTCAAGTCCTGTTGTGTACAATAGTGCGGTGTATTGGTATCCCTGATATAAATGGCAAAATCAAAGTTTGCTTTTTGGAATTTTATTTTATTTTTGGAATATTTTCAAGCCTTGGTTTGTTAAATCTGCGCATACAGAATCTGCAGATATGCAGAGCCGACTGTATAGGCAGGGGAAAGAGAATGGGAAAAGGTAGTTAACCAGGACGTGGGAGGGAGGAGAGGAAAAAGGGGAGGAGAAAGACGGAGAGTGAAATAAAGAACAAAAAGAGATAGGAATCAACTGCCTAAGCAGGCAAAAGGAAAAATGACGTTTGTTTTTGTTTTCTTTGCTTGCTTGTTTGCTAACAGTAAAAGAAATCACGTGTACCACAGACCAAGAAAGAAAACTGCAGTTTCAACCATTTAGGGTAGGTGAAGGAGGTAGAAACAAAGTTAACAGTAATGTTGTAGCAGTAGTACCAAATTCTGTATTTCCTGAGGAAGCAAATATGGAAACAGGCCTGCACAGACTGTTCCCTCTAACTGAGCCCTGGTGCTGGCTTTAGTTTGAGAAATTCAGAGGAGGAGGCAGATGACCAAACAGCCCCCACATCTGGAGAGTGTGCAGTAGCAACTCACAACCAGTCACAAGGTAAATGTTCTCTTCCCCAGGCAGAGTTCTTACCCTTGCAACAGCAGGCAAAAATGGCACATCTCATCACACTTAAGACTGGATGCACATTTTTATATGCAGCATCCTTTTTGTGCCTATTTTTGCTACTCTTTTTCTTTTAAAACACTATAATCAATTAAAAAATCTAGACCTGAGCTGATCCCCAGAAGATCTAGTTAGGCTGTAAACCATTGTTTTATTACATCTATCTTTGTTTAGGCAACGCACAGGATATATCTGTTTATACATATATGTCAATATGAACTCATTTGGGGAAACTAGATGGCTGAAACTTCATGGCTTTTGAGACCACTCTCTTATCTCTTTGGACTGCGTGGGCAGCATCCTATTAGTGAAATATGTGTATAAGTGTGTCTTACATATACATAGTTGTCTGCTTTTGTTTGTTCTGTTGTGTCTGTTTGGAAGGGCACAGTGGGGCCCTTTTTGTACGCCAGTCCTGTTGCAAAATGGCCTCAGGAGCGTCGCATGATTGCGAGGACTGTTTCACATGACATCCTCACAGTCGGGTGACGCTCCTGAGGCCATTAGGGGCTGATCATGCATTATATCATTTTCAACTCGTTGCCGAAAATGATGTGCAATTGCGCATCGCTCCCGTGCCCCACACGCACTTACCTTGTGTGCGGAGGCTCCGGAGGTGCAGCCATCGTGCTTCCTCCCCCAGTGCAGCCTGGGAAAGTACCTGGCTGCACTGCGGAAGGAAGGGGCAGAGCACTCACGCTTCCTTCTGGCCAGCATGGAGCTGGTGTGGAGGGGAAGTGGAGGAGACACGAGTACCTCCCGGACGAGATTTTTTGCACAGTCCCTGCACAACGCCAGCAGCACCAGGTAAGGTGTGAAAAGGTCCTGGATTATGCTCTGTTCTTTGGAACCCCTTCCAAAACCTTTTCCCCAACAACTGTCAATACTCAGGAGGGTTTGCTTATCAGTGATGGGGGAAGCAGTTCAGCTGATAGAGATGCAAATGCTCAGGGCTCCTAAGGGAAAGAAAAGAAGGTTGCATGCCTCTGTGAGTGCATCTTTGTTTCTTCTTCCTTCTGAGCTGAGACCAGCCGTGTCATCATCCAAACTGGCTTTCACTCACTCTGGTAAGCAGCAGGGGACTCTCTCAGGGCTTGACAGCTGCCAGCTGGAGGAAATGAAATGGAACTTCTTGATAGAAGATATTGGCCAAGGGTTTGGCCAGCTTTGGAGGTGTTTTGGACTTATGAGCTTTTTGCCAGGATGTGTCTGTGTGATGGCCTTCAGATCCTTTTCTTCGAATTTCCTCAAATACTTTTGGGAGTTCAGCCTTCAGCAGTTAGTGTCATGTCTTTCATGCAGATCTTTAGGTGCTACTTTCACCTTTCTTGCATTTAATTTGTCTTCTGCAAAACATCAGTTTTAACAGTCTTCAGGAATACCCTGTAATCTTATGTTGAGAATAAACAATCACAGCTTTCCTTATTCCGTGCTCTTTTTGGGAACAGGTGAGGGACTGGTTCTGGGGTTTAGCTACAGAAACTCAACATTCTTCTTTATTCTCAGGCTAATATGTACCTAAGAGATAGGGAGGCCAAGCTCTCTCCCATGCTCCAGTTTTTGAAAAGAGGAGGAGGAGGAGGAGGAGGAGGAGGGACTTTAGATTCTTAGAAATTTAAGTAAAGCCATTTCCTCACTAGACTGTTATAGAGCTATTATTCCACTTTCAACATCCTATGGAATCCTGGGGTTTGTAGTGTAGGGAGGGGCCAGGTGGTCCCTCTGTAAACTACAAACCCCAGGTTCCATAGGATGTTGAAAGTGGAATAATCACGCTATAACAGTCCAGTGCAGAAGTGGTCCAAGCCAATCATATAAGTACCCTGTCCTACTTTTTGTCATTGGATGATTTAAAAAAAACCTTGCTAGCCAATTTTAGATATATTTCCTCATTTAATGCTTCCAAAGTATGTAATATCTGTTTTCTTAAAAAAAAAAGCAATAAATACATAATATTTTAATTGAAAAATTGTGTTGGCTTAATTTATAGCCTTCTAAGTCTGAGGTGAGGAGAGTGTGGCCACTGAACAGCATGTGGCCCTCCTAAGGCCATTTTTGTTGACTCAGATCCTCCTAGTGCTTATAAATGCCCTCTAAAGGCAATGGGGCAATTTTGCCATGTTTGGAGCCTTCTAGGCCATTTTAGGCCTAGCCAAGGTCTTTTTTTCCCCCAATAGTAAGTGACTTGGAAATTGACAACAGTGACTTCCTGTTGAAAATAAAGCCTCTCTTGAGTCTAAAATGGCCAGGGTGGGAGGATGCCCCTTAAATCCCATAAGGGGTATTAAAAGCATTTTGGTATAATTTTGTTTTAAAACCTGCAGGGGAATGCAGCCCTCTAACCCACAAGAGGTGCTTGCTCTTGTTTTAAATTCTTTGTGGTTCTTAGGGTTCCCAGATCTCAGGGCCTAGACCTTGCCCTCCAGTTCTCAAGATGTAGAGGACGGATCTCAGGGTGAGAACATTGCCTTGAAAAGTAAGTATATTTCCCCCCAATTATGAATGGTATGCTCTGTGGAACAGTGGTTGAAGCTTTTTATCTTTCTTAATGACATCACCAGTGGTTGACCTTTGTAACATTACCCTTGTAGCATCACCAGGACCTGCCCCATGTGGCAAATCACAAAGGGTTGTCCCTAGATCTCACTCTGGATTTGGCCCTGAAATGTCAGAGCCTGGTATAGTCCTAACCTGGCCACCCTACCCAAAAATGCAAGCTCAGTTCTGGAATATCCCCAGACAACAGGACTCACGGAACACAATGCTTCCCCCTCCTTCAGCCACGCTTCTTCATTTCCTTTTGTTCCTTTCACCTCTCTTCTGTACTTGTTTGAACTTGAGCCTGTTTAAAAGCTGTGTATGTAAGTACAGGAGAGCCAGTTTGGTGTAGTGATTTGAGTATTGGACTACTACTCAGGAGACCAGAGTTCAGTTCCTCACTTGGCCATGGAAATCCGCTTGGAGACCTTGAGCACATCACATACTCTCAGCCCCAGAAAACCTCATGGTAGGTTCACCTGAGAGTCACCATGAGTTGGAAACAACTTGAAGGCACACAAAAACAGTGACAACAAGAACAACAACAGCAACAATGTAAGTGCAGGGTGCAGATCTGACATTCCAAGAGAACGCTCACCAGGCCCGTAGGTCTCTTGCACTCCAGGAGAACTGTATTTTTATATGGAAGAGAGAGGTGGCAGAGAAGAGAAGAAGATGGGGTAGAGAAAGAGAAAGAGGCCTCTTGTAAGACATTCTGTTCAGTTTAAGGTGCCATGAGACTCTCTTGATGTTTGGCATGTTTCAGAGTTGAGCTTACATTTCTGTGCAGTAATCTCTGATTCATACGAAGTTCATGCAGCACTGCAGTGTGTTTGCTAGGGCAGGTTGATCTTGCCCGTGGCACTAACTTCATTGTAGTTTGGTGATATTTTGATAAGGCTGTAGAGAGATGATTTTTAAAAATTAAAATAATTAGACAGAAGGAGACTGTGGAATTAATTGTTTTAAAAGAAGTGTTAAGACGGAGAAGTGTCAAAAGCCAATGATCTGCAATATTAAATTGTATGACACAAACTGGCACAAATTACCAGTTCAAATTTCCAGTTCCGATGAGCCATAATTAAATATGTTGAAATCCCACTGATTCACAGTCATAAGGAAATAATCTCTGTCACCAAAATCCATGAGATTTAGAGGTGTTTAATTTGAAGACAGCCAATGGGATATAGTGCTTTCAGCATTGGACAGACTCTGGAGACCAAAGTTCAAATCCCCACGGAGCCAAGGAAACCCACTGGGAGAACTGGGGTAAATCTCATTCTCTTAGCCTCAGAGGAAGGCAAAGGCAAACCACCTCTGAACAAATTTTGCCAGGAAAGTCCTGCAATAGGTTTCCTGTAGGATCGCCATCACTTGAAAATGACTTTATTCATTCATTCATTCATTCCTTCATTCATTCATTCATTCATTCATTCATTCATTCATTTATTGTATCTGTAGACAGCCTTTCTCTCGGAATTGGGACCCAAGGCAGCTTCCAACAACAAATGCACATTGAAACACATTAAAAATATTAAACACATTAAAGATATTAAAAACGATTAGAACAGTTAAAAAACATTAAATATAAAATAATAATAACACTTAAAATGATATTCCAATTGCACCAAGTTAATAAATAAAGCTACTTGGCTTATGTAAAAGCCTGTTTGAAAAGAAAAGTTTTCACCTGCCAGCGAAAAGAGAACAGGAAGGGGCATGCCTAGCTTCCTCTGGAGGAGCGTTCCACAAGGTGGGAGCAGTCACTGAGAAGGCTCTCTCCGCGTTCTCACCAGGTGAGCCTGGGATGGTGGTGGGACAGAGAGAAAACTTTCTCCAGCAGATCTTAAGGTTTTAGCTGATTCATACAGGGAGATATGGGCCCTTTGCGCACCTTACCATCTTCGGGCGCTGGGGTGCAGGGATCATGCAAGCAACCTCCGGCTAGAGGCTCTTGTGCCCAGGGTCCTTCGGCTCCACACGAGCTGCCTGCTCGTGCAAGAGCCCCACCTCTTCCTTCTGCAGTGCAGCCTGGGAGTTCCCCAGGCTGCACTGGAGCAGGAAGCATGACCGGCACAGCTCCGGAGGCTCTGCACGCCAAGTAAGTGCGCATGGGGCCTGGGGGCAATGCGCAATCGCACACCATTTTCAGCTTCTAGCCAAAAATGAAAAGGTGCGCAATCAGTGCCTGCCAGCCCCTGGAGCGTCACGCGATTGTGAGTGCATTGTACAGATCACTCCTCACAATTATGCGACGCTCCAGGCCCTCTTTCACATGGAAGATGCCATGTAAAAAGGGCCATGGTATTTCAGATAGCCTTGACCTAAGCTATTTAGGGCTTTATAGGTCATAACCAGCACTTTGAATTGTGCCTGGAAACAAATAGGTAGCCAGTGGAGCTGTTTTAGCAAGGGAGTTATATGCTTCCTGTAACTGGCCCTAGTCAGCATTCTGGCAGCTGCGTTTTGAACCCACTGAAGTTTCCCAACAGTTTCCAAAGGCAGCCCCGCATAGGGCACATTACAGTAGTCCAAACAAGATGTAATCAAAGTACAAAGGCACAAAACAATGTGGTGTCTATTTGCAAACATTGACTAGTGCTTGTGATATCATAGTGGCAAGCCATATACTGCCAACCATTCCTGTGCCATTTTTGAAAATCCATTGTTCTTTTACAATTCTGTTTTGATAGAGGCTGAGCATTTCACTCCTTTGGAATGCTGAACAGTCATTTTGTGAGGACTTTTATGATTTTAACAATGTGAGTTCTAGCCTGTGGACACTACCTGTTCATTGCTAGAATATATCAACCTCCTTTTTAAATTAAAAAGGAAAATAAATCTGGTTTCTTAATGAAATCCTAACCTGAGCTTGGCCATGCTAGTTAGAAGATTCTGGGAGATGGAATCCAAGAAAATGAAAGTAAAATTTGGAAACTCTGTTTCTAACATGGATGAAGCTACTGGAATGGAAGCCTAAGGCCATGTCCAAATCTCTTTAAGAACTGTTATGCA
The DNA here is from genome assembly GCA_948472985.1 of Iguana delicatissima. Lineage (NCBI taxonomy): Eukaryota > Metazoa > Chordata > Lepidosauria > Squamata > Iguanidae > Iguana > Iguana delicatissima. The sequence goes on along the minus strand of CAOKZL010001194.1, from coordinate 1,274,782 downwards.
GACAGATCTCTTTGCTCATAATGACAGACATCAAAAGTCCCATTTCAAACAACCCTCTCCCCAAAAGTATTGCTGTTCCTCTCTTAAATTAATCCTGTCTTAGAGCAATCCAAGAAGAGATTGTTTCCACATTCACCTCGCTGAGTTTTCCAGTATTTACAGCCGATTCCAAGGACTGGTTCTGCCTTTAGGCAAAAGCGAGGCAGCTGTGCAGACGCAGACATCATCAGAATCACACCCAATCAGTCTTCCTGGGCCCTGGTCATACCCATTTACAACAGGCTTTTTGCCTTAAGAACTGTGGGTTCTTTTTCTTGTTATTGTTATTTGCAGTTATACACGCTTTATAGGTGATCATTTCTTGGAAAAAGTAAATTTGAACGCTTTTGAAGAAGAAAACTTTTCTGTGGCAACAAGCCACTAATTAGAAGCACAGAATAAATTTATTTACCACAAAAAACTGAAAGCATGTTATCATCAAGTCAGTCACTTGTCCAAAACAATCATTCAGCTTTATCAGAAATCAGCAGGCAGGAGGGCTGACGTGTTTGCCAAGGAGTGGGAGAATGATTTGGCTATTTGTGGGTGAATGGATATGTAATAACATGTGATACACTGGACACAGGATGTGTATGCATCACCCAGGCCTTTGTGATGGATAATGAAACAAATTTTGGCTATGCATTAAAATGCCATTAGCAGATGAATCACATCTTCTTTCTGCAGAATTGGAATTTTTCACTCAAATCAAACACCTTGCTGACTCAAAAAGACCAAAACAAAACCCAGAAACCTAAAGATAATCATAAATTCCCTCATTTTGTGTCTCTGTCCTGTTCAGAGTCCTAATCCCATTATATGTGTTTTATGGTATTATAGTGATCCGGTTATTTTACTTTCAGTTGATGACTATTGAAGACAGGGGTGGCTAGTACATCTACTACTGTGGTGGTGCCAAGTCTCATCTGAATTTTACCACTTCTCTAACAGCTACTCTGAGTTGAATGGCAGCTCTACAGACACCAAACGAGGGCCCCATAGTACAAAACCTTTTGCTGCAAGAAGAGGAATAGTAAAATTCAGAGCAGTTTTGCCACCTCATGGCAATGGACCCATCAGCTTTCCTGATTATAAATTTGGAGCTTGATTCAGAGATTCATAGCAGACTCACTGAAGTCCTAGGCCATTTCCTCACTAGACTGTTATAGTGCTATTATTCCACTTTCAACATCCTATGGAATTCTGGGGTTTGCAGTTTAGGGAGGGGCCAAGTGGCCCCTCCCTAAACTGCAAACCCCAGGATTCTATAGGATGTTAAAAGTGGAATAATAGTGCTATAACAGTCTACTGCAGAAACGGCCCTCATTTGTTAACTTAAACCTACTGATTTAACAATAGTATTTTGAATATGGTCTACCCCCAGGGCTGCTGAAAGAAGGTTTGGACCCCAGTGAAAAATAATAATGGTCCTCCAACTAGGATTGTCAGGTTTTTCAAACAGCAATACAAGACAGTACTCTCTGTTGCCAGGTCAACTTAGGAATGGCAAGGACATGTGACAGAGGTCTATGAAAAGCCATACTCTCCAACATTTCACAGGTGAAGATACACGTGGCCAAATAACATCAGAGAGCAAAGTGGCAAATGTCATTAACGAGGAACAACACACAAGTTAGAAAGGGCTGTGGCGGTTTATTTTTGCTTCAGCCTACTAGAAAGGGCAAGATTTTGCCCCCTTCTCGCCTCTCCCCAATACTGAGTTAACTGAATGCAAACTACTTCTGCGCATTGAACTCAGTTTGCAGCAGTTGAAGTGAGCTGAGGATAAAGGGAGGAGCAGGAGGAGGAGAGAGAAGCTGGGACGTTTTAAAAGCAGCCAAAAGACTGGGATGATTAAGAATGAATGGGGACTGTCACTATCAAAACTACATCAGCCCACCTCAAATCTCACAAGAGGAGGGGCTCTCATGAGAGTTCCAGGCTCTCACTACACTAGAGAACTGGAAGTTGCATGAGAATCCCTCCTTTTATGAGGCTCGAGGCAAGCTTTATACATATAGGCCTGCCTCCCATACTACTTGCCTCAGTCACCTTAGCCTGTAAAGCTGAGAGTACGAAGAGTGTGCACCAGCTGCACTCAAAGCAGAAAGACCCCTGAAGTATTTGGTATGTTTGGTATGTAATCTGAAACTATTTGCTGCATATCTAATACTCAGGGGTTGATCTGTGGTGAGTGTGGCTGGTGTCTGCTTTTCTTGCTCTCATTGGATTAAAGTGTATGGGATCTGGGGCTGCAACATGGTTAGGCCCCCAGCCTCCTTCCAGATCTCTGGGGCCTTGTCATTTGTACTGGCTGCTCCTCCCCACCTGGCCAGCCCTTTGGATCCAGACTAGTACACATTTATGTCTCGTTTCACCAAACATATGCATTAATCATATTCACAGAGATTTTTAAGAGAAGGAGAAACTCCTGTAGTCACCTTCAGGACTCCAGTTAAGTTTGGATTGCCAGTTCAGGATTGTCCCAGGTCCTGAATTTTCCAGGCCAAAATCTGAGACCTAGGAAAGGCCCCTGGTTGTATCATTAAGCAATACAGTTGATCCTCCACATTTGCAAGTTTGACTTTCACTTATTTGATTATTTGAGTTTATTCAGAACCTGCCCCCAACCTTAGGCATTTATTTTCCAGGGGCACCTTTCCTCTCAGAATCTGCAGCCCTTCAAAAACCCGCCTCTGGTCCTCCTCCTTCTCCTCCTCCTCCTCCAGCCACTGTCTGGCCAGCTAAGGACAGCTCGTAGCCCAGTTTCTGAGCACCACAAACCTTATCCGAATGCCCCACCTCCCAAGGAAGGAAATAGGTGGGAGAGAGGAAGTATAGGGTCACCATGCCAACCCACCCCCTTTCTCTGACCTGGTTTGGACCCGGGGTGCTCATTCTCCTCACCGTGCCTCAGCCCCCTTCCCACAGACACACACATACACACTTTGATATTTGTTATTTTCACACTTTTGTGAGGGTTCTGCACCCCTAACCCTAGCAAATATGGGGGCCAACTGTATATATTTAGCACCAACCACAGTTGTTCACAGCTTGTCATTCAAATGCCCATATACAGAGAGAACATATTTTTCTTGTTTGGAAATTGAGATAGAAATCTTAGTTTAAGGGGGTTATCTCTGGATCAAGGCAAAATGAAAGAATTTTATTCTTCCTCATTGATTTAGAGAGATGAGATAAGGATCATTTAAACTAGCCTATTTACTTCTAGCCAGAAGGTGGATGAAGCGCAGCATGGAGAGTGAGCTCTGGCACAGCAACAACTGAGAAGGAAGGAGGAAACAAACTGAATGAATGAATGAATGAATGAATGAATACAGAGAGCCCTTGGAAAATCTTTGCAATTGCAGCAGCAAATCCACTGAGCTTTGCACATTTATAGCAAGCTGCTGCTCTCCCACTTGAACTGGAGATTTGTACATAGTCCTTTCCTGTAGCCTCCAAATGAGGGCACCAAAACTGGAGAGTCTGCACCTTTGCCTCCCACCTGGAGATGACTCATGGAAGCTGGAGACCCTGAGTCAAGCCCTGAGATCTGGCAACCCTAATTCTGGGCCGCAATCCTGATCTATATTGAGCGAGTCTATGCAAGACTGCTGTGAGTTGGTGTGATGGTAAGAGCTGATCTCATCCCAGCACAGGGATAACTTTCTTGTATTGTAGAGATAGTGCCTAAACAAACAAACAAACAAACAAATAAATAGAGTAATTTGGGGCAGAAACAGGAGGAGACCATGGGTTACATCTGAAAAAAACAAAGGGGGAATTGGATACATCCACATAAAGGTCTGGAAACCAAGCCCTATGAGGAACATCTTAGGGAGCTGGACATGTTTAGTTTGGAGAAGAAAAGACTGAAAAGTGACATGATAGCCATCTATAACTATCTGAGGAATGTGATGAAGGTGGAGAAGGCTTGTTTTCTGCTGATCCAGCTACTAGGGCATGAATCAATGGAATGAAACTGCAGAAGAGGAGATTCTGCCTAAAGATTAGCAAGAACCTCCTGATAGTGAGAGCTGTTCAACAATGGAAAGACTGTATCAGATGGTTGTGGATGCGCCATCATTGGAAGTCTTTGACAGAGGTTGGGTAGCCTTTTCTCAGGAGTGCTTTAACTATATCTTCCCGAATGGCTATGAGCTGGATAGCCCAACTATGATTCTGTGACTGCAACCCATGTAACAAGCAAGACATCTACCAATGCACCAGAAAGAATTATGTTTTTTTTAAAAGTCACTCTTCAAGTAGAGATTTAAAGAAAAAAAGATTGAGAAAGAGGAAGGAAACACTAGACATCTTATACTTGTCAAGATTTTAATTGCATCTTGGAAAAATAAGCAATAAGAACATCAATAAAATAAAAAACCCATAATCTCCTGACACATTTCGCCAGTCTGGATGGGTCCTCTGCCTAGATTACACCCATAAAGAATTTCCAGTAGGCCAAGGTCAAGATTTTTGGTCCCGCTGGCCAAAAAGGTTGAGATTTTTGGCCCCATTGATACTGTGGCTCAGGAAGGTGCTTATCATACTGTCTCTCTCCTCTTCATGCTCATGTCTCAGGGTGTAGGGTTTTAACTTCCCCTCCCTGCCCACTAAGATCTAGGAATGGATTCTCAGTGGGGATCACTGGGAAGGAGACATTTCCACCTCTTCCACACCCACCATTCTCCATCTTAGGTCAGGAAACAGTGATCCTGAGATGCATGGAGATTGCTGGGATGTGTGTCTAGCAGAGGTGAAAGCTTCCACCTCCAACTACAGGGCCCACTGAGTTTGCCACCTCTCCAGTACACTCAGCTTCTTCAGTTCCCCAGTGCTTCCCAACAGGATTCTACTTTCCCCACTATTGGTAGCAGAAAGCATCTATTTTAGTGACAGAAGGACAGACATGGTGTGTGTGTGCGTGTGTGTGTCTCTGTCCTTTTTTCATTTAGTGATTATCCAGGATTAGCAGCATGGAAAAAATTATCTCAGCAGCCTCAGAATTGCTGTAGGGTAGAAAATGGGTCAGCCCCTCCCATTCCCAAGAGAGCCCAACAGGCATAGCTGTTATGGAATACTGTAGGAACCCATGGTACAAGCATCCTGCAGTAGCAGAATGAGTCATACACTCACCCACCTACTGAGACCATGGGCCACGGGTACCAGCATTAATGACAGCAACATGGGAGTAGCTGTTTTTCCCCTGCAGCGTAGCTGGATTGCCTGGGCTGCCGGGGAAAGTGGGTGGATTCCCCTGGCATCACAGGACATATGGAGATTGGAAGCGGAACTCAGGTTGACAGGCATCCTGTTCCCAGCTGTATACCAAAATGGACTAATTTCTTCCTGCACTGAAAACAGAGGATGAGGTAGTGGAGCTGTCAGATTTTAGATTTCACGTTGTTCAAGACAAGGCTGACTATTTCTTTGTAAAGAGCCACCGGTATTGAGACTACTGCTGCTGTTACTAACTAATCATAATCATAATTCAAAAGTCAGATGCAAGGAGCATATCACTATGTAACTGTAATAGATCAAGGGTTTTCTTACTGTGAATACAGAAATCTGTAAGCAATCAGGTTGCAAATAAAACAAAAAGATGTAATTCACATTTTCCAGGAATATGAACATAGCTATTAATGTGTAAATGATGCTGTTTCCATATGAAAGAAGATTTAAAATACATCCTGGGTGGTATAAGAAGTCATTACGATAGTCATTATACCAGGAAATACAGGCTCTTAGATTTAAAATGGCACATTAACACTTGTTAATGTGGCTACCATTAGCTTGTGATACATTTTTGAAGTGTTCCAAACACTTACAGGACACAGAATACAGCTTGAATGTATGCATGATTCATATTACATATATAATTGCATGCTACATACACAGAAGCATCACTTGATGAACAATGTCTGAGTTGTCAGATAGTAGGATTTCACTTTACTTAAAATACTTTGCTTCTTTCTCTCACTGGAAACTGAAACACAACAGAGGGTTCCAGTATCACTCCTTCTAACAGCAAACTCAAGTGATAAGTGTCCACAGGATTCAGATGAATTAAAAATGGGTTTTGTTTTTGTTCTTCCTGTTTAGTAAGCACCAATGTCAAAAACAGTACAGTTGGAGTAGCAAAGAGCACTGAACGCTGGACTGATCCAGTGACATATAATTAACATCCATTCACCAAAACACTGGGACTGGAGAGCCATGGTAAAATTGTTCACTGTGATTAGCCTTTAGAGCTCAGTGACAAAACTACATGGCTACCTTTTTCTTTGCCCCTCTCTTCACCCTGGCATTGTTATCACCATGAACTGGCCTGGCTTCGGTAGATACTCGATATCATTTTGATATCACAATTCGGTCTTATTTTGCCACCCTCAGCCAAGTGTTTGTGAGGCCCCCAAACAAGCACGGAGCTAGGCATTATTCAACTATTAAATGCTGAAACATTCCTTTCTCCACCTAGGCAAGCCAGACTCAGCCTGATCTTGCTTTAGGAGACCTCCCGAAACAAACACTTCATTAAGGATGCATGCTAATACAAAGAGCCCCTGCCCCGAGCAGGCACCCTGGCAAGCTGGAGACTCCACTGCCCAGGCAAACTGCATCTACATACTGGTCATTCCTTTGTCAATTCGAACTTAATCATGTTAAATTCTGATCTTTCGGAGACATTGTCTTGTGCCCAAACCTCATTGTTCTCTCCCAAGTACAGACTAGCCCACGGTCATATTTTCCCCCATATAAACCCCTGGTTCCAAGAGCTTCCTCGGATCACTCCAGACTTCCATCCAGCCTTGCTGCCGCTTTGTCGGGCAAACTCCCCTCAGCCACCATGCTGAGTTTCTTCATTACCATCTTCAGCTTCTTCAGGACTACGAGAAAAGTGTACCCACTTCTCCTGAAAATCCTTATTTCTAATTCTTCCATTAGCTGCGTGAATGTGGTGTCTTTTCTGTTTGTTTGTTTGTTTGTTTGTTTGTTAGTTAATAAAACATCATTTTTGCTATTTTAAAACTGTCGGACTGCTTGACTGACCTGACCCCGTATACATAGGGTTACAAGATCCTCGCAGAGTTACCCTGCCTCTCGTTAGCTTAAGCAGAGTGCTCCAGTTAATTTCCCCATCTTTGCTTGTTGTTGTTTGGTTATTTGGGCACCCCTCCTGGGACCCCAGCACACAGGGTAACACATTATAGAGAGAAGAGTTGTCCTAATATAGAGGTATTGCGAAGGAATGCATCAGTCTTGGGAAACACACTGTCTTTGTCTCTGTGCTTCTTCAAATCAAAATTGTGAACAAATTTTCAGGAGGACTTGGATTCAGATTCAGGCCAAAGGATTCTGGCTTTGATTTAGACATATCCTAAATCTGTTGAAAGCAGTCCTGTTTGGTTCTGGATTTGGAATCCAGCTGAACCTGAAGCCTCCATGTTTAAGTATAAAAAGAAAGTAAGTATAAAAGGAAAGCCACTGCCTCAGAGCAATCAAGAACCCTTTGCCTGCAAAGAAGGTGTATTTCCCCCATGTCATCTAGTTACCCCAATATTTAGAAAGTGACCATTTACCACATCCTTCAGCATGCTACCTATTATAAGGGCAATGGTATGAGGGGTGGCAAATTTGATGCACTGCAGCAGAGATATAGTGTTTAATTTTCCAAACACAAAGAATGGAACATGAGCAACTCTTCTTCTCTAGCCTGAAAAAAATAATTGCACAACAGGCAGATAATGCGTAGTGTACCATTCAGAAAGCTGTGAGTGGGTGTTGAAAATCATGGGAGAAACAGACAGAAGAAAGGACGGAACAAAGAAAGACAAAGAAATGAATGTATCCCCAACCCAGTGTGCTAATGCCAACATCTGGATTAGGTTTTCTGCTATCTATCCATCTTGCAAACATATAACAACATACTCTCCAACATTTCAGAAATGAAAATTGGGACGTGTGGTCAAGCAACTTCAGAGTGTAGCATAAAGTATTAAGGAGCATCACACAAGCAAGGAGAGGCTGCAGCAAGTTGATTTTGACTGACGCCATGGGGAAGGGCAAGATCCCACCCCTTCCTTTCCTTTCCTTTCCTCCCTGATGAGCTGAATGCAAATTACTTTTGGATTTTGAACTTCATTTGCACCAATGGAAGAAAGACAATGACCAAGTGGGAAATTGGGAGGAGGAGAGAGAAACTGGAGCATTTTAAAAGCAAATGAAAAAAGAGACAACCGAGGATTAATTGGAACTGTTGCTGCCAAATCAGAACAGTTGGAGGGTATCCATTTAATCTATCTCTTTGCACATAACCACTGATTGAAAATAAGAAGGCCAGAGTATTGTCTCTTTGTGTGTGCATGTGTGTGAGTGAGACAGAGGGATAGAAAGAGAGAAATGTGCATTGATAGTCATTATTTTTTGGCTTCAGTCTGTGATTCAACCCAAACCACCTTGTTCTGAACCCATAGTTCATGTTGGTGGAGAGGTTTTTTTTTTTAAAGGATACCTCCATCTGCTAGCCTGACAAACGACAGTCACTTTTGTAATACCAAAGGTAAAATGGAAAAGGGGGAATGCCTTTGGACTCCCAGCACACCTGATTTCTGCTGTCAACAGTAACAATTGTTTGATACTGTCTGGATGATTCCCATCTGTTGTGGATGCCAGATGACCCAAATCAATAAGGAAAGCTATTGTGATATATTTATTGTCAAAGTGCCTCAGTTTCCTCACTTTATAGCATGTGGTATTGAACTCTTGTTTTTGATGGACATTGTTTTACTATCCTTCATTATATTTCTGTAGTCTCAGTGTGATTGCACAAGGCCATGACAGAAGTGACAAATTATCATACTTATTAATAGTGATATGATTACCCGGAGAACACAGTTTTAGTGCGACCTAGTCCAGAAGATGATACACACACACAAAAGACTACTACTAAGTGTAGTTTTCCCTTGCTGGGCTAGGAGAAATAACCAGAAAAAGGCAATTGTACATACCTCTGTTTGAAGCTCTGTGTGTTTGTATGTATGTGTGTGTGAGTGTATCATAGTTAGAGTTCTTCAAACTAAAGGACCCAAAAATAAGGTTAAATTAGACATAGAAATATTAATTTGCCTATTAAACACAGAATTGTCATATGAGAGTGTGTGTTATTTTTGAAAACAAAAGGCAAAAAGTAGAGATGGGTAAAGGGCAGTTACAGACGTTGAAGCTCATTAGCAAGACAAAGCCATTTACAGAAACCCTTTACACGTGTTTGTCTACAGCAGTGGTTCTCAACCTGTGGGTCCCCAGATGTTTTGGACTTCAGCTCCCAGAAGTCCCAGCCACTATGGTCAATGCTCAGGGCTTCTGGGAGCTGAAGTCCAAAAACATCTGGGGACCCACAGGTTGAGAACCACTGGTCTACAGGTTTAAAATGAAAACTCAGAATCTGAAGTAGTCAAATTTAGTACCGCAGTCCAGATTCCATGCTACACAATGTGCACAGAAAATGGGCTTCCCTGACCATGTCGTTGTCCAGTATGGAACTTGGATAAAATGGTGTTTTGATTCACAGGTCCCAGAATACAACTGGCCATTGAGTTGTAGTCCAAAAAAGTAACATTTCCAGACTATGGTGCAAACTGAAGAGCGCTTTTGCATCTCTGATTATTTCAAAGTGTTTTAGAATATCAGCAAGCATAGCAATATTATTCTCATGGAGAATGTTATGAGAGAGAAATATCTCAATTCCTCATCATGCTGAGCAAATTTATAATCACAACTCATGATTTGGTAATACTAGTCTAAGGCCCTTTTCACATGCCAGTCCTGTTGCGAAATGGCCTCGGCAACATCAAACAATTGCCAGGACCATTCCATATGACATTCTTGCAATCGCGCGAAACTCCCGAGGCCATGAGAGGGCGATCGTGCATTATGTCATTTTTGGCTCATTTCCAAAGGTGATGCATGATTGCGCATCCCTCCCATGCCCCACATGCATCTACTTTGTGTGTGGAGGCTCCGGATGCGCAGCCATCACGCTTCCTCCCCCAGCGCAGCCAGGGAAAGTACCCAGCTGTGCTGCAGAAGGAAGGGGCGGAGCCTTCACACTTCCTTCTGGTCAGAATTGGAGCTGGTGTGGAGGGGAAGCGTAGGGGATGCAAGTGCCTCCCGGATGAAGCTTTTTGCGCGATCCCCGGCGACACTAGCGGCACCAGGTAAGGTGTGAAAAGGGCCTAACTTTTTAATTGGATAACATACCCTCCAGTTCTCCTGATTTGGAAGAAACAGTCCTGATTGACCCTCTGTCCTGCTGCTTTAAAAATGTCTCAGTTTTTTTCCCCTCCTCCCACTGATGCACTGAACTGGTAATGCAGTGATGTGAGTGGGAAATGAAAAGAAGGAAGTGGAGAGAGACAGAATTCAAAAGAATGCTTCTCGCAAATGGCCTACTGAACTCAAAATATCAGTTCCTTTATGTGGCCGGAAACCAAACCATTCTGAGTAATCAAGCAAAGAGACATTTCCTTGTAATACCAAGAGGATAACCTCTAGTTTTTCAGAATAACATTTCCACAACAAACATAGCGAAAGCTACAAATTTGGTCGTATCCGGTCTAAGCTGCATGAAAAAGTTGTTCAACATGAACGGTAGTCTACACTAAAAATAACTACTTCAGAGATCATAAAATTATCAGATCATGAGCTGGAAGGAATCCCAAGGGCCATCCAGTCCAATTCCTGCCTAGATAAGAAGTTCACAAGTAAAGCAGACCAACAAGTGGCTATGCAGCCTCGGTTTCAAAGTTTCTAAGGAAGGAGAGCATAACACCTTCTAAGGCAGTCGGTTCTACTGTCCAACAGCTCTTATTATCAGGAAACTCTTCCTGATCTTTAATCAAAATTGCCTTTCCAGTACCTTGAATCCAGTGGCTCAGGTCCTGTCCTTTGGAGCAGCAGAAAACAAATTTGCTTCATTATCACCATGACAGTCCTGAAGATATTTAAAGATGGCCATCAAATCACCTTTCAGTCTTCTCTTCTCCATGCTAAACACACTGAACTCCCTCAACCTTTCCTCACCGGGCTCAGTTTCCAGACTGTGTACCATCTTAGTCACTTTCTTTTTACCTGTCGATACCCTTCTTGAACTGTGGTGCCCAGAACTGGACATAATATTCCAGGCTAAGTCTGACTAAAATAGAATAGATGGCACTTTTGCTTTTCCTAAACTGTACATTACAGTTTTGTTGTTGTAGCCTAGCATTACTTTGGCTTCCCCCACTTTTGGCTCCTACACGATTTAAAAAGGACTAGTGGAATCATATTAGACAAAGACAGTGAAGCCACCATATACATTACTTTCTGATGGATCAGAAAGTAATATTTTTAATAGAATATTTCACGCACACACACACACACACACACATCTATATATCTATATATTGTTACCACCGGGTACTGGCCTGGCCTTTGGTGAACCAAAGGTATCATTTTGATATCGCAATTCGGCCCTACTCTGCCACCAGCCAAGTGTTTGTGAGGCCCGCCGAACAAGTGCGAAGCTAGGCATGGCTATTACTTGTCACTCCCACCAAACCAAGCCAGATATTGCCAGATCTGCTTTAGGGGACCTCCCGAAACAAACACCGTCATTATAAATGCATGCTACCACAAAGAGATCCTCTGCCCTGAAAGGACACCCTGGCGAGCTAGGTACTTAACCGCCGAGCTAGTCGCATTTACATACCAGCCATACCATTGTCAATTCGGAACATAATTCAATCATGCAAATTCTGACCTTTCGGAGGCTTTGTCTCCAACCCAAAACTTATTGTTTACACCCGAGACCAGACCAGCCTGCGGTTGTTCTTTCCCCTATAAAAATCCCACGCTCTGAGAGCTCTTCAGAACCCTCGCTGGATCGCTTGGACTTCATTCTGCCTTGCTGCCGCTCGGTTCAGCAGATTCCCCTTGGCTGCCACTCTGGGTTTCCTCTTCTACAATTGGCTTCTCCAGGACTGCAGGACAGGTGGCATATCACCCATTCCCCTTGAACTCTCTTTTCCTTTTCTAGTTAGGAGTGTGTTTGTGCTTTTCTTTAATAACTGTTTAATAAATCTTAATTGCTGTTTGAACCATTTGCCTCCTCACTGACCTGACGCTGTAGACATAGGGTAAAAGATCCTGCTGCGTTACCCTGCCTCTCGTTAGCCAAGAGAGTGCTCCAGCTAATTTTCCTCATCTTGCTAGGTTTTATTTGGTTATTTGGGCGCCCTCTCGGGACCCCAATTCACAGGGTAACAATATCTATATCTGTTTGCCCCAAAACCTGGTTCCATGTCCATATACAATATTCATGCTTGCAGTAAGGATTCAGGACCATTCAGGTGCGGGAATGAAGTCAGTATGGTCTCTGAGAAGCTGATGACCTAGCAAGTTGATTGTGTTATCTTAGAAATATCTAAGATAATACAATCAACTTCCTAGGTCATCAGCTTGTCAGAGATCATACTGACTTCATTTAAGCTCCTGAATGGTCCTGAATCCTTAGGTATTTCTAACTGATGCCATTTCCACACTAGAGGCCATTAGCGCGATATACTGTTACAACTGCAGCCTTGCCATTCAAGTGATGCTGTCAGATTAGGAATGCTGTTTTCCCCACCCTTCAGCAGATGAATAGCAGTATTGCCACCGGTGTTCCTTCTGCACCACAGTGTCCTTGGCCACTCCCTGTCTCTGCCTTCACCGTGCCCCACCATCCCTGGTCAGGGTTTTTTTTTCCCCTGTGGAAGCTCATGCTATAATGCCTAAAAATGTGTTTAAAAAAATAAATAGTTTTAACTCAAAGGAGAACTTTAAAATAAACAAGGAGAGATGATAGATTGTGAAGTTACCACACAATGGAAGTCACTGAGGGAGAGACAAGCTGGGCACACCCACAGCCCTCCCACTGCTGGTTCTGGGACAACAGGAAGTGCTATCAAGCACTATTACGGTTCTGCACTGAGCTGGCTGACGGGATTGAAGTGCTAATGGAGGTGTTTAACAGGTGTTTTTCCTGGAAAAAGAATAGGCGAATCTGGAGACGCATGGGGAGGGGATAGCCACTGAATAGTGACGACATTGTCCAGTAGCATGGCTCCTGACCTAGAAACAACCCTCTGTTATGGTGGTATAGCAACATCATGCTGAAATGGCATATATTTTATAGCAACTAATTAAGCTTCTGCACATAAAGGGAGGGAATCACATAGTTTAAAGAAATCAGCTCATAGCTTCAAAAGAAGCAAGTAGCTGAGCAATCAATTAACAAGTGAAGTGAATGTGTCAAGAGTGACATTGATACTACCCAAATAAGTGTCTGCATAGTTATTTGAACCAATATAGTAGCATGTCTGAGAATTTTGTGTAATTAATCTTGTGGGAAATCTTTAGGTTTCTTTTTACTCAGAAAATACAAGATTTCCCCAGTGGAAGAGAAGTGATACTTTGCTGTCACTGGGCCAGATGAAATGGCTTTCCCTGGTGGATTATTCTTTATGTAAGAATTCCATCCAGGCTGGTGTCAGGAGCTGGTGGCATCAAATACCTGAGAGTCCCAGGAACCTCCTAATCTTCCTGCTCCTCCTGTTAGCTCCTGCTGACAGTTCACCTGCCGTCTCCAAGCATGCAATCGATGAAAGAACATAACGAAAAACTTCTGTTCTCTCTGTCTGGGAAGTTACATGGATTGGTTCAAAGGAAGAATCAAATGGAAGAGGCAGTGTAGATGTGGGGGACCAATGACTCTCAAATCACATTAAATAGAACAACCTTGGCCCTGCTGATTAAATCTTGGCCAAAGGCCCCTCCAAACTGACCCAGAACCTGCACAGATTCCATCTGTCTGATACTTAACATCAAATGCAGCAATACCCAATTTTGTAGGGTGAGTTTGTACAACTTGGCCAGGCCAGGGCAGGCCCGGCCTGGCCTAGCCCAGTGCGGCCCGGCCCGGCCCGACCCGGCCCAGTTGTTGCCTGCCACTGATTTGGGATTTTTCTGTTTTACAGTCCCAGGATTAGATAGGTAGCAAGAACAGCAACCTGATTCAACATGTATGGGTTGTGAGAGGTGTAGAAATAATCCCCTAAGAGAGGATATGTCCATTCTGATCACTGTTTGCTTTTAGCTAGGTAGCAAAACCTGTGTTATTCAGGTGCATGTTAAGTAAACATTCATGCTGAGATAAGATTGGTTTTATACTCTGCTGTCTGTGTTTGATGATGTTGTATGCTGTTGAGTTACATTATTTTTAGACTGTCTTGGATGTATGAATAAAAAGACAGGATATAAACTATATTAATAAATATAAAAATAGGAAGCTATGGCTCCCAAGACCTGCCATATAAATATATACACAGACACACAGAGAGAACTAACTTACTTCTTTTTATTTCCCTCATATGGAAATCGACAGCTGTAGATCTCAGAGTGATAATAAACATTCAGCTAAAGATGTGAAGGAACTTTCTGACAGGGCCCTTTCTGCATGATGACAGCATCTCAGCATGGGGACAGGAGAGGAGCAGGACCACGATGATGCTTCTGCATGACATTGTTGCGGCCCTGTTCTTCTCATGTTGCCAGCCAGCACAACCGTGGACTATATCATTGATGGAAAAACTCTGTCAATGACCCCTGATTGCGTGAGACTTCCATTGCAGCTGACCATGCAGAAGGGCCAGAAGCATGATATACATGTTTCCTCCCGTACTACAGCATGTTAAGAAGGCCAGCTGCAGTCCAGAAAGATGGAGCATGTCCCTTGCTCTCCCTTGCTCAGGCAGCCAGTCTTGTGTGGAGAGGAGAACTGGGAACATACTTCCATCTCTGCAGAGGCACTTGATAGGATTGTGACGGGATGACACATGAAAGCGTTGTCATGTGGAAAAGGCCTAGGAGAGTGGATTGAGAACAGAAAGGATTCATCTCCCGATATGAGCCTGTCCATTTCTCAAGGAGGCTTTCTCTCACTCCCACCACCATTCCAAGGACATTTGGTGAGGACGTAGGAAAGAGCCTTCTTGATGACCTCTCCCAAGCTGTGCAATTCCCTTCCATGGCAGGCTAGGATGGCCTTCTTTCTGCTGCCTTTCCAGTGGCAGGCAAAGACCCTGTAATTTAGACAAGGACTTGGCTGTTAATTGGTTGTGGCAGAAGGGTCTTTTAATGGGGCTGCTGTGTTTTTTTAACTTTTTACCCTCTTTACTGTGTTTTAAATGTGACTTAAACTGTTTTAATAGGATTGTTGTTTAATCTCTTTTATTTTTTTAAAAAAATGTTATTAGGATCTTTAGCTGTACTTTGTTTTAATCTATGCTGTCAGTTGCCTTGGGACAGTTGGAAAAAGAAATTAAAAGAAATACATAAAACAAACAAACTAGGTTTCTTCAGAGAGAGTATTTTGTTAGTGGTTTTTAACACAGGTTGGATGGCAATGTGTTAAGGATGCTTTAGCTGTGGATGTCCAGTATTGGCAAGGAGCTGGTCAGCCTTAGCTCCTTCAAACTCTACAGTTCTATGACTCTTAAGATTATGTCTTCAAGTCATTTCTAACTTATGGCAACCCTAAGACAAACCTATCACAGGGATTTATCAGGTGAGAGTGTGTGATGCAACCAGTGGGTTTCCATGTCCAAGTGGGGAATTGAACCCTGGTCTCCAGAGTCATAGCCCAATGCTCAAACTACTACTCCAAACTATCTCTAAGATTATACACTACCCTAAATATTTACTAGGTATCTCCAGATTCTGGTGAAGCAGAATTTCAAGTCTTGGCCGTGCTATGAATTCACTAAGACCACTTGTTCAATATAATCTTCCTAGCCTACCTTTAGGTTAGGTAGCTTTCTGGTCTATCAGATCTACCTTGCTCTTGTTTGTTTGCTCATGTGGTTTTATATTATACTATAGAAATCTGCCAATCAGAACTGAGTGCAAAAGGCACACACTTAGAATTAAAGGACAGGGTGCCTCTGAGCACATTCTGCACCTAGGAATTTGTTTTCAGTGTCATAACAAATCTAACAAGTCCACAAACTTTTGATACAAAAATCCACTGTTGGTAGGATTCCCAGATCTCAAGGCCTGCCTCCCATTTCCCTGGTTTCAGGAGAAGGAGAGCAATCTCAGGACACAATCACTAGCTTGAAAAGTAAAAGGTTCTTCCCCTCTGCTGCTACAGGCTGCTTTGGTGTGACTGCTATAGACTCACCTTTCCTTCATCTTTCTCCTCTTGCCTCCACTGCAATTATTAGCTACACAAATCTTCTTCCTCCTTCCCTGGTCCCTCTTATTCTCTCTCTTTTGTTCTCTCTCTTCTCCTCCAAACTCCTTTTCCTTTCTCTTTTCGCTGCAGGAAATCAAATTTTGTTGATTTCCTTTTGCAGGTTGCCTGTACCCTTTCTTACACTGGCCCAAAAATTGCCCCCCACTCCTTTCCTTTAGTACAAGTAGGGTTCCACTAATAGTCATGTCAAGAGCTAGGGGGGTAGAGGAGAAGAGATGTACCGCAGCCCCCAAAATCTCCTATTCAGTGTGCCATTGGCTGTGGCCATAGATTCTGGGACGTGAAGACCAAAGTATTATCTCTGGCTCTGGTAAGCTCTGGATCCAAAGTTATGTAAGTGCCAGATATGGTGATAATGAGGATGATGAGGATGATGAGTTTTACTTGACATAAATTAGACTGTCCAGATGTGGAACGTGGCCAGTTTGGGTGGACTCTATTGTGTTTTTTCCCCCTCAAATCTGCTCTCCTCACCAAGTTGCTGGTAAAATATGTGACGCTCATCTGTGAAGCACAGGGAGTTAAAAATGTATCATCTGAAAAAACAGTAAAAGGGCACCTAAAATAAACTCTGAGAAAAACTTGTATTTTATGAAACTGAGCTGCTTCCCTCCCACACAGGCACATAGTAGAAGTACTGCTGAACACTGTACAGAGGTGAAGCTCACATGGGTGAAAGAAGTCCTTAAAATCATTACTTTATGTAAAAAATAAAGCAACACTGACCAAAACACGGCTCCTTACACAACTCTTTTGTTCATCTGATTAGTCTAAGTGCTTGATTCTTTTTCTTTTCTCCCCTCCTCCTTTCCTCTTTTATTATAACTGAGAAGGTACTCCCAGATTCCTCTCCAGTGACAAATTCTCAGCTTGCTCCTCCTTAGTGATAATGACAGTTCTTTCAGATGACTCATATCAGCCAGCCTTTTGTAGACACCTTTAAATACACACACACACACACGATAAGATATAAAGCAGTTATTACTGCTTGTGGCAATGCCTTTAAAAAAAAAGCAGAACTCACATAATGTGCCACAGTCTTCTGCTTTGTCTGTCTCCTTTCAAGACTATTATCTATGCATAATTTTTTAAATGTAGGCACTATCAATCAAATCTTAGGCATATTCACCTGCCACTATTTTTAGTATTTCATAAGTGTGTTTGGAGGGACAGCTAAAGGTAGCCATTAATTCTCAAATCACAGTTTCAAAAAAGGCAGAATCAGACAAAATGGAGCCTGCCCATTCTTTCCAGAACACTTGTGCACTGTCTGAGACTTCTCTTATTAAAGCACAACAACACTTCCCAGATTTGGAAAACCAAATGCTAATCCCACAGCTTCAACAACACTTCCCAGATTTGGAAAACCAAATGCTAATCCCACAGCTTCAAACAGCTAATTCCTGGGGTTAGGGCCTCTTTCTGCTAATGTATACCCTTCCTATCACCCACATCACATGGCAGAGGAAGTAGGTGTGAGAGTGGCAATGCCCATCCCACCCAGCAGCCCAAAGAGGAAGACAATACAACAGTCATATCGCCTCTGGCATAACCTCTACCAGAGGAAAAGAAGATGACAACACCTACATATACACACATGTGCGCACACAAGCGTACTCATCCTGAAAGGAGGAGGTGGAGAAGGACACAGTGGCAGTGATGCCTGCCCTCTCCATTGTCCCAGGAAAAGAAAAGAAGATCGTGATGCAGTGCCTTTATCCTCATGGCCTTGTATACCACAGAAAGAGTAAAAGGACTTAGTGATGGGGTCTACACACACACACATACACACATGCACCAAGAAGGAGGAGGAGGAGGAATCTCCCCCAGTTAGATGGAAAAGAAGAATATAACCCCATTGTCTCTACAGTTGTATAATGGCACTGTACAAGGCTCTGCTATTGACTGACTGTTTCCTAAGGAGAGAAATCTTTGGAAATTTCTCCCCAGAAAGTCTCCTCTGAGGAGAAACCTTTGGGAGAAACTGGGAAATCACATACCATACAAGATTTTCCAGGACATTTTTTAAGAATAGTGGAGAGATCTGTGCTCTCACAAGACTATATTTGATGTTACAGAGACTGTCTTTTTCAGCTACGTTTTGGCTGCATTATTTCCATGTGTTTCTTACATGTCAGTAGAGAAGCATAATGGCCATTTCCTCAAGAGGAGAGGGAATCTCTCTGTGCCGTTACTCACTGCATCTTCTGGCTCTTTGGTCTGGTCCAGGGTGAATCGGAGCAATGCGAGGTCTTAGATCCTCACTGCTCCAGCTTCTAAAATGGTGGCTTCCAGTTGGTCATGGGTCCCAATCAACCATGAAGCTCACCACGCCTAAAGCCCACTCTCCGCAGATCACAGGCTCGCATTGGTGCGAGCCTGCGACTCTGCACAACGGAGCAGGCACGCAATGGCGCACTCCGGAAAAAAGAGAAACCTCTTTTTTCTGGTCTTTAAAAAGCATGCTGGAGAACCAGTTGAGGGCGTTTCGGAGCGGACTGAGGTGCGGATCTCCAGTAAGTAGTCCAAACCTAGTCCACTCCGAGGTGCAGATGACCTCCATAGAGGACGCATTGCACTGTTTTAATTCCCCCGTGCGGAAAAGGCCAATGTTTTAGATGTCTTGGAGATTACTACAAGCAGAGTTTGGATATGTTGGTTTTTTTAGATTACTGCTCCCAGAATCCCCCAGACAGCATGGCCAAGTCTATGAAGAAAGTAATATTTCCATACTCTGATTATGACAAAGCAATGTGATGGCACAGTTAGATAAGACTCATGGGATCCCCTGCCATGCCCATGTTTGTATCAGATGGGGTGTTGTCAGAGAAAAAAAAACACTCTTTGGTTTCAATAAATTTATGTATATCACTTAGGGACGGGTTTTGAAAGCTTTGCAGGGGAGGGGTCACTTTTGTTCCACCCAGTAGTTCTGTGCAGAGTTTCGCTTGCAAATTCATGTTGTTCACGCTCAATCAACAATGCGCTAAAAATACCCGGCATGATTATTTGCTCAGTGTCATAATCAGATGACTAATACTTGCTGTGACCTGTTAATCTATATAATTTCACCACAGCCACTATCATGTCCCTGACATAACTGTGGGCCACTGTTCATCCTTGTAGGATAAGACAAAGGGAAATGTTCTTTTTGTTCAAATTGCTTGACAGAAGGCTTCAGAGCTGGACAGGTTTTGCTTGTTCGTTTTCTTTTTCTTTTTCCAACCAACTTCCCCAGTTCTTACAACTTCTCCAGCAAGCGTGCATTCCCCCCCTTTAATCCCTGAGTGTGAATAATTTATTTCTGAGGTCACTGGAAAAGATGTCAGGTTCTATTTGTTGTTATTGTATGCCCTCAAGTCATTTCTGATTTATGGCAATCCTAAAGTGAACCCATTATGGGATTTTCTTGGCAGGATATCTTCCAAGGAGGTTTGCCTTTGCCTTCCATTAAGGCTGAGAGAATGTGACTTGCCCCAGGTCACCCAGTAGGTTTCCATGGCTGAGTGGGGATTTGAATTCTAGTCCAACAATCAAATTACTATACCATGCTGGTTCTCATAATCATGTTTCCTTAGACAGAAGGCTGTAATTTATTTCATTGTAATCCATTTATTTTGTGTACAGGCATTCTTGGTGGGGGAGATAATTTTTAAACAGATAAATGTTCACACAAGCAAACAGAGTGCAAAAATAATACTGAGAAGCACCCACTGCAAAACACTGTGAGTTGGAGGTTGTGGTGAAAGAAAAGTGAACAACACTGCTCGCTGCACCAGGGACCCCAAAACTAATTTTAAACTAGCGGGGGGGATAAGCATTGGTAGTCAGGTTGTTTTTAATTTTGCCTGCATGCAAGTACTTACAGCAGGAGGGCAAACTAGTTTTCCCATCCATTACCACTGAAGTGTCCTTTAATATGAAGACTTTTACAAGCCAATGTGTAGTTGGAAATGTGTCCCCTGAGTTCAGTGTAGCTTACTGCCAAGTAAATGTGCATGGGATAGGTTGCAGGCAGACTTTATTATTCCTTGGAAGGCTCTGTAACAATTTTTTCTAAATATTTTTTAGTGCTTCATTATTTAATACACTTCTCATATATAATTCCTGAGGAAGCACAAAGTGCATTGAAGTCTTGGTTGCCCAGGTTTGCTAAATCATTTCTAGTGGGCTGACCACTACCCAATCTTGGAGGGAGGACTACCCCCTCAACAATTCCAGGGTCTATGTACTGCACCCATTATATGGATTGAACACAGTGAGATGCATATACACCAAAAGCACTAGACCACTCGAAGACTCGATAATCGATGGGAATTCTGCCTTTGGCCTATAGTTAGGCATGCCAAGTAGGACTGTCTCAAGCCCTGAGATTTTTTAGTAGAAACCTGAGACTCAAGGATGACCCCAGTCATCTCACAGGGAGGGCCCTCGTGATATTAGAAGGTTGATGTTGCAAGGGGCAGCCCCTAGTGATTCCATTAAGCATGATGCATTGAGCATCAACTGCAGTTGCACAAAGTATGTCATCCAAATAAAAAATATTGTGTTTTTAAAAGGAGGAAAATATTTTTATTGGTTTTTTAATTTTTTTATTATTAAAATCATTTTATTAAATTCCATTTTAAAACATAGACATACATACGTGACAAACAATCTAAACAATAATTAAACACCCCAACACCAACATCAATATACATTTATACAATAACAATATATAATTATACAATAAACTGTTAACTAATAGACGAAAATATATCTAGTTTCTGTTTTTCCATATATTTTATATCTGACCTACTCCATTGTACTTTGATTATATATATCCATACTTATACTTCTTGAACCTATCTTATGATTAACTAACTATTATCAACTATACTCTATCTTTATTTTTTTGTTTTTTTTATTTCATACTTTCATATTTTTTATATACTTTTATATTACTCTTTGAACTATTTCTCTATTTCAACAGAATAGTATCAAAAAATTCATTCTCACTTACTATGCTCTGTATACATCCGCACACAAAACCTTCAATCATTACTTAAACAGTTTACTCATAATAAACACTATACAAAACAATACAATATACAGTGAACAATAAACTTTAAAAACAATTAATTATACCCCACTACAAACCATCTCACATTCTAGTACCAAAAAATTCATACTTACACTCATACAACTCTTTCATCTTTCTTTTCCCTTTCACATCTTCTTTCATTCTCTTCCTCTCCCACTCTTTGGCTTCTTTTCTTTTTTCCAGTTGAGGCTTATTTACATATATAACTATATCATCCTGCTTATCTCTGATATCATTTACTCTATATAGCAATTTACCATTCTGATCTAATCCTACTTTTTTCCCCTTGTATCCTCTGCCTTTTAAGATTTTCTCTTTTCTACCATATCTTTACTCTTCTAAACTAAATCTCCATATTTTCAATCAAATAAACTGAATAATGCATATTCTCTCCAATATTTTTCCCATAAAGGGTTCAAAATGTCCCATTCCTTTTTAAATTTTTCTTTACTCTTGTTTTCTAATCTTAATGTCAGCTTATCCATTTTGGCCAGTTCATATAGTTTAATTTTATCCATTCTTCTATTGTCGGTATATTCACTTCCTTCCACCTTCTTGCAAACACAATTCTTGCAGCGTAAACCATATAACAAATAATTCTCTGATATTTCTTTCTCACCGTCTCCTCTATTTCCTCAAACATGTTTAATAAATATATTTCTGCTAACATTGGAAACCTGATTTTTAAACAATTTGTTATCTGTTCATGAATTTGAATCCAATAATTCCTTGCTTCCTTGCAACTCCACCAACAGTGGAAAAAGGAGCCCACCTTTGGACATTTCCAACATTTGGCAGGTTTTTTAATCTTCTTCATTTTCGCAATTTGGACTGGCGTCAAATACCATCTGTAATATATTTTGAAAAAAATTTCTTTCAGATTATTGCTTTTTGTAAACTTCTGATTTACATACCATGCTTTCTTTCATTGTTGTAGGGTTATTGGTTTACCTATATCTTGCGCCCACCTTATCATGTTTTCCTTTACTATTTCCTTTTCCAATTCTAAATTCAAAAGTAATTTATGTATTTTACTTAAAAGACCTTTTTCACCTGTTTTTATCGCTTTATCTAACTCCGTATCTTCCAAAGAGATTCCCCTCATTTTATTATCTATCTTAAATTTTTTCAGCATTTGTCCGTGTAGGAGCCAATGTGAATTGTATCCTTCCTCAATTAATTCTTCTCTGCTCTTCAGTTTTATACTGTTTCCTTCTTTTATTAATACGTCTTTATAAGTCAACCATTCTTTTGTTTTTATCCTTTCTAATCTATAAAAAGCTTCATGTGATGAAACCCAATATGGTAATTTTAAGTAGATTTTATCTCTATTTTTCAACCAAACTTTTAAAATGGCCTTCCTTATATAATGATCTGTAAATTCTTTATTTATTTTATGTTTGTCATACCATAGGTATGCATGCCAGCCGAAATATATATTAAACCCCTCCAAACTCAATAATCTTTCATTTTTCAATTGAATCCAGTCTCTAACCCAACACATTACCGCGGCTTCATAGTAAATTTTAAGATCTGGTAAGTTTAACTCGCCTTTCTCCTTCGTATCTTTTAAATATTTTTGTTTTTATCCTTGGTTTCCTCCCATTCCATATAAATCTGTTCAGGTCCTGCTCCCAATTTTTGAATGGTTTCTCATTATTTATTATAGGAAGGTTCTGGAACAGAAAAATCATCTTTGGTAATACATTCTTCCGGTGGTGCAGTTGTGGCGGACAGTCGGGAATCCGGGAGCTGCAGTTTCCCAAAGTCCTGGAGAGGTCGAAATCTCCAATTTAAAAGCTAAAAGAGACGACAGAGACCTCCTGGTAAGGGGAACACGGAGGCAACTTGAAGGGGACCCAAAGGCAGTGAGAAGCGAGTGGAGGAGAAAAGGAAAGCCGATCCGCTGCTGGAGGCTAGAAACGACAGGGTCACAGAGTCGCCATTACCTCCTCGGGCAGCCACAGAGGCTTTAGCCACAACACTGCCAATCGAGAAACAATTCACCAAACACTATAAAAAAAATCAGCTTTACCGGTTGGGTAAGTGGATCTGATGTTCCTTTATTGTGTAAAACTTCAAAGTAGAGTCTAATCCACAGAAAGCTACAGACTTGTCTCCCGAAAGAACAGGAAAGGAGCACGTGGAGACGAGAGCATGTTCCACAGCGTTTTATGAGCGTTAACCATAAGCAGAAGAATATCCTGTCCTATCCTGTCCTAATACAAGAATTAAAGACACTGGGGACTAAAATAAAAAATATAAACTACACAGAGCTGGAAAGAGCGCTCGTAGAATACAAAGGGGAAGCAAAGCTGATGTTTCGAAACAGACTTAACCGGTTCTATCGGGGTAACAGAAGGAAGAGAAGAGGTGGTGGAGAAATAAGGAAAGCGACTGAACTGTGATAGAATTGAATAAAACTAAAAGCGACTGAACCGTGATAGGACTGAATTTAACTGAATAAGAAGGAAGAAATGGAAAGCATAGAGAGAATGGAGATGAAGAAGAAAGAGAATAGAGAAGACCACGAAGCGGAAAGACGGAAGGAGGCGTAGCCTGAAAGAGCAAAGCTTGGCAGAGAGATGACATCAGAAGGTCTAGAGCAAAGCATGTAGAGTGAAGGGGGGGAGTACTAATATAAGTGACAGAGAAATGGAATTAATATGATATTGTGAAAAGCAGAAACTTGTTTAAAAATTAATAATTTAATACTTGTTGTATGGTTGCATTGACTGTATCGTTTGATTGTGGTATAATGGCATAATAATCAGTTTGGAGATATAATTAAGAGTAACTAACCAGGACTAAGATAAATCCTTAAAGGAGTAAGGTGGGGGAAGGAAGAAACTCTGAACAACTGGAAACCTGATTTAAAAATACACGTTCATTGTTGAAATTGGAGTAAGAGAACTGGAGTTCGTAATCAGATAGATCTATAGGGAGAGAGAGGAGGGGGGAAATACAACAAAAACTGAACTTGGTGACAAAGTAGGTTAGGTACCCCCAAATAAAATTAAGATAAGAAGGAGGATTTAGAAGATAAAGTGAAATACTATTTGAAAAGGCCAATAGGATAAAGGGAGAGAAGAAAAAAATAAAGCAGAAAGAACTGGAAAAAGAAGAAAAAAAGATGATGGCAGCAGGGAAAAGAAAGGCAACCACAGGAGGCCAAACACAAATACAAACTCTGCTACAGAGGAGAGCCTCCACAGAGATTAAATTACCTGGTATAGAGACAAGAACTCTGTTGACAGAAAACCCAAGCACGGTACAGAGTGGTGGATTGGATATAACAGAAGAAATAAGGAAACTGACAATGATCTTCAAGAATGAAATGAGAGAAACAAGAATCGAAATGAAACAATTGAGAGCGGAGATGAAAACAGATGTCAAGAAGGAATTAGAAGAGTTTAGTAATAAACCAGATAACATAACAAAGGATTTGTCGCATGTGAAAGAAAAGGTTAAAGAAATGGAAGAGAAAGCGTTGAGAGTGGAATCACAGACAAGGAAGGTGGAAGAAAGAACTGAATATTTAGAAAAGACTACGTTAACACTAGACATAAGGAACAGAAGCAAGTCAATTAAAATAAGAGGTCTACGAGAAGTGCCACAGGAAGACCTCTATGAAAGGCTAACTCAAGCCTTGGCTCAATTTATAGATTGGACTCCAGAGCAACTAGATCTCGAACTAGACCGAATCTTCAGAGTGAACTCAGTTGTAGCCAAAAAGAGGAACATACCATGTGATATCGTCGTGTATTTCCTAAGGGAAAGGGTGAAGGATTTGGTGTTGCATCAAAGTTACTCCAAAAGATTGGTGGTGGAAGGAGATGAACTAAAAATTTTTAAAGATGTGCACCCAATTGCCTTGAAGAGGAGAAGAGAATATAGCTTTGTCACGCAAGCTCTAAGAAACCGAGGAGTAAGATATGCATGGGAAAAAACAGAAGGAATCTCTTTTATGCAGAGACAGAAAAAAGTGGTATTAAATACTGTGACAAAAGCAAGAGATTTCTGGAGGAAGTACAAAGAAGAATTGACGAAGACAGGAGAAGAAATTCATGACCAAGAATGAAAAATGGAAAGGAAAGTACGCAACACGAGCGAGAAACAGAGAAATCCCAAGGGAAACAGAAGGGGAAAGGAAGAATTACAGGTCATAAAAGGGAAGAAGAAGAGGAGAGAGAGCAAGAAGAAGAGGCGTTGGAAGTGGAAGAGGAGGAAGAAGAAGGGAGGAACTCAATTCAATAGATCCAGAACTGGAAGGAGAGACAGTAGAGATAGAAGAGATCGAGGAATAAACTATAAACTAATATTAGAAGGTAAGATATAACATGAGATTGAAAATAGTTTCTTGGAATGTTCGTGGTATAAATTCCCCATACAAAAGGAAATGTATATTCCATCAATTAGAAAACTCAATTTGGATATAATTACATTACAAGAGACCCATATAAAAGATGAGGACTTAAAATATATCAGAAATCCCAAATTAGGACAATTATTTGCATCATCAATAGGAAAGAAAAAAAGGGGGTAGCAATATACGTTAACAATAGGTGGGAAGCAAAACAAATATTAGGAGATGAAACGAGTCAACTGATAGGAATAGAAGTAAAAATAAGGGATATAAAGTTTATAGTGATAACAGTTTTATGGTCCCCTGGAAAATAAAAGTAATTTTTACTTAAAATTATTAGATAGATTATTAGATTTAGAAATTAAAGATTCTAGGATGATCTTAATGGGAGACTGGAACGGGGTATTAAATCCTGTGCTGGATAGGACTAGTGGTAGAAATATAAAAATAAAGAACAGAAGGAACCAAGGGAGATTTCCAAAAACATTCTTTGACATGATGGAACATTTTCGCTTAGTGGACGCTTGGAGACATGTGCATGCAGAGGAAGAAGAATACACCTATTATTCAGAACAATATAAATCATGGTCCAGGATTGATATGTTCCTCTTATCAACAGATATATTAAAAAATATTGGGAAGGTGGAGGTCCTCCCTAGAACATTCTCTGATCATAGCCTTATATTATTAACATTATATCAAGGAAAAGAAAAGAGAAAATGGAAACTGTACGATAATATACTAAGAAACGAACTAATAGTAGAAAAAGCAAAAAAAGAGTTGAGAAATTTCTTTGACAATAATTTAGATAAAGGGCAAATGGAACAGATAGTATGGGAGATGAGTAAAACAGTGATGAGGGGATTTTTTTTAGCCAACAGGCATGGATAATAAAAAGTAGAAAGGAAAAAGAGTCAAAAATATTGGCATTGTTACAGGATAAAGAAAACAAATTGAAAGAGAATCCACAAGACCCCTTAATTTTAAAGGAAGTACAAATCTTGAAGAAACAACTGTCATTATTAATGACAAATGAAATTGAAAATAAAATAAGGTACGTAAAACAAAGACAATTTGAATATGCGAACAAAATAGGGAAATTGCTCACTTATAGATTAAGAAAAGAGAAAGATAAAAGGTATATCAGAGGAATCAGAGATGGGCAAGAGATTTATCATCAACAAGCGAAGATCAAAAATACTTTTGTTATTTATTTCGAGGAGTTATTCAAAAAAAAGGGTATTATCACAAGAGCAAAAAGTTAAGATGAAGGAATATCTAGAGTGAACAGGATTAAAAAGATCTCGGAGAATCAGAGGGAAGAATTAGATAAGCCAATCTCAATACAAGAAATTACGAATACGATTAAAAATCTGAAAACAGAGAAAGCTCCCAGCCCGGACGGTTTTACGGTGCTATACTATAAGATCTTTCAAGATGAACTGAGTCCAGTATTGGTGCGATTATTAAATTCGATTAATCAGAAAGCATTCCCAATTACATGGAAGGAATCTAGTATCACTTTAATCCCTAAAGATGGGAAAGACTCATTGGAAAAGAAAAATTACAGACCAATTTCCTTATTGAACATTGATTATAAAATTTATGCAAAAATATTAGCAGAACGTTTAAAAAAGATTTTAATAATTTGGGTACACGAAGATCAAAGTGGCTTCCTTCCCTGAAGACACCTGAAAAATAACATAAAAATTATATTAGATACGATTGAATATTATCATAAAAATAATAAAAAAAATAGGGTTAATATTTTTAGAAGCGGAAAAAGCATTTGATAACGTGGATTGAGTTTTATATTGGAAGTTTTGGAAAGGATTGGGCTGGGAGAGAGATACATAGAATGGATAAAGACAATATATAACGAACAAAAGGCGTCTTTAATTATAAATGGAGAAACAACAAAACAATTCAGGGTAAAAAGGGGAACAAGACAAGGCTGCCCACTCTCACCTTTATTGTTTATAATGTGTATGGAAGTATTGAATAACAATATAAGGAACGAGAATATTATAAGAGTCAGAATAAGAACTCATGAATATAAATTACAGGCTTATGCGGACGACTTAGTAATAATATTGGAGGAACCCATAAACAGTATAGAGAGGGTCATGGAGTTACTATACCAATTTGGGGAAGTTGCGGGTTTTAAGGTTAACAAAGAAAAATCTCTGTTGATGACAAAAAATACCACAATTCAACAAGAGAATGAATTAATAAGAATGTCAGGTTTGAGAATAATGAAAAAAATAAGATATTTAGAGATAATAACAACAAAGAAGAACTCAGAGCTATTTGAAAATAATTACAAAAAGACATGGGGGGAAATAAAAGGGAGCTAGAAAGATGGGAAAAGTTGCAACTGTCCATATAGGTAAAGTTTCCGCAATTAAAATGAAAAGGAGGAAAATATATATGAGACCTCATTATCCAGCCATTTGCTTTCACCCTAACATTCCTCTCTCTTTCCCTGAAAAAGAGAAGAGGATCTAGGCCTGGAGATATGACAAGCCTACCTGCAGTGCTAGGAGCCTCTAGATTGAAGTACCGAGAGAATCTGGCTTCTTCAGATTACCTTTAAAATGTTGTGCTTCTATCCCTCATGCTTGCAGTTATCATATAAAGATTTCACACTTTTGTCTAACAATTCATAGATGAAAACTTGTAGATGTGTGGCCAAGAAACATCAGAGTGCAGTAAGCAGTAGGGACTGCCCCTCTACTTTCTGCTTATCATTTGGCTAGAAGGAGGTCGGCTTCATTAAATGTTCCTCATCCCATCTCCCTAGGTAAGCGAGAAGGAATAATCCCCTCCTTTCTCCTCAGTCTGGGAATAGCACTTATAGCTAAGTTTTCTGTCTCAGTTTCCAAACAGGAAAATATGTTCCTTCTGAGAAGAGAGATGAGAAGCTCTGAGCATCTATAGTCAGTTCATAATGCTTACTGATATCACCAGGGGGCCATCCCTGGATCTTGTCGGAGAGCGAGAAATGCGTATTTCATTCAATGATCAGTCATTGCAAGCCTTAAGATAATTTCTAAAGCTTGCCTGCAAACCACATTTTTTAGTGTTTTTTTTTTAAAGCTAGACCTCCACAGTACAAATCTTATCTTTTTTGGACTACAAGTCCCAGAACCCACTCACAACACCCAGCAAGCATGGACATGCTGCTAGGGGTCTGGGAACAGTAGCCCAAAAGGCACTTTTTTGAGCTCTATCATAGATATGTGCTGTGAATTGTTATTCAGGAGTGAATGAAACACACTTTATATATTCCCCTTGCCCTTTATAGTTTTATGTATTTCAAGACATATTATTAATAATATTACTTTGGGAGCAACATTCCAGTTTCATTCACTGGTTTTCATGGATCCCAAAGTGTGGTATTCCTAATAGCTGTTTAACCAACCAACCAACCAAATATGCATACTTATTAGGTCATAGTAGCCAGTGGTTTAAATAGTGGTAGAGTTATTTTTCCAATAATGTGAATAAATAATTGGTTTTAGAGGCTTTAGTTTCAAAATTGTGGATAGAACTTTAAAGTGTTTAGAATTAATATTATCCATATTGATTTATGTAGACAAACCCAGATGAATGCTTTCAGAAGCATATCCAATTATATCAACATGATAATGTTTATGAACTGGCTATACAAAATTCATCAGGAAGCAAGAGTTAGGTGATTCATAAGTCAGGAGTAATAAAATGCCCAAAAATAATGTGGAAGGAGGTGGCAGAGGTATTATTTCTGTGGAAAAGGTTCAATGGATGATGAACTGAGTTGCTCAGTAGTAATATAGAAGGAAAGGAAAGTTAGAAATGAGCATCACAGATGTAAAACCTATAGACATATCTATGTCCTTTTGTCTGGCACCAGGAGGGCATCAACCAGGTTGATTAATAGATTTTAAAGCCCCAGATCTTACTGGCCAGGGTAACAATGCCAGTGCAAGAGTGGGATGAAGAGCTGGCATAGTGGCAGAGAGAGCATGACTGTAGAGATAGGAAGGCAAAAACAGTTTCAGTCAGGTAGGGATGATACTTTTGTAACTATTATTTATTACCAGTAATAACCCTGCAATAACTCCCCTCTCTTTAACAGACTCTCACAACTAGTTTTCAGGGAGTATTTGAGACTTTGTTGTTGTTACATAGCTTCAGTTCTCTGGCTGAGAATTTTAAATGCCCTTCATCTATTCTGCATATTCCAGGATTCCACAAGACATTGCTATGGCCATTCAAAAGGAATTGCAGTGCTATAATTGTATAGCGTGAATGGAGCTCAGTGAATAATGTCACTTGCTCCCGGATTTTCTTCATCTGGGTTTTCTGAAACATCTTTTTTGGTCTGTGACTTGAATGTGTGTACGTATTCATTCCATCCCCACTGTTAAGAGGTAAAGCTGCCCTACTGGTTTCTGGGAATCAGCAAGATAGCTTTAACTCCTAAAAGCTCTTGCTGCTATTCCAATACCATCACCATGAAGCTCCACTCAAAACCTGACTTCACAGGGGTAAACTGACCTTTATACCATTATAAGCCACCAGTAGAATTCTACCTGAAATGTTATTTTGAAGAAGTTAATGGAGCAATTAAATTCATACATCTGTCAACACAGAACCCATTGTAATAGCCTATACAGTTGGTTCTCCACTTTCACGAGAGTTAGGGGCTCAGCACCCTTGTAAAACTGGAAAAATTATGAATAAGAGATTTTAAAATCCCATTCACCTCCTACGACAAAGAAGCTGCTGGCCATGGCAATGGCTGATGAAACTCCTGGCCTCCCTTCTCCTCTTTTCCCTCCTCCCTTCAACGTCTGTCCTCCAACAGCATCTCCTCTATGTTCTCTTACTTCACACCCCATAATCTACCTCTAACTCCACTTCTGATCCTTCCCCCTGTCTTCCATCCTTCAGCAGTACCACCCCTACATTCTCTTACTTCATATCTTGCAAGACAAAGGGGGGAGGAACTGCAAACATGTTAATAATCAAATTCATGAAAGGAAAACCCACAAAAGTGGAGAACCAACTGTAGTTTCAAAAGCAGTTAGTATCAGAAATGCTGTTGATTTCAACACAATAATATGGATGCCTCCAAAGCACTGCATGTTGCAATATAACCATTGCATTCTTCTCTTTCTTCTCAGAGAACTGCTGAAATCAAGCCCATTCAAGTTCTTCAGGAGAGCCAGCATGGTATAGTGGTTTGAATGTTGGACTATAACTCTGGAAACTGTTGGGGAAATTTAAAAAAATATTGAATATTGAGAGACTTTGGTAATGAGACTCTCAATCAGCAGAGTATTTTAGTAAATGCACTAAACGGAAGTTGAACAGATCACCAGTCCCACTTCTTTAACTCCACCCCAAAACACACTTAATCTAGCCCAAAATAAACACAAAAACAGTTTGGTTAAAAATATAAAAGAGTTTACTCACAAAATCTTGTGCATGGTCTACACAGGATCAATTCTTGAGGAAGGTAGGAAGAAAAATTAGCACTCGCATGCTTACTGCCAATGATCCCTGTTGGGAAATCTCAGAGCATGCTTTCAGGTCAAGAGGCGAAGACAAAAGGAAGGAGTAAATGGCCAGAGAACCTTTTTTAAAAGAACAAGGAATGCTGGAGGAAGAGGTGTTAACTAACAAACAGGAAGTTTTCTCTTTAGGCTATCTCTCTATGCTTACAATAGACATGCAAATAAACTATCCATTCAATTAGGCATGCAAAGGTTGCAAACCAGGGTTTGAATCCCTGCTCAACCATTGAGAACCACTGGGTGACGTAGTGCAAGTCACACTCAATCAGCCTTAGGGGAAGGTAAAGGCAAACTTCTCTGAACAAATCTTGCCAAGACAATCCTGTGGAAGGTTTGCCTTAGGGTCACCGTAAGTCAGAAATGACTTGAAGGCACACAACAACAATGGCAAGTTTCTTCAGAATGGAAATCTTCAGTCATTCAAGCTATCAATCAGCAAATTGTGGTTAAACACAGATGGCTACATGCCACATACTCATCATTTTAATATGAGCCATGAGTGGGCTCCATTCCTATGGGCAACAGTCATCTCTGGCTATGTGAGTCTCAATGCACTACGTACAACATTGGGAGAGATTGTAAACAACAGCTTCCCCTACAATTATTCTTACCATGAGGGATAGTTTTAAACAATAATCCAGACCAATTTCTTTTGAATTCACATCTACCTTTTCTATATCCTGGCTGCATCTCGAACATTTTTGTGGCTCTTTTCAGAACTAGCTAGAGCTGTCAACAATTCATTTCTTCATATGGCTCAAAAACATTTGTAGGGACTGAAGAAAGAAAGACTATGTGCATAACCATACTTGCCTTAAGAATGAGTGATTCTCTAAATTATGCTTCACCTAACTGTCAGTTGTAAATCAAATATATATATATATACACACACACACACACACAGAATAACCTAAATGTATTTTGCATGCATGTGCTGCACCACATAAAGTAGGAGTTTTAATGCAGAATTTGATACCAGTCACTAAACCCTATAATTTTTCTAGGCTTGCACCACAATTTGATGGTGGATTGTTGATAACTTTCTAGATTCTTGATCTCTAGACTGTTTTCAGTCAGAAGTGACTTGAAGGCACAGAACAGCAATGGCAAGGTTCTTTAGAATGCAAATCTTCAGTCATTCAAGCTATCAATCATCAAATTGTGGTTAAACACAGATGGGTACATGCCATCTTGTTGTCATGTTGTCTTTTCCTTTTGACTTTTGTTATCATGGTTGCTGGCTTCTTACAAGAGATTCTGTCATGGCCTTGCACTTCCCTTCATCTTCAATGAATTCCCTAAATTAATTAATGAATTAACCAAGGATAGCTTGACTCACTTATAACCACTTACCTCTATTATAACCTGCCTCTCCTGGCACTTGCTGCCTTTAGGCACAGGGCATCTTACTCATGGTTTCAGGGATGCTACAGCCTTCCAGTTGACCAGTTCTATGATACCTGAAGGCTCAGAGCCATTCGCTATCATTAATCTGTTCTATGGCTGTTAATTTAATTAGTGCAGCCACTATCTGAAGGTGTTATAAATCAGGCTTTTAGTAAATGGGACCCCTTTCACTTTAAGAAGGAAAGGCATCTTATATCTCCATACAACTTTCTAAAGTAAGGCCATGGCAGAATTTGATAGGTTAGTGCCAGTATTTTAAAACATAGCAATCAGAATCTGCCAATTGTCATGGCTTTGAAAATAATATAAAACCAAAGCCAAAACTAAAAGCAATGTGAAACCACATAATATTTTCTAGCTAAAAATATGTGTTCCCCATATGGCGCATAAGACTGACAAAACAAAAAAGCCTGCCTTCAACACCAGCACAGCCGGCTGTTTAAAGACGTTGGACAATATGAACTTTAACAAATACCTAAAAATAACTGACAACAGCTCCTTTCAGAGAAAGAACTGTTCTTCTGGAGATTTTCACCTCCTCCTCCTCCCCTTCTGCTTTGCTCTCACTTTAAAGCAAAACCTATATCCTTATCTGGGTGAGTTGTACAGTGGAAGTGTGAAGGAAAAAGTACACACGTACATTGAGAATTACAGTACATTTTATGCCAGGGTTTTACAAATTAAAAATTAGGCTTATTTCTTGACATGAGGTGCGAAATGTTCATTATTGGAGGAGGACTATTCAAAAGTGTGGAATGGAGTGTTGTTGTTGTTGTTGCTTTTAAATTTAAAACAAAAGAAGACCAAAGGTTACCAATGAGTGAACAAAGCAACAAGACAATACATTTGCTTCTCAACACGTACCCTCACATAGGCACACATGTTGCAATCTCATCCCCTCCACTTGTACCAAAGCAAGCAAAAACAGTCAGTGATGACAGCCGTGGCACTGAAACTAGATCAAAGCTCCTCTGCATTTATACAGTTGTTACCGCAGTTTCTAGCCAGACTTGGAGGATACCAGATATCATTTTGATATCAATAATTTGGCCTTCCTCACCTATTCCTTCCCACGTGCTTGCGAGGCCCCGGACAAGCACGCAAACAGGCTCGGTCGCTAATCGCTGGAATATTCCAAACAAATACAGGCAGGCCAGAAATAGCCATCCCGCCGCTTCAGGAGACCTCAAGGCAAGTACCATATTACGTATGCACACTACTTACAAAGAACTCCCTGCCCCGAGCAGGCAGCTTGATGAGCCGAATACTCAATCGTCAAGCACTCCGCGTTTGCATACTGGCTACCCTATTGACAATTCAGACTTAACTCAATCATGCTAAATTCTGACCTTTCGGAGACTTTGTCTCCAGCCAAAAGCTCATTGTTTTCCCCAAGTACGGACAAGCCTACGGCCGCATTTTCCCCTATAAAAACCCCTGACTTTGAGAGCTTCCTTGGATCGCTCCCGACTTCCATACCGCCTTGCTGCCGCTTTGTTTGGTGAGCCTTCCCCTCAGTCCCACGTACTGAGAACCTGCATATCCACGAACTCTATCTTCAGACTAGTGAAGGACAGGTGCAGTATTTCCCATACCAAAAACCTCTCAAAAACCTCTATCTAACTCCAACCTTTATTTCTCTAGTTATCTGTGTGAATGTGTTGCATACACTTGTTTGATTGTATTTTAATAAAAAAGAACAATTATTATTCCAATTGTGTTTGCTCCTTGACTCGGCCTGACCCCGTAGACGCTGGGTAAAAGATCTCGCTGCGTTGCCCTGCCTCTCATATTGCTAGCTTGTGCTCTTTGACTAATTTCCCCAACTTATAATTTGAAGAGCATTTAGGTGTCCCTCATGGGACCCGCAGAAATCAGGGTAACACAGTGACCCATCCATTTTCATGAGGGTTTGGAAGGAAGAATCCTTGCAAAAGGAGATCAGGGCCAGAAGCAAGGGAATGGGAGGGGTAGCTCCAGAGGGAAGAAAGAAGGCTCACATGAGCCTTCCCCCATTCCCTTTCCTTTTGTCTGGGTGCTCACCTTTCTTCTCCACACAGCAAAATGCAAGGAAATGGGAGAAGGAAAACAATGAAGGTCAAATCCACAAATGTGGTGGCAGGACTGTAGTGCATATTCAAGACCATTTCCACCATTAGGCAGACTATGGCTCTTCCTTTAGGCAGCAGATGCTGGGGAGCATAACTAAGTCCTCCAGCTGTTCCTAATCTTCCCCCTGTCCATCTTGCTGTGTTGGAGGACAGAGTCCTCCACACAGTCTCTCCCAGGTTCTAGAAGTCTTTTCCTGAAGACTACATTGGCCCCTCCCATAGTGTCCATTCATCAGCAGATGAAGACTTTTTTGTTTCAACAGGACCTGGGAATTGACTTTTAAGAGGAATGGGGTTTTATTAGTGTACTGTATTGTTCTTACATCTTGCTTTTTTTAATGGGTATGCTTCTAAATAGAGCCAGCGTGCTGTAGTGGTTTGAGTATTGCACTATGACTCTGGAAACCAGGGTTTGAATCTCTGCTCGATCGTGGAAACCCATTGGGTGATCATGGGCAAGTTATACTCTCTCAGCCTCAGAGGAAGGCAAAGACAAACCTCTTCTGAACAAATCTTGCCAAGAAATCATTGTGATAGTTTCACCTTAGGGTCTCCAAACTCCAGGAAATGACTTGAAGGGACACAACAGCAACATGCTTTTAAATGCTTTTCGTTCCATTTGTTGTTAAATCCATTTCCACACTAGATCCGACTTGATGACACCTAGGCCATTTCCGCACTAGACTGTTATAGCGCACCATTATTCCACTTTCAACTTCCTATGGAATCCTGGAGTTTGCAGTTTTGGGAAGGGCTGGCTGGCCCCTTCCGAAACTGCAAACCCCAGGATTCCACAGAATGTTGAAAGTGGGATAAAAGCACTCTAACAGTCTAATGCAGAAATGACATAAGTGTCAACAAGTCGAATCTGACTTATGGTGATCCTATGAATGAGAGACCTCTAAGATACCCAGTCATTCACTGGTTCAGGTCTGCGGCTTTGTTGATTAAATCTATCCCCCATAGTGCGATCTTCTTCTTTTCCCACTGCCATCTACCTTACCAAGCATTACCATTTTTATTAATGACTCACGTTAACTCACGTCACCTTTCCAGTTCTCTACTGGTAGGGGTGCTGCAATAGGGGGAAAAAGTAGTTTTTTTAAAAAAATTAAACAACTTCCTTGTCCAGAGAGTAAGGCATGGGGCAATAGCTGAGCTGCTTCTTCACCTGTCTCATCTATAGGACCTCCACTGATGCTCTGGTCTAACTGTGGGAAAATGCCTGGGATTATAAAATAGCTCTTTCCATGTCAGCAGAGTGATAACAACAGTGCACCTTCAGCAGAGTTTGGTTCCAAATGAGAGCTTGTCTCCACTTTGACTCTTTTTATTTTCTGACTGGGAGGAAAATAGATGGTTCGGCAAACCTCAGGATTCCGCAGGGAGGGGCATTTGGAATTGTCAGCCAGAGACCTCTTTGGCCTCAGTAAACTACAAACTCCAGAATTCCACAGGATGTTGAAAGTGGGATAATAGCACTAGAACAGTATAGTGCAGAAAGGCCCACAGTCACAGGAGCACTTCCACCCTTGCTTCACTAGAGAGAGGAAAATGGCATCTCTGAAGCTGCGTGAAGGCCTGTAGCAGTCTCACCACCACTGTAGAATGGAATGAGGCAATGGAGGAGGAGGGGAAGAACATGAGGAATGGCAAGGAAGAAACACAGAGAAGGGCAGAGGAAGAATTGGAATGTTGGAGGGTCAGTTGCAATTTAAGCAACAAAATATCTTTTTTGGATCTGACATGGGGCCTGTTTCCACTTACACAACTGTAGTTTCATATTCCACTTTAACTGCCATGGCAATATCCCATGGAATCCCAGGGTTTGTAGTCTGGGGAGGCACTAGAGCTCTCTGGATGAGAATTCTATATGCCCCCTCCCTAAATGGCAAATGCTAGAAGAAGCATGGCAGTGAAAGCAGAATCATAGTGCTGTAACCATACAGTGCAAGTGGACACTAGTCTGCCTTCTGGTCTCGCCCTGCCTCATAAGAAAGCTAGCCATGAACTGTACCTTGAATTATAAGTATGTAGTTTGAAAGGGACCATGATCCAATCCATTTGTTTCAATATGTTTCCAACTTGTAAGTGCTAGAACTTAGGGAACTTATGTTTGAGGGGCTATGTATGACTTCCAGAAAGAGCCACTGGCCATCCTGGCTAATGGATTCCAGTGGCAGAAGTCCAAAAAGATCACTTTTCCAGGCTGGGCATTAGATTGCTCTGGGCCTCATTTTGTATTCAGTTTATGTTGCAAGGAATAATACATTCATAATAAGCTAGAGCTAACATCAACAGTCTTTTCTACATTTTTATAAATAAACACAATAGCAGTATTGTGAAATATTCTGATACAGGTTAAGATCTTTGTTATTTGGAAAGAATGCATTGCTTTCTTAGCACATGCCTCTTCTGCCACAACAGGTACATGATTGTTAGTTTACACTGAGTAAGAAGTTGTGTGTATTTGCTCTGGCAAATTCCAGAGAGACATTTTCTATTAGGAGCAAAACAACCACATCTTTAGATCTAACAGCAAATGCACTAGCACCAATTTCTGTTTCTGTCTGTCTGTCTGCCTATCATCTGTTTAAAGTATTCTGATCTTCCCTTCAGGTGAAAGAAACACAGGCCGTTTCCACACGGGGTTTTTAACATGTGGGCAGAGCGTCCTCCGGGGAGAACGACTGCACCTGACTTAGATCCGCACCTCAGCCCGCTCCAGAACGACCCCAAGTGGTGTCCAGCGTGCTTTTGAAAGACTGCTAAAAACAGGTCTTTCTAAAGCACGGAGCGCGCCACTGCGAGCCTGCTCCCTTATGCAGATTCGCAGGCTCGCATTGGTGCGAGCCTGTGATCTGCCGGGGGCAGGCTTGAGGCTGGTGAGCTTCAGCAGTTGGTTGAGACCCTCAACCAGCCAGAAGCCGCCATTTTCGTCCCTGGAGCAGTGTGGAGCGGCGGCCACGCACTGCTCTGGAGAAGCGTGGACTGGACCAGGGAGCCCAAAAGTCCAGTGAATAGCATCACGGGGCAATTCCCTCGCCTCGTAAGGAAATGGCCACATTCCAGACTGGTTAAGAGAGCTATGTAATAAGATACTCTCTTCAGGCTTGTAACTGAAACATTACAACACAAAAGGAAAAGAGACTGGAAGAGAGAAGGAAAAACATGAACTCAGACATTATTCGTTACTTACACAATTCACATAGTTTATTTTTTATAGCAAGATAGGGAAAAGGCAAGCTTCCAGTAGGCCAACCAGATACATCTACCAGAGGAGGATGGTAGATGTATCTGGCTCGCCTATCAGCCTGCCTGCTTGCTCTCTGCTTTGCTTCTCTCCTGGTAAACTGCTGCCTGCTCCAGGCATCTGCATTCCCTGCAGAACCAGGCCCCAGGTATTCAGCCATAAGTTGCAAGAGATAAAATCTGTGTGCCTGCTGTGCTGGACCCACCACTGATGGGGCCACTCCTTTGGGAGTAGAGTGAGGGCCAGCCCCTTTGTTAGAGATGGGGTGGGATGGAGTACATGGGTTTTATAACTTTAAAAAAAACCCCTAGCTGCCAGGAAAAAAGTGTTGTATGGAGAGCATGAGAAGGAAAACAGCTCAGGGAGCAGCCATTATGACAATGATGGGCAGAAGGAGATATGGCATTGGGAGGCAGTCCTATTATCATGGTAGAAGGGAGAGCCACAGAGCCACCCACAAGCTGTCACCCACTTCAAATAGTCCAGATAGCCTTGGCAACAGGCCCCTTGGGCTGAAAATGCTGCTGCTCAATGCTAAGTTGGTGAATGGAAAAGCATCCTAGATTTAGGAGCTGATCCTAGATGAGCATGCCAACCTGGCCTGTATTACAGAGACTTAGCTGGATGAAGGTGGTGGTGGGGAACTTATCCCAGTTGTGTCCTCCTGGGTTCTCACCAGGTGAGGCTTAGGGGGTGGGGAGATGGAGTTGCAGTGATCCTCTGTGATGACCCTAAATGTCCCTTCCCAGGAAATGTTGCTAAGCAAGCTCTCTGGTTCATTATGGAGCTGGCAGTGGTGAAATGAGTGGGACAGAGAATAGAGTGATGATGGTGGAAGGCTTGGAGTGAGTCTAAACAAACACAGGCTAGAACTCATTGGAAGGATTATACTGTGGTGATAGTAGCAGTGATATGTGTGGGTGTTTTTTTTAAAAAAACTGTTGTATGTTTCAAAAATGATTCTATACTGTCTTATGTGGTGATTTTAATTTTTTAAAAAATTTATTGTGAAGGTTTTTCAGTTGACTCTCTCTGGGAGCTGCCTTGGGTCCTACTCTGAGCAAAAGGTGGCATACAATGAAATAAATAAGGTTGTCCACCTGATGAAAAGGGATCTAGTTTCTAAAGATTCTGTCAATGGTTAACATAGGAAGCTGCTTTTGTATCATGCCTGTGTTTTGAAATCTTCTAGGGAGGTCCTGCTCTATGACTCACCATCTTTATAGGTACATTTGTTGAGCACATGGGAGAGGGCCTTTTCAGTGGCTGCTCCCCAGTTCTGGAACCCGCTTCCCAGAGAGGCTAGACTGGTACCCTTCTTACTATTTTTCCCCAAGCAAGTAAAAAAAAGAAAAGAAAACCTTCTTTTTCCCCTGCAGGTCTTTGAGAATTGATTCTTCAGAGGAAACAGGCCTTGTATAATGTGCTGGACTTTTATTTGGTGTTTCAATTTGTTATAACCAGTTTCCTTTTTATGATGGTTTAATTGCTTTTTAACTTTTGTATGCTGCTAATTTTTAATTATGTTTGTTCTAGCTGTTGTAAGCTGCCTTGAATCCCAAACTGGGGAAAAGGCTGGGTGTGAAAATGATGACAGTGATATCAAATTATTTGGTATCTCTTTTTTGGCAGCTCTTTCTAAGGGTATCTCTTTTTATGTTTTTGGGGGACGAATGAATTCACTACCTTGTGCAATGATTCACCCTTCTCCTACAGGGGTCCCCCTCGTACAACCATGTAGTGTCCAAGGCAGCCTAAGAAGTGTCTAACTATATCGCTACAGCCAGAAACATGACCCTCAGGGGGTCTTGGAGGATACCTTAGTTGGTGGTTGTCCAGCTATAGGGACATAGCTGGATGCTTCTTAGCTACTTCTGGCTCCTTCAGGTCCCTACATGGCTGTGCTGGGGAGAGGTCCTACAGGAGGAAGGTGAACCCTGCAGGAGGGGAGCCAGAACAAAGTGCTGCCTAGGTGGAACTCTTATGCTCCATTTCATCTTGCAGAATCGTAGCGAGCTGCCCATGGTGTCAAGCAGACATCTGTCACATCCCCTGCTACCTGAGTCTTTAAATGCCAGGGATGAGTGCTGTGATCCTGTGTATCCAATGTGCCAACAGTTTGCTTTTAACTAAACTGTTCATTTAATTGTATATCATTTCAGCTCTGCGTGTGTGCGCACGCATGCACATGCCTTCAAGTTGCCTGTCAAGTTATGGCAACCCCATGAATTTCATAGGGTTTTCTTAGGCAAGGAATACTCAGAGGCAGTTTTGCCAGTTCCTTCATCTGAAATATAGCCTACAGCACCTGGAAGTCATTGGCAGTCTCTCATCCAAGAACTAGCTCTACTTAGCTTCTAAGATCAGATAGGATCTGGTGCCTTTAGGTATTTGGGTCCTCATTTCAACTGTACTTTGTTTTAATTTGTTGTTAGCTGCCTTGGGTCTGATACCAGGAGAAAAGAAGATGAATTGTATTTTCAGGTGCCAGGTTAAAGTTTCCTTCAGGCATTTGAAGTATTTTGCTGTAAGTTCTTTAATCTTCATGCTGATT
The DNA here is from genome assembly GCA_948472985.1 of Iguana delicatissima. Lineage (NCBI taxonomy): Eukaryota > Metazoa > Chordata > Lepidosauria > Squamata > Iguanidae > Iguana > Iguana delicatissima. Next base: position 1,234,063 of record CAOKZL010001194.1, on the reverse strand, counting down.
TTTTTTTTAAAAAAATGGATTTTAATGTGATTTTCCTTTTCATTTTTTAAATATTACAAATTGCCCCAGGATGGATTTTTAATGAAGGGCAGGAAACAAACAAACATAACAAGTTCTTTACCACTGAGCAGCTGGGGAGGGCAGTCTCCCACTGCACTGGTTGTGATATTTGCCTTTTAAAGGGTGGGAAACTGGGATGAGTGAGTCAGCTTCTGTACATTAGCCCCATTATACATCTTACTGTGTGCTTCCCATCTTACTGTGTGCAAATAAGAAAGCAGCACAGCCACTCCAATATCATCACTTAAGACCTCAGTAAACATAAATCATAAAAGGAAAAGGAGAGCCATAGAAATGTAGAGTTGGAAAGGCTCCCAAAGATCACTGAGTTCACCCTCCCCAGTTCAATGCAGGAAATCCAGCTGGACCATCCCCAGCTGGAAGCTATCTAGTCTCTTTTTGAAGACATCCAGAGAAAGAGACCTCCCCTCATTGTCAAACAGCTCTTACCATCTTACTAGACCTTACTGTCTTACTAGATTTGATTCTGGCTTCTGGGGCAGCAGGGAACAAACCTTTACCCTCCTCTCTATGACAGCCCTTGCAATATTTAAAGAGTCCGGTCACTTCACCCTTCAGTCTTCTCTCCCCCAAGTTGAACATGCCCCCCTCTCTCAACCTTTCCTCATATGTTTTGTCCTCCATTCCTTTTGTCATCCTTGTTGCCCTTCTCTGAAGCTCCTCCAACTTGTCAATATCCTTCCTAAAATGACATCTAGAACTGAATGCTATATTTTAGATGAGGCTTGACTAGTGCAGAATGTGGTAGGATTATTACTTCCCTTGTCTTGGAAAGTATGATTCTATTAATGCAGGATAAAATATTGTTTGCCTTCTTTGCTGCAGCATCACTGAGAGCCTCCACCAACCGGAAGCCGCCATTTTGGATGCCAGAGCAGTGCGGAGCGACAAATTCACACTGCTCCTCATCCCGACGGACTCAACCGGATGCCAAAAAAATCCGGTGAGTCCCGTTTTTGCACGGTTCCTTTCCCACATGTGGAAAGGGCCAATTAGTGATAATCCCAAGGTCCCCTTTCACATGCGCTGTAAGCCAAATATCCTCCATCCTACAAGTATATATTTGGTTTCTGTGGCCTAAACCAAACTCGAAAAACAAAAACTAGAAAAGCTAGCTGTTTCTCTTGTTACTTCCTGTGTGATTCTGTGAATGACTAACTTGTTCCTTCTTTGAAAAATCTGCTGCCCTCTTGCTTCAAAAGGCAGGTTCTGTGTCAGACCTCATTTGTCACACCGATATGAGAACTGAACAATACATCTCTGCAAATCCCTTGGAAACAAGATAGTAAAAAAAGCACATCCCAAGAAGTGGCTCAGCAGGTATACTCCCAGGCAGTGTGCAGTGGGAAATGTTTGGTTTATCACAGCTTAAAAAGATGTGCATGAAGTCAGCTCCTTCATATATAGAGCATTCCCTCACTAAAGATGTTTCAGTCCTGTAAAGACATGATGGTGCCACTGACATCATCTGTCACTGCTGTTTTCTTCTGGAGAAAAAGTTGAATAGTGGAAGATAATTGGCATAACACAAGTTCAAAAACATTGTGTGAGGAAGTGACACCCACATCACTCATCCCTGATCTGACAGAAGTGTTTCAATTAGCAAAGGGCAATTATGAAATAAGTCAGCTGGTCCCTTTAAGGGTGATGGTTTGGAACAGGATGTGTGAGACCACAGACTTGCAACCAGTCAAAAAGAGGACAGAGGGAGTGAAGAGGAGAAGACTGGATTTGGATCTGTTTGGGGTAGCCTTAAAGTCCTTTGTGGATGCTCAGACTACTCATGTGGGGCATCCATCAAGAACATATTCCAAAGCTTCAGACCTTCAATGTTTTTCTGGTGCCTCTCTCTCTCTCTCTCTCTCTATGTTTATGTATTTAACCAATATAACATAAACATAGCCTGAATTCTGTTGGTAGTTCCAACTAGAACACACCCATTCAATCAACTGAAGAACACTTATGTAAAGTGCACTGATTTCAATTGGTCTACTCCAATTGGGACTACTAATACAAGTCAGACAAATATTAAAATATATTATACTGCAATAATGAAAAAGGTTTACCTTAAGCATCACTTCAAAGTTATTAAAAACAGCTCTGTTCCTATTCATACCTCCATTCACTTCCAATCACATACTAGTTTACACAGTCATACTAGTTTACACAGAATAACTAAGTCTGAGCATTTGACATACTATTCTCTCACTTCTGCAACTTGTATTTAGAAGAGAACAAAGGTTTTCAAACTGTGATCATTGCTCTGTGGGCCATTGATGGCCCATGAGCTTCATTCTGTTGTTCTCTGGGACAGATATCCTAGCTGTCAAAAAGTGTTCAAAAGCAGCACCTCTTTTGAGTTGGGGAGTATCTCTTCCAACACATTCAGTACTTTGGGATCTTGATTATTTTTTTTCTCCTAGAATGTTATTATTATTGCTTCCCAGATCTATTTCCAGTTTCTTAACTTCTTTATATTCTCAACAAAAATGAAGGAAGCCCCCTGCACTGTTTTTTTTTAATAGAATTCCTTAGAGAAGACTGGACAATAAACATCATGAATATTAATATTCCTTTTCTGGCAGGACCAAGATAGATTAAAATGGGAAGAAAGAGGATATTTCAGAGACTAGCACATTGATCCATTGCTGTGATTAATGAGTAAAAATTCAAAAATTGGAGTTTGGCAACACCTTTATTATAGAGTGGATAAAGTATGGCCTAGAGAACTGCATGTGTCTCCCATCGACCTATGCTATGGAACCCCCCCTCCCAAATTCCTGGAAAATATGGGGATCTTCCACTCCTGGGGCACTTTCACACCACACAGTTACAGCAGTATGATTGCACCAGAACTGCCATGGCTGCTTCTGTGGAATCCTGGGCTTCGCAATTTGGTGAGGCACTGGAACACTCTGGCTGAGAATTCTGAATACTTCTCCCTAAAATACAAATACTAGGATTCTGTAGGATGGAACCATACCATTTAAAGTGAAATCATAGTGCTATAATTATGTAATGTGGAAGGGCTCCTGGAATGCCCCGGGGCAGCAAATTTGGATTTTAAGAGCGACAGGGCTCATTCACAAAATATGAACCCCTGCCCCCAAAGAAACAAAACTCATAAAACTAGACATAGATTTCCAATACACTGTGGTTTAAAATGTTTCCAGTTGATAGTTCCAGCCTGGAGAAGCCTGCACTGAGTAGGGCAACCAAATCTCTTGGGCCCCCCCACACACAAAAATCTCTGGGAATCAAGCCCCACCCACAAGCCGTAGGGAAGCCCAGGCAGAGAGAGAGAGAGAGAGAGAGAGATTAATTGAATGTGTTACAGCCAGCAAGCTGAATACTTCCAAGTATGGTTGGTTATCAATCTGATACCACTGCAGGTATCTCATATGCATTTATTTTCAGTGGCCTTTTTCTAAGGAGTTTATAGCTTTATGAGGGAAACTGTTTCAACATGTAAATGACTGAAGTATTTGCATATGATTTTAATCTGAACTGTTTGGGTATCATTAGTTAGGCCAAGGTCCTGCATTGGAAGATGTAGTATAAGTTCCAGTATCTTCCAGAGATCCCAGGGGATGACATCATCATTCTGTGTCTCGCTATAGGGACACATTTAGAAGTTTTTACAATGTTCTCCACTCTCCACTGTCTACTAAATAGCCATGGCAGAGATGCTACAGGAGGAAGGCAAGTCCTGAGGGGTTGGGGTCACTGCACAAGGGGGGTGGTAAATTCTTCACTCTGGTTTGTGACTCTGTATAAGGAGTATTCAATACAGCTTGTGACTCCATACAGACCTTTCTCTCTTCCTGGTCATTTGTTCTGTTCCAGCCTCCCATTCTTCAGAGATTCCTTCTACCTGGGTTCTGGAATGACCACAGCCTCTCTTACTCCACAGCCCCTACATTCATATCACCAATGTTTCCTCTGTTTTTCTCTTCTTAATACCTTCAAAGATTCTCCAATTTCTTTCCAAATTAACATGATATCTGCATCATCCATCTCCATAGCTCCCCTTGTCTACCTGCTCTCCTTAATGTTGACATCACTCTTCAGGCTTGACTTGCAGTTTTCTCCATTCACTTCCAATGAAGGTGGGCTGTGAACACTGCAATTGTAATTGCTTAGCAGCTCCGAGATTTCTAGCAAAGTTTCCTCATGGTTTGTGTCTCCAGCAAGAGGCAGTCTGGCACCCCAGTGAGCAGACTAGTATTACAGTGATTTCCAAACAAAAACTTTGAACCATGAAGCCTCTTCCCACTGATTAGTCGAAGCTTTTGTGTGTAATACTTTCTGCCTTTGATGATTGCTATCAACAGTAATCTTGATGGCATGCTTCATTGAACAAATCTATCACACTATGCAATGGATCATTCTGAGTATGATATCTGTTTTTCATATCTCTCTCTCTGTGTGTGTGTGTGTGTGTGTGTGTGTGTGTTGTCCCAGAACTCTTCCCTATCATCCAATATGGTGAATTTTTAAAAAATCGTACTTGTTGTTGTTGTTGTGTGCCTTCAAGTTGTTTCTGAATTTTGATGGACGTAAGACAAACCTATCATGAGTCTTTCTTGACAAATTTTGTTCTGAGGAGTTTACTATTACCCTTCTGTGAGACTGAACTACTTGTCCGTGGTTTCCCACATCTGAGGAGGAATTTGGCCCTGGTCAGAATTTTTGCATTTTGTATAGCTTCAATTTTGTGTGGCGTACCTGTATAAAGTTCAAAAACAAGTAAGTTGTAGACTAGTACGAGTGGACAGTAGGATGAGACAGAGGAAGGCTTCCTGTAGGAAAGCCAGATCTAACACTTCAGGGGAAGCATGTAGCCTTCCAGATGTTGGACTGAAACTCCTAGAGGTCTTAGCCAACACAGCCAATGCTGAAGAATGCTGGAAGCTTCATCCATCAACCTCTAGAGGTCTGTATGATTCACACCCCTGCTTTAAAAAGAATTGAATTATTATCTAATACAAAAAAGTCAAAGTTTGTCTGTGTCAGGCAAAGACCTCATATGACTGGCTGCCTAAGAAGATTCTATGGAATGCTGGGGTTTGCAGTTTAGGGAGGGGTCTTTAGAATTCTCAGCTGGAGAGTTCTTGAATAGGCTGGTTGCTATGGAGATGAGGCCTAGGAGCAAGGAGGAGGGCAGTGTATTCCCTCAGGAACCCAACCTCTGTATGTTAATAACTCTGAATACAGATTGGATTGGGGAATACGGGAAAAGTTACAGATACTGGACAAGACAGTTTGGGGAATTATAGACATAGGATCTCAAATCTTTCTAACAAGTATTACCTATGAAAAAATAAAATCCCAGGCAACGCTGTGCATATACATTAGTTTTATTATATTCTGCCTTTTCCCCAGTCCAGAACTCAAAGCAGTTTACAACATTAAAACAGATACAGCTAAAATTTCACATCATAGGCCCTTTCCTCATGGGGGGCGAAACAGGGCCACACACGCAGGGGCGGAGCTTACCCACGAGTGGGTTGCTCCATCCCTCCAAAGAGTGTGGATCCGCCGTTCCAAACGCCGCCGAATTTCGGCGGCGCTCCGCAGTGCCCGGCGGCGCCCAAAATGGCGGCCAGCGGCTTCCGGCGGTGCTCCGCCAATTAGGACAGTGCGCCAGCTGGAAGCCCGCCCCTGGGCAGATCTGCAGGGACACGCTACTGCGTCTCTGCAGTTCTTGACCGGGGGCTGCTACGAGGCAGCGCGGGTAAGTTTTATAAAAACCACTTTTGAAGGTGTTTTTTATAAAACTCACAGCGCCACCCCCGGAGCTGCACTAGAGCAGTTTGAGGTCAAGAACCTCACTTTTTTTAACTGCTCTAGCGCAGACCCCGGTGAAGAAGACCTCCTGGAGAGGTCGCTCTAGCGTGGGCAATATGCCCATGTGGAAATGGCTATACACAAGTTAAAAATATAAGTAACTATCAACAGAATTAGAAACATGGCCATTAAAAAGCCACATATATCACCAATGCAACACCTTCCCCCTGTGAGGTCAGTCCTCCCAGGCTGCTCAAAAAAGTGTTTATCTGTCTATGGAAGGATAGCTAGGAAGGTCTCAGCTGGACTTTTCTGGAAAGAGAGTTCCAGGGTCTAGAAGCAGCCATTTCCTGCCTTCCACCAGATGTAGTTGTGAAGGAGGTGGAGCAGAGCGAACTCTATTCAGAAGATTTCAGAACAGGGGCCAGTCATATAGGAGAATAGACCCTTCAGATATACTCCATCATGGGTGAGACATGTGTGGCAAACTAACGTCGGAATGCAGTCAAGATGGCAAAAGGTATTAACGAGGAAGAACTCATTAAGGTCAGGCTGGACAGACTAGGACAGGCTATAGCTGGTTGCTTTTGCTTGAGCCTACTAGGAAGGGTAAGGTTCCACACCCTCCTTTCCTCTTCTCTTGCTGAGCTCACTGAGTGCAAACTATTTTTGCATTTTGAACTCAGCTTGCGGCAACTGAAGTAAGCTGAGGACAAAAGAGGAAAATGGGAGAAAAAGAGAAAAAACTGGGACATTTTAAAAGGAGCTGAAAAAGTGGGACAACTGAAGGTTAATTGGGACTCTCTCTGCAAAATTAAGCCAGTTGGAGATGTACCTTCAAATAACCTAGACCAGAGCCATTATAGGGTTTCTTTAGTGCAAAAGCATATGAGAAGAATAAAGAAGTTGTCTCATAAAAAACAAACACACAAAATCACAGCAGGTTATTCGTAAAAGCCAAATAATACAAAGTACAGGCTGATGGTGACTACTTATTCTGCCTCATGCTGTGCATAGTGATACAAATGCACTGGAACTTCAATTACTCCAGTTTACTTTTTCTTTTTTTAAAAGGAAAAGTCAACAGAATGAGACCTTCTTAAAAGGTCAAGTACACTCTCTGTCACCTCAGGGTACCTTTATGATTCCATTTGAGTGGGTTTTTCAACTTTGAAGCTCCCACATAAGTGAGCAGCATGGTAGTCATTAAAAGCCAAATGGAGTGGGAAAAGAGCTTCTGTCAAAATGTCTGATATAAAATAAGCCAAAGTGGACTCCTCGGTATCCCCAAAGCTTGTACCATAGTATCAGTGCTTACCTTTAATGTGATGCAGAAACTCCTGTTGTTTTTACTCCATCAGACTAAAACAGCAATTGCTCTAAGGTTAATTTTCCCTATTTTTAAAAGTGTCTCTTGATTGGCAATTTGACATCCATCTGATTCTGACAACTCCTAAAAGAACTTTGAAATGAATACTATTAAGTTCATTTGTTTCTGCTTCCAGGTTAAGTATAGGAATATTATCATGCCACTTGGAGTTCCAGATTTGGTGGAAAAAGTGGAATACAGGTACGCTCAGTTAACAAAGGGCCTTTCCACACTGCACTGTTATAGTGCTATGATTCCACTTTCAAGATCCTGTGGAATTCTGGGGTTTGTAGTTTACTGAGGCCAAAGAGCTCTCTGGCTGAGAATTCTAAATGCCCCTCCCTAAATTGCAAACCCCAGAATTCCATAGGATGTTGAAAGTGGAATAATAGCATTATAACAATGTAGTGCAGAAAGACCCAAATTTACTGCAGAGACAGTGTTGCAACCCTACACTGAATGTCTGTATTTCTCTAGCCCTAATTAACTGTCTCCCAATGCTGATGCTACCAAATGTATCAACATCATCATTTCAGCCTAAGTCCAATTGTTAGCGCCACTGAATTAACCGGAAATTGGTAAGTCAAGATTTATGAATAGAGATAGGTTCCTACCCCACAAAAAAGAACAGAAATTCAACGTATTTCAGCAAACTTTGCATATCAGGTTGGTGACCACACTTACTCTCTTTAACATGATGGGATACCTGGTGAGGCAGGCTTTAATCCTTTCTCCTTTTCTCTCTGTTTTGTGTTCAGTGTGCTCTATAAGGGATTTTGGAGACAGCTGATGTTTACCTTGCCTGTTGTAGACAATCTACAGTAAGATCAGCTAGAGCAGTATACCATTATTACCACATTCAAGCTTTTATTGCTATAACCTGGCACTAAAATTCAGTTTTCTCAGCCCTTCTTCCCAATGCTAAGGCTTCTTTTAAAAAATCTAACGAAACAGAGAACCAGGAAGAAAAAGAGGGTCTGGGAAGACAAAAAATGACTTCGTAGAAGGAGCTGCTTTGTTAACTGATGTATGCCTATAGTCTGTAACTAGAATTCAGCAGATTTCTTCCTCTCCCACCACCTCCCTTTTAAAAAATTATATTTATTAAAAAATAGTGATTTGATAAAAGAACATAACATTGCATAACAATTCTTAATTCATTATCAATTTGTAAAAAAAGAAAAAAATACAATGAAAAATTGCAAAAATTTGCAATCAATCTCATATCTTATGTTACTGAAAATTATAATGATATACCTGTTTCAAATATTAATATTTTATATCCTCCTATCAAACTATTCTTCTATCCCTACAGACTTCTTTCTTTCTTAGCGTTGAGTACTTAATTAAGTGTTTATTTTCCTAAAAACATATTTTAAATATACTTTTTTTAGATATTTCTCTACTGCCTCATTTATGTTTTATTGTTATTTGATACATAAGTTCAATTTTGTACTGTAGTATTTCACCACCACCCTTTTGTCCAGAGACCTTTACTCATTGCCTGTAGGACTACAGCCCCAGTTTTCCTCAAGACTACCAAAAAACATTTCCTTGCCAGTATTCTTTCCAACTATTTTTTTCCCCCAGAAACTTTGCATCTTGCCTTTCAGCTGCAAAAGTTTCAAGGCAGCTACTGAGGGTTACCACATGACCTTATTTCCTTTCTAGCTACATTGCCATATGATCACTTTATCCTGTTTCTATACAAAGGCCAGCATGTAGATCTAGGATAATTATACGTTTTAAGGACTTGGCTCGTTGTTTGTTGAACCAAGTTATGAGTCTACTTTCTGTTCTTATTCTGGGAGACTAACACCATATGATACTTCAAAGGTCATGTAGCTTTAATAAACAAGTCTAAAAATATCTGCACTTTTGTACATTTTTACAGCTATATTATTTTATTCTACACAGGACTTAGCAGGATTTTGGTAAGCTGCGACTCTTTGTGCTTTCTTTTAAATGTAGCTGTGCTGTCTTCACTGAAGAAATGCATCTCTCTCAAATACCAAACCTTCACCATGCATTCCTTTTGAAAACATCAAAAACAACCAATTTGTGTTTGTGAATGGCTTTTGTGTGGTGATATTGTGTAATGCCATTTCTTTGTTGTGACTTCAGGAGAGGACAAAAGGTAGAAAATTTTCCCTATGGGTTGTGCTACTGTTTGAGAGGAAGTTTTATTTAATTGTAGATATATATATATATCCTTTCTCCTTTTCTCTCTGTTTTGTGTTCAGTGTTCAAGAATATATATATATATTCTTCCTTTCTAATCATTTCCTTCCAGGCAACTAGTGAAGGTAAAAAAACCAGTTGAATAACAAGAGTACTGCTACCAACATTCATAGAAAATTTCTTTTCAAAATGCTCGGTATTTGTTGTGGATAGGAAGAAGGCGAGAAGACTGGAAGCCTTCCCTAGGCTGCTCCAATGTTTTGGATGACAATCTTCATAATCCTTAACTACTGGCTGTATTGGGAATTGTGGTCCCAAGCATCTGGATGGTATCTCACTGGGCAGAGTTGAGTGCAAGCTTTCAGCAGTTGTTGAACTGTACCTCCCAGCATTCTTCACCATTGCCTGTGCTGGCTAAGACTGATGGGAGTTACCATCTAACAATCTCTGGAAAGACAGCTGCAGTATGGCTTCTCAGCCTAGGAATATCCAATCAATCAACCAATCAATCATATTATATTCTTCTCTCTTCTTCAGGAGTGGGACTACAGAATGAAAAGAGACACAAGTAAAATTACATACAGGCATATCTCAGTTAACAAAGCCTGTGACAAACAAGCTCTTTTTTACAAAGTTTTTTTTCATCAACAGCCCCTTTCTTTGTCCTCTATCTAGCTGGAAGTTGTTTTAGCAGCATCTGCCTTGGGAGAGTGGTGAAAGAGGGCTAGAGAAGCACTTGTTTTCAATGCCAGAGTGCAGCAATATGTCTGTAGTAAACAGCTTGAGCTGGGAAGGAGCAGGATTCTGTGCCAGCTGATCCTACTGTGGCCATGTATACATGCCTACAGCAGACAAGGTAAACAGCAGCTGCCACCAGAATTACTTACTGAACATTTGTGAACAGCAAAACAGGAGGGGAGGGCAGATAAGCCTGCCCCACCAGTTATTTGTTTAAAAAAAGCACAGTTCTATACACATTGAAAAGTGTAAGAAAGTGGAGACTAGAGAACAAAAAAATATATCCCTGGATGCATTTTGGAAGAAGGCTTCAAGTGGCCTTTAGGAAGCTCAGAATGTTTTTGTTCATTTATGCAAGGATTACCTGACATGGTTGTTTCATTTCATATATGCAAATTATAAGTTTTGTGTAAGAAGTTTGCTGAAAATTGTTGAACTGCTCTATTTTTCTGTGATGTTGGAACCTATTTGTATTCTTTCCATGTTATTTCTGCCCTCGTTCCAAATCTTCTGTAGAAGAAGTAATGCCCCAAAACACATCTGCTTCATTAATTGAGGTATACCTGTATATAGCTAAAAATAACAAAATAGTTAAGGTTAAAATAATATTAAACACTCCACAGAATTAAAATCATATAAACTATTACTTTAAAAGCATAGATTAAAACCAGTACAGCAGTAAAACAGAAAACACTTTATATAAAATAATCAGTTTCTAAACACTTGCTAGAATACAAAAGTTGCATCATTGCAAAAGGAGAACGAGGCACTTCCGGGTTTCATGGTGGACCCAGCGGTCTGTGTAAAGGCTAGCTGGCTGAAACACAACCGCCCAGCGAGGTGAAATCGGCTTTGAAGGATCGTTGAGACAGTTCTCCATCAACTCCCCCGGTAGGGAGTTCAGAGGGTCCCGAAGGGTATTCGAAAAGCTTGTCATCAGAAGGATAATAAGGGGTCTATTGTTCCCCTATATCAGAGGTACGAAGACGGGCGAGAGCCGAAGGAACCACAGCCACGCTGGGCAGCTGCTGGAGTGGTGAGGAACGCCAAAACCTTTAAAATCAAATGTCTATAAGGGTATTTAATGAGACAGTAAGTTTTACCCCTTGAAAGAACCCAAGAAGGATCTTGGCAAATTAGACTGTGCTGAAGGAGGAAGAGGTAAGCGAAAGGAAAGGAAAAGATCAGAAAGACTGTAATAATAATAAAAATAAGTAGCGATAGTGAAACGTGAAAGAGAAGTGTGAGCGAGGATAATATTTGACAATTGGACAATAATCAACTAATTTACAGTACTAATGTACTTGGGATTTTATTGTATTACTATGAAGAGCGAGTAGAAAGCAAGAAGATCAGAGGTTGGTGGACGAGCGTGGAAGGGGGTAGAATGAACAGCTGTTCGACTTGAGCTGAGAGACGGAGGTATCGGAAGAAGAGGGCGGATGGCGTACGTGTGAAGGATCGGAGAGAGAGAACGGATGGAGGATTTGTAAGCGAGTGAGTCAGAAGTTGGTTGGAGGCTGAAAGAAAGGTTGGTAGGCAGAAGAGCGGAGGAATGGATGAATCGGATAAATGAGATGGTAGATCATGAGAGGAGAGGAGTTTTGTAGATGAGTGAGTCGAGACGGCGAGGGAGCGAAAGATACGACTCGGGGTGGTGAGCGTTAGCATGGCGACCGGAGACTCAGCAAAAACCGGGCGAGAGAGGAAGGATTGAGAGAGGAGAAGAACATGAAAAAGGCTGGAGAAGGGATTGAGAATCGAAAGGGTGAGAGGAAATACAGACCGGCGGTCGAGTGAGCTGAAAGCGGGAGGGAATTTCGACAAAAGGACGGCAAAGAAGAGAGAAGAAGGGTTGGCTGGGTGATTAAATGAAATTTATAGTTAATAGTTCTAAAAATTGTTGAAGCTTCAATTATTATTGTGTTATAAATAAGTTTTATAATACACTGCTAGTAAGGGTTTGAGTTCTGTTAAGTGCAGTAAAATAATCAAAGATTTCTAGGGGCGGATAGTTCTGAGGTAAATAGAAACTGATAAAGTGGAATCAGCTGGATGAGGAAAGGGGAGGAGAAGATACTGGATCGCTCAGAAAAGAATTTAGAAGGTCAAAGAGCTTGCAAAATTTGGCCTTGGAAGAGTAAACAAGATATAATTTGTGTATGTTTTTTTCCTTTCTTTTCCCCTTTTACTCATTTGCAGCTGTGCGAATAAGGCAGTAGAAAGAATGGATAACTAGCCCCCTCGTGTGGTAAAGTTTATTTAAACGCTTTCTGTAAAGTTAAGACTTTCCCTCTTTTATTTTTTGTGGTAATAGGACTGTAGATTTTTGGAATCTTTAAACAAATATCGGATTGAAGGAGATAATAATTACTTGATTGTATTTAATTGAGTTTAATTGATAGAATAGGATAAATAAGTGGAATAGTTAAAATATTGAAAATATTTAAAATATTCACTTTAAGACTTAATATATTTGTTATATTTGTTATAAGATAATTATTAATAGTACATATTGCTGCATATAGAGAAAAGAGAGAATATTATTGAATTTAAAACAAAATAATTCAGATTGAAAATTGATTGGATGTAAGATTGTTGATTGGATATTGAAGGATTATTGAAATTTGAACTTGGTGTACATGATTAAGAAAAAGGGTTCTGGTATTTTAAGATTAACTGAAAATGGCAACAAGAAAAAGGACAACAACTTACTCTCAATCCCAACTGACATTGGAAAGAAGATCATCATTGGAGCAACTTCCACAAATGGGAGGGATTGGAGAAAGAATATTAGAAGAATTGATAAATTTTAAAAAAGAAATTAGGCAAGAATTGAAAGATAATAAACTGAAATAAAAATGGACATCTAAGAAAGAGATGGAAGGAATTAATAAAAGGATGGAGAAAATGAATAAGGAAATGAAGACAATACAGACAGAGGTTAAGCAAATCGAGGAAAGAACGTTAAAGGTGGAGAGCGAGAGGCAGAGATAAAGGAAGTACTTAAAGAGACAAGATAAAGAGTTGGAAAGACAGGACTGAGATACAGAGATAGATGCCTGTGAAGGTCAGAGGTCTACAAGAGGGTTCGGGGGGGAAATATTTATGATCGTCTAATTCCAGAACTGGCATTTTATATTGGGATTGCTAAGGACATATGGAACAAGAAATAGACAAAATGTTCCGAATTAGTTTGAAAGTAGCGAGAGAAAAGAACTACCTAAGAGATGTTCTAATTGTTTTTCATGAGAGACAATTAGGAGAGGATACTGCAAAGAAATTATGAAGAAAAATTTATCGTGGAAGGGACAGAATTGAACATTTTTAAAGACATACCGTTTCAGTTACTGAAAAAAAGACAGGAATATAAGAATTTGAACAGCTCAACTACAGAAGAATAATATTAGATATAAATGGGAACACCCTGAAGGATTATCATTTATTTGGAACTTTAAAAGGTACAAATGTAGTACATTAGAACAAGCTAATGAAGTAATAGAAGAAATCAGAGAGTATAAGAAAGGAAGAGGGCGGATAAGGGAACAGGAAATACCAGTGGAAGAAAGACCGGATATAGAGGAACAAGAAGAATAAGAAGAAGAGCCCGAACAAGAACAGCAGAGTTTAGAGGCAGCTGATAAAATAATAGAGGAAGAAGATTGAAAAAATGGCCTTAAAATGTATTTCCTGGAACATAAAAGGTCTTAATTCTAATTACAAGACGAGACAAGTTTTTCATTATCTTGAAAGACTGAAAGCGGATGTAATTTGCTTACAAGAGACTATAATCAAAGATAGTGATATCAAATATTTGAAAAATCCGAAACTGGGGAAATGTTATATATCAGCTTATGAAAGAAAAAAAAGAGGAATAGTAATGTATGTGAATGCAAAATACCCAACAAAGGAAGTGTTTTCAGATAAAGAAGGGTATTATCTAGGGGTGGAGATTCAGCTTCCAGGAAAAACACTTTTATTAGTGGGGATATACTCTCCTCTAGATAATAAAAGTAAATTTTATGTTAAAATTGGAGAAGAAATACATAATTACATGACAGACAAGAATCAGGAAATATTATTTTTATGGGGGATATGAACGGTGTTTTGGATCCAGATAAAGATAGAACGGCAAATCCAAAGGGAAAAAATAACAAGGTAGATTACCAAAAACCTTTTTCAGATTAATGGAGGACTTGTCAATTATGGACATTTGGAAAAATAAACATGAAAAAGGTGGGATTCCACGTTCTATTCAGAAAGTCATAGAAGCATGTCTAGAATTGATATGTTCCTTGTTTCTAAAGTCTTACATTCGAACGTTAAAGATATAGAAATACTTCCCAGGATTTGGTCGGATCATAATCCTATTCAATTAGAATTAAATATTAAAAGGAATAGTAAATAATACTGGCGAATTAATGATTTTCTGCTTAGGAATAAGGATTATCTTCAAAAAGCAAAAGAAGAATTGTGAAGTTATTTCCGGGAAAATGATAAGGATGGAATGGCGGCAAAGACGATTTGGGATGCGGGGAAAGCCGTTATGAAACAAGGATTAATGATTAAGTGGAACACGGAGTGGAGGAAGAAGAAGAGGAGAAAATAAGAAATTTGGAAGCAAGAATTAAAGGAAAAGAAGAAGAGTTAAGGAGAGATCCTGGAAATAATAAGAAAAGAAAGGAACATAAAGCACTACAAATGGATTTTGGCAAGCAGAAAATCTAGTTGAGATGGAGAGGAAATTAAGAATAATTAAACAAAGACATTTTGAAAAAGCCGATAAACCTGGAAGGTGGTTGGCTTACAAGTTAAGGAAAAGAAGAGAAAGAAATTTAATTTTACAAGTGAATAAATAATGAGATCTTATCAGATCAGACAACAATAATAAGTGTTTTTAGAAAATATTACAAAGAGTTATATCAAAAAAAGATGAGGAGTAACAGGAGGAAGAAGATAGAAGATTATCTTGATAATCAGGATCTGATAAGGTTGACAGAAGATCAAAGGCTCAGTTTAAATGCGAATATATCCTGTATGGAAGTAATAAATGCGATAAAGAAAATTAAGATTGGGAAAGCTCCTGTAATTTATGGTCTTCACTGGTTTATATCACAAGGAACTTCAAAGAAGAATAAAGAGAACCACTGAGAAAGATGTTTAATGAAATTACAAAGAAGGGTAAGCCAGATTCATGGAATGATACAAATATAACATTGATATTAAAGGAAGGGAAAGTTCCGTTAGACCCAAGCAGTTACAGACCAATTTCATTATTAAACATAGATTACAAAATTTTTACAAATATACTTGCAGACAGATTGAAAAGTATACTACAAGCTAAGATTCACGAAGATTAGAGTGGATTTCTGCCAAAAAGACATATTAGAGATAACATACGAATGGTAATTAATATGTTAGAATATTATGAAAAGCATAACGAGAAAAGATGTATGATGATTTTTGTAGACGCCGAAAAGGCTTTTGATAATGTAGATCACGAATTTTTTATTGGAGTTATTAAATAGATTGAATTGTGGAGAAAAATTCATAAATTGGATAAGGCAGATATATCAGAACTGTAAGGCTCAATTGTTGATAAATGGGAAAAGTAGGATCCAATAGTAATTACTAAAGGAACCCGTCAAGGTTGTCCCCTTTCCCCATTGGTTATTTATAATTGTGTTGGAAGTTCTTTTAAGAAAAATAAGATTGGATAAGACAATAAAAGGAACCAAAATAAAGGGAGAAGGATACAATGAAAGGCATATGCATTTAGTTATTTTTCTTGAAGATCCAGAAGGTAAGTTTGCCGAATTTCTTGGAGATCTGTGATGAATTCGGAGAGTTAGCCAGGTTTAGAATAAATAAGGAGAAAACAAAATTTTTGACTAAAAAATATGCGAAAGGGAAGAAATAGAGTTAATGGAAAGAAGAACTGGACTTAAAGAGGCGAAAAAGGTTAATTATCTGGGAATAGTGATTTCTAAACAAAATAATACTTTATTTGAGAATAATTACAATACAAAATGGAGGGAGATTAAGAAGGACTTACAAAATTGGACAAAACTAAATCTTTCACTTATGGGTAGAATGGCTACTATTAAAATGATGGTTCTTCCTAAGATGAATTATTTATTTCAGAATTTACCTGTTATCACAAACTTTAAATATTTTCAGGAATGGAGGCAGGATTTGTCAAAATTCATTTGGGCTGGGAAATGAAATTAGGTGGAAAACATTGATTGATAGGAAGGAAAGAGGTGGTTGTAGCTTACCAGATTTAAGACTGTATTTTGTTGCAAATGGAATGACATGGATTAGAGACTGGATTGAATTAAAAAATGATAGAATTTTGAATTTAGAAGGAGCCGGTCTATGTTTTGGGTGGCATGGCTACCTTTGGTATGACAAGACAAAAGTGGATAAAAAAAATTTGAATCATTATATAAGAAAGCCATTATTTGGAATATGGAAAACTTGGAAAAGGAAAGATATTCAAGAATATCATTATGGGTTTCTCCCCAAGAAGCCCTGATGGGGAGATCAAAGGAACCATTTAAAAGATGGCTTACATATAGAGATCTGGTTATTACAGATTTAAAAGGTGGTCAACGAATTAAATCAGAGAGGAATTAGTGGAAGAAGGATGGAACTGCCAATGGTTTTTGCATATACAATTAAAAAAAGATTGAAAATGGATCTTAGATTACTGGGGGTAGAAACAAACTCCCAATTAAATGAATGGGAAAAAGTAGTATTTGAGAAAAAAGATCATTTAACATCACAATTTTACAAGTATTTATTGGATAGAGAGTTGAAAACAGAGACAATGAAGAAACAATGACGATTTGGGCACAAAATATTGGACACACGATAGAATTGGATCATTGGACAAAAAGTTGGGTTAATACACAGAAATTTACACTAGCTCAAAATCTTAAAGAAAATCATTTAAAAATGCTTCATAGATGTTACCTAGACCCGGTGAAATTAGGCAATATATATAAACTAAAAATAAGACATGTTGGAAATGCTCCCAAGAGAATGGGACTTTCTTATCATATGTGGTGGCTGTGTAGTAAAGCTAAAGGATATTGGAAGAGGGTATGCAGGATAATGACTGATATATTACAAATAGAGCTGCCTATGATACCAGAAATTTTCTTATTGAATATGTTACATCAATTAGATAAAGAATACAAAGGATGTGAAAGTATAATTTTGTATATGATAACAGCTGCTAGGATTAGATATGTGATATGGAAAAGAGAGGAAATACCAACAATGCAAGAGTGGTTACAAAAGGTTTTGGAATTTGTTATGTCAGAAGACCTCACTTGTAGCTTGAAAGATGATAAGAGAAAGAAAAAAGTTAAAGATTTGAGATCCATAAAAAAATTAATAGAGGAGAATTGGATTAAGATTTGTAATGAGGAAGACAATTGAAGGAGAGTGAAAATGTAACAGTTAATAGAAAAGATGCTCATGCTATACTATGATATAACAATTTAATGAGGCAAGTCTTCAAGAGATTATAGGTAGATAAGGAGATCACAATGAGTTTGGTTGTATAAGGCTCGAACAAGGGGTGGGGGGAAGTTAAATTTGAGTTGGAGGTAACATAAGTAACAAGGTTTATAAGTGTGTTTTTATAATTGTGAAATGTATTATAAGATAATTGTAAATATTTTGCTGTGATTATTAATGATTTTAATAAAAAAAAATGGAAAAAAACAAAAAACAAAAGGAGAACGAGGAGGAAGCCAGGCCCAGCCTCCCCAGAAAAAGAATTCTAGAATCTGGGAACAGCCGTGGAGAAAGTAAAATACTGTTCTCTTTTTCCCACCAAACATGCCTGTGAAGCTGCTGACATTGAGAGAAGCACTTCCCTGCCCCACCAACTCTTAGGCCTTTTCTGCACCACACTGTTATAATGCTATTATTTCACTTTCAACATCCCGTAGAATCCTGGGTTTGCAGGTTAGGGAGGGGCATTTCGAATTCTCCACCAGAGAGCTCTTGGGCCTCAGTAAACTACAAACCCCAGAATTCCACAGGATGTTGAAAGTGGAATAATAGCACTATAACAGCGTAGTGCAGAAATAGCCTTAGAATTCAAGCATGCTCATATGGGAAGATATGGTCCTGAACCCAACTGTATAGACCTGAGTCATTTAGGGTTTTAGAAATCATAATCAGCATTTTGAATTGTGCTCAGAAATGGCCAGTGCTGCTGTTGTAAAAAGGGAGCTGTACACTTCCTGTAACCAGCCCCCATTAACGACTCTTTGGAATAGGTGAAGTTTCTAAACATTCTTCAAAGGTAGCCCCAGATGGAGAGCATTGCAGTAATCAAAAGAGGATGTAACTAAGACATGGGTCACCTTGGCAAGTCAGATATCTCAAGGAACAGGCACAGATGGTACGCTAGTTTTTATTGTCCAAATGCACTCCTTAGCCACTGCCAAAATCCGCAGATTGTGGTTGAAGACTGACTCCAAGAGTACTCCCAAACTGTGAACCTGTATTTTCAGAAGGCTTATAATCCTGTCTAGCACAGGATGAATCCCTGTTCCATGATCTGTTTTGTGACTGACAATAAGAACTTCTGCCTTGTTTGCACAAAGCTTCAATTTGTTCACCCTCAGCCAGCCCATTACTGCACACAGGCACCAGTTGAAAACTGAAACAACTTATTTGGGCTGAGGTGGAAAGGAGAAGAGTTAGGTGTCCTCAGTTTACTGGTTGCATCTCCTTCCACCTCTGGCTTACCATAGCTTAGCCGGAAGGCTGAATACAAGTGCAAAGAAGTTCTTCATGCACATTTGAGTGGTGGACAGGACCAAAGTCGAAAGAGTAGACCAAAAATACCAGACTGTTTTAGCTTAAACTTGCAAGCAACTAACAGAGGAATTTCAACTTTTTAAAACTGGAAGAAATCCATCCAAAAGCTGGGAAACCACTAAACAATGATATAATGTGTTAGGGGTAGCAACCTTAGCATGACTATAT
The DNA here is from genome assembly GCA_948472985.1 of Iguana delicatissima. NCBI lineage: Eukaryota > Metazoa > Chordata > Lepidosauria > Squamata > Iguanidae > Iguana > Iguana delicatissima. The sequence goes on along the minus strand of CAOKZL010001194.1, from coordinate 1,214,889 downwards.
TGAGTAGTTGTTAGTTGGCATGTATCTGTATCATTTCCTGCCTGTTGATGTTTGCCATACCCTGTCTTGTCCTTCATTGGTCACTTTGCAGTCTGTTCATTCTCCATTTTGTAGTTTTCAGTTCTTCCCTCTTTTTTTTCTCTCATTTAAAGACCCTCTCTTTAAAGAGCCTGTTACTGACCCTCTCACTATGAGATGTTGTAAAACCTTTCATGTTTGTAAGTAAACCAACTTCATCTGTTTGTGCAAAGAAGACTAAATCTGCTTTATTTCTCTGTTAACCCTGTGGTGGTGGTGTTGTGGGACTGGTTGTTGTTCATCTTTTGTTTGGAAATACTAATTCTTCTTGTGAGATACACTAGTATCTGTCACATTCCCCAGAATGTGATATTCCTATCTGGTGATAAGCCTATCTGGGGCACCCTAGAGGACCAGATCAGGACCCCTAATGACAGTTTTGGTCCAAGAGACTAAGGTTCCCAATTTCTATCTTAAATGAAATGCATAAACATACAGAAAAGGATTAAAACAAAATTAAATGCCATATAATATGGGTTAATATCTGTTATAAGCCTTCCTTAGCGACCTGTCCTTTTATGCACAATAAGGTGGTACAAAAACAGTTTTTCTAATTCCTGCAAGAAGATAGAAAGCCAAACTGTACTGCAAACTGTTACCTTTGCTTGCAGTTGCCCCCGTTATGGTAAAAGCATTGTCCCATCACCTCAGTTGTAGTATCATTCAACTGCCAATCCATCTAACTCACGTTTAAGCAACTTTGTCCTTCACTTCAAGGAACAAAACATTTGGATCTGGCCCAGGGAGGAGGGGACTGCTTCATTCTTCACATGAATAAAAGGAATAATGTCAGCTAGGCTTTAGACTATATGCAGTGCCCTGAAGTAATGGCTAAAGTGCATTGCATATGTCTGCCCTGACACACCACAAACATTAAAGAAAAATCTCTTTCCCAGTGTTCCAGTCAGTGCTGGATAACTATGCCTGTAATCTGTCATTTAATTTCTTACAGGGCCCTGGTGTGGCACTACATCAGAGATATCATTGTTTAAATGATAGTTCTTAGCTGCCCAGCACTTATCAGAATGATGCTGCCTGCCATTGCTGCCACCAGCTAAACCCAGCAGAGCCCAGTAACAGGAGGGGCACCTGCCAGAGGATACTTGTGCAAGGGAACCTCCCCTTCAAATCTGGAATTGGGTCTGTTAAATATCAACTCTTCCTCAGCAGAAAGAACATGGTTATATTTGGTGGAAAAAGACAATTAGTCAGGCATGGACTAGTATAATTTAAAGGAATTCTGACTAGAACAACAAACTTAGATGTCAAACTAGGGCCTCAGTGCTAGCTAAGCAACCAGATTCCCAGGACTGAGTTTGTGAGGCACTGTTACCTTCAAGTCCAGCCTTAACATTAGGCAGTGTGAGTGAGGCAATCACCTCAGAAAGCAGATTTTGGATATCAAGAAAAGGCAAGGCATGATTAGTTTAGCTAATTAGTTTAGCTATTTACTTCTGCTTCCAGGAAAGGGGAAGATGCATATGTGAGCTTTTCTGACTCGTATTCCAAAATATCTTGGCTGGTCTAGAGTATTTGATTTTTGGAGTGGAGACGGCCATTTGTTGCTCTGCCTTGGGATGGTCCTGGTTTCTCTCATGGATTCATTCTGATTATAGGAATATCATAGCTAAGTCTTATACTTAGAACTGGTGCCTCCAGTTCTTTGGATGAGAGACAGGGTACGCAAAATGTAGGTATAAAATATATCTTGGATAACTCTTACCTATAGCTGTGGTCTGCAGGTCTATCAAAGCTAGATGTCGAGATCAGTCGAATAAATAAAATTATTCTGTGAACATTCACATAAAAAGCATCAGGTCTTTTTCTTTAAAAAAAAAAAGCCAAAGCTTATTTTAGCTGCACAATGGCAACAAAGAGAATAACCCTGGGAATCGTTCTGCTGTGCTCCTCCATTGTGCTTTCCTGCATGTCACTGCTTCTCATCTGTTCACTGGAGAGGAACACCAAACAAAAGTTCCTTTGTCATGAAAATCAGCCGTGAAGTTCTGCCAACTGTCAGTCACTGAAACAATTGGATTTCCAACCAGATGTGCCACTTGCCAAACCAAAAAAAAAAGAAGAAGGGCGGGGGAAGAGAGAAGGGAAAGCAGAAGAATACTGTTGCCCATAAATTCCTATCTCAGCTGCAAAAAAACCCAACCTATTTCAGGCTGTAATTCTGGACCCAAGCACCTAGGATTAAACCCCAATGAACACTAGGAAGTTGACCTTTAAGTAGCCATTGCACTGTCAGACATGTGAGGAGGTATGTATTGGATTGCACTATTAACCTGCAGTTGCCACACACTGACTTGGGAGTTAGAAGGGATTTCTGTTTATATATACTTATACAGAAACAGTTATATATTCATAGGATTTCACATTTCACATTTGTCTGCTCTGAGGAACAGTCTGAACATATTATTTGCCTTTTATTAAGTTAACTTATACCAATTTATACACACATTGAAAAAAGGCACTCAAAGCGGAAAATAGTAAAGTACATAGTGAAACCAAAAGCATTACTTAGTTTATGTTGACATAAAAGCCAATCAGTTAAAAACACAGTTACATCACAGTGTAATACAACATGTAATAATGAATGATAGAGCTAATACTAAAACAGTTTAAATCTATTTCAGCATCAGACCAGCCTGCATACCATACGGTAAGTTCTTACTAAAAAGGTTTTGCCTAATTCTGGAGGTGGTTACTGAGAAGGCCATCATATTTTAACTTCAAATGAACTTGCTGCTGTTAGGTACAGAACAGCTTCTTTTTCACCAGAACTTGTGTGTATGTATATCTTCAAGTCAGCTGTTGACTTATGGTGATCCCATGAATTTTTTTATAGAGTTTTCCTGGATAAGGAGTACTCAGAGGTGGTTTTGCCCGTTTTTTCCTCCAAAATCTAGCCTACAGCAGCTGGTATTCATTGGTGGTTTTCCATCCAAGTACTAATCAGTGCTAACCCTGCCTAGCTTCTAAGATAATACGGGATCTGATTCCTTTATAGTATTTAGTACTATTTAGTACCATAGTACTACAACATAGCGAGGTTCAAAGAATACGAACAGAGCAATGACAACAGCCAGGTTATGCTTACACCAGCAATGGAAAGAGATGTGCCAGCCAGGGCTCTGAAACAAGATGTGCATGAATAAATCCACATCAACAACTGAGGCTTTTAACTCTGTTTTTCAACAGCAGCTCTTTCTGGGACTTGGTAACTGGTCATTTACAAATGCAACAAATATAGTTGTCATGAGAAAAGGGTTCAAGGTTCTGCTATAGAACTCAAAGCCAATTAGGTTTTTTTCCCCTTGGCACAAAAATGTGTTCCTTCGTGTTTCCCAGACCTCTGGAATATATGCAGGTCTAATTTCTGTTGTTATGAGAACTTTGGTCTTTCTCTGGACCTTTTTAATAAATTTAATAGATTTATTCATATAACTACCAGTCCTTTTTATATTCAGTCTGTTTTATATACAGTAGGTCCCCATAACCACAGGTGACACATTCTGGAACTTACTGTGGATAACGGAAAATGTGGATAATGCCAAATGCTATTTTTTAAAAATGAGATTATTGACAGGTTCTCTTAGGTTTATTAGGATTGTCAGCATCATCACTCTTGTGCTTTGAGGCCAGTACAAACAACATGGGCCATTTCTGCACTCCACTGTTATAGTGCTATTATTCCACTTTCAAAATGGAATAATAGCACTATAAGGGTCTAGTGCAGAAGTAGCCATGGACTCAAGCAGAAGGATTTTATAAAGGACTGTGCCAGATAAGGACAAGGAGTTTACTGTGCAAGCATGAGAATGTCCTTGCAGAAGGACACTGTACTACGATCAGATCTCAGAGAGTAACAGAGAGCACTACTGAGAAAGTAGGTAGCATTAGAGCATGTGAGGAAATGCGGTGCCCATGCTATCTGAACATGATGCCATGAGCAAATGGGGCACTTTTTGCTTCAGTTTTACATCTCCTGCTATTTTCCATGTACTACTATGTGAACTGTACTGTATTTTGCTTTATTTCACTTTATTACTTCAATTTCTGTTGTATTACTATTCAATTCAAAGTATGTATTTTAGGACTGCATTTCATTGTGTGTAACTGAAATCGCATATACTGGCCACATGGTTATGGGGGACCTAATTGTATAACAATTTGAGTACCTTAATTTTGGGCTGATTGTCTCACTCCTCACATGGGTTTGGCCCTGCCTGCTGCAGGACATGTGGCTAAAGAAGGTCCTAGCATGAGTTGACATGCATATTTTTCAGACATGAATAGACAAGGGTAAGGGGCAGGAGTTGTGAAAACAGGATGTCAGGTGACCCAAAGAGCAGCGCTAACAAAACAGTAATATACTGTCCGGAACTGGGACGGCCCTACACATGTGTGTGTGCAACTCCCACAGCATTGCCAATTGTAAGGGATTATGGAAACTGCAGCTCAATAACATCTGGAAATTGTTGCTCTCTGCTTTAGAGATAGTGGCTGGCATCCTATTAGTTATGATATTGCAAGTTAGATTTACAACTACATAACTTATAATTGGGGTACTATGGCCATGATCGTAAATACTCCCAAAACGCACCTTGAAAGCCAGTCAGTAACCCTGAGTGACAAAGTTCTTCTGCACTGGGGAAGGGTGTACTGCAGGATGATGTGACCAGTTCCCTCCCACTAGTGACTTCCTGGTGGAAGGGGACCATTCGCATCATCCTGCAAAACTCTGCTTGTTAGCACAGCAGAACTCTGTCACTCAGGATGGCTGACTGGCTTTTAAGGTGGTTTCAGGGGTTAGTTCAGGAGATGGGGTATAGCTATAATATCGTAGCTATGCCTCTGATGCAGGATCTTAAGCAGTATCTTGTTTATCTGTTTATTCAAACACTGTTTCATAGATCCACTTGCTATTCACAGTTCACATTCTGTAAAAAGAATGCTATGAGATGCTTTTCTGGATCTTTTGGGGTAGAAAGAAGGTCTAATCAGAAATTCTCTGGCACAATATTGAAAGAACTGTGATGGAGACCTTGCACCATTTTATGACGGACTGGGAAATGTCCTAGTTTCAAGATTTGAGAGACAAGGGGGACCTCCAGTGTAATTTCTAAGTGTGTCTATAACCCAAAGCATTACATTATTAGAAATATTCAGCTAAATGTGCCTTTCCCTTAAAGTGGTTCTCTTAGTGGGTACTAATGGTCTTTTGTGCTTCATAAGAGAGGCATTGATTTTTTCCCTCAGGTGGAAAATGTAATGGTGCCTCGTGTCTCTTGCTGTTTTTTCTGTTAAGCGGAGAGTAGAGGGGGGATAGCATACATGATGAAAATACAGCTGCATCACTCTCTAAAGGGACCTGTGACTCTAATTAACAACAGCCAGTCTTTTCCAAATGTGTCTCAATTAAAATTGTTCATAGAAACACCTGCACTAGGAAATTGTCCCTCACACACAGAACAAGCTGTTGTCGTTTGCAAAACAAAGGGATGCTGAGGAAGCTTGGTTAAAGCCATTTTGTTGCTGTTGTACTTCAGAAAATAATCTCATATGCTTTGATGTGAGCTTCTATGTGAGCGCTTTGCTTTTTTTTTCCAAAGAAGGTAATATATTTCAGCTAAAACATTTTTAAGAAAGACCTTCAGTGAACAAAAAAGGGAGAATAAAAGAGAGACTCATTACAATTGAACAAGTATAATATCTAATACAGTATACATAAATCACAGTTCTGATAAATTAATCTCCAATAAAGACATCATGTAACTTTTTTCATATAAAGAACATTCAATATGAGTCATTAGTCCTGATACTACATAAATGGTTATAGTATTATAAGGATAGAGCCAGCATGGTGCGGTGGTTTTACTGCAGGAGTACAACCCTGGAGACCAGTGTTTGAGTCCCCACTCAGCCGTGGAAGCCTACTGCATGACCGTGGGTGTGTCACACACTCTCAGCCCCTAGAAAATTCCATGATAGGTTCACCTTAGGGTTGTCATAAGTCAGAAATGACTTGACAGCACTCAACAACAACATTTATGAAGACATAATGTTACGTGATTTTACTCGCTGCCCGCCGTCACTGTATTTGTTTTGCAAATATCTTCTCCTAATTCGTAATTAATTTCATGAGTCTACAGTTATTCTGAAGAGTTAGGAGTTTTTTTAAATAATAAAATGACTATAAAAATTAAATCTGAAAAACAACAAAGAATATTGGGAGAAGCAGTATAAAGTGCTGCTGTGAAAGGCCTAACACAGTAATAATAGGCAACCTGCAAACATAAACCATGCATTGGATCCAGATTAGTATTCTGTGAATGGAAGCTCCTCATTTATTTACAAAAGGTATCGGGATCCAATGGATGCTCTCCATTTCCCTTTCACCCTGTAGCCCAGAGCTTTCCAAACTTTTCAGGTTGATGACACACTTTTTAGACGTGCATCATTTTGTGACACAGTAGTTCGGTAAGTAATTCAGTAAGTGGAGGCAGCCCCTCCACTGGAGCCTGGCCCACCACCACCCTCACCAGAGTCTTCCTTGGCCAGGGCAACAGCAGCAGGAGAGGGATCCCCTCCACCCAGGCCTGGCCTGCTGCTGCCCTACTGAGGTCTTCCTTGGCAGTGGCAGAGGCAGCCCCTTCACCTAGGCCTGGCCCACCCACCTCCACCAGGGTCTTCCTTAGTCTGGGGTGGCAGTGGCAGTGGTGGAAGAGGCAGCCTCTCGACCCGTTATATTTGTGCAACACACTTACACATTGCAGGCGACATGCTAACATGTCGTGACACACAGTTTGGAAAGCTCTTCTGTAGCCCCCTACATCATCTCTCATGCTGCTCCAGAAAAGCACCACTATTTTCCAAGAGGCATACAGGAAATAGCAGCTTCCTCTTCCCTTCCTCCATTAGAATAAGAACTCTGTTAAGCATATCTTCTAACTGTCCCAATTAGGCAGGAATGATCCTGATTAACTCTCTGTCATCCCGCCGTTTCAGCTGCACTTAAAATGTCCCAGTTTATGTCTCCTCCTCCCACTTTTACCTTCTGTCCTTGGCTTACTTCAACTTCTGCAAACTGAGTTCAAAGTGTGAAAAGTAGTTTGAACTCAATAAACTCTGAAGGGAAGATAGAAGAGGAGGAGCAAAATCTTCTCCTTCGCTCTAGACTCAGGCAAAAACAAACTGCTGCAGCCACTCCTATCTTATCTACTCTTCCTCATTAATAATTTTTGTCATCTTGACCACTCTCTGATTTTGCTTGGTTTTCATCTATGAGTTTTTGAAGACACAGTGGAATAGTGGTTTGAGCACTGGACAATGACTCTGGAGACCATTCACATAGGGACGTGCATGCAGGGGGGCAATTCACCCTGGACAGCAATGTTTTGGGGGTGTCCCGGCCTATAGCCACGCCCCTGCACACCCTGGCTACACCCCCACATGCCACAGCTACACCCCATGCACAGTGACCACACCCCTCATGCCATAGCCCCGCCGCCTCCCATCCACCCCTCCACACACTCCAAGCTCCGCCACTACTGGAAACCAGAGTTTTAATCCCCACATGGCCATAGAAACCCACTGAATGGTTTTGGGGACATCACGTTCACTCAGTGTTAGAGAATGGCAGAGGTAAACCCCTTTTCTGAGCAACTCTTGCTAAGAAAAGCCTGTGATACAGTCACCCCAGGATCACCATAACCTGGAAACAACTTAAAGATACACAACAACAAGAAAAACATGTTAAGTAATACTCTGGATGTACCCACTAGTTTGACAGTTCCAGATATGTGTTAAGCTCAAAACATACAGAGTTATGAGTCCAAAAAGACCTAAGTAGAAATAGCATTATGACTGTTGAGTGGGTACATGTGAATTATTAATAGTTGCATTATATAAGTGAGGAAATAATTGTTTACAAGAGTAGCTTCATTATCAGTCTTCATGGTTAGAAGACAGGAAGAAGTATCTCAAACAGGAAAGGGTGGCTCAACAGAAGAGATTAGAATTCCTGGTTGGAAAACAAAACCTGTAAATAAAGATATTCTCTGTTCTGTTCTGCAGTTTAGCCCTTTCCAAATAATGGCATTTCTCTGGAACATATATTCTGGTCATTTACTTATGGGATTTGGATGTCTTACATCAAGCTAATGACTGCTAAAACAACATTCTTTGTCCAGCTAGTTCTGTTCTTATTAAGTATGTGCCATGATGATTATGGCTGGGTTTGCATGAATGTCATAAAGGCCTTGCTGATAGTATTGTATATGATGCAGAAGAAATAAGAATGGTAAATATATGTGATGTCATAGTATGAGAGAGAAGAATGTCTTTGCCTCCACTGCAGAGATTATAACACAAACCTCGCAGATGTTGAAGCAAGTTTAACTGATATTGGCTGGAATTCACTGAGGCAGTTACAAATACGTAGCCTAGAATTATGCATTCATGACTGGTTCATATTCATGATTCCTACGTGTTCAGTGCTTTAGGGAATGTAGCCATGAAAGTCCCCCAATTCTCACTTACCAGGCAGCAGCCACTGCAGTTAATGGGGATCTTTCTCTTTTTTTGATCAGGAAGCAGTTGATTGACATTCCCACCCATCCTGTCATGCAAGCAATCTCCAGTGTGAGGGCAGATTGTGACAGAGGCCCTGCTTCTACCTGTCACAATGGAGATCATTCATGGGAAGGAGTGGAAATGTCAGTCAGCTGTTTCCTGACAGACAGGGAAACAGATCTCCATTGACTGCAACAGCTGCTGCCCAGTAAATGAAGACTGGGGGCATCATGGCCAGGAGACATTACATAGCTACACACCTATAGTAGTTATGTAGCTAAGTAGCTGACAGAGAATTCTGACCATTAACTTTAAGTGATGCAATATGCTCTTACTATTAGGGAAAGGGTACAGTTCAGTGACAGAGCGCACCTTTGCCTTCAGAAGTCCCCACATTGCACCCTTGGTATCTCTAGGGCTGAAATACTCCTCTCTGAAAACCTAGAAAGCCACTGCACTCAGTGTGGCGTCCATATTGTAGACAATTATCAAACTACATGGACCTATCATCTAACTAGTTTAGAGGCCAATCATACTCCCATTGAATGAGTAAACATGAAGAACTCTTTAAAAAATCAAAAACCTAGAGGCACTATTCTCTCCTTTGCACTGCATCAGATCTGATGGTGGGGAATTAATTAGCTCAAATTAGGAGGCCTGCAAGGGGTGGGGGGAGTAGAACCTAATGAGATCTTTCCACCAATGTTTATGGGGTCTTCCAGGAAAGAACTAGCCAGAGAGTCCAAAATAAGTTAAAATGTGTTTTATTGAAAGTTTATTCATGCACTTAAAAAATCCAAACACAAACACACACAAGAGCTAGCCAAAGGATAAAGGGAGGAAAGTTGTGGATAGAGTTTTTAGGGTTTGGGTGATAATTACAAATCTGGAAAGCAGTGAAGAAAGCAGCGGTGTGGCTTAGACAGGAGCCTAAGAACAGTTTTTGTTGGGGAATCAGAGTAACAGTGTGATGACCAGCAAGTAAAGTACTGCATCTGACTGCTCAAATCAGAGGGTTTATATACCCAAAATCTACCCTAAGGGTATGGATGTGAATGTCTCTCCCTAACGAGTGGACAATGTGAGTTGGTCTTAGTGTTTAGGTGACAAAGAGGTAATGGTTGTCATAACAGCTCTGTATTGTGGAGAAGTTTGGGGGACAACGCAGGGAAACATCCAGGTGTGAGGGAATAGGGTTGAAACAATCATTGTTTTGGTGGGCGCTTCCCTTGCCCATTGTGTGCTCAGGGATGTTCCAGCTTCATCTTAAGCCTACTAGCTCCAGAGTTGCTTTATAATCTGCCTGACAATGACTTCAGCTATGCCTAGAGGGGGGTGTTGACTGACCTGCCTTGCAATCACACACATTCAGTCAGTAATTTTCCTGTGCCCAGCTTGACCTTCCAGTCACCCCAGGTTCCATTTTATATTAATGCCAATTAATGTATTTTGCCAATTAATTCATTTTTTGCCAATAAAGCTATATCAAACTTGGGGGGGCTGTAACACCTCCATGCACTCCTTTCACCATCAAGTGAGGACTTTTCCAACAGATGTTCAGGATCTGATTGTTTTATATAATGGATTTTCTGTTTAGTTCTGTGTTGCTTTTAATCTAAGCTTTCAAAAAAATATTTTATATGGTTTTTAATCCTATAGACAGTTTGATATTATTTTAATCATCACTTTTTGTAGGTTTTTAGCTATGTATGGTTTTACTAGTATTCTTCGTTTAAACTGTAAGCCACTTTGAGTTCCAACTTTGGGAGAAATGCAGGGTACAAATAAATACAATAAATACATAAATAATAAATACTTGCATCTCTTTTTATTCTGTAAGCCACCTTGAGACACACTTTGGGGGGAAAAGCAGGGTATAAATAAAGTAATTGACTGATTGATTGTTAAGAAATGATACTGCTTCCTTCATGTTCAGCACCCAAATTGCATTGTTGGTTTGAATTTTTAGGAAGCCTATAATTTTCAAGCTTTTGTTGTAAGCAAGATTTTACAACAGTAACCTTGGCCAGAATCCTCTATGGCAGTTATGACTGCATAAACTAGAGCTACACACGTGTGACTGTTATGTATTTGCAATCCCTAGTTTAGGGGTTATGTAGGGACAGTGCAAATCTCTTGATCCCCGATTTACTGAGAAGCAGCCATTGTGGTCAACAGAGGTCCATTCCCCTGTCTATTGGGAAGCAGTTGGCTGATGGTCCCACCCCCTCCAGTCTCCTGCATGAGGGGGAATTGTAGCAGGGATGCTATCTCTGCCTACTGCAATGGAGATCACTCATGAAGCGGGTGCAAAAGACAGCCAGATACTTCATGAGCAACTGTCAATCACAGCAACTGCTTCCCAGTAAGTGGGGATTGGGAGATGGGGCCTTGGACCAGAATTCACTGTGTAGCAATGTAACTACAGTGACTATGCATTCGAAACTCTCGTACAGGATTCTGGCCATCACCTTTGTTTTTAAAACTGCATTCCTCTGCTGCTGTACATGCCTTCACTTTACCTTTCTATTTTAAAAGTAGCCTGTAATGTCAGCCCATTTCTCCCACAGTTTCAGCATTATTGTCATGTGCCTTCACTAAATAACCACAAATTATAAAATATAAATGAACCTTGAGATGCCTCCAACTTCTCCTGCAGTTACAACACTGTGAATTAGCGTGGTACGTGGTTGCATTAATAAAAACTGTGGGTACTGCATTCATTAGTGTGTGCCATCTAAGCAACATTAGTATATGCTAAAAAAAAAAAAAAATCTGTTTAGTGGTACCTCAGACGCAAAAACAAAGCCAAAAGTGTAAATTTTTCCTAACGGTGTTTACATTTAGACTGGTTTCAGCAGAGATTTGAAAACCATTTAAGTATATTTATATGACCTTAGAGCAGACAATGAAGACATTGAAATAGTTCAAGATTTTTCCATATTTTGGCTCAGTCATTAATCAGAACGGGAAGTGCAATCAAGAAATTGGAAGACTAGGACCTGGAAGGGCAGCTACGAAGGAATTAGACAAGATCCTGAAGTGTAAAGATATATAATTGAATATTAAAATTAGGATTCTCCATGCCATTGTATTTCCCATTTCTATGTATGGTCGTGAAAGCTGGACAGTGAAGAAAGATGATAGGAAGAAAATCAACTCATTTGAAATGTGGTGCTGGAGAAGAATTCTACAGATACTGTGGACTGCTAAAAAGACAAATGAATGGGTCCTAGAGCAAATCAAGCCTGAACTCTCCCTAGAAGCCAAGATGACTACACGGAGGCTGTTGTAATTTGGCCATATTGTGAGAAAAAATTATTCACTGGAAAAGACAATAATGCTTGGTAAGATGGAAGACAGTAGGAAAAGGGGAAGACTGCATTACAGATGGATAGAATCAGTCAAGGAAGACACATCCATGAATCTGCAAGACCTGATGATAGGGTGACTTAGAACTCTCTCATTTATAGGGTCACCATAAGCCAAAGACAACTTGATGGCAGTTAACAACAACAACAAACATTTGCGTGAACATTCTCAACATGTTTACAGGTTAGAATCATTCTTCTCACATGAAAATGTGTTGCAGGCCTCTTAGCCTCCAGGTATGTGAAAATATTTTGTGATAGAGATGTACTTTTGATACTGCTGGAAAATGTCACCTGAATAAACATTGTGGCCATGAAGTAATGGGACCATAGCTATGCCAAGGTGTATCAAACTAGTTTGTGATAATTGTTCTTTGCTCTAATTTGGGCACTGGCATAGTACTACATTACATAAGATAACTTACTGTTACTCTCACTGAGTTCTAGGTAAGTAGACAGAGGGTCAGAGCCTTTCAAATGATATGTTTCTTTTATACCAATTATGGAAATAAATTAATTTGTCATCCCTAATTTTTCAGTTCTTTTTAAAAAAACATTTTAAATTGTTTTTTAAAATCATTTTAAAATGACATGAAAAACTCTGAATAACAATTAACAGTTTGCATAATTTTAATTTGTTCCTTGGATTAATTTGAAGTGTTGGCCATTTTTGCTCATTTTTAGAAATTTTAATTGATTTTTTTGAAATTAAAATCAAGAAAAAACTAACACAAGAAATTAAGTTCATAGTTTTCAAAAAAAGAACCAATATTAATAGCTTAGAATAATACATGATTTAACACAAATGGCAACACATTAGTGTCAATAGCAGTATTTCCCAGCACTGATTTCTTCAGGCCTTTCTTTTTCTCTGGACATGTCTGTGTCAGGGAAGCATGCAGCAATGGCGCACAGATCTGGAGGCTGTCAGAAGCCAAACTGCAGAGGATAGTGGCACATAACACAGTGCCTAGAGTGTCATGCCAATTTGGAGTATGCCTCTCTAGCCATCACATTTTATGGTTGGGTCATATGCTGGCACTTCTGTCTTTCTAGCAGCACTGACTGGATGAAAGTTCAGTTAGGGCTGCAAAAGCAAAAACTGGAGAGGATTCCTATACTTTTAATGGTTTTGTAGGAGAGAGAATTTCAGCAGGTGTTGCTTGTCACAAAACCAGGTAACAAGCAATGCCTGCTGAGATATTCTCTTCTACACAACCATTAAAGATACAAGAGCCATCCACTGTGGCAACACCATTCAGAGTACATATAGGGCCACAGAGAAAGGCCACAAGCTGTGGAACACACACCTCTCTTGTCAGTAAGCAGGCTTCAGTACATATGACAGAAATAACCACACATTGTTCCCTCATTTAGCGCTGTATCCCATTCCTTAGTTATTTCTTTTATCAAATTTCAGTTTATAAACTGCTCTTCTTGTTCTCTGTGAAACACCACATCCACTGAATGTCCTATGCAAGAATAATACAAATAGAAACATATGTTTGCCTTACAGGTTATGTATGTTATGGAAACTAAGCCATTTGCTGTGGCCCTAATATATGAAGGAGGATAAGGTTTATCTTAGTTCAGAAAACTTTTCTCCAATGTTTGTAATCTGGAAATGTAGCAAGTATGCCTCAGAACAAGAATATGAGTTCAGTTTATTTTATCTGATTTTGCTGTCCCAAGCTGTGAAAGTTCTAAAAAAATAAGCAGACAACTTAAATGTTCAGGAATGTGTTATTTAGCAACATATACTAACCCTCAGAGCCATTATTTTTCTTGTTTGTTTAAGAGTTTGTTTTTGCATGATATTCAGCAAATAGAACAGATCACCATTGTGCCTACAGTACTAAAACTTGTTCTGGATGACTCACTAAAAGAAAAATTGTAAAGTGAATGTCTGCTAACGTTACATGATTAATGAAGAATTCAGCTTCTGTGGAACTCCATGCAGTTTATGAACTACTTTTCAGTTTGTTGTTAGGGGTGTTGATAAAGGGGGTAAAATTAGATCATTGCCCCAAACAAAAATTCTGCCCTCCCCCCTGTTTGCAAACTTTAAAATATTAATATTTAAAAACCACAAAGGCTTCAGCAGGAGTTGGCAATTACAAAGGGTTCAGGGGCCAAATTTTGTCAAAAATGCTGAAAAGCACTGGCATATGTGGTGGGACTGCCCAATTAACAACATGGAAATGGCTGGCAAGGGGGATGTGCCACTTACAAGTTGTGTGATAGAGGGAACTTTGGTCATCGAAGAGAATTCTGACTTCTGCAATGACCAAAATAGTGAGTTTCAATGGTGTAAGTCTGATTTAGGGCATCCTGTTTAAGTAACAGAATGCCACCTTTTATTTTATTAACAGTAACTATTTTAATTAATGTGCACAGTATGAATGACTTTACCTTATTTTTTACTTTCCCTCTCAAATGTTCATCAGCACATATGGCCAGCTGTACATAGCTAGATCAATCACTTTGCAAGGACAGAGTTACACATGATGGCAAAGCAGTTCTTGAGGAGAGAAGCTGCTGGTCACATATTACATTCAACACTGGAACACTTTATGTGCTTGTGATGCAGAAAAGACAACAATTAAGGATCCAAGAGCCACAATGGTAGCAATAGTGGTGAAGGGAGCCCTGTGGAGCCAAAATAAGAAGGTTAACAGTCAGGACTGCTGGAGCATGTATTGGGGTGCAGTAGACACCCCTTAATGTCCGAACATTGACATCCGAATATGAAAAAAACCCCCACCAGATTTAACCACAATCACGTAATAGTTCAAAAGCCTTCTGACAGATCATTGAAAGGTAATGTGGGGTTTCAGTTCCTGGAGTGATCTCATTGCTTGTTGCTATCCTGTAACTGCCTCTTTTCATTATAGGCAATTTCAATACAAATGGGGAGGGGGGCCGTTTTTTTAAGAAAAGTCCCTATTGACCAATAACAGAACCCAGATGACTGTGTTCTGGAAAATATGAGGTAGAAAATAATCCGCTCCCAGCATGATTAAAAGTCAATAGGAGTGACAGTTTTATATCCTTTTTTATTCATATGTGGATGTGAATACATCTTTCTCCTCAGCAGAACTAGCAAAACAAGCTGCTTCTCTCTCCACAGACTTTTTTTAAATGTCACTGGAACTTCCTCATTTCAATTGCACACTAAATAAGCATGACCCAGATACTTTTTCTCACCTCTCTCCCATAGGGAAACCATGTGTGAAAGGGCAACATGTTATCCCTCCTCGATTTATCTGAGGAAAGCACCAAAATAAGATGAGGAAGTCAGAAATTTCTAATTAGTCTCTCTCTGTGGTTGTACAGAAGTGGGAGTAGTGGTATGTGGACCCAAAACAATGAATGATTATTATAAACTAGAATTTTTAGAAATGAGACCATGAGATGGCTCAAATTAACAGTTAAAAAAAAAAGCCCTCTGCTAATTAACCAGAGAGTGTCAGTACGGTGTATTAGTTTGAGCATTGGACTAAAACTCTGGAAACCAGGATCTGAATCCCTGTTCAGCCATGGAAACCCACTGGAGGCCCTTGGGCCAGTCATACTCTCTTAGCCTCAGAGGAAAGCAAAGTCAAACATCTTCTGAACAAAGCTTGCCAAGGAAACCCTATTATAGGTTCACCTTAGGGTCACCATAAGTCAGAAATGACTTGAAGGCACACAACAAGAATGACAATTAAGGAGAAGTGACAGCAACTTTTTTCCAGCTCTGGTCTTTGATATAAACACTGACACAGAAAGAGCTATGGCATGATAGCACTGATTCCGTTTTGATTGCCATGGCTGCACCCTGGTATTTGTAGTTTGCTAATGGGCCAGAGTTCTCTGGCAGAGAATTCTAAATGTGCCTCCTTAATTTGCAAATTGCAGGATTCCATAGAATGTTGCAATAGTTGTTAAAGTGGAATAATTGTGCTATAATTATGTAGTGTGAAGGAGTATGTCCTGAGGTTGTATAGAGTTGAATAGAACACCTGTGTGCATGCTGCTAAAACTCTGGAAAGGGTTATGCAGCTGCTGCTGTGGAATAACTCAGATTCAAGTGGCACCTTGGCAAATGGCAACTGAAGAAATGAAGTGGCTCTCACCAAGGCTTACTTTTCACTGATGAAGTGAACCCACGTTTTGGTCATTCCATACCCTCCAATTGTCCCAGTTTCTCGGAGACATTCCCTGTTAATCTTCTGTCCTCCCACTTTTTCATCTGCTTTTAAAATGTCTTGGTTTCTTTCTCCTCCTCTCACTTTCTCTCCATTTTCCTCTATTTTAATTTATACAAACTGAGTTCAAAGTAGTTTGCACTCAACTCAGTAGGGAGGAGAAGAGAGGAGGGGACAGGATCTTGGCATTTCCTGTAGACCGAGGCAAAAGTAAAATGGCTGCAGGCTCTCCTAGCTAGTGTGGTCTTCCCCGTTAATAACTTTTGCATCTTGACCAAACTCTGTTGTTGTTTTTGTTGTTGTGTATCTTCAAGTTGTCTCCAACTTATGGCAATACTAAGGTGAACCTATCATAGGGTTTTATGAGTGCTGAGAGTATGTGACACACCCAAGGACACCGAGTTGGTTTCCATGACTGAGTGGGGAATTGAACCTTGGTCTCTAGGATCATAGTCCAATGATGAAACAACTACACCATGCTGGTCCCAGTCTGTCTGTGAAATTTCACAGGGTATGTATGGGGACCAGGTTTGCTTTCCTTCTTACAAACTGGAATGGCTTTTCCCCTCATTCTGCTAAAGCACCTTGCCCCTTTATACAGCCCTGCTTTCCCCTTTAAAACCACCACCTTAGTGTGTAGAGCAGTGGTTCTCAACCTGTGGGTCCCCAGATGTTTGTGGACTTCATCTCTCAGAAGCCCCAGCCACTATGGTCAATGCTCAGGGCTTCTGGGAGCTGAAGTCCACAAACATCTGGGGACCCACAGGTTGAGAACCACTGGTGTAGAGGGTAAAGCTTCTCAATTGTTATTCAGAATGATTTACTGATCTGTGGTAGCATGTTACTAATTGATTAGAACTAATGGAAAGTACTCTACTGAGTCAGAATTTAGAAAAATATAATGTAATCTGTATTAAAATAACAAATAGGGAAGGGTATTGGGTGTCATAAGTATATCTAAGCAGTACAGAACTTCAAAAAGGTGTTTATCCAGTTTCTTATAGCTTCACTCAGTATACAGATACAGAACTTTCATACACAGTATACTAGGGCAACAAAGAGAAATAAGGAATCATCAGAAGACATTATTATATTTGATAACTGCTGCAAGACTGATATATGCACAATATTGGAAAGAAAAGAAATATGTTGATATAGAAGAATGGAAATTTAAAGTCCTGGATATGGTTGAGAAAGAAAAGTTAACATTTTCTTTGAAAAATAAATCTATCCAGAACTCTGAAAGGGAATGGAGAGAAGTTTTAAACTGGATAAAGACATAGAATGAGAGAAGAAAAAGTAACAAGGTAAGATTGTATGTAATGTAATGTAACAATGTAACAATAAGGTAATAAGGTAATGCAACAAAGAAACAATGTAAGAATGTAAGATGAAACTATGTAAGAATCTTCTCCTTTGAATATGTTGCAGATATGTATGAATGGTAGGATAACAAGCAGATTCAACTGGAAAATAAGCTTGGAAGTGGGGAGGGGGGTATTTTTAATTGTAAACTTCAATAAAAATTTTATAAAAAAAGAACTTTCATACATGCACACAGGCGTTTGGCGTCTCTCTTGCTCAAAGACTTAATTCCCAAATCAGGGTCACACCTTCTGACCCAACTCAGAAATGGTTTGGTTTCTCCTCTCTCTCTCTCTCTCTCTTGACTTCTGAGAAGACAACCACTCTTATTCAGATAACCCTCCTGGCTGACTGAAGGCTCTGTCCTAGAGCTCTCTCTCTGGAAATATCACAGAAAGAATCTTAAAAATCCAAGTCATTGTGTCTTATAGATGGACCTTCTCCTCTTAAACGTCAGCCCCTCCTTCTCACTAGTGGGCTGGGTTTCTCTCACACAGAACCACTTTGGTTACACGGCAACATGTTGCTGGGGCTGCCCTGCAACTCACATTAGCCACACCCTCAGGCTTCATCACAGTATGTTGTCCCACTTCAGACCACAGGTAGAGAGAACTCTTCACATATGGTACAAATAAATTCTCTGCCTTCCAGGATTAGCCTATAGAAGCCCTTTTCCTTCACACCCAGCTTTCAACATGGAGAGAGATTTCATATTGCAAAACTCTCAGTGACGTAAGCTTTACCACAATGAGAACTAGACCACAGATTGTGTATTTTGTGTGAATGAACGCTAACAGAACATAGTTGGCTCAATTACCAGGATGAAAGTAAGGGGCCCACACTATTAGCCTGTGTGTTCTCCAAATCCATGCTCAAGACTGCATATGTTCAGAGGCTAATCGTGAAGAAAAGACCATGAAGGACCTTTTAACCTCGGCAGTAAAAATGTAAGAAAAACCATGTTGGATCAGACAAAGGCAACCATTCTGCTCACATAGTGGCCAATCAGTTCTCTGTGGGAAGCCCACCATCAGGACCTGAGTGCAACTGCACCCTCTGTCTTGCGTTCTTGATCACTTGATAAAGATAGGTACACTGCCCTGACGCTGGAGAGAACAGGTAGCCATTCTGACTAGTGACCACTGACCATCCCCATCCTTCATGAGTCAATGCCATTTTCTTGTAAGTCCAGCCATAACTGCATTGAATTCCAAGTTTTAATTTTGTACTGCATAAAGTATTTTTTTTAAAAAAAACTATTCTGACGTTCCTACCTTTCAGCTTTAGTAGAAGTCCTTGTAGAAAAGGGAAAAGCTTCTGCCTACCTACTTTCTCTCTACCAGTGTTATTAAAATGGTGCCCCATGGACCAGTTCCAATTGGTCCATGAGTTATTGGCTGCTGGTCCATGGTGAGTTTCCAGGAAAGGAAGAAACCACTGTAGTCATGGAGCTCAAAAATGGTACTGGTCCCTGGCATGTTAGGAGAAAACCTTGCTGGTCTACTTTATGAGATTGCTTAAAAAACACTTCTCTGAATCATGCACAGTCTTATCACTTCCCTGTAACATGCACACTCCACCACGTCTCTTAAATGTTATAACCTTCCCTCACTGTACAGTAGTTGCTCCAGCCCCTTGATCATTTTGGTTGCCCTTGAAGGCACCTTTGCAGATTTGTCATGGTGATCATTGCACCAGCTATTTTCCACAGCAGGCTAGTGAGTGTGGAAATAAAATATACAGTGATCACTTTTGGAATTAGCTTTTTGGCAAAAAAAGCTAATTCAGTTACATGTATCCCTGTATGAATTCTAATGGGGAATTAATAGGGAACTCATTGGCTCAAATGTAGTGGTCATTTGGGTAAAATTGTCATAACTCACCCTTTGGAGCTGGAAGATTCAGACACGGAGTGCCAGGAATGTCAGGAATTTATAGCTTGTGATGTTGGTGGTCTCTCTGAGTCAGATATGCTGAGGATTGAACATCCTGCAACTTAGCAAGAGGTCAAAGATGCAGTGCAGCCATTTGCCAAGTGCAGAAGGGATAAGGAGAAGTTACACCAATCCCAGAGGCTCCAAAATAAGAGGCACTAACTAATCAAACGCCTGGTGCCTTGAGACACCGGGCTATAATTACTCCAGTAGTTCTCTGGCAGCGTTGTTGCTTATAACTATCTTGGTGACTGGTGGTACTGTTTGTCATTTTGTGTTCTCTTGACCTTGGACTGGCTAATATTTATGGCTCTGTTTTACTCCTTGCTGGCTTTGTTTATTTGGACTACTGACTTGCTGTGCGACTTCTGGACCAGCTGATGACCACTCTCTTGCTTTTCATCTCATGCTGCTGGATAAATAGGCTTGTCAAAACACATAGAAAGAGAACCAAACTATTAGAACTACTAAGTACAGACAAGACTTCAGGATAGTATTTCCAAGAGTAAAACTGATCTGGAAAGTGAATAGGATGATGATGCATATATGACATAACTTCATAACTCGCATAACTTGGTTTTTTTTTATTCTATTTTTATTGAACCACTTGAACTTTTATCATTAGCAATAACAGTAACAGTAATAGGTTTAGTAAGCACTATATAAAGATCAACAATCATATCAACAATACATTGTTTCTTCATTAGTTCTTCATTATTTTGATCTTTTCTTCATTCTTGTTTCTTCTTCTAACTTCAGCATAATTTCCACAGTTATCTTCACATATTAATTTTGCGATACATAATTATATATATTACACCAAGTTTTTCCATATATTTACATGCATGTTTTTTACATACATTTACATTTAACTTGGATAACTTGTGACTGACCCGGACTAGCATAACTCCCCAACAATTCTTGCATTCCAACCACCTGCTTCCTGGGATTCTTGCTGACTGGAGAACAGGACAGAAATGCAGTAAAAATTTAAGGCAGAAAACCAAATGAACATATCCATGCATATGGAGAAATTACTGATCATCTACATCTTCAGGTATTATACTTAGAAAATTTAGGTGTGGGCATCTCAGACTTAAATGGAATGGGATATGGTTTCCAGGCAGCTGCCAGGGTTGAAGTTAAGGAAATTTGAGTTCTAAGTCTCCTGGGAGAGAAGAAGGGAAAGAGAGACAGAGAAGGAAGAGGATTCCTTAAGCTTGGGAATTAATATGTTCTGCTAATTTGCTGGGTGGTTAAGGGGAGCCAGCATAGTTTAGTGGTTTGAGTGCTGGACTAGGACTCTGGAGACCAGAATTCAGATCTCCACTCAGCCATGGGAACCCCTTAGACTACCTTGCGCATATCACACTCTCTCAGCTTCAGAGGAAGGCAAAGGCAACCCGCCTCTGAAAAAATCTTGTCACAAGAACTGCAGGATAACCCCATTCTGTGAAGGCACAGAACAACAAAGGGACTGATGAAAGAGCAGGAATGACTTTTTATTTTACTTTTAACAAAGCCACAGATCTCTGAAGGATGACTAGAAATAAGAAAAGGTTTAAAGTCTAGAAGGTTTTGCAGAGAAATGAAGTCTGGTTTGCAGGCACAGAAGGTTTTGCATGATGTGGAATGAAATCCCATAGAGTATTTTCACAGATGGCAACCTGCAACCTGGAAGAGAAACTAACTGGAACACAGTTGTGATTTTTTTCACTGGAACATATGGGAGGAATATAGTGGGCTTCAACCCAAACATTGCTTCAAAAAGTAGAGCAGATTTTCACACAAATTCCCAATAGGAAAAGAAATACAATTTCTAATTTCCAATTTCTAATGAAAAGTCTTTCAGAAAATAAAACAGAGTTTGGAAATCTTTTGCCAGGATTCATTAAAAATTGCCCTGAAGATGCTCTTGGGTGAATCAAGCTTAAAACGAAGCTTACAGTACAAAAATACAATACACATTTATTCAGAAAAAAATCATACTATTTTGAATAGGCTAGTCAGGACAGTAACTTGGAGGCTTTGGATGAACTAGTAAATCATCAGCATCAGCAGCAGCACTATTTTCTTATTTCAGAAGGATACTTTTGTGAACAAAAAAATGCATGAATATATATTTACTAACACCTAAGATTTATTTAACAAAAAATAGGGTTTTTCAGAGGTGGATTACAAGCTTTTCTTTCCTTCCTTCCACCCACCCTTCCTTCTTCCCTCTGTCATTCTTGGTATTTTCCTTGATAAATTTCATCCGGCATCAAGTGTCTAGTTACTTTCGCTTTATGATCCTCTTGCTGTTCAGCCCTATAAATTGTTTAAACATTTTCTATTTAAAACACAAGAATGCTTAAACACATTCATTTTTAAACTCCTTTCCTTGCAGCTTCTTTCTTCTTTTTGACGCTATTTTAGACCTTAAGGAACAGCCATATCTGCAATACTGTGAAGATTCCCAGGTTTAGTTCATAGGAAAACCTAGCCTTTGCACATGTTTTCTATTAAATTCCAACTGCATCCACTAGTCTACCTGCACCCCTGCCTTTTCATTTGTCTCTTGACTTTAATCTGAAGACACATGCATAGGCTTCATCTTTCATCGGAACATTCTGGTGCAAGAACGAATCCATGAGATCGGGAGCAGCCAAGATGGAGCTCATTGTTACAACATTGTAGTGACAAAGGGCAAAGCAGCCACGTACATAAACTCCAAGGACCAGAAATCTGGTAGGGGCACCTGCATGTGCAAGTTTTCCTTATGCATGCAGATGTCCTTTTCAGGCACTTTGGGGATTGGCATTCCCTTGACCTCTGCACAGTGCCCAAAGAGCCCCCCCCCCAACACACTGATAAGCTCATGACGTTGCCTGCATTGTCATTCTGTTTCTTGGTGAGCAGGCAAGCTTGAAGAAAAATTTGGCTACATCCTCCATAGCCAGCTATGAAATGAGCTGAGATTTACAAAGATCCTGGGGCAGGGCAGAGGGGGAAGCTTAGCGTGGAGGGGGAAGTTTAGTGCGGCTGTAAAATGTCACATCTGGCTCTGGGGGAATGTAGCCAAATGCTTCCCTGAGCTTGCCTTCTCACTGTGGTTTTGCGGAGTGACATCAGGGGCTTGTCAGTAGGTGGGTAGGAGGGTATATAGCTCTTTGTAATGTAGGTCTGCATGTAGTTATTTTACACTGAAGGGATGTTGGACTGAGGCCACTCAGTATTAAAACTATATCCTTGGAGATGTAATTCTAATGCCACTGACATATTTTGTATTATTAAAACGAACTCAGTAGTAGGAGTCTGTATAGTAATAATACCATAATAACAAAGCTGTGCATAAAAAGGATCAATCCATTGATAACATTGTAGTTTACATCTGTTGCTACTTTTTCTAATGACGCAACAACAACAAAGGTTAAAGTCCTAAATGCCAACATGCAGCATATTAAGGCAAGAACTTAGATCAATTGCCTCAAACAGATTTTTGGGAAAGGCACATAGAATATGGAGCAAACTTGGTTTCTCCTGATCCAGAGGGGAGGACGCGAACCAATGGGTTCAAAACATAGGCCCTTTCCGCACAAGGCGAGTGAATCACTCCGTGCCGTTACTCACCGCTTCTTCTTAGCTCGAAGCAATGCGGACTGTTACCCTGATTTCTGGGGGTCCCATGAGGGACACTTAAATGCTCTCCAAATTATACAAGTTGGGGAAATTAGTCAAAGAGCACAAGTTAACAATGCGAGAGTCAGGGTAACGTAGTGAGATCTTGAACCCAATGTCTACGGGGTCAGGCCAAGTCAAGGAGCAAACAAATGTGAAATAATAATTGGTGTTTTATTAAAATACAGTCAAGCACATGTATGCAGCACACTCACAAAGAGAACTACAGAAATAAAGGTTGGAGTGGGATAGAGGGATTTTAAGAGGAGGTTTGGTATGGGAAATACTGCACCTGTCCTGAAGCCTGGGTAGTCTGAAGATAGAGTTCGTGGATATGAAGGTTCTCAGTACGTGGGACTGAGGGGAAGGCTCGCCAAGCAAAGCGGCAGCAAGGCGGTCCAGCAATTCGAGCAATCCAAAGAAGTGCTCCAAGTCAGGGGTTCTTATAAGGGAAATTGCAGCCACAGGCTAGTCCGTTCTTGAGAAAACAATGAGTTTTGGGCTGGAGACAAAGCCTCTGAAAGGTCAGAATTTAGCATGATTGAGTTAAGTTCAAATTGTCAATAGGGTAGCCAGCACGCAAACGCAGAGTGCTTGACGGTTGAGTATTCGGCTCGTTAAGCTGCCTGCTCAGGGCAGGGAGTTCTTTGTAAGTAGAGCGCATACATAATGAGGGTACTTACCGTGAGGTCTCCTGAAGTGGCAGTTTGGCTATTTCTGGCCAGCCTGTATTGTTGTTGAATATTACGGCGATTAGTGACCAAGCCTGTTTGCGTGCTTGTCCGGGGGCCTCGCAAGCACGTGGGAAGGAATAGATGAGAAAGGCCAAATTATTGATATCAAAATGATATCTGGTGCCCCCCAAGTCTGGCTAGAAACTGCAGTAACAGGACTCTTCCTTAAGCCCTTCTGCAGGGCTTCTCCATTTGGTCCAGGGCGAATTGGAGCAGTGCGAGGTCAGTAGATCTGCACTGCTCAGGCTGAAAATGGCGGCTTCCTGTTCTTCGTGGGTCCAGACGAACTGCTGACACTGGCCACACCCACAGCCTGCCCTCCGCTGATTGCAGGCTCGCATTGGTGTGAGCCTGCACATCTGCACAAGTGAGCAGGAACACAATGGCGTGCTCCAGAAGATTGAAAGACCGGATTTTTCCGGTCTTCACTTAGTGCACTGGAGGACCAGTTGGGGGCGTCTTGGATCGGACTAAGGTGCGGAACTAAGGTAAATAGTCGGAACCTAGTCCAATCCAAGGTGCGGATGACCTCCATGACAGGACGCCTTGGCCCATTTTAACTTCCTGGTGTGGAAAGAGCCATAATGAAAAAGTTTAAGATTCTGAAGTAAGATACATTCTGCAGTAGAACACTCTGCCTTAGAAGATAGTGCACTCTCCATTGTTATGTTTTTTAAGCAGAAACTGGATGGCCATCAGTCAGGAATGCTTTAGCCGTGGATTTCCAGCGTAAACAGGAGACTGGACTAAAGGACCCTTGAGAACCTATCCAACTCCTACAATTCTATAGTTCTGTGAGTCTCTGATTGTATAAATGTAGAAGAATTGTCAAGCACAGAATGGCACTGGAGAAGTGATTTGAGCAGAGAGAATTTGCAATTGTGTGTTCTAAGACTGATGTCATATACAAGATCATCCCCATTAAATCCAGGTTTAAATGGAGTTGCCTAGCTGCACCTCTGGCAAATCATCATAGTGTGGCCTGAGATACCAGTGTCTTCACAGGGCTTTGCTCCACAAGAATGTGTTGCAGAGAAGTGCTCTTGCATCCTTGGTGGCTACGGATATTAATTACAGCAACCATAAATAAGATTTGCATTCTTGGGCCCATAGAGAGAACATGTATAGCATTGAAAGTATATTCAGTGTATAAGTTTGTACATTTTGATGCCTGTTTTCATTCCTTGGCTTCCTTAGGGGAAGAAGTTAGCTGCTTATTTGTCAAAATATTCTCTTGTTATGCTGCATAGGTGTTAGCTCATACTGACCTCATTAAACTAAGGCCATTTCCACATGGGGTTTTTAACACGGGGCAGAGCGTCCTCCAGGGAGAACGTCTGCACTTGAGAGTGGACTGGGTCGGACCTACTTAACATAGATCCGCACCCCAGCCCGCTCCAGAACTACCCCAAGTGGTCGTCCAGCGTGCTTTTGAAAGACTGCTAAAAACAGGTCTTTCAAAAGCATGGAGTGAGCCACTGCGAGCCTGCTCCCTTATACAGATCCGCAGGCTAGCATTGGTGCGAGCCTGAGATCTGCCGCGGGCAGGCTTTAGGCTGGCGAGCTTCAGCAGTTGGTCGAGGCCCTCGACCAACCGGAAGCAGCCATTTTCGTCCCCGGAGCAGTGCGGAGCAGCAGCCACGCACTGCTCCGGAGAAGCGTGGACCGGACTGGGGAGCCCAAAAGTCTGGTGAGTAGTGTCACAGGGTGATTCCCTCACCCCGTGCAGAAATGGCCTAAGAAGGACTATTTAAAGAATACAAATGACCTCTGTTTTAGAGATGATGAACAGGCACTGCAAGTATATTTAATATTTCCTCTTTTTTTAAGCAAGAGATTAACAATACCTGAAAAAGTGAATTTTGTCCACTCTCCTGCTGCAGTCTATGACAATCACAACAACTTCAATGTGCTCTGTATATGTGTATATGCAGGCGGGCAGGTGGGTGGGCGTATCTTGCCCCAGACAGTGACTTCCATAATACTCATATTCTGGAAACCTTGAATGTTTCTCTTTGAGGAAAGGTGGAAAAAGCACAGCAAGAATCCTAGGGATTGGTTTGAAAGTACCATTACTCCTTTCATCTTTATTGAGACTGTATTGTTCCTATCCATTTTAAACATGCAAATGACATCTGAAATGTCCTGTATTCCTCTTGAGTTGAGATGTTTGGACTGTAGCAACCATGCATAGAAAGCAAAGATGAATGACTTCTTGCTCCCACTTTCTGGAGAGAGGCTCCTAGTGTGGCCCTATAAAGGAAATCTCCCTTTCCCTAATTTCTTAATAACAGAGATTAATAGCTTACTACAAATCCTACCCTAGCAGTAGAATTAAATTTGAAAACGGGGAACTTCTGAGCCTCATGTGTTATTATCATTCTCTGCCATTCAATCTTTAGAGTTAAAGACAATGATAAATGCTTACAGTGTGAAATATCCATCCTAAAGCAAAGTGTTGTCCTGATGAATCACCAGTGTGGTTTGGTCATCATGGCCAGGAGAGGAACTATCTCTAGAGGCTAATGGGTCTCCATAATCCACTCAGTGCTAAAGTTCAACTCCAACCATAATTCTAAACCATACTTTAGGTGAAATGGAACACTTTCGTCCCATGAGCAGACCCTTAAAAACACACAAAAGGAGAGCCAAACTACTGGAACTACTAAGTACAGACAAGACTTCAGAAAGGTATTTCCAAGAGTAAAACTGTTCTGGAAAGT
This sequence comes from Iguana delicatissima, assembly GCA_948472985.1. Classification (NCBI taxonomy): domain Eukaryota; kingdom Metazoa; phylum Chordata; class Lepidosauria; order Squamata; family Iguanidae; genus Iguana; species Iguana delicatissima. The sequence goes on along the minus strand of CAOKZL010001194.1, from coordinate 1,188,251 downwards.
GGGTGGGATGATGATGATGCATTTATGACATCAGTGCCACTGTTTAGCAGAAGGCTGGGGAACATCTTTCTTACTGAGGGCTGAATTTAATTTTAGAGAAGTTGTGGGGGCACATTCCTGTGGTGGGCATGGACAAAGGCAAAAGGGTGAGACCAAAATACCTGTATTTATCATCTTAAAGGTCTTGCAGCTACTGACTAAGCCTGAAGGGAGGCATTTCAGCTGGTCAGAATAAGAGGAAGGGGACTTGTACAAAAGTTGAGAACTGAGATAGTGTACAAATTGCTGCTAAAATGCATTTCTTTCTTTCTTTCTTTCTTTCTTTCTTTCTTTCTTTCTTTCTTTCTTTCTTTCTTTCTACTGTAATCATAATAAACAACAAATAATCAAAAAGACTAAGAGCTGAGACAATGACTGCAGCAAAAGAAGAGCTGTCATCATTTCTTTTTTAAAAGCCAGTGACTCATGTAACCTGAATTGAGAACCCAGTAGGGTCCGATATGACTGTGAGGCCTGAAGTTACTGCTTAACGCCAAGTGGCATAAAATGCATATTTCTCCATATGTGTTTTCTTACCATAAAATATGTGTGAATAGCCCAAACATTCCAAATGTAGAAATGTAGAAATATTGGAAAGAGGTTTAAGAGCATATCTTATACATATCTATCCCAGACAGTGCTTAAAGATTTTCAAAACAGCAATAAGGGACAGTAGAAATGCATGTTATGTAGGGCTGGCAATCAGGAAGCTGCAATAACAAGTTTCTGTACTACCAAAATACCAAATGAAAGCATTGATTTCAGTTAATTTGACCATATGTTTCTCTATAAAATGAACATATTGTTCACATTAGACCCAGGTGAATATAGCTATAGAGTTTGCAGCCTGGCTTGGGAAAAGTTGTTGCAAAGTTTCATTGAGATGTGATCTGCCTCAGCAAGCACCATTCAAGCATGATTTTTCTATACAAATTTTCTCAGGCATGTTTCTTTCTAAAGCACATTCTACAACTTAGCCTCAGCTACTCACCCCATACCATCCCATGCCATGGTGTTGGGTCTATGGCTTAGGCTGAGGACATTTTAACCCCAGTGAAAAAAGCCAGCATGGTATAATGGTCTGAGCGTAGCATCTGGTGTCCAGGACAGCACAGTTCCAATCTGTGCTTGACCATTGAAACCCACTGGTTAACCTTGGGTGAGTCACACTCTCTTAGCCTCAGAGGAAAGGAATAGCAATCCCTCTCTGAACAAATCATGACATAACCCCCCCCCCCCGATAGGTTCACTTTATGGTTGCTATAAGTTGGAAATGACTTGAAGGCATAGAAGAACAACCACAAGTACGTCTTGGTAATGCTTCCTCACAGGTTGTTGTGAGGACAAATAAAGGTGCATATTATAAATGTAGATTAAAAGTGTTATACAACAGAATGAAGAAATGGAATCAATGGGCAGTCAGGTTGCTGTAGGAGCAGTTACCATATATTATTACCACATCAATTCTTGCCTAAGATTGTCCTTGAGAGTGGTTAAGTTCTTTCCTAATCCCCTAGTAGTGGGGTTTTTTTTCACCTTTAAAAACAAAGCTGACTGACTGTACCCAAAGGGTGGTCACCAATGGCAGATCCTCATCCTGGAGAGAAGTGACTAGCGGGGTGCCACAGGGTTCTGTCCTGGGCCCGGTGCTGTTCAATATCTTCATTAATGACTTGGATGAAGGAATAGAGGGCACGCTGATCAAATTTGCAGATGACACCAAATTGGGAGGGGTTGCTAATACGCCTGATGACAGGATCAAAATTCAAAAGGACCTGGACAGATTGGAGAGCTGGGCCAAGGCTAACAAAATGAATTTCAACAGAGAGAAATGTAAGGTCCTACACTTAGGCAGAAAAAATGGTATGCAGAAATATAGGATGGGGGACACGTGGCTGGCTAACAGTACGTGTGAAAGGGATCTAAGAGTCTTAATAGACTACAAGCTGAACATGAGTCAGCAGTGTGATGCGGCAGCCAAAAAAGCCAATGCAATTCTTGGTTGCATCAATAGGAGTATGGTGTCTAGATCGAGGGAGGTATTGGTACCACTTTATTCTGCTTTGGTTAGACCTCATCTTGAATACTGCATCCAATTCTGGGCACCCCAATTCAAGAAGGATATGGATAAGCTGGAGCAGGTCCAGAGGAGGGCAACCAAAATGGTGAGGGGCCTGGAAGCCATGCCCTATGAGGACAGACTTAGAGAGCTGGGTATGTTTAGTCTGCAGAAGAGAAGGTTGAGAGGGGACATGATAGCCATGTTTAAATATTTGAAGGGATGTCATGTCGAGGAGGGAGTGGGCTTGTTTTCTCCTGCTCTTGAGACCAGGACAAGGAGCAATGGATACAAGCTGCTGGAGGGGAGATTCCACCTGAACCTCAGGAAGAATTTCCTGGCGGTCAGGGCTGTCCGGCAGTGGAATGTGCTGCCACGGAGTGTGGTGGAGTCTCCTTCGTTGGAGGTTTTTAAGCGAAGGCTGGATGGCCACTTGTCGGGAGTGCTTTGAGGGTTTTCCTGCATGGCAGGAGGTTGGACTGGATGGCCCTTGTGGTCTCTTCCAACTCTACATTTCTATGACTCTATGAAAGCAAAACAGTACAGGGAGGGCTAAAGCTATGACATGACTGCTTGGGATAATGATAGTGGAAATACCAAGTTATACAAATCAGCTTATTTTGCTGAAACAAATGCAGGCACTTGCTTGTCATTGTAGCTTCTGTTGCCGAATTTTATGCATGAAGAATTTGGCTTCAGGGTGGTTCATATCGACTTGATCCGTGACCAACTTTGCACTGTGTAAAAGTGTGGGCACACTTTCCCACTCTCTGATCATCCGATACTGACCATTGTTGGAGCTGTAATATTTGGCTGCATGAGTCATTGACATAAAAAGGAAAAAGATGGCAGTTGTTGTTTTCCTACAATCATTATCTTAGCTCTTGGTCTACTTGATCTTTTGTTGTTTATTATTATTATCACAGTGGAAAGAAAAAGAAAAGAAACACAATTTTAGCACAGTTTGTATTTGTCTTCTAAAAGGATGTAAACTGCATCCTAGCAGCACAAAGCTAAGCCCCATCTCATCTCTCCAAAAAGAATGTTAGTTGTTTATGTAAGCGTTTGAAAGGAAGGGGGCCCTTGAACTGGTGTTTCAGCTATGCCTATAATACCTGCTTGTCAATTTGAAGCAGAATATTTATTTCCAAGATCAAGTGAAGGAGAATAAAAGGTCCAGCTATTAATACTAAAACTTTTCAGCCTTTCTCTGTCCTATAAAGGAAGAGATGATGCTACTGTAATTAACTGAGAAAACAAAACCAGGAGCTGAGACTTTGGGCCAGATTCCAATGATCAACTCGGTGTTCCTACAAGAATTCAGATGTGCCCAGTGGAAATTTTGATTTTTCTCTTTTGAATGCCAGTACCTCTTGGGCATAAATCAGAAGGGTGAACTCTCTGTACAAAGAGAGAAGGATTAGCAGATGCTGATGTCTGCAGAACACAAAGATGTAAATGTCACAGCTATAGGATCAGGTTCGAAAACTGCCAATCCTTTGACCTAGAGCAGCCAGATTGCAGGGCGGGGGGAGGGCAATCACTATTAAAAAAAAATAAGAAAGAAAATAGTTTCAGTTGCTTAACTAGATAAACTGGTTAAGCGACTTTCAGTGACAGCTTGTGGCTTCTATGTCAATGAAGCAATGAATCTACTCCAAATTTTAGGGCCTTTCTGCACTACACTTATAATGCTATTATTCCACTTTCAACATCCTATGGAATCCTGGGGTTTGCAGCTTAGGAAGGGGCATTTAGAGTTTTCAGCCAGAGAGTTATTTGGCCTCAGTAAACTATAAACCCCAGAATTCTACAGAATGTTGAAAGTGGAATTATAGCACAATAACAGCGTAATGCAGAAAGACCCCTACTTTGAACTTTAAAGGAACTATCCAAGGTGCTGAACCTATTTTGATGAAAGGGTTCAGGTCATTGAATAAAAGTTTAGACCAATGGTTCCCAAACTGTGGTCCTCTGGATCTTCTGGGCTTCAACTCCCAAAATTACCAAAAACCTGGAGGACCAAAGTTTGAGAACCACTGGTTTAGATTATAAACAACCTGTTTGCCCTTTGGCTTCTTATTCTTTCTCTTCTTCTCATGTGACATTGGTTAACCAATCGACGATATGTTATGTTTTTAAAAGAAATAAAGACCAGAACAGAAACTTAGGTTAGACTGCTTCCAAATGATAAAACTTATTTATGGACTTATATTCTTACCTTTAAATACATTATCAGGGTGATTACAACAAAATATTCATTCATTGCTTGATTCGTTCTAGCTGTGTCCATGTTAGGACTGACAACGTTACAAATTCCAATACAATTAATATATAGATCAGCAGAATCCAAATACAATACTGTAGTAAGAAACCTCAGTAACCCTTAACAATCCCCACAAAGACAAATCCCAGGACAAGAAAATTAAATGAACATTTCATTAGCAGATTCCAGCTCTTCTCTGCATTGTGACTAATAGGAATTTTGGCACTTCCTACACAATGATCTGTATAAAGTCTAGTGACTAAAAAAGTGACGAGACCAGAAGAGGGCAAGGAGTTAGTTGCTAATAAAACAGTAAAAAAGGAGGGCATGGTCTACAGTTTCCTATTTATTATTACATGGACAAACTATCTTTTTAAAAAAATTAATTAGTTTTTTAAAAAGATTTTACAGGAACAAATATGACAAACAATGCAGCCGAGATCCAGTACATAAAGGTGTATCAAGCTTATAATTCACAGTTATCTGGGATAAAAATCGCTACCCTTCACAGCAAAGCTCCCCAGCATAACCTGGGAAGGAAGAACATTATGTCTGTCAGAACAAAATATGAAAGACTAAATAAAGAACTCGTATAATAAAACATGAGTACAATACATTTAATAGCATTTGTTTTTGCAAACATTTAAAGATCTTTAGGGTAAATAGTAATTTCAGCATTTTAAAGTTGTTAAAATCAGTTACCTTCCAACTCCCTGTCAACCTTAATTTCTTTGCTATCTGAGTACCTAAACTTTATGCAGTAGAAAATGCTCATTACTTTCTCAAGCAACGTCCACCACCCTGCAGAACCCTGGGATACCGTGAAGACTGATACACATTGCCCAGTGGCATAGCAGTGCCTACTCAGTGCCTCAATGTATTTTTTTATAATTAGTTTCCAATTAGCATACTTCTAACTTCCTTCCTGTTTGATTACTGAAGTTTAGAAACTGGGTCAGTCTCTGTGGATTCTTACGTAGGCTAGGCTTGATGATTTTATTTTTAATAATCACCTCAGGCTTTCTCTCTATGAAATATTCAGTGTGTCGCTCGTGAGGCAATGACATGTTATAAGGCCACAAAGGTAAGGGCAGCATGCTTTTGGAAAGTAAGCAGATCAAGAATCATAATCATAAGGAAAAATAGAGTTTTTATTTATTTACTTATTTAATGAGGGAAATTGCCTAGCTTACTTGGGTTAATTACTGAGAGGCCCTGCCAGGGCTTCCCCCTAAAATAGATTTCACATGTACCACAGAAGGCAATGGCAAACTTTCTCTGAATAAATCTTGCCAAGAAAACCTTGTGATGGAGTTGTCATGAGTCAGAGTCAGCTTGAAGGCAAGTAACAAAAACAAACTTAGTGTATATTTTGAATCAGACCATCTCAAATATACCCACAAAATTTGGTTTAAATCTCTCCAGTCGTTTTGTGTGATGGCATTTTGTTAGACAGTTATGATATGATGTGACAGTTACAATGTGCGTAACTGCTTTATATGCACATTTATGATTATGGCACCAATCCCATCTGCCAATGGCTCTGAAACCCACCTTAAAATCCAAGCAGTTAGACTGAATGAAAGAGTTCTGTGGCACTGGCATGGAGGTGCTAAAGAGTGATGCATCCAGTCCCCTCCTGCCAGCAAGCCCTGGTGTAACTAGGAGTTGTGACACAATCCCACAGGGGCCCCTGCTTCTGCTTTGACTCACTGGGAAGGGGGCTGGATGCATCATCCTTTTGGTGCCATATTCACCAATGTTGCAAAAGTTCTATGCTTGCCATTTTTAAAAATTTATTTTTATTGATTTTATACGGTAACATCATCCCTGATCACAGTGGTACACAAAATTACTTTTCAATTAAGTTACACCAAAGTAAATGATGTCAAAAGTGTTTCCTTACACAGCCAGCCAAAATGACTTGAATACCTTTGGAATGCCAACATTATCTCTTTTTTACCCATACATTCAACAAAACAATTCCAAATCACAGTAAAATTGAGTTTTTCTTTCTTTCCTTTGGCTATTTTAAGTTTGTTGGTTAACTTTCAATCAGAGCTAGTTGCCATACCAGAATGTCACAGATATTTTCTTTAATCTTACCAAAACTGACTGATGACCAGTCTGGCAGCTTCTAATAAATAACCAGTTAAGAGTTTTGAGATGCCTTTGCATTGTCTCCTAGAAAAATCCCCAGGAAGGCCAGCTCTGCAGTCATTGTAAGTTGCTGGTTAATGATATTATTTATTACTTACAGAAACGATTGCATCCTAGAATTTAGATATTTTACTGCAGTGCCACCAAAAATGTTGATAGGATATTGAATTATACAACCTTGCCAGCAAAGAGGGGAAAGAGTGAGGTGTATGTGTGGCTTCCTGGTTTTTACGGTCAGTTTTAGGGGGTCAGATCAGGAGAAGGAGAGTTCCTACAGTATTGTATTTATGGTCCTTTCTGCACGTGGTGAGGGAAACACTCCCTGCTGCTACTCACTGGCTTTTTGGTGGGTCCGTTTGGGTCCGTCCTGACGAGGAGCAGTGCGAGCTTGTCGCTCCGCACTGCTCCGGCGTCCAAAATGGCAGCTTCCAGTTGGTGGAGGCTCTTCACCAACTGCTGAAGCTCACCAGCCTAAAGCCCGCCCCCGACAGATCTGCAGGCTCGCACTGGTGCACACCTGCAAATCTGCACCGGAGCGCGGGAACAGAGTGGCATGGAGTGGCGTGCTCCGTGCTTTTGAAAAACCTGTAAAAACAGGTTTTTAAAAAGCATGCTGCGCAACCACTTCGGGTTGCTCCAGAGCGGACTGACGTGCGGGACTGTGACAAGTAGTCCTACCTGGTCTGCTCCCAAGGTGCGGACGACCTCTGTCAGAGGTCGCACTGCGCTGTTCTACTTACCCCATGCGGAAAGGGCGGAAAGGAAAATGAGGAAAGGAAAGAAATATGTTCCATGCAGAATCCTGGCCAATTAGTTTAGTTTCTAGCCTGTCTTTCTTCTGTCAAGCTAAATATGCCATACATGGTTTTTGTTTTTCTCCTTATTTCCTCACAACAACCTTGTGAATTACAAAATTTAAGATATCCTTCTTGAACTGAGAGATAGGTCAAGGACAAGAACCCATGTCCCAGCCTAACACTTTAACTCATCGCAGGGAATCATGTGCTCTCAAAATGTGGTGGGATTTCAACTACCAGCTATCCTTGCTATTAGCTACGCAGCTGGGATTTTTCAGTCAAACAACATCTGGAGAACTGCAGGATTCCCACCTCTGCTCTAACTTCTCTCTAGACTGGAAGAAGAATATCAGCACATACCTTGGGTTAGCAACATTTCTTCTCTGCCAGGGTTGCTATGTCTGAGCCTTTAATACCTTATTTGTAGGCAGACTTTTAACAGCACTGTGACTGCATTTCTGCACTGGGAAAAGTATATTTGTTAAATTTCTGCCATCATACACCTCTTAAAAATACAGGCTCTGCCCTCTGCCCACTCTTTTTTAGATTTATTTGGATATGGAATTCATATCTGGTTGAGAGCTTGGAAAAGTTACTTCTGCTTCTAGAATCTCCCAGGCAGCACAGACATTATGGCTGTAGTCCAAAAAAGTAAGTTTTCCAACCACTGGTTTCATTTTTGGACCAGGGTGAAAAATGCACTCTTAGAACATTTTTTTAAACTGAATTGCTCATTTTATACCCTCCAAACATTTCACTTCACTAGTGAGCCAGTACTGTGTACTGGTCTTAGACTAGGGCACTGGGAGACCAAAGTTTGATTCTGCTCTCAGCCGTGGAAACTCACTGGGTGACCTTGTGCAAGTCACACTCTCTCAGCCTCAGAGGAAGGCAAAGGCACACACACAAACCCCCGGACAAATTCTGCCAAGAAAATCTCATGATGAGTTTGTCCTAGGGTCACCATAAGTCAGAAAGGACTTGGACGCATGCAATGACAAAAATGTTTTACAGATGAAAACTGGAACATGTGGGGCCAAGCAACATCAGTGTGGTTAAGATGGCAAAAGCTATTAAAGAGGAAGAACACAGAAGCTTGGAGAGACTGCAATAGTTTGTTTTTGCCTGAGCCTACTGGGAAGGGCAAGATTCTACCACCTCCTCTCCTTCCCCACTAAGTTAATTGAGTGCAAACTACTTTGAATTCAGTTTGCAGCAACTGAAGAAAAGTGTGGTTGATAGGGAAGGAGGTGAGAGAAACTGGGACATTTTAAAACTCACTGAAAAAGTGGGATGACAGAGGAATAATTGGGAATGTCCCTGCCAAATTTGGACAGTTGTGGTTTATGCAGTTTCTTCACCTTTATAAGCAAGGCGCTCTACTTTTCCTGCTCTTATTAAGTGGTTGTTTTACAACATCATTGCCTTCCAATTAGGAGTGGGATATCTGTTGGCAACATACAGGTGGACTAAATGTGGGGATAGGGCAATATGTAGGTAAAGTGCTTGGAGAAATTACTTTTGGACTACAGCACCCACAGTTGCCAACCAGCCAGCATTATCTACAATTGCATGACTGTTGGCTGAGGGATTTTGGAGCTGTAGTCAAAAAAGGTAACATTTCCAAGTTCTTGACGAGAGCATTGTTCTACTGATAGCCAAAGCACATTACCAATGCAGGAAAAGGTTGAGGGACCAAAACTGAAGGTTACATTTGTGTGCTTTTGTCATGCATGGAAATAGAGATCATGCATAGAAATAGAGAACAGCTTATAAGCATGAACCCCAAACCAACCTGGATAGTCAATCGGAGAGGCTGAAGTGAATCAAACTAGGCATCCTGGGGCCCAGAAGAGTATTCCACATAGGTCAATTCCTCCTCAAGGATCACTTCAGAGCTGTAACTCTATTTGAGACACATTGGGGTAATGATAAAAATAAAACTGGGCAGGTTTCAAGACTATATCAAATAGTACAAGAAGGGGAGTCTGGAAAATCGAAAGTATTGGGAGTTGTATGGGAATAAGATTTGGGAACAGTACTATCATGAAAACAATCTAGACACACCAATTTATAAATCAAAACCTACATAGTCTACAGTAAATGTATTAAAATAATTCATAAATGGTATTACCTTCCACTCAAACTCCACAAAATTTATAATGATCTGTCAAAGTTATGCTGGAGAGGCTGCAGTAAAATAGGAGATTGGTAATGTGTGGCCGGTCTGCTCAAAAGTAGTTAATTTCTGGGGGGGGGAAGAACCAATTTGGATAAGCAAAATGTTAGAACAAAGAATATATTATAGAGGAGAATTATAGTAATTTCCATATTTGAAGATAACAATGAAAGATTGCCAAATAAAGACCTTATAGCACTCTTGTTAAGTGCTGCAAGACTGTGCATTTATGCACCTTTAAGTCACCCATTGATATACGGTGACCTCAAGAACTTCATGGGATTTTCTTCAACAAGGAATACTCGGAGGTAGTTCAGCCAGTTCCTTTCTCTGAAATGTAGCCTATACCACTTGGTATTTGTTGGTGGTTGCCCATCCACGTACCAGCCAGGCCTGAGCCTATTTAGAGAGTCAGTACAGTGTAGTGGTTTGAATGTTGGACTAAGACACTGGAGATCAAGGTTTGAATCCCCACTTGGCCATAGAAACCCACTGGGTGACCTTGGGCAAGTTTCACTGTCGCAGCCTCCAAAGAAGGCAAAGGCAAACCACCTCTAAGCAGATTTTGCCAGGGAAAGCACATGATTGGTCTCCCTTAGTGTCACCATAAGTGAGAAATGACTTGAAGACTTAATAACAACAACCCTGCTTGGCTTCCAAGATCAGACAGGATCTGGTACTTTTAAGGGCATTTATGCTACTGCAAGATCAAAAACAGTGAAATGATAGAAAATGTTAATAGACCTTCCAGCACAAAAGTGCATAAACAGTGTGCTGCCTAGCACTCTCAGAAAACTAATGTATCAAATAAGATTAGCAAGAGGAAAAATCAAAGAGGATAAGTTTGAAGAAATTTGGAAGCCTTTTATTATTCATGTTACTCATATGAACTCTGGATTTGACTTACCATGCAATTGAACTTTCTTTTGGAAAGAAGAACAATATACAAATCGTTTGTCACTGCTTTGAAGAGGAGTTAGATTTATAGTGACAGTGATACATATTTGGCTTTTTAGCTAAAATTGAGAGGGAGGAAGGGGAAGGGGGATTGACTGCTATAATATTTCTATAAGTGATGGTATATTGGTAATGGGGAAAATGTAGATATTACTTTTAAAAACATCACATCAGTGCTGAATAGGACTTTCTGATGCCCCACCTCCACAAATTATTCACTGGTTATTATTTGTTATAAGGAACTAGAGTGGATTTGCCCTCTGTAACAGTGAGAACCCCTCAGGTGTCTATTGAAAGGAAGAACCTATTTCACATCTCTTTGTGCAATCCATTCCATTCCCCCCCCCACACACACACACACAGGTGAAACCAGACACCTACTAATTAAATAGTTACTGTAACTACATTACGTGAATCGCTGAGGTTCTTTTCTAAACATCTTGAAAGAAGATTTCTTGCTTGTCATGAATTCCTGACCTCCACATTTCCTCTAACTATGGCATAACATGGGATCTGTCACTGTTCCTCATGTCGAGCCACTCCCCAGAACTAGAAAGAAAGAAGAATGCAGCTATCTCTGAATCATGTTTTCAGTATTCCTGAGAAGCAGCGCCTTTCATTAGCTGTTGTCTCATGCCGAAACAGGATCATTGTTTCCAACAACAGTGGGCTTTGGCTGAGTCTATGGGTCTATATATTGACCACTGTACATGGGAAAAACATATGGAAGCATCTCTAGTTGCAGGAAAGTCTTTGCAGGATGCGTAAATACCACAGTCTACACAGATGGTCAGGAGTGTGGATGTGGGTGTGTGAATGCAGATTATAGCATATCTCCACTGGTTTCTCACCCAGTTAAGTGGTGGCTTGTGGCCAGAAGCCCAGGAAAATGACATCATCTTCCCATGCTGTGGTTTTGGATCTCTGGGAGTTATTATTCAGTATTTTCTCAAAACCCACTGCAGTAAGAAATCCCTGTCTACAGCCATTTTGGTTCAGATTTGCCTACACCTTTGTCAGCTTAAGAAAGTAACTTTTTCCAACTGCAGCTCCCAGAATCCCCTAGCTAGCATGGCCAGCAACCATGATTGCTAAAAGGATTCTGGAAGTTGCAGTCCAAAAGAACGATGTATAAAGACTGAATCCTGTCCGTCCCAATTAGAGTAGACCCCACTGAATCAATTTTTGAATGGAGAGTCAATATGTTAGTACATCCCATTGATCTGATGGGTCTGCTCTAGTTTGGAAGAACCCATAGTATTGAGGCTTTAACCTGCTTCTATTAAGTGCAGAGGGAGGAGGAAGTTCTGTTAGACAATCTAGCAGCGTTCCCCATGGCCCTCCTAGCTAGGAATGATAGGAGTTGTTAATCCAGCACTTCGGGAAGTTGGTGGAATCTTCTTTATGATTTCTAGAGAGAGAGCATTATGGCACAAGGAGGTTGCTAACACTATTTGGCTTCTATACAAAAATGAGGAGTGGCATTTTAAGAACATAAGAAGAGTCGTTTTGGCTTAAAATGTCAAAGAAACACCTAATCCAACATCCTGTCATCCAGACCTTTGGAAAGTCACTTTTTTGAACTACAAGATTCAAAATCCCCCAGCCAGCCCGGTGATGGGAGGCAACCTGGAACAAACTAGATTCCACTGGAAAGCCCACAAGCAGGATATGAACTCAATAGACATCTCCTGTTGTTACTTCAAAGTAAGTGTTACTAGTGTTATCACTGAATACTGCTTCTGAACTAATCCATCAAGGCTAACTGCATTTGCCATAAATCTGCCTGCTACATTTTTTCAGGGAATCCCATCTCTCGCATAACAGCCAACTTAGATGCCATTGTTGGAGCAGAAGTTGATACTGAGGTGTCCAGAGACTCGGTCAGTGGGATTATACTGGATCAGGTTCAATTGGAGAGTACAGCTGATGTGAACAAGCTGCTGGGACAAGTAAGGAAGATGACTTACTTTCTCAATCCCTGTCCATTTTGGCTGATCATCCAGGGAGGAGATGCAATTAGACTTCAAATACAACATATTATTAATGCATTGCTCAGGGAGGAGATGGTGGTATTTGGAGATAGTTGCTCCTCAAAAAAGGAGCTATTATATGGTGCATCAGAAGGTGCCATTCTATCCTCAATGCTTTTTAATGTCTATGTCAAGGTCAGAGACCTGGGTAGCAAGCCAGCTCAGAGAAGGGAGTGTGAGAGCCAGCAAGGTCCACCTGGGAGGAGACAAGCAAGCATTTTATACAAGCACTTTACCAGAGTGTCAAGTGAAAACCATAGTCAGAGTTCCAAAAGCCAAGGGTCAAGAGATCAATTCAAGGTAGCAGGAACCAGGTGCTGGGAGCAAGAAACAGGCAAGAGAAAGGCTTAAAAGAACTTTGCCACAAAGCTTCCAGGCAGGCAGTTATATAGCCCAAGACACAGGTGTGGCTAGTCACTGCTTCTTGAACTTAATCAAGGAAGCTTCCCTTTGCTCAGCTCTCTTGAGTCTTTGCCTTGTTTGTGGGCTGATTGGCACAGGCTCCAAACCATCTTCAGAATCGGATCCCTGTTGCCCTAAAGGAGCAGGCAGAGGAACATCCAAGCCTGCTTGGTCCATGGCAGCAGGGGGAGCTCTTGAGCTGTAGGACTCGTCTCCATCCAGAGCCACAGGGACCAACAGCTGCTGCTCGTCATCAGCAGCTCTGACAGGGGCTTTAGTTATCACAGTCTACATCAGTGGTTCTCAACCTGTGGGTCCCCAGATGTTTGTGGACTTCAGCTCCCAGAAGCCCCAGCCACTATGGTCAATGCTTAGGGCTTCTGGGAGCTGAAGTCCAAAAACATCTGGGGACCCACAGGTTGAGAACCACTGGTCTACATGAAACCGTTGGGAGAGATCATCCAGAGGCATGGGGCAGGGTGCTATGAATACACTGATGACACCCAAATATACTTTTCCATGCCTTTGAAGATAACTTCTGCTAAGGATAGTGTGTCTCCTCTGAATGAATGCTTGAAGGAGGCTATGGGCTGGATAAAGAAAAACAAACTGATCCAGACAAGACAGAGGTGCTTACTATTAAGGGTTCTAATTTGGAGTTGGAGGTATGTCAAGCAGTCCCGGACAGGGTCACACTCCTCCTGAAAGACTCTGTATGCAGCTTGGGAGTACTCCTGGATCCATCCCTTCAAATGTCAACTCAGAGAGATGCGACGGTCAGGAGTGCTTATTATCAGCTTCGACTCATACACCAACTGTGCCCCTTCCTAGAATTGGAAGACCTAAAGATGGTAATGAACACGCTGGTAACCTCAAGGTTGGGATTCTGCAATGCACTCTACATTGGGCTACCTTTGGACCAAATCTGGAGACTCCAACTGGTCCAAAATATGGCAGCCAGATTGATTACAGGTACAGCAAGGAGTGAACATAGACTCAATTACTCCATTCCATAGGGATGATAGAAAGAAAAGTAACTCTTCTTTTGAACACTGTTTTTATGGCCATTGATGAGGAAAGCAACTGCTCAGCTAATCTCTGTATCACCAGGAAAAAACTCAGGCTCAACTCACACAATTGGTTTGACTCATTCTAGAAATCTCCACAGACTCACAAGATTGCGGAGAGAAGAAACTTGAAAGGTCATTATTTAACCTGCTCCCGACATACAACAGTTCTTATCTGTGTACTGAACTTCAGACGGGCTTGGTATGAGAAACAAAATCATCAAGGAAAAACCATCTCAATCTATACACACATGCACTCAAAGACAGCATGAATACTTAGTAGGAAATCAGTCTCTTGCTTTCAATAAATCACAGAATCATAAGAATTTGAAGTGCCCTCATGGACCATGAAGTCCAATCCCCCTCTTGGTGCAGGATCTCCAGCTAAATCATCCCTAGTAGATAGTTGTTCAGCCTCGTTTTGAAAATAGTCAGAGAAGGAGACCCTACTACCTCTCTAGGCAATTGACTCCACTGCTGAACTGCTCTGTCAAAAAATTCCTTCCAACATTCAGTCAAAATCTATCCTCCGACATTCAATCAAAATCTATCCTCCATAACTTAAAATGATTAGACCTGGTCCTACCTTCTCGGGCACCACACAATAGATCTGCCTGCTCCTCTCAGTGACAACTATTGAGGTATCTAAAGAGTACAAGCTTGGACTAAGCATCTGTATTCTTTCCTGGCAACTCATCCTTCTTTAAGCATGCTCTTTTTCCTTTTGATTTCCTCCTCAAGTTTACTTTGCAGCCACATTGGCTTCTTCAGTTGTTTCCCATTTTATTTCATGAAATCCCACCCATTCTTAGTGTCTTTTTTCTTTAGTTTCTTGAGCCATTGGAATCTACTCAGTATTTCCCTGAGTTTGATAAAATCAGCTTCCTGGAAATCCAAAATTCGTGTTTAACTATATTCTTCTTTAGCTTGTCTTACAATCACGAATTCTAGCATTTCATGACCACTTCCTCTTAAAGTACCAACTGCTTTGATTCCAGTGGCCAACTCCTGCCTGTTGGTTAGGATCAAGTCCAGGACTGCTGATCCCTTTATTCCTTCCTCTATTTTTTGAAAGAGGAACTTATCTGCAGGCGTATTTTCTGCTACTAACATTTTTTAGAGCTTCAAATGCATGTTGTTTCTACAAATAAAAACCAATGTCTCTCTAACGGCATATCTGGGTACTGACCTGACATGTACATGTAAAATTATAGCTTGCTGTTGGATTTAATTTACCCAAAGCAGCAGAAACAAACAAGTAATATAAATTGTTGTTAAAGATTCCCACTGTGTGTGTATGTGCACGCACATACATGTCTGTGTGTTGCTGGATTGAGTTTGCTGCTGTAACTGTGGTATATGATGAATTTTGGTATCATCGTTATATTATGCTCAGCAGATCAAAGATTTGGATTAATGTTTGACTCAATACTATATATTTTGAGAACAGATGAGTTATCTGTTCATCCAGACAGGGTACAGACAGGGGTTAAGATGTACAATTTTTTGAGATAAGTTCTGTATTTTACCTTCTTGCGAGCTGGGATGGTTGAAAGATCCAGTACTGGCACTTTCAGAGGCCCCAAAAATATACACTGTCTTTGTAAATAATGAAATTATAAACTCACTGTTTGTTTGTTTTTAAATCTAGTCACTGAGTATAGACATACAAGACACTGAAATTCTCACACACCCCTTCAGCCACAAATGCAAGAAATTAGGTTTCCAAGCTGAAGTTCTCATGGCTTCTGATAGAAAGCTGCATAAGGCACTCCGGAAATTGCACAACCCTGGCCTTAAGAGACAAAAGCCCAATTCATATGACCCTGCAGTCACATGTGGGCTGCTCTATATGGAAAAATCATTCATGTGCAGCCACAAACATCTTGCAAATGTGGGTGTGTGGCAGCATGGTAAAAATCAGAGATCCCACATGACGAGTGCCTACACATCAATGCTTACCCATACAAAAAAGATAACAAAAGTCCCTCTCTAGTCTTTGCATTAACAGATTTAATCCCATGGAGTCGCTGGAATTTTAAAGGCCCAGCACCATGTAGGTGGAGCCAGTTGTGAAAAAATCTTGCCTATGCAGTCATTAATCCAGCTGAGAATAGGAGAAAAGCAATCAGGGCTGGCTCTGCCAAACTAGTGTTTGTCTTCAAATGTTATAGCTAGCCTAAAGAATAAAGCCAAGATATACTAGTGTTTTGTATAAATGTACGATACCCTCCAACTGCCCCAACTTGTCCAGGACAGTCCTGATTAATCCTCTGTCACTCTACTTTTTCAGCTGCTTTCAAAATGCCACAGTTTGTTTCTATTCCTCCCACATTCCCCTTTGTCTTCAACTTACTTTCGTTTCTCCAAACTGAATTCAAAGTGCAAAAACAGTTTGCACTCAGTTAACTTGGGGAAGGGAGGGAACAACAGAAAGGGGCAGAATCTTACCTCTTTCAATAAGCTCAGGTCAAAGCAAACTGCTGCAACTTCCCTAGCTTGTCTGTTCTTCCTTATTAATAACTTTAGCCATATTAACTACACTCTGATGTTATTTGGCTGCACATGCCCAGGTTTTCATCTGTGAAATATTGGAGGGTCTAACATACATGTAACTACAGAAAATTCATAATGACTGCCTGTCTGTCTTGAGCTCCTTTCCAGCTTTCCAACTTTGCAGCATCCCAGGTAGGTACAACAAGAGCCATAATGGGCAGAACCAAGGGTGATATAAGTGAAGCCAGGATACCTGCCTTCATGGATGTATATATCTACTTTTAAGCTGAACATGAACAAAACAGAGGTCTTGATGTTTCAGCCTGATCACCCAGCAGCCCCCTCTCATGTCCCTCACTGGATTTACAGGATTTCACAGTGGCTCTTGTCTCAGTTGCCAGGAACCTTGGAATTCTGCTGGATGACCACCAATTTCTATGTCCCTTTACCTGGACTACAGCAAAGGCTTGTCAATTTCCATCTTTTGAACATCTGCAGGATCCAGAGGTAAAGACAGGATCAGAAGACTGTAAAGACTGCCCATCTGCTTGTCCAGGTCTTGGTTATCTCACGCCTAGATTACTGTAACAGCTTACTGACAGATTTGCCTCCCTGCTCCCTTCTTCCTCTGGTTTTAATTCAGAACAATGCTGTCTAGGTTGTTTTAAGTCTGCCGAAATATTCCCCTGTTTCTTCTCCCTGTAGATCCCTTCACTGGCTACAAGCTTGGGCCAGGACCTACTTCAAACTTTTGGTCCTGGCATTTAAAGCTTTGCATTCTAGCCTCCTTCTGTACCTTGCAGTTTGGCTTGTGTGGTACATTCCACCCAGGAATTTGAGATCTAGAAGCAAAGGATTATTATCTGTTCCACCAATGCATACAGCTCTGTCAAGGCTGTGAGCCTTTCAAGATCTGGCTCTGCATTTGTCTTCCTTTGGACCTCTGGTTGGAGGAAGATCTCAGCCATTTTCATAAATGGTTGAAGACCTTCTTCTTTGACTCTCCACCTTAAGTCATTGAGAGGTGTTTAAGGTACTGAGATGGGTAGTGACTGGTGGGGTGTTGGGGATTTCATGCCATGTATTGTTGTGGTTTTCTGTTTTAGTGTCTTTGTCCTTGATTGTATATGTCATTGTTCCACCCTTTGATGTAAAGGGCATTATAAATAAACATTATTACAGAAGGTAGCAGGACCAAATTAGTGTATTGCTCAGAAGTAAAACACAAGCAGTACTTTCTAAGACCATAACGAAATCTACTTGCTTTGCACTTTCAGAAAGCAGGCCCAAAACTTACCTCTTTGCATATCTGGCAGGAGACAATCCTATCCAGAAGTTTCATGGGCTATAGTCCAAAGCTTATGCTATGATAAATTTGATGTGCTTCAGAATTCATCACTGTTTTTGCTGCAACAGACTACCATGGCTATCCTTTGGAAACTGTCAAAATTTTAAATTAACCCTCCCTCTGCGACAAAATACATCAAACTGTCATTGAAACTTAAACTTTACTGATGACATTGAGACTATGACTGAGCAGAGGGCTTCAGAGCCAGCATGATATAGTGGTCTGAGCATTGGACTATGACCCTGGAGACCAGGGTTCATTCCCTTCTCAGCTATGAAAACCCACTGAGTGACCTTGGGTGTGTCACACATTCTCAACCCCAGGAAACCCCATGATAGCTTCACCTTAGGGTCCCCATAAGCCAGAAACTACTTGAAAGCACACAACAGCAACAACAACAACAACAAGGGGCTTCAGCTATAGTAGGTCCATGTATTACACTGACTGAGAGCCTCATTTCCTCCTGAGTCACACCACAGATTGTCTAGACTTTTCTCAGGAGGTTTTGATGCCAATGTCTCATTTCTTAATGTCTGCCTAATCTAAGAGGGTCTAATCACGTGGGACTCTGGTGAAGATTGGAATACTTTCTTCCCAAAGCTCATACAATAGCAAGATTATGTATTTACAGCCATAGATTACTCTGGTAATGTGTTTGCACAATTACAGCACACATATGGGTCTCTATTTTGACCTTAATTTGTGGATATGAGGTAGGGAGAAAGAAAAGAAGAGTCCAACACTTGATAACAATTTGCTCTCTCTAATTACTTCTGAAGAGAATAAGCAATACATTTGGAATTCCAGAGTGAAAGAATGGGAGCACTGGAAGCAGAAGGCTTTATTTAAAACAATCCAGTGGGGGGAGGTTGCAACAAGTTCAAAGGGAATTAGTGGACTATGACTAAAAATTCCATTAGGCTAAATACTGATATTTTGGATCCTTTGTGTACTGCTGGGTGGAACTAGAAGCCGAATTTTTCATAATCTGACTGTCATTCTGATGGTAAATGAAGATTTGGACTGAATTGAGCTTTCAGGTATGACCATGTATAGTTTGAGCATTCAGCTGAGAATCAAATGATGGGAGTGAAGTACATGCTTATGTAAGTACAAGTTCATACTGTCTTTTACTAGACAGGTATCTTTTTAGGGGCAGGTAAGCTTATTATTGGATTCACATTAAAGTACTGAGGAAGTATGACAGTTTTTCTAATGAGAAGTGAGTACAACATTTGACATAGGCCCTTTCCGCACGGGGTAAAAAAAACGGCTTAGGGCGACCTCATCTGGAGGTCGTCCACACCGTGGAGCGCGCTAGAGCGGTTTGAATAGTGGAGGTTCCACACCTCAAACCGCGCTAGCGCGGCCGCAAGGGGTAGCGCGGCGCATTTTTTAAAAACCACATTTTATGTGGTTTTTACGAAACACGAGCGCGCTAACCCGTTGCAGTGCCCCGTGTGAAGCTCCCCGGGGGTGGGCTTCCGGTTGGCGCGCTGCCCTGATTGGCGGAGCGCTGCCGGAAGTCGCCGGCCGCCATTTTGGGCGCCGCCGAACGCTGCCAAAACTCGCCAGCGTGTGGAGCGGCGAACGCGCGCTCCCCGCAGGGACGGAGCAACCCGTTTTTGGGTAAGATCCGTCCCTGCGTGCGCTGCCCCGTTCCCCCGTCCCCCGTGTGGAAAGGGCCTGAATTAGCAGTCTCTCCATGTTGGAAATGCAAGAATGGTTAAGCACTTAAGCAATTAAAGATGTCTTAGAGAAAGTAGCACTGATTGAAGTTCAGTGACCCAAAGTTTCCTAATGGATTATCCACCTACCCTAACCTCTGAGATGTAAATAGATATTATTAGGGATCTTTCCACCTCTTCTTTTCCCACCAATTTATTACTCATCTACCAAAAGTGAAACTATCTTAGTCCAGTGTTCCGTTAGTAACTTTCAGAGCTCTTCTTCTTTAATGGAGTACAGTCCTCCCTCCACATTCGTGGGTTTGACATTTGTGAATTTGATTATTCGCAAGTGTGCCTTCTTCTCCCCCCGTGAATTCTCCTCCCCCCATTCCTATGCATTTTGCCCCAGAACAGAGAACTCACATTGAGGCAAAATGGAAGGCAGCGGGGGGAGGCTCCCAAGAGTTTTCCTTTCCCTCTCCAGAGTTTTCTGCCTCCCCTTCTCATCCATTTTCTCCATGCTGGGGTTGTTTGGGAAGCGGAAGAGAGGGAACTCCAGAAGAGAAAAGGAAGGCTCTTGGGTGCCTTCTTCTATTCCCTTCCATTTTGCATGGGAATGGGAAGGAGGGGGAATCCCAGCAGAGAATGGGAGGGGGAGCAGATGGGGGAGTTATCTGTAATTTTTCCACCTTTGTGAAGGTTCTATGCCCCAAACCCTTGCAAATGTGGAGGGAGGACTGTACTTACAATAAAGCCTTAGTTTATTTCTTCAGCCACTGATGTCTTTACTTCTTAATCAGAATTGCTAGCTGCTACATATGCATGCTTTCCAACATTCAGTATTCTCAGACACTCATCTCTGTGTTCATGTGCCATTTTACACAAAATATAGTTCAAAAATATATCAATATTGACACCATTTACACTTTGAATTTTAAAGTAAAAGCAGTATCTGATTGGAGGACCAGTAACATGTAAGGAGGGACACGGCATGATCAGGAACAAGATTTTGTTGTTATGGTCTACCCTCCACATTTGTGGGTTTGACCATAGGGAATTTGATTATCCATGAGGCACCCATTTGCCTTCCCCCTCCCATTCCCCTGCCTTTTGCCTGGGCACACATGCTTTCCTTCTCCACGCCCTGGCAAAAGGCAAGTAATGGGAAGAAGAAGACCTGCATGTGAAGAAGGGAGGTGCACAAGAGCCTTCCCCCATCTCTCCCCCTCCCATTCCCTTCCTTTTAGCCCAGGTGTGCTGCCTTCCTTCTCTGCACCCAGGCAAAAGGCAAGGGAATGGGAGGGAAAGAATGGGGAGGAAAGCTCTCACACACCTTCTCCATGTGCAGGGATGCCCCTCCCATTCCTTTGCCTTTTGCTCAAGCACACATGCCTTCCTTCTCCCAGGAGAAAGACAAATGAGTGGGAGGTGGAAGACCTGCATGTGAAGAAGGAAAGCCCATGTGAGCCTTCTCCCCCATTCTCTCTCTCCCATTCCCTTGCCTTTTGCCCAGGCACATGGAAGGAAGGCACATGCACTCTGGCAAAAGGCAAGGGAATGGAAGAGGGAGTGATCTCTTTGGCGGTGGGGTTATTTACTTCATTTTTTTTTAACTTTCATGGGGGTTCTCCACCTCAAACGCTCATGAAAGTGGAGGGGCAACTGTATATATTGCCTATTGTACATTATTTGGGGCTTCTGGTAGACTGAGGAATGAAAAACATATTTCAAAAAATAAAAGAAATTCGCATCTTCTGTCTCTCCTATGACTATCTCATCCTCATGGCTCCTTCTCTCCATGTTGCATACTGTCTCTAGCAGAACAAAAAGAAATTTGTGAATGTCCTTCCAACTTGCAGTAAATCAACTTGAAGTAAATCACTTAGTAAGACTGAAATTCAGTCATGCTTAGCTTACAAACTTTTAGTGGGGAAGAAAAGAGATAAGGAGACCAAAAAGCAGCAAGTGCTCATCTTTGACTTGAATATTGAGATTGCATTATGCACCAGTGCCTAATTATTGCATTATGCACCAGATAATCTAAGGCTATTTCCGCACTAAACTGTTATAGCGCTATTATTCCACTTTCAACATCCTATGGAATCCTGGGGTTTGCAGTTTTGGGAGGGGCCAAAACGCTATAACAGTCTAGTGCGGAAATGGTCTAAGTCAATGCTTCTCAGGCTATCTGATGTGTGGGAATACCAGTTATCCCCCCCCCCCGGGACCAGTACCTTATTAGTGCTCATTAGCTACAGTTGTTTCTTTCTTTCCTGTTCTTACCTGGGAATGGCAGCCAAGGGCTCAGGGACTAGAAGTGGTCCAGAGGCCACTGCTTTGAGTCACACTGACCTAAACCTTTGACTTTTCAATAAGCCAAAGAATTAAATTAGGGTTCCTATATTATGGGATTCTAAACAACCCTCTGAAGTGTACGTTCTGACAAATTACTGAAATGTTAAAGGGCTCTTCGCTCTGATTCCCACACAAACCCTTTAAAGTCTAAGACTGTAGGACTGGGAAATGTTAGAAACAGGTGACAACAGGATGTCAGCTTTGTTTTCAGAACTGTGTGCTTGTTCAGTGGCTCTGTCTCCTGATCCAGTCATGCAATACAATGGTATAAGGAAATTTTAAACATAAGTGGATGAAGGGAAAGGAACAGGGAAGAAACAACCTCAGGGCAAGCAAGGCCGGGCCAATTTGCAAAGCAAACCAATGGTGCCCCTGCCCCTCACCCCCAGAAAAGAGCACATGTCCTGTTTCTGGAACAGCATGTGATTTTGAATGATCCAAAATCACTCAGTGCAAATAGTCTGCTCAATTACTTATTATTAAATTGCTTCAGCAGAAAAAATGACTTATGTATGTATATATACTGTGATTCAGGAAGTACACCAAATCATATGAGTGAGAGAGTTTTCTTGTAAAGGCAAATTAGGATTGTGTAAATACCCAAGCTTGAAGTGGAATTTATCTAGAAAGACAGAGAGATGATAGATTTGGCTAAGAGTCATGGGACTCATGCCTACTCCCTCTTTTTTTTTTAATCAGTTTGTGACAGCTTAGAACCCACCTTCTTCTGAAGTGATTTGTTTCCTGGGTCTATAGTGTCTCATCTTTGTCAACATTAAATTCTTGAATTCTTGAATCTGTGAACCCCACCTCCTGAAAGATGAACTGAATCATCTAAACTGGGCTCTGCAGGCGAATGGTTGCTCCAGTTCAGACATCAGAAGAGCCTCAAGACCCGGAAAAAACCACAGCAGTGAAGATAAGCAACCAGCCAAAGGAAACGTGTTTTTACCATACATCAAAGGGGTCACTGACACAGGAAATTGCTGAAGGAACATAACCTCCAAACAATCTACAGACCGACCAAGAAAATTCAACAAATGCTACGTTCAGTAAAGGACAAGAGGGATCCTCTAACTTCTGCTGGAGTTTACCGCATACATTGCAGCTGTGGGCAGGTCTACATAGGGACTACAAAACACAACATCCAAACATGAATTAAAGAACATGAAAGACACTGCAGACTGATCCACCCAGAAAAATCAGCAGTAGCTGAACATGTTATAAACCAACCTGGACACAGAATGCTTTCTGAAACCACAGAAATTCTGGACCATTCTGACAACTATGTCAGACTACACAGAGAGGCCATTGAAATCCATAAACACATGGACAATTTCAACAGGAAAGAAGAAACTTGGACAAAATTTGGCTACCAGTACTGAAGAGCACTAAAATCAAGACTCAAAAATATGCCAGTAAACACCACCCAGACTCCAGAGGTCCCTCTACAGGAAACAATACAATGGATTGCTAATGTACTTAATGTACTGTTATGCATATCCCCTGACTAACAATACAACCCTGGGGGATATCCCATTTAACAATAAGCCATCACACAGGCCAACTGTAACATATGCAAATTGCTTCCTCCCACCCAGGGATTACAAGAGTATATATACGCTGTCTCACTTCCATACCACCAGATCCTCTGAAGATGCCAGCCACAAATGCAGGTGAAACATCAGGAGCAAATGCTAATAGAACATGGCCTCAAAGCTCGGAAAACCCACAACTATCTGTGGATTCTGGCCGTGAAAGCCTTCAACTTTACATCTTGAACATCACTTTATTTTCTTCAGCCTTGCTTGACCAATTAGACTTCACACTCTTCTACCTCTATCCTGGATATTCTGTCCTCTGTATCTCCTAAGTTATCTAACTCAAAACATGTGTCCTTCAGTGCAAACATCTTGCAGGCTGTCCAAGGGTGGCAATGTACTGCATCTCCAAAAAGGTTCTACCTTCCAAGAAGGTTCTTCTCTTAGTAGGCTGTACATCCCCACACTTTGATATGGTTTAATTGGCAGAATATATTAATTGGTATACATATACATATATAACATATCCTGCTATGCCTGCATGGCATGCCAACCAAGAGGGAAAAACCGGCTCCACCTCCTATGACTCAACCATTAAGAGACAACAGAATTTGGGAGATTCCCACAGGATGGCAGATTGTCTTAACTCCTCTCCTTTTGACCAAGCAAGTTTCCCTTTTGTCCATACACTTGTCCAACAATAACAGAGCTATTATAACTACAATTAGCCTTTTGTCACCTAATGTTAAGGCCATTAGCTCTTTCCAGACCTCATTGTTCACTCTCCGGACTCCATTGTTTACTTTGCCAGAAAGCCATTAGCATTGTCGCCCTCTAGGCAGAAAAAAAGCATTTCAACTCCAGTTTTTGATCAGTCAATTCACAATACACTGATTACTGGTTGTCAGTCTGCCACTCTGATGCCCAATTGTGTACTGTCCTTACAGTTGCATCTAAGCCACATTGCTGCTTCTTCACTGCTCTTCTCGATCAGTAAATATCACCCACTTTGCCCTATATTCTTGCTATCTTCATACCTTTTCCTTCAGTTAGCCTTGTGTGATTGCATGATTGCTTAAATTTTGTGTGTGTGATCGCAATTCCCCCAATATAGCAATTAAGCTTACTTTGGATCTCCAGCTGGTTCTCCCTGCACTAGTACTGGTAAGTATAGGTGTAAAAGATCCTGTAAGGTTACCCTGCTCTCACAGGCCTCCACTTTGAGCTAATATTCTCCACTTTTTCATGGAGGTACTGGCATCTCAAGTGGACCCCTGAGTCACTCTCATTTTGGACTAACACTTCCTTCCATTTGCCTTTTCAACTATTGACCAAGGGCTCTTCCAAAGTAGTCTAAAACTAGTGTGTGTTCTTGCAATACAGCTCCTTGGATTTTGTCAGGTTTTGTCCCTTTCATGTCATCTATTCCATTCTTTTCAAATGGGCTGTTGTGATTTCTTGGATCTGCACTATGGCTGTTCTAAAGATTGCTTTAAAAAAAGTGAGATGAGGTTTGCTGAGTTGGTGCTGAAGCTTGAAGGACAAATATCCTCTTCTTTGATTTTTTTTTTTTTTTTGGAATATCAAGAGTTGTAGTGCAAAATGCTATTTCACAGAACCACCATAGCACTACAACGAAAAATAAAAAACAAACAAACAAGCAAATAAACAAATCTATAGGTAGAGCACAGATGAAATACAGCTCTTCTTGAACTATCACAGCTCCATATCACTTCTCTAGAGAAGGGGTTCTCAATCAGAGCATGAAGCCTTCAGGGGATTCATGCCTGGAGTGAAATACTATTTTTTCTTGAATGTCCTTCCTGTTATGTTAGTTATGTTACAGTGAATATTAAGGTTTTTAAAAATGTCAATTTATCATTGTAATCTATCATCCTAGACTAGTCTGTACGTATATTTTATGTGAAATTTGTGATATCACTGGTTATGTTGTTCTGTAAAAATAGAATTTTTGCCCTGCCCAGTACAAAATGCATTAAAGCTAACATCATCTCTTGCAACATGTTACCTCTCAACTATACTCTTTCTGTGTCCAAACTGCGGTTCCTTTTGTTTCATCAGACACTGAGAGAAAGGCCATGATTAACATCTCCCTATAGCAATGGTGTAGGCTGAGGAATAACCTTGTCCAAGCTCAGAGGAGTGTTATATTCTGAATCTTATAATAATTATGGGCCCATCTGGGAAGGAAAATGTCTCTGGAAGTGTTGAGAGTTTTCAGTTTCATTTGTTTTAATTTTACTTACATATTCCCAGCTTTGCATCCAAACTCTTCCTTTAAATTTTCTGCATTTCATCACTCCATCTCCCTCATGTTCTTCTCTCCTCCATCTTCCAGAATATAAGTATTTTAATATACAGACACACAGACATCAGTCTTTAAAAAAAAAATAGAAATGCTCACAAAGGGAAAGGTGTTTTGGTTACATGTGCCCAAGCCATGCAGAATTTTACACGGACAAACCTGTAAGATGTGTAACCACTTGTATAGCAGCACTTTGGGAAGAGATATAGCTCAGCAGAAGAGGTTATGTGTTGCAAATGCAGTTAGCACTCTACTTTATGGAGATTAGGGATGCAAGACTCATGTGAAAGTGGAAAAAATCATAAATGCTTTTAAAAATTTATTTATTTTAACCTGAGAACATTTTTCTAAGAATCTGTAGGACTTTGGGCATGATTCTACAATCAGCTTCTGGAAGAAGAGGGCCATAGAGTCCTGGTGGAGGACGTAGCAGTGCCTAGAAAGTGTTATCTCTAGGAATCTTTAGATCATCTAGAGTGATTCTATGGTCTACTTCCACCAGAGATTCCTAGAGATTCCAAGACATAACATATTTTTTTCTGTGGTAGGGGCAAGCGTAGTAAGAATTTTTTAATATAAATTAAATAAATAAAATAACATATGAATAATCAGATCTGCAAATACTGAACCTATGAAAGTGGATGGCCAACTGTAGAACACCCAAGGTTGATTTCTGGAATTTTGGCAAGCAGGTATAGAAAAGATTTTTGCCTCATATCAACAGCTTCCAGAATCCCTCAGCCAGTGCCCATGGTAAGCTCGAGATTCTGGAAATTATAGTCCCTAAAGTCAGTTTTCAAAGCTCTGCCTCAGACCTTCAGGAGGTGCCCTTCATATACATACAGTTTGCTGTTAAACAATTTACCCAAACGTTCGCAACTTTTGGTTTGCAACTGATGTAGGTTGTTAAATTAATATTCATGAATTTCTGCAAATCTATAGAGCTGTGTGCAAACACAACAATAGTTCAAGTCCCTGAAGCTTGTATTTATAGAAAAAACT
This sequence comes from Iguana delicatissima, assembly GCA_948472985.1. Lineage (NCBI taxonomy): Eukaryota > Metazoa > Chordata > Lepidosauria > Squamata > Iguanidae > Iguana > Iguana delicatissima. The sequence goes on along the minus strand of CAOKZL010001194.1, from coordinate 1,161,554 downwards.
CACTCCTTTTGACCTTTCTGATTTACTTTCCATTCTGCCTCCAGGCCACATACAACCTGAAATCAAAAAGAAGCTAGAAAAGTAGTTCCTGGTTTGACCAGCCTGTGCCCGGTCATATTATGAAGGCATTTAATTTTAAACAGTTATTGGGACTGAATTAGCAGAGGTCAGTCAGACTACATGAGTTCTCTGTCTTCTCCCCTCCCCCTGCCACCTTTCTCCCTTCAGCCTTCATCACGTCGTGCTTTATGTTAACTTTAACATGTTTAATATCCCGGCATTTACCAAGCATAGAAGCCGTCATGGCAATAGTATTAGCACATGATCCACCTTGTTTACTGCTTGAAAAGCAAAGTCTTGTGTCATGCACCATTGGTTGATGAAAATTGCAACCACTGGTTTTAAAGCAACCACAAAGAGCTTACCTGCATGGTGCTCTTTGTTCAGGTTTTGTACTTGCTGGAAATTTGACTGCAGGATTTTAGACATTTTTCTTTGCATGAGTACAGCTTTACTTTCTGTGGAAAGAGAATAAAGATAGGCTATTTTTCAGTAATGCTGAAGAATTATTTATATATGAAAAGCATATTACACAAATGTGTTTAAAATATTGAAAGTCCTCCTAGTGTAATTGGCTATAACCTAGAAGTCTGCATTAAAATGCTACTACAGAATCACTAGATGCTCAAAGACAAGACACTATCTATTTGTAACTCGGGAGCATTAACACCAGCTTGCCTCACAGGAATGTTGCTGTAATGCAAATATATATGTGAGATCTACTGATTAGCCAAGTACAATTCAAATCACAAATTCAGGTATTATCTCCAGCCTATCTGACTTTTGGTGGAGTCTCCAATGCTATAAGGAATTTGTAAAAGCAGGGAGCAATCCCTTTTTGTGCTAGTAGCATGGCATCGGAGCACAGAAGATGAGCCTAGTTATTCCCAAGTTACATTAGGCCTTCTTACAACCTCTCAGAATCCTATATAATCCGTTACATTATGTGACTTTACATATACCTAGCTATGTTGCAAAGGCATTAAGAAACTCTTTTACTGAATTGCAAAAATGTGTAATGGGAGACAGTCAAGAGTGCCTGATGTGGAATGATGCGCACAGCAGTGATGTGATGCACATTTTGACTGATGCACATTGGTCTCATAGTGTGTCAGGCAATACTGTGCATCAGGCACTTTGCTGCTACGTAATAACACAACACTAGCCCTCTTCTGCTTACAGACATTACACAACTGCACAATTCTAGTTCCTGCATACGTAAGTCCCCAACAAGATTCCAGTCAATCCTTTCTTCTATAGGTGGTAATTTTAAGCCAACAATACACTTTATTTTTAATGTAACCTCATCTCTTTTGAACTTTTTAAACTTGAAATATTTGAGACTGTTGTATACAGTTTCAAATCCTTTCCTAATGACTCTACACATTTTTCCAAAGCATGAATAGTGTGGTGATTAGTCTATTTGGACCGAACCTCCTCAATAACAAGCAACTCAGCATTTAAACATTCCACTAACAGTAACAATAAATCTAAAGAACATTTTTCAAGATAGCATCCCATTTGGTCTCAGCATCTAGATCAGAAGTAAACAGTTCTTTTTAATTCTGAGACCCCAGGGATGTGTTCAGCTTTATGATATTCAGCAAAGTGGAAGCATGTAAATCGATCCTAATGTGTTCCTTTTCCAGAGTTTCAAAATCTTGTGATTCCTAGGCTGAGTCCTCCCTGAAAAAAGATGTGCGGTAGAGAATGTGAGTTCTACCAGACTCAGTGAAAGTAAAAGTATTCTTCTATTCTGTCATGGCAAACCTAATAATGGTCATTCAGATTGGGAGGAGGCAAGAGCTGCGCTTGACCAGGCTTTTCCCCATTCTTCCTGGAAATGATACTACTTCATGCCCATGTCAGGGCACCTCATTCTTACAATCCAAAGGTGTTTGGTCATAGCTCCTGAACCTCGTGCTTAATGTGCAGAGCAGAAAAAGCAAAAGCAGCAACATCCAGAAGACTATAGATGACCCAGTTAATTTTTCCATTTTAATCCATTTAATTCTATCGATAATAAAGAGTCATAGTCATATAGTCATGTATTAAACAAAGGCTACAATCCAACATCCCCTCAATGTAGTGTAAATATCAGAATGTGGAGATACACTACCCAAGCACTACACAACTGCCATGCAGAATAGTAACATTGCACAATACATTGCAGTGGTTGGGCGATGTTGTGCAATGCACAATATGCAACTGTAGTGTGCACTGCACAACTGCAATTCACAATATTGCTTTATGTACAACTTTACTTCTGCCACTGTCAGCAGACTCTGCCTGTTGTGCTGTGATTAAAAACTAATCACATGTGCACAATGTGGCTTATGAATGTGTATATTATCATTAACACAGTGTCAGCCAAAGATTGCTATATCCATCTGCACTTATTAAGACACCTGATTTAGATATTAATAATTAAGCACACATTCACATTCATGTATGGTTTCTTAACTGGGTCCATATCTGCGAAACAAGTGAACTGTATCTGGAATAATGAAGACTATGCTGAAAGCCCCGTGCGAAAAAAAATTAATTTAATTATAGTCCAAGAATTCGTTTCTTTGGAATATAATAAACAATTTGTTCATAAACTTACCAAGTTGGACAATATCTATCTGGAACTGTAATTTTTTAAAAAAGATATACTATTATTTATCTCTAGCCCAACATATACTTATCTCTAGCCACAAATTATTTAAGCTATCTAAAAATAATTCCAGATTGTATGAATCCTGTAACTTTTTGCTCAGGCCAATTGAGATCCCTCCCTCTTTCTTCTCAGTTGCTCTGATCCTCACCCCTTTACAAGTGGTTCTCCTGTCCTATATTTCCTATAGCATCTATGTCACTATTGTCACAATCAATTTCTGGCATCCTGTTTTCTCCTCCAATTCTTGGTCCATCTTTCTTTTCTCCTGTTCATTGTTGCCCTGGCTGTCAGGCATGTGGTAACCGGTGGAAAAATAGGAAATGTGGGACTTTGGCAAGTGAACTCATGTACAATCATAGGTTGGGATATAAAAGTTCACATGGTATTGGATCCCTATGTCAGCTGACCTACCTGTTGTCTGACAACTGGCACTGTGCTGGGTACTGCTGGAGTGATGAAAATGGGATGCCACATGAACAAAAGCCTCTGTGTGGATTTCACCCCCTTGCAGGTGAGGCTAGGACCCACACACCAAACTGGGTAGGACCCAGGTTGCCCTTGCCCCAGAAGTCCCCTAAAGGGTATGATTGGCATGTATGCCTCACCTGCCCTCAAACTAGATCCAGTCCCACGACAAACAGCCCCCTGAAGCTGTGACAATTGTTAATGAACAAGTACATTAACCTAAGCAAGGGAAGGAGGGTGGGTGAAAGGTGAAGCTGAACGGAGGCTTGACCAAATCAGTGAGCTACATATATACCTCCCTGGCGGCCCCGAGTGACTTAGCATCAACTGGCCTGCTTATTCCTGCCTTTCCAGAGAGCTCACACAAACCTCCTGGGGCTGTGGGGAAGAAGGCACTGGCACAGGTAGAAAATGGTGCTGAGCCCCTGCTCTGCCCTCCCTGCTCCCCACCTCAGACTGCAAAACTGATGTCTGAGATAAATCAGGGCAATTCTTGCTGTTTGCAGCCATCCACCAGCCTGAGGGGACAGGGGAAAAACATAGCCTACAAACAGCCCTTCACATCATTCCCCCCACATCCAATAATCCTAAATTACTATGCACTTCATTTGGAGAAATGATCCTTTAACATTCCAGTTTAATTTAAATTATTTGTTTTTCAAAAACATGATTTAACATTATAATTATTAACACGTGGAGTCCAATTGCTGGGGTTATCACATGGTACAAGTGTGCTGCTGCCTCCTGCTTGCTGGTGAATGTTGAGGTCAAGGCAAGGTAGACAGGAGGAGTGTGCATTTCTCACCACAGGCCCAGGGAACCTGTAGCATGCAGGCACATGTATTTTCAGAAGTAACTAAAACTATATTGGCTCCTCATGAAAGAGAACAAGATTAAGAGTTACTTTCAAACGTCACAACTCATTGTTCTTTTGTTTTGTTTAGTTTTGTCTGGCAAGGGCTTAAATAAACTTTAATTTATAACTTTTTTCAAAGTACGTTTCCAAGCTTTGGCCATTCTCTGCAAAATCTACTCTTGGCTTTCCTAAACTTCCTTCATTTCAGCTCTATTAGTGAACATAATGGAAGGAAGTAATTTTGTCGCTGTCATTTTTGAAATGTGAAAGTTAGAAATCCTTGAGGATATACTGCAAAATTGATGCTTACTTTCTGGCTTCATCAGCTTCATCCTGCATGGATATCTAAGAATGTAACCGGCAGCACCACACTTCCCACTAACATAGGCCGTTTTCACATGCCATTTCACATGCGAAATGGCCACAGAAGCGCCACAGGATTGCAAGGATGGTTCCGCATGATATTCTCGCAATTGCACAGTGCTCCTGTAGCGACCCCGCAGCAATCACAGATTATATCATTTTTGGTTCTTTGCCGGAAATGACCCACAATAGCGCACTCCTCCTATGTCCCTCCTGCACTTACCTAGCATGCAGAACCTCAGGAAGCGCGATGGCTATGCTTCCTCCCCCAGTGCAGCCTGGGAAAGTACCCGGCTGTGCTGTGGAAGGAACAGGCGGAGCTATCATGCTTCCTTCCATCCAGCACAGAGCTGGTGCAGAGGGATGCGCAGAGCATATGATTCCCTCCTGCAAGAAGATTTTCACGCAATCCCTGCACGATGGCAGCAAGAAAAGGTAAGGTGCAAAAAGGGCCATAGAATCATAGAGTTAGAAGAGACCACAGGGGCCATCCAGTCCAACCACCTGCTATGCAGGAACACACATCAAAGCATTCCCAAGAGATGGCCATCCAGCTTCTGTTTAAAAACCTCCAAAGAAGGAGACTCCACCACACTCCTAGCAACATATTCCAGTGCTGGACAGCTCTGACCATTAGGAAGTTCTTCCTGAGGTTCAGGTGAAATCTCCTTTTCTGCAGCTTGAATCCATTGCTCCTTGTCCTAGTCTCTGGAGGAGGGGAAAACAAACCCGCTCCTCCTCGATATGACATCTGGCTCTAATTTCTTTAGCGGTCCTCTTTGCTCGCCTTGCCTACAGACAGATGCTCTAGGGTCTGACTCTATCAAAATGGGTTCAGAACTGGAAATTTATGACAACATTATCCTACGAGGGCTTGAGTTGTTTTCTGTTATTTCAGCTGAAAAACAAATGGTTTTTTAAATGGATCAGTGCCTGAGTGCAGCTTAATTAAACTCATTGAACAGAAACCACTTGCTGCTTGTTTTAGTGCTGTTTGGAGAGATTCCCTCCCCACACTGACAAATGCAGCAGCATGTGTTAGCTTTCTGGCTTGGTTATGCTGTTTTGGCTCCCCCTGCTTGGGACTAGAGGCAGCTTGGCACGGCCCAAAGGGTCTGAGCCACAGAGAGGCTTTCAGGCATGGCTCCTTGCCAGCACCCTCTTTTTAAAGGGCTTAACATTAGACAAGATCACTTGTCCACATTTTGGTGAAAATTAGGGTGCTGGAGTGAAAACTCTTGTACCGTTAACTCTTGTACCTTTAATGGTTGTGTAGAAGGAGTTTCAGCAGTTGTTGTTGCCTGCTGAAATGCGCTCTTCTACACACTCATTAAAGGTTCAGGAGCTGCCTCCAGTTTTCACTCTGGCAATCCAAGTGGTGATGCTTTTATCAGGTGAACCAAAAGGGACAAAATGCATCAGGCTAGCTTTCAAGGTTCCTAGCTTCACTGGGGAAATATTTTTTAAAAATGCAGGAGAATGAAAGTGATGGAGGTAGAGTCACAACATCTACATTTTGCTTTCAGGTGGTGCAGAAAAAGGGTCTGAATATCATGAACTGACTACAGACAAAGCTAGTAAAAGAGTGGCAATCAAATCTGGCTTCTCTGTTTGAGGATACAAAGCACCGCTGCCATCCCCAGCAAACTGAGTCTGCTCTTAGTAGTATGATGCACATGAGAAGTCATAGCAGACTTTCCAACATACTCTTATCTTTGAAGATGTGTTACGTCTTGTTGCTGCTGCTGCTGCTGCTGTTGTTGTTGTTGTTGTTGTTGTGTGCCTTCATCTTAACTCTGATTTATGGTAATCAATTGTAGGATTTTCTTGGCAAGATTTATTATTCCTATAAGGCTGAAAGAGTGTGAGTTGCTCCAGATCACACAGTGTCTTTCTATCACTAAGTGAGGATTCAGACCCTTGCCTCCTGAAGTCTTAGCCCAGTGCTCAGATTGCTAGACCATACTGCCTCTTGGAGATGATGTTACCATCTAATAAATTTCCCTTGCAGGGATCATTCTACAATTAGAACAAGGAAAATTCCTGAGAAAGTTAATGTTGATTGTAAGTAACGAAAAGGCATGAAAATTATATTATCCATTGTTGTATTTTTATTACCAAATGACAGTATTGATAGATTTTTAGTCTGAGGAACCAAAATAATTTGACCATCTTAGATTTCATTGCAACCTTACTTGGCTATATTGGTGACTGGAATTATGATTAACTCCATCTCACGTTCTACTTGGAAGAAGGCTCCTCTGATGAGGAAGAAGAAGAGAAAAGCTCAAATGGCAAGTCCCAGTCAGAGGCAAAAGTGGCTGGTAGCCCTGTCTTCAAACAAGAGGAGGCTGGTAGCCTTGCCTTGGAGGTGGGATCTTAACCACTGAAGAGACCTCAAAGAGGTGGTAGAGACACTGCACATCTGAAGGTTGGGATGAATACGGCAACAACAAAGGAGCAAGAGCCGTCATGGCATTCTGTGAGAAGGACAACTGGGCTATTGAGACCAACTACGCTGACTTACAGCTGGCTATAAATTAGCACAGCCAAGGCCATCTCTTTGCTGCAAAACAACAGTTTCACATCTCAGCATCATGTTACATTCCCTGCTCTCTTGTGTCCTGACTTTCAGCTTATTCCTTGGATCTTCCCTTCAGTGATTTCTTGCTTAGTTTTAGATTCTCCCCCTCTGATTGCTTTTTCTGCTCAGACCCTGACTTGCATCAACCACACTTTCACTGTTACAGACCCTCTGCTTTGACCTTGGTCTGGCTTTACTTCTCCTTTGTTTGCCCTCTTGAATCACCAGTATATCCTTCAGAACACTCAACACTCTGCAGCAGGACATTCTGGTCTCAAGGTTTTCAAGTGACCTACTCAAAATATGGGGGAGGATGTCAAATATGTTGACATACCACACATGAGACCCAGAACTATCATTTTTGTGGGAACTATACTGGTTTCCAACCTGACCTATAGCCAAGAGTTGTTGTGAGGAGGAAGGGACAAACAACTATTTGTATAACCTTGAGATCCTTGGAGAAAGTGTGGGGTTGAGATGTCCGCATTACTGTGGACAGTTGATTTTTATATTTCAAAGTCTTTTGAGATATTTACACAATGGAGAATGAGGCAAAAAATATCCCAGACTTTCTCACTGCTTTTTACATTTTTAATCCCATCACCAAAAAGCAAAAAAAAAAAAAATAGAAAGCGAATTTGTTGGCTGTTTGAGGCTCCAGATGGGAATTGCTATTCTGAAAGACAACTCAGGAGAGTGACATGTATCTTCACTGTTTGGAACTCCTGGGAACATTTTGATTGTCATATTTCGGGAGCTGATAATAGACATGGCTAAATAGGATGTAATTAAAACGCTGCATCTTGTGTCTTGAATTAATGTGGCACTTCTCCCCTCAGAACCACAGAAATAATTAGCCTCTTCAAGGCTGCATGTTAATTATCTGCTGCAAGCCCACTTTCTCTTATATAATGAGGAAGAAGAATCAACTTGGCTACCTTAAAATAACTGATTGATGAAAGTGATAACTGTTAAGCGGTTGGCTCTTTTCCTTCTAATTGCTTTCTTTATCCAAAGAGATGTACGAGGATTAGACTGTTTACATAGAATAAAGAGCTACATCTCTCTCTAGTCCTTTGCTGTTGTTGCTTTTTCTGTGACACATTTCTTCTGCTAAATAGATATTATGTAGTTGCAAGGATTCCATTCCCATATGCTCAAAAATAGGTTTCCCGCTACTCCTCTGAACATGTAACTTCAAGCAGAACTTGCATTTTCTTTTGTGAAATTTCAAGTGTTCGGAGGAGATCCCACACCCAATCAGGTTATTTTGATTAGTACAAAAACCAAGGCTACCACTTTCTCTGTACATATGCCTGCCCCGGAGTTGAAGTCCATTGAAGGGGCCTTCCACCAACATACTATGAGAAAACATGGGAAAGGGCTTTTTCTGCTGTGACAACTCAAATTATGAAATGCCCTCCCCTGAGAGGCCTGATTAGCTCCTATGCGGGTGTCATTCCAGCAGCAAATCAAAACATGGCTTTTTATTAGGGCATTTAGAGCCAAATTGGATTAGTTCAGTTAGCACATGTACTACAGCTGACATCGTTTTCAATTTTTTTAACTGGTTTTAAATCATCTTGTTAAAAGTAGCAAATGATTTTTTTTCCTTTTGAAATGTTTGTAATTTTTTAAATTGTCCTGAACTGCTCTTATTGTACACTGCACTGATGTCATTGGCTAGGAGTCAGCTTCTCCAGGTGGACAGCAGCCTTGAAGGAGGACAAGCAGATGCAAGCACATCAGGACCTAAATTGGCTAGGATGACAGCCAGCTGGCTCCAGCCTTTGTAAGGAAAGCAGAGGGTGATGGCTCAATGCCAGAAACAATGAACATCTTTGCCGGACCCTGTCTTCACATGTGCCACACATGCCCTGCTCACCATCTGCCTGCCTTCTCTGATGCCTGTTGGGTTCCTGGGCTTTGGACTGACACTGGACTTCACTTCTGCTTCACCCTCACCAAGCAAGATTTATTGGACTGCTAAGCTGTATCTGTTTGCCTGCTGAATATCCTGGCACTCTGTTGCCTGACAACGGACAGCCAGTGCCTACAACAACTGAGCTTGGATACGGGGTAGGGTATAATACAGGTGGCCCTCCACATTCAGCAGATTCGAGGGTGCGGGACCCCTGCAAATGTAGAAAAACTACAAAGATCAAAATGTGTTATGTGTGTCCATGGGAAGGGGGCCAAGGCATGGTGGGGAAGAGGCACCCATGGTCCAAACCAGGTCAGGGAAAGGAGAGGGAAAGGGGTGGGTCAGCATGGTGATCCTATATTTCCTCTCTCTCAGCCATCTTCTTCCTTGGGTGTGGGGTGGCATTGGGAGGGCGTTTATGGTGCTGAGAAATCAGGCTGTGAAAAATCCTTAGCTGGCCAGGCAGTGGTTGGTGAAGGAGGAGGAGGACCAGAGGCAGATTTTTAAGGGGCTGCATTGCCTGACTGGAGCTGCTGAGAGGGAAGGTTTTTCCATAAAAAAAGTACTTTAGGTGGGAGTGGGACAAGAATTGGAGAAATTCACAAATGATCAGATCCATGAAAGTTAAACCACAAATGTGGAGGGATGACTATATTTTAATAAATAAATAAACACATTATCTTTTTCCCCAAAAAATTGTTTTTGGGGTCATAGTACATGTGCATTATACATCACTGAAATAATGCTTTAGCTCTATAGTACTATAACACTACAAGATGGAGAAAATTTGCTTTTGAAGCCATAGGATGACCTCAGCAAACTGCATCCAGTTTGAAAAAAACAAAACAAAAAACCTTTGGAACAGAGCTGGTAGCAAATCCAAGAAATCATCAGAAACAATCTCCCAGAGAGGGAGCATCCAATGAGTGGATGCAGAAGTGACAATAACCAACAAACCCAACAACTATATTATTAGAAGTCATGCTGCTGTCTGTTTTTGTTGTGTGCCTTCAAGTCATTTCTTATTTATAATGACCCTAAGACGAACCTATCATGGGGTTTTCTTGGCAAGATTGCTGGGGGAGGGGTACCATTGCCTTCCTCTAAGGCTGAGAAAGTGTGGGTTGCTGAAGGTTGCCCAGTGATCCCACTTTTCCTTCAGCATAGGATTCACAATAGCTTCCAACCGTTTAAAAATACAATACAGCTAAAAAAACTATTAAGGCAAACGTTAAAACACAAATAGTTAAAACACAACTAAACGAGACATCTATTTTAAAAATACAAGTAAAAACACCAGTTCAAAGCAGTCTAAAAACATTTAAAACAATAAAATAGAAGCACAACACCCCCCATTAAAAACTCCATCTGCTGTAACATATTAGAAACCAAATGGTTCTCTAAATAAAAAATAGCTGAAATTCCGTAACTTCTCCTGGCCCAACCCACCAATCCAAACCTGATGGAAACATCCTTCAACCATTTTCTTGTCATGGCACAAGGGACCTCCTTCTCCTTATGTAGTTGATCCCCCATAATGGTAACTGATTTGTAATCATGATTGCTACTTTTCCAATCTATACTGCTGTAATACTACAGTCAAAGTGCTATTTCAATGATGTTACAGATGAGTAAATCTAGGTAACTGTTCTATATTCACCATCAGTACTTGTTCACAATTATAACATTACTGTCACAAGTATAATGCCCCCCCATCTACTTTACTGGGCATCTGCTCATGGAGAGAAGGTCCATTTTGCTGGTGATCAGAGCATGGTTGAATGATGTTTCTGTCAGGTTCAATCAGATGTCATGCCAGAAGAAGTTACTTAGTTACCTAAACTACCTAAGTAGCTAGTACAGAATTTCAGCCCAGGTCTATTATTCCTGGTCAGAGGTGTATCTAAGCTCAGTAGCACCTGGGATAAGTGCAGAAGTTGTACCCCAGGTGCTGCTGTCACTACTGCTGCCTCCACACTGGGCCAAGAAGGACCCCTGAGGGTGCAGCAGCAAGTGCAGGCGAGGCAGGAGGGGGCAACACATACAGGGGGTGGTGGGGAGCGCAGGGGAGGCACAGGGGACAGCAGTGAGAGCAGGAGGGGATGGTGGGAAGGAAGGCACCCCCCAGGCATTGGCACCCAGGGCACACATCCCAGTTGCCCTACCCTAGATAATGCCTCTGTTCCTGGTGGCAGAAAGACAGCAGGAAGAGGGAGTTCTTCAACTTGGGAGCAGTCACTAAGAAGCCTGTCCCCTGCGTTCTCACCAAATTTCCCCCTGAAGGTGGTGAGACCAAGAAAAAGACCTCCCTTGCAGATCTTAAAGCACCAACATAGTCATATAGCGAGATAAAGTATTTCAAATAGTCTGGATGCAAACCATATAGGGCTAAAATTTAAAGGTCATAACCAGCACTTTGAACTCTTCCTGGAAACAAGATCGACAGCCAGTGGAGCTGTTTCAGCAAGTAGGTTAAATGCTCCTACTATAAGCTGGAGGAGTCCATTCACTATATAATATTGAACTAATAGGAACCAAATAGGAAATAGTATTGATTATGATATTGACTAGAGTTCATTTGCTTCCTTTCCCCATTGACTAGAAGTCATTTAGAGGTTTACCACCAAATTTCAATGACAAACTGTAATGTCATTTTTTAAAAAAATGCCAGAGGAAAGATTTGGGCAACATATGGCCCACTGACCACATTTTACCCACCCCTGTAATAATGCTACGTCTGTCAGCGTAATGTTAACACATGCTCTAGTTTACTAGTGCTGCAAATACTACCATTGGGGAACAATTTCATTTTGATCAGTGTGGAGTAGCATTTAAAAAAAAATTATTTAGAGTATTTATACCCCACAGTTCAGGCACAAAGCCTCTCAGAGCTACTTACAAATTGTAAGTTCCCTGTTCTGAAGCATGCAATCTAAAGGAGACAGGACACACAAGGAAAAGGGATGACAATGTGGGATGGATTAAGTCCAATAGGGACTGCTGCCTCTTCTCTCCCTCTTAGACCAGAGCAGTGGCAGTTGGGATGGAAGAAGGTCCTTTCATCTGCTTCTGGGCTAAGGATCATGAAGCTGTGCCTGCCTTTTCCTCTCTCCCTCTGACATCAGGGCATTGGCCATTGGGATGGAGGGAGGGCCATTGGGATGGAGGGAGGGCCCTTCTATTTCTGGGCCTGGGCATGATGAAGCAGTGCTTTTTCGAAACTTTGTTTTGAAATTTCAGGTTTGAAATTCTTCATATTCAGTAAAGAGAAGGAATTTGAGAAGTTTGTGAAATGGAAGCAAATTCCCCTATACTAACAAAGAGCTCTGCATGCTTGGCTCTTGGAAGTCTGGCTTTGACTCCCTTTGTATTCAGCCATGGTGTTGGCTCTCTCCCTACCTCCCCTATCTGATTCAGAGGAAAACAGAAGTCCATGTAAGATAAATAGACCTGGAGGAAATTACTTTTTGGGCTATAACTCCCAGCATCCACCAACCAGCATGTAGTCCAGAAAGTAAATTTTCTAAGCATTTAAGATAAGACTAGAGGATCTTTCATGAAAGAACTGCTTTAATTTTTGCCTAGTCTGTACTAGTACGTATAGCAGGGATCACCAACTCTATAGCTTTTATGCATGGCATATTTAGGGCCATCCTTTACTGTGTGACAATGAGAAAAAAAGAAAAGATGAAATAAACAAGCAACTATATATTTAGTGATTATGTTAGTTTGGGTTCTGGACACCCAGAACACTACATAACACTACTGAATTATATGGAAGTTTTTAACTACTCTTCACAGGATGAAAACTGAAATTGCATCTCTTCATACAGTCGATTATGTTTCAGGATGCTCCATGTGCCTACACATGCACGCACACACACACATATACACACATAACACCTCTCTGGTTGAGTATCCTCCCTTCTCCCCTTGGAAAATTTCCTGTTATTTTTCCATCTTCCTGCTACAGGACGTAACATTCATTGCAACAATAGAACAATCTTCTACAGGGAAACTAATCTGGAAGGTTGTCCCCTGGTTTCCCAGTGCCATTCCTTTAAACTGCTCTTGGTTAGAAAAGACCTGAAAACCAATAAACCAATGGATCCATTGTCCATTCTCTCTGTTGTGGCATATTGATCTCTGACTAAGAGCTCTGTGACAGTATAGTTGTTTGAGTGTAGGATTACTGCTCTAGAGACCAGGGTTTGAATCTCTGCTTGGCCATGGAAACCCACTGGATGGCTGGGCAATTCAGACTCTCTCAGTCTCAGAGGAAGGCAAAGGGAAACCTCATCTTGCCAAGAAAACCCTGTGATAGGTTCACCTTAGGGTCACCATATGTTGACCATAAATGACTTGAAGACACACAACAACAACAACAAATAACAACTCTATATCCACAGTGAAGTAGTGCAATGCCAACTACATGCTATAAACTAACATGAGTAATAGTGCCCTGATGCCTTTAAACCAAACCAAATAAAAGTTATTGAAAGTAGTACAGAAAGATTTAAGGGTGAAGATGTATTCTTACCCTTTCCCAAGTCTACTATGATTTCTCCCAGTCACTCACTGATTACTGATGCCCCATATATAGGGGTGTAACTTTGGTGTGATGTTCATGTGTGCCTTCAAGCCATTTCTGACTTATGGGGACCCTAAGGTGAACCTATCACAGGGTTTTCTCTGGGCTGAGAGTGTCACACACCCAAGATCACCCAGTGACTTTCCATGGCCAAGTGGGGAATTGAACCCCGAGTCATAGTCCAATGCTCAAACCACTACACCATGCTGCCTCTCTGATAATAGTGATGTCTCCCCAAATAAGAAGTCTGCCCCCTCAATGAAATTTTCCTTCAGACCCAAAATTTCTAGACTTGAAATAATTTAAAACTTCAGTTGAGCATTTAGAAATACAAATTAGTCATCTAAAGTAAAGGGGCAGGCAAAGCAAAAAGGAAATGTGAACATAGCAAATGTGAGAGTTCTAGGGATGAACTGTTTTCAGTGTCTCCCTTTTGGGAATGCTAGAAATTTGAGGATAGAAGAGAAATTTTATTGGGGGGCATAATTCTTATTGGGGGGTGATGTCCTTATTATGCCCCCTCTGGAGCTACACCTCTGTCCACGAGGTTTCAAAACTGTGTTTCTGAGGGCAAGTGTATTTGTGAAATCATAAAATCATAGAATGAGAAGAGACCACAATCAAAGCATTCCAGACAGACAGTCATCCAGCCTCTGTTTAAAAATCTCTGAAGAAGGGATGTCCACCAAAGCCCATGACAGCATGTTCCACTGTCAAATTGCTCCAAATGTCAGGAAGTTCTTCCTAATGCTTAGGTGGAATCTCTTTTCCTGTAGCTTAAATCCATTGCTTTATGTCCTAGTCTCTAGAGCAGCAAAAAACAAGCTTGTCCCATCTTCTATATGACACCCTTTCAAATATTTAAGCATGGTTATCATATCGCCTCTTAACCTTCTCTTCAAATGCAGTAGGTCAATTTGGAGTAGGGAAGCAGTGGGTTTGTTACTATTGTATCTACTTTCAAATCATTTCTGATTTATGAAGACCCTAAGATGTATTGAGAAATATGAGAGATTATAGTGGATCTCTCAAGCAGAGCATAGATGCTCTCGGTAAAAGCTGAACAGTTTACTAGCCCATTCCACCCTACAGACAAGATCTACTAGAGAAAGAAATCAAACTCAGTCTTTTTTATAAAGTATATAAAAGTAGTTGTACTTGTGTACAATCAAGAAAAGTTCATCTTGAGGAAACTAAGAAAAATAAAGAGTACTACATGATATCAGGACAGTTGGAGCATCTTACCTAGAGAGAGCTCTTAGAACACATGCTTCATAGAGGGCAGGCAGAGAGAAAAAGAATGATGAGAGCAGATAAGACCCAGAGAATAAAGGGAATGCCTGTGTGATGCAGGAAGAGAGTGGGTGTGAACAAACACACAAACAAACAAACAGGAAGTAACCATAAACATGCTGTGCCTAAATTTCTAGAGAATGACATGCAATCTAACCACCAATGAGTGTAGGCATGCAAAGGGTGCAAACTCCAACAAGATGACCCATCATGGGGTTTTCATGGCAAGATTTGTTCAGAAGAGGTTTGCCATGGCCTTCCTCTGAAGCTGAGGGAGTGTGATATAACCAAGGTCATGCAGTGGGTTTTCATGGCTGGGTAGGGATTCAAAACCTGGTCTAATAGAGTCCTAGTTCAATAGTCAAACATCTTTGTGTATGCTGTGAACTTTGTCTATAAAAGAGCTGTGAAACTTGAATTCAGGGCTTTTGGTCTTTTGGAGAAATCCAGCCAAAAGCCCGTGTAATAAATTACTCTTTTTCTTGCTCTGTGGTCTCTGTGTTCTCTGGGCTCCTGCAACAAAACCACTATACCATGGTGGCTCTCTAAAACAGGGAATTAAGATTAAGCATCATTTTCCCATCTCTCTTTCTTTGTTCTCTCTCCCCCACACTCACCCATTTTAAGGCCTGGGGCACTGTTGTATTGTGCAATATTTATAGTATGCCCTGATACATTCCTAGTAAAATTAACAGGTTAGGCATTTTGTGATGAGCCTAGACAGTAGAATGTAATCTAATGACTAGGTTTCTATTCTCTTGTGCTCAGGGGCTTATATAATTAGCTCTGGAAGTAAGAAAGAAAATGGTTTATAGAACAAACCATGAAATGGTTTAGTACATTGCGTTGTAATACTGTCTTGCAGGTGTCATGACTTCAATAGCCCTCTTTAGGCACACACTTCAACATCTGAACATGCAAGTGATGAAATGAAGGAGAAATGTACATGTATATAACTTTGTATGCAGAGCTGCATAGTAAGTATTGGATGAAATTTAACTTGGTCTTCGAGTATGCAAGCTTTTAAGTGCCCATATTCATAAAAGAAGAAAAATTCTATGCAGTGCTATATTTAAATACAAATTAAATAACCAATGTAGGTACAGAGGGTATAGGTTAGGTTAGCCCCCAAATCTCTTTTTTAAAAACTCACTACATTTGTATTTTATGAAATTGGTAAAAATCAAAGGAAACAGGGAGAAGAGGGTCTAAAACAGGCACCATTGTTCTGATACAAGTTAGAATCCATGGTGGCTGGTGTTCCCCAAGTTAGCTGGTCAACACATCTACTCTGGCTTTTATTCTAAACTTTAAAAAAACTTTCCAGTACTGACTCTATCCCCCAAAATACGTTCATCACATTGTACAGCTCCGTTAAAGTTCAGACTAAAACACACAGTGGATTCAATTTCCCACTGGCAAGCATCGTTGTTAGATTTTCAGAGTAGCAATACAGGACAGTCAAAATCACAGGGCTGAATATCACTACAACTAAAGAGTGTCCATTCTCCCTCATCTCTCCCTTATGCTCCCCTGAAGATGACTCAGAATGCCGCTAGCCCTGAAGTAGGTCTAAACATCTGGAAATAAGGACATCTGTAGCCTCTGGGCCCATAGCAATCTCCACAATGCTTCAGTTCTTGTAGGATCTACTAATGAGATAGGGCATGGAGAAAAGTCCAGTTGGCTTGCTGCATAGATGGGGTTACTGATATATTAGCTGAAACGATACATAGGCCACCTTTTAACAGAAGCTACTTCAATGTATAAGTACATGGCTGTACATATGCACTTTCTTTTCCGCTCGTGGAACAGTAAGAAATTGTTATTGGACATGAAAAGCAAAGAGTTTCCAGTCCAGAATGAGCCCATGGGTGCATACTATATAATTTGCAAAAGAAAGAAAAGTACTTTATGACTACAATCCCATACATGTGTTTATATTTCTTAGACTTCAGCATATAGAAGTCTATGTATCCAGTCCAGAAACCCATGTACCGTGTTGTTAATTTCCTTGATGTGGAAAAAGAAGCAATTCTGGACATAAAAGCTTTAGATATGGATGAAGCTCCAGTAAGTACATGGAACAGCTGATTGGGGTATGTGCTTATGAACAGCTACATATTATTGATTTATAATATTTGATTGTTACATACCTTTCCTTCATTGAGCTCAAAGTGACCCAGTTGGCTCTCCCCACCACTCTTTATCCCCACAACAGGGCTATGAAGTAGGTCGGGCTGAGAAAGAAAGTCACCTGCTGAGTTTCAAGACTCAGTGCAGGCTTGAACAACTCCCACTGCAGCACTCCACTCACTACACATAGTAATACATTACCTCATGGTGTAACAAGGGTTTTGATTTTTTTATTTGGTTTTTTTGTACATCAACTTGATAAAATGTAACATAAGTGGAACATCAATATATTTTGATGTAACTTGTAATGTTTTCTCACTGTTTCTAAAATATTATGTTTGGTACCATGGGGGAGATTTGGAGCCATTTTTGACCATTTTAATTATTTTCAAAAGTTTTTTTAAAAAAATAATTCAAAACCACTGAAAAGTATTAGTAACTTAAAATAACAAAGGTATTAGTAACGTAAAATAATAAATAAGTTGTGAATTGACCTTGATATTAAAGTCCTTTTCTATTTTTATCACACTCTTTATAGAAATCTTGAAAGATGATGATCCATTTTCCTCATTTGACCCGTAACTGATAGGAAGATGACAACAATTTGTGCAAGACCAACCAGTGAGTAACTGGCACACTTTAAATATGCAACCAGGTTTCAGTCATTTTCCAACGCAAATATTGGGTCTGCTGGAGGGAGTGTTTACAATATCAGTTAAAGGTTTCAGGGTATAATACAGTATTGCTAAGCTACAAATAGGACTCAGGATATTCATACTGTAGTTGGGCACACAGTAATACAGAATGTACTACTTTATTTGGAAGCTATTTTAAGCTTCCTGTGATTTTTGCTTTAATTTTCAGCCCACTATTCCATTAAATTATATGACCTAAGCAGCTGGTGTGACAAGCCACAGCAATTATATAAAATCTACTTGCAGGAAACACCCTGAAGTGCTTGATTTGATTGAAACCCTGATATACCCTGTCTGCATGTAATATGTAGGTTACTGGATTAGGTTAGGTCACAGTTTATGGTGATCCAGTATCATAAACTTGCCACTTAAATTGATGAAATCATTGTGGGTACTGCTTTTAGAAGGGAGCTGAGTTAGTCATGTTCAGTCAAATTTGATTTGAAAAGGATGATAGAGATCTGGGTTTGGGGGAACAGTATGTGGTCTCTTTGTTATGGACAGATCACTATCTGGTGGAGTTTATGTTTACAGGAAGTCTTAGAGGTGGGAGAGCCTGTTAGGAGAATTCACCCTAGGAACAAGATGGAGCCAAATAGTTTTCTGCCTTTGCTTTGGTTGAGTTTCCTGCTGCCTCAGCTGATAATAAAGGCTTGGTCAGTCTCTGGAATATATATTATAACCAATATGTTGATGACACATACATCCATTTTTCCTTTTCACCCACCATCAGAGAAACTGCTGATGTTCTGAACTGGTATCTGGCAGGACTAACAGGCTGGAGTTGGCTAATGAAATGAGACATGTTTCTGCTCTTATGGTTACTGGAACAGGTTTTCAGCATGTTTGGGGTTAAGTATTACTCCCCTTGAAGAATCAAGAAGATTTACAATCTGTGGGAACTTAGATGCCTAAGTGGCAACTATAACCAAAATCTTTTGCCCTGCTTAAACTGGTGCACTAACAGCACCTGCTTCCAAAGAGATCTGTTGACTGCTGGCAAAACATATGCTAGTTACATGCAATCTGAATTTCTGGAATGTGTCCTGCATGTAATTACCTTTGGAGAGACTTTAGAAACTGTAGTTTGTTCAGAATACAGGAGTGAGAGCACTGGTGGACGCTCACTTACAGGTTTACGTTATGCCTACCCTGCAAGGGTTGTGCTGGTGAATACTTGTTTCTGGTCAAGACTCAAAAGTGTTAAGGATGACCTATAAAGCTTACATGGCTTAGCTACATGATACCTCCCCCGCCCATCAGCTTGCCTGAACCCTAAAATCCCCTTCTCTGCATCCCAGTTACTTGTAAGCAAAATAGATACAGAAAAAAGGGATTATCAGGATAGTGGAATCTAAGCCGTTCCATCTTTTGCTCCAAGAGGCTAGTTTCTCACTCTCTTTGAAAACATTTTGTCACATGATGAGAACTTATTCTTTAAGCAGGCATGTGCTTAATTAAGTCTCTGTAATGTCTTATCTGCTGCATCTGTCTGCTTTATTATATTATTGCTACTGTTTTTAAAATTTGTTGTCTTTTACAAATAATTTTAAGTGCTGTTGGGCAGAAAGAAGAATCTAGGTATTAAAAACAAAAGTGCTCCATTCTTATTGCCATTATCAGAACTAGTTAGAATGATGCAACTATGTTGACATATAGGATAAATAAGTATTTATCATACTTCCTCACTCTCATAATATTCGAACCTAGGACCATGCACTGAAGTTGAATGGTGGGATGTCTAGAATGCATAATTGGTGGAATCTGTTCCAGAAGACATAATGATGGCTATCAACCTGGATTGTTTTAAAAGGGGATTAAACAAATGAGTTGAGGTTATCAAGAGCATGATAGTCATGATAGCAGCATATTAACTCTAACTATTGGAGGAAGTTTGCATTTTAATACCAACTGATGGGGAACATGAATTGTGTGGTGCTGACGTGTTTGTGCTAAGGTTGTGGCCTTCCTATAGGCTTCTGACTGACCACTGTGATAGCAGAATGCTGGGATAGATTGACCTTGGAAGCCAGCCATCCTCTTATGTTCTTCCTTGATGACTCCAGCATCCAGCTATGTCTTACACTGCAGAAAGAACCTTCTCAATCCTAATACCATGTATAGAATGTTCATATTACATCATACAGAATACTTTTCATATTCACTTGTCACACATCTTTGTAACTGAAGGGAGCAATAGCTATTATTATCACCATGACTGCATCCTTATTACCTCATCATCTGAAAACAGGTGGGGGAGAGCCCCAAAGGAGATGCTATTATTATTACTATCATTATTATTATATCCCCTCATGTGTAGTTTTCAGAAGAGGTTAGAATTAGCCCATCCTTTTTTTTTTAATGCTAGCATTGGGGTAAGTTTGGTGCAGAGGTTGTAGGTCCTTGCATGCAGTAAAAAATTGGCTACAGAGAAGAAAATGCAAAGTCTTTACTTGCTCACACAGGCACAAGCACCCCTGCAGACAAAGCAAACTTTAAACTGAGGCTTAAGTTCAAAATGTTTGAGGCACATATTTTAGGTGAAGCATAGGCAACCTTGATGGGTCCAGGGCCATTTTACTGCCCCTGGACCTTCTGGGAGCCAGCCAGATGTTCAAGAGTACCCAAATGGGTTGTAATCCAGTGCTCAAACCACTACACCACACTGGGTCTCCTCATTTTAGCAACATGACCTTAAGCCTTTTTCTGCACAAATATTTTTCTTTCTCTGATCTCCACCTCAGATCATTCAGCTTTCATCTGCAGTGCTTCTCTGTCCCACAACCCATGTCCCATACAGATAAGAATAAACTCCATTCATCTCTATTCTAGTTTTTGTTTTATAAGCTAATTCCAGAGCTCCTAATTCAAGTTTTTCCTAAGAGGCAAAGGGATAAATTAGAGATGAATGATCAGTTAAGTATTTTATGCAGGCAAAAGACACCGAGGTTCTTAATTTCTAGAACTAATTCAGCTTCTACCTGATGAAACTGGCCTGTAACACTGAAAACAGAGAGTGCACAGCTGTAATTGTGGTCAGGAAGAAACCCAGCCCAGCTATTACAGAAATGCCCACTCAGCACCAACACACCTAAACCTGATCTTCCTACTTCCTCTGCAACCTCCATTGTGCTCAACTGTGTGGCTTCCTAACTTTAATTACTGCCTGTCTGCTGCCCTGCTTTTTTCCTCAGCACTCCTCTCTAAGGAGAAAATGAACTCCAGGGAGGCCCATAAAATGTATGTACAGCAAACACTGGGAAATCAGAGCATGCAGTGATCTGAGGCAGTGGGGGACCACAAAGTCCTTTGTCAGGGCAGGATAATTTTGCAAAGAGGAGACAACTACAAATAGCCATCCCAAATCCCTCCACTTTCATTTTTTTCATTGATTGTACTTCACTGGCATAAAGCCTCCCTTTCCAACCAGCGGGTGCATTGCAAAGTAAGCAAGTGTTTTCCAAGTCTGCCCTATTTTCTTTTTTATTTTTAGGTAGAGTCACCTTGCTGTCAACAGGCTAATGCACTGGCAGCAAGGAAGCAAACATGGGTTTCAGGAGAACCTTCTGTTGCAGTGGCAGGCTTGAGAAGACGTCACCGGGGCTGGCACCTTGTGCAAATCTTCAGATCTACTCTGCTTGACGTAGCTGTGCATCTGTCGCTGCTTAAGCAGCCGGGCGGAAACTCTTTCCTTAGACTTGGCTCTGATACCCGTCTCCTCTTCCCTTGCCTCCCCGCTCAACAGCTTTCTTCATTGACAGAATCATCTCTCTCTCTCTCCCCCCACCCCAGCTTATCCGCTCTGCCCATTCATGACTGAAAAGAAAAGCTGCTCCTTTCTTTTCATTGGGCAGCAAAGACGGCGGTAGCAGCAGCCCTGTTCTTTGGCTAGCTTCCTACAATAAAGGGCTAACAGGAGGCAAAGCCCTCCTTCTTGCCTCGGATGCCTTTGGTGTACGTAACTGGTCCTGTAATCCAGTGTTAACTCCTTTGTCCTTGAATCTTTTGGTGCTAAACACTGTACAAAACTGTGGCTGCTTGGGAATTCTGCCAATATCCTGTTCCCTGGTCAACAGATACTGCACAATAAGGGAAATAAATTATTACCTATAGGCCTAGTAATGAGCTAGGAGGAGGTGACCTCAGTTTAAAGGTGCAGCTGCTTTATGTCATTGCTAAAGTGATGTCTCATTTCTCAGACCAGCAGTGTTGGCAATGCAATGGAGGGCTTTTCCATCATGTTACATTCCTTGTGTTCCAGAACATGGAAAAATTATATTTTTTGGAGTCCAGCTCCAACTTCCAACTCCCACCCTTTAGACTAAAACTCCTGCACCTTTGTATAACTTTTGCTCCACATTTTAAATATAACTCTAACTTTGCTCTACCCTACAAAAGATTACCAGAGGAAAGAAATAACATCTTGGTGGATTCCCACCAGAATATACACACAAGTCCCATCTCCTTCCTGTCCCACCCATAGAAGAAGATAAAACTTGAAAGCAAGCCAGAAAAAACATCTGAAAGTTTATCAGAGCCATGAGCTCCCATTTAGTATGGGTCACCTGTATTAACCTTTGTACCATGAAATTCCTGGGGCACTACCACAGCTGGGAAAACATAGCTCTGTGTTCTGTATTTAACATCAGTAACAAAAGGTAGAAAGAGAAGAACAGTCTTTTTCCATTTGTTCTTAACTGCCATCAAGGCAATTTTGACTTGTGGTGACTGTATAAATGAGAGATTTCCAAGTCAACTGATTATGAACAGTCCTGTTCAGGTCTTGCAGATTCAGGGTCCTGGTCGCCTTGACTGAATCTATCCATATAGAGTGCAGTCTTCCTCTTTTCCTACTGTCTTCTATCTTACCAGGCATTACTGTCTTTTTCTGTGAATCATGTCTTCTCTTGATATGGCCAAAGTACAGCAGCTCAGTTTAATCACCTTGGTTCTAGGGAGAATTCAGGTTTGATTTGTTCTAGGACCCTTTTATTTATATTTTTAGCAGTCTATACAATACATAGCACTCTTCTCCAGCATTACATTTCAAAGGATTTTTTTTCCCTACCAGCTTTCTTCCCTGTCCAGCTTTCACAACCAAACATAGAAACTGGAAATATGATGGCATAGACAGACCTAAGTTCAGTATTCCCTTTACTATAGTATTTCCACACTTCTTGCCACCCATATAGGTTGGATCAGATTCCTATTCATTCTGGTTATCTAATGCTGGGACTACAGGACAGAAAAGTCCCAAATCTATGGCAGGCAACAACACAGGGCTGCACTGGCCAGGTTGTACAAGCTCACCCTACAAAATTGGGCACTGCTGCCATTTGATGTTGCATATCAGACAATGGAATCTGGGCTGGTTCTGGGTCAGTTTGGAGGGTCCTTTGGACAAGATATTCTCAGCAGGGCCAATGTTGTTCTCTCTACTCTGGTTTGAGCAGTGACAGATGGAGAGTTATCAGTGCCCAGGGCAAGGGGGAGGGGCGACCACTGGAGGTGGGGTAACCAGCAGGCAGAAGTGGGTGGGGCAAGTGGGGGCGGGCAGGGGAAGGGATCGTGGAGATGGGTGGAGCGAGTGGTGGGCAGAAGTGGGTGGGGTGAGAGACAGAAGTCGACAGGGCAAGCAGCAGAAGTGGGAGGGGTGAGTGGGGGAGGGGTGAGTGGAGGTGGGTGGAGTGAGTGGCGGGTGGAAATGGGTGGGCCGAGGTGGAAGCAAGTGGGGTGAATGGTAGAAGTGGGAGTGCTGAGCAGGGGAAGTGGGTGGGGTAAGTGGGGCAGGCAGAGGTGGGCGGGGCAAACAGCGGGTAGAAGCGGGTGGGGTGAATAGCAGCGGGGTTGGGGTGAACGGTAGGGGGCAGGTGGGAGGTTCCTCTTTTTTGCACCTCCCAACATTGGTGGTTGGGGCAGGCACCCCAGTTGCCCCACCCTAGATCCGCCTCTGAGTTTGAGAGTCATTGATTCCCCACATCCACTCTGCCTCTTCCATTTTATTCTTTCTTTGGAACTAATTGATGCAACTTCCCAGACAGAGAGTACAGAAGTTTTTTGTTATGTTCCTTAATCGACTACATGCTTGGAGAAGGCAGGTGAACTATCAGGAGCAGCAAACAGGAGGAGCAGGAAGATTAGGAGGTTCCTGGGATTCTTGGGCATTCAGTGCCACCAGCTCCTGACACCAGCCTGGATGGAATTCTTACATAAAGAATAATCCATCAGGGAAAGCCATTTTATCTGGCCCAGTGACAGCAAAGTATCACTTCTCTTCCACTGGGGAAATCTGGTACTTTCTGAGTAAAAAGAAAACTAATTTCCCCCAAGACTAATTACACAAAATTCTCAGACATGCTGCAATATTGGTTCAAATAACTATGCAGACACTTATTTGGGTAGCATCAACGTCACTCTTGGCATATTCTCTCCACTTGTTAATTGATTGCTCAGCTACTTGCTTCTTTTGAAGCTGTAAGATGAGTTCTTTAAGCTATGTGATTCCTTTCATTTATGTTGTTGTTAACTGCTGTCAAGTTGACCTCAAATTATGGCAAGTCTATGAATAAGGGAACTCCAAGTCACTCTATCATCAGCCGCCCTGCTCAGGTCTTGTCTTCTTTGGCCCTTTCTGAACCAGGCAATTAGAACGGGGTAGTGTGTCCTCACAGGGAGGTTGTCTGCACCTTGGAGCGGACTAGGAGTGGACTACTTACCGGAGATCCACACCTCAGTCCACTCCAAGACGACCCCAAGTGGTCCTCCAGTGTGTTTTTGAAAGACCAGAAAAAACAAGTCTTTATTTTCCTGGAATGCGCCATTGCATTCCTGCTCCCTTGTACAGATTTGCAGGCTCGCACCAATGCAAGCCTGCAATCTGCGGAGGGCGGGCTTTAGGCGTGGTGAGCTTCAGCGGTTGGTCGGGACCCACGACCAACCAGAAGCTGCTATTTTGGAAGCCGGAAGCCGCCATTTTGGAAGCCAGAAGCTGCCATTTTGAAAGCCAGAGCAGTGCAGATCTACAGACCTCGCACTGCTCCGATTTGTCCTGGACCAAGGAGGGGCCCTGCGGAAGGGCTTGAGGGACAGTCCACATTGCTTTGGACCCCAGAAGAAGCGGTAGGTAATGGCACAGAGCGATTCCCTCGCCTCGTGTAGAAAGGGCCTTTGATTGTGTCTATCCATCTGTAATGCTGTCTTCCTCTTTTCCTATGGCCTTCTACTTCACCAAGCACTGTTGTCTTTTCTAATGAGTTATTTCTTCTCAAGGTATGACGAAAGTACAACAGTCTTGGTTTAGTCATCTTGGCTTCCAGGGAGAATTGAGGCTTAATTTAGTCCAGGACCCATTTATTTGTCTTTTTAGCAGTCTAGAGTATCCATAAAACTCTCCTCCAGCACCACATTTCAAAGGAATTGATTTTCTTCCTATCACCTTTCTTCACTGCCCAATTTTCACAACCATTCATAGAAACTGGAATACAATGGCATGGATAATTATGACTGGCATTCAATTATATATCTTTATTCTTAAGTATCTTAGGTAGTTCCTCCATAGCTGCCCTCCCAAATCCTAGTCTTCTTCTGATTTCCTGACTACAGTCTCTGTTTATTAACGACTAAGCGAAGGTATAGGAAATCTTTAATTGCCTCAATATTTTCATCGTCTAATTTAAAGTTATGTAAATCATCTGTGGTCACATTTTTATATTCTTGATGTTCAATGTAAACTTACCTTTCCACTTTCTTCCTTGATTTTCTTCAGTAATCATTCCAAGTCTTTGCTATTTTCTGCTAGTAGGATAATGTTGTCTGCATATCCTTAATTGATGTTTCTTCTTCCAGTTTTCGTGTTTCCTTTTCATGCGTCTAATACTGCTTTGTGTTTGATATAATCAGCATACAAGTTAAACAGAAAGGATGATAAAATGTAGCTTGGCCTGGCCCCATTACCAATTAGATACCATTCCGTTTCTCCATATTCTGTCCTGACAGTAGCCTCTTGTTCTGAGTATAGGTTACACGTCAGGACAATCAAATGTTGTGACACACCTCTTTCTTTAAGAGCAATCGATAAGTTTTTCATGATCTACACAGTCAAACAATTTGCTATAGTCTATAAAGCATAGGCGGATATTCTTCTCAAATTCTTAGGTGCACTCCATTATCTAATGTATATTTGCAATATGATCACTAGTGCCTCTTCCTTTCCTGTACCCAGCTCTAGCATCTGGCATTTCTCACTCCATATATGGTAAAAGTCTTTGCTGTAGAATTTTGGGTATCATTTTGCTTACATTTGAGTTAATGCAATAGTCCCACCATTTCTGCAATCCCTGGTATCCCCTTCTTGGAAATAAGAATGCATGTTGAGTTCTTACAGCCCTGCATACCCACCTAAGATTGACACGGTTTAATTGGCAAAATATTATTTAATTGGCAAATACATTGATTGCCATTGATATAAAATGGAACCAGAGGTGACTGGAAAGTCAAGCTGGGCAAAGGAAAATTACTGACTGAAAACATGTGGATTGCAAGGCAGATCAGCCAACATCCCCTCTAGGCATAACCAAAGTCATTGTCAAGCAGATTACCAACCAATTTAATAGGCGTAAGCTATGGAACTTCCTGTGGAATCCTGGGGTTTATAGTTTACTGACACCAAAGAGCGCTCTGGCTGAGAATTCTAAATGCCCCTCTCTAAACTGCAAACTCCAGGATTCCATAAAATGTTGAAAGTGGAATAATAGCACTATAACAGTGTGGTGTGGAAATGGCCCAATACATTTTTCTGCCTTTAGATAAAGAACAAGATGGTGGCTTCACCCATCCATTTTCAGAAGCTGGCTAGGCTGGCAGCTGAACCTACTTTTGATGTTGGTGATGCCAACATTTCACAGATGAAAACTGAAACATATGTGGCCAGAAACATAAGAGTATGGATAAGATGCCAAAAGGTATTAATGAGGAAGATCACACAAGCTAGGAAATGCTGCAGCAGTTTGCTTTTGCTCGAGCCTCCTGGGAAGGGCAAGATGCTATCCCCTCCTCTCCTGTCCCTCTGCTGAGTTGAGCACAAACTACTTCTGCACTTTGAACTAAATTTGCAGCACTTGCAGTTAGCTGAGGACAAAGAGGAAAAGTGGGAGTAAGAGAGAGAAACCAGGACATTTTAAAATCAGCAGAAAATGAGGGGACTGCCCCCACCAGATGAGAGGCATGCATTTGACTGAGTGTCTGCCTGCTGTTACTAGCAATTGTGATTAAGGAGTAAAGACACCCGTAGCTAAGGAATCAAACTAAAGCTTTCTTGTAAGAACTCAATTGAAGACAGGAAAGCTGTCTAAAGATACTAAGTTCATACTGATCTGAGCAAGTTTCACTTCTGGTAGAAGTGAGAGCAAAGCCTAAATACATTACCCTAAAGGTATCAGATCCTGGACCCTTCTTCACCTTACCTTCTTGTGTCATCTTCTGGTTGTGATCTCGGCAGCACCTCTGCCGAGAAGGGAGCAGATAAGAATGCACCCCTCCACAGTGGACCAGATCGCTGGGAAAGGAGCACAATGGACATTTCTCTTCCTTCTGCAAGGCAGCCGGGCACTTTCCTATGCCCTGCTGGAGCAAGAAGCACTTCCATTGCACTTCCAAGCCTTCTGCAGGACAGGTTAGTGTGGGACGGTCAATGATTTACTCTCCATTCACACTGGCTGGCAACAGGAGAAGGATGGAACCATGACAATGTCTTGTAGAAGTGTCATTGTGGTCCCGCTCCTCTCCCGTCCCAATGCTGGGATGACAGCCCCTTGTGGAAAGGGCCCTGTATGATTTTGGAAGCTGACCAGAGTCAGCCGTCAGTACTCAGATGGGAAACCACAATGAACACCAGGTGCTATAAGCTGTATGGCAGAGGAAGGAACTGGTAAAACCACTTCTGAATATTCCTTGCCTTTGAAATTCATGGGGTTGCCATAGTCAACCAGTAACTTGAAGGCACATACACACAGAGAAGTGAGAGAACAAAAGGGCAGGAAGAGAAGAGGTGGAAAGCATGGGTACCAGTTTGCATCTCAGAGAGATTAGAATAGGTTGATAATTCGCGAGGAGATTCTGAGTCACTGAAAATTACTTAACCCGATCACTGCTACTCTCTAAGATATCTTTAACTTTTAAAGTGCTGGGTGTCTTAGCATTTCCAGCAATGATGTCCTTTTCGGGGCAGCAGGTTAATTTGAGAGTACCAGAGCAGCCATATGCCCCTATAACTTTACCCTCCATCTCACTGCCAACATGTTGCAACGATATCCCTTCTTGCCCCCCCCCCCACTGCCTACCATGTAAGATATTTTTCTCACTCTTTCCAATGACAGCACTGGCCCTGAATCTAGGGGCTTAAGAGTGTACTTTATGGTTCTCATATTTGTGTCTGCAGTGAATGAACATTGTGAGAGAAAACATATCTCATTGTCTGCTGTCTTCAAATGGAAGAGAGGAAAGATGTGCTGCTTCTCTTATTCCCTGTTCATCCCACTCTACCTTTTCCGTCCCATGTCATACTCATCCAGCTATGTGATAGGTAAGATATAATGTAAACTGGAAGCCAGTCCATTCAAACATTTCAATG
Organism: Iguana delicatissima; assembly: GCA_948472985.1. Classification (NCBI taxonomy): domain Eukaryota; kingdom Metazoa; phylum Chordata; class Lepidosauria; order Squamata; family Iguanidae; genus Iguana; species Iguana delicatissima. The sequence goes on along the minus strand of CAOKZL010001194.1, from coordinate 1,133,298 downwards.
TGGTTTTTTTTTCAGATGAAGAATGGGCACAGTGTGGCACTCTAGATGTTGTGAGGTTGCAGTTTCCATTAGCTACAACAAATAGAGACAGTGGTGAAGAACGCTGGGAGCTGCAGTCCAACAATATCTAGAGAACAATTCAGCAACTGTTTGCCCCTACTCTGAAGAGCAAAAGTAATTGTTTTACACACATGGCCTAGTGGCAGAAATGCTTCCCAACCAGAGATGCAATGCTACTGTTAGATAAAGAAAGGTTTCTGAAATTTTGCAGATCAAGGCCCTCCAAACATTTGCAAATAATAAAAGCAGCCTACTACACTGTGCCCAGCAAAATGCTGTCCAGCAAGCAAGAATCAATGCTGCCTTGTCTTTTTCTGCAGTGCCTAAGGCCCTGTAATCATGCAACGGACATCCACGCACCACTGGTAAATGGTAACATGCAAACACCATACTGGATGGGAAGCTGAGTACACACAACTGAAGTGCTCATTATCACAACATTTTGAATGCTTCAACAGTGAAGACTTTTTATATATCTCTGGTGTGTGAGAGAATGTATACATACAGTTCTATCCCAATCACAAGCTGCAGCTTTCAGAGCAGTTTCCAAAGTAGCTCTCAATATTATAAAACAAGACCACAATACAGTATAATATAAAAACTTGTATAAACATTAAGAACAGCTGCACAATAAAACCAGAGCTCAAAAAAATAATTGAACAATCATTCAAACACTTTATTAATAAACCACCTTTTCCATAAGACCGAGATTCAAGGCAGCTTACAGATCAAGGCCAATTCCGCAACTTACCTTTTCTCGGCGCTGGGGTGCGGGGATCATGTGAGCAGCCTCTTGCGAAAGGCTCTTGTGTCTCTGCTGCTTCAGCTCCACAGCTGCTGCCTGCTAGCGAGCAGGCAGCATGAGGGCTCCTCCTCTTCCTTCTGCAGCGCAGCCTGGGATTTTCCCAGGCTGTGCTGGGGCAGGAAGCGCAAGTGCTGCAGCTCCAGAGGCTCCGCACACACGGTAAGTGTGCATGGGGCCCTGGAGCAATGTGTGATCGTGCATCATTTTCAGCCAAAAATGAAATAGTGCATGATCGGTGCCTGCCGGCCCTGGCAACATCATGCAATTGCGAGGACGTCACGTGGACAGCTGCTTGCAATTGCATGATGCTCCAGAGGCTTTTTCACATGGCGAATGCCATGTGAAAAGGGCCAAAGACAAATACAAATAATACCTCATGTAATTAAAAACAGCAACCGCAATTCCATTTTTCAGTCTATGTTGTACAACTTTATACATACCTAGCTATGTAGCAGAGGCTCTAAGGAACCCTCCTAGTGAATTGTGAAGATGCATATAAGGACACTAGCCAGAGTGCCACTTGTGCATCTGGCTCTACTCAGGCTCTACCCAATGGCCCTGTTGTGCATCAGTCTCATTGTATATTGGTCCCTGATTGTGCATCAGTCTCATTGTGTATTGGTCTTGTTGCACATTGGTCCCACTGTGCATTCATCCCATTTGGTTACTTCTTCGGCTCCCCTTTGTAGTAACATCATGGCAATCCCTTCCTGAATATGAAGTTCATGAAAATGCTCAGTTCTATTTCCTACAGACATTAGTCCACTTATGAAGACTCAAGTTCCTTATGGAATTCTGGCCATTCAGTTTTAAAAATGGAGGGACTATAGTCCTGCAGTTTGAAGAGTGTAGAATGGTCCCTCTTGTGAAGTGCTAAGTTGAAGAAGGTCACATGGGATAATTCTCGCCAGGGTAGTGAACCTTTCGGAGCTGGACCACTTCAGATTACAGTGAGGTCTCATGAGATGGAATGTTCTTCCACAACAAGAAGGAGTGAGGATAAAAGAAAAAAAATCCTTGCAGACAGAAAGCTGCAAAGTCAGAAGATCTGGGCGAAACTTCAGCTTGAACCCTCCTTCAGAACATCTAGTTTTCTTTATACAAGGAAGTGTTTTAAACTATGGAGGAACAGTCAGTTACATGAATTCACACCTGCAGTCTCTGTGAATGATATATTGCTGGAGTCTAGCAGGTAGACAAAAGAGAGACAGATAGACACATAGATAGGCAGGCAGGTGCATACAAATGTGCATGCGTGAGCACACATACACACACACACAATTTGGCAACTGTGATTGAGCTTTGAAACAGAAGGCATCCATAAAAGAAGCTAGACTTCTTAACCATGTTTCTGCAAACCATTTCCCCACAAAAATCATATGAAAAGAAAGAAAACATGAATAAATTTGTTTTATTTCCTAAGAGGTGGTGAATGTCAACTGAACCTGGGAGAATAATTTTTAGTTGGAAAAGGATAAGGATTAGAAGCCTCCTCCCTGCATGGAACTCTTCTGCTTCACACTGCAGCTTCAGGGGTTGTGTGTATGTGTCTGCATCTCTGTATACACGGAAGGAAGCAGAGAACCACTTATAAGATTTCATTTCACCTCTGAGAACTAGGCCAAAGTTTTCAAAAGAGAGAGTGTTGGTGGACTTTGTTGGAGAGACTTTGCAGTTAATGCTTTGAGGAGACTGCTGCGTTAATACCTCTGACGCACATTAAACCATTTTACTTCCTGTGCCATTTTATTATGCACTTGCTTTTAATGAACTGTGAAAATTGCAGCATTAGTATCTTTTGCTGTGTCCCCTGAACTTTGTTTCTGCACCTTTTAATGTCAGATAAAATATATAAAAACTGGAAAATAGAATCAGCCCCTTTATATGAGTTGGTGAGGAATTAGCTGGCTGACTTTAATCCAGCAGCTCCTAGTTAACACTGTCTTTGCGTAGTAAGCTGATTATGATAAATAGGCATGCCACATCTTAGAAGGTGGCTGAAATCAGATGAGGCAAATGCAGGTGGCCGGTCATGCATTTAAAGAGAGAGAGAGAGAAGGAGCAAGAGAGAAACGGAAAGCCTTAGAAGCAGGTCGCTGTGTTGGCTTTGTTGAAAAGATTGCAGGATTTGAAGAGACAAATTCATGGACTGACATCACTTGCCATCAGAGTTTGGATGGAAAAGCCAAAGATAGCTCATGACAGTAATGGCCCTCTCCTACTGTTGTTATTGTTGTTACTGTCATTCAGAAGCATGGCAATATATAGGATTCATTTATTTATGCGTTTTATTAAATATTTTTGTGTGCTTTGCAATTCTCAAAGCAATACATAGTGCTATAGACAATAATTCATATCAAAACCACCAGTGAAAAGCAGAATAAAACAATTTTAAGAAATGTATCAGAGAGTAGCATTTAAACCATTACAGTCCAGATACCTCTTCTACAAGAGAGTTAGTGTAGTGTTGTGGTTTGAGCACTGGATTATGGCCATTTCCACACTACACTGTTATGGTACTATCATTCCACTTTCAACATCCTGGGGTTTGCGGTTTAGGGAGGACCATTTAGAATTCTCAGCCAGAGAGCTGTTTGGCATCAGTAAACTACAAATCCTAGAAACAGGATGTTGAAAATGGAATAATAGCACTATAACAGTGTAGTGTGGAAATGGTCTGACTCTGAAGACTAGAGTTTGAATCCCTTCTCAGCCTTGGAAACCCACTAGATGACCTTGGGCAAATCACACTGTCTTAGCCTGAGAGGAAGGCAATGGCAAACCTCTCTGAACAAATCTTGCCAAGAAAGCTCTGTGACAGGGTTGCGTTAGGGTTGCCATAAGTCAGAAATGACCTGAAGTCACACAGCAAACAACTTCTTCTACGGTCATTTCAGGACTGGTCCTGCTGTGAGTCAGAGTGGCGTAATCTCCTTGGGTGCCATTTGCTTGGGGAGAAGCTGTGCCATTGCCCAATCTGTCTTCCTGAGCCTCCTGGCCAAGCCATTCTGTTGGAGAACAGAGCTGCATGTTCCACACAATATATCCTACATTGCAGAAACTAGCTTGCTGCCCCCAGATTTGGTAAAGGAGAGGCTTATCCTCTAACTGTTCCAATCTGACTGTGACAGTTTTCCATTAATAACTTTTGGCATCTGGACCACATTCTAATGTTGCTTGGCCATATGTTTCCCAGTTTTCATCTGTGAAATCTTGGAGGATATGCATTCTGCCATTGTCATTGCAGATATGCAGATTCAACTGCCATTATAGCCAGCTTCTGTACATGGACTAGGGGATGAAGCACCTTGTCCTTCACCTCAGGCAGCAAAATGTCTCATGCTGGCTCTGGGTCCAGTTCTGTAGTTTCGGCTATCTATACCTGGACACACAGGCCATTTCCTCACTAGACTGTTACAGAGCTATTATTACACTTTCAGCATCCTATGGAATCCTGGGGTTTGCAGTTTAGGGAGGGGTCTTTGAGGCCTCAGGATTCCATACGATGTTGAAAGTGGAATAATAGCACTATAACAGTCTAGTGCAGAAATGGCCACACATTTAGCCACTCTGTAATGTTAAATGAAGTCTCTCATAGCTACAACTTTTTTTTTTGATAGCTACAGGCTTTATTCTACAACATTCCTGTTCTTCTAATAACACCCCAGAGTAATAAGCAGTGGAAAAACTAGGGAGGGCTAGGAACGGAGGATATTGTCTGAAGTCCCCGTGAAATTCAGTGAATGAGACAGTGATCATGTAATAAAAGCTGCATCTGGAACCACCCACAGCCTCACATCTAGGAAACGCCCATGGCTGGCCTAGATATACTTAGTTTCAGAAGCAGAACTACAACCCACACAATCAGATTATTTTATGAACAACTCTCCTCTTCCTTCCTGGTTCAGGCTTGTCTGGCATGATCCTTATTTTAACACTGTCTGGTGCACCTACCCAGGAAAAGATTTTTGCATGCTTAGTTGTCCCAAATTGTTTGTTTGTTTGTCTATAACAGGATAATTTCTTGGGCCAGCGTGTGTCATGATCTGAGCATTGGACTAGATCCCAGAGACCAGAATTCAATTCTCTGCTCTGTGATAGAAACCCACAGGATGATCTTGGGTGCATCACAAACTCTCAGCCCCAGAAAACCCTGTGATAGGTTCACCTTAGGATTGCTGTAAGTTGGAAATGACTTGAAGGCACACGACAACAACAACAACAAATTTCCTGGGAATGGTGTGATTGCATTAGCCCCACACAGAGCTGACCAAGGGCCATTCCCTGCTGCCCCCAGACCTGCTGTTCCCTAAATCCCAATGATTCTGTAAGTCAACATGGCACATGGCAAGTGCACACCTTATTTCCCAGAAGAGTCACTTTCCTAGCAGCCTGCTCGAAGTGTAGTTCTGCTGGAAAACCAGGTGCATGCTCCTCCGCATATGTCCTAGCAGAATCTCTGGGATATTTGTGGCAATAGTGTCAAAAACTGTGGTGCAGTTTTGGGTGCCTAATGTTCTGTGCAAAACAGCCAGAGGAAGTCACTTATAAAGTACATCCAGGACAGTTTACAGTTTCACTAGTGGCATAAAATATAAGGCAAATTCAGCAGTTTACCAATGTTTATTGGTCATATAATTGATTGGAAATCCAACTTCAATTTCTAACCTTCTGTCTCCATAACAGAATCTGCCTTTCCTGTCTGGTCCTTCAGATGTGGTTGAAATGTGAGATAAGCACAACCCTCAGAAAGTTTTGTTCCAAAGCAATGGCTCTCAAGGTATTATAAAGCCAAAACGTAGGAGGATATTAAGCAAGTCTGCCTTCCCTGGTTAGTTTATGTCTCTAAACTAAACTGGTTCAAAACAAGTCTAGCTCACCTGTGCATTCCACAAAATAATGTACTAAGACTAAACTAATAGTGTGACTCTGCACATAGCTAAAGAAGGGATGTGGTTTTGTTGAGAGTCTGCATCCCTGTGAGAAGTTTGTCTTTGGTGATGTTTCCACTGCAGCAAGAAGCAGAACTCAGGAGAAAATATTTTCAAGAAACTTCCAGAATGTTTTAGCCAGGGTATCCTGGGAATGTCGCCCCTGCACCACAAAAATTAGTTTTTTGTAAATTACAAGAAGAAGAGACAGAGAGGAAGCATTAGTGATTGCGGTTCATACAAAAATATTTCTGGAGGTGGGGGATACATACCCTTCAAGTGTCCTGATTTAGCAGGCACAATCTGTTGTGCCACCTTTCCAGCTGCTTTTAAAATGTTCCAGTTTCTCTCTCCTCCTCCCACTTTCCTACTTTGTCCTTGGCTTACGTCAGTTGCTGCAAACTGACTTCAGAGTACAAAAGTAGTTTCAGCCAACTCAGAAGAGGAAAAGGTGAGGAGGAGGGTAGAATCTTGTCCTTCCCAGTAGAGTTAGGCAAAAACAAGCTGCTGCACCTTGTTTCTAGCTTAGCTTTTGGCATCTTAACCATGCAACCAGTCAGAGTAGAAGCAGTATATAAGCATGTATGCACACATATGTATGGGTGAGTATGAATGCTTTTTTAAAAAAAGATTTAGGGTTGCTGCTGGTCCCATTGTGTGTGACCTAGGATTACTTGAATCAATAGAATCCAAGCCCCCAGGTGAGCGTGAGGGACCTACTCCACTGAAGTGAAATTGCCCTAGAATTACAAGGCAGTTAAGGACCATTAGTTTTACGAAAGCCCTGCTCCAGATAATGAGGAAAGCTATTATAACCAGTTTGATAATATGGATCACCCCAGCTGCTTCCATTTTTGAGCCTTTCTTGGAGACATAGCTATGGAACTGTTGTGATGGCTGCCTACATTTTATCACTATAACTCTGCTCTGTATTAGGTCTATCACCATCTGGAGAATGGACCAATCTTTTTAGTAATAACATCTAGGTTCTGTATTCCTTTCACTGAGAAGTTTCATTGGGCTTCATTACTGTTACTGTTCATTGCATTATGAAAACTATTACAGAACATTCTGAGAGCATGGAAAATGAGTTTATACTGATGCTGACTTTTTTTTTTAAAAAAAGAAAACAACAGCACAATTCTCTGATGGATTTTCTGGGATTCTAAAGGATTGCCCCCGTAGATTTATTCATATCCACATACTTACATTTTGCAATGTGGTTTCAGAGTTTGGGGTTTTGCATACATACATGTTTTAAAATGCATAAAATACAAATTTTAACTCACAGGGGAAAAAAACTTAACACTGAAAGATTAAGCAAAATGGCAGGAAATTGGCATTTGACCAAAACCAAAAAGGGGGTCTTCCTTGGACTTTGTGTTTCACAATACTGCATGAAAGTAATTAGCCATTTTTTTAAGCGGTAGGGGTTTGATTGGATTCAGCAGAGGAGGTAAAGATAAGCAGAATGGAACATAAGATGAAGACAAGATTAATCTGTATGAAAGAAGCAGCTCAGAAGTAAAGTTTCCTGTTGACCATAGGAAAATCCGATCAAGCTGCTTCCTTCCTCCATGCCTTTGATGTAGAGTGGCAAATGTTTGAAACATCTGTTTGTTCCCTAGCAGCTTGGAGTATCACTCAGCCAAGTAGGTAAACACTCTGCAGATCTTCCTCCAACAACTCTGATGTCACACAGATTATGCAGAGCACCTAAGACTACCGTGGACCTGGCAACTCTGACTAAGCCCTCTCTGCTTATTGGAATTTTTGTAAAGGGGCAGAGTGGCTGAGAGGCATATATGGCCAAAGCAAAGAGCCATCACCCTAGTGCATAAAAAAATCTATGCGATGGTTCTTGTTGCCTCAGCAGTGGGAGATAAAATATTGATCTGTGGTGTGGAAAAATGTGTTGGTTTATGGAATATAAACAGAGAGAAATGCATATTGCGTTCACTCAAGGTGTTTCACTGACATCAGGATAAGAAGCTGTGTGACTTATAAGAGCACAGGCTGATTCTTTTTTTCTCCCTGTGACACATCTCAGTGACATCCTGTATTAGACTACAATTCCCAACTTGTGTAGAACTACCACTTCCCACCACCTAACCAGTGCAGTGAAACAGATAATGAGAACTGGAGGCTGAGGGACATCACTTTGAAGAAGGCTGGTCTAAGAATAGCAGTATCTATACCTTGCCCTTTAGAAAACTTGGAAACTTAAAAAAAAAAAAACCCTTCCCAGAAAACATCAGCCAGCATGGTCAATGGTCACGCCAGCTGGTGAATTATGGAAGATGTATTCCAAAATGGTAGCATATCTAAGCTTTTGACACTTGCTGCTTTAAAATCAAATCAATTCCTGTTGCATTTATTTTGTTATTCTGGCTGCTGTTGTTAAGTAGAAACTTGACAGTCCAGCCTAAGGAAAGCTTCACCAACTGTGATAGACAGCTGCTATATGTACATTGTCAAAGTTTATGTTTCTAAAATAGAATAACATAGAATTTTACTCTCTCCCTCCTCCCTCTCTCTCTCTGGGAAACAGTTTTTCTTGTCTAGTTGCTATGGCTGCAGTTCTCACCTCTTCCTTGATTTGAACCTCAGACTGATGCAAGAAAATATATTCTTTTGAGCCTACTGGAATTCTGTAAAAGTATGCATAAACGATATCATAGTGACAAGCAACTTAGGAAATATTATGGCTCTCTGTCACATTTTTGTGACCTGGAAGAGGTGGCCAGATGGAATAGAAGATTACAGGTAGTGAGGTTGATGGCTCCTATATAACTAGGGCTGTGAGTCCTCCCTGGGTTTCAGTATGAACTTTAAAGGAGCTGTCCAAGGAAATGAATGCATTTAGGCTAAGGATTAGTCTACAGTTTAGACTAAAATAAAGAGCAGATTCATCACTCTATCAGCAGAGAAGCCACCGCTGCCTCTGAAGGAAGGGCTCTTGCCTTGCTAATGGTTATGCTGAAGAGGGCATTTCAGGAGAACTCACAACTATAAAAAAGGTGCATGTGCACACACACTTGGCACTTTTACATCTGGTCCCCTTATGGCCTGAAACAGCTTTATCACAGTGATATTCAGAGACTAGAGCCAAAATCCTGTACAATTTTAGATCAGCGTAACTATGCTGGATCTCTCTGTTATGTAACTGATGGTACAAATGGCAGAAGGCTTCAAAATTCACACCTTTTGCAACTTAGCTTAATTCCACATCCACCAAATCAAAAGAGAGGGTTGCCTGTGTGCCTGTTAGAAGGATTGGCTGCACTTGGGAATGTGCTTACACAATCTCTGGGAGAATACCACTACTTGTGTTATTTCTGAAAAGCAGATGCATTGGATGGACTCTTTGCTTCCTGTTAATCACTATTGCTCTCCTTCCGTGCTTGTACTCTGTGAGTGCGCACTTTGCTTAAAAAAGGGCGAAAGAGATTTTCCATCAGGGCTTCTTGTGTTAAGTACGAAAATCTTAACAGAATAGACAAAGGGATGCCCTGGCCTTGCTTGGCAGCAAGGGTGAAAAATCTCACTGTGGTGACAAATATTTCAACTGGATGTCCCAACCATCCTTCCTCATCACAGACGAGGCCATTTGTGAATATTCTTTTCATCCCTGATATGTATAACTTCCCATTGCAAATGGCTGCTTTTTCATCAGCCCAGAGAAAAGGAGGAAAAACCGTAAACACTCCCTTCCCACCTGCTGTGATTCTGGTAAGGCTGGGTGTTTGGGCAACTGACTTGCTGTTGATGAAGGGGCTTGTGGTTTTGGGGTTTGTCAATTGTTTTCTATTCTATTCAAATTAAAATTGCTTACATTTGTAACATAATTTCTTACAGAGCACACTTTATAATTAGTTACAATATTATAATTAGTTTAATTATATCTTTACATTATACGTTTTTTGTATTTTATTTGTACCTCTTTTTTTCTTTTTATAATCTTGTGTGAGCCACCTAAGCCTCCCAGTTTTGACAGACAGATTGGATTTGGATCAAACAAATAAGCAAGTATGTCTGCTAATTACATTTTAAAAGCATTCACATTACAGGATAAGTCACATCCAGTTTATTGGACTGAGATTCAAGGAACCCTGGGTTCACTCAGCCACAGCCACCCCCTAATTGATCTTGGGCAAATCATATTCTCTCAGCTTCAGAGGAAGGCAATGGCAAAACTCCTCTGAAGAAATCTTGCCAAGAAAACTCATGAAAGGGTCACCATAAGTTGGAATCAACTTGAAGGCACACAACAACAGCAGCAGCAGCAGCAACAACAAAAAACAACAAGCCTCCAGAAGCACAAACTGATCTTGCAAATAGTCTGCAGGAAACTCCTGAACTGTTTAACCTTTTGAAACACCAGTTGTTCAAAACCAGAAGTAGATTACTGGCTGATTTCTGTTGTGCAGGGCAGGGGGTGGGCAGGTGACATATTTTGGCAGCCCATTGATCAAAGAGCAGAAAACTGACACCTCAAAGCCCTGCCTCACCCCCGCCTGATACAGAAACTGCTTTGAACTGGAAGAAAACTAGCAGAGCGGACTGGAAATAGTTTTAAGCGTTTTCTAATCCTCAGTGCAGATGTGTCTTGAAACCCAACAGAAATGGAACATGTTCATCAGATATTAACAACATCCACTGAAAGATCACCTAGCCTCCTGGGAAGGTGAGTGAATATTCCTTGTTTTGCAGTTCCAATAGCAGGTGGGCAGAGCCTGTGGAAATGACATTTTTGAACTTTAACTGCCAGAATGTCCCAGTGACTATGCTGGCTCATGTCCTGGGAGTTATAGCCCAAAAATAACTTTATATATAAGTGGATCTTGTGTCTGCAGAACTCCCCCAGCCCCGGTGTATGTGTGTGTGTATGTATGTGTGTAAGCATATTTGTCTGTGCAGATGATGAAATCACTGTTCTCTCACCGGATGCATCATTAATTCAGAAAGAGTATACTGTCAGCCCCTGGCCTCAAGCCCAGCTATCTTTACCTCTGCTGACTAATTTCCTTTTCCCCACACCTTCAGCAGCTTGCCTAAATCATAGGAAATGCTACATTGCATCCAGCATACATCACTGCTTGTTTTGAAAGTCGATAGAGAAAGGAAATCCAAAACATGGTGGCTCTTCAGCAAGATTCCCACAACTATCACTCTCAGGATAACTGCTCTGGTTGAACATTATCAGCTGAAGACACCCAAAATATAGTTCCATAACACAAGCTTTAGTTGAGGGTAAGATGCTTTAATAAATCAGTATTTAAAGTAGAACCCTTCACTAAACACCCTGAGGGATTTACAGTAGACCCTCAAAGGCCCCTCCCTAAACTGCAAACCCCAGGATTCCATAGGATGTTGAAAGTGGAATAATAGCACTATAACAGTCTACTGCAGAAATGGCCATGGTTTGAGTGTTGGACTAGGATTATGGGAGAACCATCTTAACCACAGAAACCCCTCGGGTGACCTTGGGCGAGTCACACTCACTCATCCTCAGAGGAAGACAAATCCTGACAAGAAACTCTGTGTTGGGTTCACCTCAAGGTTTCCATAATTCAGAAATGACTTGAAGTCTCCACAACAAGGCTCCTAGAGAGAAATATCATTAGAAGAACACATTTGGCTAGGCCTCCTTGTGGTTTTCAGGTCTATTAGTTTTGTCCAAAATATGCCTAACCATACTCACTATAGAGTTCTTATTCAAAAACCCAGTGTGGAGGCTGTTAATGTCCTCCATGCTGCGTGGCCCCCATGCACATGGAGGAAAAAATGACTGGAACAAATTCTAGGTTTTTGTACTGATCAAACTGGTGGACACGACTTCCTTCTGCTTCAGCTGAGCTTGTATAGCCTATGAATCCAAAACACTGCAATAATAGACCTGTCAAATCTGCTTCACATGTCTCCTTACACTTTGACTAGTTTAGTTCAGGTTATCTCCTGACACTGCGCTTGCTTGCGGCTACATTCGTTAGGGGGATGCATATCAATGCAGCAGACAGTATAAGGACATTAATGTTGGAATGCTAATGGCTACTTATATTGGCATAAATATTATTACATAAGCCATTGCACTTTCCAGGTGCTATCCTAATCAGAGTTACAGAAGCAACACAGTCCAATTGCTTAAAGTAGGGCACTGTGGCCCATTGTAATTGAATACTGTGGTGTAACTTAGGCCATTTCCTCACTACACGGTTATAGTACTATTATTCCATTTCAACATCCTATAGAACCCTGGGGTTTGCAGTTTAGGGAGGGGCATTTAGAATTCTCAGCCAGAGAGCTCTTTGGCCTCATTAAACTACAAACCCTGGAATTCCACAAGATGAGGAAAGTGGAATAATAGCACTATAACAGTGTAGTGCAGAAATGGCCTTAGTATTGCTAGTTTAATAGCAATAGCAATAGCATTTATTTCTATACCGCCTATCAACTAGTGTTATCTAAGCGGTTTACAATGTATTTGTTTAGCTAATTGCCCCCAACAAGCTGGGTACTCATTTTACCGACCTGCAAAAGGATGGAAGGCTGAGTCAACCTTGGAGCCTGGCAGGATCGAACTCACAACCTTGTGGTTGCAGTACTGGCATTTAACCACTGCGCCACCAGGGCTCCTTTGTAACTCCAATGTACATTTATACTACACTGTGTGTATGTGTGCATGCATGTGCACATATGTGGCTTCAAGTCACCTGTTGACTTATGGCAACCCCATAGGTTTTCTTAGGCAAGGAATACTCAGAGGTGGTTTTGCCAGTTTTGTCTTCTGAAATAAACACTACACAGCCATACATGGACTCTCAACCTAATTTTCACAGTGTCGATGCCAGTTGACTTAGGAAGGCTTTAGAGAAATATCCTAATAATCTAGAGCTTCCATATTCTATAGTTCTCCCCCCCCACAAAGTTACAATGTAGGCTATTAATTCTTCCGGTATAAGCCAAATGCTCTCATCATCCTGCACAGGCTAATCATCCATCTTCTGAAACTAAACCTTCTTTGCTTTCTTTTGCAACTCTTATGAGACAATTCTCCTATGTGGCTGTCCTATATGAAGCTGTTTTTGTCCATTGTTTGTGGCTGGCATTTTCTCGGTCTCTATAGATGCTTCATTGTTCTCAACTTTGTTCAACATTTGCAGCTTATGAGACCCTTTCATGATTATAGCACTAACTTATGGCCAGTGCCCTCTTCTCTTACCATCAGCAGATGCCTGTAGCTTCTGGGTAAATCAAATGACCTAAAGCAGCAAAGGCAGGTGTGGGGATTGAAAGAATGTGAGATAAAAAGGGAAGTGGCATGATTCAGCATAGACTCAATTACGTATATCATACCCTCCAACTGTCCCAGTTTGGTAAGGACAGTCCTGATTAATCCTTTGTCGTCTTACTTTTCCGGCTGCTTTTAAAATGTCTTTGTCTCTCCCTCCTCTTCCTCCTTTCCTTCTCTGTTCTCAATTTACTGAGTTCAACATGCCACAGTGGTTTGAGCTAAATTAACATAATGGAGAGAGGAGAGGAGGGGGTGGAATTTTGGCCTTCCCTGTTGACTCAGGCAAAAGCCAACTGCTGCAGCGTCTCCTAGCTTCTGTGTTCTTCATCATTAATAAGTTTCTGACCACACTCTGATGTTGCTTTGCCAAACATGTCTTAGTTTTCACCTATGAAATGTTGAAAGGTTTGGTGTATTTGAAAATAAGGGATACCTTAGATCAGCAAATGGTGTCCAAGATGTTTCAAAATCACCACACTCCAGTGATCTTGCCTTCTATACAAGTCACATGGAAAGGAAAAGACTCTCCAAATGAATAAGCCTGGCCAAAAGGAACAATTAAGCATCTTAGAGTCTTGAGGCACTAATATGTTTTATTTGGTACTAATTTTTTGAGAACAGTAGTCCATTTCATTCGGTGCAATTGTCTTAACTTCATTGCATGTAGACAGTAAACTAAATCTGAGATGCTTGTACCAGTTAAAATTGTTAGTCTTTAAGGTGTTACTAGACTCTGTTATTTTTCACTGCAGTGGACCAACACATCTATCCCACTGGGAATTAAATAACTGGCCACAGAAACCCACCTGGTGACCTCAGGCAAGTCACTCTCTCTCAGCCTATGACGGAGGCAAGGACAACTCCTGGCACACATCATGCCAAGAAAACCCCATGATAGGTTTGCTTTAGAATTACCATATGTATGAAATGACCGTTTGCCCTAGAAAACAGAAATAATTAAGGAAGGAGAAGCAATTATTTTGTCTGTATTGGTCTTCATAAACCAACATACAGGAAGTGTGGTTTCTTGGAGCCATAGTTTTCTCTAAAATTTTGTATATATTTGCACAATCAGATGTCTGGGACATATCACAAGATTTGCTTGTGATTAAAGAAGTAGATTAGCTGCTTCAAAATATACTATATGTCAAATACCTGGAATACAGCTGACTTCTTAAGTTACAAGTTTGGATAGAGACCACCACCCTGGAAGGCTTAAATCCCCATTCTCTACTCCGTGGAACAGCTTGTTTCCTAAATTTCTGGGGGTCCTAAATCATAAGGGCTAAAAAAATTAGAAAAGACATTTATTAGTGCTATCAAAAAGGAAATATAAAACAGGATTGTAAAGTAAATACTAAATTGATAAACACAGTTGTCACTATATTCTGCATAATTTAGATTCTAAATGTTTATTTAGAAGCTTTAGAATGATGTTTTGCATGTTTTCTCATGCTGGGGGTTTCTTTTGTGTGGTTTTCTGAAAAATCACACTATTTTTTTAAACAGATATTGGGGGGATTTGCAAGGCTAGAGGTGAGCTTCAAGGGTTGCAAAAGTGGGGTTCAGAGGCTGCATATTGGCTCCATTTGTTCCATACTGATTTAGAACGTCCATTTCAGTGTAACAGAGAAAAAGGTATGGCATTGGGAGATACAGTTACAACAATGAAACTACATCTCCAGAGCTACATCTCCCATAAAACTTACCTTTCAAGGTATAGCAGGCAGAAGATGAGACTGTAAACCTTAATGGATATAATTCCAATGTTGTAAGTCAGGCTTATAACACTCTAATTACTGAACAGGATTCCAGCCTACGTATTTATTTGCTATTTTTGAATGTATATCCCACTTTTCCTCTACTGAGAGATACAAAATATGTTTTAAAATTAGGAATAATGACCCATCACCAGTGCTCAGATCCTGTAGACAGAGTTACAGAATCATTGAATTGGGGGCTACCTCCA
Organism: Iguana delicatissima; assembly: GCA_948472985.1. NCBI lineage: Eukaryota > Metazoa > Chordata > Lepidosauria > Squamata > Iguanidae > Iguana > Iguana delicatissima. The sequence goes on along the minus strand of CAOKZL010001194.1, from coordinate 1,118,239 downwards.
AGATAAAGATCACCTAGTCCAGCCTCTTGCCAATACAGGAAAAACAATGCTACAGCAGCACTGATAAGTTACCATCCAGCCTCTTCTGAGTCATTCTGTCAAGCCACTTTTGCTGTCTGGATGTTCCTAATAATGTTAAGTTGAAATCCCCTTTCCTGTAATTTGAGGCCATTGGTTTGGGACCAAATGTCTCAAGCAACAGGAAATGTTTTTTCTCCATCATCCATATAAAAGGTCATCAGATATTTGAAGATGGTTATCATGTTGTTTGTTAATAATCTCTTCTTCAGTTTAAAATACCCCAAAGGGAGCATCTGCACAAGTAGCTCCTGTGGTTCAATTGCCCACTGGCATGCAGTAGACCACATCGGCTGCTTGTGTGCCGTGGATATGCAGTTAGGCAAACTTGGCCAGGATGGCAATCTGAGCAACCTGTCACATTGAACTCACATGGCTAGAGCTTTGAAACTTTAAATTTTTCAACAATAATACCTAGAATCCCCCAACCAGTGGAGCTAATAAAAAGCAATTTGTCCCATATCAGAGAGGGATTTACTTTTGAGTAGATAGACAAAGGATTGCACTTAACGATAGCAGCCATCACTTGAACCAATACCATTTAGAAGACAAAAATGACTTTGAAGCACAAATACACATCCTTTGTTTATTATAGAGCACCTCAAAAGCAGTATGCAGGTAGAATGGGGTCCATTCTCTGGAGCCAAAGAATTAAATAAATTTGAGAGTCAAAGAATGGGATTAAACAGAAACTGTTTGTTAGGCACAGCAACAAGCCAAATATGTTGGATGCAAAAGCTGATTGCAAATAAGGCTTTTATCATATCATAACATAACAAGACATTTCTTGTCTATGATGGGTCTGCCAGGGGCATAGCTAGAGGGACAGTGAGGGGATGAGGACGCTGCTCTGCCAAATAAGAATTATGCCCCCAGTAAAATCAGACCCCTTCAACCCCCAAATTTCTAGCATGGCAGTAATTTAAAATTTCAGAGAAGCATTTAAAAATAAGGTCTCAGCATCCAAAGAAAAGCAGCAGCCAAAGTTACCAAGGGAATGTGAACATGGAAAATACAGGAGTTCTATACTGAAGTCTTTTCAAGGTCTATCTCTCTCTGCAGTGCCAGAAATTTGGGGACTGAAGTAAAATTTCAATGGGGGGGGAATTTTACCTAAGTGGGAAAAGCCCTTATTCCATCTCTCCCCATAGGGCAACTCAGAGTCAAGAGAGAACCCACTCAGAAATCAGCAGAAATGAATCACCTCAACAAGTGTTCCACGTGGGCAGTTTCTCATTTCTCGAACTGAAAGCAGCAATACCTGAAAGCAGCATGTCAAGGGACAGAATTTCTAGCCAGCTTTGCTTCCAGGACCAGCCCTACCATTAAGCAGAGTACAGCAGCTGTACTTGGGTACAGTACAATATGGGTATACTATACTTGGGACTAACTAATAGGATTTGAGCCTCTCAGGGCAGCAAAATTGTGGGTTTCCGTACCATGATTTGTACCTGGAAGGACTAGTACCTGCTAGTCTCCTTCAGGCAGCTAAAGGCTTTGAGCCTGTAATGCCCCTTTGTGAATCTTGACCCCTTTATGAATCTTGCCTCTTTTCTTTTGGTTCAGATGAAGTCACCAGCAACCCATGGTCTGAGTCAGGTGCAGGAGCCTCATCCCACCCCTGCAGGAAGAGAAAGCTCTACACTTTAGACACCCAAAGAAAAAGGGCAGGAAAAGCTGCAAAAGAATGTGAACATAACAGGGTTCTAGATGTGAATGATTTTCAGTGTCCTCACACTCAGAAACACTAGAAATCTGGGGACTGAAAGAAAATTTCATTCGGGGCAGAATTCTTATTGGGGGGACAAAACCCTCATTTACCCACCCACCCCCACTACACAACTGTTCTGTCCTTGACAGCTCACCAGGTATGCTGCATCATGTTTCCTGTTGGGACCTCATAAAGCAGCTCAGAGTCAAGAAAGAAGACTTTTAAGCCACTCAGAAATCAGCAGAAATGAGTCACCTCAACAAATGTGCTGTGGGCAGTTTCTCATCTCTGGAACTGAGAGCAGCAACACTTGAAAGTACCATGTCGAGACTGAATCCCCAGCTGCCTCTTCCCCCAGGACAGACCCCACCATCAAGCAGAGTACAGCAGCTGTGTCAGACAGAAGTTTTTGGCCTAATGCTAATGATAGCTAGAGAAGTCCTGTCAGATCAATGTGTTGACATAGATTAAACACATTCAACAATTGATTTTATGGGTGTAATGTGGTTGGGACTAACCAGTAGGATTTCGATCTCTCAGGGCAGCAAGTTATGAGTTTGTGTACCTTGACTTGGTACTGGAAGGGGAGATGCCATTTGGGGCTCTCACTCAGGCAGTTAAATGCTTTACATCCCCTCCAATTGTTTCACATTGGCAGGCACAGTCCTGATTAATCCTCTGTCATCCCACTTCTTCAGCTGCTTTTAAAACATCCCAGTTTCTCTGCCCTCCTCCTGCTTTTCCTTTTTGACAACAGCTTATCTCAGTTGCTGCAAACTGAATTCAAAGTGCAAAAGTAGTTGGTTTCAAATTAATTCAGCAGGGGGAAGAGGAGAAGAGGGAGCAGAGTCTTGTCCGCTCCAGTAAAATCAGGCAAAGCAAGCTGCTGCAGCTTCTCCTAATCTGAGTGTTCATCTTAATTAATAACTTTTGCCATTTTGGTCATACTCTGATGCTTCTTGGGCACATGTGTCCTGGTTTTCAACTGTGAAATGTTGCAGGCTTTGCCCTTTGTGAATCTTTCTCCTTTTGTAAATCATCTCGCTTCCTTACTCCTTAGTCGAGGCACAGTCACCAGTGAGTCCTGATCTGAGTCAGGTATGTATAATCTCACCACTGCAGGATGGGAAGGACTCAGCCTCCTGAACAGACCCTGGGCCACTGATGTTCTGTTGTTGACTCTTTGACCATTAATATATGTCTGAATCTATTAGGGATGGAATAAATCCAGAATTTTCTGGATCCAAATTCCTGGAAGGTTCTGGGAATCCACGAATCTCACAAATCTTGAATCTTTCGAATCCTTTTTTTTTAAAAAGGGGGTTTAAAAAGCAAGGGAAAGAAGGATAATCTTGGGCAAGACACACTCTCTCAGCCTTAGCAAAAGCCTAGGCAAAGGCAAACCTTCTTCTGAAGAAATCTGGCCAGGACAATTGTCATACTTTTGCCTCAAGATCTCCCCAGATTGAAAATGACATGAAGGCCCTTTCTACATAGGCAGGAAAATGTGGATTAATCCCACATTTTCCTGCCTGTGTAAACAGGACCACATACTACAGTACAGAGCTAATCCATGTCATAACTGGATTTTCTTTGCAAAGCTCCTTCTGGCATCCTGGGATTTGTAGTTTGATGATGCACCAGCACACTTTGGCAGAGAAGGCTGTAACATCTTGTAAAATTCCAAACCCCTGAATTGTGTCTGAAAGAGCTTTACAAGGGAGCTATGCAAAGGAATCTTTCAGCTGTCCTTGAAATCTCAAGAAGACTGTACCTTTCAATCAAGTGCTGAACTTAAATATGAAATGTTCAATTTAAAGTATCTTAGAATACAACCCCAGATGTAATTTCTGAAATTGTTAGCAAAGGCTATTATTACTCCAAAACTCACCTACTTGGCATCTCCCCTTGTGTGCCTGGTATCCCAGGTTTTCAGGCATCTCGGTCTCCAACAAACTGTTTGGTTGGTGGATTTGAAAGATTCGGTTTGCCTATTTTGGCACAGGGATTCGGATTTGCGAATCTTGAATCCTCGCCCAAGATTCGAGGATTCGGTTGGCCATCCCTAGTATCAATGAAAATTTAGGCCTCAGATGTATACTTCTGAGCAACCCCACCACCACCATCATGAATACATTGTTCTGGATCCTTCCCCAAGCAGAAATACTCTATATATGATGTCAGTGACCTCTAGTAGATGCACGACTGAAATTGGCATGAGATGTTTCTACACAAAATAATTATAAAATACATCCTGTACCCCTGTTCCCATGTTCCTGCTCTGAGTAAGACTGACGTGGGAACTCTGCAGGCACTAAGTATCATCCACACTCAAGAGTTTTTCACTGACTTCAGTAGCAACATTACTCACAAATCAGCAACTCATTGAAATGCTGCAGCATTCTCGGGTGTTTCAGTTCAGTTCCATGCCATTATAAAGAGAATAGGAACAAGCACCTCCCACATGAGAATTTGTTTTGTTGACATTATTTTGCATGTCAATGCTGCGAAAGCCTGACCCAAGACAGAGCAGCCCCCACTCAACTGCAAATAAATATCTGCATACAATCTCTTGTTAGCTAATCAGCTTCCTATCACACTGATTGTCTGGGTTCACTTGACAATGAAGCAAATAGGATTCTGAATTTCCTTTGGGGAAAGTGGGGCCCATGAACCACAGGGACCCTCCAGGGCTGTTTCTGTAGCTCCCCCATGGTTGCACAAATGAGTTAGTGGCTCATTTGAGGTACTAAGTTTCTTTCTCCTCCACTTCACTGAGAAGGCTTGTTTTTAATTATTATTTTGTAAGCTGCATTCAGTTCTACTTTGGGGGGAAATCATCATCATCACCACCACCACCACCCTGATCACTATATTCATTTATATCCCATCCTCCTTTTTCCCAGTCTGGGACTTAAGGTGGCTTACAAAAGTTAAAACAAATACATCTTTTTAAAAAATTACATTCTACTAAAAGTTTAAAATATAATGAAATTATCAACAAGGCCCTTTCTGCACCTTACCTTTTTCCGGCGCTGAGGTGCGGGGATCTCATGAGCAACCTCCGGCGAGAGGCTCTCACGTCCCTGGTGCTTCAGCTCCACACAAGCTGCCTGCTCGCGCGAGAGCTCCGCCTCTTCCTTCCACAGTGCAGCGCAGCCTGGGAGCTTCCCAGGCTGCGCTGGGCAGGAAGCACGACCAGTGTGGCTCTGGAGGCTCCGCACGCCACGTAAGTGTGTGCGGGGCCTGGGAGCAATGTGAAATCGTGCATCATTTTCGGCTTCCAGCCAAAAATGAAAAGGTGTGCGATTGGCCCCTGATGGCCCCTGGAGTGTCGCACAATTGTGAATGCGTCATGCAGATCGCTCCTCACAATTGTGCAATGCTCCAGGTGCCCTTTGGAAAGGGACTAAGATTAGAAGTAGTTAAAAAACAAGCCATTAAAAAAAGAAGAAGAAGAATAGACTTAACCAACACAGCACGCAAAAGCCCTTTCCCCTGAACAGCCAGGCCTTAGAAGACTGCTGAAAAGAGAAGATCTTCATCTGCCTATGAAAGGACACAGTAAGGACAGGACCACTCTAACCTCCCTGGGAAGGGAGTTCCAGAGCCTGGGAGCATGTCCCCCCAAATCCACCTGTGAGGATGGTGGGACAGAGAGAAGGGCATCTCCAGAAGATCTTAGGACACAGGCAGGCTCAAATAGGAGGGAAAAAATCCTTCCTGCACTTGGCAACATAAGGCTTGGTAGGTCATAAAATCACAGAATCATGGAGATGGAAGTGGCCTCATGGACCATCAAGTCTAAGCCCCTGCTCAGTACATGCTCTCCAGCTAAGGACCTTTTTGCATGGCATTTGCCATGCGAAAGGGCCTCTGGAGCGTTGTGTGATTGCAAGGAGTGTTTCAGACGATGTCTTCACAATTGTGTGATGCTGCCAGAGCCGGCAGACACCAATTGTGCACTATTTCATTTTCAGCTTGAAGCCAAAAATGGTGTGCAATCGTGCATCGCTCCAGGGCCCCATGTGCACTTACCTTGTGTGCAGAGCTCCAGAGCCACGGCCCTCGCGCTTCCTCCCCCAGCGCAGCCTGGGAAAATACCCGGCTGCGGAAGGAAGGAAGGAAGGAAGGAAGGAAGGAAGGAAGGAAGGAGGAAGGAAGGAAGGAAGAGGTGGAGCCCTTGTGCTGCCGGCCAACTGGCCGGCCAGCAACTCCTGAAGAGCCGAAGCAGCAGGGACACGAGAGCCTCTTGCAAGAGGCTGCTTGCGTGATCCCCGCACCCCGGTGCCGGACAAAGCTAACGTGTGGAAAGGGCCTAAGTCATCCCCAGCAGGTACCTGGCCAGTCTTGTTTTGAAGACGTCCAGAGAAAGAAACTGCACCACTTCATGAGGCAACTGGTTCCACTGCCAAACCACTTTTATTGTGAAGAAGTTCCTTCTAAAGCTCAGGCAAAATGTACCTAATCAGTATGTTGAATTTTACCAAGAAACAGGCCATCAGTCAATGAAACTGCTGTTACAAGGGAGTTGTGTGTTCCCTGTAGTCCATTTTTAAGGTGCATGTGAGCCTTTTTTTTTCCAAGCAGGAAGTGGCTGTCTGGGAAATGCCACCCCCTAAGCCCCCAGTAATTTCTCAGCTCTGAAGTAAGTGTTTCTCAGAATCCTTCACATTTACACTAGAAGTGGCTGGCAGACCAGCTATCTCTGAGATTTCATTGTTCACAACTGAGTATATGAAGTGGGCAAATGAATTTGCAAATAAGCCATCATCCATTTGGCATCATTTTAAATGTGATGCATTTCCTACACTTCATGTTGATGTGAGTAGATCATGAGACATGATGACTGAGCATGCATCTATTTCATTGTGGATATGCACATTAAGAAGCCATAATTGGTTGTAGATCCCCAGGCCATGTATGCTATGTGTATATGTGGGATGAAATAAACACTCCTGCATTTGTCACATCTGATAATCTGTATGAGATTTTCATGCTTTCTTTTATGTGGATGTTGTGCTGTCCATGCAAGAATTTAATTATGGCTTAAGTGGCTCTTCATGAGATTGTGGGTAAGAACTGAGAACTGACACCAGTTCTCCGTGGCGAGGCAAGACAACTCAATAACTATTACTCATTGCCTGTATGCCTGTTTTTTCCTCTTGGATTGTGCAGCCTCATGGGTAGATTTGTCTCTTTTAATCATATGCCCAAACATTGTAGGCATATTGATTGCTGGATTGGGATATATATTTTATTATCCATTTTTTTATTCATTAATCTACTATTCAGGAATGTTGCATTTATTAACCAAATTTTGTAAGTCTTGAATAGAAGGCTTGTATATATTTATTCTACATTTTTTATTGTAAGTTAATTTTTCATATTACTGTCTTTCAAAATTTTCATAATATTACTGTTCCGGGGGAGGTAATGCGATGTTGGTACTTGCTTTCGGCTTCCTTTATAAAGGAAAAGGAACACACAAATCATGACAGCAGTGATGGCAAGATACCTTTCAAAAAGCATTGGATAAATTCCTGGAAGTATGTCAGAGTAATCATCCATGATAGCTACATTGATCCTCTCTATAATAACTTGGGAAATACAGACAAAGGCTTGGAATTTCTTTTTTGAGTTACAGTTTCCAGAAGCTTCTGGAAACTACAGGCAGTGGCAATCCTGACTGGGGGATTTTGGGAGCCGTAGTCCAACAAAGAGAGGTTGGGGCACATATTAGGCAGATGGGAACTAAATTAAAATAATGAATAGCATCACTTTGTTGAACCCACAAGAATTAGACACTGGAATGGGGGATTCTCATAACTGTAGTCCATAAAGAAACTTTTCTGGATGGTGAAATAGATTACTGGGATAGCTGGATCTTGGTCTGGCCCAGCAAAGTTGTTCTTTCTGTTTTCTTTCTGTTGGATTTAATTTTGAAATGAAGTTAAAAATACTGAAAACAGAAAGGAAACAAACACATAACAATGCAACAAGATCACTAAGGTCTACCCCATGGACACTGGTGTGGCAGTATGTACTCATGAGGACTTCTGGCTAGACAGGCATAGGAGTGCACTATGGGGTAATATACTGTATAAATGAAGGGATTACAGTCTTTAGTATATTTCTGGACATGCTTACAGAACCACTGAAACTAAAGGAGAAATTCACAAAGAACTCAAAAATTGAATTATGTACATTATAAAGATGAATCATACTGATGAAAAAAATAGAGACATTGTACTTGACTGGAATTTGAACAGAAGCTTGAATGACTTCTACACAGGAAATAAAAGGAAACTAAGGTGGTATAATATCTCTTTTAGCATTAATATTCTTTGCCTGTTATACTTGCTGACTGAGTTTGCACATAATCATCATGGGCTCCTAAACCTGATCAATGCACTGCTATTTAGAAGGTTGCTTGGGAGATTTCCAGTTACAAACTATTCACAGCTTTGCTGCTGTATCCAATTGCTTAAGAAGTCCTATATGCAAAATTATTCTTATGTCTGAAAGTGATATGATCTCATTTGCTTGACTAAGTATGCCTATGCCCCTACGAGGATGCCATTTCAGGACCTGACGTCAATAACTAGCACAGAATCTCCTGTATCTGTTCTCCAAAGGAAAATTAACAGTTGGTAGCAGCTTAATCTATGATTGCTATCATCCCAAGTCCCCATGTAGTGGAATTCAAACTCTAAAATCTATGAGAAATGTAGTACTATGAATGCTGGATTGTGTTTTGGGAGATTCAATTTTGTCTCCATTGAGCCATGAAACTCACTGGGTGACTTTAGACCAGTAAGGGTAGCATGAAGGAAAAAAGGTGGGAGATTAATAAAAACATTTATGTATTTATTTGTTTGTTTGTTTGTTTATTTTCCACCTTTCTCTTTGCACAGGACCCAATGCAGCTAAAGTGGTGCTTCAGAAGTGTAAAAGAGCATCGGGCAATAATGGGATAAGTCATCTCCTGATATTAATTTAAAACTTATAGCAGCCATAGGCTAAAAGGTATCATCCTTATTATTAATCATGCATACTGCTATACTCAGTGTCCTGTAGCATGAGCCATCACTTTGCCAGAGCAACCGCACATGTCAGTACTGTAGTGCATAAACTGTTCCTTGCCCCAGCTTATTTGAAGCAAAGAATGAACCATTTATCCCATACTTGCCCTTTGGCTCCTTATGCATTTCCTGTACTATCTGATTGTAGCTGACACTAGAGACAGGAAGCTGATCTAGATATACCGTTGGTGTGACCCAGTTATTATGGCAAGCTGTATTATCCATTTCCTTTCCCGTCAATCGAAGCATATGGCACAATATCCTGTAGGGCCTCAGTGTGGCATAAAGTATGTGAATGACAGTAATGTTTTGCAGATATAGCATAAAAGGCTGCCATCCCATACACACTTAGCCAGGAGTAAAACCTCACTGAATCTAATAGTACTTGCTTCTGAGTAGACATGCATTAGGTTTTCACTGTAAATCAAGCTTCTTCAGAATGGTTGGACAGGTTATGGGCTCTCCATGATAAAAGCAATATATAATTTTAACGACTAGCTTATCAAAGATAGCTGATAGTTTTAATGGAATTTTATTGTGGCTTCATTTGCTTTTTAATATATTGTTTTAATGTTGTGTTACCTGTGTTAGATCCCTTCAAATTTTTACACAGAGAGGCAGAAACAGAAATATTATAAAATAAAACGTAAGTAGAATCTTCTTGAAAAATCTGTAACTGCTTGCCTGTGGACTATATCATATGTTCAGTATGATTCTAACAGCTGGGATTTCAATACTCCATTTTCAGACATCCAGTTTGGCCATTTCTTTTTGACAGTTTTCTCCCACACTTTGTGAAATCTGTTTTGCCTTACCCATCTTCAGGATAAAATTTAGTTTTCTACTAGTTTTCTACTTAAAAGGTACTGTACTGAGTATGCAAATATTACAAGATGCTGGCTCATGAAATAGCTCTTAGCTAATGCTAGTGTAGTGCTGACAGATCACTTAATAAAATCATTGCATGACTGTGGCTTTCAGATTAAGGATAGTAGTCTGAAATACATTATATTCACTGAATTCTTTGAAGATGCAATGTTCCTGATCAAAAACAAAAAGAAATACCTAACACTCATGGGCGACTCCAGCTTTTGGATTTCCAGTTCCATATGCCTAGATCAGATAGACCAGATGCTGCCAAATCATGAAACTCTTGTGCCTTTCTTTACCACAGAGTTAAAGAAAAGCTACCACCAAGCCTATGCAATCCTGTGTCAAAGAACTGAAAGGATGGAGGCTACAGTCCTAGGCACACTTACTTAGGAATTACTTCCATTGAACATAGTAAAATATTCTCTCTCTCTCTCTCACAGACACACACACACACAAAGACATAAAAAAATTTCTAGAAGGAAAAATGGGGTTATAAGGATAATAATGTAAAAATGCTACATATGATATTATGCTATGAAATAAATGAATGGTCTAAAAAGCCTAATTCTTCCCTCCAGTGCACTGAAAGTGAAATCAAATGTGCCTTCTTTTTCAAGGCCAAAAATGGTGACATTGTCCAAAATCAAGGCTGGCCGTACCATTAGGAAGAGTGAGGGAGCCATCAGCAGCAGTGATCTGTGGTGCCATCGAAAAGGCAGTGAATTGTTATCATTTAATTTGTAATTGTCAGATGTTTTCCACCAAGGAGGGTGAGAGGCACTTGTGTGATTTTCCTTTCTCCTAAAGCAGAATTATATGTCCCTTGACTACAGGCCTTTCTGCACTGCACTGTTATAGCGCTATTATTCCACTTTCAATATCCTATGGAATCCTGGGGTTTGCAGTTTAGGGAATGGCATTTAGACTTTTCAGCCACAGAGCTCTTTGGCCTCACTAAACTACAAACCGCAAAATTCTACAGGATGTTGAAAGTGGAATAATAGCACTATAACAGTGTAGGGCAGAAAGGCCTTATGCCTCAAGCAGCAACATATCTTCAACATATCCTGGCCAGGATACACTCATAATATAACATTAGCCTATTGCTGCCTCAGCTGTGCCATACTGTTTTCAGAACTATGCAACAGATAACACTATGGCAGTGGTAGAGGAAATAAATATTTTATAGGCACCTCCTTAAATGGCATGCTTAGGGCTGCTTTGGAGTCTGAAGGATCACACACTCCCTTCTTCTGGCCCTGGTAGGTCTTCCTGGCAAGCAAGCAACACAGAGCTGGATGTCTGTGGACCTCGCATGCCAGATGCTGGATTTAATTCAGGATCCAGTAGCACTAGCGACTTACTGTGCTAATGTAGCTCTCAATCAAGCTGTTAGTCATCATTATGGCTGCCTGTGGGGGAAGATTCTCTTGAATGGAATAAACAGCATAGCATGGGCTTTGTGTTCTTCATGCAACTAGATGGAATGTACTCTTTATACTCCCTGTTTCCTGCTATTCTTTCTTTGTGTCTCAATCCTGGGAAATCGGAATTGAAGATTCCCCCAACCAGCCCCAAAACATTAACAATAATTTCCATCCTTCCTACTGTTTCTGAACTCTCACCCCTGCAGAATCCTACTCCCACGTAATGCCTTTTCAAGCAATCTCATGTAGATTGCTTGATAGTTTGAACTATCATTAGTACTTTCAACTCTGGGGAACACCTATTAATATGTTAAAGAAAGAAACCTTTCCCCAGGAGGTTTCTACATACTGACGCCCACAGGCAAAGCATTGGGTAATTGAGTCTGGGAGCTCATCAAACCAATCTGGCACTTCCTCTGTGAATAATTGGTTGAGATAACCACATTGGATCAATCCCAGACAGGGATGCCTTTCTCACATCCAAATAAGCTTTGCCTGGAGTGAGACTGGAAGATAATATTGTACCTTTTGATAAAGGATGACACGTCTATTTTGGCTTCAGCACTGAGGGGCTAAAAACAGACCTCTTTGGCTTAAAAGCTCAGAACAGTGACTTACTAACTTTAATCTTTTGCTTTGGTTTCAGTTTTAACCTTGGTAGTACTTACTGCCCTGAAATGTCAAATAGACATACTGTTCCTCAGTTGTGGCAGACAAGAAGCCTCCAAGAAGGTCTAAATTAGAAGTGGGAATCATGTTATTAGACTGCAAGCCCCAATATTCCTGGATACATCTGATGTAGTCCAACAATATTGGAAAGACTGCACGATTCTCACACCCTGCCTAAATCCAGTTGCTAATGTAAAATAGATTAGGCTAGTTGAAGCAATGAGATGCACATAAAGATTGATTTGCCATTCAGCAATTGATACAGTTAGTCTATTCTAAGTGGGACCAGCAGTTGCATTCAGACCATGTTCCCCTTGGAAGATTCTGGGAACCATAATGCAAATTAGTCATTTTTCCAAGCTCCAGGCAATTTTATAACAACTTTTGGGAATCTCCCTTTATCTCTGGTCAGCTATTATAAGATCTCACATGAATGGTGAGGGCACTGATATTTGCTGATATCTTCAAAGTACATCTATGTGAGTTCAAAATATACAAGGAAACAGTACATTCTTGTCTCAAGGCACATTCTAGAGTTGGTTTCCAAGAGAAACCCATGGGCTGCTTGAAAGGAGATCTGCACTCTTGCAGTTCACAAATCAGCAGCACTGTGAGGACAGCATTTGCCATGGAAAATCTCTTCACATCCCCATCCCACACTATCTTTCCTGAACCAATCATGTACCCAAAGCAACAGGATAAGTTGAATCACTTAGATTCTGCCTTTTTCCAAAATAAGGAAGAGACATTATGATACAAAGGTATGAGGCAATCTGGAGCATATCTATGTGGGGGGCAAAATGAGGTTTTTGTCCCCCAAATAAGAATTCTAACCCATCAAATGAAATTTTCCTGCAGTCCTCAAATTTCTAGCATTCCAGAGAGTGAGACATTGAAAATCATGAATATATGGGATTTGTGATAGATGCTGCTGCTGTGATTGAGGAGCAACTGATTGTGCATGGGGCTGAGCCAGTGAGTGGGATAGATGATGCCTCTGAGATCGAGGAGCAACTGACTATGCCAAGGACTGGGCCAGTGAGTAAGGAAGTCAACCTGCAAACATCCTCTGCACTGGAAGATCAAACAGAGACAGAGTTGCCCCAGCCAGCTCATGATGGAGAGAGAACCAGCAGTGATTCAAAGGAGTTACAGCCACCTTTGCCCATCAGCCCTCAATCATGAAGAAAGCTGAAACGGATTGCTCAGAGGGAGGCTGCATGGACTAGGTTGAGGAAATAGTAACAAGCGGCACCCGTTCATAGCAGCTATTTAAGTCTGCTGGCGTGGCTGCTCTTTGCTTGCAGCAAATTACCCGTGTCTCCTGCTCGCTGAAACCCTCTGGATGGATCTCTGCCTCCTGGACCTTTGGACTGGATCTTGACCTGACTCGGCTTGTGTTTTCCTGGTGTTTGGTATATTCGGACTCTCCTTGAAAGTATTCCTGACCTCCCTCCTCCCTTGCTGGCTGTGGCTCAGCAGAGAGAGATTCCTGACAGGACTCTTCTATTTGCTGGGTTCCCATTCCTGTGGTAGTTTCCTGTCCCTTTTCTTTAGATGCCTAAACCATAGAGATAAGTCTTTCTCTTCCTGAAAGGGTAGGATGAGGCTCAGACACCTGACTAGGGTCATGGGTCACTGCTGACTGCATCTAATCTGAAAGAAAAAAAGGAGGAGGATCCACAAAGGCGTCGAGATTCATAAAAGAGTACAGCAGAGCCAAGGCCTTTAGCTGCTTGAGAGACAGCCACAAATGTCATGTCCCCTTCCATTCCCAAGGCAAGGTATAGAAACCCACAATTTGCTGCATCAAAAAGCCTGAATCCTAACAGTTAAGCCCAATTACAGTAGATTGTAATGTTCAATTCTTGAATGATGAGTCAGCACATAGGTACATTCTATTGATTCAATGAGTCATGTCTAGTTAGCATTAACATCTGCTGTCTGACACAACTACTATACTCTGTTTGATGGTAGAGCTGGTCCTGTGAGCAGGGGCCACTGGGCATGCAGCCCCCAAGCATGCTGCTTTCAGGTCTTGCTGCTCTCAGTTCCAGAAAAGAGAATCCGCCCACTGCACATTTGTTGAAGTGACTAATTCTGCTGATTTCTGAGTGGCTTGAAAGTCTTCTCTTTTGACTCTGAGCTACCCTATAGATCCCAGCAGGAAACATGGCATGGCATACCTGGTGTGCTATCAAGGACAGACCATGGGGCATGAGGGCTTTGTTCCAAATAAGAATGTTGCTCCCTCTATTAAATTTTCCTTCAGTTCCCATATTTCTAATACTCCAGAGAGTGAAACACTAAAAATCATTCACACTCAGAACTCTTTGATTTGCTGTGTTCCCATTCCCTTGATAACTTTGCCTTGGCCCTTTTCTGTGAGTGCCTAAACTGGAATCCTAAATGCTGAAGTGAAATTTTAAGTTACCACAACATAAAAATGTCCAGGCTGAAGGAAAATTTCAGGGGAGAGAATTTTAATGGCAGGGGGCAATGTCCTTATATTGTATCTTCCTTCCACTACATTTCATGTGGCAATCAAAATGATTAATGGAAACTTTTGAGAATATATTACCTGGTAGATAAGGAGGCATTACATTGCCACTCACATTCACATTCACATGCTCTTTGAGTAGTGTGGTTTAGATACAAACCAAGGTTATGTTCTTGGTTTGTTATGGCTGTCATAGCAAGAGGCTTTTCATAGGAAAGAGAAAACTACTAAGGAAAAATGGGCAACTTACCAAATCTTCTGGAAGTTGATCAAGAACACTACACAATTAAATCAATTGAAAAATTAATGTCAGAAGTTATAGTTTTCAGTGGTTCTCTTATAGATAGTAGAAAGGTTTAAAATGGACAAAAATTATATGATTTTGAGTTGACAATCAGAATTTGAGAAACTTTTGTGCTCAAGTGATGAACATTTGATTGGTAAGATGTATACATTTTTGCTAAAAATAGAGATGGAAGAAGACTTGGTTAAGGACTGTATGATAATGTGGGCACAAAACATTGGTCATAACAGACAGTTGGGAGAATGGGAGAAAATGCAATTGAAGGGAATTAAATTCATACTATGTTAATTTACTTTTACAAGATGATGTATGTGTTGATATTTGACACCAGAAAAATTGGCCAAAATGCATAAAGAGACTTTTAATATGCGTTGGGAATATCAGCAACAAGTGGGATCTTTTTCTTATATGTGGTTGACCTGTGAAAAGGCAAAAAAATCCTTGAATCAATACATTCTATGGTATATAAACATTTGAAAGTTAATATTCAATTGAACCCAGAATTATATTCATTGGGATTAGTAGCAGATCCACTGGAGAAGAGGTACAGCAAGATACTACAATATATGACACTGCAGTAAGATTATACACACAGAAATGGAAGAATACAGAAATTTCATTGAAGGAGACTGAGTGATAAAATTAATGGACCTACATGAAATGGATAAATTGACAATACTGATAGGAGACTAAACAGTGGTGACTTTTTCAAAAGATTGGGAACCTTTAATAGGCTTTTTGCAAGAGAAAGAGTATAATATACTCACTGTAGGTTTCAACAATTAGTATATTTGGAGAATCAGTAGTCTGAAGCATCTGAATGGTATTTCTAAACTGAGAAGTTATTTTATAGAGTTATATATAATCTGTGTTAGGAAAGCTAGAAACCAATATATACTTGTCTCTTTTTTAGTATTTTTTACTCTTTTTTATTGTCTTTACTGATAGTGAATAATTATTACTTTGGGGTTCTTTTGTTTGTTTTCCATGTTTCTAATTTGTAACCTCTTTTTCTGTTTTGTCTGTGTGTACCTTGAAAATCCTTAATAAAACTTACTTAAACAAAAAAGTTTTTCTGACTAGCTTCTCTTCTACATTCATAAAGGCAGTTTCGAAATGTCTTCAGCCTCTGATTGTATGTGTGTGTTCTTTTCCAACAATCACATTTTGTTCATTTAGCTGCCAGAGTCTTTGCAGTAGTTTCCAGAACTGCACCTGTACAAGATGCTTCACTTTATTTATGGTGGGAAAGGTTTTCAGAATTAAACATTTAATTCATTCTGCACGTCAGAAATTGAGAGAGTGGCCTTTTGGAATGGCAGTTCCAGAATCATGGTGCCACCATATCCAAAAGCAATGCTGGATGGAAAATTCTCAGAACTATAGTTCCAAGAAGTAACTGTTTCAAGCTCTGCTTCAATAGTTATGGATATATGTATGTATGTATGTATGTATTTAAAATGTTTCTATCCTGCTTAGGTGGCAGTGCCCTTAGGATGGCTTACAAATATAGAGAAAAACCAGTTAATAATATCACAAATTTTGAAATATAGTGAAATATATCACACCAAACATTACATCAAAAATAAACATTACAGTAGAAACATGAGCTGAATGTCTGCAGGAAGAGAAAGGTCTTGGCTTAGTGACTGAATCAGAGACAGAAACTGTATGGCCTTCTAGATGGTGTCAGATTGCAATTCCCAGCAGCTCAGGACAATATTGCCATTGGTGAAGAATACTGGGAATGAAATTCAACAGCATCAGGAGGGCCACATGATTTCTACTCCTAGTCAAAATGCTCCTTATGAGGATGAGATATTTCAAAACCAAGAGCTAGATTTATATCCACCCTGCACAATTATAGCAAAATGATTCTTCTGCAGAATCCTGGGATTTGTGGTCTGAAGAGGTACTTAGACTGTTGTAGTTAAAGAAGGTAGGCTAGGGAATTGTAAGTATCTCACCAAATGAAGCCATGGCACTTAACATGGTATCAAACTGTTATAGGCATGCAGAGTGAATCTTCAGTAACTAGTTTCAAAGAGTCTGTTTCAGTATAAAAATAAAGGAAGTGAGGATGGTTGTTGTGAAGAAGGGGCAACAAGTGGCTAGTCAGGCCAAACTTTCATCCCAAAATAGGCCATCAGAGTACCTACTTGAGACAACCATGTCTCCTTCCACCCCCAAGGTGTACCCTCCAGCATCTCCTAGATGAAAACTGGGACATATGTGGCCAAGCAACACCAGAAGGCAAAAATAATTAAAGAGGAAGAACACATAAGCTGTGAGTGGCTGCAGTGGTTTGCTTTTCCCTGAATATACAGGGAAGGGCAAGATTCTGCCTTCTGTTCTTCTGTCCCCCCTGCTGAGTTGACGGCAAACTACTTTGGCATTTTGAACTCAGTTTGTTAGAATTAGAGTAAGCTGAGGACAAGGGGGAAAGTGGAAATAAAAAAAGAAACCAGGATATTTTAAAAGCACTTTAAAAGAGTGGGTTGAAAAGGGATTAATTGGGACTGTCCCTGTCATTCTGAGAGTATGACAAGATCCTTCTTTTAAAAGCTGGTGATGGGAAGCCAACCAGTGCTCCTCAGATAGCTGGTGGTGGTGGTTGTTATGTAGTTTCAAGTAATTTCCAACTTATGGCAACACTAAGGCAAACCTATCCTGGGGTTTTCTTGCAAGGTTTGTTCAGAGGGAATTTTCCTTTGCCTTTCTCTGAGGCTGAGAGAGTGTGACTTGCCTAAAACCACTCAGTGAGTTTGCATGGCTGAGCAGAGATTTGAACCCTGGTCTAGGAGAGTCCAATACATAAATTACTATACCACCCTGGCTCTCTCTGATGGCTGGATTTCCCATCAAATTCATGCCCAGGCTGCAAGCCTTAGGTGTGCAGAGGTTTTCTTCTCTTTTCAAGAAAGGTTGGGTTATTTGTGATTCATATCTCTGCACTGTGATGAAATTGAGTGAGCTTTTGTATTTGGAATGCAAAGTATGCCTTTAGCTGTGTACTGAGCAAGACATATCAGTTCCGAAATATTTGGCAAAGGTGTTACACAGACACATTCATTTTTCGGGAATTCATTGTGTTTTCATGTCTTACACTGCATGATGACCAAAGAGTAGTTTTGCCACCTTTTCTTTACCTTTCTATTGAACTATCCTAGTGTCTTTGAACTTTCTATTGAACTATCCCGATGTTTTTGGCATTTGCCCCAGAATTGCTTCTTCATTTTATTTGAGATCTGTCCCTTCTGACATCCCAGTCTTGAGAGAAGCCCAGGGTCTCTTGCTCACATATGCAACACTCCGGGTTACTGATTCTGGCTCTAATCCCCATGGAGGCCTTAGTTTGATTGGGTCTTTTTGGCTTTATGGGGGTCTCTTTTCGTAAGAAGATTGTACTACTATGCGCCCCAGCCAATATAGCGTGAAGCTCTTTGCAAAATGTTGCAGTAGCCAAACAAATATTTACCTGAACAGAGCACTGCCATGTAATAATTGAACTATTGCTTTCTGCTTTCTCTCTATTATATAACTGCTATAATGGTACAGTTTTGAAGTACAGGCATTCATCATGACAGTTTCCAGAACTGCAAACCCAAGGAAAGGTCAGAACTGTGGGAAGCCCTGTTGATTCTTATCTGCAAACCAGTTCCATCTATTTTCAATCCCTAAGAGAAGGTCTTTTGTAAAGCTAAGGGGCATAATTGTTCCTGCAAGATCAAGCCACCTCCAAATATATTGTGTTACAACTGGGATAACTCACACAAATCTATTGCAGCTTGGAAAACCCATAAACTCCCAGCTACTGAGAAAATTGCAGCTAAGCCCATGGGGAACAAGGAAGGTGGGGGTGAGGATTCCTCCTAATCACAAAGTCACTATACCATTAGGAACCACTGAGTCACAGTTACAGTGAAGCAGCATGAGACTACACAGCAAAGTTTTTCTACCTCTTTCCTAATGATAGAAGAGGGTTCCTCCAACACAATCTTCCTTTCTCCAAAAATGCAACATTTTGCTTTGTTTCCTCCACAAGAATTTTTTGTTGTTGTGTGCCTTCATGTCATTTCTGACTTATGGTGACCCTAAGGTGACCCTGTCATGGGTTTTTCTGGGGCTGAAAGTGAGTGATGTGCCCCAGATGATCCAGTGGGTTTCCTGGTCTCCAGGGTCATAATCCATTGTTCAGTTACCCTAAAAAGTGGGGGACCTTGAGGTCCACCAGCAGTGCCAGCATCTCCTTAGGATCTGGGGAATTATTAGCTCACAGGAGACCAGCAAGAGGAGGGTAATGGCAGAATCTTTTCACCTATGTGTACCAGTACTAACTGTAGAGAGGACTCCAGTTAAAAGTTAAAAGGTATTTTACTGGAAATTAAGACACACACACAAGAAACCAAGAAACCTCATGAACCATACAAGGCTATTGAAAGGAAAGGTGAGGAAAGTTGGACAGAGAGAGGTTTGGGATGGAAGGGATGATATTTAATAGTCTTTAGACAGAAAACTGAATTGCAATGGCTCAAACAGGAGTTTGAGGACAACACAGAGGAACAGAAGTCTGGAGTGCAGCGTAATGTCCACCGTGCTAACATGTTACAAATTACCTTGGCTGGACCTGGATTTTTTATACTCTATTTCAGAGCTTTCCACACTGTGTGTCATGGCTTGTTAGTGTGTCAGCTGCAGCGGGTAGGTGTATTGCGCAAACGTAACAAGTGGAGGGGCTGCCTCTTCTGCTGCTGCTGCCACCCCGTGCTGAGGAAGACTCCAGCAAAGGCAGCGGCAGGCCAGATTTGGGTGGAGGTGCTGCCTCTCCCGCCACCACTGCCCCGGCCCAAGGAAGACTCTGGCAAGGGCAGCAGCTGCAGGCCAGGTCCAGGTGGAGGGGCTGCCTCTCCTGCCACTGCCACAGGGCTGAGGAAGACCCTGGCAAGGGGAGCAGCAGGCCAGCTCAGGTGGAGCGGTTGCCTCCACTTACTGAATTGCTTACTGAATTACTGTGTCATGAAATGATGCATGTCTAAAAAGTGTGTCATCAACATGAAAAGTTTGGAAAGCTCAGCTCTATTTCCTTCCCTGAAGCAGATGTGTGTGTTAATGGCTTTCTTGCAGAGTAAACAAAGGAGTCCGGAATGGACTGATTGTTTTATCTGTATGTAACAAAACATTGATGGGAGTCTTGATAGTCTCTTAATGTCTTGATCAGGTAAAGTGAATAGGGAAAGTTTCTGTAGGACATGCGCACAGAGGGGTGTGTGCCTGCTGTACCTGGGCAGTTTCATCTTCTATTGTATTTGGAGGTAGGATCATGGAAAGGATTAACCCAAACTCATTAACGTCAGGAGTTTCTGTCTAACCCTCTTGAATTTATGTGCTGGCCATACTGAGGTCATCCTGACATAGCACACATGGCCAGTGTCCTGCTACCACATGTTTTCCAGCCATAAGTGTCCAGTTTTGTAGGAAAAATATTTCTTGCCAATTTTGCTATCCAGCAGGATGGGAGGTAGGATGGAGTGTAAGGTGTGATAACAGCTCAAACCACTACACCATGCTGGCTCTTGTCCACAAGAATACACTCAACTAATTTGGTAATATAAAAAAAGTTAAAGAGCACCAATTTTATATATAAGAACCAGGGGCATTATTAAAGAGGAGGGCAAACTGTCCTTCTCATATGTCCAATCATTAGGAATCAAGCCTGCTTCTATCTGCATATCCATATTGTGGATGCTGGACCTTTGTCACTCTGAAACATGATGGAATATTTAGACATTCCAGTGCAGTGGTAAAGTCTGCCCTGCTTTTGCAGCCCTCATACTCTCCAGACTCCATGGGCTTTTTTTTCTGGCAAAAAAAGGGCTGAATTTCCTCACCCATGAACATTTCATTCCACACAGTTACTGCTCTGTGATCAACTTTAATTGCCATGGCTGAATCCTATGAAATCCTGAGGTTTGTCATTTAGTAAGTTAGTAGACTTCTTCCACTGAGAATTTTAAAAGCCCTTCCCAAAACTGCAAATCCCAGGATCCCATAGGATGTTGCCGTGACTGTTAAAGTGTGGTATAAAAATGTCCCCAGTTCCATTCTGTGACTTTTGGTTCTGTGAGGCACTAAAATTCTCATTCTTAGAATTCTAAATGTGTGTGCATGTTTGCCTTCAAGTCACATGTTGACTTATGGCAACTCTCTGAATTTTCTTAGGCCAGGAATACTCAGTGGTGGTTTTGCCAGTTCCTTCTTCTGAAAAATAGCCCACAGCACCTGGGATTCATTGATGGTCTCCCATGCATGTACTAACCAAAACTGACCCTGTTTTGCTTCCAAGATCAGTTGTGCTCTGGTATCTTCTAAATTGTTGTTGTTGTTGTGTGCTTTGAAGTCGCTTCTGACTTATGACAACCCTTAGGCTAAACTAGCATGGGGTTTTCTGGGGCTGAGAGTATGTAATGCACTCAAGGTGACCCAGTGGGTTTCCATGCTGAGCAAGGAACCAAATCTCGGTCTCCAGGGTTGTAGTCCGACACTCAAGCTGCTACTCCATGCTGGCTTTCACCTTCTAAATCCATCACTGTGTCATGGGAACGGTCCCTTGGAAGCCTCCTGGAATGGCAAGTGAGCTTTTAAACAGATTCAAGTGGCCTTTCCTTTTTAGTATTTTTTTTAAATCAACAGCCTATATTTCAAAACCAGAAGTGACCATCTAGTCACTTTTGTTTTATCCCTGCCTCCATTTTCAACATTTTTTTTCAGTCAGTGTGTGTGACTCTCAAGGGCAGAAGTGTGACTCCCAAGGGCAGAATATCTTCCCCCAGGCCTGTTGCAGTGGCCCACCCCTGATATATACTAATAAGTATTTCCCTCTCTAGTTCTTTCTCAGACCACCTCCCCCACTCCATACCATGTGAATGTTACCCTTTACTTTATTGATTCCACTCCCTTTTATTTTATTCATGTTTCCTTAAATATCCAAGCACAAGAGAAGTCATGCAGCTCTTGTGTGTTTTTTTAAATGTGGTTAACACTAGAATACAGTCTCTTTTCACATGGCCCTATACTCTGATTATATTGACCTTTGAACTTCTTCATTATTGAAGCTCTTCACTCCTGATTTTTTAAAACTATTTTAATTGCTCTCTCTTCCCATAGTAAGATTTCTGTCTTCTCTAGAACCTGGGAATCTGATGTTGCACCCTGGCAATGTGGTGGATTAATATTTGTGAGACTGTTGAGAAGAGTTTGTGTTGCTTTCTTTCTCTAAAAAAAGCCCCAGGCAGAGCTAGTAAATCCAGTTTTGCATGCACTGTGTCAGGGTCTGCTGGAAAGAGGTGAGCCATTGAAATAATATCATATTCTGGCATTGCTCAGGTGACTTCCTTCCCTGTTGTTGAGATGTGTTGAGTTGTAGTTAGACGTTAATTTGTGGACCTGTATATTATTAACAATGTATTGAAGCACATGTTGACTCAGTTACGTGGCTGTCAAAGGGGCAGCTTGCTCTTTAATGTAATCTGGATGGATCTATGAAGATATCCCTGGTCTGAAACTACCTACATCTTTTCTTCTTGCAAAGCATTTAGGTATCCTAATCAAACTTGGATAAGTTATTTTGGAGAGCTACAGTTCTTATTATTTTCCAGTCAGCATGGCCAATGGCTATCCTGGCTACGAAGATGCTGAGAGTTGTGGTCACCAAGTGTCATAAAACCACAGGTGCTCAAATTCTTTCCTGTACACATCTGTCAAAAGCAGAGGAGCTCTGTCACAGGAAGAAATAACCACAGCAGCAAAAAGAGGAAGAAACAACAAACTGTTTTACATCAAAAGGATGTGGAATTTCCCACCTGCATGAGGTAATTTTCTTATGTAGCTTAACCCTTAAAAAAAAAAAAGAAAACCTTTCTTTTCACTTCTCAGTTTAGAAACCTTTTAGAAGTGAAACACAAGCACAAACTAAAAGTGAAACACTAGCATAACTGAGTCACACCAGAGGAAACATCTGTTGCAGCCCAAGTCCATCCATCTCTTCACATGCTGCCTTAACATTTAACTTGACCCTTGGGTGGGAAAACATTCTCCATCCTCAGCTTAACCAGAAGATTTCTAAATAATATAGTAAAAGCATAAAGTCATGGACATTGATAAAAACAAGTTGCTGGGTGTTTTTTCCCCCTCAGTTACTACACAATAGTGGAACTTCAGTCTGATAATAGTATTTGGTGGCAGTGGGGGTTCTGTATTAATAGTCAATGGATATTTTCCAGCTCTGAGTACAAATTTTATCAGAGCTCACCAATGTACTGAAAACTATTTTCAAGATGGGGTCAGCACGTTGGGTAAAGGCTTTAAAGCTCAGACTATCACTGAACCATTGATATGGAAGTCACCAGCCACCACTGAGTATTTGGATTTTTTTTTTATTGGAAAGCCTTATACTAAGATGTTTTTAAAGTGAGAGATAAGGGCACAAATTAAAAGCACTGTCCATTCCATTCCATATAAAATAGCACAGACTTTGATCTTCACTGAAGAGCCCACTTTGCCTGGTAGCTCGTGGATGATGCCAGTGAACTCTGACAAGTTAGAGGTGGATATTCACCAAAAGGATTAAGCAGATTGTAGCTCTGAACTTTCCAAACTTTTCATGTCGGTGACATATTTTTTAGATGTGCATCATTTCATGACACAATAATTCAGGAAGTGATTCAGGAAGTGGAGGCAGCTCCTCCACTTGAGCCTGGCCCGCCACCGCTGCCCTCACTGGAGTTTTCCTTGACCCTGGGCAGTGGCAGTGGTGGGAGAGGCGGCCCCTTCAACCAGGCCTGGCCCACTGCCTCTGCAGGAGAGGCAACCCCTCCACCTGTTACGTTTGTGCAACACACCTACATGCTGCAGTGGACACACTAATGTGTTGTCACACACAGTTTGGAAAGCTCTGCGATAGCTGTTGAAAGACCCAGAATTCAAAATAACTTCAAAAGGTTAATAGGACGTATACACCAGTTAGAGGAAGTAGAGTGTTGGGTGCATATATTATAAAATGTTTGTACAAGAATGTATAACCTCAAAAGAGAGGGGCCTTACGGAAAGACTCCATTTTCCAACTGATTTCTCGTGGCATTGGCAACAGTGACAGTGGTGTTCATGACTCTCATTAAAGAACTAGTTAAAGAGTCCAAGACAGGAACATAGCTTATGGTACACATTGTCAAGGATCAGACTGCACATTATTTAATTGGGGTGCCAAATGGCAGATGAATCATGCTGCCCAATAGTGGTGACAGAAAGTCCCAAATTCAGTCCTTGGCATTTCCAGTTATTTCCAGAACGGCTCTGAGAGATGCTTCTTCTTGAGACATTTTAAGGACGCACAGCCATCTGGGACTTTTCTTGGCAGCTATTTGTTTACTTTAAAAAAAAAAAAGGAAGGTGACTGCCACTGATATACTAAGGTTTACAAGGTTTTCCAGATTTTAAGATCTAACTGTAAAAATTCTTCATACAAAAACCCCCTTTTGCCATTTCCTCACCCTCTTCGTGGGAAGCTGGGTTCAGAAAACAAGTCATCAAAGTTTCAGCAGACACTTTTTCCTCCCGCTTAA
Organism: Iguana delicatissima; assembly: GCA_948472985.1. Classification (NCBI taxonomy): domain Eukaryota; kingdom Metazoa; phylum Chordata; class Lepidosauria; order Squamata; family Iguanidae; genus Iguana; species Iguana delicatissima. The sequence continues at coordinate 1,093,975 of CAOKZL010001194.1, read as the reverse complement.
TCACCTATATGAGAATTTCAAACTGATGCAGAGGTCAAATTGGGCCCACAAATTGGACCCATGATGCGTCAGCATCCAAGTCCATTGTAGCACCTAATGTTTCATTTAGGATGCGTATTTAATAACAGGCAAAACTATTCACATTTAATTGCTCATTTTCTAATGTGATATCTGCCAGGAGCACCCCTGGCAAACCTTATGTGGCCACAAATCTGACCTAAAAATGACAATATTCAGAAACTAGAAGAAGTTCATTTCAGACAACCAGAAAGCTCTGCTATTGATCTTAAGGTGGCTATCCTTGAATTCAAAGAGATCCTGTCTGGATTTAAATATACTTCCTGACATGTAGATATGAATAGAGATAATGGCTTCCTGTCCCAATACAGATGTTAATTAACTTATCGTTGCTAAACTGATTATTTAACTGCTGTCCTGAAGGTTATATGTATTTATATATATTCAAGATCTAATTATCTGTATCATTCTCTCTGATAATTTTTTTTAACAATTCCATGCTCCCTTTCTCTGCTCTTTTTTCTCCCCCCTCTCCCCATGATCTTCATGCATCTGGTGAAGCGGACTCTATTTCATTTTGGGTTTAAGCCACAGTAAAGGTTTTTGCTGTTTTTAAGTGCCACAAACCTTTTGGTGGTTTCTGTTTCATACATAACCATCCCTCTACACTCATGGGAGTTGGGGTGCAGGACTTCTGCAAAAGTGTAAAAATCACAAATATTTATACCCCCTAAACCATGTTTGACCCAAAAAAGTACTATCCACAGATTCAACCCACCATGGGTTCAAATGTATAGTATATAATACATTTGAATGCACAGTGGGGAGTATGTCAGCTGCCCAGTTCTGTCTTCAAGGTGGGGGGTTCCTTCGCAAAGCAAAAACAGACAGCTGGTGGGGCTTGTTGCCGCCTTCATTGCCGCCGTATGCCATTTTTAATAGGGATTTAAAAGCCCACCTTGCATTCACAGTCTCTCACAGTCTCCTGAAGTTTGTAGAAAGACTGTGAACACGCCGAGGGACTTATAAGTCTCTGTTAAAAATTGCACAGGGCAGCAGTGGAGATGGCAAATAATCTGTGAATAATCAAATCCGTAAATGTTAAACCTGTGAATGTGGAGGGCTGACTATATCATTCTTGAGACTGCTGATCCATGCTAAGTCAGTATGATGAGACCAGGGTTCAAATTCCTACTCAGCCATGAAAACCCACTGGATGACTTTGGGCAAGTTACACTTTCTCAGCCACAAAGAAAAGCAATGAGAAATCTCCTCTCTAAATCTTGCCAAGAAAATCGTGTAATAGGGCTGCTGTAAATCATATAACAACAGTATCAGATCAAGCAACCTCTTTATGATTTTTCTAGCTCCATTCCCAAGTGTAGGTTAGTCATCAGAAGGGAATTTTTTTAGGAGCTGTAACAATCACACTTAAAAAAAACCCCCATAGCTGAGCCAACTCTCTAAGAAGGAAGAGTCTGGGGGTTGTTTCCTGCCATTTCAATCATCCCGAATGCCAGGAGCTATTCACTGTTACATTCTCATAAAACCTTCCTGTGTGCTACCAAATTCAATATATACCTGGAAATGAGGAAAGCAAAAAGGAAGGAGGCACTCTAGGAATTTGCCCAACATTGTCCTGGGTAGACAATGAACATGTCACACATGCCACCTGAACAGCCTTTTTGGCCTTCCTCCTCCTCCTGCTGGGCTTCATATGTGAATGCCAGACAGATTATTTTGAATGTGCTCCTAACTGTTTTTTCAAAATCAGTGAATGGCCAACAGGAAGGTGGATTTATAAACCTCTGAAAGGCAATTATTCTACATTTTGGGAAGACTTTCTGTCCAAGCTGTATTTTCAGTCCTATCCTATAGCACAAGGGTGGGCAACTGCAGTGAGTTCAGAGGATGTCCACTGCCAGGATCCTCCTCAAGCTTCACACTTTGTCAAAAACGCCAAAAAATGGGAGGCCACTTCTGAGTTTGCAAAGGGCTATTTTCTAAAAAATGTTACACAGTTTGATGGGAGGCTCCTCAACTTATATAAAAGGTAACTTGCCTCTTCCAGAAGATTGTAAGAAAGGCAATCCGCTCTTTCTTTCACTAGCATAAAGGACAGTTTAAGGAGTCTAGAGAGGTTGAAGGCTACCAAAACAGCTCAAGGGGCCACCTGCAACTTGGACTTTTGCTTTTCCACCACAATATTTACAGGTCTCAACAGGATTCAATTTTATATTTTAACTTCTTCTTCATGTATAGGAGGGCTCAATTTGCAGCAGCAAGTAGCATTTACAGGGCTGACAAGCCAAATACAGTATTTGGAATTTGCCTTCTGGGCAGGAGGTACCTGAATTCAGACAGATATGAGGCCAGAGGGTCTGAAAGCTCCCTTTGTTTATTTTTAATCTACGTGTACTCAAATTTGGGGCATGAAATGGATCTGTAGTTTTCTGATCCTTCCTCATAATGCCTTGAAAAGGCCCAGGATTTCTCCTGAGATCATTTTCTGAGCTGTGAATTTGAGCACACTTATACATAATTTTATCCTTTGCTTTTAAATAGAAATGTTTTAAATGGCTTTAATTCTATAGAGAGATTAATTTCATTTTAGCATAACTAACTATATGCCTTTAATCTACATGCATTTTTATGCATTATTTCTTTTTATCTTATAAGCTGCCTTGAATCCCAGCTTTGATCGAAAGGCAGGATATAAATAAAGGAATACAATACAATACCTTTGACCAAGATGATCAAAGGTCTGGAAATCAAGCCTTATGAAGAATGACGGAGGGAGCTGAGTATGTTTACCAGAAGAGAGGACTGAGAGCAGCCAATTCTTTTAATACCCTTGGATGTAGTTCGTCTGGCTCTGGAGACTCAAATTCATTTTAAGTAGCCAGGTATTCTTGTACTACCTCTAGCTATTCTGTGCTGCAGTTCCCCTACTGTATGTATCATCTACTCCAGGTTGAGCTCGGGTTTTGCTTTTGGGAGAAGACTGAGGCAAAGAAAGTGTTGAGTAGTTCTGCTTTTCTCTGGCCATTTCTGCACTAACCTGTTGAAGCCTCGAAGGCCCCTCCCTAAACTGCAAACCCTAGAATTCCATAGGATGTTGAAAATGGAATAACAGCACTATAACAGTGCAGTGCAGAAATGGCCTCTGTCTCCTGTTAGCATTTCACCATGTTCTACCACAGTGGCTCTACTGTTCCCTTGTTCTTCCTTTTGCTATAAACATAACCAAAAAGCCATTTTTTATTGTTTTTAACCTCTCTAGAAAGCCTGTGCTTGTTCTGCACTTACTTTTTTCTGACTTACACCCTACATGTGCTTGCTATTCATATGAATTCTTCTTTGATTTCTTGTACATGTCCCTCCTTCTGAAATTTTCTGCCCAAAAAATAGTTTCCTATGAAATTCCTATGAAAATGGTGAGAGGCCTGGAAGCCGTGCCCTATGAGGATAGACTTAGAGAGCTGGGTATGTTTAGTCTGCAGAAGAGAAGGTTAAGAGGGGACATGACAGCCATGTTTAAATATCTGAAGGAATGCCATATAGAGGAAGGAGAGGCCTTGTTTTCTGCTGCTCCAGAGACCAGGACAAGGAGCAATGGATTCAAGCTACAGGAAAGGAGATTCCACCTGAACCTCAGGAAGAACTTCCTGACGGTCAGGGCTGTCTGGCAATGGAATCTGCTGCCTCGGAGTGTAGTGGAGTCTCCTTCTTTGGAGGTTTTTAAGCAGAGGCTGGATGGCCATCTGTTGGGAGTGCTTTGAGGGTGTTCCTGCATGGCAGGGGGTTGGACTAGATGGCCCATGTGGTCTCTTCCAACTCTACATTTCTGTGATTCTATGATTCTATGAAAGCTGGCTCTTTGCTGGACATGGACTCACTCTGACCCCTCATAAAGAAACAAATTTCTGCACAGCCCTCCATATTCCTGAATGACCAGGATCACCCTGGTTCTCACCCATCCCCAAAAACAGGAGTTCACATTTTACAGCTATGCAGCAGACATAAATTCAACAGGCCCTGCTTTCTTCATCATCAACACTTCTATTCTTGTTGTTTGGTAATTGTATCCTACACAGAAGTGCTGAAGGGCCTGATCTTTACTGGTGAACATATATGACTTAGGTACAAACTATCTGAAAACACTCTCTCTCCTGTTCTCTTCATATGTGCCTGCCTGAGTCTTATGATCGTTGGAGGAAGACTTTCCGTCTCACCACTCTCCAAGGCTTGGCTGCTAAGGGCATGAGAGAGGGCCTTCTTGGTGGCCGCTGTTAGCGTCTGGAAATCTCTCCAGACACACATTCTATCTGCCCTCTCCTTCTGCTGTCTTTTCACCAAAGATCACGTTTAAATGGCCTTCAGCCTTGGTTGACCAGGGTGGAGTGGTGTGAACCTGTATTTATTTATTTTTTTGTACATACAGTGTATTTTAAGTGTTTCGATTGTTTCAGTCCTTCATGTCTCAAAAGTCGTGTTTTAATTCAATGTATGGTTTAATGCTTTTTAAATTTATATATTCCAGATTGTTTTAGATCTTCTAATTTACACTGCAAGCTCCTTTGAGCCCCATTCCAGAGCAAGGTGGGATACAAATGAATCAAACCACTCTGCTGTCCCTAGAATAGGGCCTCTCACCTCCTCTCCACCTTGAGGCTGCTTTTATTTCTGACGCCGCCGCCGCCGCCATCATCATCATCATCACTCCACTTCCTTTCCTCCACCATTACTAAGCCGACGGAAACAAATGATGGCTGGGTGAGTGTCAGGAGGGCTTTCTGATGACTGGAGAATTTCTGAGGCCTTCTTCAACTTCCTTCGCTTCACGAAGTCTGACTAACGCCGCTTCTGAGCAGCGCCTCTGCTTCGCCTTCCTGGGGGAGGGAATCTCCTCCACGGCCACACACGCGCCACCCGGGAGCGCGCGCCGGGGAGCGAGGGCTCGGCAGAAGAGGCGGCCCGAACTGCAGGACGTGGGCATGACGTCAGTCGCCTTATATGGACACCGCCGCGCGGGGCTCTGGCCGCGTTCATTCAGAGAAACTGCCTCTTCTTGTCAGCGGAATTCCCTGGCTGAGTCCGGGGAGGGGAATGCAAAGGCGGGGAAGGGCGCACCGTAATCGCAGCCGGGAGGGGCGCTAAGGGAACCGGCTGGCCGCTCCTCCGGCGCTGCTTAAAAGCAAAGGGGAGCCTGGCCACAGCTCCAGGGCCGCCCTTTGTCCGAGGCTGAGGGAGGAGGGGACCGGCAAAGATGAAGGTAACCGCGCTCAGCTCCCGGCAGCTCAAGCAGCTAGTCCGCAAGGAGGCTGCCCGGTGCCTGGTCCTGGATTGCCGGCCCTATCTCTCCTACTCGGCCTCTTGCCTTCGCGGATCTCTCAACGTGAACCTTAACTCCGTGGTCATCCGCCGCGCCCACGGGGGCCCCGTCCCCTTGCGGTTCGTGGTCCCGGACGAAACGGCCCGCGCGCGGCTGCTCTTGTCGCCGCCGCCGCCGCCGCCGCCGCCTCGCCCCGAGCGAGGTGAAGGCGGCGGCGACGGCGCCGCGGTGCCGTCCGGGCTCCTGAAGGCGGTGATCGTCCTGGATCAAAACACTCGGCACTGGCGGAAACTCAAGAAAGAGAGCACGGCTCAGATCGTGCTGAACACGCTCCTGGCGAGCCTGCCCGAGGCTGGAGCCAGTGTCTGCTTCCTGAAAGGTAAGGGGCAAAGGAGGGCGACGCGCGGGGAAGGAGGGACGGAGGGACGGAAAAGAGCCCCGTCGGCTGGAAGTCCGCCTCCGGCTTCCTCCAGGCAGGGGGAAAGCGGGGAGGATTCGCTCGAGTGCCGCTCTTGCCAGGAGGGTGCCGCAAGGGACGGGGCACGGTCGCGCCCCCACAGTTCCCTCTCCGGTCCCCGTACGCACAGGGGAAGGCGCCGGAGCGTCGGGTCCCCGCTTCGCCGGCCGTAGAAGGCGGCAGGATGCGGAGGGATCGGACACCGGACAGCCACCTCGACGTCCTAGGCCACTGCCTCACTAGCCTGCTATAGCGCTATTATTCCACGTTCAACATCCTATGGAACCCTGGGGCTTGCAGTTTAGGGAGGGGAACAATAGCGCTATAGCAGGCTAGTGCGGAAACGGCCGAGACATAGGAAGGTGTCGCGGGGCGCACCACTGGAGTCTCCCTCCAGTTTCTTCCGCATAGCCATTAGTTTCCTCGCTACAGATCTGGAGGTTCCTTTGCCTGGGTGAAGACCCACCAGGAATCTCAATAACCCTAGACTGCAAAGGTCTTTCAGGCCGGGAAGTGCTAAAACTCCCATAAGATGGAGGTGTGTGCCTCGACGAAACCAGAAGAGACCAGAAGTCATGTAGAGGGCTGGTTGTGTTAATGTTTACAAGTATAGGATGTTCCTGCAGTCTGTTTAAAAGGTGGACTAATGGGCCAAGGAGGTTCCAGGACAGGATATTTACCCTTTCTTCTTTTCAGAAAAATGAGAAAGAGTGGAGTATTCAGAGGCCACAAAAAGAGAATCTAAGCCAAGACCTGGCTTAAAAGTAGTATATATTTTGCTGCGTTCCAGGTCAGTGCATATCCATACACATCTGGAGCTGCAATGTATACTAATGTATACAGAGAGACTGCAGGGTTGTTAGATGGGAACAATAGGTAGGTTTTCCCTACTTTCTGAAAAGTTTTGCGGTTGTGGAATAAGAGTGGTGATGGGAGGAATTTGGTGGGGAAATAGCTTCATGTGTTACACTGGCTGAAAACTACCCACTGCAAGTGCTAAAGAAAGGGATAACTTTGTATGGCTAATCATGATTAGCACTGACTCTGAATGAAAATATCCAAGTCTAGGTTAGCTTCTGTGGAGAAGGGGAAATGTGTCCTTGAAACAGGAAAATAAATCAGCCTTATTGATGTGGGCAAGTGTCCAGAATTCCAATGTTCTTGGAATTTTTTTTTTAAACTTCTTGAGGTTCTGCTGGTGCCTTTGGCTCCCTCAGAATTGCTATGTTAGCTTTAGTAAATGTACCTGAAAAGCAGCGAGGTGGAAGGAGTGAGGAGAGACCAAGGTTATAACACTACCAGAATGCTTTTAAGTGAAAGGAAGTCTCATGTAAAAACCCAGCAGTGCCACCTAAAGGGCAGCTCCCTGTAAACTACTAAATTAAATACCTTACTAAACATACTGCCACTTTGTTCCTTAATTTATGAGACTCCTAGGGCAAAATAATAAGTAAACAATTGCCTCTTTATGGGGGGCAATAGGATAATTCTTTTGTTAGGACCAGTTTAAAGTCTGAGTTCATCCTATTAAAGGTATTGTGTGGACTGCATGTGGCGTTTTTTTCCTGAGTAAAAGTGGATTTTTCCTATAATGGGCCAACAGGGTAACTTGTGTGTGTGTGTGTGTGTGTGTGTGTGTGTGTGTCTGTATGTTTTAATATTTTCCTTGTTTCTTTGTATATCTTTTCCAATATGCTAGTGTTTCCCTCCTTTATGGGTGAAGTGAAACCTCTAAGACTGTGGTCTAAATTCAAACAGGTTCTTTGCATTGTCTTCAGTGATAACAAGTGTGTATAAAATAGGCTCACTGATACGCAAAAAGATTCTGAGCCATGGCTGTACAGCCAAAAGGGTGGATGCAATCAGAGGCAGAAGGAAGAAAATGTTATGAATGAATTGTAAGAGTTCATCAGAACTGCGAATATGTTCCCATCTCCTAATTATTAAGATCCTTACTATTAATATCACGGTTTTCTTATTTTAGTGTTCACATCTTGGTTCAGGTTGGGTTATAAAATGGTTTTGGCTGTAGCACTTCAGGACAGCGTTATACTGTTTGAGATGCCATTCCTGTCCTGTTTTCCCCCTACTCCAAGTCCTCCTTAGAGGAACTACATCACATACAACATCCTCTGGCCAGCCTGAGTATGCTAAGATGGCTGATTCTATTTACTTTTTGGATCAATCCTCCTCCTTGCAGTATGTTTTTCTGGTCTACTGTTACAGTGTGAAAGGCTGAACCACTTTTGCCAGGCTATCTTTAAAAGTGCTATCAGTGTTAAAGTTCTTGTTTAGTAGAGCAAGGACATTTTCATATGTGTTGTCCTAGTAGGAAACTCTCCACAAGTGAAAGAGAGGGAATATTGTTCTGAATGTATACCCTTAAATAGAATGCTGTAAAAATTTTTGCCACAGGCTGTATTTATCATCTGGAAACTGACTACATTGATAAATTGTGTGTGAGTCACAAAACCAAAATTGTTGCTTCTCTTCAGATTCTTGCTATGTTTTAACCCCTCTCTGAATGTTCCCCATAAAATAAGAGGAAAATCCTGGGGTTTATCCCAAGTGGTTTTGTCTGTATAGTGATGTGAATGTGAATACACCGTGAAGTTCCTAAGTGGGGTTGTACACAAGCAGTCATAAGAAGATAAAGGCATGAGTCAGAACTCATGTCAGCTAACAGCTACCATAAGCAGCTCCTACCCTATACTTCAGGGAATTGCTTTTTTTACTGCTGAATGGCATGATCCTTGTCAGGCTTTTTCCCATTCCCTCTTGTAATTTTTGAAAGCTTTCAGGTCTTGTTCCTTTAATGCCTCTAATCTATACAAATAGGGGCAAAGATTTTGTGTCTTGTTTTTGCTATGCATGTTTGTCTGTGAATAGATTGGGGCTGATGCTAAACTGAGATTCGAATACTCCATTAACTGTAGACTCACCTAGTGATTTCACACACAGTTTGATAATTATGAAATTACCCCTAGGCTACAGGGATATAGATGTGATATGTGTTAACATAAAAATCTCATCAAATGGCAACATGTCTCTTAAGATGAAGGTGGGATACTTTTACTATAAAATAAACAATTTTTTTCTACAAAAGAGATGGTTTAGATGCCTTTTTAAAATTTCTGGTTAATTCTACAACCACTTTGTAATTGCTGTGCCTAGAATTTTAATCTCTGGTCATGAAAATGTAACATATCTCTCTCACACTCAAAACACTGAAGAAGATGAGTAATGTCCTATTAACAGAACTAACAGCAGCCGTGTTCCACTACTGAGGGGAAAAGAAGCGTCTGAGTGCCAGAGGGCTTAATGAAAAGGTGACTCATCTTAAGAACAGCCTGCAAATCTCCTGATCCCGTAGGGCTTCTGTTACTAGTCACCTGCTAAGCCCAAACACCATCCATCCCAAATCAATGAGGTGGGCTGGTTGTATAGAGATCCAAAAACAAGTGCATAAAATTGATATCATGGTTAAGTAATATCTTTAGAACACCTGTCTATGAACTGTCAGGAGGTCAAGGAAAGGTTAGAAGTCTTTTAGAGGAAGGGCAGGCTATTGGCAGTCCATGTTTTGTAATGAGGCTACTGAGATTCTTAGAACCCATTCTGATCACAGAAATGCTCAAAAGGGTCATTCTTGTCTTCATGAATATCAGTTGCTTGTGTCTGTGTTGTGTTTTTAGTACCCTCTTTGGCTTTCAACTTTCTGTACTGTAGTTAATAGTCCTTTTCTATATATTGCTAGTTAGCTTGTGTGGGAGCTTCTAATGAGAGTAAAGTAAATGATGGAGATGCAAATCTCCTGTATTGGGAACTCACCAAATGACATCCATAAAACAGTCTTGTGGGAATCTATTGGAGACTAGGCTTACTGACTTCAGAGTGGCTCCCTAGATGAGTATTTCTTTTGTCAATATCCCTTTAAGAACCCCTGAGTGTATATTTAGATCTCTTCTGGAGGGCACAATCACAGCACTGTGATACCATTTTAAGGGTCACTGCTGCATCCTGCAGAATTCTATGATTTGCAGTTTGGTGTGCCACTGGAACTCTGGCAGAGAATTCCAACTGGTTCACAAAACTAGAAAACCCAAGATTCTGTTAAGATGGAGCCACAGCTGTTAAAAATGGTATCAAAGTGCTGTAACCGAGTAGTATGAAAGACCTTATTCAGGCAAAGTAGAAGTTTAGGAATGTGGGGCTTAAAAAGTGAACTTTTTTTAAAAAAAAAAAATCTAAATAGGCTTCCTGAAGTAAAGATTCACATAGTCACTCTGTTTAATGCAGTTATTTACCTTTGGAATGATGCAACAATAAGACATTTTCTGTGATATGGTTATTCCCTGAGTGAATCATGGCATTTGGTTAAAGACTAAAAATATGTTTTATTTCAGCAAAAACATGGGACACAGAAATACGTGTAGTGCAATTTGGTGGAGACATATGTCAGAGCCTTCTTGGTGGCTGCTCCAGGCTGTGGAATGCCTTTTCATGAGAATCTAGGCTGCTCCCTATATACTCTCTTTCTGTTGGCAGGCAAAGACTTACTACTTCATACAGGCTTTTGTACACTAATTGGCAGCTGTTCCTCTCTCTTATTTTATATATGTTCTTAAATAGTTCTGCTTGACTGCTTAGTTTTAATATAATAGCTTATTTAGTTGTTTTTAAGGTAATACTTACTGACTTTTAGCTATATTGTTTTAATTTGTTGTAAGCCAGTTTGGGTCCTGTGCTGGGAGAAAAGAAGTTTGATGAAGGTGTTTTTGATGGTGCATATTTTCCAGGATAAATCAAATGACAAGCTCTGAGTTAGAACATAGCAAATCTAATTTGTGTCCTGTGAGCTTTTGCAGATCTGTGTTTACAGTCTAAAACCACTCATTTGGGGCTACTTAGCTATCTGAGCCCATCATAGAATTTCATTAAGTTTCATGACACTTAATGGATCCATTTCATTTGCCAGAAGACAGAAGAATGAAGGTTATTAATCAGTACACAACAGCCTCTCTCAATCAGCATTTCCTTAAATGAAGACAAACATAAGGCTGTTCAGTTTTAAAAGAACAAAGTAAAGGGAGAATAAATGGTTACCGTTAATCTTATTCCCTTGAAACTGATCCAGCTGATTTCCATTTGTGATCACTATGATCAATTCTTAACAGGTACAAATCTCTCTTTTGCTGTCTTTCCTTAATTGTGAGTTCTTCAGCTCTAGCAGAGACTTACCCCTACCTCTCTTGATGAAACTCCTCAGGCAGTGAGTGTTGTCACAGTCCCAAAATTTAATTAGCTATCCAGCACAAATGAGTGACTTCCTTGGCACCAGTACCCTACTAATATGTGTTTTCTTCTCTGCTTTCTTTCATTTCAGGAGGTTATGAAACCTTTTATTCACAATATCCTGAATTCTGCATAGATGTAAAACTTGTATCCCAAGAGAAGACTGAAACTGAGAGAAGCAGCAGCAACCTCAGCGAGAAGCAGTGCATCCAACACAAGCCAGCATATGATCAGGTGTGTTTAGGGGAAGATATGACTAATCCCACCCACGCTTGGGCTCCTTGGGGGCTCATTCTGTCATCATCCTCTTCCTAACTGACTGGTTCACTCTTTTCATTCATGTCTGGCAATGTGACAAAAGAAGTCAACATCCGTCTTTGTCATATTTCAGATAATGGTGCTGAGTGTGTGTGATGCACTTTTGCAGACAAACAGCCTTCAGCGAACAGACTAGTGGCCTCAAATCAAAGCTGCATAGTAGCATTTCCCTTCTTTTCCTTGTTCATATATATCCTCAGAGAAGAAAAGAAAGTTTCTTATTATGTTCCAAACATGAATTAAGAACCTTTTCATTTTCTGCAATGATTTCTTTGCTCTCAAGTTTTGATGATAACCCTGGCTTCTTCAAATCTTTCATTCGTGAGTGAATTAGTCAATCAGTTCTCTCTTTGAGTCCTCCTCACTGAAATCTTTTAAGGGCAGGCTGTGTTGCTGCTAAGGGACCATTAGGATCAGCATAGAACACAAAGCAATTCTTGTGCCAAAGCCTGAGCAGTAGGTTTGAACCACCACCTTGACACAAATTACCATCTTTTGCAAAATACTTCCTGTCTAGTTTTCTGATGTTGCTGATTGCAGTGATGTCTGGAAATGCCCTCAAATGATTCCCTACAGGCTAGTCTGTTGAGTCCTTTGACTGAGGAAATGAAAAGTGGCAAGAGAAGACTTGTAATTATGTGGTTCTTTGCTTTCCAGGGTGGCCCAGTGGAGATCCTGCCTTTCCTGTACCTTGGAAGCGCCTACCATGCTTCCAAATGTGAGTTCTTAGCCAATCTGAACATCACTGCACTCTTAAATGTCTCCAGGAAGAGTTCTGAGACCTTCACAGACCAGTACTGCTATAAGTGGATCCCTGTGGAAGACAACCATACAGCAGACATCAGCTCACACTTCCAGGAGGCAATAGAATTTATTGGTAGGTGTGTTTTCTCTATATAACACATGAAGAGTAACAATCATATAACTTGAGGTCATCAAAATCTGCTACTATTCAAGCACTATTCAGGAACAGTACCAGTCCCACTGAAGTAAATGGCAACAATGCCTATTGCAGGCATCATTAGAGGTCCTTCTGACAGGTCCCAATATCTCCAGAGAGAGATGAAATCTGAGAAGGAGGAGCACTTCTTCAGCGACTGTGTGGAAATTCTGATAGTCCTTCCTGTAAGAGTAGAGTTTGCCAGAGAGGGCTCCTTTTCCTTTAATTGTTCTGTAGAAGGGGGGATTTCAGCAGGTGTTGCTTATTACCTGGTTGTGTGACCAGCAATACTGCTATAATTCCATTTTCTACACAACCATTGAAGGTACAAGAGCCCTCCAGCCTTCACTCTGACAACCCTACTTAGGAGGCCTGCATCTCCTGCTTCCTACTAGTCTTTTGTGCAGCCGTTAAAACCTTCCTCCATAGAGAGGCTTTCCCTACCATACATGGTTGCTCCATGATTTATAACAGAGTTGGACAACTGTGTAGACTGGCCAGGGACCAATTTCCTTGTCTGACACTCCCTCGCCCCTGCAGGCCACAACTCTTTAGATCAAGGCCAAATACCTCCACTTTTTCTCTGCGGTGCTTCTTAAAATGGTGACAGGAAATGCTAGTATGTCAGCAGAAGAAAATAAAGGTATCTGGATGGTGGTACAGGGTTCTGGAGTCCTTGTGGACATGGGGTGGAGGGCCCTTTTCTATTTGGGGGCAAAAGACTTGGTTCTATTTGGTTCTAAAATCATACAGATTTTTGTTTGTTTGTTTACAAACTTGGGAACTACAAAAATGGGGTCTAGGGACTTCATGCAGACCACAGGCTACACTATGCCCACACCTGCTTTAAACTATCTGATTATGGCTTCAATCCTATCGCTATTTACCTAGGTGTAAGCTTCACTGTACTCAGCAAGCCTTATTTCTGAACACAGAAATAAAGGATAACATGGATACCTGCTAAACTGCAAAAGAATATCAAGTGCAGTGGTCCTTAGCATGTGATCCTTCAAGTGTTATAGACTTGGTCTTCTATAATCCCTAACTATTGATCATGCTGGCTATGGCTTCTGGGCATTGAAGTCCAATGCCTCTGGAAGGCAAGAGGTTGAGAATTTTAAACCTTTGAGTATGTAGAGAAGATAGGATTGCTTGGTGGTACAAATTATTCTCTACCTGTGAGGCCTAAGGAATTTAAATTAGTGCTTCAAATAATTTGTTGCTTTTTAAGAAAACCATTACCAAGATGTTGGCATGATTCTAGAGACACTTTTGCCATTAACATGGAAATCCCAGCTACTATGGCATAAAGCAGGGGTGAGAGTTCTGGAGTCTCTTCCCCCAAATGTAATTGGACTGCAGGTCTCACTGGTATTAGCCAGCATAGCCAAGGTGAGGAATGCTGAGAATTGTGATCCAACAAAATTTGTAGAGTTGTGTTTGCCCAGAAAGGCTAAAAAAACCTGAGCTGTCCATAAAAGCTAAAAAAAAAAAGTGAATTAGGAAATTTCAGGTTCATATTCAGACCCTGCCATGAATTCACTAGGTAGCCTAAAGTAAACTGTCATCTCTCTGCCCAAGTTTCTTGTCTTCAGTATGAGGATAATAATAGTGACCTTCCTGGCAGGGTTGTGAAGATTATTGATAGTGTTTAATGTACAGCAGAAGTATTTTAAAATGCCTGTTCATGCAATACTGTTTCCTAAACTGTATGCAATGTCTTTGCTTTTACACTGAGATCTGATAGATCAGATTGATCTCATCTGGTATCCTCCAGATTTTCTTCTTCATAGCCAGGCTGGCTGAGGTTGAGGAGAATTGTAGGCCAAAACATATAAAGGACACCATCTTGCAAAAGGCTACTTGTCAATGCTACATCTTTAAAAGCACTTAGTAGTCACAGAATAACAAAGTTAGATTATTCTGAGCAGAATACTTCATGCTATGTCCATTTAACAACTATGTTTCACAGTAACACAAAACTTGAACATTCATTTCTCAAGCTAGCCAAAGCAGGGTGAGTTCTATTTTTAATCTACACATTTTGCACAAGCAGCTTATTTTCAGCAATTTCTTTTTAATCTTGTAACAATAATTGAATTGTGTGTGAGTAACCTTGAGGCGTCCCATTGCGTAAAATGGTAGTTCTGCCTAAGCCATTTATAGCCTGACTTCAGTCCAAGTGCCACTTATCATGGGTTCTAATTAGAGATTTAAGACTCGTTTATTGTGCACTTTGTGGTAGAAACCCCAGGAATCTGGGACTTGACATCCCTGCTCAAAACCCATGCTGAGTGCCTACCAAAAGAGCCCATAGGATGAGGAGAAAAGCAGCACCTTTCATGCTCTTAACCAATCAGAAAATTGACACATCTCATCTCATTGGAGGGAGCATGCAGTACGCCCACACCTTTTACTGCAATGCCATGCTGTTTCTGAAGGGTGCCTAGCTGTGCTTCATTATTTTTGAAGCATTGTAGTATTTGTCCTGTTAGACCTCTCCTGCTGCAATTTGGCCACATATGAGGGAAGGAAATCTCTTATCTTTATCTTCTACTACATAGCCATTAAGAATTTTTTTTTTTACTAAATGTGGTAAAAAGCAAAAAGGGAAATTCATTTTCTGGCCTGCTGAAATGAATTTCCCATCTGTGATTTCATTGTGTGCACACAACTCATGTATGAAATGAGTTGTGAAATCAGACTTGGGAAATCACTTCTATAATGATATACTACCATCATTAAGGGCATCCACTTGTAATGATAATCAACATCATCAAAGCATTACTACTGTTATTTATTTCTCTAGACTGCACCAGACGGGCAGGGGGCAAAATCTTGGTACACTGTGAAGCTGGAATTTCCCGCTCTCCCACGATCTGCATGGCTTATCTGATGAAAATGAAAAAATTCCGTTTGGAGGAGGCATTTGATTACATCAAACAACGTAGGAGTCTGATCTCCCCGAACTTTGGCTTCATGGGCCAGCTGCTTCAGTACGAATCAGAAATACTGTCTTCAACACCAAGTCCTCCTGTCTCTTCTTGCAAAAGGGATGCAGTATCTTTCTTTGCTGAAGAGCTAACTCGGAGCAAAAGTTTTGAAGGTTCCTGTTTTGCATTTCCTACCTCAGTTTTGAATTCTGTGCCCATTCACTCACCAGTCCATCAGCTGAAACCCAGTTTTAACCCAATTGTTGCAACTTCGTCCTGCTGGACCCTCTTGGGAACAAGAGACAATACAGTCCCATGAACTCAATAGAGAGACAACTAACAAGACATTTCATCAACATCAAATACAGAGGACCTCACATATTTCAAATAAAACTAAATGCTTTGAAGTGGTTGCCCACAACCGGAAGAGGAATTGTGGTTTTACGTTGGCATGAAGTCATGGTTCAATGCATTTCAGCTTGAGTTAGCCAGGCCATTTCAAGATGTCCAGCTAACTCCTGTTTTTTAGCTCATCTCATCCTAGTATTCTAGTCAGAACTTTTAAGATACTTTTCCTCCTCCCAGAAGTAATGAAGTATCCTTCATTATGGCTAGGAATATATGTTTAGGAACACCAGATAGTTCAAGCTTTTCAAAGGAGCGAATGTCATTAATGAAAGAAAATGTGTACATTTTAAGGAGCTTTTTAAAATGATTTCCAGAATGTTTGTGCATCCACTACTGTACTTCCATATTACCCTGGAGTAAAGAACCACTTTTTTTTTTAAAAAAAGAGTCACTCAGATTGTCCAGTTGCTTCTCAGTTCCTGTCTCCCCCCTCTCTCTCTCATAATTATAGCCTTGTTTTAAAGTGCAAGCAATAAACAGCTGTGTCAAGAGAGCAGAGCTGTAATGAGAAGCACAATGTACAAGAGAAGCAAAGCATGACATCTTTGGTAGTGGCAAAAAACTTGAACCTTTGCCTTCTTGTTGTTTGTGTGGGTTCTTTTTTAAATATCTTGTGCAGCAGGATACAAATGGATTTGAAAGTGGGAGGAGAAGAACTCCCCTTTTCCCCATATCCATCAATACGCTATCACTTATTGCTCTACAGCTGGAGCCAATGTCAGAAGTCTATCCTTTCCTGAGAGCCACAGGGGTGTATCATTTTCTGGATTAGGTAACAGGATGTAAAACATGTTGGGAATTAGAGTTTCCCAGGATGTTAACCCTCTTCAGGAAATTCTATGAAAGCTAAAACTATTAGGAATCAGGCTTCTTTTAGCGGAGCAGCAGAAAAAGCATTCCTCAATCTCTGTGTGGCTTCCCTGGACTGAAACTGACTAAGAAAACAAAACAAGGTAGGCAGTTTCAGGTTACAGACTTAGAAAAGTTTACTAACGGCTTTTATATTTACATATGCATTGGGGATCCTACATCCTAACTAGCTAATGAATAGATCAGGTAGAATAGTAGCTTCCTTCTTAACTCACCATCTTCTTGATGGAGATGTGAAAGAAACATGGACAGAGAGAAGGAAGGATAAGCAAAAAGGTCTAAGAAGGGGGGGTATCTTTTTATAAGACCGATGCCCCTAGGAACTATCCTGGGTCACATGATCTGGTCATCTGAACACCAAAGGTATTTATAACCATGCATTTAAATGATACAGGAGTAAATGGTGAGGCTTCAAGTGAGAAAGGAGAAGGCTTTAGCATGCAAAGGAAAAGAAATCCTATGCTATCTAAGCCTCGCTTGCCCTAAAACAAAAATGAGGGAGAGAAAATGCTGGAATTTTCCCAACAAAGCAGAGTTAAGGAGATATTCCAAAGTGGCACAACAGAGAGCTAGAATGGGCAAACCTTTGCTCCTCTAAGTGTCTTAGGTTACAATTTTCATAATCTCTTATTTTTTATCATGTTGGCTGGAGTCTTTAGGAGCTGCAGTCCAAAAGACTTGAAGGGTCCATGCTTCCTTTTTTCTGCCATAAAGGGATTATGGGAGTGGAAGGCCAAAAAGATTTCAAGAGGGCCATGTTGTCCACCACACAGATTTGCTATTGCTTATTTTATTCCTAGCACTTCAAGGTGGAAAGACCAAGCTGCAATATATGGAAACACATTGTTTCACAGCTATGTTGGGTTTAACACACATAACTAGAACAGATAACATAGCTGTAATTTACATCACTTACTTGACTATGGCTAGGACACACCTTTGAGGAGGAGGATGTCCTCATGCCATTTTTGTACCAATAGACCTCTGTTGGTGGGGGGGGGGATATGACTTCTTCTTTCTGAAAACATACGGGAAGCAATCCCATAGTGACTGGCCATGTAAAGAAATATTTTAGAAATCTCACATTTATCCAGTGAAATTTTTTTTCTGTAATTATCTGAATTTCTGGGGGAAAAATTCGGGGAAAAAGATTGTGGCTTGGGTGGGCTTTGCCAACAATGCAGCTTCCCAATGAAATGTTACCACTCTTGTGTAATGTCTCCCTGAATGCCTTGTGGCTTTCTGATTCTTATGTTGATCTCTTCCATGTGACAGTTCTCGATAACTTATTTCTTAGCGAATTAGGCCTTTTTTTAAAAAAATGGAGATCTGTATTTCCAGTTTGTATGTCTGCAGGTGGCTCTATGTTCTGCTGTTTGTTCTATCATATTTTCCTAAATATGGAAAATGGCAATAATTGCCTGGAAAACTTGTGAATGTGAATGAAGACTTTTGAAAAAAATAAAGTTATAAAATATAATTGAGAACCTTTTGCTTTGTAGATGAGATACATTGAATCATCTTGTGAAAAGCATCAGTCTTCAACTTGTAGCTCAAATAAAAGACTGTGGGTTGGGCCCAGGATTTGCTTTCTGTAGGAGGAAAGTCTCAGCTCGTACAAAATGTGCCTCTGCCCAGGCAGGTTGCACTTTCTCAGCCTAAGAGGAAGGCAATGACAAACCTCTGAATATATATTGACAAACCACCCCTATGATAGGATTACCTTATTTGAAGACACACAACACTAATAGACCGCAGCAGAAGTCTCTTGCTGTTTCTTCTGAATCACTATATCAGCAAAACTGGTTGAAACGGGTTTTCCATATACAAGTTGGTTTGAGGGAGATATAAAGGGAGGAGTTGCAGTGGAATAAAAGAACTGCCTGCTTCTAGTTCACTGGATTCCATCAGCACATGTTCACTATTGATCCCTGCCTATCAGTGCTGAACCCAAGCACTTCTAAAAAAGGGATCAGCAATCTTAACAACTCACAATTATCTCAAAACTACAACTGATTATTGCAATTAAACCATTTTGCATTTACTGTCAAGGCAGCTTCGCAGAGTGAGTCCTCACCACCTTTACTCTCTTTCTGTCCAAAAGACCTCATGATAGAGTCACCGTAAGTCAGAATCAACTCGAAGCCACATAACAACAACAACAAAAATAGCATTAAAAATAACAGAAGGACACGATGGGAGACTACACTGACTGGGAATACATAAAACCTGCAGATATGGAATATATATTGCAATTCTACTTCTGGCTTAACAGTTGACAAAGAATAATTCTCACTACCAGATGTTGGTTGAGATCCCGAGTTAGGGAGATGTAGCATGGACTTCCACCAGGCAAAATCATGCCATATCTTTTCTTTCATGCCCCAAATGCCATCCTTTACTTCCTTTAGCCTCTGTGCTAATACAGCCATTTACTGATCAATGGAGGAGGTAGCAGTGAAAAATCATCTATCTATGTTCTTATTGCTAGACACTGCTCAACACTGGGGGGTCCTCCAGAAATCCCTAGTGATGACATCATTGCTGTGTGTCCAGCTACAGGAACATAACACTTCTCTGTCACCACTTTGCTCTTTATGGGCCAGTAAATGGCCATATAGGGCAAGGCCTGGAGCAAGTAAAAGGACTTATGCCTGTGTAATTCACTTACTTCCATTGACTGGAAACACCCAAAGTCAATGACATGTATAAATATGTCCTTGATAGAGGAAGATTGGAACCTTTCATCTGCCTCTGGTCAACTTACTCTTAAGAATGTAATTCAAGGCAAACAGTCGGGCACTGTCATTTTTTTTAACACCAATTTGCTGATATAAAAAATTGGTTAGATTAAAACTTATAAATATCCTGCTTGGCATCTTTTATATATTGCTTAAGGAATAAAAAGTAGATTTATGTGTTCCAGAGACACAAGGTTGCTGGGGTTTGTTGGTGTCTCAGGACTAAACAAGGCTGGTAGTGATTTCTATCTCACAACACACAGCCAAAAGTTTCAAGATCTGCTGTGCACTGTATTTCATATAACCAGGTCAATGTTGTTCAAGAGGTATGGTCAATCCCCCACGCAAACAGACTACTACTTTAGAACATGCCCCTGTTTTTGCTGCGATGCACGTTAGTGCCTCATTAGACAAATCCATATGAAAAGCATCAAAGAGATGCCAAGTCAATGTGGCCTCTTAACAATTTACAGGTCTTTAAAGTGCCATGGGACTATCAGTCTTGATATAACAGATGTAACAGTGTGGCCACTTACACATCACCAGAAAAGAGGACAAAAGGCAGTGTAGATTTCCATAAAATTATATATGCTTATTTATACGTATAGATGAAAAACTAGAAATGCTTTTTTATTATTCAAATTGCAATGCATCTCACTCAAGTGGGTAATATTCTGACTGGCTGCCTTGTGTGTCTGGATGGCCACGTTCAGTTTTTTTTACCTCTTATATACACTGATTCTTTGTCTTTAAATTGGACTTTCACTTAAGTAGATCACTGACTTTTGACAATGCTTCATCCAGAAGACTGGTCTCAATAAAAAGGAGATATGTGAGCAGCTTCTCCCTGGGAAATCTCAGGAAAAGGGCTACCTGGAGATAAAAGCTTGAAAATTATATAGAACAAGTACTTCATATCTAAAATGCCCAGGCTTAATTGCAATGCCCTGGCTAGCTTCAATGCACAGATAATGTAATAGTCTAAGGTTTTAAAGACCGTTTCACAAATATCGTTAATGCAACAGTCCTGTAAGGTACGACTATATTACTATTTCTATATTTCTATAATACATTCAGTAATCTATTGCAGAGATGGAGCGCAAACTGGGACATAAAGGCTTGTCCGAGGCCATTTGTGGTGTTTACGGTCAAAGCAATGTTTGAATATAGACATGAGAGTTTGGTGGGGGGAATCCTTTTTCTGACCTGCAGCTCCCAGAATCCCCAAATGAGCCAGCTGGGAGATCCTGTAAGTTATAGGCCAAACAAAGTAACTTCTCCAAACATCCTAGTTCACATTCTGTGCTATATTTTTCAAAAATTCAGTATTATTAAGGAAGGGTTAGAGTCCCAAATGCATTCCTCCTCCCTTGTGGACTGGGGAGAGAATTGGAGAATTGGATTGGGGAAAAGATGCCAACTTATTCTTTCTGCTGCTGAAAAAATCATTTACTATACCACACAAACTGGGAAACTGAAGAGTTTGGGCAGAGGAAGTGGTACCAAGCAGTCACATAGACTTCACTTCTGTGACATTTGTGCTCTGTCCCACTGCTGGCTAATGCTGAGAGACGAGTGAAATCTCTAAATAAGGAATATGAATATAGCTCAGGAGATGGGTTGAGTCATCCGAATGAATCAAAATGAAACACCAACATTGGTAACTTGGGGTTCCAAAAGCAGCATCCCATTTTGTTTTATGTCTACATTTTTTTTAAAAAGGATGGAGCCATTTTCCTCTCACAAACAACATAGTTACTCAGCTATTCATAGGATGCATTAGGCTTATGAGATAAATTCCATTTTCCATTAATGCATTTTTCTCCCTTGTCTACATCCTGATATATGTGCAAACTGTACAGGTACTTTGCAATAGCTACAGTGAATTTGCTGTCTAGTCACAATCAGAAATGTAGCTCGTTTCTTCTTTTCCATTTCATCATTAAGACAGTTTTCCATCTGTAGCAGCAATTTTTATATAAAAAAATCATACTGCTTTTTGTGTTGTCAAAATGATACTTGCATGTATATCATTCTTTTGAGTTTTGAAGTCACTTTTTTGTTTTGTTTTGTTTAATTGCAAGCAGTTAGCACAGTAAACACAGAAGATAATTTTTGGTGCTACTATTTAATTATAGAACATTAAGGATGCAGGCCGAGGGTCACTTCAGAGGAAACCCCATCTAATTCCATGGGAATTCCACCATAAATTATCTTTAATGTGGTCAATTAGCTATCTTCAGGCAGTTGCAGGGCTGCCTGACATAGAGGTGCTCCAGGTGATTTAACAATGTGCAAATACCCTAAAGTTAACAGATCCCGTCTGATCTTGGAAGCTAAGCAGGGTCAGCTCTGGTTAGCACTTAGCACTTGGATGGGAGAATGCCAACGGATACCAGGTGCAGTTGGCTATAGTTCAGAGGAAGGAACTGGCAAAACCACCTCCGAATATTCTTTCTCTAAAAAAATGTTATGAAATCCATGGGATCACCATAAATTGACAGGTGACATGAAGGCGCACACATACACACAAAAGCAGTCAACACATGAGAAGAGAGCAGTTGGGACGTACCAAGGTGGCAGAATTCATTTGTCTTGTGCAAACCTCACACCCTGAGCGTGCATTCTACGTTAGCAGCAGGGCACAGTATACCTCAGTGCCCTGTGCCAGCTAGTGCTGTTGTTAGCTTGGGCTGATGAAACCCTTTTCATGCCCCTGTGCACACAAAGCAGAGCAGCATCTGTCTTACATGAGTTCAGACTTCCTTCTTGAAGTCCAATGCCACTTGTTGGTGGTGTCTGGAGGTAAGTTCTACGTCAGTGAGGTAGTGATCTGCTTTGGGTTTCAGTCCTAGCTTCAAAGGAACTATTCAAAGTCCTGGGTCTATTTATGGAATTGTATTCAGCACCTTGGAAAGCTGCTTCAAAGCCTGGTTGAAAACCCAGAGTGGATTCACCACCCCATGAACATGTAACCTACCAGGCACCACTGGTGGCTGGTTACTGCAGCATATTCTGCAACATGAGACCAACTTGGGCTATGCAAGCTACCATATGGCTTTGGTGAGTTGCTTACAGTTATGTCACCTCTTCTAGCACATATAGTTTCTTCCTTCCACTGCAGTGGATCTTTCACAGATACCTCCAGGTCAGAGATCCGAATGCTCCAGTTTGCTAAAAGATTTCATGCTAGCTGGTCAGCTTATTCTGTCAGCACGTGCAAAAATAAAACTTATATTTCAGACTGATGTGATAGCTGGCCAGCCCCGTAAACACTGAGTGATCAAGATGCATAACAAAGTAGCTAGAAAACCATTTAGCAAATAGGGGAAAATAATAGTTTGGTCATTGCCACAACTATGTTTATTTCATGCCATTGTGGGTCAAATAAAAACTTCTTATATAGAATGTGATACTCTGTGAATCTCATATCTCATTGTAAAAGAAGATTTTTGGGTTTTGTATCAGCTGGGAAAAGGTTATAATGCTGGAATTGGGATTTCAGAGTGGAAATTCCATGAATGAATATTCATACAATTCATGGGATCCAAACAGTCCTCTTTCCAGTTTCCATGCATGCATATATACATATATTAATATATACTATCTCTTCAGGCAGCTGTCTTTCTCTGCCTTCATGAAGCAGCTGTTCTTGGCCTGCAGTTGGTTTAGAAGTTAACAGAGAACTTCATGGCTTGGTACTTTCCTGTGGCTTTGTAACTTCATTGTATTATATATTTTTAAAAAAATTTATTCTTTCTCCTAGCCTGGGACCTAATCAGTTTTTGCAAAAAAGAAAAGCACCAAACTATCTCTTCATTCTTTTGAATTCCAAACAAAAGAAGGATTCACTACAAACATTCATTTATATATGTTTGATTAAGTTCAAGTTGTGGAAGTGAGAGGGAAACCTGAGCAGAATAGTCACACATCTCAACATGAGACTGGGTGGCCTTGGTCATTCCAGCTACATGATCAGTCTATGACTTAAATATGCAACTTTGTTTGATTTACATATCATCTTCATGGGAAGTGAATTAGCTTTTTTTTTTTATGGAATTGATTGCACAAACCTGGAACTTCTCTGCTAGAGCACAGGAAAAAAGAATGGCACACAGCTGAATGTTTTCAGATGAAAATCAGAATGTTCAGATAAGAATAACAGAATAAAAAAACTTGTATCATCTAATTCCAGTTTTGCTGTGACACTTAACCTTTGACATTATGATCCAATTTTGTCTAATACCTCCTTCTACTTGATCATGGAAGATAGGCTGGCAATGATGTCACAAGCTAGGCTTGGAACAGTTTGGTATTCACGTTTACTATTGTAGCACCTTTGCCACCATTGTAAATGTCCCTGATACCCATCTTAAAATCCAGGTAGCCATACAGAGTTCTGTAGTGCTAGTGAACTGAGCACTGAAGCTCATCTACCTCCCACCAGTGATCAGTGGTGTGCCAAGCCAACTGTTGATGGGAAGGAATGAACATGGCATCCTACAGTGCCCTGCTTACCAGTGGGCCAGAACTCTGTCTGTTGGTGCAGATGGCCGGATTTTATGGTGCGTTTCAGGAGACAGATTATAACCAGAACATCATGACTACATATCTGATGCAGGATCTTGGTCAACATTTATGACTTCCAATAAACGCATGCCTACTACTGTATTTGCTGGCATATAAAATGTACCAGCACATAAGACACACCCCATTTATACATCAGCAGATACTATTTGCCAGTGTACAAGACACACTAGCACGTAAGACGCACCTCATTTTCAAACAGCATTTTTTGGGGGGAAAAGTGAGTCTTGTACACCACAAATAGGGTACATTTGAATTTGGACAGGCTTTTTTTAAAAAAAAATGAATACAAATTACTCTCAAACTGTTTTATTTTATTTATATCCTGGCTTTCCCAAGCACAATACTGTTCATAATGATTTATATATTACTAGTGTATTTACCCGGCATTGCCCAGGATTTTATTTTCTCATAGGTAACACTTGTTAGAAATACCTTAGGAATTACCTTACCCTAAGAGTTAGATGCAGTTGAAATACACAGATCTGAGATCCTGTGTCTCTAATTCCCCCAAACTGTGTTGTTCAGTACTTGTAACTTTTGCTCATATTCCCCAATCCAGTCTGTATTCAGAGCTGTTAACATACAAAGATGAGTTTGTGAGGGGGACTGCTGCTAGGCCTTGTCTCGATAGCAACCGGCCTATTCAGAGCTCTCTGGCTGAGAATTCTAAAGGCATGCCAACCCCAGGATTCCATAGAACCTTCACAGCCAGCCAATCATATGAGGTCTTCTCACCTCACACAGCCAATCATACAAGGTCTTCGCCTGCCTGATGCAGACAGACAAGATCACTCACAAACTTTGACTTTTATATAGTAGACGATTACTATGAGAGAAATAAAGAACACGTATTAAAATATCTGTTGTGCATTTACTGCTATCCTTCCAATGGAGAATAGTACCAACAGGAGATTTTGTATACTCCTCTTCCATATGATACTGGTGAATATGGGAGAACTTTTAGCCACTTACAAGGTGTTTCATACATTGCCTGGGAAGTGTACACATTCTCTGGTGTGCACATGGTGACTATGGTAATTCATAGGGAAATGTTTGTGACACTCACATCATCCAGTAAGATTTGGAGAGCACCTTCAGATTATCTTTCTTCCACTCATTGCCTTCTCATGTATTTCCACCTGCATGTCTGTCATTTCTTCTTTCTTTGAAAAACCCATGAAGCGAAAAAGAACTGCTGCAATGTGCCTTCAAATGGCTAGCATGAGGAGCCTTATACAGCTTGAGTACAGACTATATGTATCTCTCTATATAAGCTTCCCGAAGTTTTAAGATCTACTTGGTAAGTCTTTTTCTCAATTTCACCACAATTACTACAGGAACACAGGAGAGGGGCTTCTCAGTAGTCGCTCCCAGGTTGTAGAAGTCTCTCTCATGGAAGGCTTGGTTGGCCCCCTTTTGCCTGTCTTCCTACTGGCAGGCAAAAGATTTTTTATTCAGCAGACCTTTGGATATACTTCATGCGGCCGAACGGGTTTTTAATGGGGCTATGCTTTTATCCTTTTTTAATTTTTAATTTAATTTTTTTTAATAAATTAAATTGAAAGTTAAATTTAAATGTGTTTTAAAATATTTTTAACTATCTGTTTTTTAATAGAATTTTTTGTTTGATTGTTCATTAACTTCTGTTGTAATTGGGTATTTTCAGCTGTAACTTGTTTTTCATTGGATAATTAAATTAATTAAATAGAAAATATGTCCAGAATTTATGCACACTTCATCTAGTGTATCTGACTAATCCTAACAATTCCCACTTCAGCCTTCCAATAAATGTATATCCTGCACCATATCTGAAGGTACAAAGTAGCTAGGATTTGTGCCCATTACCATTCATTTCACACTGACTCCAAACATATGCACAGTATTTACACCTGCACTTGCTTTAAAGCCAAACACTTGCATATTGTTGGCTGAATTTTCCCTCCCCCTGTAAAATACCCCTGTACTCAAATCAAAAGACACCAGGCAACACTTCCTATAATGGCTTAATAGACTATGCAGAGCACGTCCTCAACCACTCTGCAGTTAAGTAAACAGTGCCAGTCCCCAGGTGGGCAGTAAAAAGTGCTTCTACTACTGAGCACTAAAGAGCTAATACAGCTCAGCTTGCCAGATCCAGCTGTGAAGAGCAGCTGGTTTTCTGGCCTTCAGTGAAGTGTGTTGCAGAGGGATCTGCTTTGGTGGATTGATCAGGGGGCCACTCCCCAGGAAGTGGAAAGACAGAAGATGTGTTGTTCTGCTCTTTGTGACAGTCCTCAAAGCTCTTCTGACAGTTCTGATTGCTCCAGACAGCTGGGCAGAACATTTGTTCTGCTTTTCCTTCCTTTGAGCACATTTGCCTGAGATGACTTAAAGAAGGGCCTGGAAAGAATGGGATGGCAGAGCAACTGCGGGAGAGGGAGGGAGGAAAAAGTAGTTGTCAGGAAATGTACTGGGAAGAGGGAATTATGAAGTTTTGGAAGCAAGCATCTGGCTCTCTGGGTTCTAGAAAAAGTTCACCAAGACAAATTGGAGATGCCTGGGGACTTTAGTCACAGTAGGGATGCCAGCACCAGATCTTCATACAAATTTCCCTCCATTCTTGTTGTTTCCACTTCTTTCTCCTCTTCCTGTGACTCTCCCCAAAAGAAAAAGAAGATCTCAAAAGAAAAAGAATTCACTCTTAGAGAAATGCCTGCCTCAGGCTGGAAACATCGAGGGATTCAGAGAGGACATGGTGGTAGTATAGGAAAATGCTTCAGAAGGAAGGCAAAAATACACAAATGAACTAAGCACATACAACAAGTATAAAACACTGACTCAGGCACTGATGTTTCCTTAAAAGTCTTCCTACACGAAGTCATCAGATGATCTATTCCCTGTTCATGTCTTCCACTATTCCTTTGCCTTCACTATCTTGTGGCCTAAACCATGGATGGAAATGTTGGGGCCCTTCAGATATTCCTGGATGGAAACTCCCGGCATTCATCACCACGCTGGCTAGGGCTGCTAGGACTTATAGTCCAACAACATTTACAGGGCCATATGATTACCATCCCTGGTCTAAAACCAGTTGCTAGGCTCTACTACTAGAATAGACTCCATGGTAATTTGGCAAATCCACACTTATATAAGACTGAGTGAAAAGGTCTACTCTGCTTGAGACTCAGTTGTGATTCAGGGTTATGTTTGTACCAGCTACTTTATTTTCCAATCCAGTTTTAATATATGAAGGGAAAAGGTGCCTAACAAGGGCTCAAATTTCTTGAAAATGAAGGAGAGTAGCATATGGACTTTACTGGTCAGAACAGAAGTCCATGAGCTATGCATAAAGTTTCCACGAATTTTGCAAGTGAGCCAGCATGGTGTAGTGGTCTGAGTACTGAACTCAGACTCTGGGACAGCAGGGTTCAAATCCTCACTCAGCTACATAAAATCACTGGGTGATCATGGGCATGTTAACACTCTTTCAGCCTTAGAGGAAGGCAACAGGAAATGTCCTGTGAATAAAAAGAAAACCCTATGATAAGGTCACCATAAGTCAAAGCCAACCTGAAGGTACATACAAGCAACAACAAAACTAGACTGCTCTCCTTCTGCCACAGCTAAACACCTTGCAGAAGGTTAAATCGTGGGCAAGGACTCTGTAAATTTCCCCAAAGCATCTGGATAGCCATTAGAGAAAATGGCTAATTACTTAAGAGTGGGAACCGATTTGCTTAACAGATTTGGGTCAATTGACCTATTTAGCCTCCAGAACATGGTTGTTCTGGACAGATGTATTACTTTTTTCATTCTTGGCATGCCAACTTGATTGTGTGAATTTGTCTTGCAATGTAGCTCAGGTATTCCATTGCTACGTAAACCTAATCTATGCCAAAGCCTCAATAACATTCCAATCACAAAAAAACAAGACCAAAACTATAAAAAGATCCTAATCTTTTCACATAAAGCTTCATGTTGTTATGTTCCAAGAGACAAACTGCTTTAATCTTGCAAAACATAAAGGAATCCAGTAACAGCTTTTCAGACTGACTGAGGAGAAGAAATTTTTAGCCAAAACTTTTGTGGACACAGCCCACTTCATCAGATGCTCATGGTCTTGTTAACAGTGTCCTTTTAACTAAAGCACCACTGGATGACATCTCTTTCCCTGCTTGCTGCCCTCCAGGTGTTTTGGCCTGCAGCCCAAACACTTCTGACTTTATTGCTAATAGAAATTGTAGTTTATAGGGCAGCAGGTTGGGAAAAGCTGCTTCCAAAGACACATCCAGATCTCCTGAGTATGTTTGATTATGTGACTTCAGTGACCCAACAATCCATCCATCCACCCATCCATGCATCTCCCAACATGAGAACTATGGAAGCTCGCAGTGTGGATTAAAACAAAGTACAATTAAAAGAAGAGAGATGATAAAAACTGTTAAAAACAATTAAATAAACTATGTTATTAAACCACCACTAATTTAAAATAGTGGAAATGCATTTAGAATAATCACAACAAGAATAAAATTACAGCACTTGCATCCTATTAAAAGAACCTTCAGTTAATTGCCAAAAAGCCTACTTTAATAAAAAGGCCTTTAGCTGTCAATTCTGACTGGTATCAGAAAACACCCTAAAATAATAAGGCATGGCTGAAGCTGCAGTGCTATATGCACTCACCTGGGATTACAGCTCCATGGACTCCATGGGAAGTGGTTTTGAGTAGACATCTATAGGATTGTGCTGGTGTCTTGGAAAAGATAGCTCCAGAAAGATAAGACTAGGAGTAGATATGCATGTAGTGTTTTCACACAGGCTCACTTTGTTATTTCTTTCTGGCCAAGAATGATATCTTGACCAGAAGGTTAGTGAAAGAATGCCCAGCCTTTGTCATACAGAAAGAAGCTCAAGAGCTGAGGCATATATCAAATTTAGCATAAAGCAACCTGGGCACAAATTCGTGTGCAATCATTCTGGATTTCATGGAAGGAGGGTTCTTTGATCTGCTACGGCCCCATCACCTGGCCCACTTACCTTCCATGCATGGAAGGAGAAAGCCTGATGTTATGACATGGAAGCTCCCCATGAGATTTAAAACTACATGATCTCTGGAGTGGGTGCTGCCAGGGAAAGCCTTTTGGTTTTTTGGAAGGCCAATGTGGCCTCTAACCCCTGGATGTTGCTCACCTTGCTATAAATCATTCAGAGGACGTAGACGGAGAATTCTACACCCTTGACGATTGGAGCTCATTTTCTACCTCTTCTGTCTTTTTCTATTTAACGAATTTTCCCCAGCAAGAGCAAAAAATAGAAATGGGGGGTGGGGTATGGAAGATGACATGGTATGAAGCCCACATAAAATTCTCTGAATTAGGCAGGGTGGTGGTGTGAAAAAAGTTGACTCTGAAATCTTCCTACATACAGAGGAAGTTCATGCTTAGCATCCAGAGCAACCCAGGGACAGTAGTGGGGCTGGACAGTGACAATGCTGAGGAAACTAGAGCACTGAACTTTGCTCTTGCCCAAGTCATGATGAATGTGAATGTCACAATAAAGCTATAATTTACAATTCCTTACAAAAAAAACAGCTTTACAGAAGCATTTGACAATTACTATGTGCTGATTAAGTCAGGTGAATAGGGTTCTATGATACAGGTTAAGGAAGGTGCTGAATCTTAAAAGATTAGATGATGACTATGGAGATATCTCCTCAGGTTTGGAGGGTTTTGATATTTCTTTCCAGGAGACAACAAGCTCATATAATGAATGGTTCTGGGCCTTATGGTCAATTGAAGAGTACAAGTCATAGCATCACTATGATGATGAGTGACCATAGACACTTCCAACCTCCTTCAGCTAGAATAGCAGTGGTATCCAATGCCTCCTATGTCAATGGAGAAGGGAATCTCTTCCAGATTTTAAGTGACTTTTTTTCAAAAAAGCTATCCTAGATGCTCAACCCTATTTCCAAAATAGATTCTACACCCTGGATAGTACCTTTAAAATGTAGACTAAAGTTCAGAGTGGATCTACCACCCCTCTAACATGGGGATCATTGCCACCTCTGTAGAACAGGCTGCAAGAAACTTGCTGGATGCTTTATTTCTGGGGAGCCCCATCACCACCCACATTTTAAAGTGGTGCTGGCTAAATAAGTGGACAATTCAGCTCGCTATAGGCACTTATAGAGAAGGGCAGATCTTTTTTATAGGATTTTTATAAATACTCTTAGCAAACAGTCAGGAATTCAAGGGGACAATAAACCATACTGGAATCATCTAGGATTCCCCACCATCATCAAATGCCCCAACTAGATGAATCAAAGATGTGATTCAGAGAAATATGGAGGTATTCAAAGACACTGGGTTAACTTAAAGAAACATCTTCAGAATTCTTGGAGGTGTAATACAGAGTCTCTTGGTTTCTGAAGTTAGAGGCTTAGATCCATATTCCCTTCTGCCTCCAGTAATATGGCTTGAACTAGCTTGTGTTTAGAATGGTCCTGACCTTAGCAGGTGGGAACCTATATTTGCTAATTCTTCTCTCCCTTTCTCCATATTCTATTCACTCCTAGAAAATCCCTTCAGCTCTCCATAGCAGATTTGCCAAGAACCAGCATAACATGCACTCAGTTGCTACCACTACCCCTTCCTTTGGGGCAAACTTTGTTAGCAAGGAGAAAGGGATCTTGTTGGGGCTTCCTTCTCACCTTTACTTCTCCTTCCCCTCTGAGGCTCTGGAGCAGTAAATAAAATTAAAGCTTATCTGAGAGCTTTTCTGTCTGCCTGCCTGTGGAAAGTACAGCCTGTGTGCCTAAGTGGTTAAAGTGCCCAAGAGGATTAACAGAGAGATATACAAAAGAATTTTCTGTTCTAAGTGAAAAGATTACACTGGGCTAAAAAGGCATCATACAGCTTCAAGTACCTCTCCAAGTTCTGCTTAGAGTTACAAAAACAAACATAAGCACCAACAAGCAGCCAAAGAAATTAATGTAAATATCCTAACTTGTCTCAGCTTGTCTCCCCCTTTGTTTTGTTTGTTATGTGCCTACAAATCAACTATAATTTATGGCAACCCTATCAAAGGGTTTTCTGGGCAAGATTTCTTCAGAGGAGATTCTCATTGCCTTCCTCTAGGGCTGAGAGAGTGTGACTTGGCCAAGGTCACCCAGGTGGTTTCCATGGCTTGACAGGGATTCAAACCTTCATCTTTCAGAGTTCAACACTGAAACTGTTACACTATGTTGTTTCCCTAGTGCCTTTTTATGCACACAGTATATGAGTTTGCTCCTGGCCAATGGGTCAGTCCTGAGGAAATGGCAGGAATTTCAGTGATCATTGGGATCCAACCATCCCAAAGATTAAGCACTGACTTCCACTGTGAGTTCCTCTGTGAGTCCTCCAGTTTCCCTGTTCATGCCCATTGTGCATTGGGGTGCTGTCCTTTTTCAAAACCTTGGCATCAAAAATTCCAGACCTTCTCCAGTCTTTTGAATTTATGCCATTGGGTAAAACGTCCATCTGATGATCCATTTACCTGGTTACTGAGCCAGAGAAACACATCAGTTACACAGTCTCCTTGCAAAGTTGCTATAATAACCCAACTAGATTGCTGTACCTAATCAACTAGGTTGAAGAACCTAATAAAGAACTGACTACGGATTATCCATTTATGGATAATCACAAGGATAGCATTATCCCAACAACAACTAAGGATCTGAGAAGGAGGAAGAACCAAGAGGAATAACCAATCAAGATTATTTCTCCTCTTCTAAATCACCAGAAAATCTTCACTGGATCAGAAGCCTCCTGGAGAATAAAGGAGCCCTTCCATTCACAGGATGACAGCTGTGTCAGAGCTTGTAAAAGTTATTTGTATCATGGTGGAAACTGTCATCCTAAAAAATAACTTCTCCAAAATCTGCATATAAGTCTGTAGATCATTGTGATCTTTTTGGTAACACCTATTTATTTATTTATCTTACCGTTATCCTAATGTGGGGCTCAAAGCAGCACAAATATAAGTTAAAACAAAATAGCTAAAACTACATATGAACATATGAACTGGAACACTTGGGAACATTAGTTTGTTGGCCTCCAGCTACCAGAATATCCCAGCCAGTGAGGAGGTATAGTCTAAAAGATGTAATGTTCCCAAGGCATCACTTCAAGCCAATGTATAACTTTGCTATTGAACAAAGGGACAGAAGCTTCCTATGTTTACAGGGTTTTTTGAAAACCAGACATTCTGTTTTATGAATCAAGGATGATGAGTTAGTTGTGGGAGAAAAATAGAAATAACATAAACAAATTCTAGCAGCCAAGGTTCCAAGTCTGGGGTCCGGAGTTTGTATTCACACATGTATAAACTTAATCTCCTCCTCATCCTTTCTATTTTCCTCCTCCTCATCCTCCTCCTCCAGATTTCCTCACCACAGAAGCTTGTCAAACACTTGTCAGGGCCACCATACCGCTAATGACTCACTCCTGAGATGTGGGAGGGGTAACAGCAGGCCACTGCTACTGCATGTCTCTGGGCAGACAGGAATAGAGTGGAGAGTCAGAAGCAGGAAGTATTAATAAAAATCTTCCCGGGTTTCCAGTGAACCACTGGCCGGTAAATTTGCAGCTTACATCAGCAAAAAAGAAGAAGAAGAAGAAGAAGAAGACACCCACAGTATCGGGAAGCTTGCCTCAGCTTCCCATCTAGAATTTATTGGCTTTTTACCAATCCCACCCCCACCTCCAGCTCTGCACAATGTCTGAAGATAATTCCTTCCCCAGACATTTCAGCATAAACAACCGCCATGTGTTCTCTGGGATGTCGAATGAAGCACTGCACAAGGAGGGGGTGTGTTTTTAGTTCTGCCATACTTCCTAAATGATCTCATTGGCTTCCTCTCCACCTCCCTGCTCCCTACCAGGCTTCACTCTGTCTAGTCCTTCATTATCTATAATTATCTGCCATCATCTTGGCAGATCCTAGCTTCATCTGCTCCTAGGTTGTCCGATGAAAGACCACGAGAGGAGGGAGCAGAGAGCAAAACATTAGCTTCAGCCAGCTACTTAATACATCATTTATGGTTAGATGGCCATTCACACCCACTTCTACAACAGGGATAGGTTCAAAAAAACATGAAGTCTTTTCATACTACACAGTTACAACATTATGATTCCATTTCAACAGCCTTGGTTCTATCTTATGGAATCCTGGGATTTGCAGTTTATGGAGGGATATTTACAGTTTACAGTTTACTAGAATTCTAGTGCCTCACCAACTACAGCCCCCAGAATTCCAGAATCTCATAGGATGTAGGCAAAGTGGAATCACGCTGCCATAATTGTGTACAGAAAGCCCTCGCTTTTCGACACCCTGTTATCTGATGACTTGCTCTGTTGACGTTTATGAATTAAGGACAAATTCCATTAATTCAACAGGGTTCCCCTATTCCATCAGTTTTTCTTGCCTAGGGAGGCTCATTTGGAACCACTCGCACATGTACATTGCTTGCAAAGCAAGCTTAGAAGTGGGGGGAAGGTGCTAAGAGAGACTTTGGAACAGTGCACCCCCAATCAGTCTCAAGTGAACCTCCATAAGTTCTTCTTGCTCCCTAAAGTATAGTACATGGGTTCCGCTTTTCAACCAATTCCATTTTCTGACAGTGCTCCGGTCCCTAACCTGTCAGATAAGTGAGGTAAGCCTAGAGTGTGAAACAGTCTCTGTTAACTTAGCTCAATATAAACACATCCTTTGCAGCCTTATCATTATTCTCTCTAAGATAAGGGGCATTCAGTCTCAGACTGGGGGACTGGAGAACACCGCTTGAAGATAATTACCAGGTGCTGTTTTTCAGAGGACGCTGTTGTACGATCCTCCCACGTTTCGTGGAAATGTGCTGAATGAGCGGAAAAAAAGAACAAGCATTACGTATGCAAACGTACATAGTCTAAGATCTACGTCTCCAAATACCTACTTCCTGCCTGTCTCTTTACTTGCAGTGGTTTATTCTTTTTTAAAAAATGTGGCTATGACAGTACAACCTAGTCTGTACTGTTCAGTTAACATAGGAAGCTCTCTTATGCTGAATCAGTCCATGGACAATGAGGCGGCTAAGCAACTTTAGACCTGATCTGGACATACCAATCTTACAGCGGCGGGGGGGGGGTGATGACCAGGTATATCACTTTTCTTGTCAGGTTCACAGCTGGGCGTTCAGTTTCTGATGCCATTCTATGCTTTACACATTCCTGATAATCTAAAAAAATAAAGAAACAAACTAATTAAAAGAAATAATACTCTAAGCATGTACAGTGTCACTGAAAGCAGATCATTATCATGACTACTACAATAAAATCAAGTTTGCTTCTGTAGCCCTGATGCTAAATACTGTGTTACGGGGAGAATGAACACCATTGTGTTATAGAAATAATATATATTGCTGACTGTATGTGTAGAAATAGTGTATTTAATAATTGTTGTAAAAACAGAAATATAGACGTCACATAGAAGATGGAGTAAGCCCGTTTTCTGCTGCTTCAGAGACTAGGACATGAACCAATGGATTCAAACTGCAAGAAAAAGGATTCCATGTAAACATTGGGAAGAACTTCTTTACTGAAAGAGCTGCTTGACAACAGAATAGACTGCCTTGGTGGCAGAGTTTTGTTTTTTGTTTTTTTAACAGAGTTTGGGCAGCCTTCTGTCAAGAGTGCTTTAGCTGTGTCTTCGTTATGGCAAGAGTTGGACTAGACAGCTTTTACAAACATTTCCAACTTGATGATTCTATGAATCAGTATAAAGTAATTTATAATTATGTCTATATGGATAGAAAAGGCAGTGGCATAGTTTAGTGACTGGAACCCCAAAGACAAGAAGTAGAAAGGCCCTTTCCTTTCCTTTTTTTTTTAAAAGAGCATCCATTTTGGCAACTCTTGAGAACTGGCTGACCTCCTGTGAGCAAGCGTGTGCATGTACATGCCTATCTTTGCCTGCACCCTCTCTGTTGAGGGGAGAAGGAGGGGAAGACAACACAGGCAGTCCGTGTAGAAAGAGGCTGGATACGTACATGGATCCTGGATTTTTTCTATTTAATGTTGGCAGAAGCAAAATAACTGTGGGAAGGATGAGGAGAGAAATCACCTGCTTTCCCAGTCTCCTCTTCCATGGTGTCTCTGCTCTAGGAGACATTCAAAAACAAAAAAAATACATAGGCTTTGTTTCATGCCTGCCTCCTTCTTCCACGGCATGTAAAGGCAGAGCCTCCATGGCTGCCATGTTCCTCCGAGTATAAGCTCTACTCTCACCTTGCATCAAAGTAGACATTTCCCCCCTGTATCAGTTTCATATCCTCCAACTGTCCTGTTTTGGCAGGGACAGTTCCAATTAATCCTCCATTATTCTACTTTTTCAGATACTTTTAAAATGTTCCAGTTTCTCTCTCTTCCTCCCACTTTCCTCCTTCTTCCTCAGCTTTCTTCAGTTGCTGCAAACAGAGTTCGAAGAGAAGTTTGCATCCAACCAACTCAGCAAGAGGGAGAAGAGTGCAGGGACATGAATCTTGCTCTTCCAAATCAGCTCAGGAAAAAAGCAAAATATTGCAGCTCTCCTTACTTTTGCGTTCTTCCTCATTTACACCATTTGCTGTCTTGACCATGTTCTGATATTGTTTGGCCACATGTGTCCTGGGAGCTATGAAGTTTTGTTTCATAGGAAAGGCTTGACCCACCACACTAGACCTTGCATTAGACACTTGGAGGGAAAAGATGGATCAAACTCCTATTTCTGGGTAAAGGTATTAAGGTACTTTAAAACAAGTTTGTTGAGCAGTGACTACTGATATCACACACTGCCATCTGCAGGCAGGAAAAAAAAATTGTGTGCATAAAGGATTTCCTGATTTCCCTCCCTCTATTTCTAATGTTATCATTTTGCACTTTTTTTATTATTTCACATAATTTACATGAGATGATGGAGTTAAAAATGGTTGAAGCAATTAAAAGAACTAACACTATTAACATCATCTAATAGTAACAATAGAATCAGAAGTTATATTATGCTGTGCATATAGTCCCAGTTTAGTGTGGAAATGGCCTCAGTCTTTTCTTCGCTATGCTGAACATGCCCAGCTCCTTCAATCTTTCCTCATATATTTTGTTCTCCAAACCGCTTTATCATCCATTACCATTTTCTGACCCTGCTCCAACTTGTCTATATCCTTCTTAAAATGAGGTGTGTAGAATTGAATGTAGTACTCCAGATGAGGCTGACTATACAGAATAAAGTGGGACTATTACTTCCTTTGACTATAGTTGTTACTGCAGGCATTAGTGTCATGCTGCTGTGTCATGTTTAACTTATGATCAACAATAACCCCAAGGTTCTTTTCACATGCTACTGCTAAGCCAAGTATCCTACATCTTATATGTGTGCATTTGGTTTTTGTAGCCTACAAGTACAATTTGCATTTGGCCCTTTCCGCACCAGGCTATTAAAACGGTGCAGAGTGACCTCCAATGGAGGTCTTCTGCACCGTAGAGTGGACTGGGGTGGACTACTTTTTGTAGTTCCATATCTCAGTCCACTCTGGCATGACCGAACTGGTCGTGCAGCGTGTTTTTTACAAACCTCTTTTTAGAGGTTTTTAAAAAGCCCGGAGCACACAACTCCGTGCTGCTCCATCACCCGGCTCTGGAGCAGATTTGCAGGCGTGCCCAAGTGTGTGCCCGCAAATCTTCTGGGGGCGGGCTTCCGGCTGGCAAGCTTCTCCGGTTGGTGGAGAGCCTCCACCAACTGGAAGCTGCCATTTTGGACACCGGAGGAGAGCGGAGTGACGAGCTCGCACTCCTCCTCGTCCTGACGGACTCACCCGGACGGAGAAGAAAGCCGGTGAACCGCGTTTTTGCTCATTTATTTTTACACATGCGGAAAGGGCCATTTGTCTCTACTGAATTTCCTTCTATTAGTTTCAGCTCAATTTTCTATTTTTTCAAGGTCCTTTTGAATTCTGCTCCTATCTTCCAGTGTGCTAGCTACCCCTCCCAGTTTTTATCATGCACAAACTTGATAAGGATTACCTCTACCTCATCACTTAAGTCATTGATAAAAATGTTTAAAAGAGATGGATCCAGGACAGAGCCCTACACACTCCGCGTGAGACTTCCTTCCAGTTTGAATTACAGCCATTGATGATGATGCTTTGAACATGAGTTTCCAACCAATTATAGCTTCATCTTATAGTGTTTCCATTTATTTCACATTTAATCAGTTTGCTAATAAAAATATCATGGGGAACTTTATCAAATGTTTTGTTGAAAGCCAGATAAGTGACACCTAGAACATTTCCACCATCTGTTGAACTAGTGGCCCCATGAAAAACAACATGTAATATTAGTTTGGCTGGATTTTTTCTTTGACAAACTCATGCTGGCTCCTACTAATCAGTGTATTGTCATCCAGATACTTATAAACAGACTCCCTTGTAATCCTTTCTAATATTTTTCCTGATAGTGAGGTCAGGCTGTCTGATCTGTAGTTCTTCTTCTACTCCTTCTTCTTTTTTCCTTTTTTGAAGAGAGGGACAATATTTGCTCGTCTTCAGGTTATCTGGCACCCCATCTGTTGTTCAAGATTTCTCAGAAATGATGACAAGTTATTCAGAGAGATGTAGTTTCCTGGTCCTGAAGATTTGAATTAATTTAAGCTAAGTAGGTGATTCCTGACCATCTCTTTCTTCAATGTATAATTCAGATCCCTTACCAAGACTGCGCATAGTTCTCTTTTTGGGGGAAAAACAAACAAACAAACAAAAAGCCTGAAGCAAAATAGCTGTTAACAGTCCAGCCTTTTTGTTGTGATGTTAGCATTTTACAATCTTTACTGAGCAGCAGCTCCACTGTTTCCTTGGTCATTCGCTTGCTTCAAACATATCTAAAAAGAAACTTTCTGTTGCTCCCTGCTTCCCTAGCCAGTCTCAGCTTGTTCTGAGCTTTAGCTTTCCTTTCACTATTCCTGAAAGCCTGGGGTGCACATCTGTACTCTTCCTTGGTGATTTCTCGTTCCTTCCATTCTTTATACATGTACTTTTTTTTTTCTTTTCACATCCTCTTTGATTTTACTATGCAGCCACATTGGCTTTTTCAGTCATGAATTCTAGCATTACACAGTTACTTCCCCTAAAGCAGGGCTTTCCAAACGGTGTGCCGTGACACGTTAGTGTGTCTCCTGAAGTGTGTAGGTGTGTCGCCTACAATCTTGGAAATGTATGTTATTATTTATAAATCATGTACTTTTGAAAATATATGAAAGGTTTTCATGAGATATGTTGTATCCCCATACATTTTGTTATTACAATTTATGTATGTGTCTGTATCTCTTATAAGGGGTTAATTTCACCTCTGGTTTGCTAGTAAAACTGAATTACTGTGTCGTGAAATGATGCATGTCTAAAAAAGTGTGTCACCAACATGAAAAATTTGGAAAGCTATGCCCTAAAGTACTTCAGGGGCTATTGAATTACAACACCTGTGACCATTACATATGCTGGTGAAAACTGGTGGAACTGCCATGAAGAAAACAGAACAGTGTGTAGTGATACACATAAAAGATAAAGTATAGAGCACAGATTAATATAATTTCATTAGCTATTAGAAAAGATACTTAATCAGGAGTGGAGGTGCCGTACTCTCCTCTTACCTTCTCTAGCAGGGATCCTGTGCCTTTACAAATGAGAACAAATTCAGCACATAATTTTTGTCCCCCACCATGAAATAATGAAGGAAATTCAGTCAATCTCCTGCCTGTTGTACAGATGTTAAAGTCACAGAAACCTAAAGAACACTTAGATACCTGCTAACAGCAAATCTTCCAATAAAAGGTCATGTACATACAGCTTAATAGTGCTTAATTTAATTGAAGAGTTTTTATGGACTTGCTAATTTTAACTGGCTATTGTATATATGTTTTAAGTGTTATTACCCCCATGGAGCTTTGGGGATTGAATGGGATAAATATGTTTATCAGCAGTGTTCTCAGCTTAAACTCTTCCTTCAGGTGTTTTAATTACTATTGCTATTAAAAGAGTGTTAAGGCTGCTTTTTGATGTAGGAAGGCTGGTGGTAAAGAGAAATAATTGGACCAATATCTACTGTTCATAGCCAACAGGAACCAGGCAATTACATTAGGAACACACGTATATTAATAGGAAAAGGGGTAGTTGCAGAAATTCTATTATTCATACAAATTGATTTTGGTCATAATTACATTTCTAAGATGAGATGCTGTCGCAGTGAAGGTCCCATTTCCTCTTGTAAATTTTGTTCCCACTGTTGTTACATGTCATGCTTAAAATTGCTATAATTACAGACATTACAATTATTCCTTTATCTCTATAGATTTTATTTTACTTTTACTTACTCATAGCACTCAGCATGAGGATGCTTTTTCTGTTTTTTTTTTTTGTGGGGGGCAGCTTAGAATCCTAAAGCAGTCAGCCTCAGTTTTCCATCTACCAGTCATAAAAGACAAATGGAACCCTGCTGAAAATCAGACATGGTGTTATAATATTTCTTGTTTCATACCCATTGACAGCTGTCCTCAAACACACACCAGTTTCATACAGTCAATCTAATAGTTGCTTACAGTTGTGCTAGTGTGATTTCCTTGGTTCTGATCATTCCTTCCAAGCAACACCTCACACACACTGCTTTTTCTGGGCTCTTTGATTTACCAAGTATTCCATGGCAGTATAGTAGATCAGTCAGGTTCATTCCGAGAATGCACCACTGAAATGTTCACTCACAGTCCCTAGCTAGGAAAGTGTCAAAACAGGGATAGCTCTATCATTAGCAGAATAAGGCAGGAGATTTGGGGTGCTATTGAACTACGCCATCGGTCATGCCTAGCCATTACCTAGGCTGGTAAGAATTGATGAGAGTGGAAGTCAAACTATATCTAGAGGGCCACAGTTATTAAATGCTATCGCTGTATTTTTCCTGTGAGAGATAGAGGAAAGTGGAATTTTTGCCTTATATGCCAAAACTGGCTTACTTTACATACCATGTACCTTGACATGACCATTTGGTGCTTGGGCCTTGAGGTGCAAAACTTCTTGGTCTCACCCTTGACCTCAAATAATATAGCCTAAAATCCCTGCTGGGTTTCTCCTTTTGAGCTGGTATGGATTTGAAATAAAGCCTACAGATCTACATATTAAACTGAGAGTTAAATCATGTTCTGAGGACTACAGCAAGGGAGGGAGAGTCAACATGGTGTAGTGCATTGAACATTGGCTTGTAACCCTGGAGACACAGGTTCAATTCCCCACTTGGCCATGGAAATCCACTGGGTGACCTTGGGCACATCACACACTCTCAGCCTCCCAAAACCACGTAACAGATTCCCCTTGGAGTCACCATAAATCGAAAATGACTTAAAAGCGCACAACAACAAAAACAACAACAACAACAACATTAAGGGAACTTCTGGACAAAGTGCTCCAGCTGCTAGAGATGAAAATACATTTTGCAACTATTCCATGTGTTCCTCATTTGAAGATTTTCTCAGAAAGGAAGAAGAAAGAAAAAATGGGGAAGCACAAGAGGGGCATCCCTCATAAAATTCCATGAATAAAGCAGAGCAAGAAATGTATGTAAGATGTATGCAAGAAAGGCCTCATCTGAAAATGATTTATGTGACTGTATGTGGAATACATGTCATTTGTTGCCCTTACTGGAACCCCTTATCAGTGTCTGTTTTATTCTGCCAAACAATATTGCTAGCCCCGAGCAAGTGTATAGCAATCCCACCCACGGGCCATAATATCACTGGTCTACACTACTGTTCAGTTTCTACTGCTGCACATCACACTTTGGCAGGGTTATAGACAGCCGGTATGTTTCGCATCAGAAAAGAGAGGACTGAATAGTCTCTTTTGTTGTGTGCTTTTGAGATGTTTCTGATTTATGGTGATCCTGTCACAGTGTTTTCTTGGCAAGGTTTGTTCGGAGGTGGTTTGTCTCTGCCTTCTATTGAGGCTGAGAAAGTATGATTTGCCCAGGGTCATCCACTGGGTTTCTATGGATGAATGGGAATTCAAGCACTGGTCTCCAGCGTCATAGTCCAGCACTCAAACCATTACATCATGGTGGCTGTCTCAGTGCTTTATAAGACCTCCTTGTTCTATTGTAGTTTTTGAAATGACTTTACAGTAAATCAGCTCGTACTGAGCATAGATAACTGGACTGAGCAGAGGGGAAAACTAGAAATAAAGACATAATGTTTAGTCCTTTGTACGGACTGTAAGAATTATATAATATCCTAGATAACTTCTTAGGCTGCCTTTTGATTCTCTGTATTGCTGCTGTTAAAAGCAAAAGATGGTATGCAATTAGTGTCACCCCATGGATGTGAAGCATCCATGATTAAAATGGAGAAGAGATGGTTTTCAATGGTTCATCTTTCTCCCTCTATAGCCTCCAGCCCCCACTTTTGCTCCTGAGTGTGAGGAGACTATCTGGAACAGCATATGGATGGGGGAATCGCCTCTAACTGCTCCCCACAGTTAGAGGCCAAGCTGGAGGCTAAGCTGTTGCTAGCCTTTATTCCTAGAAATGCAGGCCCACATTTTGTCTTACTCAAGCAGGAACCGCTTGATTCATAGGATAGCTGTATACGTGCCACTGACAAGTGGCAACTGGTGGCTTCCATGTCATTTGGATAGTGACTGTTCTCTGGGTTTTGGTCCAAACTTTAAAGGCCCTGAAGCTATCAGAGGGATAAGGTTCAGTATATTTGACAGAGACTTTAAAGCACTGCATCTCAAGCTACCTGATGCAGAGATCAGCAATTCCCCCAGACGAGTGCCAGGGACTAGTATCATATTTATTATACCCATTGGTTACCATTGTTATTGTTGTTGTTATTTCTTACCTGCCTCTCCCTATGGATTAGGAACAACAAATTAAAATACAGCAACAAATCAACATATAACACAGTTAAAACATGAAAACCAATTAAAAATACAGAATCAGTTAAAAGGGCATAACATCAGTTTAAAAAGCATACACATTAAAAACAATGCATTCATAACTTAAAAACTCATAATATAAAAACCATCTGGTTAAGTCTGCTGGAAGAGGCTGGTCTTTAAATGCACCTGGTGTTCAGCCGTGAGATTTCTTTCAGCAGGTCATTCCACAATCTGGGGGTGGAATTTGGGGAAACTTGCCATGGATTGCTATCCAAAGGCTTGTAGACCAGCACCAGTCCAGGGAGCACCACTTTCAGGAACACTGCTTTAAATTCTGAACTGAAACCTACAGCAGACCTCCCACCACACTGCCAAGGGGAGAACAAGACCAATGACCCCATATTATGGCAATATCTTTGTCAAAGTTTTAGATTTTCGTACTGATCTGCTCACCTCAAAATTTTACTTCCTGTTCTGATGTAACTATTTCGGAGAACTTGAAAGCCATTGTGGAATTGCTGTTGTCCTACAAAAGTTATTGCCTGTGGATTTTGCTTCAGGCTAAGTGACACAATTTGAATGCTAACATGTAAGGAACACAATGCAAAAGTAATAAATGCTTTAGATTGCTCTTTAAAAAAAAAAAAAGACTTGCAAGCATAGTAGCCAAGATCCAAACGAACCAGGATTTCCCCTTTTCATGTACAGTGGGTCCTCAATATCTGCCAGGGTTTGGTTCCAGGATCCCATGTGGATACCAAAATTTGTGGACGCTCAAGTCTGGTTCTGTATAGTGGTATAGTAAAATGGCTTCCCTAATGGCAAAATCAAAGTTTGCTTTTAAGATTTTTTTATTTTGGGGGGAATATTTTCAAGCCGTGATTGGTTGAATCCATGGATATGGAAGACTGACTGTAGAATTTTCACCTCCCCTTTACTCCCTCCTTCCATACTACCCAAAAAAGCCTGCTCAAGAAGGTATTACAAAAAGGTCACATTTTCCCCCATAGTAATGCAACCGAATGGTTGAGATGTAGAGAAGAGAACAACATTCTTACATTCTAAAATACTAACAGTGGACACCTAAAGAGTTTTTTTCCTTTCCCAACAGAAAACACAGGATCAGTAAAAAAAAAAAAAAAAAAAAGTTCAGAATCACAATGAAAATACCATCATACAAAAAAGAAATGGGCCTTCCATAAAAAGTTGCAGTGTAAGAATCTCCACGCATGGTTTGAAATCCATGCTGCCATCTTGACCCATTGTCCAGCATTCTGCAGTCACCAACCATGCTACATCTTTATTGGCCTGTTTTTGGTCCCTCACATTTTAATTAGGTGGTTCTTAAACTGGGATCTGCAAAGCCCTGTTGCTGGACAGCAACAGCTGTGGTAGCAACTGGAGCGCAGCAAGGGGAAGGGAGCAGTTTGGGCACTCACACACACACACTTATCATGTCCTTTTCTTCAAAAATGTGGCAGCAGGGGGTGTGCACACCCAAACTAAGTTCTCATTTGCAAACACCTGAGCGGTTTCAGCATCTGCATCCCCCCTCTGCTGCCATGTCCCTGAGAAAAGGGACAC
The DNA here is from genome assembly GCA_948472985.1 of Iguana delicatissima. NCBI lineage: Eukaryota > Metazoa > Chordata > Lepidosauria > Squamata > Iguanidae > Iguana > Iguana delicatissima. The sequence goes on along the minus strand of CAOKZL010001194.1, from coordinate 1,050,539 downwards.
TGTGGCAGGCATGCTCATGTGTCCAAACTATAGCTCTGCAGAGCATGCTTTGAATTCCCATTCAGCCATGGAAACCCATGCAGGCAAGTCACAGTCTCTCAGCCTCAAAGAAAAGCAAAGGCAACAAATCTTGCCAAGAAAACATCCATGATAGGGTCACTATAAGTCAGGTCTCAAAGGGGAGACACATGATGACCAGAAAGAACCTTCCCCAGCAGTGGCACTTTGTTGTTGTGTGTCTTCAAGTCACTTATGAGTTAGGGCAACCCTAAGATGAACATTATTTTTTTTTTTGGCAAGATTTGTTCCGAGGTTTGCCTTTGCCTTCCTCTAAGGAAAGAGAATGTTACTTGCCCAAGGCCATCTAGTGTCTGAGTGGGGATTTGAATTCTAGTCTCCAAAAGCTTTTAATAAATAAATATTTGAATAAATATTAAATTATTAATATTACATTAAGTTTACAGGGGGTCCCGGGGGGAAGAAAAAGTTAAGAACTACTGTTTTAATCTATCTACTTTGTCGGAGATCCTTTGTACTTCTGAAAACTATAGATCCCTCCCTAAGTACCGAGGCTTCGCTTGGGGGAAAAGATCGGCGCTCGCGCGATAGTGCTCTGCGCCCTCTCGCGGTCGCTGTCCTCCCTGCAATTGTACAGCATACTCTTACCTGCTGCTTTCCCCCTCTCCTATTGGCTGCGCTTGCTTTGGCGCCCTATTTTGCTGCCGTCGGGCTGAACCAAAATCCTACAGGACGGGAAGGTAGAAACGAATTTTAGCGTATGGCTTTTCGTGGGCTTTGAATGTTGAAAAATAACTGCAAGTGCAACGGCTTCTTCACCATGTGGAAAGGGCTGATCAGCTTTCGCTGCCTCTTTCTGAGTTTTCTTCTCAGTTTTCCCCATCTCAGCCCCTCTTTTTCTTTGATGAATGGTACGTGCCGCGGAGAACGGGAGGGGGAGGCTTTGCAGCCATTTTGTGCTGGGTTGTGAGCGGGTGGGCGCTGTGCCGTGAAGCGGGAGGGTACCGCCGCCGCGACCACCGCCATGTACATCAAGCAGGTATACGGGACTGGGCCGCGGGTGTCCAGTTGTGAGGAAGTGGGCTTTTTTTTCCCCGCGGAAGGGAGAAACAGGGGTGGGAGATTTTCCGTGGCAGTCAGGCGAGGGGAGGGGGACGGCCCTGTCTGTGCTGAGGGAGGAGGAGCGGCGCTCCGGTCCAAACGGAGAAGGCCGGGCCCTGACTGACTGTGACGGGGGCGTCTTTTCGGAGGGGGGGTGGCTCCGGCCTGTTCCTTTAGAAGGTTTCTTCTTTCACCCCAAAATCAGACGGATTCCACCGAGCAAGGGGGGGAAGGGGGTGGGCCGTGAAACCCCTTCCCCAAAGCTTGCTGCCGCCTTTTTTTGGTATATCCCGCTCCGTGTGGGGCCTGGGCCCGCGGAACCTGGCCCTCGTTCTGAGGAATGGTAGCAGGAGGAGAAGGGGAAGGAGGTGGCCCGGCCCGGCCCTAGTAGGCGGTCCTTTGTAGGTTATGTGGTAGAATGCGTGGCAGGGAAAGAAGTAAACAGAGAAGGTGGAGAGCCCAGCTGGGATGATATTTGGAGGGGGGGCGGTAACACTGAGCTGATGCGTGCATCCAGGTATGGATTTTGTTGATGGATGTCCTGAAGAATAGTAGATGGCAGCGTGTAGGGTGTGTTATAGTCCAGAATTACTTGTTGTTTTTAGTTGAATACACTTGGATTCATTTTTTCTTTTATTGAAGTGAAGGTGGAGTATATCTGTACCTTTCTGTCCACTTTATCATCACAACAATCCTGTGAGGTTGGTCAGGCTGAGCGATGGACTGACTGACCTAAAGTCACCCAGGGAGCTTCGGACGTATGAACCTGGATCTCCCACATCCTGTTTTCAAGCCTCTGTGATATAGTAAAAGAAAGAGCTGGAGCTTGTGTTAGAAGCTTTCCTCTAAGGTCTTGTTGTCATAGATAGGAGATGAAGTTCGAAGCGTGTGACTGGACTGCATAATTTTAAATATCATGTGAGGTTTGCATGGTTGGCTGCTTCCCACCCCCACCCCACCCCCTCAGTTTCCCTGGACATAGGACTCTAGAATGTGAGATAGAATAGATTTAGTTTCTCCTTGATATTTTGTATATGGGAAATTTTGAAGAAAGCTGTCCATGATGTGAGATCTCACACATAAGCTATTATAGCTGAGAAATAGAGTTTACAATTTCATCTTATATTTCACCACTAAGTTGTGATCCAGAGCCTGCTTTCTAGACAGTGAGTGAAACTTATGTAAACAGAGTTGCATTCAAGAATTGGTGCCATTTCTATCACACATTGAAAATATTTTAAAACACAGTGTTCTGTCTGAATTGTGAATACAGGGAAGTTTGTTTAGCATAGGTGTTTAAAAAATTATTTGCTTGATTGAGGAATCGAGTATATACCACTATTTTACTCTGCCAGTGTGATGTCTGCCAGCAGCATTGCTGCTGCTGTTGTAATAGTCTTAATTTTCTCATTAGTAATTTTCACTCTAAGGAAAGAGTATGTTCCCTGTAATAAATCTAACACACATATAACCTTGAAGATCTGTCTTTACTGCTCTGGAGCTGCCATATTTTTGCTTTGTTTGGCTGTCAAATTAGCTAGATTAAAGAGAGTTTTAATTGTTGCTTTGTGTTAAAAAGGAAATTAGACTTGACCAAAACCTCTTCATGTGAAGCAGCAGTGCAGATAAATCACCCTGTTTTTCTTTTCCCACCATCTTGGGGCATAGTTCAGAGTGCATAGGTTGAAAGATCTCAGGTTCAATCCATAGTGTTTCCAGTGAAGTTCAGGTGATTCTTGTCTGGTACCTGGAGAGATATTCCTCAGTCACCATAGACATTGCTGAGCTGGCAGGGACAGTGCATTGACTTAGTGTAAGTTGAATTTTTATGTTCTTGCTAGCCTGAATGTTCACATATAACTGTGTTACTTTTTTATGTAACACTTGATTCTCTGAAAGAACAAAAAAAGGGCAGGCTTTCCAAGTCGATGAAACCCTCCCTATCCATTCATCTGCAGGAGATTTTTGCTTGTGGACAGCCATGGGTTATTGTATATACCATATTTGCCAGCGTATTAGACACACCAGCATATAAGATGCAGCCCACTTTTCAAGGGGTATTTTTCAGGAAAAAAATCTTTTAGTTCTCTGGTGAGCAAAATGCACAGGAAAGCAAAGGAGGGAAGGGAGTGTTGCACCAGGAGAGGAAGGGAATGAAAAGAGTGTGGCACCACTATCCCTGTCTTCCTGTTTGCTTGGGCAGAAACTCCCAGCAGAGCCAAAATGCACAGGAGAGGAGGGGAACATAGGGAGAAACTGTAGGAACAGATCTGTGTTCCTGTAGATCAAGGCTTCCACTACCCCCTCCCTTCCTGTTTTACCTGGGCAGGGAAAACTACTTTTACTCCCCTTCCCTTCCCTTCGTTTTTAGCATTACTATATTTGCTGGTGTATAAGATGGGTATTTTCAGAGGGTATTTTTTAGGAAAAAAGTGTGTCTTATATGCCAGCAAATACAGGTAAGTATTCCTTAAGGAATTTGAGGGACACTTGCTTTGGTGCAGTAAAACCCAAAATTTGCTAAAGAGAATGGGAGGCTTTTGGTTTACTTTTTTTTACTTTTGGTTAATAACTTGAAGTTACAGTTCTGTAGTAACTTATTTAGGACTTATTTAGATCTGGAAGTAAGTGAATTTTGTGGACTTTGGGGACTTACATCTCAATTGAGGTGCAAAAGATTGCACTGTTATTCTCTGAATGGTTGGTGCTCTCTTTAGAGAGGAATATGATGTTAATGCAAGGTAAATGCAAAACATATATAAAAACATATGTATGTATTTATTTTTAAATGTATCTGAAAGTTTCATAGCAGTGCACGTTAATAAAATGCAAGATGAACACAGATACATAGAATGTAACCCAAGTTTGTTTTTTTTTAAGTCCTGGAAATAGTTGTTGGACTGATAAAATAGGGAGGGCTGTCACATGTTTGAAAACTAAGGATAGTTGATGCATGTTGCATTTCTAATGAAAAAACATTCCACATATCCATGGAAGTTATACACTGCTGAACAGTGCTATGATCGTAAGCACAGTGATCAGCTATTCGATCATACCTGTAAAGTTAACTAGCCCCCAGGTTTGCTCCACTGAAATGGTTGGACTTCAGACAACATACTTACTTACAGCTTGCATTTGTTGTCCATGTCCAAAGAGAACAATGATTGGGAAGATTAAGCATATGTAGGTACTACATCCCATTCCTTACAATTGTCTGATGTGGTCCCTGTAGGACCATGCTATAGGTCTTACAGTCATATGAGGATTTCTCCACAATTGGATGCTATAGCTCCATATGATTAAACTGAATCCAGTTGATTTTTTTGGATCTAGGTGTGGTTTATCTCCCCTCTCAAAAAGTTCGATGTTCCAGCTCTAGCAATTTTGTTTTCTTGTTCTTTTTAGTTAAAAACAAACTATATTTAAAATTATAGTCAGCCTTCCACATTTGCAGGTTTCCCTTTTGCGGATTTGATTATTCACAGATTATTTGCTGTCAGCTTTGCTGCTGCGCTATGCCATTTTTAATAGGGACTGTAAGCCTTGTGAAACGGAGAAACTGCAAATGAGTCCTTTAAGTCCCTATTAAAAATGATGTGGGGCAGCAGGGGAGCCCCACCAGCCACCCACTTCTGCCTTGTGAAGGAACCCTGATGCCTCAAAGGAATCCATGGTGGGTTGAATATGGGGATCATACTCTTTTTGTGTGTTAAATATGGTTTGGAAGGCCTACAGTTATTCATGGTTTTTTCACTTTCACGGGGGTCATGTGCCCGTACTCCTAGTTAATGTGGAGGGATGACTGTATTAGAAAATCATAAGAAGGTATTAAACAATGATCCTATGCAACGGTACTTAGGAAGAAGTCCAGATGAGTTCCATAGGGATTACATCTGAGTATATGCATAAGCTTATTAGGAAGTTAGCCTCTTTAAACAGTGCCACTTTAAGCAAACATGTATGAGAAACCACTGGTGAAAAACAACCTAAACTGCTAAACTGTTAGAAATTAAGTAATTTCTACTATCTATTGTTTTACATATCAAATCAGTTGAAGACTTGCAGGCTGAAGGCAGGCTGTAATTGCTGTGTGGGGCTTGAAAATCACTGTATTAAAAGAATTGTATGCAATGCAGAATAATAGCTCACTGTGTTGTAATTAATAGCACAGTGTCTACTACTGGCTTATTATGTAATGTGCTAATTGTATATGTTTTGACCTTGTTATGAAAATGGTAAAAGGTATTGTTCAATTTAAATCTTAAACAGCAGCATAATTTCTTTTATGTTATGTTTAGATGGAAGTAGATGTAGTTTTCTTGGTCAATTTAAATCTTAATCACATTTTGGTTTTGAGATGAATAGCAGAAGATGAGAGTCTGTGTGATGCAGTGTAAAGAGTATGACATCATATAGGAAAGGCAGGTTTTTAAATCCCTACTCATCTGTGGAATTCCATTTCTGCTTTAGAGCAAATCTGCATTTATTTAGCCTGACGAGCCTTACTGGATTCTGAGACTTTTTTGTTTTAATTTTTTTTCCTCAGAATTGTCCAAAGATAGGGTAAAACACAGTCCTAGTATCTAGGCCTAAAAATGGATTGATTGGATTTATGTTTTTCTTGCTCTCAATCATGAATTATAAATAATAAACCTTTCTCAGAACAGAGGTAATTGACGGAGTAGGCAGATATAGTGATGAAAAAAAATGTCTGCTTCCTAGGCTTTAGATCAAGGTGGGGAGCCTGGGACCAAATCCGGCATTACTAGATTTCCAGGTGTTTGAGCATCCCCGTATGGTCATGTTCCCCTCCTCATGACAACATTGTTTGATGGCTTCCTAGCTTTTGTACTGTGCTTTCCTCTCCTAGAAGATAGAAATACCTCTCTGAATCCTTAGTTAAAGGATGCAACAGTTTTAATCTAAAAACACTGACACCTAGTCTGAGTCCACCGCTGGAATCTCACCTTCGACATTCTCTGAAGTCGAATTTGGCCCCTAGGCTGAAAGAGGTTCCCCACCCTTGGTTGATGACACTTGCTTCAGCTGTCCTTGAAGGCTGGATAGTGATAATGGAGGAAGCAGACCACCATCATCATCACCTGACAATTATCAAATTTCCTATACCAATGAAATTATAGGATCGAATATAGCAACTTTAGAAAATACTGTTTATCCGTTTTTGAAACATTGTACTTTCAAAAAATCCAGCTGATAAAGAAACTTTCACCAAGATTATTAACACAAATTTGCTTATTTCAGGTGATCATCCAGGGATTTCGTAGCTACAGAGATCAGACTATAGTAGATCCCTTCAGTTCAAAGCACAATGTCATTGGTAAGTTCTTCTAATTCAAAGGCAACAATGTAAAATATTTAGCATTTAAGTATCATATTTATAGATGGAATGGAAATATGATTTGTTCTTCAAAATGCAGCTGATTGCTCTTTTTTTTGCTTGAGGGGTGTTTGCTTGTTTGTTAATGTTACATAGCTGTATGGGCTGTTGCCCCTGGATTTCCATAAGGTGCTCCACTGTAACATTAGTGTCTCAATATTTTCCTAAGGAAGGCAAAAATCCTTCTATGCCATAGGAGGGGGAGAGATGAAATTATTTCCTACCTCTTTGATGTGTCAGATAGCCATAAGCTCAGAATGTCTTTGCATCCTGACCAGACCAGATGGGGTGGGGGAAGGAAAGTACCAAGGAATATCACTATTTCCTTGCCAATATAATGTATAACTAGAAGAACCCTTGGCTGATTCTTAGGTCATACTTTCCCTAACTTCCATATATATCACTATGCGACTTCTGTGACTCTTGGCCAGCATGGCTTAACCTTGATCATGCTGACTAGAGTGATGAGAATTGTCAACATATCTAGAAGGTGGAGGAAGAATTTCAGGCAATCTAAAAGGGTTACTTGAGTCATGAGAACTTGGATTTATCATTGATTCACTGCATGGTGCCAGGAAGATGCCAGGATATGCATTACAGAATTGAGCTGTTGGTTGTGAAGAATATGGCATGAGATGGTAAAATGCAAGGTGGCTACCAAAAGGAATAGAAGATATAAATAGGTGAAAACAGGTGCAGAGAAGGGGTCCATTTTTTCCTTTCTGTTCTCCAGTGTCAAATGGCTGGCTGTTTTTATAGGTGGTAAAGTTGCAGTTCAGCCAGTCACATATGCACATGTCACCTTGCTCTTTTCATTTTCTCTCTGCTGAGTTGATGGACAGTTGATGGTCCATGATGCTGCTTTCTAATGAGGTGGTTCAAGTGATAATTAGGGCCAGTCTAACAATTTATTTTGATATGGCATTTTTTTTACATCAATTTGTTTCTGTATGCTTCATCTAATATATCCAAATTAAAACATATTCTTGAAAATATATAACTTTACAGGACTACGTCTAACTTCTACTGCTTGTTTTCAGTGGGTAGAAATGGTTCTGGAAAAAGCAACTTTTTCTATGGTGAGTACAAGCTATAGATAGTATCCTCTGAAAACATTGTTTCTGTTATTGGGTCCAGATTTCTCTTGGATTACTATAGTGGAAAAGATAGACCTTTCAGCACTGGGTTTCACAGTCTCAATTTTTATAGTTCAGTTTCATCAGGGAAAATTAATCTGTGTTGAATATCTGGAGAAAAAAATAAATAAAGTTAATTCTTGAATCCCCCCTCCATATATGTAAATATCAAATCAGTTACTGCATATCTTTTTTGTTAATAATCAGTAGTTTTCTTCTTTCTGAATATAGTTTCCTTTTCAACTTTCCTTCAGTTTTTAGAACTAGCTAATATACCACAATAGAAACATTTAATTGGCAACTATAATTGTCCAGTAAGTTAAAATTACTCACTGACGGTAGGCGCTGCATTCTGCATGATTTCTCTACATGATTCACAGTTCTGACCTTCTCTCCTCACTCTTTATCTCCCTTCCCTGTGCTGTTGGAATAATTTTGCAGCATTTCTGCATAGAATATGATTGGCTCATTCTGTCAGTGCGTTATTGTGATAGAATCACCATCATTGGGGACAAGCTCAGAGCAATGGGTTGAACAGAAATGCAAAAGAGTGGCTTGCTCTGAGGCACAGTACTTTTTCTCACACTATTGTAGCCTATTGTTTTTGTAAATGTGCCACAAGTCAAGGCTAAAGTGTTAGATAATTCTGTTCTTGTAAAGACTGCATTATATTCACAGTTTCCCTGTCAAGTTCAGTTTGCCCCTTGTCTGCTGAGCTGGAGAAAAAGCAACAGTGTGATATAGGAGAGATAAACAGTGTTCAAGTCTCACTCCAGGCACCATGGCTTTCAAGCCATGTCATTACTTTCCATGAGTGTCGGGAAACTGTTGATTGGGAACATTTGGGCTACAGTGTAAGTGAAACTGGAAAAAATTGAAATTTTATGAGAAATGCTTGCTTTAATTAAAATTTTGTAGCACAAGTGGACTTTTTTAGGGACTGATGGGCTGAACAAAAGTCTATGTTACTATTTTTATAAGGAGTCCTATCAGTATAACACTTGTATTGACAGATTATGTGGTTGAATTGAATCCTACAGATTAACAAGTCTTGTATTTTCTTCGTTACAGCAATTCAGTTTGTTCTCAGTGATGAATTCAGTCATCTTCGTCCTGAGCAAAGGCTGGCTTTATTGCATGTAAGTGAAGATAACAGATGTGTGTAAGCATGCTCTTGTACAATAAATTACTGAAATAAAGTTGCATCTTAGTTGCATTTGTTTCTAAATCATACAAGAGTATATTTTATGATCTGTCTGTCTGTTCCTTATGTGTTTACCCCGATGCCAACTGCTTTGCGTACGTTAGTAGAAAAGTGAGGTTACTTGAGCAGCCTTTTCACCAGTTTCAAAGCTTTCTGTAAGCTGTGGCTGAGTATAGTTCGCAATTATGGAATCTGCCTTCTTATTTTTTTGCCAGATATTTGTGATCCACTAGCCAAATGCAATGTAAAATAATGGCTCAGAGAGCACTGGGAACAGGCTTGGGAAAGCTTTCTACCCTGAAAACTGCATTGCCATTTGCTGTTGAGGGCCAGAACTATTTCACATTGGTTTTGGTTGCCTCTCCCCCATATACATCCTTTCTTCCACACAGCTGGATCTATTCATATTTCATATTCATATTTCTATCCATCTGTTCTTTGTGTCCCCCCCCCATTTTCTGGCTTTACTCTCCATCAAATTCTCTTCCTTACTTAATGCCTCCCACAGAAGAAATGGGCCTTTTAAACAGAAGTCTTTTAAAAAGGTTAATTACTGGACTTGTATGTGTGAGATATTTTCCGGATGGGGGTTATGGTGAATGGAAGCTGCTAGCTCTCTTCTCCCCACTCATGATTACCCTCCCTAAATCTCCTGTGTGACAACTTAACTCCTACAAACCTTCCTTGGCAGCAGTGAAACCTTCTTTAAAGCCTAATTGCTGCATGTAGCAGGGCTGAGGAGGAAGAAGCCACCAACTGGATGAGTCAATGGACAGTTTGTTTGTAGAACCTGAAATTTTACTATCTTGCACTCCAAAAATCCACCTCTTGTTTACCACTTAGCCTTTCTTTGTGAGATAAAATCGTAGAAAAGCTAGGCAAAATGTCTTTTTAGTTTAGCATTTGTAAATCAGAAACTTGTGTCCATCTGTTGCAAACAACCCAGAGGTTGATTGGGAAGTTCCATTTTATACTCCGTCTGTCATTGATGTAGGTATTCAGTATTGGACTATTTAACATCTTCGTTCACAAAGATAAAGATTTTTAGGATCTGCAGAAGATTGTAGAGAGTTTAAGTAAGGGTTTGAAGTAAGATTTTGAATCTTTGAAGGTCAAATTATTTACAAAAGAAGCATGGACTTGCTGTTTTACAAAATGTAAATTTAAAAAGTGGTTTGGTATAACAAAGTTTATCATCTTTCTTAGGAAGGTACAGGTCCTCGTGTTATCTCTGCTTTTGTGGAAATTATTTTTGATAACTCAGACAACAGATTACCAGTAAGTGAACTATATGTAATATCTTCAGAACATATTTTCATGCTTAGGTTATCCAAGTTACAGATTGTATCCAGGCCACTAACTCTCTGCTCATATTTTTTCTTAAGATCGATAAGGAAGAAGTTTCTCTTCGCAGAGTCATTGGAGCCAAAAAGGACCAGTATTTCTTAGACAAGAAAATGGTGACGTAAGTGTAGTGTGTTTTCTTTTGTCAAATCAAAACTAGATTAGATACACTTGTAAGATAAGTCTGATTTAACAGTCTAATTGCTGATACTTGGCTTGTTCTCTGGAATCTTGAAAATTCAGTGTTCAAGAGAAACAGTTTCAGTGCTTTTTTATGCTTGTATTCATCTGATGTGAAACATTACATAATTTTTAATTTTCAGAATTAGAGAATAAAATAAAATTGATCATGTTGTCAATCTCTATCATTTGTAATTTAAATACTACAGGACATTTACACCTAAGTTGAAGAAGGGCTTGAGGGAAGCAGTCAGGGTAACTGTTGAAGTTGCAATTACAAAAAGAGAACTAATTAGTAAAATTAGTTTGGTCCCTTGGCAGCTTTATTGGGAATGATCGATATTTTTGGACTTCTGCTGTGAAAGGTCTTGCCATTATGGTGGTGGAAAGGAGGAAAAAGGAAACACATCAGGACAGAGTATAGATTTGTTGCATCCCAAGCCCTTTCATCCCCCCAGTACAATCCTGGAATGGGAAGAAGATATTTAAATACCAATATTTAAAGGAATTTTTAAACAGTGATTGTTCTTAAATGGCAGTGTTGGAAAATTTACTGTATGAAAATTTAATTCTAGGAAAAATGATGTGATGAACCTTCTTGAAAGTGCTGGATTTTCTCGCAGCAATCCCTACTATATTGTTAAACAAGGAAAGGTATGATGAGCAACTATTATTTGCATAGAAAAATTTTGGTAACTTTAATTAGACATTCCAAATAAATGATAAGTTAATGATATTTTACAGTACGCATTACTTGATGAGTAGTCCCTTAATTGTCCCTTAAGTGTGCTCGTAACTGAAATATCCTTATAATATATGACCACTGCATCTTCTTCCTTGCTGTGTGCCTCCATTGTTATGCTCTTCACTTTGTCAGTAGTTTTATGGTATTAAACTGTAGCAGACGAATAATGACAGTCACTGTAACATGAAAATCTGAGCATATATTATTAGCTTTTTGTGGAAAATGTCAATCTGCCCAATAAAAAAAAAGAACCCAAGTGAATTTATATGATTAGGTGGAATCAACAAAATCATTTTAGCTGTATAAACTGTCAACATTTAACTCTTAAGATTTAACAGTTTAACAGGTTTTAAGACTTGTTGAGCTAGCACATAAGTGACTAATAATAATAAAATAATCATTTTTATTTCTTACCCATCTCTCCCCAAGCCTCGAGGCAGGGTACAACATAGATTAAAATACAGCTAAAAACACATAAAACCATTTAAAATATACCAATTTGAAAGTCATAGTTAAAAAATTGACTGAGTAGGTCTGCCAGAAGAGATAGGTCTTTAGTACTTTTTAAAATCCAGACAGTGAATTAGCTGTTGAATCTGTTCTGGCAGGTCATTCTACAGTCTAAGAGTAGCCAACAAAAAGGTCCTCTGGGTAACAGTTGCCAGTCTAGTCCTGGCTGGACCAGAGTGTACTGGGTTGATTGTATAGGAAGAGGCAATTCTACAAGTAACTTGGATCCAAACCATGTAGGGCTGCAAATGTAATAACCAACACTTTTGTACTTTGCCTGGAAAGTAATTGGCAGCCACTGAAGTGATTTTAATATCAGTGTAATATGCTCACTCGATGTACCTGTAACCAATCTGGCTGCAATATTTTAGACCAGTTGGAGTTTTTGAACTTAGTACAAAATTAGCTCAATGTAGAACACATTGCAGAAATCCTGCCTTGAGATTACCACTGTGTGCACTACCATCTTTAGCTCTTCCAATTCTAAGAAGGAGTGTGGATGGCTTATCAACCAAAACTGATAATAATGCTTACTGTCAGATCTGTCTGAGCTGATATTTGGAGGGGCAGATCCAGGAGCACTCCCAAGCTGCACACACAGTCTTTCAGGGCGAGTGTGATGCTATCCAGAACTAGTTGACACAACTTAATATTAAATGGTTGACAGAGATATACGTTTAGCATAGATAGGTGCTGCTGATGTATCCTTGCACAATGAATGTAGTTGAGATCAAGGATTAATTGAAATGTTTCTGTTAACATAGTAGATACAAATGGTACTCCAGATATCGTTGGATTTGAATTCCCACCAACTCAAGCATATTCAGTGGTCAAGAATGATAGGACCTGTAGTCCAAGAAATTCTAGAAGCACACAGAACTCCAGAACTGACATAGACATGGCTGTATTTTGTCTTTATTACATTATTTACTTGATTTCTGTGTATAAACAAAAGGGTAGCAAACATGTTATATTTTCCTGCTGCTTTTTAGATCAATCAGATGGCCACAGCTCCTGATTCTCAGAGATTAAAATTGTTAAGAGAGGTAGCTGGCACTAGAGTTTATGATGAACGAAAAGAAGAAAGTATCTCCTTAATGAAAGAAACAGGTAAAAATAGTTTTTGTTTGTTTGAGTTTCAAAATCTTTTCACGTTGTGCTATAGTGGTTCTTCGTATTTCATGTCATCTTAGCTTGCTTGCTTTTTCTGAGATACATTTATCTAGTAAACATGGAACAGCAAGCTAATACTTGGACACAGTCTTATGTTACTGGGAGGTATTCTCTGTGTATCTAATACTGTGTAAAATGGTACACTTGGAGCAACCAGATTTGCACACTTAGTCCTGTGGAGAGGTAATGTTGGTCTCTTTTGAAAGTACTGGTGAAGTTAACCCCCCTTCTCTCTCAAGCTATTATTAATAACCTGATAGGGCTGTGTGCTAGATGAGACTGAGGAACTGTACCAAGTGAGCAATTACACTGTAGTTAGCGATATGTGACTTCAGTCCAGATTTTGTGAAAATTTCTTCACTATATTGCCTTGTATTTTTTTTAAAGCCATTTTTCTAGGTGTCTGTTTGCTCTTGAGAATCACATTTCCTCAGGATACTCTGTCAGGGATTGCATGCCGGTCGTGGCAAAGGCTAAAGCCAGTGGTGGATGGAGCCAGATCCAAAAGTAGTTGAACCCATCCTGTCTTGTCTTGTCCTCCCCCCTCCCTTTTTCTCTGTCACTGTTTTGTTTTCTCTCTTTCTTCCCAACCAGCAGATTGCTTAAGCAGTAGTAGATTGCTCTTGTGGAGGCCCACACTGATAACTTGCAGAAAGTTTTTAAAACTGGGCCAAAGACAGGTTGCTCATTTTTGACATTATATCATAAAATGAAACAAAAAATAAAACCACAGAATATAAACATCAGAGTAATTAAACTATGTACATACAGAGTAATTAAACATATATATGTGTATGTGTGTGTGTACACACGCACACAGGTCAAAAGTAATAGAAATGAAAACACAGCAGCCTAAAATTAGTTTGAAACCAGTAATTAAGAATCCAGTAAATCAAGGTTAAAACCAATTTTAAAGCCATCAGTTCTGAGCATCTGTAATATAATTATATCTTCTCAGTTAAAACCCACTTGCAGCATACTTTTTTTATGCTAGACTGAGCCAATGTGTATACTTGGGAGGAGTTTCGTAGGTAAGAGACCAGAACTAAGAAAATCCCGTGTCTAGTGCCAGTCACCAAGCAGAGGTTTAGGTGCAGATATTAGAGCATGGGCAGGATTACTACTAATGGAGCTGTTCCTTCAAATCCTCATTTAGAGAAAAGTAAGCATGCCTTTGTTCCATCAAGGGCCATGTTTCCTCAGGGATACCTTTCCATTATATGTATGAATACTGTTAATAAGCACTAATGTTAAATAAACATAAATAATACCAAAGTCAGTACATACAGCTTTTTTTTTTTTGGTAACTTCCTTCACACAGACACACACACACACATGCACAAAGCATATGTAACAGGGACAAAGCAATAATGTCCTGTCCTAGGCAGCTCACTTGGTTTCAGTGCTTGGGAGGAGAAAAGTGGCTTGTACATCTCTCCAGCAAGTGTGGAAATGCAGCTGGCTTCTGGAAAAGGAACAATGTGGTCTAAGCTTCAACTGGATTGCTGTCATCCGTCCCATGTTCATGTTCAGACATTGATTCAGGAGTTCCACAGTCTCCATGGGACAAGCAGAGAGTTGTCTTTACTTCTTGGTGACATAGCAGCCCAAACTTCTGTGTGTTTTCCTCCAGGGTTTCACACACATCTAAAAAGTGTAAGGGACAAAATTGATTCCTGAGTCATCTTGTATGTCAAATGGTACAGCACAGAGTAGCAGTTGCCCAGCGGCGTTTTCTACCTTGAAAAACCACACCAGAGTCACACTGAACATTATAAAGTTGCCCCATTTTCCTTTGGTTGTTTTGAAACAAAGAATAAATTGTCTATTGATTTTGAGACCTAATTTTAAATAATCATATTAAGTTTAATCTGATTTTAATAATTGTTACAATTGAGAACATAGTGATTTCCTCAGTTAAGACACATTGCTTGAAAAATTTCTCCTTGTGATTTTTTTACCTCTATTTAGTTAAGAGTTTGTCTTAGTTGAGAGATTGTCTGTAGAGAAAGATTGTTTGTACAAAGAAATTAATTTTGACTCTACCCATTGTCTGTAGTAATTTTGTCATTTAACTGTTTCTTAAATAATTTTTAAAGAGGGAAAACGGGAGAAAATAAATGAGTTGCTAAAATATATTGAAGAGCGGTTACATACTCTGGAAGAAGAGAAAGAAGAACTGGCCCAGTATCAAAAATGGGATAAGATGAGGAGAGCACTAGAATACACTATTTACAACCAGGAACTTAATGAGACCCGGGCTAAACTTGATGAAGTAAGTCATGTTTTGAACTGCCTGTTTAAATTATCAGACCAATTATTATGTGGATTTTAATTCACAAAACTGTGAACTATTTTCAGTCAACCGATGCATTATATGTTTGTAGCTTTCAGCCAAACGAGAAACCAGTGGAGAAAAATCAAGGCAATTAAGAGATGCACAGCAGGATGCTCGCGATAAAATGGAGGTAATAGCTTCATAACTCAGATGCATTTGATCTTAACTGGTTTTGTTGTATTGTGCCCTCAGCGCATAGTTAGTTGCATGCAGCAAGTTGCTGTGACTAGTAGCCCCAAATGGAACTTCAAACATACAAAAAAGATGGATTTCCCATTTCCATACATGTGGCAAAGTATACACAGAGGTGATACCTTCAGGTGCTAGTCGTCTGTGTGAATTTCCCTAACAGGTTCATCTGTTATTAGATAACGAGAACCAGAATTACTATAGTTTGGAGATATACACAGTCTATTCTGTTTCTCTAACCATTTTTTGTTGTATCATATCACTGTAGGAAATTGAACGACAAGTTCGTGAACTAAAAACAAAGATTTCTGCTATGAAAGAGGAGAAGGAACAGCTCAGTGCTGAAAGACAGGAACAGATAAAACAGAGGACCAAACTAGAACTTAAAGCAAAAGATTTGCAAGATGAACTGGCTGGAAACAGTGAGCAAAGGGTAAGGGCATGGAATTGGAAATGGATAATGTCTCAAGTGTGTGTGTTGTACGTTATGCTTCTCTAGAGCATAAAATACTACACAGTTTATGAAAGAACAGTTGGGATATAATGTAAGTTGTGGTACTGGTTTATCTAGATTACTGGAGTGGAAAAGTTTTGTCTGTCTTGTTTCAAATATATTTGCACTGTATATATTGAGAGAATTAGAGATCCAGCAGATTGCAAAATCACTACATACTAAATTTTGCATGTTCTCTTTATGTAATGCAATGAGAGATTTCTCCCATATTACTGTAATTGTTCAAGAACAGTGTTTACAATCACTTATTGTGGAATAGCACTCTTAAAGTTAGGAATGTGTGGATTCTGCTTTAGACTTAAATAACCTGTACACTATGGGCCCAGACCATTTTTGGGAACTAGAATTTGTAGTACTTGCGTAAGTATTAATTTTTATCACAAAGATCTTGTGAGTAAATGGCTTGCCCAATATTGTTGACGTTGTTATGTTGATTTTCAGAAAAGGCTCTTGAAAGAAAGGCAGAAACTTCTTGAGAAGATTGAAGAAAAACAGAAGGAATTGGCAGAAACAGAACCCAAGTTTAACAGTGTGAAAGAAAAAGAGGAAAGAGGAATTGCCAGGTCTGTATAGTGGCTTCCAGCACTGACTTATAGTACGAAAGGGATCTACTCTGCCCTGAAGGAACTGGGAAAGGAATAGATCAAAGGTGGGAAAGTATGGCCTGTGGGTTGCATGTGACCCTCCAGGGCCTTTTTTCCCCAAACCAGATACCCCCAGCTGAAAACCTTCCTCTTACAAAAAATTGTTTAAGTGGGGTTGAGTTGAGGCAAATTCTATCCCAGACCCTGAAAGTCAAAACTGGAAGTGCATTTTTAATCACTTCCAATTTCAGTTTCTTTGAGTTTTTAAGATAGTGTACAGTCAGCAGCGAGTACTAGAGACAAAAACTTGATCCCGAGTCTATCAGAGCCACTGACATTGACTCTCGTGACTTAAGTGATAAGCCAGAGGATGTTCAAGAATGCATCTGTGTCACCTACAGTTTGCCTGGAGGACAAATGTGACACAAACTGATTGGATGGGTTGGACCATCTGAAGAAAGAAGCAATGGTAGAGGCATAAATAAAAATTTATGTTTCTTTCTGCTAGTTAAAAGCAAAATGTTTCTGCTGCCACTTACAGGGCTGAGATTTTGATTTTCTTAATATAAGTGCTACACAGTATGAGTCTAACAGTGCAATCTCATGTAAGCCTATTCTGACATAAATCCCACACATTTCAGTCAGGCTTTCTCCTAGATAAGTGGGTTTGCAGCTTTAGTAGGACAGAAAGATAGAAATTGGAAATGTGTAGGAAAACACAACAAAGTATAGGAATTGTTCCATGAATGTAGCCTTTTTCAACCTTATGCCCTCAGCTGTACGACACTACAGTTCCCAACATCTCCAGCTATTATAGTGTCTGTGCTGGCTAGAGGGATAGGAGAGCTGTAGTTCAACTCTTACCTGAAGGGTTCCGAATTTGGAGAGGCTGTTGTATTGTTAGGAAAAAGAATTTTCAGAGCTTTTCAACTTATAGTTTATAGTCCCTGTAAATGTATGAAGACAGAATTTTTCCAAGAATGGTGAAAAAAAATTCTCAGATTTAAAAGAAGAAAGTGAGACATCTTGTTTCCTTTAGTTCCTTGACACAGTTAAGCATTTTACAGAAACTAATTCACCTAGGATTGGTCACATCATACTTGATTTAAACAGTTCTGGTTACACTTTTCTCTTAAAACAGATTGGCCCAGGCTACCCAGGAAAGAACAGATCTTTATGCAAAACAAGGCCGAGGAAGTCAGTTCACCTCCAAAGAAGAGAGAGATAAATGGATTAAAAAAGAACTCAAATCCCTTGACCAGGCTATCAACGACAAGAAACGACAAATTGCTGCTATACACAAGGATTTAGAAGACACTGAAGCTAACAAAGAGAAGAACCTGGAACAGTACAGTGTAAGGAAGTGTGTTTGGTTTTGGTCAGAAATGTTTGAACTTCCATATGTAATGAGGTTGTGTTCAATGCAATGCTTGCACTAGTAGAGTTACCTGCTCCTTGGAGCCAGAGTTTTCCTTGAAGTTTGGAGAACGCTTGGGAAAGGCTTGAGATGTGGAATGGATAGCTTCATTGAGAGGGGCACTCGGGGGATTGGGAGAATGACACTTGCATAAATGGACTGTTTGGTTGCTGCAAGAATGATAGTATGGCAGAGGGCTGGTAGAATATCTTTGAGCTACCTTTTGCAAAAATATCATTGGAATACAGCTCTTGTCTTGTGAGTGCTGCAGGATTTTACAGATACAGTTGAGGTATAATTAACTATCCTATAGCCTACTTTCTGTATATTCTTGAAAAAAAACTCTCAAATGTAGTAATCAAAGATGGAATCTGGCTGAAGTCATATTTTCTTTTGATGTACAATGAAGAACTGGGATTCTGCTGTCCTGTTCTGGCTTGTAAGATGCCTCTTGTGTTATTCCTTTAGTTATTATGAATATGGGTTCCTAGTTTTACAGGTTAACAGTTGTGTGAGTCCATGTCCATAGGACTGTCCAACATATATGGTTGTCAGATGAATTGAAGGAGAAATAGCACATGATGTAATCTGCATAGTCTTGAGCTGCAGAGAAAAAAACTGGAAAGCAATTGTCAAATATTATTGTAATTTACTACAAAAATTATTTACTTGTTCTTAACTTGAACTGAAAATAATCAAACATAAAAGTGCTTAATTGCTATCTAAAAGCTGCAAATACCAGAGTTTGTTTGTTTTTTTCATTTAATTTGAACATTAGTGTTCTAGGCTGCTTGAGGATAGCAGTAAATTAAGTCTGTCATAATCAGGAGATGTTGAATTTTAAAATGTCTATCTTTATATGCATTAGAAATTGGATCAGGATCTTAATGAAGTGAAAGCTCGCGTGGAAGAACTGGACAGAAAATACTATGAAGTGAAAAACAAAAAAGATGAACTACAGAGTGAGAGAAAGTTAGTAATTTTGTTGAGCTTTCCTGCTTTGCTTGTGTCATGTGAATGTACAGTTTAAAACTCCTGTACATATATGTTTTTTTGCTGTTTTTAAAATTTAATGTTGCAGAAAGATTTCAGCTTAGATTCCCATCATTATTGATTACTTCAGCATTTATAAATATATGTTCCAAGTATGATTTGGAATTTGGTATGTTAATATGGATAAATGTTCCATTCATTCATTGATATACCCTAGTTAGGAATAACTGTTGTGTTGAAGCCATGGTTTTGCTGTTGATAAGATAATTGTAAATACACAAGAAAATCTAATGTGGAAAAGTGAGAATAATGTGAAAAGTTCAGACATAAGGGAAGCAGTGGTTAACTGTGCCCTCTGGCTCATTTCCTCCTTACAGTAAATGAAGAGCAAAGTAATTGTTTATATGTTGCCTTTTCAAAGAGTAATTTGATCAGCTAAACACAATCACATTTATCAAAAGGATTCTAACAAGGCATGTTGTTTAACTAGTTTAAATAGTTTCTGTTCTTTATTGTTTATGCCATTAATACCCCAGTTATTTCAAAGTATTTTGCTAAACATAAGGCATTGCATGATTCACAGAATTAGAATTTTTTTTATATGAAGTGTCAAAATGATATGAAGTGTGTTCTGTCCCATCCCTTATTTACCAATCTTATGGCAGATATTTTAGTAATATTTGAACAAGTGCCATAAAATAGTGTGCTGTAGTTTACTTCTCTCTACTACAAATTGTTTAAAAACTCTAAATCAGTTGGGGGTACTAGAGACTGCATAAGAGTATAAAATTGCTAATAGTTTACAAAACTCATCTTGAAATAATTTTAGTTGAGATTTATCCAATCTGCCCCCCCCCCCGATAGAATGGGATACAGTTGTCCAACCAGCATGGCCAGTGTCCTGCTAGATAGGGGTTATAGATGTTGTAATTCAATACATCTAAAGGGCATCAGCTTGTGGAAGACTGTTTTAAACTATAACAGGATAGTTGGAGATTGGGATACTTGCATTCAAGTTCTCTAATCTTGTAATCTATGAAGTATGCTAGTTAACTTGACTCTTCTGGAAGACACCTCTGGTGACATGGAAGTCAACTCTTTTTTCAGTTACTTGTGGCGAGAAGAGAATGCAGAACAACAAGCTCTTGCAGCAAAACGGGAGGACTTGGAAAAGAAACAACAGCTTTTACGAGCAGCAACAGGAAAGGTGTGTCTCCTAACATGTTGATAGTATTAGAGATTTCTCCCCAAAATATAATCAAATTCTGTAGCTCTTCTTATTCTTAAGACCTCTTTGTGTCTTAAGAATCATGTGGGAAATAATATATCCAGAGACTAATGCTCTCTTGAACCAAAATTATATTCATGACTTAAAAAGATTTGAAAATAAAATATAGTCCTCCCTCCACATTCTCAGGTTGAACCTTCACAAATTTGATTATTCGCGAGGCATGTGTGTGCCTTCCCTCCCCCATTCTCTTCCTCCCATTACCTTGTGTTTTGCCAGGTGCAGAGAAAGAAGACAAGTGCCCAGACAAAAGGCAAGGAAATGGAGAGGGGCATGTGCATTCCTTTCTTCTCCCCTCTGGAGCTCCCCATTCCCTTGCCTCTGTCTCCAGCACTGAGAACTTGTGCTAAGGCAAAAGGTAAGGGAAATGTGAGGGGGGCTCTCCTGAGCTCCTTCTTTTCCCCTCCCATTCTTTCGTCTCTGGCCCCAGCACTGAAAACTCACACCAAGGTAAAAGTCAAGGGAATTGGGGGAAGCTCGTGTGAATCTTCCTGCTCCCCTTTGGAGTTCTCCCTCCCATTCCCTTTTCTCTGGCCCCAATGCTGAGAACTTGCACTGAGGCAAAAGACAAGGGAATGGGGAGGAGGCTTTTGGGAGGCTTCCTTCTTCTCTCGTGAGCTCCCTCTCATTCCCTTGCCTCTGGCTCTGGCCCTGAGAACTTGTGCTGGGGCAATAGGCAAGGGAATTTGTAGCGGAGGTGGGGGGGTTCACTCAAGCCTTCCTTCTCCCCTCCAGAGCTCCCCTCCCATTCCCTTGCCTCTGGCCTTGGTGCACAAAAGGCAAGGGAATGGGATCATGGGGGAGGAGTCATTTGCAGTTTTTCAACTTTTGTGAGAGTTCTGAGCCCCAAGCACTTATGAAAATGGAGTGGCCATTGTACAGTAAAAAATTTTCATAGATTATCTTCTAATATATACTTAAATGCATGTGGGTGCCCTGTCCTTAGGCGTCAGTGGCACTGTAAATTGACCTGTTTAATATGTATTGTGATCATTACTGATAGGGTAATTGCAGAATAAAGTTGTAGCAGATCAGAGAACCATTTACCCCTGCCCATGTAAAATTGAACTGAGGAGCAATGAGAGGGATTATGGTATTTTTCACAAATGATAAGAAGCCCAAGTAATTCTGTTTGATTGTGCAGGCTATTCTAAATGGCATTGACAGCATAAACAAAGTTCTGGAGCATTTTCGTCGCAAAGGCATTAACCAACATGTTCTGAATGGCTATCATGGGATAGTAATGAATAACTTCGAGTGTGAGCCTGCTTTCTATACTTGTGTTGAAGTTACTGCAGGAAACAGGTATGGGAATATGGATTTTTTTTTCTCGTGGAAATATTTGTTCTTGCCCTGTAACCACAGCGGATTACCAGATGGCACTTCTGGTGAATTTAGCTTATTTTCTGAAGTGTATTTATGTATAAGACTGCCCTTGCATAGTTCTGTTTCCTTCATTTAGTTTAATGGAGTGCAAAGGCAGGTCTTAGTTATGTACTGTGATGTCTTAATTATGATGAAAGCATTGGTTAATTCTTTTTTTCTTTATTTTTTTGGCTAGACTCTTTTATCATATTGTAGATTCTGATGAAGTCAGCACTAAAATATTAATGGAATTTAATAAAATGAATCTACCTGGAGAAGTTACTTTTCTGCCCCTGAACAAACTGGATGTTAGAGATACTGCATACCCTGAAACCAATGTGAGTTTTTTTCATTTACAAATAGTTGTCTGGTCTGTCAGAGATACAGAATTATGATAGTTTTAAGTGCTCTGCTAGCTTCAAATGAAAGGGGTGGAAGCAACTTGAAGGCCATATGTTGTCAGTCTCTGGGTGTTTTGATGCTAGATATCTCTCTGTGACTTGTTCAGAATTATCAGTATTCTATGTCTTGATTGTTTATTATTTTGGGACTACATGGTTGGGTTATGTTCTTTTTTTAATCTGTGTACATGGCCGCTGCAGTATTGCTGCAGTTCTGTTTAACTATTTGAAGTGGAAATTTTTTACATTTCTGTTTCCAGGATGCTATTCCAATGATCAGTAAACTCAGATATAATCCAAGATTTGATAAAGCGTTCAAACATGTTTTTGGAAAGACCCTAATTTGCCGTAGTATGGAAGTGTCTACACAATTGGCCAGAGCTTTTACTATGGATTGTATTACTTTGGAAGGTATAGTTTCTCTGTAATTTTATTTATGCTGGAATTTCCAGTTTTCTTTTTTCTGACAGTTATTCATCAAACTGTCTATAATCTAATGCCAATTTAACATGGCACACAAATGTTACTGTGCTGTGCATGAGGTGCAGTAAGCCATGGGTAGGAGCATGTTTTACATCCCTTCTCCCATGCAGCCAGGAGGAAGATTTCACCCCTGTTACTTACAATTTCCCTCAAGCACAACTTTTTCTTGTATTTGAGTAAGTGGTTTGTATTTTATCAGTAGCTTACTAACTTTCAAAAGAGGCTGATACTAGCTGGTTTAAGACGATGATTTGCTCAAACAGAGCATAGTCAGTGTAAACTATTCACATGCAACTTCAAGCCAGATTCCAGAACAGCTAGGTGTCTAGGAAGAAGGTGAGGAAGCAAGCATCAGCTTCATTTCACCTTGTGCATGTTTGTTTAACTATGGCTTAGGCAGAAGTACAAACATGGCTAATGTTTTCTGACTTATTCTGGACCATTTTCCTACACTTTTTCAGCTTGTGTGAGAAAATTAGTTCATAAAAATATTATTTATTTATAATTAAAATACATCCATGCTATAAATCTATTTTTGAATTATCTGAAGTTTTTGAGATTCGAGATTATAAATAGCAGAGATGAAATGGTTCATTCTGCATAGAAATTCTTTGTTCTTCAGTTCACTAGTGTATTAATACTGTATTCTCTTATTCTTTGGCAAATTACTTGGAAGTGTACATTCGGTGGCTTAGTTCTCATTCTTAACAGAACAATACTGTTCTAGGTGATCAAGTGAGCCACCGCGGTGCTTTGACTGGAGGTTATTATGACACAAGAAAGTCTCGACTGGAACTCCAGAAAGATGTTAGAAAAGCAGAAGAAGAATTAGGAGAACTTGAAGCGAAGCTTAATGAGAATCTGCGCAGAAACATTGAAAATATCCTTCTAAGAATGTCTTTGAATACGTATGGGTAGTGGTGGATTGGCTGATTACTCACCTTTATAAAAATCTCCCTCTGTGATTATGGTGTACAAAAATAGGTAAATAGGATATAAATAGAGTGATTTATGTATTTCTGTATATGAAAATCACTAGCTTTGGATCTGTAACACAGTTGCAGGGCACTGGCCTTGCTGCATACAGTGTGCTAGTGCACAGTGTCATCGCCTGCTTGCATCCAAACTGAGTGTGGCTAGTCCCTTGAATATAGGTACTTCCTTTTCTTTTGGTTAATTCTTTTTCAACAGATTCAATAGAATCCAAGGTTTGTTTCAGATTTGTTTCTCTGCTTTTCTGGGAGAGTTACAACCCAAAGATGAGACAGCCCCCAATTTTGGATAAAGTAATAAGTCTAACAACATACATGGCTTGTAACTAAAACTCAACATTTTGTTAGTTCTCTAGCAATCACAATCACTGTTAGGGGGAAGTTGGAGGGACAAAGTATATTCTGATGCTGAGAATCTGTCAAAAGCTCCTTATCCTAGGAAGAAGAAAATATGAAGCTCATACTGGGAGGTAGTTACTATATAACAGGTACTTGTTGAAACAGTAAGAAATACAGCAATGGGATTAAAACTGTTGAACAACATGCCACTATTTTTCTCCTTCAAAAAGAGGATGCTGATGCTTATACCCAGCATTATTGTTTTCGTTAAAGCACAGGATTTATAATCTGGGAAAATCAAGGCCAGGATTAATTTTGTGACGTGTCCATAACAAGGCATTGAGCAAACATTAATATACCTTAAAGCATAGGTGACTGCTAGAGATCTAAGGGCAGTATCCACTAAACTCCACACACCTTTAAAGGTACGCTGGTAAAAACAACCAGGTGTGCCCCCTGGGAGGCATATTCCTGCATTTTTGATGGACAGCTGGTTTTAGGTATGTGAGGCCATTTTCTCATCCTTTGATTTGGCTGGAGTGTAACTATCTGTTGGATCCAGTTGCAAGGATGTGTTCTTGGTTTTACTTGCATAATTCTGAATGTTGGTTATTAATGTTATATTTATAATTTGCTTAGATTTATGTGATTTTATTTTTATCACTTATTATAAGCTTCCTGGGGGGGTCAGTTGCCTGCATGGGAAGGCAGGTTAAAAATGTTTAAAAATGTGTGCTGGCATCATTATTGTTAGAGGAAATGTGAATCTTGTGTTGCTCTCACATATTCTCATTCATCTGTCCTCCATTCCCTGTGCGCAAACTTTGGAAAATGAGGAGTATCTAGTAAGCACAATGTATAGTTGAATGAGTGGGTGGGAGGCAAACACAGGCCTTCCATAACTCCTGTGCTTACATGAGCATGTAGAGTGGAAGGGAGTTGAATACAGCTTTATGGGAATCCCCAGGTACTGACCCTGCTCTGCAAGTGGATTGTGCCCTAAGACCAGAATTCAGTGGTGTCATTCTACTAGCACAGATAATATTGCACTTGTGGACACCTAATATTGGACTGTGCACAAGGGAGAAATACAGCTCAGATACCAGTTCCATGAGTGTTTGCAAAAAACAGCAGTTTGTCTGGGGATGGCAAGAGCAAGTACACTCCCTTTTGTACAACTGGGGGAACTGGTATTAGTTTTCCTCACTAATGTTATATGTTGGATTTAGACTTGTATTGGTGCTTAGTAAAGTATTGAGAGCACCTAAAACTATATTTGTGTAGGTTTGTGTGGGAGGAAATACTTTATTATTTATTCACCACCTACACTACTACATTACATTACACTGTTATTTTTAGGAATACCTATCATTGGTTAACTTGCTTGATCAAGTCTAGTATGTGATTCACTTGCTTGTATGTTTTTCAGCATGTATATAAATCATACTGTGGTTTCTGTTTCTGCTTGTAACAAATTCTGGCACATAGCATTCTTGTTTGTCTTAAGATGCTGCAATGTATAAACTGGTTTTAATACATAGAGACTAATATTTGTAAGCCCTACAATCTGTAATTTTAATGGTGAACAGAATTTTTCCTTAGCACATTGCATGAATTAATAATGAAATTGATCAGCTCATGAATCAAATGCAGCAGATTGAAACCCAACAAAGAAAATTCAAGGCTTCAAGAGATAGCATTTTGTCAGAGATGAAAATGCTGAAAGAAAAGAGACAGCAGTCAGAGAAAACATTTATGCCTAAGGTATGGGCTAGCAGAGAACATTTGCAACCTAGTAGACATAGTTTCATTTTACTGACTCTTCAGGGTACATAATTCATATGGCAAGTACTTGGGTGTAGAATGCAGTATCATAGGATAGAGTTATATCTAGCAGGTGAACAAGATTTTTAAAAAGCCAACAGGGAAAAAAATAGAAAATGCATTGATTGCTTCATGAGTGTTTTTTTTTTTATTCTGCCTTATTTAAATCTAAGTTGGGGTGTACTTTTGGATATACATGCATAGGATTGAACAGTAAACCTATGTTATCATGCAAGAGTATTTTAAATAGATAAATAAATCATTTGCTGTTGTTTACTGCTGTTACACTTTATCAGTTGCTGCTAGCCACATCTTACAGAGTTAAATAAACTAGAAGGACTCTTTTATAAATGCATATTTGCATTTAATTTAATCTCACTTTAGCAACGAAGCTTACAAAGTTTGGAGGCAAGCTTACATGCTATGGAATCCACAAGAGAGTCATTAAAAGCCGAACTGGGAACAGATCTCTTGTCTCAACTCAGTTTAGAAGACCAGAAGCGTGTGGATGCACTTAATGATGAGATCCGACAACTACAACAAGTATGTATGCTTAAAAATTGCAGTGTTAAATATCTTTAAGAATTTTTTACAAAAAACCCAGCTTAGTTCAGAAGTACTGTGTCTTCCACTCAACAGTGTTTATTTCATTCCCCACTCAAGTGAAAACATTACACACAAAAATTTAAAACGGGATTCTGGTTGATTACTTTCTTTATTTGCTGCTTTTTCATTCGAAATAGTGTTTCTTATAGTGGTGCGTGGCTGAAATGTAACAATTATGCTGTGTCAGTACTATAGACACAAAAACCCAATTGTGTTACTGTCATATTAGCTGCTGTATTTTATTTGATTGTTTCTAGAGGAAAAGTTTCTCTGGAATAAATATGGAACAAAACAAGGGTAGACAAAGCAAGTGTTTAATTAGCAAATAGTTAATTTGCTCATTGCTCTTACATCAGACATGGTAGATTTCTTCTCCTTTATTGGTATTAGAACATTGTAGAAACAGTGGAAGATTAAGTGCACATGAAACATGTACATATCGATTATTGGTTACAATATTTTGGAGCACCCATAACATTTCCCCTCATGTCTCAAAAAGCTGAGGTATCATGTCATGTTCATATTCATTAAAGTTTGAAGCAGTATACAGAATATAAAAATGACCTGTCTTAAAAATGATTTGTTCATGTTTTATAGGAAAATAGACAACTGTTGAATGAAAGGATCAAGCTTGAAGGCATCATTACACGAGTTGAGACATACCTCAACGAAAATTTGAGGAAACGCTTAGACCAAGTTGAACAAGTAAGATGTTATTTTTCAAGTCTGCTAGTTAACAGCTGTTGGTTTCAATATACTGATGAATTCTTACATTGTGAGAATAAGGTAGCATGTTCAGAGACATGAACATACGGACCACATGGAATATTATATAACAGCAGTATAAAATATTCATGTATTAACATTAACAATTCTAGATAATTTTGTGTGACAGTATTCTATGATGCCCCACTTTCAGGATAAGCGTTGAAATGACCGTCAGAATACACACTGTGTATTTTGAGGTTTCGGCATTTCCGCCTGATTTCTGGTATGGTCAACATTCAACAAATTTTGGACTTTCAGTACAGCAGGATTATAAATTAAAATACAAAAAAGCATCTCTCTTGAATTTATCTCCTGTTTCTGCACATTTTAATGTGAAACTGCGGTAGAATTTTTACTCAGTGTGAGAACGTTGAACAGAGTACAGATTGGGCCTTCGAAATGGCAGAGACCAGAAGTGTTCCATCTTCTGGAATTTTTTTAAAAAAAAATTGGATGCAGTACCTTTTTGGAATATCCTCATGTCTGGTTTGTTTGCTCTTTGAGTTGTGTGTGAGGCACAAGACTGGATGGAAACTGAGAATCTTCAAAATGGCAGGAATCAAAAGCATAGTGCTTAGCACCAACCCATGCCTCCCACCATGTTACAGATCCTCATTCTCTTTTTTCCCCCTGTTACTTCAAGCAGAAACACCTTAGCTGTTGCCTTGAAGGTAGAAACAGATAGCTGGCAGCAAAAAGAGATTGAGGATCTGCAGGAGTGCCACAGCTGCTGCATTGAGGGCAAAAGCAGGCAGATAGCAGCAAACAGTTTAGGTTTTGGGAGGTTTTTGGATTTCCAGATAGGGGCGGCTCAACCTGTATATATTTTCAGTAAGAATATATTGAAAACAGAAATGCAACTTCTGTTTTCTGCAATATAGTTTATATTGTGGTGATTGCGTTAGCAGGAACTATAAGTCATTATGATGAGTTGCTTCAGCAGAATCTATATGTCATTACCATGTAGGAGCTGAATGAGCTGAGAGAAACTGAAGGTGGCACTGTCCTTACAGCTACAACATCTGAGCTTGAGGCAATCAACAAGCGAGTAAAGGATACACTGGCACGATCAGATGGTTGGTAATGTTTGTATCTTTACTGAGAGAAGACTTACTTATATATAGTGTTTTTCTGAAAATACTCTAACACCACCAATAAGGCAGTCTTAAAGGACTGTCCTTATTGCAGCTGATTTCCTTTGCTTTTGTCTCCAAATTGCTCCTAGATTTGTCTGTTTTACTGTAGATGACATAAGTAGCATCTTCTTCACTCTTCGTGTTTTTATCTTTTTTCATTATAGTCTTATTAATATTCATCAACATATTTGTTAATAATTTGCATTTATTTGTGTATTTTATAATGTCCACCTATTTTTATGCTTTTCTTAGCACTTTCCTTTATACTTCTGTACAATAGATCTTGACAATTCAATTGATAAAACTGAAGCTGGAATAAAAGAACTCCAGAAAAGCATGGAACGCTGGAAGAACATGGAGAAAGAGCACATGGATGCTATTAACCATGACACAAAGGAGCTTGAGAAGATGACTAACCGGCAAGGAATGCTTTTGAAGAAGAAGGAAGAGTGTATGAAAAAAATTAGGGAACTGGGCTCACTCCCACAGGAGGCTTTTGAAAAATACCAGACATTGAGCCTTAAGCAGGTATCAGTGATATTCAGCTTTCACCTTTAGTGATAATAGATATTTGTTCATGTAATATCCTAACAGTTTGTCTTAACATTTTTATTAGTTGTTTAGGAAACTGGAACAGTGCAACACAGAGTTGAAAAAATACAGCCACGTCAATAAAAAAGCTCTAGATCAATTCGTGAACTTTTCAGAACAGAAGGAAAAGTTGATAAAACGTCAAGAAGAGTTGGACAGGGGTTATAAATCCATCATGGAATTGATGAATGTTCTTGAACTTAGAAAATATGAAGCTATCCAGCTGACTTTCAAACAGGTATTATTTATAGGCCATTGTAACAAGGCTGTTTGATTTTTTAATTTCCTCCCTGATTTTGAAGAGATTCATATTTTTTGCTATCATGTCACACTATGTGCTTTCCATTTCAAACTAAGTGTAGAAAGATGTGAAGATTGATGATAGCTTTTTGGAATACTTATGAACGGCATATGGAAAGTATAATTTTTGAATTTTTTTTATTTCTGATGTATGTTTTCAGTTCAAATGTACTTTGTTTTTACAGGAAAGCAAAATTTGAAGAAATTTTACATATTTCTCAGAATTTGATCAGACCAGATTTGAAGTTTTCTTAAAGGATTGTGTAAACTCAAGAAAGCAAAGGAGATGCCGTACTGACTCCCACGTGTGTAGTGACACGTGTGTTAGTTGCATTTTGATAACATTGCACCAGCAATTGTTAGTGTTCATATTTCATAAATTGATTTGATAGGTGCTGGAATGAACTTTTGTGGCAATATTTAACCGTAATAAACCATTTCAACTCTATTTGAACTTTTGTAAATATTCACTTGAGTTCCACTTTTTCAAGGTGTCAAAGAACTTCAGCGAGGTCTTTCAGAAGCTGGTACCTGGGGGGAAAGCTACCCTTGTGATGAAGAAGGGTGATGTGGAAGGGAGTCAATCCCAAGATGAAGGTGAAGGCAGTGCTGAGAGTGAAAAGGGATCAGGATCTCAGAGCAGTGTTCCATCTGTAGACCAGTTCACTGGAGTTGGTATTAGGGTAAATGAACATTAACTTATTTTGCCTTTTAAGAACAACTAATTGTCTTCTTTATAACCAACATATGATGGTAATGTTTCCTAAGTGGCAATAACTAGGCTTCTCTGTTCTTTTATTCAGGTTTCATTTACTGGTAAACAAGGTGAAATGCGAGAGATGCAACAGCTTTCTGGTGGACAGAAGTCTCTAGTGGCCTTAGCCTTGATTTTTGCCATCCAAAAATGTGACCCAGCTCCCTTTTACCTTTTTGATGAAATTGATCAAGCTTTGGATGCTCAACATAGAAAAGCTGTTTCAGGTACATTTTTTTTTAACTTCAACACAGACATTATATATTGCTGTCTAATCTGAGATTCCAAGGAAGCATCTCAAACTGAAAAACAATAATGAGTCACTCCTTTTATACAGCTGCGTAACATAATGTATGTGCAGCTTTTGGAAAGGTGAGCTGCTTCATTGTTTCCAAACCAAGTTCCTGTCACAACAACAACAAAAATTGTTCCGTCCTGTCTACTTAATTCACCAGTGGTGTCTTGCTTACATTTTAATGTGGTGGTTTTGTATTTAATATGTTAGAGAAGCTGCTGTGCTTTACCTGTCACCCACTGGCAAATTTTTCTCCCCAGATATGATCATGGAATTGGCAGAGCATGCTCAATTCATCACCACGACTTTCAGGCCTGAACTGCTTGAATCTGCTGATAAATTTTATGGTGTAAAATTCAGAAATAAGGTATGCCATTTAAAATATGTGAAATTGAATAGTATTACTGTATAGTCTGTGGCTGAAAACCTGTAAGGTATGACTAGACACAATGTAAAAAATTAGTAAGATCAGTAGTGATTGGTTACAGGTAACTTTATGTAAGATTCAGGCATGTGATTTCAACAGATATATGTTAAAGGTTTTTGCTACCTTGAAGCAATAGTGCTTGCTTAGATTTCAGTTTGGCTTGAGTGCTGTTGGTAACCTGGGAGTTTATAAGGTGTCTTAGAGAATTTTAGAATAAAGGAAATACAGTCTCCTTTGTAGGGGGTGGGTCTCTGTAGTTTAGAAGCAAGACAGTATATATGCTATCCTTTAAAAAAAAATCCTGCAATGAGAGACAATGTTGTTAATTGTATAAATTAAACAAAACCTTTTAATGTGCATGATATATATATTTTGCAAGAATAAGTATTTGAAATGAAATCTGAGACTCACAGAAACCTTGGTTTAAGAACTCTGAAGGACTCTTGGCTGGCATTTTCTGGGTCATTCATAGCAAATATATGCTTCTAGAAATTTGCTTTAGGTGCAGGCTATCACTGTAGAGCTATAATGTCATCTGAAATCTCCATTAATTACAATACTGTTATTTCTCTTGCTGAAATAGGTCAGTCATATTGATGTGATCACAGCAGAGATGGCCAAAGACTTTGTGGAAGATGATACTACTCATGGCTAAGTGGAGAAAACTTGTCTGTTGGGAAGATGTGTACTCTGTAACATATTTCTGCCTACATCAGGCAACTCTGTAAATTTGAACTATATAGTCATTCTTCAGGAGCTACTTTAACATAGTTAATAGACCATTGTTAAGACTATGATTTTCCATAGACCTTGCAATCCAGTTTGTGTGTGGTGTTGTGCTCTTTTATAAAATACTTGTTAGTTTTACCTTCATACTATATCTAGTATGAAAAATGTATTCTCTTGGACTTTTTTGTAAAGTGTCTTTTTTGTTCAAATATTTTTTTAATGTCAGTTATTTCTTCCTATATAAATCCTTTATCATTTATACTGCCTCACCTGAATTTTTAAAAATAGTTTCAATAAAACAATTTGCTTTAATGCTGTAATTTATATATATTTTCTTTTTGGGGGCTGCTTAGGGTATCTACTATTGATTATGTATAAGTTGGATGAGAAGAACAAAATGTGCTGTAGCATTTGTTGGTGAATTTAAATGTCTGGCTTTATTTCCTTTGCCTCTTGGGTATTTCGAGAGGGTACTGTTGTTCATAAATCTGAATTTAAGCTTCTGATTTTGATTCATGTGCTACATCTGCTTACAGTCAAATTGATTTTCTGTGTAGTCATCTGTACTCTTTCATAATAACCTAAGCAGCCATTCTGCTCTGTACACTGTCCTATCATATTCTGTCAGTTTCCTGACCCCTCCTCCATGTCCAAGCTAGTTACATGTACAGTATCTGTTCCGGCTAAAAACATTTCTCATCCATCAACCTTTTTGATTCCTAGAAAGCGTGGGACAGGAATGGGAAAATTTGATTTTCAATCAATGCCCAATGTAACTGAGATATAATATTAAAGCATGTTTGCTCTATGTATATTTTGTATAATATATGAAGGTATTTTTATTAAACAAATATTGTAAGATGGGATCATTTATCTCACATAGCAGAGAGATGGTTGGTTATGATGGGACAAGAATCATATGTCATTCCAGATTTTGCAGTATTTGTCATCATTGGCTATACTGATTATGGTTGCTGGGATTTGCAGTTGCAACAAAGTCTGGAGAGATGCATGATTTCAACCCTGGTGTTTTAACACTCAATTGTTTGTACAGTAACTAGAACCCAATTTTCCGAATTTTGTTTTGTGCTAATCTGATGATGTTTAGACATCATGGGAAAATATTATTTAAACCTAAAAGTTAATTTATAAAATTCTGGAGCAGTATCCTTCACAAATCTCTTATCACAAACACAGAATACAAGAAATACATAAAATAGCAGAAATTTGCAAGCTCTAGACATACCATACTGTGCAGAATGCAGCTCTTGAGAGGCAAGTGAAGAACAATTTTTAGCTATAATAAGGAGAACTTAATTTTTATTGTTTTTTCTATGAAATTTTTTTTTTCTGTGAAATTGTTTGTGCTCAAGTATGCCATTTGCCCACTGTAAAACTGCCCAAGGTGCAAAACTGTTCTTGCATTGTCCCACCACCACCAGATTGGGATTCTTCGAAATCATGTTTATTCTACATGAAAGCTTTAGAAGACTAGTTTCCCTGTCTGTTGCTTATACAGGTAGTGTTGGCTTGACTATTACCAGTCAGGATAGTCTTGAGTTACATTAAGAATTTCTCTTCCAGTAGTTATGAAGAGAGAACTCTTCCAGAGTTGTTTTTCCTGGAAAAAAAATGGAAACATATAGAAGTCAACTCCCATGTAGCAGATTAAGACTCAACAAGTGGCTTTAAAGTAGACTGGGGAAACCTCTGGCCCTTCAGATGTTGTTGAATTAAAACACCCATCATGCTGGATGGTTAATGACAGGCTTCTGGTTTCCAACCGTTTCTGTAGGATATGCGGAATTCTCCCAAGGTACTTTTGTTGCAATGCGTATTGTAAGGGTGGTGAGGGACCCATATGTTTTTAGACTTCAAACTCCCATTGACTCTAATATACGTAGCTAATAACAATGAGAGGAGTTTCTGTGCAGTAACATCTAGAGCAGAGCTTTCCAAACTTTTCATGTTGGTGACACCCTTTTTAGACATGCATCATTTTGCGACACAGTAGTTCAGCTTTACTAGCAAACCAGAGATTAAACTAACTCCTTATAAGAGATACGGGCACATACATAAATTGTAATAACAAAATGTATGGGGACACAACATATCTCATGAAAAGGTTTCATATATTTTTAAAAATATATGATTTATAAATAACATACATTTCCAAGATTGTAGGTGACACACCTACACACTTCAGGTGATACACTGTGTCACGGCACACCATTTGAGAACCCTGATCTAGAGGGCTGCATGTTCCCGATTGCTGTTATCAGATACTTACATTTCAGTGAATGTATGTGTAATGAGAAGGCTTGCAAGATTACCGTCTGAGATACCAAATCTGAGTCCACTGAACGTGGTCTGATGTCCCAGCAAACAAATTTACAATCTTGCTACACAATGTCACTTAAACTGTACTTCGTTAAATGCATTTTATTATCTCTATAATCATCTTCAGCAAAACTATTTGGCATGCCCAATATAACATCTGTTAACTCCCAGACCATTTTCTGAAGACTCACATCTGGGTCCTTCTGGGTCATTTCTTGCATAAAAACTTCCATCTGCATAGATTTTCCACAAATCATGCCTAAGATGAAAACTGTGAGTCATTCTTATCTATGGAGTATAGAGCCTGCCAGCTTCTTCCAGGTTCTCAGTATAGCCAAGTATAATGGCACACAGGTTTATATCCTTCACACATCATTTCACTGCAGACATGAATAGTAGGAGCATTTTAGGAGCAAAAATTATTTTGTGGGAATATTATTGTACTGGAGACTACCTTCCTTTCAGATATAGAGATTTAGGTGTGTTGGCATTAAGGAGTGTCTAGTTTCTTACTGGTCCCACCCCTGTTAGTAATTTGGAACTGTCAGCCAAACTTTGTAAGATTATTTTCATGGTTGTGTCTGTCTAGATGCAAATGGACAGTTCAGAATATATTCTCCACTATTGGCAGGGCCAAAGTAGCAGCTGGTGCCATTGTAAAATAAAACTCCTTGAAATGCCAGGCCAGAGAGACAAGCCAAGGCTTCATTTAGTGTCATTCTAGTAAACAAATCTCATAATATTTCAGTGAGTTTTAAAAATATGTGTATAGGCTTACTTTTCCTTTGCCAAAGAAGGGACAGTTTTTAAGGAGCTAATCAAGTGATTTGTTTTTTAATAATAGCCATTTTGGCTAAGCATTGTTGAAAGTACCATGTTATGTTATAAACTTTATGTTGCCTTACTATTATGCTTGGTCTGTTGTCAGTATGTGGTATGTTTTGGTTGCTACCCTAGAACATGGATGGAATGTACAAGGCTAGCCCAAGACATTTTGTCACCTGAGCAGCAAATGATGTCCCCAATCAAATCAAGGTGCATAGTGTCTAGGATAAACCAAAATATTTTGGTAGGTGGAAAAATCTCTTTTATTCAGCAGTACAGCAGTACTAATTGCCACCTTTTCATGATGCCCCAATCAACTATCTGAGGCATTTGCTTCAGTTTGCCTAATGGCAAGGGCAGTAACGTCAAAGTGTATTCCTCTCACAACATAGGTAACTAAGAACCTTCACAGTTATGATAGAATACGGTGGAGGATGCTTTTCCAATCAAGGAATCTCTAGCCAGATTCTCTTGCATTGTGAGGTATTCCTATGGAGATTGAGTTACACCTGATGCTATTCCTCCAAACTTTTAAATAGTGCAGCTACCCCATTAGCACAGCACTTCTGTATTGCTGGAGAACAGGAGCTGACCATGGATACATTCAGCTCTTTTCCAGTTCTTTTCCCCCATGGATGCATGTTGCAGCCTGTCCAGCTATAGGAGAAGAACTGTATGCATCTCCAATCATCTCCTGCCCTCCATCAATACAGAAATGGCCATGTTAGGTGTCTGTATAAGGTAGGTTTAGGGAGGACTTTGGGTTTTTGTGGTTGGAAGAAACCTATGACCTACATAACAACCATAAGAGTGAGTTACGACGGCATAAATCAGATTTATGCAAGGGTAATTCATGAACAGAACCCTAGCCTCTGCTTCTAGAAGTAAAGTACTATATTAGTAACACTTACTGTTAAATAGCATCTGGTAACTGCCATGGGGAAAAATTAATCTGACAGCTTTTGATGGATAATGAGTTACGGTAAATTGAACTGATGATAACAATTGATGAGATTTCATGAATGAAGTCTGCCAACATCAAAACAATCAAGAGATGCCTAATAGACTAAAATATTTATATTTTTAACACTGAGTTTAAGATTGGAAACTCAAAATGCAAGTTAAAATTTGTTTCAGATTTTTTTAATGCAGCCATTTAAACAAAAAATATGGAACATTCAGCAAGTACTTCATATTTATTGATACTCATTTTAGCCTTCCTTGTTACATGTTTGGGTTGCCACCAGATGGTGTTTCTAACCCAACACATTTTAAACCAAGCCTGTGTCCTGTTCTGCTCCAAGCTACAGGCAGCTGTTTCATATTAGTCAAATAGCAACATGTAACTTCAAAGTGTGGTTTCCTTCAGGTTCCATTCTTCCTAAGGCTAATGGACAAAGTGTGAAGTAGTTTATGTTTCTTGAAGCAAGCAGTTGCTTTTAGCCAGCCTACTTATAAGCACAGCGGGTGAGCATCAATTTTCAGTGCTACTGGAAGCTTGACACAGCTGTTTCAAATTACATTTCATGCACTGGTCATTATCTGTTTAGTTAGTTCCAAAAAATTGATGCATTCCTTTACTTCCTTTTAATGAGTATTTTCCCCATTTTATCCATGTAATATATACTAACATTAATATACCCTAATAGTGAATAAAATCTACCCTTGTGGAAATCTTGATGGAATGAATTGGAAAGCAAGCTACGATACTTGAGACAGAGAGACGCCCAACTGTTCCTTGCTTGATAGACGTCTGATCATTTTAGCTCAGGAAACATCACCATGCAGAATCTGTCTATTATAGCTACACAACTATGTAGAAATCCCAAGTAGCTGTAAGTGTTTGATTTGTGTTTCTGCGAGCCTTTGAAAATGTTTATTTTAGTTAGTAAATATTTATGCACATTCAAATGACTTTATTTTCAAAATGGGACATGTATATGAAGTATTGAACATCACATACATAAAAACCCCAATTATAATTTCATCTATTAAAAGAATTAAGAAACAAACACCTTTTTATGTTGTTTGTCATAGAAAGCAGGAGCAGCCACGTACTCTGAGTTAAACCAAAAGTCATAGCTGGGAAATACGTGGCAACATCAAAATATCCCAAAAGCACATGCTTTTTTAAAGGCTCCAGAACTCCATCAGGTTGGGTTGGAGCGAGCAAGTCTTCCAGGGCCATGGGCTCCATAAACCACTCACCAAACCTCAGAGGACATGGGAAGAGGGGATTTTCGGTTTTAAAAAATTCCAGCAGAAAATATCCCAACTGGAAGTAGGGTTGGGTATACAGGCCTCAGAAATTGTTGTGGGAGCATGTAGCTTATGGGCTGTACTTTCCTTTCTCCCATCTGGGCTCAATGATACCAAAAGAGAGAGAGAGAGAAGTGTAAGAAGAAATAAACGAGTCCAAACATTTGGCCAGAAGCTCTTGCTATCGGTCTATGGCTAGACTAACTGCTAGGCCTTAACCAGCTTTTGCTCGCCAGAGGAGCAGAGTAGCCATTTGTTAAGTATCCCCATACACAATTCTAGGTATCTACTGATATTTTACACCTAAACTATCTTTACTCTGTAATCTCTATCTTGGGACTTAAATTTTTAACATCTAAATAATTTACTGATAAATAATTATATAATTTAAATTAAATTATTTACTCATAAATAATTTAAATAATTGCTTAGTTGGTGTCAAAAGCTTCTCCATGGGCCATTCATTTTCAGGAGAAACAACCTTCCCTAGCCTAGCATCTCCATCATCTCCAATCATCTTGGTCAGTGGTTGTGCTGGCTGGGAATGTTTTGAGTTGTAGTCCAACATGCTTGGAGGACAAGCAGGAAATGTTGAGCTAAAGTATAAGACTGAATAGTGAGAAAGTGGACTCTGCTGTTGTGAACTTACAAACTTTGGGTAACTATTTAAATTCAGAGTTTCCATAATGGATAGCCAACCCTCTAGACTTATTAGAATACCACGAGCAGAGGTCATTAAAATTTTTGGTTCTCAAATCAATTGATTTAGTAGATTTGTTCTTGATTTGCTAATACCAGCACATCACAACCAATATTTCCTGGCTTCCTTTTCCTCATCAGTTGCCACAACAAATGTTAGTTTACATGTGTCCATTCTGGTCTGGATTTCCTCTAAAGATATTTTTAAAGGGCACTTCTGTTGCTTTGTATCAGTAAACGGAATAAATCATTTCAGTATAAAATGCTGTATAATATCCGAAAGTATTGTCTATATTCATGTATAAGTCTAAAAATTTTAGTCAAAAAATTAACCCCCAAACCTGAGTCAATTTTTCCGTGGGTCAGTGTAAGTACTCTTACATTTAACTCTTATAATAAAAGAAAAAAGAGCCATCTCCTCTGAGAGGCGAAAGGCAAGAGTTTAATACCTTCCAGGAGAACCAAAAAAGAAGCACCAACTCCCTCTACTCTCTCTTCTGGCTCAGCTTCTGGCCTTTTCAGATTGCCCAGGTGGGAAAATGGCACTTCCCCTCAAAGGAGTACTAAGAGAGTAGAGTGGGTCGGTGCTTCTTTTAGGTTCTCGTGGGATAGACTAAGCTCTTGTCTTTTGCCACTCTGCTCAGAGAAGAAGATGGTTCCATTTTTTATAAGAGTTAATACTGTACCTTTATTTTAAAAAAAATCATCCCCTTTTCTGAGTTGAGTAGCAAAAGGCCTTTTTGAATGGAGGTGAGAAAAAGGTGGCGGCAGTGGTCAGGGGTGGCTGACCCCCTGAGACAGAGCTGTAGTTATCTCCTCTCTGCAGAATGACCCTCGACTTATTCTTGGGTCATATAAAAATTCAGAATTTTTGTTCCCCAAAACCTGCCCTCAGCTTATACATAAGCTCAAACTTATACATGAATATATACAGTATATAAACGGAGCTTATCCAAAATAGATTTAATAAGTAATCAACATTTGGATTTTAAATAATAGAACTTTCACTTTTGGCCTGTTTTGTTGCACAATAATCTCAAGTTGCACAGTTATGCATGTACTTTAGTTATTCAGTTAAAATTCCCTTTCAGGCACTTTCAGTGTGTTCTATCCAGACTTAGGCCATTTCCGCACTAGACTGTTATAGCACTATCATTCCACTTTCAACATCCTATGAAATCCTAGGGTTTGCAGTTTTGGGAAGGGCCGGTGGGCCCTTCTCGTAAACTGCAAACTCTAGGATTCCATAGGATTTGAAAGTGGAATGACAGTGAAATAACAGTCTAGTGCGGAAATGGCTTAAGCCATGCTTAGAATAGACTCACAGAGAGAATGAACACAAGGAAGCATGAGGAGAGAGTTTGTTTTTTTAAGCTTCCCTTCCCTTCCCTTGCAGGTGTTCCGAGATCATAACACCTTCAGATCAGTTATTGCTTGACAAACATGAATGGCAATAAAAATGTTTGTTGTCTGCCTTCAAGTCATTTCTGACATGGCAACCCTAAAGCAAACCTATCACACAGTTTTCTTGGCAAGATTTGTTAGAGGGGATTTACCTTTGCCTTTCTCTGACACTGAGAGAATATGACCTGCTCAAGGTCATCCAGTGGGTTTCCATGATGGAATGGGGATTAGAACCCTGGTCTCCAGAGTCATAGTCCAATACTCAAACTACTGCACCATCCTGTTCCCTAATAAAAATATAAAGGGAGAGAACCATGATTGCTAACACAACCATTCATACTACACAAAAAGAGCACTATATTCAATTCTAACTGCTGTGGCATTTGCAACTGCAATTTGCAATTTAAGGCCATTTCTGCACTACACTGTTATAATGCTATTATTCCACTTTCAACGTCCTGTGGAATTCTGGGGTTTGTAGCTTATTGAGGCCAAAGAAAACTCTGGCAGAGAATGCTAAATGCTCCTCCCTAAACTGCAAGCTCCAGGATTCCATAGGATGTTGAAAGTGGAATAATAGTACCATAGCAGTGTAGTGTGAAATGGCCTAAGAACTCTCTTCCAGAGGGCTGTAATGCCTTCCCAGAATACAAAATGCAGGACTACAAAGGATGTTTCCATGGCAGTTAAAGTGGAATATAGTACTGTAATTGTGTACCATGAATGAGCCCCAGTTTACTCAAGTACATGATAAACAGGATGAAATTTTGGAGAATGCTTGAACTGGACAGTTTCTCGAACTGTGCAAGCACTTGCAGCACAAAACAAAATGTTTAGCCTCTTTACTCCATGTTGTGCCATGAGCAAAGAGAGCTAATCTGTACTAGTTATTGCATCTGGGTTGTCACATGGAGAATCCTGCCCTCAGGTGTGAAGCTGTATTTGGTCATCTTCATGGCCCTTCCATCCTAGTGGCTAAGACACCAGAAGAATATGTACCTTTCAAGATAATGGATTATGTAGAAAGGTGGACTAAATTTTCCAAATATTCTTAAAGGAACATGCAATTTTAAGCAGTGAACTCAGAATTTCACTCACTTGTGTTTTGGGCGTATGTACAAAATATCCACTGGGTGGAACTCAAGAGGCCTAAATCCGGTGGTCAACACATTGAATTGATTGCTGATTACCAAGTCAACACTTATAAAAATTCCACAGTATTCAGTGGGTCTACTCTAGTTGGAACTAGTAGCTGGATTTAGATCACAGAAGTTCTTGTACTGTTCAAAAGAGGTGGCATACAGCACTGAATGATTTAGATATTTTCTTTCAAAAATTGGTTAACTCTGGTGCACACTTAACAGCATGGCAAGCTAGAAATCTGTACCAGTTTGTATCAGATCAAATGTTCTAGGAAAGGGAAAAAAGGGTCATTTGAGAGCCCACTGCTGTCTGAAACATTTCAGGCCACTCACCAGTTACGAAGTCCTTTGTTGTGAGAAAAAGTGCCAGAGACGCCACAGCAGAAGGCTAGGATTCCAAGCCAACAATGTAGTCATTACAAGGATTCTTTTCTGTCCCTTTCTGCTGTTTGTAATATACTCAGGCTTCTCCAGAAATAAGACTGAATATTTGGGATGTAAAGTGATTAAGGCTGCAGTCCATTCACTGTACGTTTCATTCAGCTCAGTTGAACTTTCCCAAATAAATGTGCATTTATTTTATTTTATTTTATTTATTTTATTTTATTTGCTGCCATTTTTATTCAATATCAAACATAAAGTTCAAAACCCAAAACAGCTCACAACATGAATTAAAACAAAATATAGTTAAAAACCAAATAATTGGTAATACTGAAGGGATATTTTTTAATAAAGGAACAGTTAAATGAGCAATCATATTAAAACCAAGCAGTTCACAGCTTTTTGTTCTGCTGGTCAACAGCAGCACAGCGTAGTATCCACTATAGCCCTCTTGATACCACCAAAGTGTGTGTGTCATATTTCGGGATGGAAATTCTCAATTTTTTTATATCCCAACATCTCAAGGAAAAAGCCCTGGTATTTCTTCCAATAGTGTCGAAACATTCTGGATTTTTTTTTTTCCTTGCAAAAGATGGAAAACTTACTGTAATATTTAAAACTGTGAATTTTCAGAAATGCACATGCACTACTTTCTGAAGAACAACTGTCCAGTTGTAGGTTTGCCTCTGGCCATGGTTATTTTATTCTGCACAATGTTTTGAGAAAGAGGGATAAGACAGTACAGGAATGGATGGATTAGCTAGCAGGAATTAATAAAGGTGTACTGCAGACTGGAATTTTGGGGCTGGTTTTCTAGCCTTGCTTGATAGAAGGGGCAAAAATCACCATCGATCCCCGTTCGGCCTCTAGTCTAAGGAACCCCAAACAATGGACTCTCTGGGCTATGGGCTCCCTTTTTTTCTTGGTCTGCCTGCCTACTCTGATTCCCTGATTCCTTCTCACCCCTAATTTGCTTCATTCTCACCAAGGCTGCTTCTTTCCTGCCACACTCTCCACTGCTTTTTCTCAGCTGCCTACCCAAGAATCAGAGTAGGCATCAAGAAAGAGGGGGAATGCAGGCTCAGAGCCCATAAAGTTTAGGGAGCAAGTTGCACAAACAAACAAAAAACAGCCAAGGAAGAGCGGCAGAGGAGGAAGCAGCAAGAGAGGAGCAGCCTTGGTGGGGATGAAGTGGTTAAAGAGAAAATAGTTGTCGTTTTCAGTTATGCTGTGCAACTTTAGGGCTTAGCATTCAAGGAAAAGATTCTTCCCTGTTCAGTGCTGAATCATTCAGATGCTTTAAAAAACTGCAGGTTTAGTTAGTATAGGTGCACAATTTTGCCATGGAGCGTTGTGCAGCAATCCAACTGTGCAGCTTTTAAGGCTGTACAGAGTTGACAAACTTGTGCTGTTTAGCTGTGCTGACAACAACAACAACAAAAGTTCGCACAGGTTGTGGGAACTTGCCAAGTGCCAAGTACCATTTTTTTTTCCTGTCAGTTTTTCCTGAATGGTCAGAAACACCAAATTTGGACCACATTCAGGAAATTATCAAATACCCATTCCATCCCTAGTAACATTTTTTTTTCTGTCACACAAAGCAATGGCATCATGTCTTAAAAGTATTTTCTGTTGGATCCCTGGCTCCTCCCCCTTTCTTTCACCTTGCCTGAACTAGGAAGGGTTGTACATTCTGCTCCTCTGTATTTCTCTTGGCTACTTTTCTTCACCTTTTTTTTCCTCATTCTTTTTTTGAAAAAGAGAGTGGCAGTAGGTTCCTATACCTTTGACCTCTCTTTCTTATTTCCCTCCTCCATCACATCCCTACTTTCATCACACTGTGTGCTTTCTTGGGGTGGGGGTGGGGGGAACGGGGAAAATTAAAATTAAATCAAAGGCAGCTCTGTTGGCCTGCAGACTTACTATATGCTTTTCCCCAACAGCTTTGATCTGAGTTCTCAAGAAGATGAGATAGGAAAAAAGCAAGTTATTCCCATAGTTCCCCCCTGGCACTGCAGGTCTTGGTTCTCTCTCCTGTTAACCTTGGTGACCCAAGACCCTCTATCTCTTCCAGACCTGCCCAACCTTTTCATTCAAGGCCCCATTCTACAGCCAGACCCTCTCAACTTAATGGAGGTCTTATTTGAGAGCAGGCTGTTCTGGGAAGGTGATAAACACACACTTAGCTTCCAGATGAGATTCCATCTTCAGGATATATGAGGCCACCTGGGAAGCTTTTCTCAGATGGACTCAAGAGAAAATCAGCGTCACCATATATAGCAAATGTTAAACATATCCTAGACTTCCTTCAAGCAGGTCTTGACCTAGGCCTTAAAGTCAACCCCTTACAATGCCAAACTACAGCTTTGTCATCCATTTTATCTACCACATGCACACACACACACACACAAAATGACCTATTTCTTCCCATTGATATGTGAAAAGATTCTTAAAAGTGACATCTTTACCCATTCTCCTCGTCCTTTACTGCTTTCCATCTTGAGACCTTCGCAAGGTCCTTAAAGCCTTTTCTAGGCCTCCATTTGAGCCACTACAGACAGTCTCACTCTGAATCCTGTCTAGAAAAGTACTCTACTTCATGGCAGCCACCTCAGCCAAGCAGGCCTTGGAGCTAGATGCTCTTTCCATAGACCCCTCTCATTACAAATTTGATTCTCTCTCTCTCTAGATCCTGGCTTCCTACCCAAAATAAACTTTCTATTCTATAACTCACATCATTTTACCATCTTTTTGCCCTCCTCCAATTCACCCTCTAGAAAAGCAATGGCATAAACTGGATGTCTGGCGGGCTCTGAAATTGTATGTCAAGGGCACCAGACCCTTTAGGAAATCAGAAGCATTCTGTCTTCTTTTTACTTGCTTCACTAGGAAAGAAGATCTCTCATTCTACTCTAACTCTGTGGGTCAAAGTGTGTATATTTCTGGCTTATGGATCCCCAAGTTTTCCCAAACCACAAAATGAGACAATATACTCTGCCAGATCAGCAACCACATCATCAGCTTTCTCAACTGATTCTTCCCTGGAGGAAATCTGCAGAGCAGCAACCTTAGAGTACTTCAACAGGTTCTGTCAGATTAACTTTTTTTTTACTTGTCACCTTTCCTCCCATGTCCTGTTTACACTGAGGTAGTCTCCATATATATCCATGGCTTCTGCTTGAATAACTGAGAATACACATTGAAGAACTTACTGTGAGAATCCGTTTTAGCCAAGAAGGAGCCATTTCAGACCCACCCTCAGTGACAAGAGCTTTTTTCCTTTATCTGAGGATCTTCTTTCCTCCCTTTCTTTTTTCTCAGCTTGGAAATGAATAAAGGAGGAACCAGAAATCCAACAGGAAATACTTTTAAGACATGTGATCCCTTGCCTAGCCTGGTGGCAATAGAAATTAATCCATACATGGATGGCACCTTCTCCTTGGTTAGAATGGACTTTACTGGTGGTACAATGTGCCAATGTTAACTAATTCAGGGTAATAGAGAAATGCCTCTGATGCTGGTCTTCCATTTTGGGTAGTTTAATATACACAGAAATCTGATCCTAGTGAGCAACTAGTGAGGGTCAGATGGCCACATTGACCTTCCATGGAATCTTGGAGAGTTATAGACACACTCTCTAATTGTTTTGCTCCTTTTCTTTTCATGTCTCCTGTTGGCAACGGAGGGATATTTTGCAATGTCTCTAGGATTTCCTGGGTTGTTTTAGGCGCAGGGGAGTTTTTTTTTTTAAACCAGAAATTGAAATCAACTTCTGATTTACCTCCTATTGAAAAAGGCCTAGGGATCGCGGAGTACCTTTTTAGTTTAAAAAAAAGGGTAGAGGGAGAATAAAAAGAATAAAAACATAAAAACAAATAAACTGGGGTGCCCCTTAAAACTGTCAAAATGGCCTTTGGGTATCTGCCTGTAGACCACATTTCCCCCATCCATCCTAGGATATTTAAAACTGAGCACTAGCATATTAAACTAAGCCCGGAAATTGATTGATAATAAGTATGACTGATGTCAGATTGGTGCAACATGTGCTTGGCAGGCTTACTTCTACTCACATCCTGAC
Organism: Iguana delicatissima; assembly: GCA_948472985.1. NCBI lineage: Eukaryota > Metazoa > Chordata > Lepidosauria > Squamata > Iguanidae > Iguana > Iguana delicatissima. Next base: position 1,006,269 of record CAOKZL010001194.1, on the reverse strand, counting down.
AGCTGTATGTTGGACAAATTGCAGTCTCCAGAATAGCCTCTTCATTAGCATCCCCATGTAGAGATCTTTGCAGGACTCTAGCCTGGATGTAAGTAGTGCAAAAAATAGTTGGAGACAAGACGTGCCTTTCAAGGTAGGGTCACATTGTTGGTAAACTTGCCAAAGCTGGAAAAAGACAATGTCAGTCACTCAAATCAGGTGGCCAGCCAGAGTGAAGACATTTTTACTACTGAACATTAATGCGCATTTGGGATAAACACTCCAGTTTTTCAGAAATTCTTTTTTAAATGCTGTGGGGAAAAATGTCTTTTTCCTTCCCATTCAGAAACAAGTGGATTTTCTAAAATAAGCCACCTGGCAATATTTCTGTCAGGGGATTCAGAAGATTTGGATGCTGTTAAACAATTAGGAACAAGACATTGTAAGTAATTAAGAATCTACCACTTCTCTGTTATTTAAACAAAAATGGAATCATAGCACTGTTTTTGTAAGCTGTATTTGTCCAGTTGGTGTTAATAGCTTACAGAAAATGAAACTACCTAAAGTTGTATTATTAAACACTGTGGAGAATGAATAAGACAACCTCTCTCACAGATCAGTATACTGGCATGAGCTGATAACTTCTAGTCTATTGGGACAAGAAAAAAATCCGACCATAATTTGCATGAAATTGTCATTTGTGTGCTTTACAAGCAACCCACAGAAAATTTCAAAGCCAAATAATCCTTCTTTTAATGTGGCAATCATCCTTTCTGAGAAGCTGAAGGCAAAAAGGATCAATGTCTCAACAAGATGAAAAATGCTGTAATATTTGTGAAATCATATTGCAAATAGATTGTCAGTACTTAACACGCAAGACACTTAAATAAAAAGTGTAATGATAATTTTTTTAAAAAAGCACTGGCTGATCTTTCAGACTTAATCTAAATGCTAGTCCCCAATTAGGGAAAAACCTTTTTTTAAATAATGGACTGTACCTAGATTTTGACTTACCACTCAGCAAATGGGTCTACTCTAGTTGTGTGTCCTATAAAACACTATATTTAGCGTGTAGTATGTGTCTTCAAGTCACCTTACGGTGACCTGATGAATATCATAGGGATTTCTTAGGCAAGGAATATGCAGAGATAGGTATTCAGGGGTAGCTAGGCAAAGAACAAGGAGGAAAAAGAAAAGGTGTGCTGGGTGGGCATAAAAAGGAGCTTCACTACCAGAGACTTTGTTAACTGAGGTGTACCTGTATATGGCTCTATAGCCATTTCTGCACTAGCCTGTTATAGTGCTGTTATTCCACTTTCAACATCCTATGGAATCCTGGGGTTTGCAGCCTCAAAAGCCGCTCTCTAAACTGCAAACCCCAGGATTCCATAGGATGTTGCAAGTGGAATAATAGCACTATAACAGGCTAGCATGGAAATGGCCTAACTCTCCTGTGTGAGACTAAGGGGAGGAATTAAAGAGAAGAGTAAGAAGTGAGGAGAGGATCAAAGAAGGAATATAAAACAGAAACATAAACCAGAAAAGGAAAAGTAAGGAAAACTTGTCCAGAATCCTATTGGGCAGTTATTAATGTGTAACCTAGGCCCTTTCAGCACCTTACCTTTTCGCGGAGGTGGGGGGTGGCGTTCGCGTGAGCGGCCTCTTGCACGAGGCGCTCACATCCCTTCTGCTTCCTCGCCGCAGCTGGTTTGCCAGTCATGCGAACGCCCCGCCCCGCCCCTTTCTTCCACAGTGCAGCCTGGGAACTGTAGGCTGCACTGGGGCAGGAAGCATGACCGGCCCGGCTCCTGAGGCTCCACAGGGCAGGTAAGTGCCTGCGGGGCCTCGGAGCGACATGCGACCACGGAGCATTTTCGGCTTTAAGCCGAAAATAAAAAAAATGTATGCGTGGTCCGCGTCAGGCCCTTGAGCGTCGTGCAAATGGCAGTACGTCATGCAGACCGCTCCTCCCATTTACGAGACGCTCAAGGGGCCCTCTCGCTTAAGAAACAGCGTGCAAAAAGGGTCCTAGAGTCACGCATTTATGACTGTTTCATATTCATGTTTCCTACATAGCCTCTAGTTTTAGATGATGCGCGAGGACCATTAAAGTCCCCCAGTCCCCACTTACTGATCACAGCAGATGCTGAGATTGATGGGGGTCTGTTCCACTGTCACCTGGGAAGCAGCTAGCTGATGGTCCCACCTCCCACATGATCTCCGGAATGAGAGGGAATTGCAACAGAAGTCCTGCTTCTGCCTATCACACCAGAGATTGATCACAGGAGGTGGTGAGAATGGCAGCCAGGTGCTGAGTGACAAGGGAACAGACTCCCCCATCAATAACAGTAGCTGCTTCCTGTAAATAAAGATTGCAGGGATTGGGACGGGAGTCGTGATGTAGCACTGTCACTATGGTGCTCGCACATTCATAATTCCCCAACAGGATTCTGCCCCAAATTTATTTAACTTGACTTGACCTCTTACAGGGCAGCACAACACTTTCTGACAGTTTTTGTTTTGTGTTTAGTTTTTGTTTGTTTACTTCCAAAAAGACCTCATGATGATTGCTAGTTATGATTTCATAATAGGACACTCTATGGCCACTTCCCCACTAGTCGGCCCCTCCCAAAACTGCAACCCCCCGGATTCCATAGGATGTTGCAAGTGGAATCATAGCGCTATAACAGTCTAGTGGGGAAGTGGCCTATGTCTTGTGGTGCCTTTTTTGAGAGCCAGTATGGTGTAGTGGTTTGAGCACTGGACTATGACGCTGGAGATCAGGGTTCAGTTCCCTGCTCAACCACAGAAACCCACTGGGCGACCTTGGGTGCATCCTCACACATACGCAGAAAACCTCATGATAGGTCCACCTCAGGATCGCCGTAAGTCAGAAAGGACTTGAGGGCACACAAGAACAATCCAGAATATGCAACATGTTAATAGCATGGTCCTTGGAATGGAGGGGTCACACTCCTCTAAAACTCAGGCTTAGAGGGCTAACCCCCCTACCAAAAAAAAAAAATCAGGCAAAATTAGGAGTTTTGCTTGATGTATACTGAATGAACATTATTTTGCTATTACTTTCATTATTTTGCTATTACTTTCATGATACACTGTTACTAACTTCAGTTGGATGATGATGGTGATAATGCATGTTTTTATGCAACATAATCTGTCTTTTCATTGTACAAGCATACCTGTAAGTAGTTAATATTAATAATGATCTATTTTGCTATTGTTAATGCCCTCCCCAACCTTAGTAACAGTTCTGGTGGCCCTGATAGACTTTCCCCCATTAACATGTGCATGTTATCAAATATACATGTGACTAATTCTGTCCACTGGTCATCATTATCCATGTGCTGGCTGTTTGCAAAGGGGCAAAAATTCATTTTAAAATGACATAAAATGATAGAATGATTAAAATTGCACAGCCCTGAAAACACATACTTTTACTAGACCTTCTGATAAATTTGGGTAATTCAAGCCTTTATAGTATTTTACCTAATTAACACAGCTTTGATGTATTTGGTAGTACAGTTCCTTTCCTTTATATTGACACAGCGCTCTGACATAAGTTCGTTACTTTCAAAGAAGTGACTATTTTCCTCAAAGTAAATTAACTAGACTGCTGCTGCATAGCAGAAATTGTCTTCAAGGTCATTTCTGTGGGTAGCAGCCATCCACATCTTCTTTGTGCACAGTTGCTCTGGCATCAGTGCCTGCTTTTAAAAAAGCTGGTGCCAATATAAATAAAAAAGGTATTCTGATTGGTCTACCATCAAGCAGTACTGCCAAGCCTCCTCTTCAGGATGATAACTTTTATTGTGACAGCAGTTTGATACTGTCTTAACTGCTATGGTCCCATCCTGGTGAATCCTGGGATTTGTAGTTTGGTGAAGTTGTTAGAAGTTTCTGTTAGAAAGCTGTACTGTTTTAACTATCCCAGATAGGTTTCTCAGGCCTATTACTACACATTTAGTTGCCAACTCATTTCCTACAATTTAATGTATAGGAGGCCCAAATCAAACTGTTATTTGTAGTTGGTAGCTTCTAAACTACACAGTTAGAGTAATTTGATACCACGTTAGTTGTCATGGAATCCTGGAACTTGTAGTTTGGTGAATTTTCAGCTGGAGAGCTCTTGTACTGTAGTTCAAGAGAGTGCACTAGAGTTCCCTAACAGAGAATGACAGTTAAAGTGGTATCAAATTACTATAACTGTGTAGTAGGGAAACACTCTTTGTAAATAATAGTTGGATTTGGATCTTCCATACATCAGACTGTAGGAAATAAGTTGGCTACCAGATAGGTATGAGAAATCTGTTTTGGAGAGTTAAAACTGTTTCCATGTTTTTGTCATAATTTCCAGTAATTTTGCTATTCAAACCTATATAGCACTTTACCTGTCAAAGACAGAGTTCACAGGCTGTTACATCTTTGCTGGCATACCACTCTACCCTCTTTTTGGAATATACTAAATCAAAATTACTTCATTACTCTCAGCGCCTATGGTAGTTCCCCTGAACCAGCCTAGCCCTTAGCATGCTGTAATATGCAGCCTTGAAAGGCCATTTTCAGGATCTCCCCTGAAGTGAGCGCCATCATCCTTTTTATCATCTTATATACATTTAATCTGGCATGTGTACTGCTTTTAATAGAGCTGCTGCCAATAGCTCATTTTCTACTCATTGAAAGCACTGCTGATGAAGGTTTTTTTTTCTTCTTTTACACCAATAGTGGGTGGAAAGATGGGAAATGAGCAGCTGGGAGAAAGGTTTGCATGTCCCCTATCTTTGCAGGAGTATCCTGATATGGATTGGATCCCTGTGTGCTTACTTGAAGGAAAAGAGAGAAGAGAGAGAGGACCCTGTTGAACATGTTATATGTTTAACTAAACCAATTGGCTTTAAAAACACACACTGCTTGATTTTCATCTGCCATCAGATCTATGGCCATTTCTGCCCCTCCCTAAACTGAAAACCCCAGGAGTCCATAAAATAATAGCACTATAACAGTCTAATGTGGAAATGGCCTATGTGTTCTTATGTGTGAATCCCAGATCAAGACTCAATTCAGCATATACTGGCAGCACAGGGGAATTTTTCCTATGAGTGGCTTCTGGCAATACTGGTGACATACTGCACAGGCTGCCTTAAAAGAATTATGGTCCCAGCTTCAAATGGTTTGTGAATGAGTCAAGCCCAAGTCTGTCTGTTTCATCAGGAAGCTTCCAGGCAACCAGAAGTTCCCTCCAAGTGAGTAATATGTAATTTCAAAGTTTTCCCGTTCTAAAGTTAGGGATGATACAGGTGGATCCTGTATGGGGCAAAATAAACAATGGCAAAGCACTTTTGGCAGTTCCCCACATGAAATGAGCTAGCAGAAACTGCAGCTGATTAGAGGGCACAATTGAATTAAGTTCCAGTGTAATTGCCAAAATAAAACTTTGGTTCTTTCCCCATTCCCTGTCATCCCTGATCTTGCTATCCTAAAACCCTGTGGTTCTTTAAATAATTTAAATTTAAATATTTTGCTATGAGTAGTGATCATGTTTTTCTTTAATGGGATAGATGTAGACTGAGGCCAGTATCCACGCTCTTTTATGATTTGTCAGTTCTTTGGGTACATGAGAACTACTCAGGGAAATTTCAGAAGGTAACTTCAGGACTCTGCCATTATTTTCCTCAACAGAAAGAAAAGGACAGAGACCTTGGTGTGAGCCCTTGACCTTAGCTGACAGCCTCTCGGCGCCGAAAACATGCCAGCAGGGGAGTGGTGGGGGTGGACATAAAAGACAGATGGCCTAATTTATCATACCCTTGGAATAAATAAAAGCTGCTCCAAGCATTACAAGTGCAGCAGTTGATTGTACAGTCCACAAACATGGAAGCCTGCCAAGCAGTTATAAACACAAAGGATAATATGACCAGCACAAAGTAAGCCTAAGAACGAATAGAAGGTGGAAGAGGTATGAAATGCAGTTCTCTAAAACTATTGCCTAGTGTCTAAGAATCTGATTTATGCTGGCATGGTATTAGCAAGGGAGTCTGTTTCTTCTGACTTGTATGCAAGACAACCAGAAACTAGCCTGAGCAAAATAAATTATTATTCTTTTATCCTCCTTCCTTCTAAGGAGTTCAAGGAATCACACCCCAGAGTGTGTCAGTTCATCATCGAGGGAGGTAATGGTACTACTCTATTCTGCTTTGGTTAGACCTCATCTGGAATATTGTGTCCAATTCTGGACACCTCATTTCAGGAAGGATATTGACAAGCTGGAATGTGTCCAGAGAAGGGCGACCAAAATGGTGAAAGCCATGCCCTATGAGGAGCGGCTTAGGGAGCCAAGTATGTTTAGTCTGCAGAAGAGAAGTTTAAGAGGGGACATGATAGCCATGTTTAAATATTTGAAGGGATGTCATGTTGAGGAGGGAGCAAGCTTGTTTTTTGCTGCTCCAGAGACTAGGGCCCTTTTCTCACGGCATTTGCCACTCGAGTGTCATGCTATTGTGAGGAGTGATCTGCATGACGCACTCACAATTGTGCGATGCTCCAGGGCCTGGCAGGTGCTGCTCGCACATTTTTTCATTTTCAGCTTTCAGCTGATTGCGCGATTGTGCATTGCTCCAGGGCCTCGTGTGCACTTGCCATGTGTGCAGAGCCTCCGGAGCTACGGTGGTCGCGCTTCCTGCCCCAGCACAGCCTGGGAAACTCCCAGGCTGCACTGCGGAAGGAAGAGGCGGGTCTCTTGCACTACCTGCTTGGGAGCAGGCAGCTCATGCAGAGCTGAAGCAGCGGGGACATGAGAGCCTCTCGCTGGAGGCTGCTCGTGCAAACCCCGCACCCTAGCACCGAAAAATGGTAAGGTGCGGAAAGGGTCTAGGACAGGAAGTAATGCATTCAAGCAGCAGGAAAAGAGATTCCACCTGAACCTCATAAAGAACTTCCTGACAGTCAAAGCTGTCCAGTAGTGGAATATGCTTCCTCGGAGTGTGGTGGAGTCTCCTTCTTTGGAGGTTTTTAAGCAGAGGCTGAGTAGCCATCTGCTGGGAGTGCTTTGATGTGTGTTCCTGCATAGCAGGCATTTAAACTGGATGGCCCCTGTGGTCTCTTCCAATGCTATGGTTCAATGATTCAATTATTCTATCACAAGAGCCCTGCAAAGTAGGTGAAGCTGACATGATGTGAACAGCCTTCGTTGTTGCTATGTGCATCCAAGTTGTTTCTGACTTATAGTAATCCCAAGGCAACTGTATCATGGGGTTTTCTGGGGCTGAGGGTGTGTGATGTGCTCAAGGTCACCCAGTTAGTCTCCATGGCTGAGAGGGAATTGAACCTGATCTCCAGGACTGTAGTCCAACGCTCAAACTACTACAACTCGCTGGCTCAGTAGGTCACTTTGTATCTAAACCGAGATTTCTGCCTGGCTGCTTGGCCCAAATCCAACACTGCACCCACCAAACCAGGGGTAAGGAGACAAATCTCCAGCTTGCCAGATCTACTTCTATTTCTGCTAGGATTTCAAAGTCTATTTGCAAGAGTCAGGCCAAACCAATAACACCAAATGAAAATATGCTCAGCGTAGAAACATTTTATTACCAAAATTGACCTCACTGTCCTTTCACATAAAAATGTACTCTTAATTTCTCACCAAACTTTTAGATCATCATTATATTTAAAAATGAGGAAGCTTAAATCCACCTTTTGTTGATGGATTATTGAATAATAGGGAATCTGAACTGCTTGCCAATCCACTGCAGATCACAAAGAGATCTCCCAATTGATTCCTATTGAGCTTCAGTCTGTCTCTGATATCACAATAACTCTCTTATGGAAATGTTGCAAAATGGGCTGTAAACAAATGTTTCACTGGACATCCACACACACACACACACACACACACACACACACACACAGAATCAATGGTGAAACCTGGTTGGACCCAACAAAAGCTCCTTCCAGTGCTGATAATGTGTTGGAATTTAAATGGAAGCTCCATACAAGACCTTAATGTAGAGCTATAATTAAAAAAAAATACTCAGGACCAAGACCCTTTTATAGTACCAAGGAGATTTCCGCACCACACTGTAATAGTGCTATTACTCCACTTTCAACATCCTGTGGAATCCTGGGGTTTGCAGTTCAGGGAGGGGCTGCAGTAATTGGGGCTAGAGCAAGTCTCCCAAAAGGAAGAAACATGAAAGCAGGCTCGTTAGAGGAAGGTGGTCAGAGAAGGAGTGAAGGAGAGGTAGATGGGTCTCCAGATGTAGGATCCAAGGCCCTTTCTGAATCCTACCTTTTCTCTGCGCTGGGATGCGGTGATTGCGTGAGCAGCCTCTTGTGAGAGGCTCTCGCTTCCCTGCTTCTTCACCTCCGCGTGAGCTTCCTGCTCTCCTGAGAGCCCCGCCTCTTCCTTTCGCAGTGCAGCCTGGGAGTTTCCCAGGCTGTGCTGGGGTAGGAAGTGCTACCGGCTTGGCTTCTGAGGCTCCGCACACCAGGTAAGTGTGCGCGGGACCTGGGAGCAATGCACAATTGCGCAGCATTTTTGACTGAAAGCTGAAAATGCAAAGGTGCGCAATCATTGCCTGCCAGCCCCTGGAGCCTTGCATGATTGCGAGAGTGTCATGCAGATCGCTCTTCACAATTGTGCGAGGCTCCAGGCCCTCTTTCACATGGCAGATGCTGTGCGAAAAGGGCCCAAGACAGGAAACATTCTTGCTGACATTTGGGGGAAGCAACCAAGTTGTTTCAAAGTTGGTACCAGAGAAAACCTGAGGATGGCAAGGAAAATGCCAAGAGCTTGTAAAGCAAGGGAGATAGCTGGAGATGTGGGGTAGTTCCATGATGTCCCACCCTAAAGTATATCCCTGGAACCGCAGCAAAGCGAAGAGTAGGTCAGAAAGACAACATTACTCCTGCAAGAGCTAGTGCACCAGCTACGGGACACGGTGCAATCTGACCAGCTTTCCAGGAGAATCAATCTCCTTTATTTTCCTCAGATTTGCTTTCTTAGTCCATGAGAGCTATATGTTGGGGCTCTGTAGACTGTTACCATTCTTTGACTATGTGGCACTGAGGAATGGAAAACACTGGTTAGGAAAAGCAGAAGGGATCAAGGAAAAGTGGGGCAAGTATCATTACTGGCAGACATTTTGGGATTTACCTGTTTATCTTAACCAACGGCAAGGCTACACTGAGCATAGAACAAGAATGGATCTGTACAATCTGTGTTGTTACAGGCTTTCTAACAGAGACTGTTGACTGCAGAATTGAATTTGATTGCTCCTAGAGAAAGGGGAAAGAGAAACAGGATGCTGACCACATTTATACAAAGTTAACCAAAGGCTGGAATTTCAGACAGTAGAAGCAAAAGCCCAGAGAAACATCAGGAATTGGAAATATGCTTTCTGTGAGGCATTACATTGTTTCTCCCCAAAGACTCTGTTTATAGACTTGGATTATATGGAACTTTGTGGGATTCACATTACACTTTGACAATGCAAACTTTTTACATTCTTTCTTTAAAATCAAGGTTGTCTTTTTGGATGGAGATGTTACTGCAGCCTAGGCCTATCCGAGATAGCACCCGATATCACTTTGATATCAAACGATTCGGCTCTCCCCTGCCACCCCATTCCACGTGTTTGCGAGGCCACCGAACAAGCACGCAAGCAGGCACGGCCGATAATTGCCGAGACATTCCTTTCTCCACCTAGGCAGGCCAGACATAGCCGGTTCATCGCTTCAGGGACCTCTCCGGCAAACACCTCATTAAGTATGCGCGATACTAACAAAGGCTTCCTGACCTGAGCAGGCTACTGGACAAAGGTTGTGCTGTCCATTGGTAAGCACTGCGCATTTGCGTACTGGCTACACTATTGTTAATTCGGCTTTGACTCAATCATGCAAAGTTGTGATGTTTCCGAGACATTGTCTCACACCCAAAAGTCATTACTGTCCCCGAGTAAGGCATGGCCTGCAGTCACACTTCTCCCTATAAAAATCCCTGATTCCGAGACCTTCCTCGGATCGCTCGGCCCGCTCTAGAGTTCTACCCTGCCTTGCTGCCGCATCATTTGGAGAGCTCCCCTCAGCTAATCGAGCTGAGATTCTTCTCTGCACCCCCGGATTCTCTGCAAGGTTCAGGACAATGAGACAGGTGTCGTATCACCCATTTTCCCTGAAAACCTCTATCCTTAACTCAAGCTCTATCTTCTTAGCTGGCTGTGCGATTGTGGTGTCTTTAATATTTGTCTGTCTGCAATAAAGCATCATTTTCATTACTGTACATCTGTGCGGCTGCTTAGCTGACCTGACCCCGTAGACATTGGGTTGCAAGATCCTGCTAAGTTACCCTGCCTCTCGCTAGCTTAAGTGAGTGCTCCAGCTAATTTCCCCAAATATTGTGTGTTGTTGTTTGGTTGCTCAGGTGTCTCTCTTGGGACCCCCAGAGAACAGGGTAACACAGAGACAATATTATATTGTTGTCTCTGCATCCAAAAAGACAACCTTTATTTTAAAGAAGGAATGTAAAAAGTTTACATCAAATAAATAAACTATGGAGTTTCTGTGATGAAAATTAAGAGGGGCGCTTTCCATATTCATGATCTTTAAATTACAGAGTGAGCCACGAAACTGGGTGTAGTAAAATGGACATATTGAGAGGAAAATAACACTGGATACTTTGTTCTCATAGTATTGTACTATAATAAAGATTTATACTAATTATTTAGAGGGGATATAAATAAGAGATCTTAAAACACCAATAGTTTAGCTATTTTCACTAGGAACTAAAATCATCATCTTGCTGGTGCTTAACCTCCAACAAGACAGAACTTTCTTCCCCTCTCATCCCATCTACAGTCCTCTGTGCCGCCCAAAAACTGGCTCCAGAGGGCTTCCCCAGCCCCCTAGAGATGTTTTTGGAGGTGAGAATAGGGGAAGTACAGTAGGGAAGAAATTTCCAAGTGCTTTTCTGTTCAACTGAATGAGGGTGGTGCATCAGCAAAACCACGAATTAGAGGATCTGGATCTAATGCAGCATTTTAAAAAGATTAAAGGCTGCCAAATTTCATTATTCAACACTAGAAGGAGAAAGGAAAATAGTGTCCCATGAGTGGATCTCAGCTTGTAGGATCTCAGGACTCAAGCTATTGAGAATTACTTTTACTAAGATGCCTTGGACTTTTTTCTGTATATATTTAAGTAAACAATCCAATCTTTAAAAAAATGTGTATTAGAAAGAATTTTATATTACTTTTCTATTTAAAGGTAATTAATAGTTCCTTGGGAACCTTAAAATAATGCCTTATTTCCTCTGTTTATGAAGTAGCAAAGTCAAATATTAAATGTGATTCTTTTACTAAATAAACAGGTTCCTCTCCTTTATACCAAGGGCAGGCAAAGTGTAGTTCATGGGCCACTTGAGATCCCCAGCCCCATTTTATTTTTTTTTAAGTGGAGTCCTGCAGAGGATCGTTGTGTTCCTCCAGCTCCTGACAACTGCCCAATGCCCATTTTATATGTGCAAAGTAAAGATCTTAGTCCAGGGGTTTGTGCTCATTCAACCATTTAGAGGAAAAATAATTACTGCTATTATTGTTGTTACTAATGTTATTCTGGCCGTTTCTTGTTGTTGTTCTTCTTGGCAGAACTATAGACTTGTAGGCATCCTGAAACTGTTTTTACTCTGACTGTTTTACAACTCAGCGACACCTGTGTTTTTCACACTTTCGCCATCCAGCTAGCAGTCGTTTGAAAGATTTTTGGAAAGCAGACAGATGAACTATGACTCTAATGAAGCAATTACTCAATGGGTAGTGTATTTCTGGAGGGTTATGTGAGGCCTTGGACATGCTATAAGACATGGGGCTAAAGGCCAAGTACTTTCAACCTCCTGCAAATACAATAATCCAACAAAAATGCTTTGCCTGATTTGTACCCTCTTATTATGGGCTCTGCAAGAAGAATGATTAAAAAAAGGGTGACGGAAAAAACAACCAAGCTGCCACATGTAATGGGGATTATCGGTATTCATCTAGGAAGCCTGACTTGTTCTCACATATCTAATGATATTCCATTTCTTAAATCAACATCAAAAAAATGAGATGAGACTTTGTACACTGCACTTTGCAATAAAACTTTTTACAAGCCCAGCAATCCACAAGTCATTTTGATTGATGCCCCTATGACAGAGCTGAATGTGTTGGAATGCATTTCAAACTTTCATCCCTTCTAAGGAAGTGCCTTAATTAATTTCTCTGCAGTTGCTTTGGGAGCTCCACCCAGGGTAAAAATATTCTCAAGGCACTGCTATGTGTATTATGTCTTCGGACATGAGAGATGGTTTCCAGAACTGCAACTTGCTACCTTCCTCCATTTATGAGCCATGTTTTTTTTTTCAGGAAAAAAAGATCAGAGATAGTATTTCATTCTTCTTTCTAGCCACCATTATTTAGAAATTATCCAAATAATTATCCAGTTACCCACCATATTTTGAAATCATATCAGAGCTAAACATATAATTTACATGATTGGATTTAAGTCTCTGGAGTCCAGGAGGAAGTGTGGCTATTACGACTTTAGTTCTCCCTTGGGTTTAAAATGAATAATGGCTGATACAAATGCTGACCCCTAGCTTCATTTAAATATAGATTTAGTAACAGCTTTAATAAAATAAAAACTTTAATAAAAAATTTTAAAACTGACTGAGAACACACTATTCTTCAACCAACACAATATGTTTTTACACTTCAGATAGGGTAACTTTTTTTAACTAGCAGAATGTGGTGGTGAAGAATGAAACAATATAAGATTCAGTTCCTTCTAATCTTAAAAAGTGACTAGCAGATTATCTCCCATACAGATGTTTCACATGAAAATGGAATGTCAAGATCTTTGTTTACCTTTTGAGCTTCCAAAATTAATTAATGAAGCTTTAGAATTGCAGCCCTCTCCTAGCTCTCATAGTTTTATTTGTTCTATTATGTGCAGGCAGGACTGCAAACAACAACCCACAACACTGGAAAGATTGTTGTTTGTGTTAACCTTTCCAGAAGGGGTTTATACATGTGCACTGGGAATTATGACATGGCATACTTCACTGCTGAAATTCAGTGTGAGGATTATCAGACTCATGTTTTGTTAACCTATAGCAGTTCCAGGCTCTGGTTGGCACACCAACAGTGTGAAGCTCTTGTTGCAAAGTTTTTGAAGCATTAGCGCTTAGTGCTGGGGAATGAAAATAAGAAACATTTCAGCATCATGTCAGTGCTCTGTGCCAAGAACTGTTTAGATAAATCTGTTGTGTGTTTATGTCTGAAATCCAAATCTGGATCTTGGTAGATCATGTGAAGTTATAGCAAATGTATTAGCAGCAGTCAAAATAGTGAAAGCACCATTCTGAAGCAGATCCCTCTGGGTTTCAGAGAAGCATAGATTCAGAACTTTGCATGTAGACTACCAAACAACAAAATGTTCCTATAGCAGAACGTTTCTAACATATTCTTGTCAGAATCACGTTTGAGTGTTAAATAGGAGTAATCTAAAATTGGTGGTCTTTAGAAAGATGGGTTGTATCTTTCAGTCTGTCACTATGTTTTTCTGCCATATCTTTCTTTAAGCTTCTATCCTCCTAGGTAAGTCGAAATTGCAAGTTGCTATAACTTATTAAGAAGAATTTCCCCCTCCTTGTCTTAGTTCTATGGCAATATTCATAACTCTTCAGAGGCCTTCTTTAGAAATCAGAGAAACATTTTCTTCCCATCTCATTCAAAATATAGCAGTGTGGTAAGTAAACTCACACAAGTAGGTTTTCTTCTTTCAAAGCATTAAAGTTTACTTATGTCATGTTTGCACCAAGACTAAAAACAAACAAGTGGTTATATTTTACATAAGGCAGAGTGAAATAAAATGAAATACATTATCAAAAACCAAAACCAAACAAACAACCCCCATCTCCCTAAGGATAATAATTCTTAGATGTTTCAAGAAGCAGATCTTTATCTTACAGCTGGAGACCATTTTTTCCTTTACAGTTTATCTTGGGTTGAGACTGAAGATCATTTAGCCAATATCCTTCATGCTTCAAGTTCCTTCCAACATGTTTCTCCAAGATGTGTAGTGAAAGGAATTGAAACCAAAACATGAATCCTCAAAAAATCTCTCCTATCTCTATTGACTGCATCTAATCTACCTGTGAATTTATTTCCAAGGAATTTCTGGCTGGAGCTAGCCACTGCTTATATGTCTTCATTCAATTGGAATGATAGTGGCTGAGGCTGAAAAGGTTAATGGTCTTCTACTCTTGGCTTGTATTATTCCCCAAATTAAATCTGGAAGGTGGTTTCAGGTACACACTTCCAGGCAAATCTTACATGTATTTGTGTACAGAATGAAAACAATCACTTATAAGCAACAATGAGCATTTTTCCTGTTACTTCTGTGGTAAAATACATTTTCTCACGTTGCTTACCCTGCATATGGGATTTCTAGAGACCTCTGATAGGACACTATAGGAAGCAGAATTCTAGACCATCAAGTGTATCCAAGATAAAACACTTATAATGTATTCCTTTTTGGAATATTCCTTTCCTCCAGATGGGACAAATGTATGGTAGATAGCTGTATTTGTTACTGTGGTTCTTAGGGTCTGTTTTTAACAAAATATCCAGACAATATCTGTTAGTTAGACAACCTGTTAGTCAATTATGAGGTCATAAGTTAGATTTTGGACATAATAATTGCTTCATAGGCCCTTTCTGCAGCACCCTCCCATCCCAGCATGGAAGTGGGAGAAGGATGGGACCATGGCGATGCATCTGCATGACGTTCTCATGGTCCCATTCCTCTCCCATCCCAAGGTGGTGTGATCAAAAATTAAATCACTGATGGGTTTTGCCCATCAGTAACCCATGATCATGCCACTATCCCACACTTACCTGTCCTGGAAGGGCAGTAAGCCGATGGCGGTGCTTCCGGACCCAGCACAACATGGGAAAGTACCCAGCTGTGCTGTGGAAGGAAGCAGTGTGCACATTGCACTCCTTTCCACAGGAAGCTGGTCCCGTGTGGAGGGGAGCATTGCTGTTGTACACCATTCCCAGCAGAGACGCTGTCGAGATTGCCACCGGACACCACTGCAAGAAGGTAAGCTGCAGAAAGGGCTAAATTCTCATCTGCAATTTTGGCACTATTGCCATGATCACAAATGATCCTGAAACCCTTCTCAAAGGCCAGTCAGCTGTACAAAGGGTTGGGAGTGGCAACCTTTGCATACTTAATTAACTGGCTAGTTGTTTGCATGTCTATTGTAGGCACAGATGGGTCTGCCTAGAGTAAACTTCCTGTTGTTTGGTCAACACCCACTTCCCCTTGCATGTTCTCTTCCTCTTCCCTTTTGTTCTTTGGCTTCCTTGCAAGCATGTGGTCTTCTAATCCTCTAGCAAGCATGCTTCCCTGTAAGCATGTGAGTGCTAAATTTCGTCTTACTTTCTTCAATAATTGAACCTGTATAGACTATGCACAAGATTTTGTGAGTAAACTTTTCATATTTTTAACCAAACTGTTTGTGTTTATTTTGAGCTAGATTAAGTATATCTGGGGTGGAGATGATGAAGTGGGACTGGTGAATTGTTCATCTTGTGCATTACAAAATACTCTGCTGATTGGGAGACTTATAAAATCTCTCAATTACCCAACACAAAGTGACGGAGGTCCATTTGCTACTGAGTAGACCACTCGATCAGCTGACTTGCTTTTCAGGTGGCTGGTTTTCAGGAGTTGGATGGGAGTTTAAGGATAGCCATAAGATTGTGGCTATGTGTTTGATGCAGGTTTGAGCCAATGTTTTTGTTGTGCTGGACTATTTTCCTAGCACCAGCTGCAACATTTTATTTCCACCATAAAACGGGTATCTTTTTCATTTTAAGACATATTAGAAAAACAGCAACAAAAATTATTATCCTTCCCCCCTCCACTTTTTTTTAAAGTGAGCTATAGCATTGCAGTACATCACTGCATTGGTCAAGTAGCATTTTTGCCCTACAACTAAGATCAAAAAAAAAAAGAGAGAGAGAGAGGGAAAAATTTGCCCTTTAAAACACAGCACACCTCAGACATCCCCCCACCTGCTCAAAAAAATAAAAAAAGAGTTCCAGGGCAGATCCATGAAATTGCTAAAAACAGCCTCTCAAGAGAACAGAATTAGTGGATTTGGAAGCAACAATAACTGGCAAAACCCAAGAAGATGTATTGAAGAACTCACATATCTTTAGACCAGAAATATTTAGGTATTTATGGCAGGGTGGTACAAGATTTTGGAAAGAAGCCGCTCATTTGTTGTAGCGTTTGTGATTCCTATTCTGAGCCTTCTATTAATTCGATAATTGACTAGTGTCCTGCAAACTATATACCTCAAAAAAAAAAAAAAGACACTTTATTTCTATAGTTACAATATATCTGAATACTGTGTTTGGTGAGGGCTAACAATGCCTTACAAAACTATCACTACTTTCATTGTAAATGTGGGTCCTGTAACTTCAGATTTTGAAAGCTGCCTTTTTGTTATTTTGATACACAATGCTTATTATTTAAACTGACTTAAACAGGTTCTCACACGCAGTAATGAAAATTCTTTCCTAATCATCAAAGGAAAGTAAAGGCCAAGTTAATGCATGGTATGCATATCTTATTTCTCCTATGATCATACCATAAAAATAAATCACAACAGATGTCATTTAACATCCATTTCATTGTCTAAATGGGTAAAAAATGTCAATGTGTAAAACCTATTCTAGAATCTCATGTGACTATGAAAACTGTGCTTGACAATCAGTATTAAATCTTTTGACCAATAGTATTCAACTATAAATAATATTCATTTATAAATAATAATACTATCCAAGCTGTAATGTTTTGACACAGGGAAGACAATAGGGTAAGTAGAAGGGAGTGGAGATAGGGTAAACATTACAACTTGGACAGTAATATGATTTATAATAAAAATGTTGAATGTTATTGGTAAAAAGACTTAATACTGACTGCCAAGCACATCTCCACTTCCTTCCACTTATTCTGTTGTCCTTCCTGTGTCAAATTTTAGATTGTTAATTTTTCATGCCTTGGTTCTCTGGAAGCCTGAAAAGTACCATGAACATTTATTTGCTTATTTATTGGATTTATATCCCACCTTTCTCCCAAATGGGATCCATGAACATGGTCCTACTGTATAAAGAATAATGTTGTTCCTACACAGTAACTAATAATATGCCTATTTAATACAACACAATAATTTTCTGTGAATAGCATTATAGGAATGGGTTCTGTCCAAATCAAATGTTAACATGAAATTGTGATTGGGAAAATGGAACACGGAAAGCCAGTACTGTAGTGACAAAATAATTATTACAAAAATATGTACATTGTATTATACATTTCTCTGTGAAAGGATAACAGTTACAAATATTGTGAATTAATTACCAATGCAAAAATCTGACCTTGCAAATTCCTATAGGTAATGTAGAACAAGAGGGCCCTAAAGGCACTGGTGTGATCTTGAAAGCTAAGCAATGTCAGCTCTGGTTGGAACTTGAATTAGAGGTGCTGTATGCTGTACCAGGTGCTGTAGGCTGCATTTCAGAGGAACAAACTGGCAAAACCACCTTTGAGAATTCATTGCCTAAGAAAACCCCATGAAATGCAAGGGGTTGCCATAACATGACATGACAAGTGACTTGAAGACACAACACATACAATGTAGAAAAAGAGGTCCTATTCCTCTGTGAAACTGGCTTGTAAGGAGTGATTTCATTTATATTCTGGGCCTTTCTGCACCACACTGTTATAGTGCTGTTATTCCACTTTCAACATCCTGTGGAATTCTGGGGTTTGTAGTTTACTGGGGCCAAAGAGCTCTCTGGCTAAGAATTCTTAAATGCTTCTCCTTAAACTTCAAGCCCCAGGATTCCATAGGTTGTTGAAAGAGGAAGAATAGCACTGTAACAGTGTAGGGTAGAAAGGCCCTCTGATCCAGCCCATTATTCCAATGCCAAGTTTATTTTTCGTCTCTTTAGTAAAGCATTTCTTCAACATTATGTACCAATACACACAATGACTTAATTTCCCAGCAGTCAACAAGCCTATTTAATACCATTCAGAACTTATTAAAAATAGAAATAATGGGATTGCTTCATATTTTGAATGTAAGAATTTGTTTTTATAACTGTGTTGTAGTATAAAAAACTTTATAATAAGTTTAATGATTGTGAGGCTTACAAATGCTATTGCTGACACTCCTGAACTCTGGAGTCTTTTGAGCTCTTTCAGTTTCTGAGTTTTTTTTTAAGAGGCACTCTTTAAGTATTTGGAGCACTAATGTCACTAACCATCAAACCTCTACTCCCATACCATTTTTTTTTAAAAAATATTTCTTCTTAATCTATTTTATATCCTGCTGTTATTTTAGAAACTAGTACCTTCTTTGCTTCACAGCTGCATATGCTGGCTTAACATTTTTCAGTTTTCATATCCACTGCAAAAATTGTATCAACAGAATTAGTAGTGGTTTGAGAACTGGACTATGGCCATTTCCACACTAGACAGTTATAACGCTATGATTCCACTTTCAACATCCTATGGAATCCTGGGGCTTGCAGTTTTGGGAGGGGCCAGGTGGCCCCTCCCGAAACTGCAAACCCCAGGATTTCATAGGATGTTGAAAGAGGAATCATAATGCTATAACTGTCTAGTGCGGAAATGGCCTATGACTCTGGAAACAGGTTCTCTCTTGGCTATGGAAGTCTACTGGGTCACCCTTAGCAAGTCACACACACCCTCGTGATAATTGGCTCACCTGAGGGTTTCCATAAGTCAAGAATGTTTGAAGGCACACAACAACAACGTCTTCATTTTTTTGTTAGCTGTTGTGATTTTGGAACAACTAGACCTTAAGGAGTAGGTATATGTCATTCATTGCTTGGAAAAGTTGCTTATTTGGATTCCAGCTCCCAGATATTCTCAGTCAGCAAGCATAATGCTTAATAACTCTATGTACTATATATTACAAAGGGAAATGTAAGGAATATTTTTCAGACTAAAGGAGAATCTAGTTATACAGTAAAGAGGTCAACAGGAAGATTTAAAAAGTAGGTAAGATATTTTAAGTTGAAGTAACAGTTGTACAGTGAAATCTAATGAATATGAGTCTGTATGAGGCAATTTTAACTACCTCTAAAGATTAAGCCATTTATAAAGCCTTTATAAAATGGAGTTTGTTTACTTATGGAATGAGCATGAAGAATGTCTCTCCGTGTGTATATGTGCCTTCATATGTGTAGATCAGCATATGTGCCTTCAAGTCACCTGTTGACTATGGTGACTCCATGCATTTCATAGGATTTTTCATATTCTGCAACATTTCACAGATGAAGGCTGGGACATATGTAGCCAAGCAACACTAGGTTGTGCTTTAGATGGCAAAAGTTATTAACGAGGAAGAACACACAAGCTAGGTGAGACTGCAGCAGTTTGTTTTTGCCTGAGCCTACTGAGAATGGCAAAATTTTGACTCTTCTCTTCCTCTCCCCCCTGTTCAACTGAGTACAACCTACTTTGGCAATCTGAAGTTAGTTTGCAGCAATTGAAGTAAACTGAGGGAATGTGAGAGGAGATGGGAAAAAATTATATAGTTTAAACATAGCTGAGAAGTGGGATGGCAGAAGATTAAGGTTTTCTTAAGCAAAGAATATTTAGAAATGTTTTGCCATTGCCTTCTGACGGGATCTGGTGTCTTCAGGGTATTATCTCCAATAAAGGGGGCAGGAGATTAGAGAGCTAAACTGGAGTGTTTCCTGTTCTTCTACAGGATCATCTGACACCAGTTTTCCTTCATGAAGGAAAGAAAATGAAAGAAACCAATGGAGAGAGCAGTGGTGTAGCTGGGGGGTGGGGGAGTCCATCCCAGGTGGCACTTTTTGGGGGGTGCCTCCATGGCATCCCCAAATCAAATGGAACCCACCTCTATAGTATACCAACATTCCCCCCACTTGCCTTTCCCTTTTGGTGTGCACCAGCCAGCTGCTTCCATAAGAGATGTATGGCTTGTGGGGCGAACCAAGTCAGAATACTCAGAGAGGGCACATGGAGGAGGCAAAGGAAGGACTCACCTGCCATTTTCCCCTTTACTGTTGGTGGCATAGCCGTTGAGGTGAGCAAGAGGGCTCCTGTAACCATCACGGCCTCCATTCTGGGACAAAGGACAAAGTGTCCAGCTGCCGGTTCACTTTTCCCCCGCTTTCTCATTAGTGTTAATGAATGAGCTTCTTTTCCAGCCCCTTAGTGTCGCTCCCACCACCACATGCCTTTGTTCTATTTTTAAAGCCACCTCAATCGTATTGAGAGGGGTGGCAAAATCAGTGACTACCTTGGGAAGCAAAAGCTCTAGCTATGCCACTGGGAGGGAGATAAAACTAACAGGATCCTGTCCATCTGGATTACTTTTATTTTAAATTGTATGGGGTTTAGGTTTTTAATCTATGGATAAAACAAAAAGAAAAAGAAGAAGAAGGAGCAGGAAGAGGAGGAGGGGGAAAGACAGACAGACAGATAACAAAAAAGCACATTGGTTGGACTGCAGCTTAGTGCTCCATTTTGAATCGAATCCCTTGCAAGTATCTTCTCCATGTGGGGGTTACACATTGATATGAGAACAAAACAGAGTTTATGACCTAACTTGTATTGGTTAGTCCCAACTAGAGCAGACCAGTTGTCAAATGGAGAGTCAATATGCATAGGTAAGTTCAACTGACTCAATGGGTTATTGAATGGTAACAGGTAAAAACTGTTCTTTATAATAACATAGTAAACCTCCTTCCATGTTTGGAACTGCTGGCTTGGCTTATTAGCTTGAATCATTTGGAATTATATCCTCTCCTTGTCCTTTGGAATAGCGTACCACATTTTATCCAGCTCTTTTCTTATGAAACATCAATGTCTAGGTTAGGGTGGGCAAATGTATAGCTAATGGATCATATGCAGCCCCCTCCCAATCCTCTCCCACAAACCATTAGCACACCTGCTTTATTTAGCAGCACTATTTCCAGCCCCACCAGCAAGCTATGGTAGGACAGGACCCTGCTGTAACTCTTTGTTGCATGGCTTGTGGGAGAGACCTGGAAACATCACTTTGCTGTACCTTTATCACCATCAGAACAGACCTCATTAGTCAGTGCTGCTGTTGACTGTTATGGTAGGTTTGGGGAGCTGAGTGAGGACACAATATTTAGTTATGTATTAGTAACTATGTCTTTGATGTAGGATCTTGGCCAATATTTTTATTAGTAAAATGAACTATGCAAATAAAATACATTCATTACATTACCACTCTGCCTTGAATATTCCCAGGAGGGCATATAGGTGCTGTACTGCAACATTATGTCCTTACAACAACCTAGCAAGGTAAGTTAGAGAGAGACAGTGATGAGCACAGAAATACCCAACAAGCTGTATTACTGAATGGGGAACTGATATAACACAGTAATGTGTTGTCTCTCAAGATAAAACACTGAAAGCAAATATTGATAGAAAAAGAAAATCTACAATTCGTTTAGAATAAAAAACAATTATTTTCTTTTATTGAGGCAAGAGCCAGCAAGAGCTTACAGAACTATTAATACAAATTAAAAAATTAAAAGTTTATTTTGTGGTTATTCATCAGTAGGCTAGAATAGATAAGTGCACATTGTTGCTGGGAACCAACTAAAATCCAGTAAGCAACACAAAAGGTGCAGTTAAAGTTCTAGAAACTTTCATTTGCCATCAAAATGTTCTTTGATAACTACAGGTCATTCTGAAGGCAAACTTTTGAAATGCTTTAAAAATACTTGTGAAGACTTTTTTTCCCCTAAGCCCCTTTCCTTTTGTTACATCTCTTGAAATAGTGGTGGCCATTTGCTGTCTGTGAATTGTAAAAAGGAACAGGAAGCTAGCCACTCATGACATAAGTCAGTATTTTGGGATCTAAGTGCATGTATAAGCATTCAAAGTATGATCAGTTGCACACTCCAGACTTTTCTAAACTTTCAGAATGTACGTCAAGGATTATGCTGTCACCAGCTTCAGGTAGGGGGTAAGGCAGTAATATCCCTTCACGATATATGCAAAAGATAGTATTCCTTTAGTGAATGCTGTCCTAAATCTGAAGGAGACTGTTGCGGTAGGTGCCTTTCATCAGCTTCATATGCTTCTCTGTTGGGAATGACACAGTAACCTGGATAAATATGGGATCTGTGAGTGAACACTTTATAGCTTTATTTCCATAAAATATCCTTTACTACCCTTATAAATCTTGACCTGCTTGAGTCTTGATGACATATAACCACAATCTTGAGGTTTCATTCCAATTTGAATTCTTGCTGAGCTTCCTCTGAGTTGGATTTTGTAACTTCTATCTGATATTTGTTTTACTGTATCTGAAAAGGATATGCATCTGAAAAGTACTTTTTGGGTGTCATACATATCCTATGACACTAGTCAGAGGTTAAATATAGCATGTCTACAGCAAAGTCGTAAGTACTTTATTTCTGTGGCTCTCAAACTAAGAAACTCTTTTAACACATTGGAAGGTTTCATTGTACTTATCAGTGACTCATAAATCTAACCTGTACATATGTAATCTCATAACCATTTTATACTCCTTCATGTAACCATAGAAATGAATAGATCTTAAAGCAGTTTCCACTGTTTTGTCCTATTAATATGTATACATATTTTGGCTATTATCTTCTCAATATAGAGTATCAATTGCTTTTCCATTTTTTATAATGATTCCCTGAATTGCATTTAGAAAAAAAATTAAAGTTTTTAAAAAATATTATATAATGGTATGTACAGTATAATTTCCAGGTACACTTTTCTGGATAATTACTGAATGTGGACAGAACCAGTCTTGAATTGCTGCAGAGCAAACCAACTGTAACCCAGTCCTGTGTGTTAGTGCATTTTTGTGTACACACACCCAAGCACATATGTACATATTTTAAAGACAACTCTTCATGATTTATTTGCCAGCATATATCACCCTATCTGTTTAACTTGTATGCTGAAGATATCATATGTAAAGCAGAATTAGACATGGAAGAAAGAGGTACCAAAACTGGAGGAAGGAACATCAACTATTTAAGATATGCAGATACCATATTACTAGCAGGAAACAGCGGAGATTTGGGACAATTACTGGAGAAAGTCAAGGCAGAAAGTGAAAAGGCAGGTTTACAGCTGAACTCTAAGAACATTAATAAAACAAACGTAATGTTTACAGACAATTTACATAACTTCAAAGGAGACAATGAAGACATTGAAATAGTTCAAGATTTTCTATACCTTGGCTTACTCATTAATCAAATGGAGCCTGCAGTCAGGAAATCAGAAGAAGACTAGGAGTTGGAAGGGCAGCTGTGAAGGAGCTAGACAAGAACCTGAAGTGTAAAGATATATCATTAAATACTAAAGTTAAGATTGTCCATGCTATTTTATTTCCCATTTCTATGTATGGGTATGAAAGCTGGACAGTGAAGAAAGCTGATAAGAAGAAAATCAACTCATCTGAAATGTGGTGTTGGAGAAGAGTTCTACAGATTACCCTGGACTGCTAAAAAGATAAATGAATGAGTCCTAGAGCAAATCAAGCCTGAATTCTCCCTAGAAGCCAAAAGGACCAAACTGAAGCTGTTGTACTATGGCCATATCTCATGAGAAGACCTGGCTCACTAGAAAAGACAATAATGCTTGGTAAGGCAAGGGGAAGTAGGAAAAGAGGAAGACCACATTATAGATGGATAGACTCAATCATGGAAGACATGTCCCTGAGTCTTGCAAGACCTAAGCAGGGCGGTTGATGATAGAGTGGCTTGGAGGTTTTTCATTGATAGGGTCGCCATAAATTGAGGTTGACTTGACAGCAAACAACAACATGTAGTCAATAGCTTGTTTGACATGTGTGTATGCACATGGCTTCAAGGCACCTCTCCACTTCCGCACCATAAGGGGAGACCCCAATAATTTCATAGGGTTTTCATAGGCAAAGAATACTCAGATTTGGTTTGCCAGTTCCTTCCTCTGAAATATAGCCTACTACACCTGGTATTCATTGGCAGTCTCCCATCAAGTACTAACCAGACCTGAAACTGCTGAGCTTCCAGCATCGGATGGGATATGGTGCCTTTAGGACATTTAAGCAAGGTTGAGACAGAAAACTGTGGAGGGGAGAATAAAAGAGAGTAGAATAGAATATCCTGGAAAAGAAAATGTTGACTTTCTGGAATATTAAAATATATTAGTTGCAAATTTAAATAAAATAAATTGAAAAAGTAATGTTAAGAACTAAGTACCTTTGCTGGTTTCTAGGAGTTACTGAGTATTGACAACATATGAATAGCAGTTGATTTTTATTTAAAAAAAAAAGCTGGAGGGGAGAGAATGAATATTTCCAAATTTATACTTGCTTGGAGGTGTGTGCTCAGCCATAAAGCAGCATGACTATCTAATTTTGAATCTCTTTTCTTATGCACTTATTAAACTTGCTAAAGATAGTTCTCATTAATTCCTGAAATGCTTTGACATCATCATCATATCAAAGAATTAAAAGACACCTCAAGCAATTACTGGAACATAATCTAGCTTCCCACTTTTAAGCCAGAAGTTAGCCTGAGTTGTTGGTCCGGGATGCAAGATCAGACACTTACAATCTGGCACTTAATCTGGCAAAAAGTGTCAAAGACTTCAACAAGAGGAATGAATCTGCTACTGAAGAACTCACAATCTGCTTCCACAGCTTTTTGTACAACAGGGCTTGGGTATTGAGTTCCAGCCCTTATAAATAAAGCCACAAACTTCTTGATGAAATTGATCAATATAGAGAGCACAACAAATAAAGTCCTAGACCTCACCTTAACCCAAGGTCATGTAATCTGAGAGCTTCAAGAGTCTGCCTGAGACCTCCAAAAGAAACTTGAGGATCTTGAGTATAATCAGTATGTCCTTCTAAAGATAGCCTTCAAGGTGTCCCAAGCAAAATTATGGAGATTCTAGACCTGGCATTGTTCAAGAAAAAAGTATGCTGTTTTTAATGTTAGCCATGAAAGACTGTTTGAATATGAAGTTTGGAATCAGCTTCCAGATATATGTTCTCCCTAACTGGTAAGTCGTTTTCCTGGTTATTAAAATGGAGGCATTGTCTGAGACTGACCACTGGGCATAGAAGCTGCAAGGCATTCCCAAAAATGATCAAAAGAGACATATGATTACCCTCTTTGTTAAATGGATGGCTAAGTTATCACCAGGGTTGCAGCTCACAAGTCAAGACAGCGAGTGGGGCAGTTTCATCACAACATTTGTGAATCTGACAACAAAAATCACCAAAGGCTGGCTAGCAATCAGGTCAAACCAAATGACATTTTTCAAAAATTTTATTCATACTTCCATAAATTGAAAATGAGCAATGGATAAGAACAGAATAGTTTCCTAGACTCTTTGAATCTTCAGCCACAGACTGAAATACCTAGAGAATCTCTTAATGCACCCATCTCTGTATTCTGCTATCAAGTACATAACGCCTGGGAAGTCACCTAGAACTGATAGGTTTATGATTAAATTTACCAAACTTTCAGTGAATATTTAACTTTCCTTCTTAAAAAGCTGTTTGTACCTGGGGAACTGGTCCACAGCAAGGACAATAACAAATCCTGGAAGTGACACTTGAAAACTAGCAATCTTATTTCCACACTACACTCTTATGGTGTTATTATTCCACTTCCAACTTCCTGTGGAATTCTGGAGTTTGTAATTTACTGAGGCCAAACAGCTCTCTGGCTGAGAATTCTAAATGCCCCTCCCTAAACTGCAAACTCCAGGATTCCACAGAGTGTTGAAAACAGAATAATAGTACTATAACAGTATAGTGTGGAAATGTTCATAGTGCTGTTCAACTGGAATCTTAAACTGTTGTCTGCAATCTTAACCAGATATACTAATAATTTCATTCCTACATGCATTGCTTGCAATCAAATGGGTATCACACCAACTTCCAGATGATCTGAAAGGTTTCATATGTGATCCATTACAGTAGCATGCACAATGGACTAAAAGTTCTTCTGTTTCTGGTTCTTTTTGAGGCATTTGACCATGTTCAGTTGCCCTACCTGTTCAGGCTCCTTTGAAGTTTGGATTATGGTGAGCAATTTATTTAATTGATTATTAAAATCTTTGAGGGGTCCAGGGGATTAGTGCATGCCAATAAGACAGTCTGAGAAGCATTACTATTTGTCATCATTTAGAGGAGCTAATCAATTTACTCTAACCCATCAATAAAAAAGCAAACAAATGACAAATCCCACTTAATAAAATCAGGTGCTGATGACAGTATCCGCTTCGTCTAAAACCCAGGGGTAGGGTGTCCCAGAAGTGGACACCCCACCCCAAAATAAACACTGGAGCAAGTCCGAGCTTGTGTGTGTGTGTGTGTCTTCAAGTCACCTATTGACTTATGGAGACCTTATTAATTTCTACAAGCTTGAAAATAAAAAGATCCTAAATTTAAATTCCTGTGTCTACACAGCCTGTTACTAACACAGCATATATACTTACTGTATTCAATCATTACGTGTCTTGATACTTTATCCTCAAACACTGTTGTTGTTGTGTGGCTTCAGGTCATTTCTGACTTACGGTGACCCTAACGTGAACCTATCATAGAGTTTTCTTGAGCTGAGAGTGTGTGATGTGGGGAACTGAATCTTTGTCTCCAGGGTTGAAGTCCACTGGCTCTCCCAAAGACTAGTGATAGTCTGTTCCTTTAATGAAGCAGAACAGAAACCTTTAATAAAGCAGGATAACTAAAAGCCAAAGGTTTGGAACACACTTTAATGCTCAGTGGCCTAAATCCAATTGCTCGTCCCAGCTAGACCAGATGTTGAACCAATTGTTGAATGGTAAGGCAACAGTTATGTAAACCCATTGATTCAGTGGTGTACTGTGGTTTGGACTAGCAATTGAATTCAGGCCCCTGGTGGGTAAAATAACAGACTACACTGACTATACATTGATGGCTCTATATACACAAACAATAACAATAATAAATAATAATAATCTCTATCTGTATTTGCATCTGCATCTATGAAAGGTTTGAGTTTAGAACTTGTACCAGGTCTAAACTGGAGCCATCTAGTGCTACCGGCCAAGGGAGGAAGGCTTCAGAAGTGTGGGACTTTTTTTTAATTAATTAAATTTTTAATTTTTAATTTATTTTTTTTTAATTTTCCAGACTTACCTGGAAGGCCAGCTTGCATTCTGTGGCAGGTTAATGGTAGAAACAGGCATAATTGTGCCATGCAGCGTGCATCTTCTTTTCAAGATCAACCATCCATGTGATTTTTGCAGGCTTCCTGGCATAGAGCGGATAACCAGCCAATCAAGTTTGGCTTCACTGTTTGAGGGGCATGATTTTGCCAAGCCAGTGCAAAGTCTTCACTTTGGGATGGCAGGGGAGTATAAAAGCAGCCCCACAGCTGACTCGGTTTCAGTTGGTCTTCAGGCTTCAGCCCTCCCTCCCTTTTGTTATTTCCAGGAGGTGTGAGTTATATTAGAGCAGTTGTCACAACTTTGGGTCAGTTTGCATGGGAACAGATCCAATTTGTTGGGCAGGTTAGACTTGTATGCCTGTTATGCCTGGGGGACAGTGTCCTCTTACGGGACCTTGGGGGTGAGGGTAGCATGAGTTAGGTCCAGCCTTCACTCTCAGCTCTCAGCTGGCTGGGACTCACACAAAGGCTTGTGGCCAGCCACTCCAACAGTACCAGCACATGGACTGGTGGGTTTGGTAGTAATCAGTTTGTAGGCTGGTCAACTGATGTTCTGGATTTTATCCCGTGCATGTGATGCCTTTTGCGCAGCTGTACCCAATAAGAGTTGTGGACTTTTCCAACCCAATGGATTGTTCTGGATTGTCAGCCCCTCAACTAACTTGCCACTGGTTATCACAAACCATCTTTTCCCATTTGTAAGGCCCACAAAGCATTACAAGGCTTCTGTTCCAAATTGCTAATGAACAGGAGCACTAGTTAAACAAAAGGGCTTATTCAACAACATGTTATTGTGCATCCTGACTTGTTACATTTTAATTTCAATTTCATATTAATTAACAATAGTTTCAATGTAGATGGTCCAAACACAGAAATGTTAATGCATTCTTTTCTTGCTTCTAGCAGCTCCAGCTATCTGCATTAATGCATACTCAGCAGAAGAAGGACACTTTCAGATCAACCCCAAGCATGTCCACTCAGAGGTAAGTCCTATGGAATTCACTTAGACTTATTTCCAGGTAGTTGTGTGTACTCAGTTGCACTCTTGGAGGAGGACTGGGAAACCCTATTTGTGGACAGATCAACAGGCTGAATGACACCAGACAGTTGGTATCAGAAGCTGTGTGGACATAATCACCTACTCTGATGTAAATGGCTGCCAGCTTCCTCTAAAGTCACTCCCCTCCACCAGCAGGTTGGATGATGATGATGACGACGACAACGACGACGATAGCAATGATGATCCCATCTTTTCACCAATTTAGGCCTCAAAGTGGATTACGTGGCTAAAAATTCCGAAGATACAAATGTTAAAAATATAATTAAACTATAAAAAAAATTAAAACCTGTTTAAAACATCAAACATTACATATTGTAATACTATGTGTGGAGGGAGTGTGCTTTGATGGAACTACGGGGAGAAAATCTGCAATTGAGCAAGAGTTAAACACCCTCTGTTCATTCATCAATTTGTGTGTGTGTGTGTGTGTTCAATTCTACCCCTGCTGAATGGTGTCACTTGTAAGAAGTCTGCCACTTTGGGAAATTGCAATAGGTACTGTACCCTTCCCTTACCCCTCAAAGCAAGATGCAAACTCTGTGACATTTAACTCTGCCAGCTTCCTTCCCCTGCATGCTGTTTTACTCTTTCCCTGATGGAGACATCAGTAGAGTTCAAAAACCAGTCTGGTTAATTTTGTGAATTTTGTTTAATAATAAAATTGTCAAAATATGTACTTTAACTTTTGTTTTATGGTCAAAACAGCTACCCCTGCATATTTTTGTAATAAATAGTTGTGTGCCTTCAAGTCATTTCCAACTTAAGGCACCCTTTCATGGGGTTTTGATGGGGGCTGAAAGTGTGTGACACACCCAAAGTCACTCAGTGGGATTCCATGGCTGAACAAGGAATTGAACCATGGTCTCCAGGGTTGTATGGCTTAAAATAATAAGTAAAGTATACTTATTATTCTAATATTATATCTGTATACCATTCATTTCAATAAGATATATGTTTGATTTAACTGTAGCCAGTATTTTGGATCTAGTATCTCAGCTAGTGCAGTTGATTTGCAAATGTACACTAGACGTAGCAAAGTCACTTGATATGAACAATCTATGTAAACTTTGTGCTGACCCACAAATAGATGATAATCCTGAAATTATATTTTCATTCCTCATGCATGTCAGTGAACTACTTATTATTTTTTCACTTACTCTTAAATTTATACCACCAAAAAACAACTCTATTTTTTTTAAAAAAACATTGAAGTTCTGTAATAGCATGCACATTATTCAGTAAACCAAATTTGGAAAAGTTAGACCTTTAAACTTAATTTGGATGTTGCCTACAAACATCCCTTAAAACCTCTCCATATGTGGTTTTAAGTACTGTTCCTTTCGAAGAGCTAATGTTAAATATTTATTAGGACTTGTGTGACTTAAAATATTTTCTGTTCTTTTCTTGTTGCCTGTTTTTTCATGTGGTAAAATAATTTTTGTTTCAGCCAAGTGAGTTTAAATTGCGTAAAATTGAAATGTTCCACTCATTCAGAGCGGTTATCATATTTTTACAGCCGCTGTACACACTTGTACAGGTGCAAATGTCCAGACCAGATGCACAGCAGTTGGAGAATCGTATTTCATAAAAGGATAACCATTTAAAAGTCTGCTGATAAATAAAGAAAAATAAAAGCCTAAAATATATTTTGCCATACAACGATATAGAAATCACAAGACAAGCCCACAAAACTGGGATGCCTTTTTGAGAATTTAGGTTCTTTATTGCTCCTTTCTTTGACTAGATTCAGTCCTTTCCATATTTTTCAGACTTGTAAGATTATAACTGAAATTCACATGCTTAGAAATTGTAATAGTACAGTTTCTTTGCTTTTCATTTCATAGTGCGTTGTGGATGATCTGGTAGAAAAGCAGAGTTGAAAGAAAATGGATGTGGAAATGATTTCCACTTTTAAAAGGGTAGCAAAAGAGATGAAATTAGCTCCTAACTACATGTACAATTAGGTCCTACCTACTACATTGCTTTGTTAGAAACTACACCAGTGAATGAAAGGTTAATGACTGGGGCCATATTGTGTAGAGAGCAGAGATTTAAATGCTTCCTTTGCCAGCTGCAATCTGGGTGGAACCTCCTTTCCCCATTACCCTTAGAAGAGGAAAAAAGTGAGTGTGGAACAATTTTGGTTCTCCAGATATTTTGGGCGTTAATTTCAAGAAACCCCAATGAACATGGCCAATGATAAGAGTTATGACAGTTTTAATCCAAAACACCTAAAAGGCCAGAGGTTCTCTGGACTGTGTCAAGCTAAACCTTGAAACCCACACTCCATGGCCATTATCAGTGTCGTTCGCTGAAGACCAGCCAACCTTTAAACAACAACAGCAAACATAAAAAACTGTTATAGCTTATAATAACACATCTAGAGTTATAGCTAATTTGATCCTTAAAATTGTCATTTTCTATCTCGAAAATCCATATCAACTATAGTTTTGTAAGGGTAATGTAACAGAATTCGTTCAGAAGTCACATCTCTTGATGTTCAGAATCTAAAAACTCAGGAGGCAGAGCCTGGAAGTTTACAGGCATACACAATTTAAAAAAGAAATCCGAAGCCTTTCCTGACTGACCTCTGATGCAATGTTATTTCCTTTTCAGCCCCTCAAGTCACTTGTCATCATTACAGAAAAACAGGAAGACCCTAGAGAATGAAAACATACATGAAAGTGAGACCTTAGAACTGGGCAGAGCTTTAAAAAGCTATTGTTGGTCCAGATCTCCTGGTTCCTATAGGAAGATTCAAGGAACTATAGTCCAAACAAACAACTCGGCAACTAGGAGAAGCTTAGCAATAGACTGTGTAGAAAAGAGCTTGTTGTAGCTTTTTCCCTTTGGGATTGCCTCTCCTCATAAGACCTAAAGCTGCAATTCTATGCACTTTTATTGGGATTAAATACAAATGCACAGGATTGCACTGTAAGAAGGTTAAAACACTGAAACTACAGGTTAAGCCCTTAGAGCTGGTAACTCAAGTTTGTAATGCAGACTTCTCAACACCATCAGACAACAAAAATTCCCAGGATTCTTTAGAAGAAGCCATGACAGTTAAATAAATTGATATAGATTTGTAATGCTGCTATAGTTGGAATAACTGGAAAACACTTTCTGGAGTGGACTAATAACATGAGTTTTTAGAAACCTAAAGCAAAACTGTATTTGAATAAAGTTTGACTCATTTGAATTTTTAAAATATTCTTGGGTTTAAGAAAAGTAAAAGTCATGAGAAAATGAAAAGTTGATGAAAGACTAAGGCCAGTGTGAGGCCAGTGGAGGTAGATGAAAAGGTGTATTTGTAAAATTGACTTGTAAATCAGGCATAGTTTGGCATTACTCCTTCCGGTCTGCCTAAACTATTTTGTGAAATAGTTTTCATAGTTTCCCACCCTCCTTTAAATCCATGTAGTAAACAGGACTCTAAATAATCACTCAGATGGAATATGAACATAAGTATAATTTTTCAAAAATCCTTTGCCAAATGAATTGCACTTTTTGTTTTAACTCTAAGGGCAAAGCTTTCATCTATACAAGGCTATTATTTCTACATGTTTGTTTTTAAGATCATTGAGAGTTTAATCACTTTATATATAAAACACTCTTTTTCATGTATATAATACATGGCAGTAGAGTTTAAATTTGTAATATTGTTCTGTACTGTAAATACAGGTATTACTTTTGTAGATTCTAGTATGTATTCATTTGTAAACTTCCTTGTAATAGTTTTGAATTGTTAGATGTCGCATGGCAGAAGCAATAAAAATCATGATATTAATGTAGATCTATGTACTGCCTGATATTTTAGAAGGAGGAAGATAATAGTTTCTGTAACAATTAACTTCAGTAGTTTGTAGGAAATTGTTGTATGTTTCTTAGGAAACTGCTAAATAAATATTTATGGCTTCTTCATATTAATGCTATTTCATTGCAAAGGATAGATTTTATAAACCTTTATGATTCAATGCTGGACCTTTTATGTTTCTTACCTGCCTTTCATTATATTTTGTCTTTCTTCTATACATTAAAACATTTTGCAGCACTGATATGTGGATGGATAAGGTAGTCTTTTCCAGAACTTGTCATCACCCTTTCTATATTTCCACATCAAAAAAATTGTTAAAATGTATATCTTTTCTGAAGACATTAAAGGTATTAATAAGGGTATTAACATCTGAAAAAGTGGGATAATATTAAAAAAAGAATCAGTACACATTGTATATGGGTATGTGCATGTATTTGGCAGAGGAAATAAAGGGCAGAATGCAAATAAAGCTAAGATTTTCCTTCTTTAAGGCACATTTTTCACATTTTGTCTATATTAGCTTTCTTCAGCAAGAGGCCCTTCAGATGATATGGACAACTCAAATGCATCCTGGCCATTGGCCATGTTGGCCAGAGCTAATGGGAGCCACAGCCAAAGCCAAAACATAGTGGTGGGATCCATGTTGGGGAAGGGTATCTTATAGGTAAAATTAGGGTTGGGAATCAGTGATGGATGCCTATAGCCTCAGAAGATCCCCTGCAACTATTAATGAAGGGCAGCAGCTACAACTGGGCTCCATGGGAAGTTTCAACTTCCTCGGATGTTTATCTACCCATACAGTACTGTGTTTTCATGTTGCCTCTTGCAGTAGTTTCTCTTCTTGACCAAAGCAGGAAGTTGCAGTTCAAAGGAGCAATCCATTCTCTTGTCTGCAGAGGCAACACTGATTGGACCCTTTTTACATTACGCAGTAATAACACAATAATTCCACTATAATTGCCACGGCTGCATCCAGTGGAATCCTGGCATCTGTAGCTTGGTGAGACGCTGGAGTTCTCTGGCAAAGCATGCAAGTCCCAGGATTCCGTATCATGTGGCTGTGGCAGTTAAAGATGGATATTGTGCTATAATTGTGCAAAGGGTGAATGACTGGAGGTGGCTGTTCATGGGCTGGGCAATTGATGATACCAAGACACAACCACTACTTTCACAATGTCAGCAGCATACTTTCCAGAAAGAGACAGAAGAAGAAAGAAGGAAAGAAAGAAAGACGTGTATGGTGACAGATTCCTGTTGTAGCTGCCTTGCTGTGATAGTATCTCCACCACTACCATAATCTTCCCTCTGTGTGGGAGATGATCTCACACTGCCCAGAGAAGAGCAGAGGCCATGACATCTACTATTGCCCCCCACCCTGATCATTTGCCTTCTTGGATGAGCAAGCAGTGGGAGGTTGCTGCCTGCTGCTGCTTGCTACCATCCGTTTCACTTTGACGAGTGCAATTGAGCC
Organism: Iguana delicatissima; assembly: GCA_948472985.1. Lineage (NCBI taxonomy): Eukaryota > Metazoa > Chordata > Lepidosauria > Squamata > Iguanidae > Iguana > Iguana delicatissima. Next base: position 972,589 of record CAOKZL010001194.1, on the reverse strand, counting down.
TGTTGGAGAATGAGGTGAAGGCAATCAGAGGAAGGGACTCAAGAAGGCAGTGTTGCAGCCTCCAAATGTGAAATCAGTCTGGTTAAAAGTAGTTGAGTGGAGACAATAACTTCCCTGTTATCTTGTTCTGGAACACAGCAGTCATACACAATGTATGTTATAGTTGTGCTGGATCAGATCAAAGCCCTCTCTAATTGCATTAAGTTCCAATACTGGCTCACGAGTTAGTTGCTCATAAGAAGCCCACAAGGTTCCCATGAGCACGATAATGCCCTCCCCAACTTGTGTTCTCCAGCAACTTCTTTTGAGAGTAATACCCCATCCCCCATAGTGGAGGTAATAAATACATAGCCACAACGACAAGTCCCATCTTTCAGGAATTTGTATAATCTCTCCTTTAAAGCTGTCTTTTGCAGCCATCTCCGTATTTTATGGCAGTCAGTTCTAAAGTTCATGCCACTTTTTATGTCCTAAAGTCACACATGGTTCAGTTTTATTGGATGACCCCGGGTTTTAGTGTCTATAGAGTGTGAGAAAAAATATCTTCCCTTGCTGCACACCAAGCATAGTAACTTCAAATACTTGTCATGCACAGCACTTGCTTTCCTCTAAGCTTAAAAAGCTTGCATACGAGCATTGGGAACTGATGTTGTTTGCAGATCCCTGATGCAACAACACGTGTAGTGGATGTTCAGCCATCATATCTGTGATTCTATGTGCAGATTTTACACTGGATTGGAAACAGGGGAAACCTAAGCTCTCCTGATGCCTGAGTAAATGAGCTGTCACCACTCTGTCTTTTTGCCGCCTTTAAACAGATGTAGGCATAGTTGACTGTGGTACTACAACTCTCACAAAGCTACTAGTAGGGGGGAGAAGGAACGAAGCACAGCACATGTGTGAGAGACAGGCAGAGCTGCTCCTGCTGCTCTTTACTGCTGCCTTCTGCTGCCTACCAGCCCCATCTTGCCCCACTTCCCTCTTCCTCGGCTCTTTGCCTCATGGTGGTAGTGGTTCCATTGTTACTTGCCTGTGTATTGCTTAAAGCCGAACTGGCTACCACATGCAATAAACACAACAGCATGAGCTGAGGCAAGCAGGGGCCATTAGGAATAGGACTGAAGAGTCGGGGGACGCACAGCAACGAGAAGGTGAAGCTGTTTTGGGAAATGGGAACGGTGCAGTTCAGCCTTCCTCTTGCTCCATCTCAACATCATCCTGCCTTGTGGAGAGCTTCGGCTTCGAAGCTGGAGTTAGAACAGAGCCGTCCAACACGTAGCCTGCCAGGTAAGCCTGGTCTGTAGCTCCCATAATCCCTCACCCGGCTGATGGGAACTGGAGTCCAACACCTTTCTTCACTTCGGTTTTGAGGCTGTGTCAACGAGGTAAAAAAGTGCCGACGCGCTGTCATAGGTCCTCGCAAAGACCAAAAGGCAGCAAAGATGGCTTCAGCGGGACGAAAAAGTCATTTCTCACTTCCGAAACACAGGACTTCATTCCTAGCTCAGAGCCCACGCGACCCTACCCACTTTCAGTCCTCCGCAGCTAACACGGAGCGCTCAGCGCACGTGGAGGAGGACGGGCGCGCGCCAAAACTTCGGTGGCGGCGGGGGAGGGAACGAGGAGACCGTTACGCCCGAAAGCGGGGGGAGGGGAGGGGAGGGGAGGGGTGGTTACGCCCCCTAAAGGCGGCACGCGGGATCGATCGAACCACAGTTACTTCCCCGCTCCCTCCTCGTTTGAGAAACTCTCTCTGAAGCGCTGTGTAGGATAGACACGCGTGTGTGACCGCCGCCCCCACCCCGCACCCTCTCCAGTCAGGACAATCCCCGAAATGGCCGGGGCGTCGGGCGTCTCCTGGCATGGGAGGGGGCACCTCCTCCCTCCATTGGCTCGGCGGCACCAGGCATCGCCATAAATGTTTCTCCCCCATCCGCCTCCGCTGCCCCCTCAGCGGAGACACCTTCTTCCCAGAAAGGGCGAGCGGGCGCGAGGGGCGCTTGCCGCCGCCTCAGCCGCCGCCCGCTTGGCGTTCTTGCGAGAGGCGCGCGGGAGGCAGGCGCGCGGGCGGGGTCGGGCGTCTCGCCGCTCCCTGGCCCTGGACGCTGCCTCGGCGGGGGACTCGGGCGCCGTCGGCTGACCTGAATGGTCCCTGCGGCTGCCATGAACCAGGCCCCGGACCCCCACGACCCCGAGCAGCCTGAGAAAGATGCCCGGGGAGGCTCGGCCCCTCTCCAGCCGGCCGCCAGCAGCGGTCCCACCGGGGGGATGCCGCAGACGCCCAGCCTGCCCCAGCTCCTCCAAAAGTAAGCGCCGAAGCCTGGAGCCGGGGGGAGGGGGAGAGGAAGAGGGGCTAATAACTCTCCGCTCGGTTCCGTTGCTCGTCATCTCCTCCCTGTTGAGTAGTTCTGGGCAGAGACACCAGCGAAGGTCTTTTCGGGAAGCTTTTCCCTCATGAACTACATAATAATTGTAGAGGTCTTTCCTTTTGCAGTGTTCCCGTGTTCCAGAGAGGTGCCACGGCCGAGTAATTTGGACGGTGATTTCCAAATTGTATTCTGCCCTCAAACCCTGGGTACTTCGCACAGCAGCGAGAATCTCATGAGAGAGATTTTTCGCTGAGGTGCGTCCCGAAAAATTAAATTTGGTTTCTCTGTATTCGGCGCTCATTGAGTTTTCTTTTTACGCAGAAAGCCGAGTTCCATCAGGACTGCAAACCCTGGAGTACTTCCTGGGACCGTTCTAAAAATCTGTGTTGGCTTGCGTACTGCGCGTTTCCTTTCTTTCGCCTTTTAGAATAAGCCTGTCCAGAGGCCTCGACTGAGAGTTGTGTCATAAATGCAAAGAAACTACGCATTGGCGGATACGTGTATGATAATTTCTATAGAAGAGAGATGGTTTTGTCCCCAGAAGTCTTATCAATAGTAGCACAGATTGTAGGAGACCAGCTTATGTTGGTTTAATATCTATCAACGTATTACCATTCACAGTGAAAGAAAACTGGAGTATACAGCTGTCCAAAGTCAGTAGTTTGTTTTTTGTTTCCTTTTAATTTAGAGGCAACACCTGAAGATACACCTGAACTGTAATTTTTACCTGGAATAGTAGATGACAAGTAAACAACATAATGCGTAAATATGTTAGTTACAGGTGACATAATGCATAAGCAGGATAATTACAGATACCCTATGCAAGCATTTTATCTGTCTGGTCATAGCAGTACTATAAAAGCAATCCTGGCACGGTTTGGTCAGTAATTCTATTTTTTTTAAATTGTGAATTGTTACAATAATGAACATTGCTGTAAGATCTGTAATTCAGCTTGATAACTAAAAAGAAATAGAAGGTGGTGTGTAACAATTTACCATATTGTAAAAAGTCAGTGTTTGTATTATGCAGCGCTCCCTTGGAAGTTTTTTTGTGTGCTTTTTCTCAAGAAAGAAAGGAAGGCCTATTAATATTGCAGAGTGAAGCTAGCCTTCTTGGTTAAAGTTGGTTCTTGTAAGGTTTACCACAGGAAGATAATTAAAAAGAAACTACCATAGGAAGCTAATTAAAAAGAAACCAACGTGTTACTTTTTAATATTTGGAAGCCAGAGGTATTTTCTGAAAAGGAATATTTGAATTCCTACTGAGATATTTAAAGAATGATTTCTATTAGAACAGTGTCAAAGAAATGTAAAGCAGTTGGTATTTGCATTCTTTCCAAATACTCATACAAAATAATAGGAATGGCTTTAGTTTGAAGTAGTAATGGGTGCTACATAAAGTGATGCTCTCTACAAATTTGCAGGGTTTTTAATCTTCTTACATAACATTTTGCATGTTACGTGGTTTTGTTTAAAAGCAGTCTTCCTATCTTGAAGCACTACAATAGGGAGAAAAGTATATATATTTTTTTGTTTAAATGGGGATCCAGACATTTTCGCTGTAAATACTTCAGTTTGCTGGTGTGTATACAATACCACAGTGCTAAGTAGTATCCACGAAAGCACATTCCAGTGGGATGGACTTTCACTTTAGCTTGTGTTGAGGGAGATGATCTGGGCCTTAAAAATATAAATGTGGTATGGCAACTCTTACATCCAGACACTATAAATGATTATTTTGATCACACAACTGAAAAATGATGGAGTGGTAGAAAAAAAAGACTTATATCAGTATTGTAGTATTTTTTGACTGCTTTAACAGTGCAGTCCTATGTGTGTTTACTCAAAAGTTCCATTGGGATTAATGGGCTTACTGAGCAGGAGAGGCATTTATGAATAAAGCTTCAGTATTAGAAAAGGATGACTAACAGCTCATTTGTGTGCATATTTTCTCAAAGTAAGTCACATTGCGTTCTGTTAGACCTGCTGTTGGGTAAACGCATGTAGGATTGCAGTCTGAAGCTTTATATTTATGGGGAGCATTTGTTGGTGATTCCTGAAACATACATGTTGTAAAATGAAAGTCTACTGCTATATTTGTCTTTAAAAAATTGAATTAAAGAACATGGAGTATTCTAGCCATTCTCAGTCATGGTGCAATGGCGTAAAATAGCAAATGTCAGATCCTTCCATCTATAGCAGTGGAACATGATCGCAGAATATGTAAGTGCGCTGCATAATTTAATCTCTTCAAGTATGTTGACATAATGAATATGCTTCAGTCGCAACTATAGTAAACACAATAGATAAATTGCCAAAATTATTTTGCTTGCAGAAATGTCATGAAGATTTTGCTGTGCTGTTTTTATTTTTTATATTGTTGAAGCAGAGGTGAATTGTGGCAAAGACATAATGTAAATAGTATTACAATACTATTGTAAAATAACTTTACAGATATTAAAATACTGATAAATCTGGTTTTAAAATTAGATTGTTATGGCAAGTAAATTTAAGAGGTAGTATAATCTGCATTTCTTTAAAAAACTGTATTTTTGTGAACATAAGCATTTTCCATAAATACAATTATAAACATACTGATTCTTCAATAAGGTTGCAAAATGTATGTATTGATTTACATGATTCTGGAAATTATGAGATTGAGTTGGTAGTTTTAAAATTACATCAACAAATTAAAGTTTCAGGCAGATTCTTACGTTTTATATGGGAGTCTCTCTGGATTTTTTTTTAAGAATTGCATATTTTTTAAGAATTGCAAGGAGAAAGTGCTGATTCAGTATCATAAATGGATATAAAAGTGTAAAATTTCCTAACAAATAAAATTATTACATTTCAAAAGCAAAGGACTGCATTTAGTCGGATGTTTGAATGTGGGAGATGCAAATCTGAATCTGAAGCTATGAAGCTGACTGGCCCTTGACCAAGTTGTAATCTCTCGGGCTAATGTAGCTGTTGCAAAAATAGGTGTCTGGAGATCCATTATAAAACTGATTGATACTTACTAATGTCTGAAGTATTGCTGGCATAATAATTCTGTTTGTCTTCTCCCATTACTATTCTCTCAAAAACACTGTGTAGATTATATTCCAGGGTGGTGGAATATAGTGGTAGTGATGTGTTGGTAACATTTCATCTTTTCTTTGAGTGGGAATGCATAAATGCTGCCATCTGATTTAGGATTTTTCAAGTGGGACATCTGACTTCCTTGCAGGTGAAGGTGTATTGCAAGATATAGGTCCTGGCTGGGGAAATACAGAATGAGAAATTTGAATGAAAACATAAGGGTGTTGCAGAGATGGAAATATTGTGTATGTATTACAGATAGGAAAGTCTAGGATGTCATCCCTCTGAAATGTGGATAGGTACTGGCAGCCCTCCAGATGCTGATGAACTATTCCTATCATCCCCTCACCATTAGCCCGACTGGCTTGGACCGAGTATTAGAGGAAAACATCAGGAAGGCTATAGGCTTCCAAGGCTTTCTCTAAGAAGTAGAACTCTAAATCTTAGTTCTCCAAGAATATTTGCTGTAATTATGTATTAGAACAGCAGTTCTTGACTTTCTTGAAAAAACACAAATCCCCTGTAAATATTTTTTGTTGCTGTTTTGTATTTTGTTGCTAGTTAGTATCCTTTATTCTTTAGTTAGTATTAAATACTAACTAGCAACAAACAACAAATTGTAAAAACTTTGTTTTGTTTTCGTATAATGTACTAAATGAATGCAGAGATAGCGTATAGCTGAAGAATAATGAAATAGTAGTGATGATTGGTTAAAAGTGACATATTTGATATTGTATGTATGAAATGGAGAATAATATGTAAAAGGAATAAAAATTACGTTAAAAATATTTTTTGTTGCTCTGGACCACCAAAACTTAATTGAAGATTTAAAATCCTAAAGCACATCAAATATTGTTCTGTATGCTCTATGAGTGGTAGCAAGAAACATCCCGTGTATTCTGTCAGCCTCACAGCATCATTCACTTGTGTGTTTCTACGGCATGCAGAAGTGCAAGTGCTGAGTACACTTTTTGCTATCAAATAGTTATTTTCATAAATTTTGAATGGTTTGAGATATCATAAGTACAAAGTTTCATTATAATGTTTATCACATGCAAAAGACTCCTGTTCTTTGAGATCAATGTATGACCGACCATCTTTCTTTTTTAATTCTGAAAGCTTATAACATTTCTTCAAGCCTTCTAGGATGCTCTCTGAGGACATTGTGTCTCCCTGGGGCTTTGTGGGCCACAGGTTAAGAACCACTGTATTAATAGAATATATCATACTGATTGGAAAACAAGTGCTTATTTTATGTAATACTTAAAGAAATAGAACAAAAAAAAACTTTGCAGGGACTATAGTCTGGTATGCTGTTGACCACATCTAGAATACAAGAATATCCTATGCACATATCTGTGCTTTTTTACATAGCTTTGTGTATGCTATGTAGACCTGATGGGAGAAAGGGATTAATAATGGAGGAATTGTGCTCTTTCAATAGTGGGAGGGAAGAGGAAGAACCCATGAAGAGATTGGATTGTTTTATAATCCATTTACTAATGGGATTTAGGGATCTTAATGTATATCCCCTGACCAAAGTAGTAAGTTAAAAAAAATAAAGTGGCAAAAAAAAAATCTTGCCTGTAAATGTCAAAATTTATATTCAGTGCTTTTCCCAAATGTTTATTTCAAGATTAGTTGCATACTTTACTGTTGACATATTGTCAGAGGATAATGTGTGTGTGTGTGTGTGTGTGTGTGTGTATATATATATACACATACACGCACACACACACGCACACATATTGGCATTTTTTTGAAGACTTGAAATTAACACTGGGCATAAGCCAGCCATTTTAAGTGGTTTCACAATCCATTAAGTTAAATAGCAAAGGAAAGGACATGCATTCTTCTTTTCCAATGAAACATGGGACCAAAAAGTTCTTAACTATGGTAGTAAGTATTCAAATGTTATTTTTGTCTTTTTAAAAAGTATTTTTCTCATTTATGTAAAAAGAAGAGATCTAGTCGTTATATGTCTTGCTCTTTTGTATATTTACATCATGCAGTGATTTTGTGGAAATGAAAGTAGCTTCATATATGTTTTTGTAATGTCATTGTCGAGCATAATATCAGAAATGTATGTTTCTGATAATTCTGTTATATACATGCAAAATACATATAAAACGTATTGAAGAGGTTAAGTCCAATGCCACTTGCATAGGAAAAATAAGCGAATTGAATTGTGCTTCTGAGTAAATAGCAGATGTCTGTCTTATCTCAAATTTTAGAAATAGCCTTGCAACATCCAGAGGTCTGGGAACTAAATGGGAGTAAGCATACTCCCTCATTTTGGCTGTAACCATTAATTTGTATCACTCTAAGTAACCTTGTAAACTAACCCTTTTGTTCTCTTCTGTACACGTGTATGCCAGTCAATGATGTAATGGAAAGTTAACCAAAGATCTTTTTCTCCAGTGATGGGCGGGCTAAGTAAATGATTGATTGCTGACATAGAATGCAAAAGGTATATAGTGATGCTACCTCAATTAATCGACAACAGCTCTGAATTAACTGTTGCCCCTTGCGCAAGGTATTGTAATAAAGCTGGCTTTTTGATTTTTCCCTGAAACCTGGTTTTCGCCACTTTCTTGGCCGCTACAGTATGTTTCTCATAATTCTGATATACTTGTCAAGCTATTGCTCACTTCAGATGTAGCATTTAGTTTCCCCACTGTACATGAACAAAACAAGATTAGGAGGCTATAATGTATATGCTAAACTGTTTTTTCTTTGTTGTGAACATGCTTTGGATCATATGATGCTATTATGTTTTTACATTTAGATAAGGTGGTAAATAATACAATTTTTGGTAAGTTCACAGGTAAGTACCCAAGTTAGTAACTGTCAGGAAGAATAGATATTGCAACACATGCCGACAAACTCAAATCATTGACTAGTTTGCTTGGAAAAAACATTTCTCACCTTACATCCTAAAGCAAGGTTACTTTCCATTGATGTAGTTGATTTATGATACTATACTAGGTTTTAATAAAATTATCTAGAATTTAAACAGCTTCATTTGTAACCTCTAGGCTGAGATGAAACATATGTTTTGTTATGTATATTAATAGAAAGTATATATATATATATATATATATGTATGTATGTATGTATGTATATAATTTGTTCATAAGCATATTTTTAAGTTTGACTGTAGAGATATTTTCATTATTGTTTGTTGTGAGTTTTCCCCCATAAGTATTAATGATTTGATGTAGTTGTATAAATAAGAAATAAGAATGCCTAAATTTTGGCTATTTGACCTCCTCTGCCTTATCTCTTCTTTTCTCTCACCTTGGGGAATTTTTGGTTTAACTTTTTTGTGCTCATTTTTTTCCAGTATTTAAAAAATAAACAAGAGGTAAATCTCTTGTTATAGAACACTCATAGAATACTGAGAAACAGTGACAAGAAAATATTTTGAAAGTGACACTTGGTAAGACTAACAAATGGCAGAACTAATGGGAAGCTTATTTTTTCTTTATGGTGAATTCTACATCTCCTTTCTCACCACATATTAATATATTAGTTTTGTGCCTCATGCACATGACATTGTGAACTTACTAAGCTGCTATATTGACAGTGATTAATAAGTAATAAAAAAGTTATGCACAATGAAAGTTTTTTTTGTAAACACAGTATAAATGAGGATGGTAATTCAAACTGAAATGTGGTGAAGTTTAAAAGAAATACAGGATTCAGGTACAAATTTGGGTCCACTATAATTTATGGTTCCTTAATATTTTCTTTCAACCTCCTGCTGTTTCTAAAATGTATGTGAGGAAACAGTCTAAACATAGAGCACTGTCTGATGCACAGAATGGATTATAGAAAGAATTTTGTTTCTGTTGAGATATCTCGCTTGAAGTAAGAATGTATACTTTCTGCATTTACCTGTGGAATGTGAAATGAAATATTCAAACAATTTTTGTAGGATAAGATTTCACAATATAATAAACTTAACTAATATGGTGGAAATGTTGAGGAAAGGCAGAAATACTATAATAATAAAAGAATTGGCTTTCTTTTAAAGCGTATGGAATCACCAGAGAATATGGTATCCTTTCTGTCTAATTTGTGTTTTATTGTTAGCTCCAGTCATCCAGTTTGAACTGGCTCTGTAGAACTTGATGATTTTTCAGGCTTTAAACAGGAGGAAGGAATTGGCAAACCACCTCTGAGTATTCCTTGCCTAAGAAAAAACCCTATCAAACTCATGGAGTATCCAGAGTTCAACAGGCAACTTGAAGGTACATACACATAAACGCACAAACAGGAAAGGATCATGGATCTTCAGAGCACGTGGGCTGGAGCTGCAGCCGTGTCTGTAGATCCTGTTATTCTGAAGAGAGACTGATGTAAACTATGCCTACTGTTCCAACAAATTTTGTTCATCATATGCTAACAGTACCTTACAAAACTACTTTTCCAAAGATACGTCACTAGATTAATGAATTTAGTGTTATACAGAGCTAACAGTGAAGTTTGTTTTTGTTGAGAAGTGAGCTACTGAAAAATACTGTAGTAAGTACTAAATTATGCTTATGAGAAAAGGGAACCTTCAGTATTTTCAAGGTACAAATGGTATAAAATGTAGAAAGAAACTGGTCTTGAAATTTCAGTCATTGTAGTAAACACATTCAGTTGCTTTTGAGATGGGATTGTAGTGTGTGTGCTATAGTATCTTGCCTAACTTCTCTAGTTATTTAAGTAGTTTGCTAACACTTTGATTTCTCCCGTAAAGCATTACTGTCTTCCACAGAGATTTGTTCTAGTTAATCTTCCCCTTTTTAATCTTTTGTATAAAACTGTTATAAAGATGCAGTTCATCTGTTGCTTTATTTCCCTTTACATTTATTGTCTACTAAAAACCACTGGTTTAAGTCCTGACTAAGACCCAGTAGATTATCCGTTTCCATTGTGAAAATATTAATATTTTCAGTATTTTGGAAATCCATTCATAATCACTATCACAGATATCTCAGTTTTGTTACTGGAACTCAACAGACAGTTTGTTAGACATGAAACCATGTTGTGTTGTGAAAACAATATTTATTGCAGGATTATAGTTCATGAGTTGAATATGATGTGAATATAATTGAATACCATCTAAATATAATTTATTGACAAGATCTCTGGGATCTAAGTTAGTATTATTAACATGTTTAATTGATTTGAGTGAGTCTGATCTAAGCATAGCTAAATCTGGATCGAACTCACTATTTTACAAGAAAGTAGATTTCTCCTTTTTCCTGGAATATGTTTTATGGGTGTTCGACAGCAAGATACTAAAATTGCTATTATAATTATATATTATATATAGTGAACTATCATATCTTTCTTATAGTTTTCCACCAGAAAATTTGGCATGTTTAATCTTTTTGCATATAGAGTTAATGCAGTGTGCATGTTTTTCTGAAAACAGGGTCAACTGAGTTGAACAGGATTACCTCCAAATAAGTATGTAAGAATAAAGATATACCAAGTAATCTTATGGTCCTGCTATTTCTGCAGGCTGCTTAGTGATTCAGTTTAGGTGTAGTATGTAACCTGTACAATCCAAGAATAAAAATATACTTGGAAAAAGGCCACACTACTAGCATCCATGGCCAGTTCAACAGGCAGTGCCCCTGTATCAATTAGCCAAGGTACAGTCATATAGATAGAGAAAAACACCTATTATGTCATCCTTCAGTACCTTCTACTGCATGACTTACTGTGAGATGGCTGACAATTTCCAGGAATTCCAGCACACAGGGATTTGAATTTATTTATATCACTTAGATGCAAGAGAGGAGGCAGAGAAAATATCAGATGAAATTCAAATAACTCTTTTAGTTGGAAGATTGCACAGAGAGCAGTTGCATTGGGCAAGCCAATATGTTTAATACTGTGGGCAGGGGAGGGATCCTTTTAGAGATTAACATCCTAGATGCAACTTTCTACTGGCAATGGCTGGAATATACCCAGCCCTGTCAAAGACTTTTCCTAGAGAATGTATGGTGCCCGAACCAATCAAGAGGAATGCTGCATAGACCAGTAATTTGTGCATGGGGCATGTAGCTCTTTTAACAGTGGAATAAGTCTTTACCTTTATTTTGTCTGATTGCTTGATGTTGTTGGTTATCAGTTTAGTTGGCCTTACAGAATAACTGTTTGCTGATAACTGTCTGCCCTATGGGCTATGGGAGCAGATTTATTCCTCCTCTGTTCTGTGTCTCTTTTCTCTCACAAGACTCGACAGAGAGTGGAGAGGTCTGTACTGCTAAGACTTGGTAACAGTTCAATCCCACCTTCCTATCAGGATCTTAGTGTGAGGCCAGCGAAACAGAATTGAACTGTGGTGGTGTATGTCCATGTTGTAGTATGTGTGTGTGTATAAGTGTGTGCAGGTGTACATGCATGTGAAAATTTAATAAATGCTTTTACTGACAAGCAATAGTTATGCTAAAGTCTCTGTTTAATAGCATTAGAGAGAGAGAGTGCAAAAGAAAAAAAAAATTGTGGGATTGCCAGCTAGTTACTTAGCAAGGTTCGTGGTGCATAACGGCAGGATGCTTGCATTGCCCCCTATAGCTCCATACTAGGTTGTGCATCACTCAATAGCATTATTTATTTCTATAGCATTTATTTCTATACCGCCTATCAACTAGTGTTATCTAAGCGGTTCACAATGTATTTTAGCTAATTGCCCCCAACAAGCTGGGTACTCATTTTACCGACCTGCGAAAGGATGGAAGGCTGAGTCAGCCTTGGAGCCTGGCAGGATCGAACTCACAACCTTGTGGGTTGCAGTACTGGCATTTAACCACTGCGCCACCAGGGCTCCATTCACTGTATTACTGCCTGTTACAAAACATACAACGTCCATTTCCAGAATAATTGGAAGATAATTGTAGACATTTGGGGAGATGTCCAGAATAATTGAAAGATAACTGTAGATGTTAATGGAGATTAGTTAGAGCTGTCTCTGATTGGATATATAGAGTCTGGAAATAGTATAAAAGCCAGCTCCTGCAATATGAAAATCAGGCTGTTAAACAGTCTCCAGTGAACCTAGCAGCCAGTGCTGCTGGCAGCTCTTATGTTGCTAATGATATTCCTGCCTGGGAAATACCCATAAAATGCTGGTAAGAAGGAGGATAAGAGAACCTCACTCTAGTTATCAATAAAATGGACTATAGTAAATATGTAAACCTCATCTAGGATAGACTTGTTTTACATATAACTGATGCTTTATTGAATTGCTGTGCCTTTGTGTTTGACACACAAAAGACACATAAAAGTTCAATTCCTTATAAATGTTTGATTATATGGCTGCTTCTTAGTAAATTTTTGGTAAAGTGAATTTAAATGAATTAAAATGTTTGTATGTAACATGTATGCTGCCTTACATAAAATGTACACTTAACAGTAAGCTATGTGTCTAGATTATTAAACGTCAATGTTCCTCTGTAAGGGCAGGGGAGGTAGTATGAATATTTATTGTTTTGTCTGTTTTAATAAAAAAGCCTAGAAGAATAATAGAGAGCCTGCTTGTTCTACCATATTAAACATCCTGAGATTTCAGGACTTAGGAGTGCTTAAGTGGAGTGCTGATGCTAAATTGTTTGGATGATATTGTTGGTCTGGTGGCTCAGACAACCAGAAGATGACAAGAGGGACCTCCAAACAGAGACGTGTTAACTCATATATGGCAAAGAATGCTTAGTTCTTCAGTCTAATGAAATGGGGCAGGGAATCAGACCTGTGTCACACTGTGAGAATACAGAGTTGGTCTGAATTCCATACTCAATTGTGATGGCGTGGGTAAAGTAGAAGCAGGTAGAGACAGAAGTTTTTGGTTTTCCATTGTACCTAATGGGTGGTACTTAACCTTTCACTGGTTTGTAACGTACCTTACTATTTTTAACTTATCCAGGTCAGTGCAACATTGTCTCAGCAGTTGAGACCTGAGACAGTAGGCATATAGCAACTAGTCCATGTTCACTGTTTCCCAGTTACACTCTTTTGGAGTGATGCTGTTGTTCAAATACAGTTATACAGTGTATTCATTAAGTTCTTCCAGTGAATATTTGGGAGTTGCATCTCAAGATAGTGAGATTTCTGCCATATTCTAAACCTTGCCCCTTGGTGATGCATTTTGAGTTTAGGGAGTCCATCCTTAAGATTATATTTATATTTCAACTGTTTGGAGATGCAGAAGCAATACTTATTCACTGAATGGCCATTTTCTTTCCCAGCACAATATGCCATTGGGCTATAATATAATAATTTAGAAAAGGCTTAGTTATTTTAATCTAGAGAGATTGAGAATAAGCACTGTGAAATCTTAGAAGGTAGCAGTGCCAATGTACGTATCACAGACAATATATGTAACTCAAACCTCAGACTTTTCAGATTACTAAAAACTATGACCAGATGGATGTGAACTCGTTGTTTTAATCCCTAGCAGAAGAAAGATATGATGGATTGTTAATGTATAATTAGATTTGTGTCACAGTATAAACATTTAAAATTATCTTGGGTATATAAATTGCAGTATTTACTCTACAAGTATATGCTCGCTAAAGAAAATTTTGTGCTGTCAGCTGAAAAACCTAGAATCAATTTCCATTATTATAGATTCAATAAAGATCAGTTTTCCTTATATAACTAATTCATGCTAATAATTGTAATAGTATTTCATGTCAGTTGAAAACAGTGTCTGTTACTCAGATGAAGTGTATTTATTCAAAGGTTTGTTGGTAAAAAAATAATAATAGATATGTCTCGAGTGTTGGAGATCTTTTAAGCAAGGGGAAAAATATTAGTATTCTTCTCTAATCATGTCCCTCTTAAACTCCTTTAAATGTTTTCTGTTAGCACTTGTTAACATTTGCACCCTAACTGTTCATATCCTCTAACTTGCCTATTTGTACTTCAGTCTTTCACCACCTGAGCATTTGGCACATTCTGTGCCATCACCGCCCTCCTCCCAACTAGGAATATCATGCTCTTTCTCCAATTTGCAGCTTTATTCAAGGTCATTATATGTAAAATTATATATAAAGTAGCTTTCCTTCACATTCTCTGTGAAGTCCCATCTTGATTGCAAGTTCTGCTGCTCCATTTATCTAGTTCTGAAATAGAAATGAGCCTTTTGGAAATAATTTATTGGCCTCATCCTGTTAATTTTTGGACTCCAGATATTTTTGCTAGAATATTGTCCATTTGAAGATCATTTTTATGCTTCTACCTATATTAGTTAGCTACAATGTGTTGAAATATTTGCTTTCTGAATTCGTATTGCAACTCAAAATACTCATTTTAGTTCTGCCTTTTTTTAAGCTATTACTTTTTAATTCCAGCATTTGTAGTGTTGGGTTTTCTGTGCAAGAAAAGTAGTTTTTGATGGGCCTTTTCATTTTATCAATTTATTCTCATATTTACTAAACTATTAGTATACTGATAAGGTGATTGTTGTGCAGTAGTGTTGTGGTTATTTTTAACAAGGACCGTCAGCAAAATATTGCAGTTTGTCTTCCTTTTTTAAAGGGATTTTAAGCAGCTGTCTTCCACACAGGATATTTTGTTTGCCCCCTCCTCTGTATTTTTTTCTAATGTCATTTTGCCTTCTATGTCAACTGAATATTTCAGTCCTCAGTGAACACTCCAAACCAGAAATCATAGCAGACACATCAGAAGGAGAGACCACGTCCCAGTATTATTTTGTTGCAACTGTAGTTCACAGATCTTTTCCAGTCTGTTGGAGGTCTGAAGAAAGACTCTCCACACTGAACTTCTGGGAAAGGCTGTGGTGCAGGTAGATTTCCCTGACATATTCCCATGTGGGGAAAAGGTACACTGGTCCTGAAGTTAGCATAATCGTTTTTCTGGCAGCTGCCTTCTCTCTGTCCTTCAGGTTGGGTGGTTTTTCTGCCATGCCCCCTCCCCACCATTGTTCTGCATTTCATATATATATATAGATTTTTGAAGTATACCCAGTGTAGAGAAGACAAACAAGCAATCAGTTTTTATTGGTTAGCATCATGCCATAATAGATGGCAACAAAACAGTGTAGGGAAAATAGATGAGCGATCAAGGAATAATAACTTGAATTCTGGAAGGTAGACACATCTTCCAGATAATCCTGAGGGAGCTGGGAAGGGAGGAGAAAAACAGATACCAGGGTTTAGATGAGTAAACTGGTATTCTCTCAAGAGAACACCATGGAAAAAGCCAGTTTTGGGGGCTGGGGACAATTACTTGTGGGATATGTTATATGCCGGTACTTGAAAGGAGGAATTGCCATAGATCAGACTTTAGCAACATAGTGCCCTCCTATTGCACTACAACTTCCACTTTGTCCATATAGCACGATGTGGCACATGAAAGAGCTGTCTTAATATCATCAGTATTGTTCTGCAATGTTTTGATACTGGCATTTTAGAAAATGGTGTTCTTTTTAAATACATTCTGTTGTGGGAGTTACTCTATAATGCAAGTGAAAAGAATGTAGGATGAGTGTTAGGTTTCTAGTAAAGAGATAACTATGCTGTTAATCCTGTGAAAATTCTTTATATAATATAGAGGTCTTAAACAAAGACTTTTTTGATAAATAGCATGCTATGCAGGACACTGGAGTTAGCTTTTATCATACCTTATTTTGTTCCTATGTGAAAGCTGATGTTTGTAGGGGTGACCATTCATTCACTGTGCTTTTTCTTATTCTGGTATATGTCCTTGTTAGAACATAAAATTAAACAGTCAAAGCAGGCTATGCCTCACTCTGTTATCAACACCAACTTGCTCTGCAACAACTGAAATTACTTTAAGAATCTCTGACATCTATGACGAAGATACAAATAAGCAAAAGAGGGGAAAAAAGAGTAATCCTATGTTCTTTATACATAGATGCATCATAATATCAGAATATGCATCAAATTCAAGTAATTTTTTTTGCTTTTGGGGCTCAGTTTTAAATAATAGAGGTATAATAAATTTACTTCTAGAGGAAACTTTTCATTTTGTCTCCCTCCATATTTCCACCCATTGCCTTTCCCAGTTAGCAGCTGCAATTGTGTATGTGCATGGGTGTATACAACTTAAATATAACCCCTGTGATCCTCAAGGCTGTACAGTGAGTATGGGTCTGCAAAATTCCATCATTTCTCTTCCTTAGTTCTTGGGATTTGAACCTAACTTCTTTCTGAAAAACAGATTTTATTTGCGTTATATATTACTTGTTGCTCCTAGTTCTAAAGGATTACATATTAAGAACTCAGAGATAAGCTCTGGAGTTCCTCCTCTCTTCAAGGAGAGGAAATGCCAGACTTACCCTGAAGAGAAAAATTGGATTCTCAAACTGTTGAATTCAATTATATTTCTCAGAATTTCAGTTGTGTGAGTGTTCCTCTTAGAATGCAAATAGACTCCCAACCTTCAAAAGAATATTTTATTAAGAGATAGAAAATGTTGTTTCACTGCTGGGTATTACAAGGAATTGTGAAGTTGTACTACATGGAGAATAGCCACACTTTGTATCATCTTAAGCTACAGTACAGTGTGCAATTTATCTGTCTGCACAGGAGTATTCAAAATATTGAAATAAACAAAGCATCTTAATAGTGTTTAAACACTCTAGTTAAGCACATCTTCTAGAGTTATACTCTTAGTTTTTCCTGTAGCAAGGGTGGCTCTGAATACTTTTGACTGGCTTCATTGCTCTTTTAAGAGTTTCCTCAGCCTTCTATACTTCTTCCTTCTCATAAGTTCAGCTAGAAAAGAGAAGCAAGAAGGAAGAAGATAGTCCTTCTGATCCAAAAGGAAGGAAGTTCTGGTCTAGTCTCTCTGCTGGAATCCTGCCAACCCCCTTACTTTCCCCTTTTTTAGCTTTATCCCTATTATTTCAGTACATTGCTGGAACTGGGCAAGGAGTCTGGCCAGCCAGGTACAGTGGCTAGGCAGGTTATATATTCCTCCTTGTTTCGGTACACCCTCACATATACTAGTTGGCATCCAGCAGCAGAGAAGTTGAACCTCGTCTTCTTGCCTATTGAGACCCCATCCCAGTGGTGAAGCTTGGTATGAGCAAGGGAGGGGCAGGGGTGGAAGTGCAAGGGCAGGGCGTCAGCGCATAGGGGAGGGCGATGGCATGCAGGGGGCTGGCAAGGAGCAATGGCACCCCCCAAAAATGCCACCGAGGATGCACCCCCTCTCGCCCCTGTCTCTGTGCCATTGCCCCATTCCCCTGTGATCATCACTCAGATGAATTATTATCTGCCACTACTAGGAGCTGAAAAACATCAGTCTTAGAAACCAGGAAATAGTGGGTCTTGCTGTCTTCAGGGCTTCATAAGAAGTAATCACAGTCCACATGAAGTGCCAGATCTGCTGCTTTGTCATCCTGGTCGAAAGCTCAGAGACATACTGTTCAAGTAATGTTAGCTAGCTTGAAAGAAAGAAAAAAAATCACTCTGTTGTATGATATTGGTTAAGGACAGTCTTCTATGTCACAGTATAAACCAGTGTGTGGGGAAGTGTAGGCTGTTGGGTTCATGTGGCCCCCATTTTAACCCCCAGGCTTACTCAAAAGTCCATTTTCTTTTTTAAAAAGTGGTTGATTTTGTTTTTGTCCCCAAACACTGTGTAAGGAGCATGAGGAAATTTTGTCATGTTTTTGCCCCCTCCCCAGTCTGTTTTAGGCACAGAATAGGCCTTTTTCTGACATGGAGATTTACTTTTGCTTTACTTTTGGTGAAAAAGCCCCCCCCCAACATGGTGCAGTTGCCGCTCATGTGCTAGGGGACATTTGTGTACAACATTTTTTTGCAGTAAGAGTACAGTTGTCTCCTTGAGGTCTCCTGAGGGCTGATGGGGCCCCCTAACCTCTAACAGTCATCCATCCCTGGTCTAGGAGCTCCTCAGTCCAAATCTCAATATTTATGAGACTTACACTTTCTGATTGTCCTCCTATTGATTTCAATATGTGCCTTTGGGGCAAATGGCCTCCCAAGTGATAGAGCTGCACTCTGTGGCCAGTGTTTGTTTCCATTACATCCTAATCCATGTAAGCTTTGTATCGTAAATCATGCAAAAACTAGAATTTAGGGTTGCATCTTTTAAATAAAGGGAGGTTAAGTTAATGATGACTCATTTGTCTTACTGGTTTCAGTGAGACTAAAGTATGTCTAATTTGGTGTGAATCAAACTCATTGTAAGTTTAAAATTGCATTTGAACGTAATAATAAAACTTAAGTTTAAAAGTTTGGATATATTTGTAACAGAGAACTTTAAGAAAGAAGGTTTAAGTGTTAAATCATCTGCAGTTTTGAAAATAAGTAACAAAAGATTTTCACATCGACTCTCACTTGTAGCCACGCTAACGCACAATCCACATAAAAGGGAATTGGTTAGAATGTAATTTTGGAATCTGTGCATCTTATTTGTTAAATCCAGTATTCATTGCAGAGGCTGTCTTTTTAACTCGTAGGATCTGTTTGAATGTGCTGGCCCCAGTGCAGCATTTCTTATATTTACACAGAATTTCATCTACGCATATATCCTAGTTGTGAAAGTGCATGCAGTGACAAGTTCTTGTGTACATGAAGTGTATTTTTTATCAGAGTTAATAGGGAGCTTCTGCAAATGTGTGTCTTGTCACATCCATTGGCTGCTAAAGGTTTTTTTTGTCTAGAAGGGGATGCAGGAGAGAGATAGCTAATATCTGGTAATAAACTTCAAGTTTCCTATCCTTCACATGGATCTTAATAGAAACTGATTTCTCAACTTCTTATTTACATCAGACTCTCATTTCTCCCCTGTTATTGTGCTATCTTCTAAGAAGAGTGGTGGCATTGCTAGGCTGTTTATAATTTTTGCCCCAGTTACTTTGATTGAGATTTTTTCAGAAAATTGTCAAATAATAATTGTACAGGTGTAGTGTTTTGCACACTTGGTATAATTATATCTAGTGAATTTGCCAAATATAATTTTCTGGCCTGTTGGTTATTTTAAAAAAATCAAATTTGAACATGGATATATAAAATTTGCACCTTTGGAACATACAGAGAAGCCAAAACGTATTTTGTCAATATCTACATAATATCTGAATTTTGTAATGCAGTTCACAAATTAAAAAATGTGTACAAAATTGCATTGACAAGGGAAAGTTGAATGCAAAAGCATGTATTACAAAAAAGTATGGACAAAAATACTTTGGGCTAAATGCAGTTTAGTTCAACAAGGACAGACCAGCTGAAGAAGTGGAATTTACATAGCTATTGACTTACCATGCTCCCACTGATTTAATGTACCAACCGTAGTTGGGGATAGCAATTGGATTTAGGCTTTTATTTAGTGCAGATCACTAGCAAAACTTGCAAATATGTGGAAAACAACAAAAAGGCATGTGGAAAATGTGCATGAATTTACATGAAGTTTAAATACTATTTTAAAAAATGTACAGTCTGACGTAGAAATTGGACAAAACAAATGTAAGATTTGCAAAATCAGAAAGTAAGTGAAATCAAGCATGACAGATTTGTTCGTTCCTACTCGTCTTAAACTAAAGTCCCTGCCCTTAATAGTTTCTCTTCTTAACAGCTTTTGATTAGCATATGGGCAATAATCTTAGCAAAGACAAGGGAAATGTTGCCCTCCTCTTTGAGAGTAGACAAAGAGAAATAACTTTTTATTGACTGTATCTGAATTAAAATCTCCAGCCTTTTGAGAACAAGGTAAAACTGAAGCGCTTCCATAAATCGGTTAAGCTCCATTTCTATATTTCATGACACGTGAAAGCAAAGTGGAAAAAGATACCACCATATATCAAGCGCAGAAAGAAAGAAAAAAGAGGACTGCCACTGGCCATTTAAATGAAAGGTTTAAAGTATCCTCTGACTTGTCAAAATGTGATACCTTCAACAGTAGTGGATATTAATCAAATTCTGTTTTAAGATACTGTTTTAATAATTTTTGTTTTACTCTGTAAGATACATCAATTATTGTACTGATATAGATTCTGGGAAAATAAAAAAATATATATTTGAAAAATTAAGATTGTCTCATGGATATGATTATGCAGACATTTTTTTAAATGCTCGTTATAAAGCAGTATCTTTGGTTAATGTAGGTATCCAATGTAAAATAAAAAAGACCCCTTTTACCATTCTAGCTCAAAATTGTGGCAGCAGCAGCTTAAGCAAAGATTATTACTCTAATACAAAGAAACATGTTATCAAATCTTAGTAAGGAAGAATAACAGTTTGAAACAGGAACAGTTTGAAAGAAAAAGGTTGTGCGTGAGCTCAGTGTTCAGTTAGTCCTTGGTGCGTGTCATTGGCAATTTGTAATCTTAATAGGGAAGATGCCTCCCCTTGAAATGATGAAATTTGTGAACTGTTCCTTGATCTGTGAACTACCAGATCTTGTAATGGGTAATAAAATTAGCATGGCAAAGAAATATAGATAGAAACAAACTTTATAATGGCAGTTTTATTTTGGATCAAAAGGATTTGGACCAGCATCTCTGTTTGCAATGCCATTGTGATATCAAGCTAAGTTGGTGGAAACACTTATGGAATTCTCTCTTTAGAGAGATTAGACCGTGGAACCACTTCTATTCACTTTCAAGGAGCAGTTAAAACATTTTTGTTCTGTTCAACTTTTAATGATTTTTAAGATGCAGATCATTGTCTCTAGGTTGTTTTGATATGCTGCAACACTGTATCGATAAAAACATTAAAAACTGAGTGTAGTGAATACCTAAACTTTATTAAATACTGCATGATTTCAGAATGTTCTACAATTGTATTTACATTTCAAGACTGATTGACCTATAGCAGTTAGCGAGAACATTCTCTTGATGCTGAGGGAATACAGATATAACTGTGGCTACAAGAGTTATTAATAGAACATGCTGCATTTCTTTCATATAAACATACGGTGAGCACTTTGCTAAGGAAAAAAAAAACTGCTGTGCCTTTCAATATTTAGGACCAGTTCATCATCCAGCTAAAATTAAAAAGTGAAGTCATGCAGTTCTTGTATTCTATTTTTACTCTGTATAAGCATGTGAATGTGAAATCTTTCTTTAGGATTCTGCTAATTCAGTTATCGACTTATTCAAAACATTCTTTTCTCATCTTACTGTACTGCAACGCGGTAAACTAGTATGATGGACATATTGAAAAAAATGCATTCAAATAGGTATTTATTACACCAGTAATATTTTTTTACTATGATTAAAGATGAGGACCAGGAAACAGGTTTGTATTCTTCTTTTATCTTTTTTTCCAATCATGTTGATTTTTTGGTCAACAAGTCTGTATGTATAGTTAGTTTGCTACAGGCAAGTCATCCCAGAGAAAAAGTTCTGTCCACTTAATATATGATCCAGTACCTTCTATATGCCTGATGGCTTGCTGCATTCTTGTGTATGTTGATAATGTACCTTGTCTTTTGCTCTGTGAAAAACTTAACTCATCTATGACAAGATGGCTTGTACTCAGAATGAAGTCGACCTTTCCTTTCTTCAGCTGTTGCATGGCCATGGTAGCGTTTACTGGATTTTAGATGAGCTATGAGTGATAAAGAAAACTACATGTTCCTATACTTTTTTTTTCTTTTAAAAATGATTACAAACTTTTTACTATTTTTGAATAGATTTATAAAGAAACAGATTATGAATGGATCCCTAATTTTGTTGATACATATGGAGAAGATTATATTTTTCTCTTTTGATTTTGGATTATGTTACCGAAGAACATTTTTGTTATTGAAAGGACATAGATCAGGATCTGGTGGTGTACTTCACTGGATTTCATTACTTTCACTAGAATTGGCAATCCCCTCCTTTTTGGAGACCCTTTTTGTACATACTGGAAAGCTACTGCATAAGGATGGAAAACCATCTGGAGCAGGTTTTTGGAATGACAGAGCTGTATGCGAGAGAAAGAAGGAACAAACCTCTGATTCCACTGACATGGGATATTGAAGTACACCGCTAGATGAATGACTTAATGAATATATATTTAGAATAGCTAATTCCCTTTAACCTGAAATATCTTAGAGCAAGTTGGTATGTATTGTATCATGCAGCTTCCATATTTTTATAATTGCCACACCTTATGTGAGATCACTGATTCCTAGAACCAGACTTTTGCAGTCATAAAGCAAATGAAATCTGCTGTGATTTCATTTTGGTTCTGAGAAGTCAAAACTATCACAGTGTTTCTGGTTCTTATAGATTGCTTGCTGTGATGTCACAGAGTGAATCAATCTTGAGCTAGGCAACAGAGTGCTACAGAGGATGGAAATGTTAAAATTAGGGTTTTAAGTTTTAATGACCAGTTTGAGGCATCACTACCTGTATTTAGTGCCCATTCCCCTTTATTTTGGCAAATTACAACTAGCAACAGAAAGGGAAGATAAGTTTTCCTTGAGATCTGTTGGTCTTGCCCAATTGTAAAGGAGTCTCTTATACTACTGCATTACTATTAGTATAGTATTATAGATGTATAGCATTTACTTATATTATGTAATGATGTTCATTATATATTTACATTGTGTAAAACTTCATTTCACCTTGGATGTGACCATATATGCAGACAATAACTAAGAAGTTTCAGTTTGAATATCAAGCTGTTGGTAGTTCTGGAAAATGTATCGACATGTATTTTTTACCATTTTTTTTTTACTAAATATGTTCAAACTGTGCATTCAACAATTTAAATTCAACAAGGAATTAAAAGAGAAAGGATTAGATACTCATTGGTTATTGATAAGACAGTTAAAAGAGAGATTTAAAATTGATGGGAAACAAGATGAATTTGAAATGAAGGAGACTAAATTAGATGAAGTACTTATTAAAGATATGGAGCATAAAGTGGGGAAGATTTATAAGATACTGCTAGAGATAGAAATGGAGCAAGAGATAGTCAAAGAAAGCATGATAAAATGGGCCAGGAATATAGGTCATACCATTTCATTGGAGACCTGGTCTAAATCTTGGGTAAAGACATGGAAGTTGTTACAATCCACAAGTTTGAAAGAAAATCTCTATAAAGTGATATATAGGTGGCACTTAACACTGGTGCAATTAGCAAAGATTCGTAGAGGAGAGAAAGAGAAGTGCTGGAAATGTGCAGCCAGAGGCACATTCTATCATATATAGTGGACATGCACGAGAGCTAGGGAGTTTTGGGAAGAAAGACGTGGGATAATTAAGGATATATTTAATATCAACTTTTCATTAAACCCAGAATTGTACCTATTAAACATATTGGATTCAGTACCTACGCTAGATAAAGCACAACAAAGGATTTTATTGTATATGATCACAGCTGCAAGATTGAGCCATGCACAAAGGTGGAAACAAAGTGAACCCCCAAAGATGGAAGATTGGGCAATGAAGCTATACAAAATGGTAGAATATGATAGGATCAGGGTATGGACATCAGAGAGACTATGAATCAGAATGAAGACAGATGGAATTTGGTTACACCTCTATGGGAACTACTATGGGGAAAAAGCCTATTAGGGGGGTTGAAGTATAAAATCAAGATAATTACAAATTTTGGACTATTTTATATTGGTATGTTTAATGTTGGAGGTTACCTATTGGTAGCAAGTAATAATATAATGGAAATTGAATGAATAGGATAAGTAGGAAATCGGTAATGTGATAGAGTTTTGATATGGTTAATAGAAAAGTTAAATTTAAAGACATTACATGTAATATATAAAGAATTAGAATGTTTATATTGAAGCAGAAAAATATTTAAGAAGTGATAGTCGTATGAAGATGTTATGTATGTTTATATGTAGATTATACATATTGTATATATATTGTAAAATAGACCTGAACAGTTATAGTAGAAATTAGGGAAAATAATGGTCTCACAAAATTAATAAGAATAGAAATATAGAGAATGAAATAGATATATGTTAGCACTCACTTCTTGAAGTAGGGGGGAGGGGAAATGCGGGGAGTAAAGGAGAAGCTATTAGAATATTAGGATAATTATGAAAATAAGAAATAAGGGTAAATTCAGGACATTAAGGAAAATATGATAATTTAATTAGGGAAATAAGGAAGATAATATCTATGATATGTTATTGTGTGTTTCTTTTTCTTTCTTTCTGGTTTTTTCCTTTTTCTGGCTCTCCTTTCTCTTTTAATAATGTAATTGAAATACTTAAAAATATTTTAAAAAAAACCAATTTAAATTCAACAGAGAGTTGGAGCAGAATGGTTACTGAGTTAATTAGTACATTAAGCATCTTAAAACATGATTGGTTAGTATATAGTATTTACAACTCCTGCAGAAACAATGAGTCATAGGGCCTATCATTTCTGTTTTTTGGTTACTGAGGTAACAGTGAATTCTTCAGAACGTAGTTTTGCTTAATTTCTCATTGAAAATGTGAGTTGGACTTGAGACTTGACACCAAGTAGTTATGGTGAGAGTGACTATGACTAACATTTGAGAAATTGGAGGGGGGAGGATATCATATTGCTACCGCCAGCGTAGCCTTACTTCACAGGAACACACAAATGCCACCACCGCTGAAAGGTAGTGCCATGATAGGTCAGATAGGAAGAAGACAAGAAAAAGGTGAGAAAGGCTGGCAGGAGCAGCCACTAGCTTAGAGACCCAGGTGTTCACCATGTGGCTCTTTGACCTCCAGCTGGCCATGGATGCTCAAGGGGAACAAGTTGCCCCCCAAACATGGAGGAGCAGGTGAGTGTGGAAAGGATTTTTTTTTTTTTTTGTATTGCAGTAAGTGAAACCATGAGTACCAACCCAGTGGATACAAGAAACTTGCTGTATCATAGTGGGAAGCTGAGAAGAAGAACCTGCTACTGCTGTCTCTACTGCTGCTGAAAATCATGTAGGAACACTTTCTTGGAATGGGTGTTCTGCTCCAGAAGGTGCTTCCACTTAATTTTCATGTTTTAGGATTATAAAATTAATCCTTTTTTGATAATAAGTATATTCAAATATTTTTAGTATCTTTAAAGAGACATAAAATTGCACTCAGCTGCACTGATAATCATCTAAACATCTATCTCAGTCTTCTACATAATGTGAAGAACTGTTTCAATGAAAACCTGTATAGCTATGAGAACCGCGTGAACCACATGAATTGGAGAGACTCTGCTATTAACTTGTGTGGTTTTGGGGAAGTCATCATCTTTTTGCTTAGCTAATGAAGTGTTTGTCTACAAGCCTCTTAAAGTAAAAAGTGAGCTTTGGGGAGTGATCAGATTACTAGTAAAGAGATTAAAAGGGATTAACAGTCAATTACTTAAGAGTACTCTCTGGGACATCTACAAGAAAAATAACAGGCTGTTTAGTAAAGACAGACATAGTTTTTATTGATTTCAGCCTGGATAGTGTAATGATGTAATAGATAGTGGATTACATTACCAGAAGGCTCTGATACTTGCCTTTTAGGGCATTTGCATTTCTGTTTGAATGCTGTACTTTTGATATGGTCTAGGTCAGAAGAGCAATTTGTAGGTCTTCAGTCTTTGTATGTAAAAGCATTCCTTTCAGATTTGGGGTATATTAGAAACCTGCAACCATGGAATCAAATGTATACATGAAATTCTGCCCCACCCATCTCTTTTTTATCTTACGTTGTTCTCTTAGGATTGTTAGGTCACTGTGGTTCAGTGACTGTGGAAACCACTGCTGGTAGCTAACCAGTGTTCTAA
Source organism: Iguana delicatissima (assembly GCA_948472985.1). Lineage (NCBI taxonomy): Eukaryota > Metazoa > Chordata > Lepidosauria > Squamata > Iguanidae > Iguana > Iguana delicatissima. The sequence continues at coordinate 946,426 of CAOKZL010001194.1, read as the reverse complement.
ATTTAGTGATCCTATGTTCTCTGTAATTCCTGACCCCAGTCCTCAGGCCTGCTTCACCTAATCATTTTCTCTTTCTGTGTGTGTGTGTGCAAGGCCCTTTCCACAGGAAGTTGTTATTACGCAATGGGGACGGGAGAAGGATGGAACTGCAGTGACGGTTACACAGTCACATGTCACAGTCCTGTTCTTCCATCCCCAGGCAGTGCAATCACAGAGTAAATCGTTGATGGATTTTCCCCATCAGTGACCCACAATCACACTGCCATCCTGCACTTACCTGGTGTGTGGAGGGTCTAGAAGTACAATGGCTGCACTTCCTGCCCCAGCTCAGCTTGGAAAAGTACTTGGCTGCGCTGCAGCAGGAAGAAGTGGGGCCACCATGCTTCCTGGATCATGGAGGCAGCCGGTGTGGAGGAGAGTACTCTCCTCATGCCACTGCTGGGATCCCCACAGGATGCTACTGGCATAAAATAGGGTGTGGAAAAGGACTAAGTAGAATACCACCTCATTCCTGTTTAATTGTTGGCTCCAGTCCTGGTTTTACTTTGACTCCTCCTTTCTTCACATCCTTCATTTCTCCATTACTGATCATTTTCTCAGGTCTTATTTTTTTTCAGGTCATTCTCCATTTTGTCATATTACTTTAGCCATCCCAGCTTTTAAACACTCTTCCTATCATACTTTTACCACTTTTTCCTGATATAGTCCCATTTCAGTTTAATAACCAGGAAGGTTTTTCAAAGATTCCTGTGGCACTTCTTCTTCAGTTTGCTGCCTCCTCTGTCTTTTTCTTCAAGCCTTGTTTTTCACATACTCTTCTTTTCGATCGTTCTTCCGTTACCTAATTGGTATCCTTCCTTCAGCTGCTGTCTCTGCAATGCTTGTTAATGAAAGACCTCTTCCCAGATCATTCATTCATCATTTATGTGTGGTTTTAATCTCAGTCAAACTGATGGCTTGTCCTTTTTTTTTTCTTTTCTTCAGAAGCTAATTGTTTCACTCCAGGAGCAACTAAGCAGAGTGCAATAATTGGCTAGTGTAATATATGTATCATTGCTATAATGTGATTAAAAGGAGAATAGAATTCTTGCCCATAATGATTGAGCTGATAAGTGGCAGAAGAGGCAATGTGCACTTCAGCCAGCATTGTATAAAAGTGCAGGTAATATCTGGCTGACTGTCCTTGGTGATGTGAGTGTTGCTGACATCTATAAAGGTAGAAGGCTGATCAGTAACTGTGCACTTCCATGGTGTTTGACTGAGGTGTTCTCTGTTTCCACCAGAGGCAGGACAGGCATACTTCACTTAACAAAGCCTCCAGTAAAGTTTTTTTAAGCAAAATCTTTATATGCCTGCCCAGCCCCTTTTTTTCCTTGTCTTCTGTCTAGATGGATTTTTTTTTCAGCAGCATCAGCATTAGGAGGGATTATTGAGGAGGCTGCAGAAACACAGACTTTCAGTGTTGGGTTAAAACAGCATGTTCTGCTGTAAGCAATACAATAAAGCTTGAGCTGGGAAAGAATGGAATTCTACTCTAACTAATCCTACTGTGGCCATGTGTACCTGCCTAAAATAAGCAAGGTAAACAGCAATTGGTTCCAGAATCCCTCACAGAGCATGAGCGAATGGCAAAAGGGGAAGATTTTTTGACTCACCAGTCACCCCCAGCATGTTAAGAAGCCATTAATCTATAAGTGTGGCCCCTAAAAGAGAAATCATTAAAAAAAAAAACCCATAAAGGCTGGTGAAAGAAAAAAATCATCCCTGGATGCATTTTGGAAGAAATCTTCAAGTGGCCTCTAGAAGATTTTTTTTTAACTTGAATGCACACAACAACAACAACCTATCCCTATTGTTCCCATGTTATTTCTGTCTGTGGTACCAAATTCTCATGTCCAAAAGCACATCTCTTTTGTGAACTGAAGCCCTTTTCACACAGCGTTTCTGAAGCGAAAGGGCCCCTTGAGCCCTCACATGACGCACTCACATTTGCGCGACGCTCAAGAGCCTGACATGGACCACGCACGCATTTTTATTTTCGGCTTAAAGCCAAAAATGCTGTGGGGTTGTGCATCGCTCCAGGGCCCCGTGTGCACTTACCCGGTGTGCGGAGCCTCGGGAGCTGGGCCGGTCATGCATCCTCTCCTCAGTGCAGCTCACGCGGCCAGGAAGTAGCTGCGGAGCCCAAGTAGGAGGGATGTGGGCGTGTTCCTCCGAAGTCTTCCTGCGCGAGCCCTGCCACCCAGCACCGGGAAAGGTAAGGTGCGAAAAGGACCTGAGTTTTACCTGCAGTAGTAACAAGTATAATTTTCAGGTAATCAGTGATAGAATGTTGAAAAAGGCACACACTTTAAGCATACAGCTGTGTTTACAGCACCATAATAAACAAGTATTATGTTTATTAAAGCTTCCATAACATATCATCTTACTACAATTTAATGTGTTTGTTACAATCTTTTGAGCGCTTAACTAGATCATTTAGTTTGAGAGCCATTCCCTTAATGTTTCATTAAGGAAAGACCTGACAATTTTCAGGGAAAAATAGTTTTAGGTAGGATAATAACAGTCATCTTTTTTTTGCCAGGTTTTACAAATATGTAAAGAGAAACTAGAAAAATTAAGAATGTGCCCCAATTCAAGTTAAAAATTTGTATTGATTTTAGTTGAGGAGTTAGTATATGCTTAATTATATGCCTTTGGAAACAATTACAGTTTTAGAAATTTGACTTTACCTGGTTCACTTCTATGAATCTAATATTTAAAAATATTGAAATGTTGTGGTCACCTTTCTCAAATAGCTTTATAGTGATACCAGTTTATTTTAAATCAGACACCTGCTTAATTTTTTCCTTAAACTATTACTCAATGGGAGTTGAAAGACCTTAACATCAGTTGGACTATGCTCTGGGTTTTTAGCTGACATAATTTGTCATAGCAAAAATCATTGCAGCCCTAATGCATAACTTATCCCCATGGATGAATACTCAGGCTATGGTGGTCTGTTGGGCCAACCAAATTCAAACTAGTTACAAAACTGAGTTGCAGTTGAACTGTTAGTAATAAAGTACCCGTTAACTTAGCATCCTGGATGATTACCAGCCATTTCACTTCATGACAGTGACAGGTATGAGGTACTTAAAAGATTGTGTCCATGGAATGGAAATTTTGCCCCCGAAACAATTTCCATATTCAAATTGATATGAATAGACTTACAGTTAGACTGGCTCCTGGTCTCAGGGCAGTGGAAAGAAAAAGTCTTAACTAAAGAGTTTGGAGCAAAAAATTGAGAGAGGATGCATAGAAAAAAAACATTTTGGATCGTTTCATCCATCTCTGTCATTGCTGCATACTTGAAAAATAAGCTGTGTGAAACACAAGATACTATATTGATAGATCTTTGATTTCTGGAGGATTGGTGTTTGGCAGGCTGGAAATACAGGCAGGCTAACTTTTCTTGCTCTTGGAAATCATAAAGTTGGATGATGTAGGACAAGAGGAAGGCAACTATGATAGCTTACGAGGCAGCATTAGTTCCCCAAGAGACCATGGAGAACTGCATTTGCCATGTAACCCACTCCAGCAAAAAACCCAAATTTTTAGTCCCCAAATGTCCTTGACTGCCCTCTAGAGGTCAGGGGGCATTTTTGCCATGTTTTGGAGCATTTAGTGGTCATTTTGAGTAAAACCTGAAAAAATTGTTTTGACCCATGGAGGCAACAGGGGTGACAAAAATGGCCTTGGAGGGCTGCACTGCCCATCCCTGATGTAAGGAGAGTGGATTGTACACTTAAAGGAATTTGGCTGCAGGTTAGTTAAGGTGGAAGACAGTGTGTGTTCTTGGGAATCTCACTTCGCAATTATTCTTGTCAGTCAGTCAAGCTTTTATTATAGTCAACAAACCATTAGATGATAAAATAATTATATGCATTCTGCACACAAGTAAACGAAGGTGTGAACACATCATATTTAAAAATATAAACAATCTGTGTTAAAATAGAACAACAGGATATAATTAATTACTTATAAATGCATTTTAGAAATAGCTTAATAAAATAAGTTTAAACTTTGTTACAAGACTTTGCAATTGTGTGAGAGCAAGCATACCATTTTTTTTGAAAGAATTTTATTAAAGTTTTACACATATAAAATAACAGAATATATACCACTGTTATGGATGTATCCCCCCTCCACTTCCATGTTTTTCTTCCCCAGTTAAGTTATATCTTATCTTCCACTTTTTATAAATCCACTTCCATATTTTATAAAAAAATTCATCATTCCATCCTCTAATAAGTTTATATTTTTAATCATTCCATTATCCTTTCCATCCCTTTCAAAGTTCTGCATAGGTTTGTTTTTCAAAGAGTTTGCTAATTTTTCAGTCTCTACCATATCCAGGACCTTTAATTTCCATCCTAAATTGATTTCTTTCTTTTCTTTCCAGTGTTGAGCATATGTTAGTCTCGCTGGCATAATCAAGGACAGTAGTATCTTCTGGTGTTTTCTAACCTCCCTGTTTTGACTTACCATATTTAATAAGTAAAATTCTGGTATCATTTCAAAATTCACATTAAAAATTCTTTTAATTTCATCATATATCCCCTTCCAAAATTTCTTTGCCATCTGACAAGTCCACCACATATGAAAGAAAGAGCCCACCTTTTCATCACATTTCCAACACTTCGCATCTCCATTTTTAATTATTTTTTGTAGTCTTTCTGGGGTCATATATCATCTATATAACATAAAAATTTTCTCTTAAATTTAAATTTGGCGTAAATTTTATGTTTACTTTCCACACTCTTTCCTAGTCTTCTAATTTAATTGGATGTCCCACATTTTGAGCTCATCTAACCATTGTGTCTTTTATTATATGTTGTTCCATTTCTCTCTTCAATAACAATTTGTAAAATTTGGAGATTCAGTTCTTGTGATTCTCTTTCAACAGTAATTCTAATTCATTTTCTTTTCTCTCAAAACCATATAGTTTTTGATCCACTTTAAATCTTTCTTTTAGTTGTTGCCAAGGGAACCAGTTTAATTCAGCAAGCACACCATTTAAATGATCTATTTAGTATCCCAACACCACCAACGAAGTAGATATTTCTCTTTATTTGATTGCCAGGGACCCTACACATTAAATAGCTGTTTTAAAGTGTTCCTCTCATAGCATATACCCATACAGAATCAGTTTTGCAATCTTTTCTCCAACCCTGAGTCCATACCATGAACCCTCCACCACCACACTGATGAGTCCTTTGAATAAGCTTACCTTCAGCAGCTTTGTCTCCTACTGCCTTAGGCTGACCAAACCCTTTTAGCATAGCTGGTTTTTGCCATGTCTGTCTCCTCTCTCTTCTCTTTTGTTCACCTGCAAGCTCTACTTTCCCTATTGTCACCTCAAGTGGAGACAAATTGAGGGTTAGAAATTTTGTGCCCCTTCATCATCATCATCCTGGCATGTTGAGAACAGTATTCTTGAATGATTGGTAATTGGCAAGATTCTAACAGTGCAGAGTGGGTTAAATGTGGCTGCTGGAGCTCATGGACTAGAAGCATGAGAGAGGTGAGAGAGAGGCCTGCTTGCTTGGCTCCAAGCAAGAAAATCCTCTTGTCAGAAGACCTGATTTTTTTTAGCATTGTAATCATTGGCCCTTTCCGCACCGGGCTATTAAAACAGTGCAGAGCAACCTCCGACGAAGGTCTTCTGCACTGTAGAGTGGACTGGGGCGGATTATTTGTAGTTCCGCACCTCAGTCTGGTTCAGAGCGACCGCAAGTGGTTGCGCAGCGTGCTTTTTGAAAACCTCTTTTTAGAGGTTTTTAAAAAGCACGGAGTGCGCAACTCTGTCCCTCCGTCCCCATGCTCTGGTGCAGATTTGCAGGTGCGCACAAGTGCGTGCCTGCAGATCTGCCGGGGGTGGGCTTTAGGCTGGCAAGGTTCTCCAGCTGGTCGAGAGCCTCCACCTACCGGAAGCCACCATTTTGGACGTCGGAGCAGTGTGGAGCGATGAGCTCGCACTGCTCCTCGTCCCGACGGACTCGCCCGGACGCTGAAGAAATCTGGCAAGTATTTTTTCGCGGTTCCTTTCCCGCATGCGGAAAGGGCCATTGTCTAGTCACAAGCTGGCCAAACAATGTGGTACTTTGGCTACTTGGGAGTAAGTCAACAGCAGAGAATATGCCAGGAACTGGGGTAGATTGGGGCCACCATCTTCCTTCTGACAACTGTGTCTTGTGCTTTGGGCCTACGTTCACACTGGCCATATAGCAATACCTTTAATCAAAGGGAGGACAGAATCTTGTCTCTAGCCCATTAAGATTTCTTTTAGTCTATTATAGCTATAATAATGCTTTAGTTCTTGTGTTGGTGGCCTGAAATAAGTCCAAGTTTCTCTTTTTACCAAGAGATGGAGCTTGAAATGATGTGCCAAGAATGGCAGGCTCGCTGTTGGTAGAAATAGGTAAAAGTAAAAAAAGGATGGTGTTTGTCACAGCTGTCTTAATTTACTTCTGTAAATTTTATATTGTATATATACATGAAATTCTGAAATAAAACACCATACTTCTGATGAATTTGTCTAGAATCCATGATAGATCATGCTTTAATAATTTGTTAGTCTTTAAAGTGCCACAGGTTTTCTTGTTTTTGCTACAATCCTTTTAGGAATCATTAATCAGATATATATCTCTTGGTAGCAAGCTATAGCAGGGCACATTGGCCCAAATCCATTTGTTAATCCCATCTAAGACAAAGTAGAATCATTAGGAATTTGGCAAATCAACACTCAACGTAAGTTCATTGATTCAGTAGATCTACTTTATATGGCCCTAACCATTTGATGTAAGGAATTATCTTAAAGCATCACAAGACGTCATAACAATATTCTTATTGGTATTATTATGGTTATGTGGTAGCATTATTTGTTACACCAGCCACATATTTAAAATAATTTTGTTAGTAATTTTAACTGAGCTAAGCTGTACATGGACATCAGTTTTAAATATGACAATTTTTAATATTTACTGTCAAAATGTAGTTTATTTTGTAAATTAATAGTTGTCACATGAGTGGATGGAAATAAGGTTGGTAGAGCTGCTTGGCTAAATGCTATAAAGTACAACAGCTTTCTGTTAAAGCTATTTGTAACAGTTGATATATTTTGGAGAAGAGTACCGACTTTTTAAGGCAGTGGTTCCTGTGTAGCATACCATACATTAGTTATACATAATTTAGTTCTACATGGAAATGCACTGTAACATTTGCTGAAATTTTGCTCATTTTCCTTTATTGCATGTATAATGAATTAGTGAACCATGCTTGGCAATATTTTAGGAAGAACTTTCTTAACATTGAAACATTTTAAAAGAATGAAGCATACAATATATACGTTGTACTAATTTGAAGAGTACCCTCCCTGTAGTGATTGCTCTGTTGTTGTTATGTGCCTTTGACTTGACTCTGATCTTTGCTGATCCTTTCATAGGTTTTCTTGGCAGGATTTATTCAGAGGAAGTTTGCAGTGTTTTCCTCTTAGGCTGAGACACAGCAGCTTGCCCAAGATCAGCCAGTGGGTTTCCATGGCGGACTGTGGATTTGGACCCTCATCTGCCAAAGCCCTGGTCCTCAAACTGCTGTACCACTCTGATCCCTGTAGTGATTTACACTGTCTCAAAACCATAATGTTGTGAAAATCTGCCATATTAACTGTCCGTTATGTTCTGTGTGTATTTTATATTCATTTGCCATTAGTTCAGCCATGTTTTGAATCCAGATATTTCCTGTAACAGTTCCTAGTAAGTAGTAAGTAATTGGCCTTTTCTAAGGAACTGTTTTCTTCTCTGTTTTGAAATGATGTTTAAAAATACTGATAAAAGAATAATTAATCAAAATAACAGAACAATTATTACAACTGTGTACCATAGTCACAGACAATAAAGGCGTAGCTTAGGCCAGTTTAACTGGTAAATCATTGGGGGCCACTTAAAGGTTGGGATCTGGAAGACTTCAGGTGAAACAGTTCCAGAAAACAGTCACCACTCTGGAGAAGAACATACTCCTAATGCATGTTAATTTGATCTTGTAATAGTTGAGAGCACAAATAGGGTCTCCAGTATTGATCTCAGACTAAAGGTAGGTTGGTATGGGTCTAGTTGGTTCAGATAACCTCAACCTAAGCCACAAAAGCTTTTAAGGGTCAATACCACTGTTTTAAGCTGGTTCTGGAAATACACTAATAACAAGTCCAGCTGGTATAATACCAGTGTTGTGTGATCTAACTGTGAGGTTGCCAAGTGAAATAAGAGATAGGGCTCCAGTCCCTTTAGTATTAGGTTGTGAAGAAAGGGGATTTTCAGCAGCTGTAACAATAACAAACAGCACCTACTCAGATTCCCTGTTCTATACAACTATTAAAGGGACTAGGTCCTGTGCCTTAATTCCTGTGGCAGACCTATCTGACCATTTGGAACAGGGGTGGGCAACTGTGGAGGGCTAGGGGACCAGATCGTTCCCCCAGCAGACCTTGGAGGGCCACATTCCTTTGCAACCACTTCTGAAAAAAAAAATAACAAAACCCTTTTTTGCCCTCAAATGCTCCCTAGATAATACTAGGGGCATTTTCACCATGTTTAAGCCCAGGAGAAGCTTTTGTAACACCAGGAAGTGAGGAGAAATAACTGCCTGTTCACCTCCTGTTTTGGAAAAACCTTCTCCAGGTTCTAAACTGGCTCAGTGCCCCTTCCTGAAATGTGTTAGAAATGCCTCCCATACTCCTTAGAGAGTATTGGGTGGGTAATTTTTTTTTTAAATTCACAAAGTGCATTTTGACTCCTAGAGGGCCCAAACATGGTAGATAGAAGTTTCCTCTATACACCCAGTGCCCATTTTTTTTACCCTGGAAGCTAAATGTGCCCCATAAGCTGCACTTTGCCCACCTTGACCTAGAAGCTGTCAGTAATGTCTGCAGTTTTATACCAGCTTGAATTTTTAAACTGTCCTAATAGATAGCTTCACAGTAATCTTGCTTGCATGTCACCAGAACACAGATAGTTGATTCATGGTCCAGATAAAGTTTGAAAATAATTGTATCACAAATGGTAAATGATTTTAAAAATAAACATTATAACTTTACTGAAAGAAATGAAAATATATTATATTATTACATTTGCACGGCTAGCAATTAAAGAGGTGAAGGACGTCATAGCTCCATGACAGCTCCTTTCTGTTTGTCTTTCTATCTGCACACACACATCTTTCTTGAATTGTAGAAAAGGTAGTATATAAAAATGCAATTAAAACAAGATGGCCTGGCACTTAAAGAACAGCATAGCTGGTACAAGGCAGACCTTGCTCAGGAAGGCAATCTGTATTTGTGACTGTATTTGTGATAGTTGGAGGACATTAGCTGTTCATCACAGCAAGAGTGTTACAAGAGGAACCTCTTCTTTTGGTATAGGGATATGAGAATGTTTTTTGGCCCAATTGGAGAAGGATTTCAACATTGTATTCCATCAGATTAACAAGTCAGCAGGCAGTGAATACCAGAAGATTGATTACCTCTTAAATCTCTCGTATAACAAGAAATACAGTGTATTAAGTAACTGCAAACTGTTCTGTAGTTGATAAATGGCAATATCACAAATTCTCAGTCACTTGTAGCTAACATCCTATTATAAGCTGGGCTTCTTTGTAAATTTCAAGACATGCTATGTTTGAAGTATCTTGAGGTTTTTCTAGTATGCAGATTTTTTTTTTTACTTCCGTTACTGTGCATGTATATGTATGTGAATCTGTTTAGAAGGCATGTATTTTATTCTTTAGTACTCTGTTTAATAAATGCATCTACTCACATCTGGAGACAGACTTTTATATTTTTGTGAGGAATTCCTCTTTAGCTTAATATGAAGGGCAATCTTTTTTGAAAATTGTCTTGGGTGGCAACAGTGTAATAACTAAGGTTTGTAATTTTCGGAAGACCTTTATGTGAGTCACAGCAACGGTCACACTGCAGTTAGAAAAGTTAATTAGGAAAGTGAGATTCCAGCCTCATTCCTATATTCTCTAGTCTACAGCATCTATAAGAAGCAACAAGGCCATGTTCCTTATTGTCTGATGTGAGACTGATAGCCCCATCAAACTTCACAGTTAAAGCACTATTATGCCATTTTAGCTGCCATATCTTCATCCTGTGGAATCTTGGGGTTTGTAGTTTTGGGAGACCTAAGTGTTCTCTGGCTGAGAATGTTAAATGCCTCTCTCTAAACTGCAAATCCCAGGATTCCACAGGCTGTTACTGTGACAGTTAAAGTGGAATAATAGGACCATATCAGTTCAGTGTGATAAGTCCATAAGTCTCAGGATGTTTTTTTTAAAGTTTTATTCTTCGGATTAGCCCAGTGTAGTTCACTTCTCATTGTCCTAAAATTTCCCGTTTGTCTCTCTTTGCCGATGCATTGAGTGCACATCTCTAAATATGGGAACACAGTGCCCTTGAGAGTTCTGCATGTGTCGGTTTCCATACAGTTCTGGGCCCCACAGTTTAAGAAATATTTAGACAAGCTGGTGCATATCCAGAGAAGGAAGACCAAGATGGTGAACTAAGTGTCATGAGGAATGGTTGAGCAAATTTTGTTCATATAATCTGAAGAACAGAAAATTGATAATAAAAGTGATACGATACCTAGTCTAAATATTGGAAGGGCTGAAATTTGGAGTCAGCTTCTTTTCTCCTTCTCCAAAGAATAGGACCAGAAATACTGGATTCAGATTAAATGAAAGGAAATTAAATGTTAGGAAGAACTTCTTTCCGTTAAGACTACAGTGGAATAGACTACCTTAAAATGTAGTTGGAGGTTTTTAAACAGAGGTTAAATGGCCACCTCTGAGGGATTTATTACTTGCGCATTTCTGCAGAAGCAGGCACCTGGACTAGATCCCCTGTGGGCATCCAAATGCACCTCAATAATTTTATAATCTATCACATTTTTGATTCATATTTACCTTGTCTACTAAAAAAGTCAGAATCTTTTCATGCACTAGTTCCAAGCATTCAGTAAAGTTGAATGACAGGAAGATTCTAGACAGATAGAAGAAAGTGTGTTTTGACTCGGTGCATAGCTGAACTGTAGAATTCATTGGCTGAAATTGAAGTGATGGCTTCCAACTTGTTTGACTTTAAAAGAAGATTAGATAAATCAATGTATATTAAGAGAATCTGAGGCTAATAGATAGCTTTGTATTAAGAGGCAGTATACATTTGTGTACCCACTGTTGAGGAACATGAGTGGGAGTGTGTTATTAAACTCTTTTCCAGTCTTGTAGGCTTCCTATTAACTACTAGTTTTGCATACTTGTAACAGAATACTGGACTAGTCTAACCATTTAGTGTCATTCAGCAAGGTTCTTCTTGAGTTCTTATTAACCTTAAAGATCCATGGATCTTTTGAAGGTTTTATTTTTTTTCATTATTTGATCCTTTAAAACTTGTATAATATGTAAGTTCTAAAATAAACGAAGAAATTCACAATGAAGGTTTTGATATATTGCAATTACCTTAATCCATTTTCTGAAGACAAATAAACTTGATGTTCAGTTATCTAATGCACATGTTTAAAATACTACTTTATGTCATAAAAACAGAAAAAAATTGAATCCACCAGAATCTACCAGAATAAAGAATATTTTTAAAACAGAGAGGTATTATAATGACAGTACAATCACCCACTGAAGGGTTCTCTGAACAGGAAAATCTCAGCCAGTGTCCAAAAAGTTGCAGAGGAAGGCTTGAACTGGGCTTTCCCTTGGAAGGGAGTTCCAGATTCCTGGTACAGTTAATGAAAAGACCATCTCAGTCTCAGACAAACATTACCTCTTGGTGGTGTTGAACTGTACAAGAGGACCTCCTGAGGTTATCTCAGCGAGTGGGCAAGTTCAAATGGGAGGAGACTGTCCTTGAAATATCCTGATAAGAAAGCCACTCAAGGCTTTAAAGGTTATCAGCTACATTTTTAATTGAATATAGAAACAAATTGGAACATAGTACAACTTTCTAAAAATGTTTCCTGCATACCCAGTCCTTGTATAGAGCGCATGTTAACAGTAACAATTTTGGAACAACTTTAGGTTTTAAATACATTTTGAAGGCAACCCTGTGTAGTGTACATTGTAATAATTCAGAGGTATATCACTCTAGTTGAATTTGCTCTTTTCAGGATTGGCTGGCAAATATATTCTTGACCACCACAGAGACCTGAGTGTGCAAGGTTATGGTCAGATCTAGAAAAACTCTGAAGCCACAAGCTTTTGCTATCAAATAAGTTGTGCTATTTCCTACAACATAGGCTGAATCTCAATTCCCTGATAATAATTGATTCACATCATTGTCAAAATATGTCTGCTGAATCTGGAGGTATGTTGTATGTATATTCATCTCTAATTGGAAGCAGATAAATTAATGTATATGTTTCATTTGAGAAGAGGGAAAAACAGTCATTTTGGAACGCATTTTTTTCCTAAACAACTTCTGCATTTATTTATGTGTCCTGGGCCTCCTCTGGGAATGAGAGAACCAAAATGTTGATAATTCCACAGTACAGGCACTGTCAGTTTTTATGTTCACATGTCTGTAGGTAGGATGGAGATTAGTGCATATAGGTCAACTGCCTGTCAGGTTTAAGCGCTTTGGAAAAATAATGAAGTAGAAATTTTATTTATGGAAAACTTAAACATTTTTAACAAAAAAAAAATTACTGCCAGGGTCACTGAAACAATTCAATTTCATTAGCACAGTGTTGATAATTGTAGCTTTGGTTTTCTTGGTGTCAGGATACTCAGTTGCTCATTTACCTGATGAAATCCATAAGCCTGAAGCTTTACATTTATACCACAGAGAACCAATGTCACTGAAGCTTCCAGCACTGGCGTTTTGGCCAAGTTATGAATCCTCATGATGGTAACAATGTTTTCTGAAAAAGTGCATTTAAATGTCTATGGTAACACTATTTTTCCCAGGACTTTTTTTTGGAAGAAAGGATATCTTAAGATAATGGCAGTACCAGTTTCCATTATACTAAGTCTTTAATGGATTACATAGAACTGTGTCTGAGATAGCTGTGGAAATGTGTGCAGCTGATCTTTGAGTGAGCGTATCTATTTCTGACATTGAAATTCTTAACAAGCCCTGGCTTTTGTCAGGTCAAATAGCAGCAAGAGAGAACCTTATCATGTTTTCTTTGTTGACAGCATATCCTTATCCATGGTAGGTCACAGGGGGTGAGTAGATAGTCAAGGTATTTAAACATGTAGATAATGCTTAACTTTTACATTTCTATTTTTAATTTTACTGAGCCATAGCTACTATGAAGTCCTAAGTAATCCACATTAAAGATGAGGGCTGGGGGAGTATGTGAAAATACCAGTAGGAGGTTTGAAAGTTGACAGAAAGGTATATTTCACTTCCTGCTTAATAAGATTTTTTAAAAAAGCAAAGCTGTTGGATATATAAAATTATGAAGAGCAGGGTAGAAGAATGTTACTTGCAGTAGTTTGTATTTTATACATTATAGAATTTAGTAATTTTTTAAGTTGCTAACCCCATTTTTTCTTGATAAATGCTTTGAAATAGAAATGCTTCATGTAGATATGCATTAGCTCTTTATATAAATGTATTAACTGTTGAAATAATAGATAGTTCTTGTGTATGAAAAATACCGCCCTAAATAGTGCAGACTCGAACAGTTGTGAGTACTCTTGCATCAATTTATTTAATTTAGTTAATTTATATCCTACCCTTTTCTAGATGAGAACCATCAAACCATAGCAAAGACTTTGTTCTATATGGAAAAAAACTAATCTGATGTTTGCTAGCTAAACTGAACAATAATCAGAAGTGACTCATGAAGTAATATGGCGTTACATTATTTTAGATAGTGTCTTTTTAAAAAGAACTCTTATTTAACATATAAACTTCATGGTTATGTTTATATTTTTGTTTATGTAATTTTATGTACATGGTTTATGAAGAAACTTTATAAGGACAAGAATCATATAGTGTAATGAAATGATAATATCTATTGATTATTAAAGGGAAATCTTATTTCTACCTAATTACATTTTATTTGAAAGGTGATGGCAAAACAATATATCCTAATCAATTACTTGAATGTAAGCAAAAAAGGCAAATAAATACATTAATTTTCATGTGTTGACGAAGATTAACTTTAATTATAGAGACTAAAACAATATCATTTCTCTTACCAAACAAATCCTAAAAAGCTGGAAAAGGTCTGTTGCTTTTGTTGTGAGGTCTGGAGATAGTTGCTCTTTTTCTGGAAAATTAGAAATAATTAGGGACAAAGAAGGACTATGAAAAAATGTGTTTCAGTGGCAGAGTTTTTAAATATTATATGTACTGTTGTTGCTGTGTTCCTTCAAGTTGTTTCCAACTTATGGTGACACAAAAGCGAACCTATGGCAGGATTTTCTGGGATTGTGTATGTGTGCTGCATCCAAGATCACCCAGTAGGTTTCCATGGCTAAGCAGGGAATAGAGTCCTGGTCTCCAGGGTTGTAGACCAATGCTCATGTCTCTTAGAATTGGTCCATTTGTTGCTTTAAAATGCTTCTAAATTGCTCTTTGAAGCGGTTAATAACATATGCATAATAGTTTCTTGAGAAATATCTTTTCTGAACAAGTGGTTGGACTTCATTCAGATTCCTATGAAGACTAGGTAAATTCAGTGAATAAGGTCTCTTTACTTCAGAGAAATGTTTAATTCATAACATTTTGCCTAGAGTTAGGGCAGAAAACTTTCGTCAAAAAGTTGCTTTTAGTTTTACGCTTTTGAGTAACGTTCACTGGTTTAAAAAAGAATTAATGGCCAGTTGCTAATCTGTGTGAATGTACTTTCCAGGCATGTACATTTACTTTCAAAGCACAAATAATCTTTTTTTGCAGTTTCAGTTGACTTCTTAAATTTAAATATAAAATCTTACTGTGATAATATAGTTACAATGTTAAAAGTTATGCTTCAGAACAGATCTATACTGAAGAAATGGTAGATATACTACCTGCCTGGGAAAGGCTTTTTTTGTAAAGGCTGTGAATAGTTTGTATTATGAAAACAGGTTCCTGCGTGTATATAATTTATACCTTGTGTGTAAGTAATCATCCACATTTTCATAGGAATAGACATCTGACTACAGATGTTACTTATCTAGTAGGACACTCATTTTAAATGTACTCTCAAATCTGTATCACTATCTGATTTCTGGAGAGACTGGTCATGCAAAAGCATCTTTTCAATATTTCAGTAGAGCTAGATTGTGGTAGCTTTATTATATCAAATTTATAAAATAGTACATTTAACCCATACATCACTTCAGTATTAATTATTTTTTATGAAGCTTGTTGATTGGAATGGGATATAAAACTTTACCTGTACGAAGTGATTGTGGGTACTGGCTGCATTATCTCACTACCAGAGGGAGGGGAAATGACCCTGCTGTTACTTTAGAGTTGTAGTCCCCAATGCATTGCAAGCAGGTGCCAATATAGCAATGAGATAATACCAAGATGATCACCAGGCTGTTGTCTTTCCTGGTGTGCATATGAATGGAGCAGTTTTTCCTGCCATTGGAATGTCTAATGTGGGTAGAGATGCCCATTAAAAATAGTTTTAATAATGTTTTCAATTAATTTATCCACCAACTTTATTTAGAAACAAATCTGTCTGATTTACCCAAATTTAGTATTAGGCTTATTTTAAAACTCGGCTAAATACCAGGTGGAACTGGTGGTTCTGTTTGCTTTTGATTTGTTAAAAACATACATTTTTAAAAAGCATACAGAATGTCAAGTGTTTAATTGCATTTTTCTAATTTATTTCATGCCTTTAAGAAATTCTAGACAGTACAGGTCACGCTTTTTTAACATGAATTTGTTTTATACAGTTTCAGTTACACATGTTCAGTTTGGGACCATGTTTTCTTATCTGAAATGGATGTCAAAGTTTTCTCTCTGTGAACCCCTAGGCCCTTCAGTGGGATGCATAAAATAGCATTACGTCGGAAGTGGACGTAACAGTTGTGCTGAAGGATCTAGAGATTTCTAGAGAGAACACTTCTCTAAACATATGTAGGTCCAATTCCAGGGGAAGCCTAACATAGAATCTTGTTGGAGGGCTGAAAGTTTCCTAGAAAGAATATTTCATCATCCATTTCAGGTAAGAAAACATGGTTCCACGTTACATGCAAAAACTGCACAACGTGCAGTATCCCAGAACAGATCTGTCAATGTTATACGTAGGCCTACTGTATACATCCCACACCTGCATTATGTTATCATAGTAGCTTTATGAAAGTAATGCTAAAAGTTTGAGACTGACAGAAGGTCAACAAGTGAGTTTTATAGGTAAAGTAAATTTGAATATTTTTCCGAACCAAATCTGAGTCTTAAATATCACACCATACTGTTTCAGCTCTGTGCTCATCTCCCATGATGGTATGATTTAATTGGCAATATTGTTTAATTGGCACTATATTAATTGGTGTTGATACAAATAAAACCTGAGATGACTGGAAGGTCAAGTTGGAAAGAGGCAGATTACTGACTGTAAACATGAGTTAGCAAGGCAGGTCAGCCACATCCCATCCCATCCCAAGTGAAAACCAAAGTCATTGTCAGGCGGATTGCGCAGCAGCTCTGGAGACAACAGTCTTATGCTAAGAGCTGGACATCTCAGAGCAGAAAGGAGAAGTCCCCACTAAATTGTGATTGTTTTAACCCTGATCCTTTTTACTTGGATATTTCTGTGCTTTGTCTTACCAGCCTCTCCACAATACAGAACTATTACGACAGCCATTACTCTTTTGTTACCTAAATCCTAAGACCATTAACTCTGTCCGGACTTCATTGATTGTGTTGCAGCTCCCATTGTCTGCTTGGCCGGGAGAGTGATTCACACCCATACTCACAGGGTAGTTTTCGGGTATAAGAACCCTCTGTTTTGAGCAGTTCAGTGCAGTCTCTCACTTTGCTGAACACCAGGCTATCTGTTTGATTCCTGAATGAGAACTGTCCTTAGGTGCCTACATAAGCCACATTGCTGTTTTTCTTTGCTTCACTCTGGACCAATAATTATCACCCGAACCCTAAAAATCTTCTGTCCACACTTTCCTCCCCTTACCTTTTGGTTAGTCCTTGAGTGAGCGTGTGAGTGTTTGGATCTTTTTGTGTGCTTCTGTGAATATCTTTCAATAAAAACACATTTTAATTTATATTTGGATTCTCTGGCTAGTTTTTTCCTGTAAAGACCTCGTAAACATGGGTGAGAGATCTGGCTAAGTAACCCCCTCTCACAGGCCTCCTAATTTTGAGCTAATTAATTCCCCATTGTCATGTGGAGGTACTGGCATAGCAGGTGGACCTCTGAGTCGCCCAGGGCTTGGGGTAACAGTGTTGTTTCTTCATCAGTGAGTTGGGACAAACAGTAGGAAAAAATATTACTATAACGGATGGACTATGTACTTGTAGATTATTGGATTTTACTGAGACTTGAAATTTAAAGTACATTGATGATGAATTATTAGTTTATTGATATACTTCAATAATTCTATTTCTGTTCCCTTATTAGAATACATTATTGATTGCTGGCTGACTTAAGATAGCTCATGTAGATGTAAAGATCACTATTATAATTTAAACCAAAGAAAACACAGGTGCAGAGAACATAAATAAGATTGCACATGTGCTAGTCATTCTGTGGTAGTCATTCCATATAATGAACTAGTTAATTATATAGCTTGTCTTCTTGTAACTGAATATATCCAAACCAGGCTCATGTTTATGAACAGCAATGAGTGATATTTCAAATTACATTCTTGATGAGTTTACCATATTGCCTGTCTGTCTCTTTCCCAAAAGCTGATTCCTTCTGTGCCTGCTTAAAGCTGTAGCCTCTTTCATGGCTCGATTATACTTGAAATTCAGTCTTCACTTGGATGTAAAACTGGCATATCTCCTGCACTGGATTTTTGTACAATGCCTGGGCTGTTCCTTTAATCAGTGTTTAATTTTCAGAAAGTACAGATTTTTATAATGATCTCTAACAGTAACAACTAAAATGAATGCCCTTGTTTCAAACTATTACTAATAAAAGTGAATACACCAGGAAATTTGAGACAAGTTACAGGTTATTCTATTGCATTCATTCCTGCTTAGACAGTTGTATTGTGACACAGTTGCACTGTGACACAGATCAGCCGTCTTAGGAACAAAAATATCTTTGTGAAATGGTGGATGGAAAATGTAAATTGTAAACTTTGATAAGGTTCTTCTGTGTGCGTGTTTTGAGGACTGTGCATGTGCATGTTTTGAGAAAATAAGAAACCTAGTGTGTGTGTGTGAGAGAGAGAGAGACAGAGAGAGAGAGAGAGAGAAAGAAAATGAGTGAATATGATCATATGAGGTGGTGCTAGTGTGTTTGAATTTATGGGTGTGTGTGTGTGTGTGTGTGTGTGTGTACATGTGCATTTTGACCAGAGACAGAGAACTTACTGTAAAATTAGAATCACTCTGCATTCTTCTGTTCTATTTTTGCCTTAAGAGAAGAAGAGGGAGACAATATGAAATGATATTTTCAAGAGAAAAAGAACATAAGGTGGTTCTGGGTCTGTCCATTTTCGTTATGCAGTTCCTGTTGAAAGGGGAAAGTGTTGCCGGTTCCTGATTTAAATGCTTGTAACTGTCAGCAGACTTGCTTTCTACAAGTTGTACAAGAACAGTGTATTTTCCAATAAACTACTTGCCATTCATGACAAAATATATGCTGGGAAGAAGTACTCTTATAGGCAAAAGAAATTAATGTAAGAATACTTAGGTCCTTTCTACAAAACAGTTTTCTGTTTTCATTTTGATTATAGATTTTTTACAACTTTACAATAAAGTCTTCTCCCACTTATCTGACAGGTTAGGTACTGGAACACTAAATGGAATTGATTGGAAAAATGGAATTGATTGGAAAAAAGGAACCTATGTGCTGTACTGTAGGAAGCATGAAGGACTTACAGAGCCTCACTTGGGACTGACCATGCATGCACTGCTTGCATGGTCTTAGCTGGCTTAGCACCTCTTTTTCCCTCTCAACTCACTTGGGAAGCAAGACATATGTGCAAGTGGTTCCAAGCAAGACTCTGAGAACAAGAAGAACTAATGAAAGAACAGAACTCCTGTCAATTAATGGAACTTGTCCTTAATTTGGAAGTGTCAAAAGAGTGAATTATTGGATAACAGAGTGTCAGAAAATAGGGATTTTCTGTAGTAGATTCATTAGTGAGTGTGAACAGAACTGATGTCAAAACACAACCACGAAGAAACAAGAAGGGAGTATTAGCATGTCTGGGGAAACTATATTTTTTTTTAAAAAAAAAAATCTTTAGGACATAAAAATGTCTTGGGGCAGTCTCTCCAAGACCAATGGGGACTGACCATTCTCCAGTTATGGAATATTGTGTATTAGTAGGAAGAACAATATAGAAACCTAGTTGGCATGAAATATCATGGTAGAGTACATAGGTAGCTAGACTCTTGAACTAGACACTCCTGCTACCAGGCAAGAACCAATTATCTTTTTGAAGGTTCCTTTTACAGTTAATAAAACTCAGATATTGATTCCAGTTGTGAAATTTATTTTGGTCTTTCACACATTTCTGTGGGAGAGTTCTGATACATTTACTTGACAGTGTGAATATTGTCTTGATTTAGTCTAAGTGAAGGTGGGTTATCTTATCACTGTCTGTGAAAGAAGTTGTACTCATCAATTGACCTTGGTTTAAATAAGTAGTATGATAGAGAAAATGATTTAAAGTCAATACTACTTTTATTTTTAAATAAAATAAAGTTTAATCAGTTCAGATTCTTGATGAAAATGTGGTCTCCTTAAATAAGTTAGCTTTACACTTACGGTTTAAATGAAATTAAGCAGCTGCAGTTGGATTGTGTTTCCATGGTACCTAGCGAATTTTAGAAAATAATCCATTATTAATGTCTCTGATATTTCTAGGCATCATACCATTTCTATGTTAGATATTTCACCTAAGCAGCTTTCACAGCATAAATTATTTCAAAATTATAATCCACATATAGATCTTTGATGGTAGAAATGAATCCTTAGCCCATTTCTGAGAAACATAATCAGATTTTATTTTGCAGCATATAGTAGCACTTAAGTATAACCCATAATCTGGGGAAAAATTGTTTATGTCGTAAAACATTAATTCTGTGGGTATCCTATTCTTGTATGATATGTATGAGACACATATCATATAAGACTGCTCTCTAGAGCTTTGTGACAAGT
This sequence comes from Iguana delicatissima, assembly GCA_948472985.1. Lineage (NCBI taxonomy): Eukaryota > Metazoa > Chordata > Lepidosauria > Squamata > Iguanidae > Iguana > Iguana delicatissima. Next base: position 926,072 of record CAOKZL010001194.1, on the reverse strand, counting down.
ATACAAGATTTGCTATAGTTCAGCTGTGATAGTAACTAACACTCCTAGGAGCTGCTCTGTATTTATTCAGGGGGAATGATACATAGTCAGGACACAAGTTGGCATTATGCATGCATTACCAAGCCAAGTCACGCACAGAGAAATCAATAAACAAGTGTTGAAGTTACATATTTTTGTTACATGTCTAGGAGCTTTGCTTTGGGTTGCATCTTATTTTGGACTGACTTATGTTACCAGCTTCTTTTAATAGATAAATAGCCAGATTTCTTAATATTCTAGAGGTTTTTAAGTGTAATCATGTTGGAAAGAACATACAGAGATATTCAGTTTCATCACAATATTGTTTTTCTATACTGATAATTCTTATGGAGCAAGAAGATTAATCAAGGTGGTATTCCTCAAATGATACTTTGATTTTTGTGAGTAGTTATAGAATCTACCCCTTATTCCCACTTTCCTTGACAGTTGTGTAGTAGTCCAAGAAGGAAAAGAGAATTCTTCTTTACAAGGAATTCAGTTCCATATTTCTCACTTTGGGAACTGTGTAGCTCACTATACCAGTATGGAAGTTTTCCAAACGAAAATAACATGAGCTTCATACTTAAAAACAGCATTTTGTCCAGATCAGGATTTCTGCGTGTGCTTTTCTAGTATATCTGGCCATTCTATCCCTATCCAGTTGTAATAAGATTGTGACCCTTCTAGCAGGAAACGAGATGGTAAATTCAGAACAGCTGTCTTCTTTGATAAACATCCCTCTGTGGAATAACACAGGCTGTGACATTTCTGCTATCCCTTCCTGATAATCTGAAAATCTGCTATGCTAGATTGTTTTGCCCTAGGCCTCTTACATTGGAATGTCAAATGAACACTGTGTTTCATTTCCTGGTATGCTAGCATTTGCATTATGAGCTTTGGTGGCTTGAAAACGCCTAAGTCAAAGCTGATTGGAAGACCACCCCAGTCGCTCAAAAAGTTAAGCATTCACTGATTATATTTCTGAGAGATATGAACAGAAAAGGCAGAAGTAAATGCTGGAAATGAATATAGTATAGACATTAGATAAGTCTTTTTCTGTCAGTAGCTGGTATGCAGTCTCTGTGTGTGCAATTGGAGCCAGGCTGCCTCTGGATGAAGAACTGAAATCTTTGTGGACAGATCTGGATGGATTTGTAGATGAGTGGGTTGTACAGATCCAGAAACATGGTTTTATGGAACAGTGTGTGGCTAACACACTTTCTCCTTGCATTCCTCTCAGAAGGAATAGCCCATACTACTTTAACATCATAGGCCACCTTTGCTTTTAACAGCTCATTAACCAAACAATAGTTTGATTTGCCAACAGAAATTTTATTTGTCATATTTTATTTATGCTTCTGAGGAGATACTTAAGTAATAAAAAGTATGAATGAGATGCATCTAATGTAAGTACACCAGATGCTTTTAAAGCACTGCAATGTGTTTGAATAGTTTTCATCATACACATGCCAGACAAAACTTAAAAAAAAGAAAGGGAGAGAGAAAGATTTGTAAAGTTTATATACCTAGTTACTAAATGTGTGTGTGTGTGTGTGTGTGCGTGCGCTGAATATATATCATGGTACAAAATAAAAACTGACAGTTCAGTACAGCGTCTCAGTCCTTCATGGAAATGCAATGCATTTTTGGTATTACTTTTCAAAATCAGCTGCTGTTTGATGCCCCAGATTTTGTTTTTTCAGAATCTTTCTAAAATCAAATTTGATAAGGTTTTGCCATAAAAAATCCCTTTCATAGTCAGTTGTTGATTGGAAAAATGTAACTGTGCCAAAATAAGATATATCTGCTTGTGTGACAACACATGTGTTGTATTTTCAGGGTGTCAAAGGTATTTTTTCTCTATTTTTTGATATAGGTTCTGTAGGCTTTTGATCTCAGTCCTGTGCAATTAATCTAATTATAGTTTTAGTGTTTGTTAACTTAAACATCTGTCTAATTAAATTATAACTTTAATATTATTTAAGATTAATTTAGACATCTAATTAAACATTTAACTAATGTCTGTGCTAGTCTATTACTACATTATGTTTTCTGTCAGAAAATACAGGTTATTTTGACTCCTTTTGAATTATATGATAGTTTGGCCTAGGACACATTCCCCTTTGTGTGCATTATTCAATCCTGAAAAATTGATTTCACCTCTCTCTCTCTCTCTTTCTCTCAATCTTTCTCGTCTGTGTTCTGCATTACTTTGGTTGTAAACTGATTGCAAAGAAAGATGTGGCAAACTGAGAGGGTAAAGCTACAGCTGGTACTCTTACATTGCAGCTGCTGTCCATAATAATAATAGTCAAGATCAAGGCATTCACTCCAGTGCCCAGTCACAGAGAAAGTGTGGGTCTTGCAGCAAAAGGATTGCTTGCTTCAGTCACTGGTAGGCTGCAGACCAGTGGTGAGATACAACATCCTACCTTCCCCTAGAGAAATTACTGAAAAGCACACACCCAGTTTTTCTAAAGGAAGAAGAGGGAGAAGAATACAATGAAATGCTACAGTCTCAAACCAATGAGAAATAATGGTGTTAGGTTATTGTGCAGTGGCTACATTGAGGTTAATTGTTACATCTGGAGCTTTATTCTGGCAGGCTCTTGCGTGTTTGGCCCCACCTACATTTTTATAGGCTGGATACTATATTCTGTGTATATCTTCAAATTTAAGGCTTGGAAATGAGTACGTCATAATAGATGTGTCAGACAATGAGAAAATTCAGATTTACAATCTGGTTCTGATTCTTGAGCTAACTCAAAGGCATAGCAAAAAAAAGTCCAGTGGTGGAAATAATAAACAGGTGATGACCAAGCAAAAAAAACCCTCAGTGGCCAGGTTATTGGATCCTCTCTGGTCTTTATAAATGGTCAATTACACTGGGCCTTCCAGTATCTTCTAGAGTTTGGTTCCAGTACCCTACCCCCAGGAATACCAAAATTTATGAATGCTCAAGTCCCATTATGTACAATAGTGTAGTAAAATGGCATCCCTGAAATAAAATGGCAGAATCAAAGTTTACTTTTTTATTTATTTATTTTCTTGAGAGTTGGAGTATTTTCAAGCCATGGTTGGTTGAATTCGTTGATACAGAATCCATGAGTGTGGAGGACTGACTGTACATTCTTTTGTGATTGAATATTTATACTCATATACAAAAAGCCAATAAAGCTAATTTCCCGTGGGCTGAGGAAGAAAGACCAGTCAGTCCTGATAGGTGGATGTATAGATAAGAAGGTGTTAGGAATAGCATAAAAGCTACTTCCAGAAACACAGAAGGTAGGCTGTTCATGCAGCCTCCAACATGGTGACACGTTGTCTCTCGAACTTTTTATTGTTCCTGATGCTATTCCTGGCTGATCAAAGCTAGTAAATAACCTTAAATATCTCTTGGTAAAATATCTCTTGGTAAAAGAAAGTGAAAGAGAGTTACACTGTTTGGGGAACAGACAGGGCAGAACATAGTGACTCCACCTGTGCTGGATGTGGTTACAGTCCCTCTGAAATCTCAGGCTAGCAGCATGGGTGTTCTGGACTCATTTCTGAGCATGGATGCCCAGGTTTTGACAGCAGCCAAGAGTGCATTTGCACAGCCAAAACAAGAGTGCCAACTGAATTCATTCCTTGAGATGTCATATCTGGTTATGATGACACATGCCTTGATTATATCCCACTTGGATTACTGTAATGCACTCTGTGTTGGGCTGGTTTTGGAAACTGCTTGGAAACTGGCAGATTCAGCATGCTGTAGCCAGCACACTGACTGGGTCCAGTTATGGAGAGCACATTACTCCCTGGTTAAAATAGTTTCACTGACAACCAGTTTGTTTCTGGACACCATTCAATGTGCTGGTCATGACTTATAAAGCTCTATACGGCTTAGGTCCAGACTATCTGAAAGACTGTCTCCCTATACAAACCTACTAGAGTCTTAAGATCTACAGGGAATGGATTTCTCTTGGTTCTGATGTTGTCATAGGCTTGCTTGATGAGGACACGAGAGAGAGCCTCATCAATGGCTGCTCCCACTCTTTGGAATTCCCTTCCATAGGAAACTAGACTGGGTCCCTCCCTGTTCTCCTTTGTCAGTAAGCAAAGACCTCCTGTTTAATCAGGCTTTTAAAATGTAATCACTTACAGGAAGGCTTCTTACTGGGGTATGCCCTTTATTTTTTAACCTTTGTATGCCTTTAAAACAATTTTATACTGTTTTAATGTGATTATTTTAATTGTTTAACATTTTATTGTTTAGTTTTAACTGATTCCACTTGTGAGCCGCCTTGGATTCCCGTCTGGGAGAAAGGCAATGTATATTAAATGGATGAATGAATGAATGAATGAATGAATGCCTTTGCCCTGGATAGGAATTGCAGACAGTCCAAAAAGGAGTCTGTGACGCAAAGAACAGAACCCCTGGCAGGGTTGGATTTCATTCCATCTTTACTTAAAGTAAACATGACTGAGGAAAAAAACAACATTGGATGATAAGTTGTGTGCCCCCAGATTTTGTGTTGTCAGGAAATGGGATAGGAAGAAAGGAAAACATCTTTTGTGGAGTGAAATCATGGTCCATGTCTAAATCTAGGAAACTGAGGAAAATGGGACTCTCTTCCTGATGTGAGCTGCCTGCATGTGCTGACTGGTGTGGTTTTAGTCCTGGGCCCTTTTGATTCAACTCGTGTGTGTGTGGCCAGATGGTTTCAAGCTACTCTATCTAGCTGCCAGTTAGCTGGTATGTGTAGCTGACACTTATTGTAATCTTTGATAGGAAGAATGCACTTTGGTGGGGGAGGAGAGAATCAGTCAGGAGGAGAGTTGCTAGCTATACTTTATTGCTGCTGTATATGCAACTTCATTCTAGATGCTAGTTGTCTCTGTACTATGGGCTTGCCACTTGCCACTGGAGTACTTGTGCAAGGAATCTTGTAGTATCATTTTAAGATGCAGTTCAGCTCAGGAATGGTATTTATTCTTCATCCTTAGGTGAAAGGGATCAGTGGGATCAGTGGTGTATTTTTCCCAAGCCCTTTTTGGGCCACAGGGATTCATAGGAATACATTATAAAAGTTGAAAAATTCCTACCAAGATTCCTCTAATAATGCCATTGGAAAGTAACTTTTCAAAGTAACTAGAAACTATTCTTGGTTTCTTTTGAAATGTGAGTTCGTTACACTCCTATTGACCCCACAAAGTAACTGATTACAGGTAACTATGGCCATTTCTGCACGCCAGGGCTGTGCTACTTTTGGGATAGAATGGCAGTGGTCAGCAGGTCATGCTTCTGCACAATGTCATCACTGGCCTGCTGCCATTCTGTCTACAAGCATCATGCTCATGCATTTTTTGCAAAATGGGAAAAAAATCCATTTTGCGCCTGCAATCGCTCCTAACTGTGTGGAAACCGTGGAAGCGTAGTGGTGATGCTTCCTTCTATACTGCAGTAATGGAAAGTGCCCAGCTGTGCTGTGGAAGGAAGAGATGGCACCATTGCGCTCCCTTCCACATGGAGCAAGCAGGTGCGGAGTGGAATGTTGCTGATGCGCTCCCTTCTGGATCCAGGATTGTAGTGAGATGGCATGGAAGAGTGTCATCTTGTGGAAATGGCCTATGTAGGAGCGGGTCTGTAATAATGAAATAGACCCCTGTCTACACTAGAGTAATAATAGCCCTTTATACACTTCTGCAATGCAGTGCATGATAAGCATTCATATATTGAGGATTTGATTTTGTTTATCTAATTTCTATCCTTGGGCAGTTACTAGCCACTTCACTTGAGTAGAGATACCTGTCAGCCCTATTATGTTTATCTTTCTTGTCCTATATGTTGGAAATGCAAGGGGAAATAGGGAAAAAAGTGGGTGGATATGGTGGTAGTATATGTATCCAAGAGGGAGCATTAAAGAACAACTCTCCCTGTGTCCAGTCCCTTCTTTGTGATTCTGTGTAATAGGGTATCCACGTGTCTGGGACATGCATATATGTTTAAAACTTGTGTGGAGGGAGGGGAGCCATTATTCTGCCCCTTTTTCACATGCTTCCTAGTACAAAAGAAGTTTTGCACTTAGTGTTTTATTAGCCTAAAGGTTCTCTTGTTGATTGATTTATGCCAGGCTCATTCCAGCGCCCCCAGCTACAGTGTATCTTGAAATGAAAAAAAAATCATGTGATGCAGATGAGGTCAGAAGCTCTTGTTGACAGATATGTGGGCCAGTGCCCTGGCTGGATATCACAGCAGTCTCCACAAGATTGTTTCTGCTGTTCTCAGATCACTTGATTATAAAGAATGAGGCTTGACAAATGTTTCTTTGTGTGGACTGTTCTTATTATTGGTTGTTTATGCTGTAGTAGCCAGTTCTGAAGATGATTACATATATGAGTAGCTTTATATGGAACAAAACTATACTGATTTTTTCAATTGTTTATTTATTAGTTTTAACACAAACACCCTAATTCATAATTAAATATACATTCAGGAGAAAAAAAGGGGGAAAAGAAAAAAGAAAGAAAAAGCTAAAATAGAATACTAACACACCAAACTAAAATGCTGAACACTAACTAACTAAAGCACTAAACACTAACTTACTGAAACACAAAAGGCTCTGACTCCCACCCAAACCAAACTTGGCAAGATCCAAGAGAATGGGAGGGGGGAGCTTTGGAAGTAAGAAATAAGGCACACATACATACCTTCCCCCTTCCCTTGCCTTTTGTCTCAGGGTGCATTCTCAGCGGGGGGCAGGGGGGTACAGAGGCAAGGGAATAGGAGAGGGAGCTCTGTAAGGGCGAAGGAAGTCATATGTGTGTGCCTTCTCCTACCATTCACTTGCTGTTTGCCTCACTGTGACTTCTCAGCACTGGGGCCAGAGGCAAGGAATGGGAGAGGGAGATCCAAAGCGGAGAAGGAAATCTTGTGTGTGTCTTCCCCTTTCCCTTGCCTTTGCTCAGGTGCTTGCCTTCCTTCTCCACACCTGGCAAAATTCAAGGGAATTGGAGGAGGAGAATGGGAGGCAAAGCACACACCACGTAGCAAATAATCCAATTTGCATAGGTAAAATCCACAAATACGAAGGGAGGACTGTAAATATTCCTGCTAGAAAACTAATAGCCATAGCCACAGATTATTGCATTGTTAGATTTCTTATTGCTCAAAAAGTCCCATAAACAGTTTCTTTTTTAAAAAAAATCAGTTGGCTTATTCTTTAAAATCTATGTTAGTCTGGAAGTTTGGGCTAACTCAGCACCTTTAACACAGCATCTTTCCATCATTGGTGCTTCAGTCCATTTCTTGGTTCTTCGTGCTGTTATCATATGTCAAAGAATTTTAGTAATCTATATCTATATCTATTATCTATATCTACTGTCCAATTCTTTATAATATCCAGCAAAAAACATTTCTGGTGACATTAACAAAATCCACTTTTAAAATTTTTTGAATTAACATGTAAATTTTGGACAAATAACTTTTTGCTTTCTTACAAGTTCATCACATATGGAAAAGAAGCCCTCCTTGTTTTGACATTCCCAACTGTGATAATGGGGTTTCAGTGCCGAAGGGGGATAGTTCTCCCTTCAGGCATATTAAGGGGTAATGAACTGTCAGAGTTAACATCATGGGTCGTGAGAGATAATTGACCAATCAGAGAGAGAAAGGTGAGAATCTTTGAGAGGCTTTGATGGAGAAGCTATAAAATCCTTGAGAGACCATGCGGTAGAGAGACAACAAAGAAACATCCTGGAGATGAAATCTATGCCAGTAGCAGGCTACAGGCACCAGGCCTCACCTCCTGGTCCCACCCTTCTCTTAGACCAGTGGTTCTCAACCTGTGGGTCCCCAGATATTCGTGGACTTCAGCTCCCAGAAACCCTGAGCATTGACCATAGTGGCTGGGGCTTCTGGGAGCTGAAGTCCACGAACATATGGGGACCCACAGGTTGAGAACCACTGTCTTAGACCATCTAAGCCTCTGATGCCCAGTGTGAGTAACTAGAATATTAATTAGTTAGTTGCATTAGGGTATTTCTGTTAATTTTTAGTACTGTGGCTGGAATGACATAGACTGTTTGTAACTTGTAACTACTAAGTGGACCTGGGGGAAGGTGCCCTCATGTAAGGGATATCTCTGTTATCTATATTGCCTGTTCTTAGAATAAGCATTTTTCTGTTTCAAGAACTCTCAACTGCCCTATTTCCACATGCCTTGGTTATACGCATAGATAGAATCCCTCTTTTCCAGAGGAGTAGGGGAAAGAAAAGACTCTCTAAGCTTAGAGACTGGTGGCTCCCTTGCATCTTCCCACTGTGCTGCTAGACTGGGATTTAATGCAGTGGGTGGTGGCAGTATTAATTAATGAAATCTAGGGAATTTCCTGCTCTTATTCAAGAGCAGAAGTCAGTCTTGGAGGGCTGGGAATTGGCTCAGTTGTGACACCAACATTGATTTGAAACATTATTAGACATTTTTGACAGCTTATATGGGGTTAAATACCATCTATACATCATTTTATACATATTTTCTTTTAAATTACTTCACAAAGTAAATTTGTATCTTTAGGCCACATTTCCCCCCAATACATCCATGTGAACATTGTGCCTAAAATTTTTGGGACCATCTTATTATATGCTCTTCTTCAGGTTTGTTTTCTGTCTGTTTCCTAATGTGTTTCTACACTTTTTAAATGACATTGACAACATCTTTACACAACTCTAAATAAAAAGTCATTTTCTCCAACCTTTATGACTAGATATCAACTTATCTTGATTAAATCTGTCATTGAGTTGCATATAAGCCAGTGGTTCTCAACCTGTGGGTCCCTGGATGTTCGTGGACTTCAGCTCCCAGAAGCCCTGAGCATTGACCATAGTGGCTCGGGCTTCTGGGAGATGAAGTCCATGAACATCTGGGGACCCACAGGTTGAGAACCACTGATATAAGCAAACCATTTAAGATCTTTGCCTCACATCATTTCATTTAAACTCCCAGCTGTCTTGTTCAAAATGCAGAAGGCCATCATACATAACCATCTCCAATTTTTAACCCATTCTTTCCTGAAAAAGGCTTCCTGCAGTGAGGTGGCTAATATTATATTAAGAAAAAATTATTTTAAAATTAAGTTTGTGGCTCAACTTTATCATACTAAAGATAACCATGTTCTCTCCCAAAGGAATAAATTTAACTTTCCCTATTTTTCTATGTCTCTTTTAAAGTCTTTCTAGACTTTTCATAGGATATTTCCACACTAGACTGTTACAGTGCTATTATTCTACTTTCAACATCCTATGGAATCCTGGGGTTTGCAGTTTAGGGACAGGCCTTGAAGGAGGATAATTCATTTTCCTCTTCTAAAGTCATGTTTTAGTCAGCAGTTTTGTCTTGTCATGATTCACTTTTAAACCAGCCATGCCTCAAATGCCTTAATTTTTTCCAAAAGAATCTTCATTGAGTCCATTGAATTTTGTGTCATATAACAAAATCATCCATGTGAGTCTCAGCTTATGCCATGCTTTTTTATCTCCATGTCACAAATTCTATCATCTTGTTTGATATCAGTGAAGAGTCCAACGCCAAAATAAATAGCAAAGGTGAGAGGGAACAGCCTTGTCTAGTTCCCTTTTGTATCTCACCCAGTTTTGTTGCATTGCCATTTATCAAAATCTGGGGGTTTGAACTGAATATGTTGTCTTTATTGCCCAAATAAAATTTTCATCAAGTCCATTTGTTCCGATTCTTGAAACAAGTAATTCCAAGAAACATTGTCAAAAGCTTTCTCTGCATGTAAAAAAAATCAAAACAGCCTTTTTGTCTTGATGATATTCCAGATATTCAGTAATATTAATAACAGTTCTTACATTACTCCTTAGTTGTGTTTCTGGCAAAAATTCACTTCGATCTTTATGGATATTCTGAGAAGTATGTAGTAAATATCTACGTTGTTTAGTAATTAGATAGTTCTATAATTCTTTGTTAATGTTTCATTTGTATCTTTATGACTCACTGTAATACAGGCATTTCTCCAAGATTCTGGCATCCATCTTTTTCTTAATAACTCATCACATACCGTCTTCACTGATTGAAGTAACTCACCTTCCAGTTTCTTATACTTCAGATAGTCCATCTGAGCCTGGTGTTTCCCCAACTTTAATTTGTTTAACTTATTTCAGTAAATTCCATAGTTGTCACAGGCCCATTCAAACTTTGATTGTGTTCCAGACGTAGTTTATCCAGTTGAAGTCTATAGAAATAATCTTCCATATTTAAGATTTTTTTGTCGCCCATCACATATTTCTCAAAGACTTTTATTATTTTCAAGTTTTCTGTTACAGACTGATCTGTAGTGATCTTTGTGACAGATTTCTTTATCTTTTCCTATTCCAATTAACAAGAGACCTGCTTCCCAGGTTTATTTGCAAATTCAAAGTTCCTTTGTTTATGATAAAGTTGTTTGGCATTCATTTCTTGTACTGTAAACAATGGGAACTGTTATAGTAACTGAATCTTTTATTGATTCTCTATAAATTTTTTTGTAGGTTTTCTCTCCAGGTTTTGTATTTTATCCATCAATTTACTCTTTTTTGCTTCTCTTTCTTTTTTTCAATCTGGAGCCATATTTTTTAAATTGTCCTCTTGCATAAATATGGAGTAGAACTATACTGATTATGTTTTGAGAGATTTCTTGTGTGAGTGAAATGAAATACATGGTTTTTGCATGTGCAATGCAAAAATAAAAAGGGAAACAAAGGAAGAGTGAAATAATGAATCAAAAAATATGAAGAGAGCTGATGTGTATGTAACATAAGGACCGTTTCATTTATTATATAGAGACAAATCTAAACTTTAACGTTTAGAACATATTTTGATAGAGAGCATCTCATGCTAGCAAGTGGATGGCACAGTGCAGATATTCTATCTTCTTCATGGTCTCTGTGCCTCACACAGTGAGAATCTTTGCGCATGTGCACTAGCTTTTCGGAAAGTTCCAGAGCTGAGCAGATTGGCAGGAACCCCTCCCCCATCCGGGACTGAGCATGCTCAGTCCCGCCAAGCCAACGGTCTCTCCTCAGTTTCTTTTCATCCGCCAACCTGTTAGCAGCTCGGAAGGCTTTCTTACTGAGCAGTTCTTCTAGTTCTTGGTTTTTTCTTCGTTTTTCTCGTTTCTTCACAACAAAAAAAACTGTAAGAACTCTTCCCCCTTCTTATGTCGTCTCTGTTTAAGTTGTGCGTGTCTTGCAGCCGCAAGGTTTCTCTTTCAGACGCCCACCCTGAGTGCTTGTTCTGCCTCGGGGAGGGCCATAACATTCAGGCCTGTTCTATTTGTAAGGATTTCACCTCCCAGACTCGGAAGAATAGAGCTTCTTCGTTGAAATCCTACAGCTGGGAGCAAGCCCTTCATCTTAAAGAGCATGCGTCTTCCAATATCGCTCTTGCCATCATTTCAGTATTGACGCCTTCTACGATGTCTTCTGCCTCGGTCCTGAAATGATCAGCAACGACCGGTCCCTCGGTATCAACACCTTCGGTACCAGTACCGACCTTGACCCCGCCAGCTTTACTGTCAATATCTTCTTTGCGAAAGATTCCAAAGCTCTCCAGGATGCCTACTCTTCCATCTGCCACTGGAGATGCTACCTCGACCTCGCAGTAGGCTCCCGTTCACCAGCCCCACAAGGTCCCTACCTCGGCGGAGCATAAACAGACCTCGTCGCACCATCCTTCCGTTCCCTCCAGTAAGGAGAAAAAGAAGACGGAGAAGGAGAAGCATCGCTCTTCTTCTCCCGCTGCCTGTTCGCTAGCTAATCAGCCTTCTTCTCTTGGTCCTTTACCAACACCTCCTCTGACGCAACTTGCAACATCTACTGTCGAAGAGGATGATGCTCCCGTCCTTTCACCGGTGCGGGATGCTGCCCAGCTCCCGATGCTCTCGGTTCTGGCTGCTGCGGATTTCACATCTGACTTGGACCGTTGGCCCTCACCACTGGCCTCTCCGCCTGTTCTGTCAGGCCAGTCCAGAGATGGGTGTCTGCAAACTCCACTGGCCCCGGCCCTCTCTTCTGGCCGTCCCGAGTTGGACCGTCCGCCTGTTTCGGATGCTCCTCGGGCTATTTCCCGAGACCGGCCTCGAGTTAGTGTGGCCTGCTGTTTGGGATGCAGTGAAAGGGGTAGATCCCCATGTCGCAACTACAGCTACTGCACTGCTTATGAGCCTTCATTAGTGCGAGTTGATTCGCCTTTCTCGTCAGTCTCCTATATTGCCTGGTATCGCCACGAGCACCTTTGGAGAGAGCGACCTGGCTCCTATCACTCATATTCGCCTGCCTGTCGTGACCGGTACCATCCCGGCATTCATCGTTGGTCCCCTTACCACCCTTGACGTTCACGTTCCCCATCACAGTCTCCTTCGGAATCTCCTCTCGATATCGCTGCTCCAGATCTCGTTCTCGGTCCCGATTGGCCTACTACCGTCATTCGCCATCTCAGTCTCGTCACCAGTCCTGAGCCCCATCGCCTCCTCATCGGGCCTTTTCGCCTCCTCCTCGGGTGACAGCGATGGTGTCCCAGCCTCCGCCGGATACTCACCCTGCGCCCACTCTGCCAACATCTCTGTCAGCCCCGTTGTCAACGCAGTCCATTGTCGCACCAGTCTCAACCATTCTACCCATTTCGTCGGCATCGACCTCGGTACTGCTTCATATCCCGACTTCGGTACCGGTGCAGTTTCCGGTCTCGCTTCCGGCTCTGTCTGTTCCAACAGCCTATGCTCCCGCTCTGCCGGCTGTTCTTCCTGCAGTGGGACCCACCTGACATCGTCGTTCTCGATCCCCTTGCTCATTGTCTCCTTCTTCTGGTTCTTATGATTTTGACAGTGATTCAATAGATTCTACACCTCAGTCTCATACCTCCCCACCTTTAGCTTTTGGGGAGGGTCTTTTGATTCAGCTCCTGGGACATAAAGCATTTCTCTGACATATTAGTCAGAATGGCCAACACCTTGGGCCTCAATATCTCTAGTCCTGCCCCCTCAGTACAGGACCCAATATTCCACTATGTCGACACTTGGGCTCTGTCGACGGCTCGATTCCGTTTCTACTCGCCTGCAGGATTTTTGAAAACCCTCGGGGCCAGCCGGCATCACTTCTCCGTTTCCCTCACTGCCTGGAACATCTTTACTGTACCCAGAAGAAGCATGCTGATTTCTTATTCAATCACCCGGCTCCTAATTCGATTGTCATTGAGTCATCCCAAACAAAAGGGGGAAAAGGGCCCCCCGACTCCACCTGATCGTAAGGGCGGCCTTTTAAAAATGTCTCGACCGTCGCTTCTACTCTGCCTCCTTGTTGATTGCCAGGATTTCTAACACCAAGCTTGCCTGGCAGCCTATCAACGTAACATCTGGGATAGGTTTTTTCCCCTGCTTTCCCATTTATCAGATGACCACAGAGCTACTGCCGTCCAATATTTTAATGAGTCTGTCGCTCTCTCGAATCAACAGATTTTGTCTTCCTGGCACACTGTTAAAGGGGCGGGGCCGCGTGATGGGGGGTGGATTGCCCCCCACCGATTCACCTGGCTCTGGTCCGCTGGGTTGACTGAGGATAGCAGAAAAAGGATTGAGGACTTGCCCTTTGATGGCCAAGGACTCTTTCATGCGATTACAGATAATGCTATAACCATTTATGAAAGCTCAACTGACAGCTAAGAAGATGGGCCTTCCTCCAACGGCTAAAACCTAGGAGACCATCTTCATCCCATTCTTCATGGAGGCACCCTTCCAAACTCAAGGGGTCACACTCTCCTCGCCGCACGTCTCACTAATCGTCCTTGCCAGCTTCTTCCTGTCGCTCCTTTAGGCGATGAACCATTTTCCCCAAAAAATCCTCTTTGCCCTGCTAAGTCACGTTTTTGATTTCCCCCTGAAATTCCACCTCTGCCTCTCTTTTTTATTTGCCCGACCACCTGTCCAGAAACACAGGACTAGCTCACCACCTCAACACCTGGCACAAGATCACTTCAGACTCATGGGTTCTTTACCATCGTCCGTCTTGGTCCCCCATTGAGTTTTGGGAAAAAAATGTTCTCAGCGTCTTTTACTCCACCTCTGCCAGTCCGGCTCTTCTCAAAGAGGTTGAAACCCTCCTCCTCAAAGGGGCCATAGAGCAGCTGCCGCCCTTGGCCAAATGCACAGGTGTCTTCTCCCCTGTACTTCAATGTACCCAAATTGGACGGCACTCTCTGACTCATCCTGGACCTCAGGGGGGGAACTCCTTCATTTCCCCCTGGGAAAATTTAAGATGGTCACCCTGTTTCCTTTATTCTGCCTTTCCTGAAGCGTTGGGATTGGTTCGCATCCATCAACCTACAAGATGCCTATTTCCACATTTCTTTTCCCCCGGCCCCGGAAGGGGCCCCCGGGGTTTTCGGTCGACAGTGTCTGTTACCAATACAAGCTCCTGCCGTTTGGTCTGTCCACTGACCCCAGGGTCTTTACCAAGGGGCCTAGCTCCTGTGGTATCTTACCTCTGCATGAAGAACGTTATGGTGTACACCTATCTGGACGATTGGTTACTGGTGGTGTCCTGCAAACAGAAACTGTACGAGGACATCCACATTGCCCTCTCCCTTCTTTCCAATCTCAGACTCAGGGTGAATTCCAAGAAATCCCACTTGGAACCCTCATGCACTCTGGACTTCATCGGAGCCACTCTGGACTCCACTTGCAGCAGGGCCTTCCTACCCATGGAGCGCACTCGGAGCCTGTGATTCTGCACAGTCCGTCTGTTTCTGCCTGCAGGATCCAACAGCTTCTTGGCTACATGGTGGCCATGAAAGTGGTCACCTACTTGTCTAACCTTTGGGCTCGCCCCCTGCAACATTGGTTTCTCCAGTGCTTCGATCCTCTGCTGGACGATCAACGCCGGATTCTGTGGGTCCCTCATCTAGTACAGGACTCCCTTTGTTGGTGGCTGTCCCCACGCCATCTCTTGTCGGGAATGCCATTTGTCGAGCCCTGTCTGACACTTACCATCATGACTGACGTGTTCCTCCTTGGTTGGGGAGCTCACTGTCACGATCTCGCAGTCCAAGGCCATTGGGCCGGACTAGAGATGCATCTCCATATCAGCGCATTGGAGCTCTTGGCAATCCTCAAAGCTCTTTGGGCCTTTCGGAACCTCGTTGTCAGACAGACTGTCCAGATCCTGTCAGACAACATGACAGCTGTCTGCTACATGAACTGACAAGGAGGCACTCACACCTCCACCTTGCTCCATCTGGCCCAACGCATTTGGGACTGGTACATTCCACTATGGATAAATCCCGTTGTGGTTCACCTGGTGGGATGGGACAACGCGACAGCGGACATGCTGAGCAGAGACACAGCGTGCCACCATGAGTGGTCCCTCTCTGACTCCACCTTCCGGTGGATAATGTCCCGGTGGGGCACTCCAACCGTTGATCTCTTTGCAACTGAACAGAACAGGAGGCATCCCTGTTATTGCTCGAGAGCCAGGCTGGGCCCCAGCTGTCTCGGGGATGCATTCCACTTCCCTTGGAGTGGGGAGTTCCTTTACATTTTCCCACTGTTTCCTCTCTTGGGCCGAGTGGTGGCCAAGATCTCAGTGGACAGAGCAGATGCCATCATCGTAGCCTCTTATTGTCCGAGACAATATTAGTTCGGTCCCCTTCTCACCATCGCATGAGGCTGCAACAGGAGACTTCAGAGCATGTCGGACCTCCTTTCTCACTCGGATGGTCATGTGTTGCACCCAGACCTCCCTCTCCTCTGCCTGCACACGTGGAGGATAACTTTCTAGACTCTCCCGCTATCCAAGCTGTCCTTACAGCTGCAAGGAAGGAATACACTTGCAGATCCTACAACTACAAATGGAGGCAGTTCGTAGCCTTTGCGGTACTCCCATAATGAGGCCTCTTCTCTTACCTGCTTGTCAACGGTGCTTCACTTCCTCTTGACACTGCGGGACGAGGGCCTTGCCTTTTCCTCTCTGAAAGTTTACCTCTCTGAAATTGTGGCTTATCAGCCACGTGGTTCTCCTTCCTCAGCCTTTTTCCATAACCCTACAGTCAAGCTACCCTCCTATCTCCCCACCACTTCCTCCATGGTCGCTATTGCTTGTCCTTTCTCAGCTTATGCGCCATCCCTTTGAACCGATGGCCACGTGTGATGACCTTCTCCTTAGCATGAAGATAGCGTTCTTGGTTGCTGTCACTTCAGCCAGACGGGCAGGAGAACTGATTGTGTTGTGTTCTGATGAACCATTCCTCATGTTTCAAGGTAGTCCTACATCCGGACCTGTCTTTTTTTCCTAAAGTCGTTTCCGAGTTCCATCTGTATCAGGATTTGATTCTACCTCCCTCTATCCTGATTCTACCTCGCCTCTTAAGCACTCCCTGGACTCGCTCGACATATGCTGTGCTCTCACCTTTTACCTGCAAAGGACCTTGACCTTCCGTCAGAGTCCCCACCTTTTTGTCTGCTACGGTGGGTACCAGAAAGGTCAACAAGGTATCCACTCAACGTTTTTCCAAATGGGTTGCCCAAACAATTCACCTTGCCTATGAACTCGCCGGGCAACCTCTGCCGGTTCTGCCTCGTGCCCATTCCACTAGGGCAATAGCCTCTTCAGCAGCCCTTCTCAGGGGAGTTGACCTACAGGAGCTTTGTTGTGTGGCTGCTTGGTCCCAGCCTTCGACCTTCGTCTGCCACTACTGCCTTGACTGCAGGACCTGACATGATGCTGGCTTCAGTCATGCGGTGCTGTCTTCTATCTTCTAGGACAGCAGTTCTCAACCTGTGGGTCGCGATCCCTTTGGGGGTCGAACGACCCTTTCACAGGGGTCGCCTAAGACCATTGGAAAATACGTATTTCTGATGGTCTTAGGCTCCATTCCCTCCTTGGTTGTGGTGTGCAAGCGCTCGCGTCCTCCTGCCCCCTTTGAAGTACCTTATTAAAGAAAATTTTCTTGGCATCAAGGGAGAGTGAGTTGGAAGGGCAGTCTCCAGCCAGCCACTCCGAGGCTCAAACAAAGCTAAAAACATCTAGTATAAGGAAGTCTGAGAAGGCAAGAATTAAAAAGAAGGTGAAAGGAAAATTACCTGGTAATGCAGTTAAGTCTGTTAAGGGTGGGGAAGAGCTCCCAACCACTCCTTTAACTTCTGGTTATCATGTTGAAAAGAGGCGTTCAGAAAGCAAGGGAGGGGGGCATGAGAGGAAAGAGCTCTCCTTACCAATCCAAGCTCGCCAGCAACACAACCAATCACACTCAAGCATGCGAGCAGCCTCTGCCAGGAGAAATGGCAGCCTCTCAGTCAGCAGCTCCTTGCCCTTCTGTATGAGCAAATACAGTAGCGCAGGGCAATTTAGCATTGTGTATGGTGTCATTATTCACTAGGAGTCAAACTGCAATACCTATGGAACATAAAGAAGTAAGATTTGAACCTCCTATGTCCTCAATGTCTTCCCAGGGGAATGTGTCTGAGTGTAGGAGGGAGGTGTAGAAGGAAGGTGATAAGACAAATGATTGCTGAAGAAAGGGAGGTGCATGTTAATAGGCAAACAATATTAGTGAAATGATTTCACAAAATACATAACAAGTTTAAAAAATGTATTGCAAGCTGGACAATTCATTGAATTTGAATGTAATGTCATTATTAAGCAGTCAGCAAACTACTTCAATGAATCCTTCATTTTCACGTGATTTTCCTGATGATACAGAAGTTATTCAAGCTGAATCAAACGACGCTGGTGTGTGTTTACCAAAAAAGTCTACCTGTAGGTCCAAAGTGACTAGAGTTGAGGAATCTGCTTTGTCACACTCTGAACAAATCAACACTGAATCTGAAAGTGATGAGGAACCAGATTTGGCAGATACTCATGGGGATAATGACTCTAAATCAGATGGTTCTATTTCCGAGGAGGAGGATGCAGAAGATGATAACAAAGTGAGATTATTTTCCTCAGATTCTTTTAAAAATTTGCTGAAAAAGGTGTTGGTAACTTTGGGACTGGACAGTCTGGAGAGTGCCAGTTCAGATATTGATAAAAACAAGAATGTTGCATCAATTGTAAGGAATAAGCCTACAAAATCTAGTGTTATTCCCATGCCAGATTTATTTTTGGATTTAATTCAGTCGGAATGCAGTGAAACCAAATCTTCAAACTTTATATCATTTATGGTGGACTAAATATCAGATATTTACATTACGATTCATAACAGTAGCAAAATTACAGTTATGAAGTAGCAATGAAAATAATTTTATGGTTGGGGGTCACCACAACATGAGGAACTGTATTAAAGGGTCGCGGCATTAGGAAGGTTGAGAACCACTGTTCTAGGACCACCGATAAGCTACTCAGTCTCCCACTGTGTGAGACACAGAGACCACAAAGAAGAAGAACAGGTTGCTTACCTGTAACTGTGGTTCTTGGAGTGGTCATCTGTGCCCTCACACACACCTGCCCAGGCTCCCCTCTTTCAGGTCCTTGCTTCGGTGGACTTCGAAACTGAGGAGAGACAGTTGGCTTGGTGGGACTGAGCATGCTGAGCACTGGATGGGGGAGGGGTTCCCGCCAAGCTGTTCAGGTCTGGAACTTTCCGAAAGCTACTGCGCATGCGTGAAGATTCCCATTGTGTGAAGGCACAGATGACCACTCGAACCACAGTTACAGGTAAGCAACCTGTTCTTATTCTTCTCACTTCTGTGGTGAGGAAAAAGATGGAAGAAATTATGGGAAAACATGGAAGGGTTACAAGTGGTAAACAACTTTTTGCAAAGCCTTTGTGGAATTCAGTGGATGAAGTAGGCTGGTGGTGTCATATCTGGAAGCATTGTGGCTGCACAGTCTTATACATGCCTGATTAAAAAGTAAGTGGAGTTTAGCAAGGCTTATTTTTAGGTAGGTGTGAGAGGGCTGCATGTTACTCCAGAATCCCAGTAGAGGCCTCTATTTCCCAGTGCCTACACCTTTAAAAAAACCACCCCCAAATGGCAAAATATGCCCTCAAGACCCATTTTAATGTAATTTTGCTTTTCCCGGACTTGCTTTAAACCAAGGGAGAAAAAAGGGGAGAAGGGGACTGCTGGGCCCTGTAAAACCGAGTGAAGAAGAGAAATGGCATGGTGAAGGGTTATGAAGCAGAACCAGTGACATGATGTTCTGGAATTGCTCTAATAGTGTATGTGTGTCTACTTAATAGTACATGTGTGTCTATT
This sequence comes from Iguana delicatissima, assembly GCA_948472985.1. Taxonomy (NCBI): domain Eukaryota; kingdom Metazoa; phylum Chordata; class Lepidosauria; order Squamata; family Iguanidae; genus Iguana; species Iguana delicatissima. The sequence continues at coordinate 906,824 of CAOKZL010001194.1, read as the reverse complement.
TAAAAAGTAAGTCCTGCTGATATCAGTGATGTTTGACCACTGTTTTCCAAAAATCTTCTTCTGGGGGCCTAATATACTTTGATGGGGGATTACATTGAAATGTTAAATTGTGACTCTCAGAGGCTTCTCAGTGCTTATTTCATCATTTTGAGGCAAAATCTTTTTATGGCTGGGGTCAGAGTGGAGATTGGAGGAGCTGTTTGTGACCTCCAAGTTACAGGAGAGAGTAAAAGTGATCCTTGGCCCTCGAATTTGCCTGCTCCACTGTATAGGAGTACAGACTAAATGTACACCAAAAGAGAAATTGAGCCAATTACAGTGTCGTGATCATACCTGTGTGGTATATGTATCACTAGAGACATGCTTGCCACATTCAAAATTTTCATTTTAGATATACTTATGATCTTTCTAGATGTGAAGAGATCAAGCATAACAAAAAGATGACTATGTGGAGACTTTCTTCTTTTGCAAGAAGTGGATGGATTTCCCTGGGATTCATTAAAGGTCTTAACAAGTGAAGTGCTACAGATTAACAAGCATGTTTTCTATTCCTTTGGTCACATTAAAGATTGTAATGTTGGGAATGAGAACGTGTTATTTATGTTTGTACACTGATAGCTTTGCAGTATCAAATTAACTTCTACAGTACTTTTAACACCCCATGAGCATTGAGGTACTCTTTAGTTCTTCCAGTGCTGAATCCAGGCCCCTGTTGCTGGTATTTTTTTTTAAAACAACTTTTAAGAGGTTTAGTTTTCAGAGTGACAAACCTACAACTTTTATACATCATGTCAACTGTTCAGAAGTAAATTAGTTTCCCTTTGCATCTGTTTTCTGTGAACAGTTTGCTATTCCAGGTTATTTATATCCTGTAATGTTTGCCAAATACATGATGTAATTTCCTAACTTGTGGCTTCATGATTAGTTGCCAGTGGTCTTGTGTTTCAGAAATAGCATGAATGAAATACAGACTTTACAGATCTAAAGACTGTCTCCATTTCTATCCCGTGTTTCCTTCTTTCTTTACCTGTGCGGATGGGTGATCCTACAACTAGATAGGTAGACTACCGGGGTTGGTTTTCTTTTTAATATATTAGGCTATTAGAAATGCAGGGTATTTTGATTTTAGCAACCCAAACCTGCCAACAACAGGTTTGGCAATCAAAACCTCCTTTGGTTTACTCATTCCACATGTCATAGTCATGCATTTTTTAGAAGTCTAAGAGACCTTTTGCTTCAATAAAGGAGAGCAGCTTTAAATCCAATGCTGTTATAAAAACAGTAATTTTATGGTTTATTGCTGTGTGGCGTGTGCACAGTAGACCAAGCGGATTGGTAACACCAGGACTTCCCGTGAAACCTCTGGGATTGACAGCCACAGCTTTGTAAGGATGACAGATGGAAATCTGCTGTGTCTGCAAGCATTCACACCCAACAGGCTTTTAGGTTACAGCACTGTGAAAAATCATTCAGCAAGCAAAGCCAAATTTTCATTTACTGGGTCAGTTAAGATCCAGGGAAATTAGTATTTTTCAACACATTTGGTTGATAGACATAAAAACCTATTACATCGGACAGCTGATTATTTAGATGGTTTGTTCCTTGAGGTTTTTTTGGCATTACTTTTGCATTCTGTTCTTTGTTTGAGATGCTTTCCTTGTGCGAGAATTATCTACATTTCCTCCTAATTCTTCGTAGACACATGGTTAGTAATCTCTTTTCTAACATTGCCAGCTTCATAGGGGTAAGAGCTTGATTCCAGTTTCAAAGGAAAAGACTTTCATTTTCCTTGATGTTGCACATTAACAATTTACCATTTTCAGATTTTTAAAATGGTGTTTGTTCATAAAAATGAAGAATATTTTAATTTTACATTGCTGTTTTAATTTACTGAATGGAGAAATACATGTACTTAATTGAAACACTTAATCTGCTCCCCTTCATTTGAAAATCTCCCAGAAGTAATAAAATAAGATATAAACGAATGCAATAAATTTAAATATTGAAAATGTAGAAACTAGCACAACATAACAGAGTAAATAAAAGCCAGCAAAACAGTATAAACTACTGTTTGAAACACATTGTGGTTTCATATTGTTAGGTCAAATACAAAAGCCTTCTCTTCCTTGGATTGGAAAGCTATCAGATTTGGTACTGAATAAACATTCTTTTGGAAGTCATTCTGTGTTATGGGGTACCAACTTTCAATCCAGTAGTTACTTGTGTCTGGCTCATTGCATGCAAGGGAACCAACTGTATTCACCTGGTAGTCATTGGTACACCTCAGAACTTAAGGGAGGACCAGCACATTCAAGTATCGCCAATATGTGAAAAATTCAATGGGTGTAGGCCAAAATCCAGCAGCTGATTGTTGAATTGGTTTTTTAATTGTGCGATTTTTCTCTATCCGTAAAAAATGGTGTACAGTGGATTTTTTTGCATTGGTATAGTCAGGCAGTAGTAGATCTATTTGCCCCTGCATTACATGCTCCTCCTGGGTGTAGGAAAAAGAGATGGAAAAACTGGATAATCCAGAAAGTGGGAGGTTTCTCCAATTTTTGTCTTCCAGAGAATTTTCTGCCAGCTCATGGTCAGGGACAGGAGTCTTTTGCTATTGTGAACTTTCCAGCTCAGCAAGTTTCACACTAATCTCATCAGCATTAGTTTGGGGAGGCTTTGGAGTGCAAACATGGGAAATCAATCTCCTTTTTCTGTACCTAGTATCAAAACCTGCTAAAGGTTGTTATCAGCAAGTCTATTGTTCTAAAAACAATGTGATTTTTTTTATTCTATGCAATATTTGTTGTTTGTTCCTTTACATCATTTTGGATTTTGTTGTTTTCTCCTTTATATCATTTTGTATTATCTAATGTGCCTTAAGAATATGAAATACTTTATATCTTTACCTCAGTGTCATTTTTTATAATTTATTACTACCAACATTGTACCATCACTTGATACTATTACCAGACTGAAACTTTACTTCAAAGTTGTAGACTTTCAAAAATACTTTGAAAGCCATATTTGAAACATTTCCGTTATTTTCAACTCCAATTTTAAAACTGTTAGCAAAAATTTGACCTCTCTCTCCTTGTCCTTCCATATTTTTTCCTCTGAAATGTTAAGAGTTGTATAGTCATCTGACAGCTTCTTCACAGTGACTATGCCAGTGCCTTCTAATTAGGCAAACTGTATATTAGGAATGTTAAGATATCTGTCATAGTCCATGTTAACTGATCTCCCAGAGTCATAGACATTAGCCAGCACAGAATGATTTGTTGTTACTATATATAGAATGACCACACATTAGCTTGTATCCTAGTGCTGGGCATAATTATAAAGGTCAAGAAGTCTGAGTATGTCTGTGGATCAAGAGAATTATTTTACTGGACACCCATATTAGTTTTATATCACACAAATTTTTTTCAGTTATTATAGTCCATTTTCATTGAGCTAGAAAATCTTTTATAACTGCTCCAGCACTCACTTGTTGTCTGCTAACTTTGATGTCTGAGAGCCATGCCTATAACTTAATAGAGCATGAAAGTATGCTTATCTAGCTCATTTTCTTATACTGAAGATCATGTCTTCTAAACTTGGTATAAACAATTTCAGCACCAGCATTTCTTTCTGCCTTTCCTCAATAGGCTACCATGAATTCAGATGTGAAGCAAAGACCTAAAATGTTTAACAGTACTTAGCAGTAATATAAAACTGGAGTGCACTACAGTGTATCCTCAAACGGGTGCTTCAGCCCATCAGAGAAGATTTAACATTGTGTTTACTTTAAGCTAGGGAAAACTAATTCACTTTGGTTTGGATCCAAGAGTGTTTTGCACGGTGGAATGGCATTTGCATTCATGATTTCTACAAATTATTTTTCTGCTTCAGTGCTACATTGCACAGTATTCCAAAGATTATCCCAGCACTCACAAGCAATTTGGACGTTTCTCAATGGTTTGGCTGTAATGAGAAGAAGAAAGAGGAAGCACTGTTAGATGAATGAGCTTCACTTGTTGGACCGAGGATTTGTCTGTCCATGAATGTTAAGCCCAGGATTATGAATAGCTTTGGCTTTGTATTTACCATCAGAGCATGCAGTCCTTTGCAGCTGAGAAGAGTGCTCCCAGCTTGAATAGGCTGATAGTCCTATGCTCCAGGACAAGTTGTGGGTAACTTATAGTGGTGATAATGCTGTCTCACTGACAAAGTCGGATGATACCATCATAAGTCTTATACCTGAAGTGATAGCTACAGAACCAAATCATTTAATTTTTGTGATGATACAATGGAATTCACTTTAAATATTGTTCTAAATCATAAGCTGCAATACATTACTGCAATAACAGAATTTCTTGGGCTTTTTGTATTGGAACACCAAGATGAGCTTACAGTTATAGTCTTTTAAAAATGCAGTTAACACAGTAGTTGTGTGCAGTACTGATAACTCCTTGTTTCCCAGTTTAAAGATGTCTACACAGCATGTGGCTGTTCAGAATAATTTTGCTGTGCTGCTAGGTTTAACTGTTTGCCGTGTTAAAGAACAAGCAGTCCTTTCTCCTGTTGTTGCTGAGAACTCTGGTTGTTTTGTGATATAAAAGCTTAAATAATGTTTAAAAGGTAAGATGCCTTGAAATGATGGGATTCTTGGTTTCATGAATGTTTGACTGCATGACTGACAAGATTTGGCTGCTCTGTTGACAGTTGCCCCAACTCCAGTGAAGGAAGCAGGTGTATGTTTACAGCGAGCACACTGTATGTAAGAAACGCAAGTATTAGTAGCAGGTAAATTGGAAGCTATATTATGTGTGGGCTGGAGTCTGCAAAAAGAAGGTGTGGGATGGAGTAGTCCCAAGAAGAATTCCCATGCAAAACAAAGCACCTTCAAGAGCATTTGACTGGAGGAAAGGAACACTGAGTGAAAATAAGCTACTTCTTGTTTTGAGATAAAGATCTTTTAAAAAGTTCTGATCATTGATCCAGACTTACATTTAATATTCAAATTACATAGGATGCTAATAATATGATAAGTAGTCCCCTTTTTTGAAAAAAATATATTGCAGGATGTAGAAAGCTGAGGTGTAAATCTTCCTTCCAGTTGTGATCTCAGTAGCCCCTTTCTTCCCTTAACAGTTAACATTGGGAAATAAACTCCCACTGGAGCATCTTTGTATCTGAGGTTAAAGAAGTAAATAAGAAAATAAATAAGGGCTTATTCTTGCATTATCTGTGCAGTTGGTTGCTACTACTGAATGCCACATTAATAATTAATAATAGGGAACCATGTGGGATGGATGGTTAACCTGGTTATTCCTTCCTGTAGCAATACAAAATTTCCCAATAGACCTAGTATGTAAGTTAATTATGTTATCCAGCTGTGTCTACAATAGTTCACACTTGGAAATATTACAGAACTCAGGTTAAAAAGATAAGAGAATACATATTAAAATGCTCAAACAGTAAGTTCGTCTGCTGATCCTCTGCAAAGCGCTACTACCATTAGCAACCATAGGTGGCAACAGGGTGTGGGTGGTCCTGCATATTTGCTTGAGACAATAGATTGGAAGAATAGTAGATCCTCTCATGCTGTCACAGACTGCTCTGCTTGCTTGCGTTGTAGCTCTCATTTAGTCAAGGGAAGTTGATACATTCTGACTATGACCACCTCTCCTTGTCTCCTCACAAGACAAAGTACCTTCTGGATATGGAACAGATACCCTGCATGAATCTGTGTTTTTCCTTGAAACTGACCACACTTTTTTTCCACTGAAGGAACCCCTTGTCTGGTCTGGGAGTCTGAGGCTGATAGCTTGCCTGGTTGAAGTCAACTGTGTTGAAGTTCTGTCATAATTTAAAGAAGGCAACCAGCCTCCAGACCATGGAGCACCCATAATAGCCACCATCTTAGTTTCTTCTCTTGGATTTAAAGTGTGGTGTCTTTCCCTGCAAGAGCAGGAGCTCCTGTTTTTGCTATTCCTTTGCTGGGCTTTCACTGCATGTGGAGGGGTGGAGAGATGCAATGAATAGCAGCTGCACCTTGAGAAGGAAATGAAATGAGTGAGAGGGGAGGACACAGGAGCAAGTTCTCCTAGTTACAGAGCAAGGAGAGAAGCAAAGAAACACCACAGAGAAAGCTTCTCTTTGGGCTCTTTTTTTAAAAAAATAAGTTGTATGGGGAGAAAATAATCATAGAATCATAGAATTGGAAGAGATCACAAGGGCCATCAAGTCCAACCCCCTTGCCATGCAGGATACATCATCAAAACATTCCTGACAGATGGCCATCCCACCTCTGTATAAAAACCTCCAAAGAAGGAGACTCTACCACACTCTGAGGCAATGCATTCCACTATCAAACTGTTTTTACTGTCAGGAAGTTCTTCCTAATGTTCAGATGGAATCTCTTTTCGTGAAGTTTGCAGCCATTGCTCTGTGTCCAAGTCTCTGGGTCAGCAGACAACAGGCTTGCTTTATCCCTTCAAATATTTACACAGCTGTCATGTCACCTCTTAACCTTTGCTCTTCCAGGCTAAACATACCCAGCTCTATATGTTTCTCCTCATATGGCATGGTTTCCAGGCCTTCTACCAAATTTATTGCTCTCCTCCAGACATGTTCCAGCTTGTCAATAGCCTTCCTGATATGTTGTGCCCAGAACTGGACACAGTATTCTAGGTGGGGTCTGACCAAAGAAGAACAGAGTGGTACTATCACTTCCTTTGATGTAGACACTATACTCCTGTTGATGCAGTCCAGAATCGCATTGGCTTTCTTAGCTGCTGCATCACATTGCTGACTTATGTTCAGCTTGTGGTCTACTAAAAGACTCCTAGATCCTTTTCACATGTGCTATGGTCAAGCCAGGTGTCACCTATCTATTTCATTTCATTTTTTGTTCCCAGATGCAGTACCTTATACTTCTCTCTGTTGAAATTCATTTTGTTATTTTTGGCCCAGCTATCAAATCTGTTAATGTGAAAGGGATTTAGTCTTTTTTAAAAATAATTAATTACACATGTATTTAAATAAAGAAATGCCATGAATAAACATTTATTTATTTAGCCTTGAGTCCATTCTGGGTGAAACTTACCATCATTTTGTCTGATAAGCCGCACTTAAAGAGTCTGAAGACCACTAAAAACATGATATGTTTGCACAGATATTTGTGCCTTATTAGTTCACTCAATAAATATTACTACAATATGGGTTATGTATTTTAATAGTACATATCTGCAATTTTAAAGTAATATATTGAAACTGAATTCTCCCCCTAGTTTTTAATATAAGTGAGAGCTGAGCAGAATTTTAAAAGGGTACTTCAAGAGGAATGTATTGGTGGAGAATTAATGGGGCGTATTGGGATTTTCACCAGCATTTTATATGTCAAAAATGCCCTGGAGTTGACCCTGGGATTGCTTAAAGATTACTGTTTACATCAGGCGCATTGGTGTTAATAGAAACTTTAGAATTATGATTGTGAACTGGCTGTGTACTTCCACTTTTTTTCAAATTAAACTGTCATCCTTCCTTCATCTTCAACCTTCTAGTCAGTCATTTTACTTTGATTTTCAGCCATAATGTCCAAGTTCTGATAGCCTGGATTTGAGTCAATAAAGCTTGGCGTCTAATAAAAGATTTAATTCAAAACTAGAGTAATTCCAAGTTACTCTAGATTAAATCTTGTGTGAAAAATGGTGGTGTTTCATTGTAGAAGATGGATTAAAAAATATATAATTGCATTTTGATGATAATTTTCCCTAGAATTAGCTGTATCTACATGGTGCTGTATTCTAGAATATCCATTAAGTTTTAAAAGAATGCAATATTTTGAACACCAAAACCTCTTATATAAGAAAGAAATTATAATGTGAAATGCTTCAACAAATAACCAGTATAACAAATGCTGTGTGTCATAATTGAGACAGCTCTGGTCTTGTATACTTGGAGAGAACTAACTTCTGGCAGCAGATGTAAAACAACATGTTTGAGTATCTGAAATGCATGACTTTGCAAAAGAGCTGTGTAGGAGGCACATATTTGTGTGGGTGAAACATGAAGGCATTTGAAATTTCATCCAAATTATTGGAAAAATCAAATATAACCAACTTGCTGCTTCTTTGTCTCTGTCTCTTAGAAGATGTTCTGCCATTAGTTCCAAAGTATTCCCCCACCATCCTGTATAGTGTGTGTCAACATTTGTACTGCTGTAATTAAGATTTTTCTGCTCTTAATTAAATCTATTCTTGACTGTTTTTCATCTGATGTTTTAAATCTTACTATAAAACCTGAGCCAGGATTGTGTAGTGTTTTGAGTGTTGGACTACAACTCTGGAGACCAGGGTTTGAATCCTCACTTGGCCATGGAAACCACTGGGTGGACTTGGGCACTCCATTTTGGATTGCCGTTAGTCACAAACGACTTGAAGGAACACAGCGTGTTGTACTCTGGCTTTCAAACCAGGAAGAATCAAAGAACAGGTGCACCAGCAGAGATTAGTGACTGAGAGTGCTGACTGGGAGGGTAAAAGACTGTTACATCAAAGGAGATCCAGCATTGCTGCTCCTTGCCCCAGCCAAACAACCACATGGCTTGGCACAGAGAAGGAAGTATCATGCTGGACAGAAATTGCAGCCATCATGAGACTTCCAACAAGATCTTGGACAAAATTTTGGTCATGTTCCTGTGATTCTGTCTGGATCTTGTGATTCAGTAGGTGAAGACCTGGCTGTTTTCCTCACCTATTTACTGTGGTAACTTGTAGGGGACAGACAATGTTTCTTGGTTTGGCCTCAAGTTGCACATGCTCCTTTATCAAAACTGGTAGATAGGAAGGTGGGGAGAAACTGGAGCACTCATAAATACTGAGATATACTTCTGGTGAAAAAGATAGATTGTAGAGGAGGTCTGCCCTGCAGATTTGGGGGAGTGCACGATTGGGTCACCCCTAGCCATCTGACTGAGTGCAGTATGGATTCCGTGACCACATGCTCTATCATCTTGGCTGTGCCACTAGCCTGCTTGCCAGAAAATAGGCTGAGTGACTGGCATATGGGTTCTCCCCCTGACTCCTTGTGTAGTTTCCATTTTTTTCTTGCTAAGCTATGTTTTCAAAATCATGACCTTCCACTTTCTTTTTTTTAATAATATTTATTGAAAGTTTATAAATTTGTTTTAAAAGAAAAACACATAAAAACACATACACATTTTACAAAAACACAAACATGTACAAAAACATACATATACAAACAACATACCTACCTACCTACAAATGCATATTATTTCATAATGATTCATATTAATTTCACACTTACAAAACTTACCAGCTTCTATTCATTGAATAATATATATAACATAAAGACATAAAATACTAAAGATTACATCTAATGCAAAATATATTATTTCTACTTGCTATAATATCTATATATATACATTCAATTTAACTTCCTAAAACCTTTTTTTTGTTGTTGGGGTGATTATTAGCATTTCCTTTGATTCCTGTTGTCCACACATTTCCGTAATATCTTCCTTTCTGATCAACAAATTCTGATCCTCAAGTCAAGTTTCTTGCTAAGCTATGTTCTCAAAATCATGACCCGCACTTTCATCCATAACTTTGAATTCTGGACTCTTCTTTTTGGCACAGCTGTGAATAGTTTATTGCACTGAAAAAGGTTACCTTGTGAGGAAAGCCTTTTGCTACTTGGTAGCAAAGATCTTTTTCTTTTTTGTTAGACTCTACATTTCCATTAAATTGCAGTTTAAAGAAATTTCCAAAAAAGTAACTATAAATATAAATTCAGCTGTTTATAAGGATAAATTCAAAATAGGAAGACAAAACAATTTAAAAAACTGATCAGAAACTCACACTGAAATCAGAAGTTTAAATAAAACAGCTTTCACCAGGCCTTTAAAAGATAGTAAAATAGGTGCCAAGAACATTTCTTGCCCTATCTTCCTCTTCTAACTGCTACATGATCTTTCTTTTACATGTCACATTCAAATTTCTGAAATACTATATAATCTCACTTTCCTTATGTTCTCATCCCAGTTCTACTCTTGACCTATAATCTCACATCCTTCCCCTACAGTTAAACTGCCCTTTCTAAAATTTCTGATCAAATCAAAAATCTGATCCAGTCCAATTAAATAAAATCTAAAAGACTCTTATGATCACTCCATCGTACTCAAGATCTCTGCTGCCATTAATGCAGCTGACTACCATCTCCTTGACTCCCTCCATGCTCCAGATCTATTTGACTCTGTGTTTAAGTGGTTCTCCTATCTCTTGAATTGCTCATTGAATGTTTTTACAGGAGAAACTTTCCCCTCAGTCTTCCCCCTCCCCACTGGCATTTCTGTGCTTCTGTGTTTTCACCCCCTTTTCTTTCACTTACATCAAATAAAATCAAATTTTATTTGCAACAAGTCAGTTACTATTGCAGTTGATACAAATGCAGTACACATCTCTCTACGTTATATCGCTATGTAAATTCATGAGGCCACCAGGATTTTACTGCCACTTACACAATGAGGAAGAAAGAAACAGTTTGATGTCATGTGGGAAAGTGAAGGTAATAATAGGGAAGCGGACAAGAGGAATCATAAGAGAATAGAATCAAAAGGTAGTAGAGAGTTTGTGATAATTGCCTTCAGTTCTATCAGTGAAGCTCGCAAATTCCTGGGTGAAAAGTGAGGTTAGCATGAAAATAGTAAAATGGACGGGACTTTGGAGGGCATCAAAGGTAGGAAAAGGGTACTGACAATTGTAAGAATTGTATCTGGATCAGAGTGCAAGTTACTTTCCTAGGAAGATATGAAGGATTGCATGAATGGACTTTTAAAATATCTGTCAGCTTGATTAAATCACACTTGGACTCAAAAAGGGATTAGAACATACACTTGGAAGTCACACATGGTAAATTAAAAATATGTGTAAGGAAGGAAGAAGCTGTTTCTTAAATGGAACTGCCCTAAGTCTGAAATAACTTGAAGTAACACAACAGCAACAGTAGTGCTATAAATACTAGGCTGTACTAGATGTGACACTGGTCTAGTTCTGAAGATGGATTCTAATTTCTGTTTCAAGTCACAATTCTTTTTGCGTATCTATTCATGAGCCCTTATTCAGATTGATTCTGACAGACAATTAATTACAGTTAATTCATTTATTTCAGAGAAAAAATGATATTCTGTTTTATTTCCTGTAAATAGACTGGTATGCAGCAAGCTTTTGCTATGAATGAGTCCTATAAAAACATCTAGGCTTTTCATTAATCTGTGAGTCAGAACCTTTCCATTTGCCTTGAAGTGTCTGGTATGTATGCGAGTTCAGTTGTAACACATGAAAATAATCAAAATTTTAAATATATTTTTAACAAATAATAAATTATTTAAATATCAATTTGAGAAGCACCAATATCTGTGATTTTTTTTTAACTTGAATATTTTGTCTGGATAACTTTAGAATTTGACATTCTATTTTTGCCTTTTAAAGCACAGGAAAAAAAACCATCAATTACTTCTTAATTTCCATAACAACTCTGTTTTACACAGTAAATAACATATGAACTCCTAAGTGGTAGTAGACTTACAGCTTAGAGAGCTGGGTATGTTTAACCTGGAGGAGAGTAAAGAGATGGTATGATATAAGTGGTACTACACTTAGGCACAAAAAAAAAAGTACAAATATAGGATGGATGACACCTGACTTGACCACAATACATGTGAAAGTAATCTAGAAATCTTAGTAGACCACAAGTTTAACATGAGTCAGCAGTGTGATGCAATAGCTAAAAAGCCAATGGGATTCCAGGTTGCTTCAGTAGGAATATAGTGTCTAGGTCAAGGGAAGTAATAGTGCCACTCTATTCTGCTTTAGTCAGACCTCATGTGGTGGAATACTGTCTCTAGTTCTGGGCACCACAATTCAAGAAGGATATTGAGAACTTGAAACATGTCCAATGGAGGGCAACCAAAATGGTAGAAGGCCTGGAAACCATGCTATAGGAGGAGCAGCTTAGGCCCTTTCTTCATATGGGAAAGGAACCACGCAAAAACAGGACTCACCGGACTTCTTCAGTGTCCAGTTGAGTCCATTGGGACGAGGAGCAGTGCGAGCTCATCACTCCGCACTGCTCCGGCGTCCAAAATGGTGGCTTCCGGTTGGTGGAAACCAACCGGAGATTCTCCACCAACTGGAGAAGTTTGCCAGCCTAAAGCTTGCCCTGGCAGATCTGCAGGCACGCACTTGTGCGCACCTGCAAATCTGCACTGGGGCGCAGCGACAGAGCGACACAGAGTCGCGCGCTCCGTGCTTTTTAAAAACCTCTAAAAAGAGGTTTTTAAAAAACACCACGCAACCAGTTCCGGTCGCTCCGGAGCAGACTGAGGTGTGGAACTGCAAAAAGTAGTCTGCCCCAATCCACTCTACGACCTCCGTCAGAGGTCACTCTGCACCATTTTAATAGCCCGGTGCGGAAAGGGCCTTAGAAAGCTGGGTATGTTTAACCCGGAGGAGAGTAAGTTAAGAGGTGATATGGTAGCCATGGCCCCTTTTTGCATGGCACTTCGGAAGCAAAAGGGCCCCTTGTGCGTCGCGTAAATGTGAGGAGCAGTCCACACGACACACTCACATTTGCGCGACACTCAAAGGCCTAATGCGCACGCATTTTTTCATTTTCAGCTTAAAGTCGAAAAAGGCCCCGCGTGCACTTACCTGGTGAGTGGAGCCTTGGGAGCCGGGCTGGTCACACTTCCTGTGCAGTGCAGGCTGGGAAAGGTCCCAGGCTGCACTGCAGAAGGAAGAGGCAGGGCGCTTACGCGACCAGAAAGCAGCTGTGGAGCTGAAGCAGCAGGGATACGAGAGCCTTCCTCCTCAGGCTTCTCGCGCTAGCTCCGCACCCCAGCTCCGCGAAAGGGTAAGGTGCGAAAAGGGTCTTGGTTAAGTATTTGAAGGGATGTCATATGGAGGATGGAGCAAGCTTATTTTCTACTGGTCTGAGACTGGGACATGGAGCAGTGGTTTTAAACTATAGGAAAAGAGAATCAACCTAAACTTTAGGAAGAATTTTAAGATGGCAAGAGGAGTTTGATGGTGAAATATGCTACCTTGGAGTGTGTTGGAGTCTCCCTCTTTAGAGGTTTTCAAGCAGAGGCTGGATGGCCATCTGTCAGAAATGCTTTCATTGTGCATTCCTGAGTAGCAGGGAGTTAGATTCAGTGACCCTTGTGGTCTCGTTCAACTCTGTGCTTCTGTGAGATGCAGAGCAACTGAAGGAATTCTGAAGGGATGAGAAGAAACTGAAGGCATTTAAGGTAGGTATATTACATAATTCCAAAATGTTACATAGAGGAAATGTTGTTATATTATTCATAAGCACAGAATAAATGCTGGTGATCTTTTTTCCTAAATGTAAAGTATTTTCTTAATAGTTATGGTTAACTAGTTTGTTTCCGTTAGTGTGTCTTGTCGTTCTCTTTCTTCCTACACACCACTAGCTTATTTCTATGTCTCAGTCAGACATCTCCATCTAGTGGTGCTTCATTTTTAATTCATAACATAGTGATACTTTGCACTAACTAAATCATTCTATTGCTGAACCACTCTTACTGTCAAGTAAGACAGTAGTCCCTCAAATTCCTACCTAAAAACAATAGACAATAGTGTAAATCATTCTACATACACAATAGCACTACGTCTGCAGTCATATTGTCTTCATTGGATGGGAAACATCAGCAGAAGACTGCATGAGAGAGTAACTGCAAAATCATTGAGATGGCAGGGTATGGGTTTAATTAGACTGCAAAAGGGGAAAACTGTTGAGCTCATCTGCCGTAATAGATCTGCATAAATCTGTAGCACCAGTTTTGAAGAATACTAAGTACCATCTTGAGTTCACTCATATTCATGCAGCAAGGGTCTCCCATATATAGTTGTGAGGGTGGGAATACATATATTGCTGTTCGGCCTTTGAAACAAAGAAATGCAGATAGGCATATCAGTGCTGAAACCTTAGAAGGACTGGACAACTTTTATATGTTTTTGAAAAATTGTTTTAATTTGGTGATTGTCTTTACATGATGATATGTTTATATCTTGATGTAACTTACTTTGGTTTTACCCATACCTGGTTTTAATCATGAGCTCCTATAGGTCCCGGTATGTGGAGAAGGGAATGTATAAATAAAATATATAAGGAATGACATTGGACTGGAAGGAAGGGAAGTGAATTTTTTAATGAAATGAAGAGCACTGCTGCTTTGGGAGAGCTAATTTGCCTACTTCAATTGACTTATTTTTTTCAAGTGTGGTGACTACTCACATGAATAATGTGTGTAGTCACAATGATGACGCAGCCCTTTTCAGGGAGACCGACAAAAGGTAGAGACATCTGCTTGGCAAAGATGCAAAAGGAAGGGGAGTAAAAATTTAATGGTAGAGTACTGCTATGTTGGAAGAGCCTATTTATCTACTTTAATTGGTGGGGCTTTTTTAAAGCATGATGACTACCTAGAGGAATACTGATGTATGTAACTGCAATAACAACTGTATGTAACCAGAGGAATCACTGATTCATAAAAATGTCATGTTCAAATTGTATTTTCCTGTGGTTGTTCCGAAAGTGCTACTGTGAATGGATCATAAGAAATCTATTTGCCTCTCTCTTTTCTGTGCTCTGTTGTTATAGCCAAATTTTTCTTTTGTTTGGATGGGACCAAGGCCTAAATTTAATGTAATATAAGTGGTGACAATGTGAAACTAGAATCCCATTATTTTTCCAATTGTGCAAACAGCAGCATAATTGTACTTGTGGTTCGTAGGGACATTTGTTATTGTTGTTATTTCCCATCAAGTCAGTTTTGACTTATCACAGAAACATTGTGAATGAGAGACCTCCAAGAGCCATGGTTATCACTAGCCCAGCTCTGGTCTTGCAAACTCAGGAGAGTGGCTTTCTTGATTGAGTCAGTCCATCTGTAATGCAAGCTTCTTTTTCTACTGCCTTCCACATTTCCAAGGGTCTTCTTATTTTCTTGTGACTCAAGTTGTTGCATGATAAGTCCAAAGTTTGACAGCCTCAGTTTAGTTATTGTGACTTCTAGCAAGATTTCAGACTTGACTTATTTTCAGACCCATTGTTTTGTCTTTTTGGCAATCCATGGTATTTGAAGACCTCTCGGCTCCCTGGCAGTTGATCTGTGGGATTCCTATTCTGTTATGTTTTGTTCCCCCATGCTGTTCAGTGTCCACATGAAACCACTAGGAGAGGTCATCTGGAGTTTTGGGGTTCAGTGTCACCTATATGCTGCTGACCCCCAACTCTACCTTTCCTTTCCATCTAATTCCAAAGAAGCTGTCTGTACTGAATCAATGTCCATTGTCAGTAATGAACTGGATGACAGCAAACAGATTGAATCTTAATCCAGACAAGACAGAGGTGTTCCTGGTCAGTCAAAAGGCAGATCAGAGAACAGGGACTTTCCCTGTGCTGGATGGGGTTACGCTCCCCCTGAAATCTAAGGCTTGCAGCCTGGGTGTTCTCCTGGACTCAGCTTTGAGCCTGGATGCCCAGGTTTCAGCAGTGGCCAGGAGTGCATTTGCACAATTAAAACTTGTGCATCAGCTGCACCTGTTCCTTGAGACGTCAAATCTGGCTAGAGTGACACATGCCTTGTTTACATCTTGGTTGGACTACTGTAATGTGCTTACATGGGGCTGCTTTTGGAAACTGTTTCGAAACTTCAGTGGGTTCAAAACACAGCAGCGAAAATGCTGACTGGGCCCAGCTACAGGGAGTACATAACTCTCTTGTTAAAACAGCTTCACTGGCTACCTGTTTGTTGCCAGGCTCAGTTCAAAGTGCTAGTCATGACCTAAATTCTACAGGGTTTAGGTCCAGCCTATATGAAAATCTCCCTATATAAACCTATATAAACCTGCTAGTACCCTAAGATCTGCAGGGGAAGGCTCTCTCTAAGTCCTGCCAAGTTTGCCTGGTGAGAATATGGGAGAGAGCCTTCTCCGTGGCTGCTCCCACCCTGCAGAACATTCTTCCATGGGAGGCTAGGCTGGCCTCTCCCTGCTGTCCTTTTGCCAGTAGACAAAAACATTTCTCTTTAAGCAGACTTTTATGTGAGCTGGGGAGCTTTTTATTTATTTATTTATTAACCTGTTTTTAAAATTGAAAATTGTTACAGGTTATAGATTTATAATTCTATATATTTTTAATGTCTTTGTTTTAAATGTTTTTAATATTTTTAACTTATTTTTAGAAGTTGCCTTGGGTCCCATTCTGGGAGAAAAGATGTCATACAAATGTAATAAACAAACAAATTTAAAAAATGAATAAATCATAGTCCTCTGTTGTCTATGCAAGAGAGGTATGTGTGTGTCTGTCAAGGGTTAGGTAGGTGTCTTCAAGTTGCCTGTTGACTTACATTGACGCAGTTAATTTCATAAGGTTTTCTTAGGCAAGGAATTCTCAGAAATGGTTTTGCCATTCATTTCTGTAAAGTATAGCCTACAGTAGCAGGTATTCTTTGGCTATTTCCCATCCAGTTTCTAACCAGGTGACCCTGCATAAGCTTCTAAGGTCAGTCAGGATCTGGTACCTTCGGAGTATTTAGGCCCTATCCAACAATTCTATGACAAAGATGTTCATGGGTTCCAAGTTAGTATAGAACTTGAAAGCCCATCCTTCCCATCATTCGTTCATTCATTAGGCCAGGATAAGTGGCTTGACTGTCTCCTCCTTGACTAGCAGTCTTTAGGTTAAGCTGGGATCAGCTGCCTACCGTAGGATAAGTCTGAGCGGGATTAAGCTCTCCCTGATCTCACATTTCAGTGTGGCCACTCGAGGGAGTGGATGTGTGTAGGTTCAGCCCTCCCCCCAACCAAAGTAGCAGAGTAAGGGCCTTCAGTTGTGTCCCAGGATTGGTTAGACCAACTCCTTTAGTGGCTGGGCTGCAGAAGCTTTACAGGAATGTCAGACACAGGTTCTTCTATTGCTGCTCAGGAGGTTGAAGAGGCCTTGTGAACCCTTAGAAGTCAAACCCTGGGGGAGAGCCTGCCAAACAGCTCATCCTTAACTTTTTGCCCCCTCTTCCTGAGAAAACAGCACTCTAGGAAAGGTCAAGGTAATGTAATGGCTGGTTCATCCACTGAATTTCCATGGTTGATTATAGTGTTGGGTCCCAGTCTTACGCTCTGATCGCTCCTTCACCCTGACTCCAGAAATGTTGACACCTGTGTAAAAATGAAGAAGCCTGATTAGATTTTGGTAAATAAATAAAATTTGATTGTTAAGTGGTAAATAAATAAGAAACTTGAAATTCTGCAAAGGTTATCAGAATGTTCTGTTTTCTCTTTTTGTCAGGGCAGGTCAGCCATATGCAGGGGAAGAACCAATATATGTGTGCTTGGCTTGTGACTGCACAGCAAAGTGGTGGCAGTTTTGAACCAGTTTTTAAATTAGTTCTCTTGTAGGCTTTAAGATCCACCAAAAGTTTCATCTCTAAAACTTTCAGTTCTGACTACTAAACTGTCCAGTTAAAGATAAAATGCCTGTCAGGTGCCTTCTTGTTACTCTGATTGTGGCTATAGACATTATTACTAAAAATTGGTTTTTGCCAGATAGTAATAGATTAGAGCATTCATTCTCAAAGTGGGTGTGGAAAGATCCAGGGAGGCGATGAGGAAAAAGGAGGTGCAGGGAGGCAGAAAGGGGGCATTAGAACCATGTAAGCTTTTTTTTTTTAATGCTTTACCTCCCAGTGTGCTTTTCCACCACCACCCCACGCCAAGTTTAAGTGGCTTTTGAATATGGAAGTCAATAATTTGGGATCAGGAAGAAGGCATGCCTCACCTGACAGCTGTTTTTCTGTCACCACCATCCCTCCTGAAGTTTAAGAGCCTTCTGCACATGGAAGTCAATAACTCATTGCTAGCACGTGAGGAGGAAGCAGAATCAAGAAGAAGGCTTGGCTGCCTAGCAGTCACTTTTCTTCTTCCGTCTCACATAACTAGCATGCTAGCACTGACTTGCACGTGCAGAAGTAAAGAACAAAGAGTTATGAAGATGATATTTAACTTTTAATGATGGGTCACAACTTGTTTGTTGCTTCTGTGCATCATCATATGGGTTTGGACCTACACAGAGAAAGACTCTTGAAACACCGTAGAGCTGACATTGTAATCACTTTACGTAGCCATTTGGAGGAGGAAGCGGGGACAATTCTGTATGTTTGAATCTTTGTGTAGTTTTCATGTCATATTGTCTGAAAATAATACCAATTTTTCAAAAGAAATTGAGAGATTGCTGGTTTAGGAAGAATGGTAGGGTGGTTCATGGGGTGCAAAATGGTCACATTGGCCCACAGGCTGCCTTTTTCCCTCTCTAAGGCCTAGTTATTCCTCTTCCTCATGTTTTTGTAACATATCTTAAAATAAATAGATGAGAGAAAGATAAAGAAATAGAAAATTTAAATAACAAGTATTACCTTTAAACTTTCATAACCTTAAATTAATAGCATATTGTGGGGACCAGTGATGTGACTGTTACATCTGTGACCAAGGCGGATACATATGTGAAGACATACGTGAAGATCATTATTACATAAATTTTGTAAATTTTGCTTCAGTTCAGAGCGCCATCATGCCTCTAGATGTGAACCAAAGTGTCTTCAGTTAATATCTTGATGAAGCTGGCTCTTACTATCCTCGGTATACTGTACAGAAGTCATAGTTCTAATCAGGAGTGTATGGGTAGTCTCTGCTCTCACCTTTCCTAAAGGCCAGATTTTTCTTTCCTCCTGTTTCCTATCTTTCCCACTTTTCTGTTAGTTTTTGGATTTCTTTCACTCCCTCTACTTTCGTTGTTAGAAAATATTTAGACAATGGCCATAGGATTGGAGGATCTTGTGCTTGCACTGAAGGCTGAGTGAAGGATACCTTTTTCCTCAGTCTGGTAGCATACCTTATTTTGTGTGGCTGTGATCAATACAACTACCTTGCAAGTTTGCACCCTGAAATCAGAGGAAATAAGAGCATATCTGGCTGTAGCAAGCATAGGGGCAACCACTGGAATCATTTATTTGCACATGCTGCTGACAATAGTTTGAAACCCCTTCACATGTTATGGACAGAAAAAAACCAATTTCCTGTTGTTCTGGTGGATGGTTACACAGTGGCCACACACATCATATGTGGCCACATAAAATAACATGTATTGTTATACAGATTGGGCAAAGTGTCACCTTGCTACCACCGCGTTGGCTTCTTTTGCAGAAGGAAAAAAGTTTAGCACGTTTTCATGGAGCACTTAAAGAGACACTCTTTGCTCAGGGGATTGAGGGAACTGATCCTGAGCTGGGAGATGCTGACTCCTGAATTGAGGATTGGAAGCTGGTTAGAAAAAGGGATCTGGGACCATGAGATGGAGGATGCCCTGCTCAAGGAACTGCTATCCCACCTTCTACCAGTAAGCTTCCTCTCAAGGGCTAGAAACTCTCTGGGCTTGTGTTGTGGTGAGAGCAGAGGTGCATTACTCTTGGTCCCAACCTCATTGAGGGAAAAGGGGAGAAAAAAAATTGTTGGTTTGGAGAAAAACAAATGGGAGCCTAATGAGAAGAAAGAAGGGTGTGTGGGGGTGAACACTTATTAAAGATAATCTTAGCTGTCATACATACTGGTCCTGTCAGCATAGTGGTAAAGATATTGGTGGCATATTGGGAAGCTGTACTGTTAACTTGGTCCCAAATGAAAGAAAATTGACAATGTTCAGAAGAGCATGAAATGTCAGTTGGCAAAGATTCCATGGTTCCCATCATTAGGGCAGAGGAAGTTAGATGGACACCTATTTCAAGTAAGGTGTTCTTAACCATGTCTTTGCAATTCATTTTTGAAATTTTGAATATTTTTGCCTTTATTGAAAGCAGTCGTCATAAGGGCATAAACTAAACTATTTTAAGTACCCTCCTTTACCTGTAACAGTAAGCCACCAAAGGGCAATGTCCATTTAGCAGATAAGTGTTGTGATCAATGAAAAAGATTGTGATTCCATTGTACGAGTGAAAGGCATTTATCCAGGTCCTTCTGCCATTTCTGCTGATTGCTTCTCCTCCTGCAGCATCTACAGCACATTCCATGACATTTTAGAGGAATCCCTACTCCTCAAGACTGGCTTTTGGTTCATGCTTTTCACTGTCAAACTTGTAGTTTTTTAAGATGTGGAAGAGGTGTCCTGATAAGAATGGGTTACTTACCTGTAACTGTAGTTCCTTGAGTGGTTGTCTGTGAACTCACACAGCTACAGAACAGCTAAAACTATATTTCTTCTTTGTGGTGTCTGTGACTGAAACAAAAGTGGTTACCGCATCTGCATAGTGCTTCATTTGGAACCTTCTAGAGCTGTTGTGTAAGTGTTTTGGCAGTAGTCCCCTCCTCCATATGACCAGCCTGATTCCTGTTCAGACTCTCATTTTCTTTAATGCAAAAAGAGCAGAGGGAGGGAGCATGACATATAGAGGGAGGAAGGGCACAGCACTCTCGCAAAAGTGGGGAAATGGCAAATAACCCTACCCTATGATTCTCCTCCCATTCCTTTGCTTCTAGCCTCAGCATTCCTTGAGGGAAGAAAAAAGACAAGATACTTTGCTGGCACTTTCCTCTCAGAGGGATAAGAGCAGAGTTCTAGTGTTCTAGGTATGTGGTTGCCATCATGAGGAAGGATGGGTAGGAGCACAGAGAGCACCTAACCAAACAGCAATGATTACACAACACAATTTGCAGCCACATGGCAGCGAGGACATGCCTCCAGCATGTGGGAGGAGGTTTTGCTTATCCAAAGGGAAAACATGTCCATTTTAAAAACAAGCCTCGCAAGCCTGGGGTGAGGAATGCAAGGGAATGGGAGGAGGAAAAGGAGGGGGAAGCAAGCATGTTCCTTGCAAATAATCAAATTCCTGAAGGTCAAACCCACAAATGTGGAGGGAGGACTGTATTGAAATGGAACTGACAGGAAAGTTCTGGCATAAAAAATAACATTTTGGAGAATCTTGCCAACACCAATCTCAGAACCATGAGCTCTGTGAAGAAGTCTGATAGGCAATGGAAAGAATGGTACACCACTAGATCCCTAGTTTTTTTCCCACGAACCCAGCATAAACATCAGATCTAAATATTTTCCATATACGTAAATTGGTGAAAAAGAGAATGCTTTCAACTTTGCCTGTCCATCCTTCATGTTGTGACTAGTGATTCGTTGAAAAGCTAGCTCGAGTCAGCTAAGCTGAAATTATTATAGTATGTTAAAAACATTTATTTGAGGAAGCCTTCCCTATTTAATCCAAGCTAAAGTTGATTTTTTTAAAAAGTGTGTTTTGTTTTGTGTATTTCTGTATTGTGTACATATTACATTTTATTGATGTAATACAAATTTATTGATTCAACACTGCTTCTGATATGTACAGTATAAAAATAATTGCAAATAAATAAATTGATCCAGCAGCTTCATCCACTGTGGTCTTGATGATGCACACTATATTGTCCGTTTCACCCTCAATTAATACCAGAAATTTTATTAGCTGCTGATTTAACATTGCAGACAGCGTAAGGGTGTTCTTGTGTCTGGAGAAAAGACAGAAAAGATGTATAGTTGTTAGGTGTTGTTCTTTCCCTCTGCACATTACTGTTTATCCTTTATCCTATCTTACTTTATATTATAACGGCAAGATATTCCACAGCTTTCCCAAACTAATTATCCTAATTATCCTTTTGTCCTTTAGGATTCCAGTAAGTGGAAAACATAGCAATAGCAATAGCATGTGTATTTCTATATCGCTTATCAGCTAAGTGCTCTCTAAGCGGTGTACAGTGTGTTTATCTAATTGCCCCCAACAAGCTGGGTACTCATTTTACCGACCTGTGAAAGGAAGACTGAGTCAACCTGGAGTCCGGCAGGATTGAATTCATAACCCTGTGACTGCAGTACCAGCATTTAACCACTGCACCACCAGGGCTCATAATAGCTATAATACATGATAGTTATTTTTATATTTTATTAGCAAACCAAAAAGAAACACACAAGAGCAAATCAAGCCTGAACTTTCACTAGAAGAGAAAATTACTGAACAGAGACTATCATACCTTGGACATATCATGCAGCAACATAACTCACTAAAAAAGAAGATAATCCTCAGAAATGTGGGAAGAAAAAAGGAAGACTACATTAGAGATCGATTGATTCAGTAAAAAAAAAAAAAGTCAGGACAGACTAATCTTACCTCTTTTTTGATAGAGTTACTACCTTGGTAGATGAAGGGAATGCTGTAGATATAGTGTATCTTGACTTCAGTAAGGGTTTTGACAGTATTCTTGTGAACAAGTTAGTAAAATGTGGGCTAGACAATGCTACAGGTATGTGGGTTTGTAACTGGATGAGAACAGAGCAATGGCTTCAAACTTTAGGAAAAGAGATTTCATATGAACATAAGAGCAATTTGACAGTGGAGTGTGCTGCCTCAGAGTGTTGTGAAGTGTCATTCTTTGGAAATTTTTAAACAGGAGTTGGATGGCCATCTGTCAGGAATGCTTTGATGGTATGTTCTTGCATGGCAGGGAGTTGGACTTGATGGCCTTTGTGGCCTCCTCCAGATCTATGATTCTAAGAAAGCCATCTCTCTGAGTTTGCAAGGCCTGAGCTGGGCTGGTGATGACCAGAGCTCTTTGAGGTCCCTCATTCATATTATTTTTGTGTAAGTCACAGCTGTCTTTATGGAAAACAACAGTAACAAATGTGCCTGGGGATCACAAGTATAATTATGCTGTTATTTGCAAACCTGGAAAAATAAAGGGATTTTGGTTTCACATTGTCCTCACTTACATTACATTAGATTTAGGCCTTGGTCCTGTCCCAACAGAAGAAAAATTTGGTTATAACAAGAAAGCAGAGCAAAGAGAAATGTAAACACGTTTCTTAGTATCAGTTTATAGTAGTTTAGGTGAGCAGTTTAGGAATGACCACAGGAAGAGATAATTGCGTTTGCTATTGAGAGATGCTTGGATAAACATAACATTTTTTATAAACCAGTGATTGATGTGGTTACATATAGTCATTAGTCCTATACGTAGTCATCATGATTTTTAAAAAAAGTTAAAGTAGGCAAATAAGTTCTCTCAATGCAGCATTGCATTTCCATTTCATGAAATTTTTATTCCCTTTCCTTTTTGATCTCTGCTACGCAGGTGTCCCTGGCCTTTGCAGGCTTCTGTGTTCTGAGCAATCTAGGGAGCATTGATTCTTTGTACTGTTTCAGATGAGTATGAATTCAAAGACTTTACTGGATATGGATTTATATCAAAGATGGACTATCTAGAGTCCTGAGGTGTTTTCAGACTTTCAGGGTAGTGGGTTCTTGGCGCTGTCAGTTGAACTACCATGTGCAACTATTGTATCTATTCATCCTTAGCAGGAAAGCAGTGGAAAGAAGCAGTGGGAAATTATGGGAAGGTTATGAATGGAAGTCAACCCCCTACTTTTCCATAACCTTAGGTGGCCGAGACAGGATGGTTGCTAGCAGTTCTGTCTCTTCACTGTTAGCAGATCTGGCCATACCCTTTTTTCAGTGAAACAAGGATAAAACATGGATTTGACTTTTTTTAAAGGCTTACTTGTATATTTATTACTGTCCAGGTTTTATAGGTAGAGGTTTCTTTATATCTGGCTTTAAAAAAAAGGAGGTTTCAGTGGCCCAAGAGTAGGTCTGAGGAGTGCTAAATAGCTCATCTTAATGTAGTGTCCCATGCAGAACTACAGTCCTACAAAGAGCCATGCAGGATTGCTGCCAAGGCCTGATAAGTACAATGAATGGCAGAGTTTTGGCATTTACTGGGTAACAATGTTTTTGTGTTCTTAAATGATTATAGCTGTACAAGGCAAGTGTTTAATAGTATGGCTATCTCAACAAATATTTTTGAAGTCATCATTGTCTTTTTCTTTGTTAATATTCTTCATATATTCATTTATAGTGGTTATATCAATTTACAGTGAACAATCTTTATCCTAAATAGTATAAGAAATTTGTATAATTCATATGGGCAGGTAATCATGAGTCTTATCAGTAATAGAACTAACTGACTACTGGTATATAGCACTAAGAAGCACATGACCACCATAATCTAACTGAATTCTGATTAAACATATCAATTCTCTTCTGTTCCAGTTTTTACCCTGAAATACATAAATGAGATAGTTGCAGGGTTTTTTTTCCAATGATAGTGTTATAATCTAAACCCAGAAATGAGATGCTGCTGAAACTTCCCTACGCATAGCTTTCTAGTAAATTTTTGAGAAATATATGGTGGTGTTCTTCTAGAACTCATTAGTAATAATTTTCTATTTCAGTTATATTATATGTATTTTAGTTTGAGTATAGGGCAATTTTATGAATTTAAAATACCTTGATAGCTTCTGTGGGCTATCTGGAGAAGGTCAGAAAGCTTTTTAGCTAAAGACAACATCAGAACTTTCAGGACCGCTTAAGCTAGTAATGTGGGACACTAAATTGTAGTTATTCCGTTTGAATGTAGTGTTGAACTCTGTATGATGTTTTAATCAACCAGTTTTCATTTATATTGGATTTTTATGACAGTTGGGTCCTTATCTGCTGGTTTGAGCTCTGGATTTATTTGGATTTAATGTTTTAATGTTTTATTGCTATATTGTATTATTTGTTTTAATACACACAAAAGAAATGATTTTGCATAAATTCTAGTCAGAAAGAAGGAGCAACAATGAGAAGTAGAGAGAAATAGTTTGAGAAAGAGGAAGAGGTAGAGCAAGACACCTCTCTGATAAAACTGCTGGGAACTGAGAAGAAATGCTGGGTCAGGGGAGAGATACTGTTTAATGTTTCTGATTTTAAAGCTAGTAGTTATAATATAACCATAACCATATTCACACACTAAAATCTTGTAGGTTTGTCATTCCATTTTGTACTGTATTTGCAACAAGAAAAGTTTCTGAATATGCTGTCATAGAATCCCAGTCCTTACAGTTTTATGCCTGGCACTCTTTGATATTTCTCTTGCTACATAGGATGAAATAGAAAAGGTGGAAGCACTAAAGAAAACTTTCCCTCCAAGACTAGAATGTAATATACATTTACTGTGCCCTGCTAATAAAGGTGGCCATTATTGTTTCGTTCACTTTTGCCATTGAATGTTTTATTTCACTGTAGCACTTTTTCACACTACAGATGGTCTTAATGATTTTCAGTTATACGCATGCAATTTAAGATGTGTCTATGAATTCCCTTGAGCTAGAATTTGTGCAGACACCCTATTACACAAACAGCTGGGCATGCATGCAGACAGATGGTTGACCATCTACGTGGATCAAGTGTAGGTTAAAGATTAGACCACAATTCCCATCTGAAAACAATAAAATAGCTCCTGGTCCTGATGTTACATATCAAGTACAGAAGTGCAGTACCATCAAAATCCAACCGTGCAACGGATTAACGTTCAGAAGTCAAAAAATTCAGGAATCCTTAAAAGGCCACATTTTAGTCATTTAATTATAGCTATGAGTGAAAGGTACCTTATTTTGAGAGAAGCCTTTTTGTGTTATATGAAGCAATGTTTTCTCAAAAGAAAGAAATCCATATTTGTTGGTTCAATAGAGACTTGTTGAAATCCAGAGGTTTGGGAAAGATAATGTTCCAGAACAGGAAGGGTTAGTAGTGTTCACTGAAATACTGTTCTCTGGGGCAATTTTTCTCCAAAGTGTCGAGTGAGACTGAAAGGTTGTTGAAAATTAAACTTTCGTTTCTAATAGGGGACGAATGTGCCAGCTCTGTCATAGTACATAGCAGTCCACACTAAGGAGAATGAATGCCATTAACCTGGGTTGTTTTACTCTGTCGTCAGCCCATTTTGATTGCTGCAAGACAAACATTTCATTTCCCAAAGAAGTAGTCTTGGAACTGACCCATGCTGTAGCTTGGCTGAGTGGCTCAACGTTAGAAGGAACCCCAGAATCCAGACGCTAGTTACTCTTAAATCTTGGTGAGGATTGGTTTCGTTGTTAGACTTTAAAATCTTAACTATAATCACTAGGCTTGTCATAGCTATAAATTTTTTCACGCTTCTAGCGAGCATTATGTGAAACAGATTTATTGTGGTTATTTTTGTTAGTAATAAGGATGGAAATGGTGGTTTATGTTCTAAAATGCTGTTATTCAAACATGCCTAGCATGGGCAAATGTATATTTTCTGCACATATATCAAGGGGCTTTCTAAAGTGTTTTGTTCCGTACATTTTTCAGCAGTTCTACACTACTGAAGCAACAGAAGAGCGGCTCAAAATCATCTGTGAAATAATCTCCATTATAGTTTATCTCCCTGCAAAATTTTGTACACATATGACTTCTATATGATATCAAAGTGCTCAATTTTGTCATTTGTTTTGTCTTTACAGATAAGATTTTTTGTGAAGTTAAAAATAAAAAAACTTGCCACATGCCATGCAGATGTAGAATATTTCAACATATAATGTATACCGTTATAACAAAATTGAAAGTAAGTTGACTATAGATGTATGTGTGTGTACATATTTAGGGATGGTGGTAGTTTAGATATATTTTTTGGTATTGCAGTATGTGGGACTGCAAAGTGCCATATGTAGTATAGAAGGTTTATAAACTGATAATTATTAAGGCTACAAGGCTATTTGCTTACTTTGGGGGAACCCTTGTTGAACTCAGTGGAGCTTTCTTCTGAGTAGACATGTATAAGTTTCTGTGGAATTTGGTTTCTTACCTAGGAGATTTAAGACATGAGTCCAATGGACAGTAGAAAATTAACTTGAAAGAACTAATCTGATTGGTGCAACCAAATACAATACCTTAAAGGGAAGTTATCTTGTATTCCTAATTGGTCGTTTAAAGGGACTGTTAATTCAAATACACTTTGTTTTTCAAGATGTCCCCTGATAAACTCCAGAACTGAAAGCAGTTGTTAACTGGTGCCTAACAGACAAGATTTATGTCTAGAAACAGATTTCTATGACAATAAAACAATAGGGGGATACATTTGTAATTTTTTCAAAAACATGGCTATTTAAACAACTGTGCCTGTTTTTGGTGGTCTTCAATATCTTCAATATTAGCAATATTACAGTATATTCTACTTATAAGTAAAAAAATTACATATACTGATCATTTCCTTTTAGAGCATTATTGGTTATCTATACTACTGATAGAAATACACATATGCATTTTTGCTATGCACATTCATTTATTTGGCATGGAGGAATCTCTGGCTATTTTATAAATGTATTAGGAATATAATAAAAACATATGGCATGAGAGGCCTTACAAGTATAAACACAGCACATCTGACATAGCTGATTTTTAGAAATTATTTAGCCAGCTAAGTTCAGTGGAAGCATTCTAGTGCCTGGTTTTACATTTTACAGTTTTGATGTAGCACTGCAGTTCCTTTTGTTATGCCAAAGTTGTTAAATTGGAAACTCTTCTTCAGAATTCCTTGAAATGTGTCTGCCCTCCAGTGCTAATATGTGAGAAGACGGAACATATGGCATAAACATCAAGTGATATTGTTTGCCGTTTACACTCAGTATGTGTAATGCAATAAGAATGGCACCCAGAAGCCATGTGACCTATCTTCTAGTCGTTGATGTGGTTGTATGTGTGTCTGTGTTTTGTTTAAGCTGCGAAAGCTTGTGAATAGCATGCAAAAAGCAGTAGAATACGAACGGAATTTTATAGGAAAGAGTACATATGACATCAGAAATGACTACTTTGCTGTCTTTTCTTATGATCAGAGCTATATTTTGTTGGCATTCTAGTATGCTACAAAAAGGTAAGATCCCATTATGTCATCTGGTCTATGTTCTATGGTGAGTGTGAAACATGTTATTATTTCTCTCTGGAAATACAGTATTCAGTATTAGTTTGCCATTATTAAAATTAAACTGAATCAAAATATCTTTAAAAAAAACTGTTGAAGTCTTATAATAATTTGTTATGTAACGCTTCTTAAAAGTGTGTTGCATTATCTGGAGCGCTGAGTTTGTTTGTTTTACAACAAAGCACTTATTTTTCTACTTTGTAATTAAAAATGCTAAACACATAAAAAATGAAGAGCAAGCTTTTAAAGATGTGTGCATTTAACTTTTTCATATTTGAAGTTCCTCATATTATTTTAAAACGTTTAAAAATTTAGAAGGCGTGAGCATACGTAATTTTAACACAAAGCTATTTATCTCTTGGAAGCAGGAGGAGAAATCATGTAAATAATGAGAAATATTACATATTTTGTTTGTGAACACTTTTTCTTTAAAAAGTATACATAAAGCCCTTTTATCTCTAGGAGAAAAGCTCATAACTTTCTGCAACACTGCAGCTTTTATATATTACTGCAACAAAAATAAATGCATTTTTTCTTTTAATACTGGATTGATTAAGATGTAAGATTATGTTTCTCAGCATTTTCAGAATGTAAACAATATAACTTTAAAACATTTTAGGAAAAGCAGTTTGGAGATAGCCGCTTTCTGTTTCTGCAGCTGTCTCGTACAATTCTGTGGAACTTGATATTTGGAACAAAACTCATTGCTACTTTTCAAAGTAATATAAACTGGAATCAATTACGATATCAACAGCTGTGCACATGCCAAGTTTCACTAATGTCTAATTAACAATGGGATCTGAACATTTATTGATATAATAATGGTTTTGAGATTTATGATGCCTGTTTCACATAAGATTGCTGGATTTGTCTATAGCTTTGGTAGCCTGGATTTACAAATGTAGGAATTATTTTTAAGAACTGTTTTTACAAGGATGGAGTCACATTTATCTGAGTATTGTTGGTATTGCAAAATTTACAATGACTGACTCATATAATCCTGAAGAATGGTACAAGTGCTATTTACATGAAAGCTACATCATTAAGTAATTACTGCATCCTAATATTGTCATCCATTTCAGCTGGTGTTTCTTAAATCACTGCAAAATAGCTATGTTCAATCAAAAAGAGTCAAGAGGAAATTAACTCTGGTCCCAACTGCTATCTTTGTTAGTAAGTTTAGAATCCCATGTGCGCTAGGTACAGACATGATGGTCTGGGGAGATTTCCAATATATAAGAAGACATGCAGATATATTCAAGGAAATTACCATGTTTGACCTGCTTACTTTACAGGACCCAAGAGCTAACGACACTTTTGCTGAAGGGAAGGGAAACAGTTTACTGCTTGGGACCCAGTAGGAGAAAGGAGTAGACCATAAGTGATGTGTGATCTTTATGTGAGCCCGGTACCCGTCACCCTGGAATTCTATAAATTATGAGGGAAACTGCTGGTTGACTGTTAAGACTGAAGGGAAGATTTCTGAGCTTGGTTACTCTTAGCCAACACACATGCCACTTTGGAAGCTCTTCCTGTCACTGGGCAAGAAGATTCTTTTCTGGGTGTCACCTGAGCTCTCAATCCTTGGTGTTTAGGTAGTTTATTTTCCCTAAAAATTTTATACAGACAGTGAGGGAGAAAACAGTCAGCCAGTCAGTTGGCAGTGACTTAAACTGTAAAAATATAAACCTTGTTGTTAACTGACATCAAGTCGACTTTGACTTATGACCACCTCCAAGTCATCCTATCCCCAGATGCCGTGCTCAGGTCTTGCAGGTGCAGGGACTGGTCTTACTTGATTGAATCTATCCATCTGTAATGTGACCTTCCTCTTTTTCTATTGCATTCTATCTTACCAAGCATTATTGTCTTTTCTAGTGGGTCATGTCTTCTCTTGATATGGCCAAAATTTGACAGCTTCAGTTTAGTCGTCTTGGCTTCTAATGAGAGTTCAGGCTTGATTTGCTCCATTCATTTGTCTATATACAGCTTAAAAGACCCTTGGTGTTCATTAATTAGTATGTTTAAATAGTGTGCTTAAGATTATCAAGCCTATTTCATAACAGAGATCACCTGCAACAACAACAACACCAAACTGCACAGCACAGGAAAAAGAGTTATGCTTCCCACTCTTCTAGATTACAGTCCCATCTGTATCTGGACATCTGTATGACTGTCTCTGTGAGTGTGACCAGTCTTGAGTATGCTATTTGAACACCTACTGACATTAATTTTAGTTTGGACCTCATAGTTTGAATTTATTATTTATTTATTATTAAAGCTCCTCCAGAACTTAAGGCAGCTAGTAACAAAGATAAAATTATAAATTAACTATTTAAAGCACTCCTTACCACTGACACTGAAACAGCAGCAGAAGATCAAAGACACAGCACTGGTAGCTTCCTCCTCCTCTCCTGTCTTGCCAACAGCCCATCCTGTCACTCTGTTTCCCACTTTGACTGAGTAATGCTTCAGCCAGATTTTGACCTGTCTTTAAGAGTTTAAACTTTAAAGGAATGACAGGATGGGCTATTGGCAGGCAGGAGAGAGAGAGGAAGATTGAAGACTGATCTCCCTGGGAAGTGGTTTACTTTGAGAGATGGATAGGAGGAGAAAAGAATGAGAACCAGTCAACCAGGAGCTACAAACCCCCTAAAAGAAATGTCTGAATGTGGAGGGTGGACTGTACTGCTTGCTCTTGGAGAAGCCACCAGCATAGTTATTCTGCCTCTGCCAGCCACAGGAAAGCTGGGTTTAGCTTCTTTTTGGAAGGTGCTCCCTGATGTTACATGGTTTAGGGGTTGGATCAAATCCTGCTTACTCATGAGGAAGCAATCGGGATAGTTATGCTCCTTCTGGCAGCCATGAGAAAGTGGGATGTTGCTTCCTCCTGGAACTGACCTTCCCCACCCTTCTGTCACTCCTCCATGCCAAAACCACTGCATGCCCACCCTCACAGAAAAATCTTCACACCCCTGTTTTCATCTTCTTCAATCTTTTGTTTTCCTATTAATAGCTTCTCAAAAGCAGGAACAAGGGAGAGGCACAGAGGTGGGGATAAGGAGCATGTGCAGCTCTCATTGGGTCATCAGCATAACATTCCGTCACTGCTGATTGGGAAAAAGCTGGAAGTGATATGACTTGCAAGTCGAGTAAGTCCATCATATATTACCAAGTCAAGTCCAAGTCAAGTCCCTGAAGTGACTTAAGTCTGACTTGAGTTTGAATCAATCACCTGAGTCTACATCATTGCCAGTTCCAGGAACATCCCAAAGCCTGTGTTTTCAAGAAGGGCTATCTCATTCCACAATGGTCGAGCCCCAAATTCAGGCTCAGTTCTGGTCAACATAAGTACCTCCAAACTTCTTGTTTCAATTAAGCTTCAGTTTGTTTTTTCATTCCCGTTTCTGGCAATGTCCAATTATTTTTTCCAGGAAACAATTTAGGAGCCTCACATTCTCTTGGGAAGAAAATAGAAGGCAGATATAAAGCTGGGTTATCTATCTGCATTCTGATGACATTTAATCCACCAAATCCCAGATGACATTCCTTAAAGGTAGATGTTGAATAGCATGGGAAATAAGATAGAGGCTAACTGACAAAATAGATGAATGGCTGAGGCATTGGACACAAGTCTCTCAGCACCACCTTCTGAAGCTCTCCAAGAAGGAACAAAGCAAATAGTTCCCATCCAGATAAATTTTGTGGATATATTTCAGCACTTCACAGTACCTGTAAAGTTTTGGCTAAAACCTGGAGTAAATTCACTTCCTCAATGGCATAGAAGCTACCAGACATACTGACAAGGGTCAAGCTGATAAGCTCTTCAAATGACCAACAGCAACAACAGAAATGAACCCCTCACCCCATCCAATTCTTGCCACAGGCCGTCTCTGTCACTAAAGTACATCTAAAATAGTAATAGTAATAGTCTAGTACATCTAAAATAGTAATAGTAATAGATCCCTCTGAACTTGGAAGCTAGCACTTGGAAGGGAGTCCACCAATGAATACCAGGTGTTGTAGGTTATATTTCAGGGGAAGAAACTGCCAGAACCACCACTGAGTATTCCTTACCTAAGAAAAACTTGTGAAATTCATGGTGTCACCATAAGTTGACAGGCAACTTGAAGGCACTGAGTACCTACAAACAGCATTCAGAAATACTTAGATCTCAGAGGTCACCACTTGCTATAGAATGTTGTTCCAAAATGCTATATTAGACACTGGGTAAAAATTCTTCATCATCAGTGTCTTACTAGCCTATTTTAAATATAATGAACTATACCTTTCTGAAGCATTTACAGTACACGTGACAAGTCTGCTTCTGGTAGCTCTTATTAATTTTCCCACCCAGAGAACTGAGTCAAAATTAAATAGAGTGTACAGGAAAATGCTCATCTGGGTACATGTTTTCTGTCTATATTATTACTGTTAAAGAATAATTGCATATGCAGTACATTCAGTGGATAATGGTATATTTCAGCTATATATATTCTATGGAAAAGTACCCTCCAACCCATAATCTGTCTGTGATTGTTAGTAGCAGATTACAGTTAATGTATATTAGAACAGAATATTTTGTATTGTGGTTAGTATATTTTGGGGTGGGCACCTGAGTAGGGGGACAGTTTAATATCTTCTGACACTTCTGATTTCCCTAAAGGCTGCACATCTCCCAAGTGCACCAAAACACCTTCTCCCCTTGTCCCATTTCGCCTTCCAAATGGTGATGTCACATAACTTCCCATCACTGTTTCAAATTAGAAATAGAGGAAAGAGGTATTTGAGAGGAGTGGCAATTCTGTGGGTGTTTGGGAGATGAAGGGAGGTTGCATGTTGGTATTAATTGCGGTGTTTGCAGGACCATTTCTGGGATATTTTCATCTAAAAACTGTGCCCATGTTTTTAAAGATTTGGAGCTTCAGGGATCTGAGGGAGGCTGGAGTGAGGGGCCATCATGGGCTCCAAAAGTAAAGTCAAGGAACTGCACGTAGCCCCATGCTGCACCTTCCCGACCCCAGTACAATATCATAGCAAGCCTGTGTTTGCACATATTTTTGTATATATTTATGTTCGTGTATATTTTTATGTCTCTAATTCCCATACAATCACAACTGGAGATTATTTTTCATTCTGTGATATTCACATGTGCTAGAAAATCTGTATATCTGTACTGTTGAAGATTTCAGTCCTCAGTGTATTGTTTTTCAGACCCTTGCTCCTCCTGGTTTATTGAAAAAGTTAGAGAGAGACTGCCTGAGTGGATGAAGGGAGTGGTTAATGCTTCACTAGCTCTACCTTATCTGAAAGAGACTGTTATAAAACCATTGCTTAAAAAATCCTTCCCATTCTGGATAATCATCAACCTGTCTCTACCCATTCCCTTTTTAGGCAACATTCTAGAGTGTGTCGTAGCCTCTTTGCTCCAGGGAGCTGGATAAGACAGTTTATTTAGATCCATTTCAATCTGGTTTCAGGCCTGGTTATGGGACAAAGACAGTTTTGGTAGAATTGGTGGATGACCTACACTAGACAGGGGAGTATCTCAGTGTTGCATCGGCTGGACATTTTGGTGTTTTTCAAACATGGTATCCTTCTGAACTGCCTCTCTGGGATGAGATTTGGGGGCATTGTCTTAAAGTGGCTTTATTTCTTCCTAGAGGGGCAAATCCAGAGGGTGCTGCTGGGGGATTTATGTTCAACCCCTGGGCATTGGCCTGGGGGGTCCCTCAAGGTTGGTTCTGTCCTAGATGCTATTTAACATATGGATGAAACCACTGGAAGAGGTTGTCCAGAGTTTTGGAGTTCAGAGCCATCAATATAGATGACACCCAACTCTATTACTCTTTTCTACAACAAGTCAAGAAAGGTGTTTTGGTCTTAAACCAGTGCCTGTCATCAGTAATGGACTGGATAAGAGCAAATAAATTGAAACCAGACAAGACAGAAGTGTTCCTGGTCAGCTGAAAGGCAGAT
Organism: Iguana delicatissima; assembly: GCA_948472985.1. Taxonomy (NCBI): domain Eukaryota; kingdom Metazoa; phylum Chordata; class Lepidosauria; order Squamata; family Iguanidae; genus Iguana; species Iguana delicatissima. Next base: position 872,913 of record CAOKZL010001194.1, on the reverse strand, counting down.
CAGGGAACAGCGATCAGTATGTGGTGGATGAAGTGATACTTCCCCTAAAGTTGCAGGTCCACAGCTTCTGCATGCTCCTGGATTCAGCTTTGAGCCTGGAAGGTTTCAGCAGTGACTAGGACTGTATTTGCACAGTTAAAGCTGTGCCCATTTCTTGAGACATCAGATCTGGTCACAGTGACACATGCCCTGGTTGGATTGCTATAGCATGTTCTATGTGGGACTGCCTTTGAAGAGGGTTTGGAAATTTCAGCTGTTCCAAAGAACTGCATCCAGATTGCTAATTGGGGCTGGCTACAGCGAAGACACAACTCTCTTGTTGCAGCAGCTCTGCTGGCTGCCAGTCTGTTTCCAGGCACAATTCAAAATGCTGATTTTGACCTAGAAAGCTCTATACAGCTCAGATCCAAATTATGTGACTGTATTCACCCTTGTGAACCAGGCCATGCTTTGAAATCTGCTGAGGAGATCCTTCTCTCTGACCCTTCACCCTCACAGGTATTTCTGGTGGGAACACAGGAGACACCTTCTCAGTGGCTGTGCCCATGCTCTGGAACTCCCTTCCCAGAGAAATTAGACTGGTACCATCCCTGCTTTCTTTTCACAGACAAGTAAAGACTTTTGTGTTTGGACAGGTATTTTGTGAGTGATGGACCTAAACAATGTGCAAACAATCTTGCTAATTGTTTTGGTGGAGTGTGTGCGTGCGTGTTTATGCAGACATACTCGTGTGCATGCATGTTTAAAGGTGTATATCTTAATCTGGTTTTAATTTTTGGATATTTTAATTGCATTTTAAGTTTTGTATCATATGGATTTTTTTAAATCAGTTGTAAGCCACTTTGAAATATCCCCAACTAGGAAAAAGGTGGAATAGAAATAACAATAACAACAACAACAACAGAAGAAGAAGAAGAAGAAGCCGCTGTCCCCACAAGATTCATCATTTAGTTGCTGTAGTCCCCTTCCTATGGATATTCAGTGGTTGATGGAGAGTAGCAAGGACTAGAAAAGCATCTGGGTATGTCTCCATAGCAAGATGTAGGATGATTATATCATCCAGCAGATCTCAGTAGGTGATGTCATCAGTGTACATCTGCTTAAGGGGATCCTCCTCTCCACCCCCCATGCTCTTTCCCTGGGGTGGGGCTGCAGCAGCTGAATGGGAGCAGCTGCAGGTAGGTTAAGAGGAGACATGTAGTGTAATTCCACTTGCAGAAGTTTTATACAACACACTAGAATATAGGAACTTGACCAGTGTCAGTATTTGTTAATTAATTACAGTTAACTAGTTTTGTGTGAAGCTGTTTCTGCCTTCCCTAACAAGACCAGATAAGTAAATTTGCTGCTTTAATATCAGTCACTATACCTGTGATCAGTCACTAAATTTTGCTTCTATGAAGGAAGAACACATTTGTTCAACATGATGTAGGGAGCCTTGTCCTTGCACACAAAACAAGTGCTATCATATTTTTACAGGCTGTGCTTCTTGATTCTAAATGTATGGAGAGATAAAGGATGTAGTTATTCAGTAATGTAGAAAAATGTTCTACATATGCTCACAAGTACCCAAAATATTTTTGATAAAGAATTGTCCACCCTAGATCTTTGTTATGAATGACTGCTGTGCTTCAGTAGATTAGTGTTCTCTAACAAGAATGAAGATGTTCCTAATTCATCAGCTCCTCTCCAAACAGATATGGGCCCCAGACTAATCTGGTGAACCCGTTTGTGGGCTGCAGGATCTGTGATTTTCCTTCTTGTCATACCAGATACCTCTACAGAGGCCCATGTGCTTTTTTACAAGCCTCTGGAGGTCTCAGCCAGTAAAGAGGCCAGTATGGCACTTGAAGAAGATGGGAGCTCCACAGCCAGATGTGAAAGCTCGTATGTTTCCCTTCAGTTGAACATCCTCCAGCACTCCTCTGCCATTCTAACTTTGACTGCTCTCTCACTCTCCCATTCTCAACAGCTACTTTGTGTTATATCCTGTAGTTTTGCTTTCTTTAATTTTCCTCATTTGTTTTTCACAACTTTGTGGTGACCACGAGATCTGTTCCAGATTTAGAGTGAGATAGTCTGGAAGTGCTTCATCCTCACTTTGGGATTCACCTTTAGGGACTTTGTGGCTGCAGGCCCAGGTTGGAGGCTGTTGGATCTCCTTCACTCCTGGATCTCCTTCACTCCTGGATGATAGGGAGACGATGCATTGGCTTTGTGCCCATGCAGATTCCACAGCTGTCACTCTGTGATTGCCCCCTGGCAGGCTGGCTCCCCCAGCTGGGGAGCAAATGCCCATTGGATAACAGGTGGTTATCTGATTTCTGGATCTGTGCCTCATGTCAAGCTAGCACTATTACAGCTATAAATAATTAAGTTGTGGCCTACTGCTTCCAATTATATTGAGTATGTGTACACTTGGGACTCCTGCCACACATGCAGGCCTCTTATCGATATACCCACATGAATCCATGGTGTTTCAAGAATATGTGGACAGCATATACGTTGGTAGAGTGGAGTGGGGGTGGAAAGAAGGGAGGTACAGATCAGTGATTAAATTCACATTTAGAAAATTGAATTCCGTGCTTTAGGGCAGCATACTCTACCCGACAGTTAACCAGATTTATTGCACTGCAGAATTCACCATCCCCCGCCATCAGTTACATCCAGAAAATGGCAGGTTAGCACTGGTAATGTATAACTACAGAGAGCACTTTTGAAGGAGCCAGCAACCAAATGTGATAGTAAAGAGGAAAAAAAATCTTTGTAACTCCTATTCTTCTTAAACTAACAACTTCACATTTTTTTTGGAAAATAACAAATAATTAAAAAATTAACAAATAAGTTAAAGCTTTCCTAATACAGTTGGTCCCCCATATTTGCAAGACATGCATTCCCAGACTTAACACAGATGGTGAAAAACATGGATAATGGGGAGAATCTTGCCAGATTTTGTGTGCCTCTCTCCACTGAGGAAGGAGTATACGTCTTCTTCCTCAGCAAAGAGAGGCACAAGGGGGAGCCATGTCAGGCTTCACATGCCTCTCATATGCCTCTCTCAGTCAAGGAGAGAGGTGTGGAAAGGCCAGCTGTACTTCTGTTACTCCACTGGAAAAACCCTATCCCGGGGTCTACAATTTTGATATTAAAATATGATTCAATGTGCCTGAGAGGTCACCTGGATGGGCACGTAGGCAGCAATGGTCAAAGATCGAAAACCAGGTCAGGCCAGTAAAATCCCGGTCACGTAGCCGCAGGAGACCTCAAGCTGTGCAAACCCACAATAAACAAAGGGCCCTCAGTCGCTGAGAAGCCGTCTTGAGGGGATTAGCGTGTTTGCCCCAAGTTGAGCAAATATTCCATCAGGCGAGGACCATTTACATGAAGTCACACCACAAACTAACACAGCCAAAGATCCTGAGACTTTGGCAACGCTTGCAATCCCATCACACGAAGGAAGTTACCATGGTGGAGCTTCAATATCGCTCCAACACCCATTGTTCTCCCTAGGAAAGGATTAGTCCTCCAGGTGCTTTTCCTCCTACAAATAGTCCCAGTTTTTGAGTGGTTCTTTGGATCACCCCCGGTCATCCCAGCAGACCATTGTTCCATCTGTTGAGTGATCCCCTCAGCCCTCTCCATGCTGAGCCCCACTTCTCTGCTATTTTAAGGACTTCAGGACAAAGATGCAGTATCACCCCAGCTACACCCCTTCAATATTCCCCTATGCAGTTTCCTCTCTTTTGCTTCTTAGTAGGTCTTGAGTGAATGTATGAGTGATTGCGTTGCTGTATGAGACTTTCCTTCAATAAAATCATTTATTGGACATTTTTGTTTGGTTTTTGGCTTGGCCTGACCCAGTAAAAACTGGGTAAAAAGACCCCGCTAGATTACCCTGGCTCTTGCATTGCTATTACTTGTGCTCTGACTAGTTTCCATTCACCATCATGTGGAACACATTGAGGTATCCCCCAAGGGACCCCAGAAACCAGGGTAACACCTCACTGTGCGCCTCTCATGGCCAGCTGTGCAGAATAAGGACCTTGGCCAGTGGTGGCAGCCATGGCCCCAGAGCAGATCGTAGATGAGTGAAATCATGGATACTGGTCACACATTTATGAGCGACATACTGTATTAACAACAACAGCAAAAATGCTCTCACTGGTAGCAACTGGTCAATCCACAAAGTATTCTAAACTCTTTGAATGCATTCATATACATATCCTGTTACTATATATATATATATATATATAAATATCATATTACGTTATATTAGCTTATCAGCACATGAATAACTGGCCAAGTCATTTCTCCCTAAAAGCAAACATTACTAGGCACACTGTAATTGATGAGAAGCACTCTGACTTACAAATAATGTTTTAGACACCCACCAGCAATTCTGTGTCTAAAGCACTCCCAAATTACAAGGCATATTTTGAAAATAAAGTAATCTAGAACAAGCAGTGTCTTAATCTGATAAACCATTGACCAACAGTATCACACTTATAAAATGTAAACCAGCGCTAGTGTTCACTGAAAAGTGAAGAGAAAGAACCTGTGCTTTAAGGCCTGTTTAAAAATAGAAAAGCCAGATCTATGTCCCATGAAAGGACATTCTGTAAGGATGGAGTTTATTCCCTTTCCAAGTCATCTTGGGAATTATCTGTCAGATAGGACAACACACTTTTCACATAACATAGCTTGTTTATGTGAGAATGTGCATCCACAAACAACTTCTCTCCAGACAACACTTCTTCAATTTGTCTGCAGAACAAATAATTACTGAAATTCATAACAGTATTGCAAGTAGATGTGCCACTGTGCTCCTGCACTTTATTCAGATTGGTGTCTAAGCTGGAGTCAATGTTACAAATTCTTCTACAAAATAGCTAGAAAAATAATTACAGCAGGCTAGTAAGATCTGTTACCTTCTTTGTTGTATGCTTTCAAGTCATTTCTGACTTATGGTGATCCAATCACAGGGTTCCAAGATCCCATGTGGATAATAAAATTTGTGGATGCTCAAGTCACATTATGTACAATGATGTAGTAAAATGGCATCCCTTATATAAAATGGCAAGATCGAAGTTTGCTTTCTGGAATTTCATTAATTAATTAATTTGGAATATTTTCAAGCCATGGTTATTTGAATCTGTGGATACAGAATCCACAGATATGGAGAGCCAGTTGTATTGTTCGAGTGCTTCCGTAGGTGGAACATCTGATATTTACTATGCCAGCATCAAAGAAAAATAATTCATGGTTATGGTTTGCTTTAAATACTGGTTTTTACCATATGAGGTTGTATTTAGACAATTCACTGTTTAAAATTGATTACTGCAGTCATTTTGGGAAGTTCACTGGATCTAAAAGCAACATAAATCTAGTTAGTTGTTTCATTTTCACTTTTTTTTTCCTTATGTAAAATGCAGAGATAGTTTGCACATACTACTCTGGAGAGTTCCTTCTTCATATTTTAAGCAATTCTTTAGAGTAGCTTTGTATTTTCTGTTGATAGTTTAGATTTTTCATAATTAATACTAAATGCTGTATGGCAATTGAAACTTTCCTATATTTGTTTTAAAGGCTCTGTGCTTGTGGTTATATGTTCAAGGAGGAGAAACATAGAGCCACAGAATAACTAACCATCAGCATTTAACCATATTTAGTTAAACTTGATGACTTGGAACACAACTGTGAAACTGGCTCTATTGATGTGAAAATAGCAAGGAAAGAATGTAGATGATTATGGGTGGATTGATCCTGATGCCACCAGTCAGTTGTGTATTTCCCTTCTTAACACATTTTCAGTGCTGAGGACAACTAGGCAATATGCTGGGAAATCATAAGAGGGTATTAATCCTGACTGAAAGCACCCTGTGTGCTTTCTTCAGTTTTATGCACTTAGGCTTATTTAGTGAGAGATAAGAAATTCAGATCTTTACAGCTTGTTGCACTAGTACAGATGCAAGGCTTTCTTTAATAGCAAGGCATTATCCATTTCCTTCTGGTCAAGTCAAATGTTATTTGCATCAAGCCAATGACCATTTCATTTTTAATAAATACAGCACATGCCAAGAAACAGCATAAAAGCATGCTAATACTGATACCAAAACAACCATATATTTAAAATGTTTTGTGTGGAGCTGCTTGCTTCTTAGAACTGGTGTTCCCATGTACACATTGGAATAAATCTAACATACACATGCACCTTGCATGAAAGAGTTACTTGTATGAACTCCACTTGTTTTTAATATTTTTTTCTGTGTTGACCAAATGCCAAATAACATTGCAGCATCAACAACACTGTTACACTGTGGTTATACATACTTTGTTAGGGACCAGGTTTGATTACTACAATGTTCTGGGCATGGTTCTGTCTTTAAAAAGAGTACAGAAATTTCATCTGAGTGGCTGTTAAGAAAAATTTTTAGGAAGAACTTATTTTTCCCAGGACTTAACGAATGTCACTGCATTCCAGTTTTATGCACAATTCAAAGTGTGAGTTTTAGCATATAAAATTCTAAATAGTTTTAAATCCAGGTATCCAAAAGAGTGCTGTCTTCCATATGAGCATGGAATTTCTTCCCTTGGCAAACGGCAAAAATAAACAGAATGTTTAACAATTGAAATCTATTGCGTTTAACTTATAATGGTGTACTCTTTGTATTAGTTGTTGTCCAGTGTTTTAACTTGTCTTAAGTATTGTTAGTATTTAGTTGTTTTAACTGACCTTCAGAGCAGAAAGGCAAATGACATTCTTTTAAATTTAAAATGTAAATGTAATACACCTGAAGAATTTTAAAAAGAAACCCCTCGCAAACGTGAAAACAGGTGCAGTCAGGTTAGTCTCATACTACTTCATGTTTGGCACAATATCAAAACTGTGCACTTGCTAGGAGAAGGGCTTTGCACAGAGAGAAGGAAAAATGAGTTGCTGCCAATTTTTGAAGTGGTGTGTTGAATAGATAGCATGCTGTTAGAATTAGTGCTATGTCCATGATAGTTAAGCATGACCATCTGCATTAGCCAGTGTATTTATATACAAGAGGTTTTTGCGATGTTAACTGCCATCACCTCCTAATCCTGATTGTGGAACTAGGTGATTTTTCCTTCTTTTTGTTTGTTTGTTTGTTTGTTTGGGTTTTTTTGTCTACCTATCAGAACTTGACATCTCTGCAGATAAAAACATGACATAACATTTTTAGCCTCTTACAGATTGGGAATATTACTTTGAAAGTGCCAAGCATACAAATTAATTTATATTAGATACAAGATTTGAGTCCCATATTGAATTATAAACAGTAGTGTGTGTTGTTGGTTTTTTTTAAGATACATATCTATCCTGTGGAAATACTACTTGAAATACAATATATTTTTGTATTTTATAATGTGGAGATCTTACAGCCTTTTCGATTTTTTTTTAATCCTAGTGCATGTGCATGCATCAGGAGTACAGGTTCTGCTGGTCACAACGCTATGCTGTATTTCCTTGTTGCTTATTCTTATTCTATCTGTATATCCCCATATTGTATTTCCAAAGATTTGGTGTAGTGTTTGTTATTGATGTACAGTACATCTTTTCAAGACAACTAGGCTGCAGAACTATCTAACTTAATACTCTGTTACCTCCTGGTCAGTACACCAGTTGAAGTCAATCATTCTAGAAGTGTAATTCAAAGATGTTTTGTTTCTGGAAATAGAAAGGTGGTTGGTTATTTTAGAGCACTTAATTTGCTATTTATTTTGGCTTTGAATAAGCAATCATCAGATTATTGGAGTGTCTGAGGTGGCATATTTTCTACTTAAACTTTTCATCACTTTCACAGATGGGATTACTTTGCTAATCCAAAGATCCTGATAATTTATTATTCACAAATATAGGTTTCTGAATGTTACTGGTAATGGAAATGGCTGGATGACGCAGCTGCACTGGTTCTAATATATGTATCAGTGATGGATGTTCATAATTTCCCAGAAAAAAACATTTTTATATAATATATTTGATATATTTTTGCTTATGTCAGAATGGCAGTGACAAATAAAACCAAAAACAAATGGAAGTATTTAAAATTTGTGGATTAAAAATTCAGCCTTCTTAAATTTTTGCCCACTATCTTATAGAAGTGTTCTCTTGTATGGGACACAGTTGATGCTAGTCACAAGGAGATACCACAAAACAGACCTAAGAAAATATTACCTCCTTACATCAACTCTCCATACTTATATCATCAAGAGCATTCAACACTTTGTCTTTAAGCATTTGTACTTCCAAATATGTGTTCGGTTTTGCCACTGTTTGCCACTAATTTGGATTTATATTTATTTGCCTTTTTAATCAAATATATATGGCATGTACATTAACTTGGCATCTATTTCATATCTCTGACATAGTGGAAAGTGCCATCTATGCTGGAGGAATGAGAATAAAAATGGTTTATAGATAATGTTGAAGTCCTAAAAATAGAAATTATATCCATACTAACCCCATGTTCAGAGGCTTATTTTCCATCTGTTACTCCTTTCTGATACATAAGGCACATAGATAGTTTGCTAGTTTGCACAGAAATTCTTCTTAGTGTTTTCCCTAATGTCTCCATATTATCCCTTATTTCATGCTATTATCCATCACCTAAGTTGTTTTGCTGTTTTGGCCAATTTGAGGAACAAGCAGCAATAACAATAAGAAAAACAATAAGAACATAAGAAACCATCAACATTAGCAAAATAAAGAACTTCTTTTGTCTTTGCTGGATTTCTGTGGCATCAGGCTGATGGAATACACTTGTTTCCATGAAAGAAACTGAGAAAATGAAACCAGGACCAGGAATTGTAATTATGTGAGATACTGTACATAGTCTTATATAAAGTCTCCCTTTTATGTAGTGTTTAGAAATCATCGTGGGGCAGTACAGTGTGGTGTAGTGGTTTGAGCACAGGACAGTGATCCTGGAGACGAAGGTTCATTTCCTTGCTCAGTTAGGGAAACCCACTGAGTGGATAACCTCAGGCATGACACACGCTCTCAGCCCCAGAAAACCCCATGATAGGGTTGCCTTAGGGCAGCCATAAGTCAGAAACAACTTAAAAGGCACACAACAATGTTTTAAACTTTTTATTCACCATTCCAAAAGACAATATTCAACAATCTTAATTTTTTCAGGGGAGGGTGCTCAGGAAAGCAATGGGGGTTTTTCCCCTGAATTTTCTAGTTTTTTTCCCCTGACCATCCTATCTCTAATCAGACCACAGCATCACCCTTCTATTGTGTCCCTGAGTAAACTGATGCTTGTTTTTGCAGCAGAAGCCACTGTCCTCACTATCGTTATCTCTGCGAGCTGTTCAAATCACTCTGGTAATAGAGTTTTGTATTCCAAAAATTATGGCCTTATGGATAGAGCAGACCTCTCAGATTAAGTGGTTTATTTATTTATGGTGCGGAAAGCCCCTGGTGCATTCAAGACTACTGTGTCGGCACGCAGAGGGGATGAATGATTTTACTATCTCTCTCCAGTGCCATTCAATGTGTCTAACAGACAGTTGGCTGTTTTACAGTGCCACAGCAGCTGTTGAACTATTCTGGGTTGTGCCTGCTAACATATGGACTTTTATCTCATGGGAGAATTAAACTTTTAGAAACATTATTTCCTTTTCTTAGTTTGTTAAGAATGAAAAATAATTAAAACATCCTTTTTAATTTAAATTATTAGGTCATGTTTACTAACACACTTTTTGACTTCTGTAGCCTGAAGAACATTTCGAATGATTAGAGGAATGTGGACAAGAGTTGAAACTATTGTGACATCCACATAACAACATGTAAAATATAACATTCCAGATGCTAGCTACACAATCTGCCTTTCACAGTATATATAATTAGGCATGAGTGTGCCTAATTCTCTAATAGGAATAATAACATGCTTGGGAGTTTCCAGTCACATCATATATGCTGATGCGCTAGGGTTTGGTATATAATGGTTTGAATCCTGCAAAGCTAAGCACCCTCATGTCTAGGCAGGAATTTTGTAGTTTGTAGGGTTGAAGGGAATAGGTCTTCACTTATTGCAGGAAGAAGTTGTTGTCTGCCTTTTTGGAAACAGAATAAATTGACTGGATCCCAACTCATGGCGTGCTTATCAGTAAGGGTCCTTTCTGAATTAAAAGCTTTCCTTCTCCTGAGACTTTATTCTTCAGTCATTAGCTGGAAGCAAAATTAAAGCTGGACTTCCTCGGGGCATACTATGACCATATTTCCCATATATGGGAATGGGAGATATCCATTCTAATGCAAATATTCATAAGTATGTTTTCTTAGAATTCCCATGCAGTATAAAGTGTGCTTAGGATTCCAACTGTCTTTTAGGAAACTTTTTCTTTGATGCAGTTCAAAGAGTTTCTGTTGAAGGTAGCCCTGGATTAGTCATTTTTTTCAGAGCTAGTTTCCTACAATCTATTTGCATTACTGAAATTGATCCTTTAATTTGTAATTTACTTTTTGAGCTCGGACCAGTCCTTAAATAAACGTACTTGGGTTTTTTTGAAATACTTTTCTTGTGCACATTCTCAAGGTCAATTTGAAGAGTTTGCTGTCCATAACATTTCTGATCTAAAAAGCTTCTTTAGGCCATCACTGTTCTAAACTTTACTGTGTGATTTAACACAGCTCATTTAAGCAGATTACAAAGTCTATATTTGTCAGTGCAGTACAGATCTTTAACTGTCAGTTTATACTATTACTTCTTTAAGTCTATCAAATAATGTTTCTAAAACATCTAAACTGTCAGATAGTAATTATTTACATAACAGATGTTATCAGTAAATTGTCCATTAACATTGATATCATCACTTGAATCATCAAGTGCTTCTTTAAAGATGTTCTCAGAGTAAAAATTAAGAAGCAATCATGAGACTATCCCTTGTTTTATTCTTCTTCCTATTTATATCATTTGATCTTTAGGTTTCGCTATAGTATTTGTTCCCAGTTGTTTACTATAATTACATCAGTTCTAAAGAAAACAGAAAACAAGTCAACTGAAGTTCAGAACCAAAAAAATCTTATTCTTCTTGAATCTTCTTGGGGCAAATGGCATGTACTAAATACTCCTCTTCATTTTACAGTTCAACTGGACTTTTCTATTTTCTTCTTTCTTCTGCCCTAGCCACAGTGTTCTAGTTGTGTACATAGCAGGCAAAAAAAGAGTAAATACAAAGTTGTCAGTCAAGGAATGAAGCAGAAAGTGGCTACATGCTTTCTCAATGCTATGTAACTTTTAAGGAAATAGGAGCCATCTCTAAATGAGAACTAGCAACGCTTGTTACTAATAGTAAGGCTGCAGTCCTACACCCATTTACATAGGAGTAAGTCCCCTTGATGAATTCAGTCGGGTCAGACTTCTGTATAGGATTGAACCTTTACTGTGATTAAATTATTTCCTGTGAATATTATTAGAGAGTCAATAAAATGTAGATGAAAAAAGAGAAGTTAAGTAAAACTACTTTTATTTTTGATAGTCTACACATGGCTATTTGGCTCAAGTTCCTTAAGTAATTATATACGTTTCATATTGCAAATACTCAAAATAATAGTGGAAGTAAACTGCCACCATCTGAAGTATACTGATTATGTATTGCATAAGTCATTGCAGCCAAGTACTGGTATAAAATTCAACAAACAATGTTGGCAATATGAAAAGCAGCTGCAGACATTCCTCTTTGTCTAATTGGCTTCATTTAAACAATAGAATGTATTGCTCATAAAAGTATTGCTTGAAATTATCATATTATGAAAGTATATCACTTCAATTTAGAATTATCTAACTTGCTTGGAATTATAAAGGACAGTTCTTTGTATGTTTCATTAATTAATCAGTTGACATATTACTGCTGTTAAATTTAACTTCTAAAACATATGAAATTGACTTCACAATTTAAATGATATCAGCTTTATTTTTAGAAGCATATAGTTCTGTAAATTGTGTAATATCTCGAATATGAAATATTCTAAATTTCCCCAAAGGTACATTTTATGCAAACAAATCCAAGTTAAATTACAAGTTGTATAATCGTAGAAATCTTAATTAGAAATCATTAATCTCTTATGGTTCCAATCCAGTTATGGATATGTCAGAAGTGAACTATTTAGTACCTTTCAAAATCTTAAGTGCTCAGTTTCATTCATTGTTTAATTTCTTTTCTAAATTTCCTATGCATGTTGATGTTTTTATATATTTTCATTTTTCAGTTTTAGATATTTTGTGTTAACTCAGGTAATAGTGCAGTATTAATATTCACATCTGTTGTTTGGAAAGGGGCTGGGATATTGCAGAAGTCACTCTGTGCCAGAGGAGAGAAGCTCTGTTGGGACTGAGATCCCTCTTGCAACAGTGAAAGGATCTGCACCTGCAAATCTGCCACATCATCAATTTTGCTGCTGGCAGTAGGCACCAGTAGATCTGAAATGGGGCATTCTAGGAGTAGGGTGAGGACCACTTTGGATCAACAGGGTCTAAATACTTCCATTCCTCCATGAGGCTCCATGATTGAACCCAAAGCTAAACAAGCCCGAGGCTAGGGGAGATATTTTCCTCCTGTTGAAATTGGTATAAGAGAAAATAAATGAACCAGGATCATCCAGAAGTAAAATTGGGAACTGCTTGTGTATCAGCAGGGCTTAGGATCTAGCACTGACTCTGCAGTGGAATGTCCTGTTACATCCTGTTAGTATTGTTCAGCCAACTCGTATAGTTTTGTGTGCTCACAAATAATTTGGCAATTTATCTGGACTGTTAGTTGACTTTGGTGCCATTGAAACCAGTGGGACAATGTAGTCATAAGGTGAGTTCAGCTGATTTTGTTGGAAATAAATTGCTCTAGTTTAATATGGATCCAATCTGTATGCCTAGGAACTCAATGCTGCTTGTCTAGTCTAGATGTACTGGAAGGCTACAAAGATCTAACATATACCCCACAGTGGGAGCACCAGCATATATACACATACATAGCATGCGTGATCGTTGATGGGTTAGGCTGGCTCCATCTCTTTTGAGTTTCTAGTGGGCAGCTAAAATACTACTGTTCGGCATGGCTTTCAGTGTTTGAAATTGCTCTAACTGTTTTAAATTGTATTTTAGGACTCTTTTTTGGGCTGCTTTTAAAAGTTTAGACAGCATTTTAAAATGTTTTAGCTTTGTGCTGTTTTAATTGCTTTTGTTAGTTCATTGTATCTGGATCCCCTGTGGGTTGGGAAGCACTATAGAAATATTGTAAGTAAGTAAGTAAGTAAGTAAATAAATAAATCTTATTAAGCAAAGGAAAAAGGAAGCAGATCTGTTCCATCAGTTCTCTGGTTACACCAGATGCCTTTTCTTCAGCTTTCATTTAGCAGTAGACATTTCTGTAGACTACATCAGAAGATGAGATGAAAAGTACAGTTACTCCATTGGTTCTGGTGAGACCTGTTTGGATCTTCTTCTTATTGAACAAGTAACAAACAAGCATCATAGATTCTCATTATAAGACCTCTGTACTGCTAACATATGGTGACAGAGTTCCTTTTTCACCCTTTTCTGTCTGCAACCTTTTTTTCCGTTTGTGTCATACCTTTAAAATTGTAATCCTTCAGGGAAGGAATTGCCTCATTTTTTGTGGGGTTTTCTTGTTTTGTTTTTTTAAGAAAAATGATCTGTAAAGCTTGTTTGGGATAAAAGCTGGGTAAAACTGCTTTAAATGAACAATTAAGCATTGGCTTTGAAAATTGTATATAAGAGTGTTTGGCAGAAAGTAAATTCCTAAGAAGGGTCATATGAAGTTGTGATTGGATGAGTTCTACGCTTCCAAATCCATTACTTTTCTTAGACATGGCAAGAGATGTGTATGGACCACATTTTTATTTGATTGAGCAGTCTTGTGTCTTCTTCTGTTCCCTCTCCACCCAAGTTCAAATAAGATAATGAATGTGTGTGTGTGCGTATGCAGTAATCCCTCCACATTTTCTGGTGTTAGGGGCACAGGACCCCCATGAAAGTGAAAAAGCATGAATAACTCTAGGCCCTCTCAAACCATGTTTAACACAAAAAAAGTATGATAACCATCTTCAACCCATCATGGATTACTTTGAGGCACCAGAGTTCCTTCCCAAGGCAGAAGTGGCTGGCTGGTGGGGCTTACTGCCACCTGCACTGCTGCCCCACACCATTTTTTAGTAGGGACTTACAAGCCTTGTTTGCAATTTCTCAGTCTCACGAGGCTTGCAGTCCCTATTAAAAATGACATAGGGAGGCAGCAGAGGTGACAATAAATAATCTGTGAATAATCAATTCCACAAAACTGAAACTCGCAAATGTGGAGGGCTGACTGTATATATGTATGTGTGTGTATGAATGACCCAGCCAAACCAGGGCTACTCCCACATCATTGCTGTAACACCCAGTTTCACAGGCTTTTACATCCTACCACTTGGCTCCATCACAATGTGTCCAAGGTGGGCACTCCAGGAGAATTTTATTGCCCTGTACATCAGAAGTCATAAGAGGCTATGTGAAAAGGAGTAGTCATCTCTCACACCCATGCCAAAAACAATACATACAGTGTCCATGGTGGTAACCTTTATATGCAGTGACTGCAAAAGCTATCAAAATGAATTGCCTGTTGTTATAGTCTCTTGAGTTGCAATTTAGCAATTGTTATCAAAGACCTTCAAATTTCACAAGCACATTTTTTATGCTTATAATGCTTATTCACTATCAAAAAATACAAATGCTGTGAGATATTCTGGCTGCTTGCTCTATAAGACAGATTGAATTTTCCTTAGTTTATTTTATAACGGGAAAGTGCTATTCTGTAACTACTTTGTAAAGGGCTCAGAAAAAACTTAGTGGATTAATGAAGTCCTTTTAGTGACCTTCAAATAAGTTTTTGGCTTGTGTTCCAAATGAACATAAGCTCTTTTTTTTAAATCTTTGAAACACTGATCTGCTTTCTGCATCATAACTGAAATGAATATAGTTCCAAACACATTAGAGGATGGGCTGGGTTAACTGTGTGTCATAAATCACTTTCCTTCTTTCCAAAGGTTTAGCAAGGACAGACAGCAGGGTAGCATCTTCCTACTTAGTCTTGATTTGGTGGCAAGGGTCTACTCTTAATTTTAATTAAAACTAAAACTGTCGTCTGTTGTTTTTCAGTGCTGCCAAGCTTCTGGACAAGAATATATTTACTGTCAGCACCCCAAATCCACTGCTTCCTTCTCCTGCAAGTCTTCAGCTTGCTCAATTGCAAGCCCAGCTTACTCTACACAGGCTAAAATTGGCTCAGACAGCAGTCACCAACAACACAGCAGCTGCGACTGTCCTGAATCAAGTTCTTTCGAAAGTGGCCATGTCTCAGCCACTGTTCAACCAATTAAGACACCCTTCCGTGCTTAACACCTCCCAGGGACATGCTGGAGGGGTTACCAGCCCTAGATTTCCACCTGGTGGATTACATTTTCCAACACAGAACCCTACTTTGGCAGCGCCAACTGGAACCTTGGGACCTGTAGGTAACCTTCAAAATCAGAACCCAAATACTGTGGTCATAAATCCTTTTGGGGGTGTAATATCTCAGACAGCTGGGCAACAGGCTATAGTCATGGGTCTGAATAAGGCTGGCTTCTCCTCTGCTACAGGTGGATTTTATGACTATCGTAAACAAGTATTTCCTTCTGATGCTGAACAGTGTGGCCAGCATGGCTTTGCAACCAGTGGGTCTCATTCAGTTCCAACATCCTCTGGAAGTGGAACATATGATGGTCATTTTGGTAAACATGACAACCAACTAGGATTTCAGAAAGAGTTTTATGGAGCCACTTCTAAAGGACAACATACAACTGGTATACAGCCTTTGACTTTTTCTGGTGACTCTCATAATTCTCAACAGATTATAACTCAAAAGAGTGAAGCAGGCTCTGTAATTCATGAAACAGAAGCAAATAATCAGTGGGAAAATCCCTCTACTTTCTCTAACCAAAATAAACCTGACATCGTGCCCAGTGCCAGCATGTGGCCATCAACAAGTGTCCCATATGAAATACGCAATGATCTCTACAACCCTGAAGAACCAACGCCTGACTCAAAATTTAGTGCTGGTACTCCACTTGTTTTCAGCAGAGCCAAGAGCAGTAAACAGAATTTCAGTAGCTCACGAATGAGACAGCAGCAGGAACCAGTTACATCTGATTTGCCAGTGAGACCTCTTCAGTCTCACGAGCTAAATGATTTTAATTGTTTAGCCCCTCTTTGCTTTCCCCACATTTGTACCTTATGTGATAAGAAGATCTTTGATATAAAGGTAGGTCAGAGATACATTTCAACCGGTTTCTGGTATTTGGAAGTATGCTTCAGTAAATGGAATAATTCCTGATACAAATTGTTTCAGTACCAGACCCCTATTATGTTTGTTTACTTCAAGTTTTTCTATTACCTATAGCATTATATGGTTTCTGAAAACTGACCAGTTTCTGAGAATTGTCTTGGCTTCCTTCCTTTTTAGTAGGGATGCTATTGGACAGATTATATCAGTAGAATACTGCCAATTTTTTTTAAAGAAATTTGGCCAGCAACACTTGTGCGAAAAATTTAATGTGACTCCCAGAAGCAACACAGAACCGATAAAGGCAGCAGCTCAAAATCTTGAACTGCAATACTAACCATATTCCATTTGTTTCGCACTGAAATCCGTATGTCTTACTTCCAGATAGGTGAGCAAAGGGCAAATTCTGTCAAATGTACACAGAGTATATTTTTGGGAGATACAATGATCTAATTCTGAAAGATTTTTGAGATTAGGACAGTAGTCTTTTAAAGCTATATCAGCCTTTGAAATGCAAGCAAGCATTAAATCAGGAAATGGCCTTTGATTTTGCATTCTATTTGCAATACTAAAATATTTTGCAATACTAAAATATTGCTACTAAAATATATATTCATGAAAAAGTGCTCTAATTGCATTGTCACTGATAAAGTCATATGTAGCATAATTCCCTGCAGCCATCTAATTGAGTTCCATTTATATGAAATCCTGATCCTTGTATATAATTTGACAGGCATTTGAAAAGTGACGTTTTTTCTGTATAAGCAAGTGTTAATATTACAGGTTTAATTATATTTCCTGTGATGGAAAATTGTCAGTTGCATGCTGCTTGTATTCTTAAGTGCAACACTGATAAAAGAAACCTGTACCACAAGTTCTGCAGTTCCTTATCTTGCCAGAGTACTGTTGTAATCATTGGCCTTTGGTACCACTTCCCCATTCCCAGCTGTTATGCACTTGAGGCCTGGTTCAAATTTATAAGTGAAAGAAGAAGGTAAGCAAAAAGCTTATTTCTCTGGAAAGCACAACATAAGGTTTAACATGAGAAAAGATGACTATAACAGTGAGTTGAAATATTACCTTGTTCTAGCAGGTTGGCTATCCATATGTTGTTGAACTCCAACTCCCACCTCTCTAGCCAGTCTAGCTAATGGCAAAGTATGATGGGGGTAGTAGTTTATCATCATCAGGAATGCTAAGAGAAATGTTGGTAACTGAACAAAGTTTCTTTTTTTTAAATATGAGTGTTTAACTTTAGTAAGCACTTGAGGGAAGTAAAATTATGGTAGATTTAGCGGAGGGTCCTAGCATTTTCTCTAGAGTAAACAAAACAAAAATATTGCAGGTAAGAAATTTCCTGTGATAGAACTTTGCCATATTTGTATTTTTAAGTTATAGACATAATACCCAAGACATTGCATTCCTGCACTGAACAGCACTGTGGGCACCATGCAGATGTGGTTCCTTGCTTCATACTGAGGATCCCAAAAATGTCCAGTCTTCCTGTCATGCTCCGCCAGTGGCTATTGAGTCTACTTCTCCTAGCCACAGTGGCATCGTTAGAGGGAGCACAGTGGAATAGTTGGAAGGTTTCTGGACTTGAACTGTGGCTAAGCTCTGTTGAGGGCCTTGGGTTTGAGTGTTGGCATATTAAGCTACACGACTGGAGAATTCAGGTAGATTAGGTCTGCATAATTTGTCAAACTAATTATTAGTCATCCATTTTCCTGACTGTAAGATGTTTCTGAATACAAAATCTTCGTAGACATCAGATCAGTATGGAATCTTAAAAATAAAGGGATGCATCTAATCTCTTACACACAGCTACTCTGTTTATTTGCATCTGCGGTTTCTACTATTTTATATTTTTCTCAACATTTTCATCTAGGACTGGGATCAGCACATTAAAGGAAATCTTCACATGCAGAAATGCATGGCTTTGTCTGAAAAGTGAGTTATTGATTTTTGACACACATTTATGAATATGATGTGACTAAGGTTAATAATTTTTTAAAAGTTGCCTTTAATGTGTAAAATATCATAAGATAAGGCACATGGGAGTAACGAGGTATATAGATACTAAGCAAAACTATCCTGAATTAGTTATGGCATCTCTTGCTATTACTTTGCCATTCCAACTCATTTGACTCTTTGTTGCTTAGGGGATGGAGTTCTTCAGAAAGCTACAGGCAAACCAGTAGTGAAAATACTGCTATGCATCATTTAACGAAGCCTCTGACAAAAAAGCTCCCTTTATTCCCCCAGTTCCCATTTTCTTCCTTGTCCTCTATCGAGCTAGAAGTTTTTTGTTTAGCAGCATCAGCACTGGGAGGATGGTGAATGAGGACAAGAGAAACACACACTTCCATTGTCAATTCACAGCAGCATGTCTGAAATAAAGGGATTCTGCTTTAGCTGATCCTGCTGTAGCTGTGTGTGAAGGTAAACAGCAGTTGCCTCAGAATCCCTCATTAAGTGTGCATGAATAGCAAAATAGGAACAGAATGGGGAAGCAAATAAACTTGGCTCATCAGCTAGTCCCAATGTGTTAAAGAATAATAGATCTATATATCTGATCACCATAAGAAACTGTAAGAGAAGTGGAGGCTAGTGAAAGAAAAAACCATTCCTGGATACATTTTGGGAAAAGCCTTCAACTGACCTCTAAAAGGTTCAAAATGATTTTGTTGCTGACACAGGGCTTACCTGACCTGATTGTTGCATTTCACATGTGTATATTGTTAGTTTCAAATAAAATGTTACTTAAACATGTTGAACTGCTTGTGTGTGTGTGTGTGCATGCGTGCGTGCATGCATGTGCATGTATTTGTAGTAACTTATCCCTATTCTTTCCATGTTATTGCTCCTTCTGCTACCAAATTTTCTGCTTTAAGAAATAATATTCAGGAACACATATACTTCAGTAACTCAGATTTCTGCTATCTTAGTACCCAATCCTAACACAGTACTGATGTAAGGCCTCTAAAATAACGGAACATCATGATTTCTAATAGTGAACTGCTGTGTTTGCTGGGCTTTCACTAGCTTAAACTTCTTAAAGTCAGTGCAGTAAACCTTAACAATATCTGGTAATTGAATATTTACGCTATGAGTAATCCAGTTTTTCCTATAGTGTTTCTGAATTTCACATTTTTTTTCTTTTTCAGCACTGATGTTAGGTGCATGTTAAGTTCAGCAGAAGGAATGTTGCACTCCTCTTCTCCAAATAACACATCTGTATTTCATCTTTCTGGTACTGAAGGTAAATTATAATGCATACACAAAAAATATATATAATTTGTGTGCAATTGTAGCAAGCAGATATCTTTCATTGCACATGGCTACATATTAATAGCATAAGCTAATGGCTACTTATTAATAGGCTTATGCTGAAAATTAAAGAAGTTTGATGAAAATTAGAAGTATTTTAAAATGTCCTTAGAATATTTATGATAGCAAAGAACAAAGATAGTGTGTATGTGTGTGTGTGTGTGTTTGTGTTCTACCCCCACCCCAACAAATCCTTCTTTAATAAGCTAGATCACCTGCTCGGGAAGTCTCATATCATGCAAATTTCCTGGTTGTTAAAACAAAGGGGAATTCTCTACAGACCATTCAAAGGTATCCTGTTGCACCTTTGAGACTGAGGGAAAGATGGTATCTTAAGCTTTCATAGATTCAATCTACTTTACCTGAAAGCTTATAGAATCATAGAATCATAGAGACGTGAGTTGGAAGAGACCACAGGGGCCATCCAGTCCAACCCTCTGCCATGCAGGAACACTCTCAAAGCACTCCCGACAGATGGCCATCCAGCCTCTGCTTAAAAACCTCCAAAGAAGGAGATTCCACCGCACTCTGAAGCAGCATATTCCACTGCCAGACAGCCCTGACCATCAGGAAGTTCTTCCTGAGGTTCAGGTAGAATCTCCTTTCCTGCAGCTTGAATCCATTGCTCCTTGTCCTGGTCTCTGGAGCAGCAGAAAACAAGCCCTCTCCTTCCTCTACATGGCATCCCTTCAAATATTTAAACATGGCTATCACGCCCCCTCTTAACCTTCTCCTCTGCAGACTAAACATACCCAGCTCTCTAAGTCTATCCTCATAGGGCATGGCTTCCAGGCCCCTCACCATTTTGGTCGCCCTCCTCTGGACTTGCTCCAGCTTGACCATGACCTTCTTGAATTGGGGTGCCCAGAACTGGACACAGTATTCAAGATGAGGTCTAACCAAAGCAGAGTAGAGTGGTAGCAGTACCTCTCTTGATCTAGACATCATACTCCTATTGATGCAGCTGAGAATTGCATTGGCTTTCTTGGCTGCCGCATCACACTGCTGACTCATGTTCAGCTTGTGATCTATTAAGACTCCTAGATCACTTTCACACGTATTGCTATCCAGCCACGTGTCCCCCATCCTATATTTCTGTATTCCATTTTTTCTACCTAAGTGTAGGACCTTACACTTCTCTCTGTTGAATTTCATTTTGTTAGCCATGGCCCAGCAATCCAATCTGTCCAGGTCATTTTGAATTTTGATCCTGTCCTCTGGTGTATTAGCAACCCCTTCCAATTTGGTGTCATCTGCAAATTTGATGAGCATGCCCTCTATTCCTTCATCCAAGTCGTTGTTGAAGATATTAAACAGCACTGGGCCCAGGACAGAACCCTGTGGCACCCCACTATTCTCTTCTCTCCAGGATGAAAAGCAGCCATTCGTGATCACCCTTTGGGTTCGGTCAGTTAACCAATTACAAATCCAACTAACAGTAGCCCTGTCCAGCCCGCTATGCTATCAACTTCTTTCTCTCAGTCTTGTTTCTCTCAGTTTCAAGATCCCCTTGCATACTGATCCAGACTAACCTGGCTAAATCTTTAATCTCTAAAGACTAATCAGAGTTGCCAGATTCTAAATCATTTTAATGAATCTAAACCTTTTTTGAATTAAAAGTGGGTCTAGTTGTATTTGTATGATTGCTGCCTTATTTGACGGCTTGTAATCTGTTGGCTGATACTGCTTTCCTACCACTGGGTTAGTTTTGTGTGCTGTTTGTCTTTTTGTGCTGTTTCCGTTTTAATATTGTTGATCTTCTCTTGCTGTGTTTTGGTTTATATATGTATTTATTTATTTATATTTATATTTAAGCACTTATTTGCTACTCTGGAAGGTTTTAAATTTGAAAAGAGGTTAAAAGCCTTTAGGTAAATAAATAAAATCAGGATTCTGACATTTGGGAAAACTGAATCTTGGAGTGTGGTGAAGTCTCCTTCTTTGGAGGTTTTTAGGCAGAGGCTGGATGGCCATCTGTCGGGAGTGCTTTGACGTGTGTTCTTGCATTGCAGGGGGTTGAACTAGATGGTCCCTGTGGTCTCTTCCAACTCTGATTCTATGATTCTGTGAGTCAGTCCATCTAACATAATGGCTGTTTGCTGTTTTCAGGATCCTGAAAATGGCAAAAAGGGCAACTCAAGGGCATTCCACTGTGTGATAATGCAGTAAATTCCTTGCAGCATCAGTATAGGACAGGGACAGGGATGCTTCCTTTGAAAAAGAGAACAATTTCGTTCACATTTTTCCAGACTTGGTGTGGTCTATAATGGGTCCTTGTACCAAGAGTGGGTTTTGGACCATTAAAGGTCACTCACTCCTGATTTCAGGGCAGAACCTTGGTAGCTCTTGGCCCTACATGATAACATAAAGACTTAATTGGATTGACTTGTGCTGTCCCTAGAAGTTCTTCCAACTCTTGTACTATGTGTATTTGTCTGAACGACTGTTTGTGATCAGGCGAGCAACAGCCTGCCATATGTGCTCTGCTCCTTGCTGTTACATCCTGCTTTGGTTACCATTTTTCAGACTGTTTTGCCCAGGCCTTGATCAGCACTGATTGAGCAAAAAAATCTAATCTTTGTATATATGCTGATTGGATTTGAGCTAGCGGAGACTAACTAGGGAAGTGTTCATAGGGACATAGAGTTCTTAAAATAAGATAGTTATGTTGTAGGGCAGGGTGTAAATATTTTAAATTTAAAAAAAAAACACAGAGAAGTTCAAGGAAAATATCTGCCAGGATTCAGAAGCTGTGAAACTTCTGCTTTATCTCAGCATATCTCAGCATAACACTTCAGCATGTAGAGCTGAAAAGCATGCAGCCTGTATAGCTAAAAACATGCAGGTGATGAAGCAACCTTATCCTCTTTGAGAAACGGTTACAACATTTGGGTTGCTTTAGTTAGAAAAAATATATAATTAAATGAGAGATATGAAAATGGATCATAAAATTACAAATTATGATTGTTATACTGCAAGATTTTCTCCTTCTTTCATAATAGTAGACTCTGGTATCATTCAGTAGAGTTAAATGGTGTAGATGGGTTGTTTGCCAGCTTAGAAGGGGATTAAACAAATTCATGGAGGATAAGGCTAGTACTCATGATGGACTAAGATGTACTTGTTAGTTGATCCAGAAGTGTTTATCATGCTCAACTGAGCATGACAACTAGTGATGTCTGGGCTCTGTGGAACTTTTCTATTCCTCCAGAAAAGTGCAGGCCACCATGTCTGTAATTAGAGAAAGGATGAACTTATTCCTTAGTAAATATGAAAGAGTTATTTGTTTACTTTTTATTTTCTTGTTTGTTTATTTTTGCTCTGAACAGAAGATAGAAAGATGCTGCTTATTTTTAAAAGACCTTCAGTTTTTATACATCCGCAGTTTGCACATAGCTACCTTTTTAACTGAATGTGTGCCATTCTTTTAGATTACTCTTTAAATGCTGGGTCAGCATATAATTCTGCGTTTGGCCAGACATGTTCTGCATTCTCTTCTGTAGCACCTGGAGTAAATGTGAGTATATCACATAGTATATTGTTCTGTTGAAGTACAGTTCAGCATTCAAGGCTCAGTAAATATCAAGGTTTGCTCTGATAGTGCTTAAGCAATTTAATGAAATTTCATTGGACAACTGACAATATTTCTTATTAAGATTCTGTACTACATTTTTTTAATTTAAGTTTTTTAAGTTAGGGCCACAACCATACAACATCCTGTATAAATGATTGCTCTATACTTTAATGATATGTGGAAAACAGTTGCCAGAGTGCAGAAGTGTAATTCAATTTGGGACCTCTGTCCCTGTCAGAAGCAGTAATTAGGTCCTTCCTTCTACAGTTCTCCCATATACCCTTAAAACCTGCCCTAGGGTACTGGGAAACCATCTAGAGCTGTATTCAAAGACCTAGCTGTAGCCGTCCATTTCAACATTAAAAAAATAAAAAGGAGGCCTGTAACATATTTGAAACAAACTGAGATAAAGCCATTTCTAGTATAAGCTTTCATGGACTCCAGCCCACTTCAGATGCAAATTAGGGATTCTTTTCTATCTCTTCATTTGCAGCAGGTTTTTGTCATCCTAGGAGACTGCAGCAGAGGTGGAAAGAAAGTTTCAGTTGGCATCAGATACTGAAGTACACCATTGGATCTTGGTTGTAATAGTGATTCTTTGTGTGTTACTGCACTCACAATTGTTTTACCTAAGAGATTCACAAAATGAATTGTCTATTCATAACTCTTTCCCCCTTCCTAATCTGAAAGACCTGAAAGCTTTTGGAATTTGAGGTCTTCCTAAGTGTTACACACTGGGAGGAGGTGGGAGGAGATGTGGAAAGACTGGGGAAAGGAAAGTGAAGAAAAATTCTTAAGGATAGCAATACCACCTGCCCAAGTTAGATATTTGTAGATACCCCTTTTCTCTCTTTGTAGTAATCCCAAAATTAAGTCATTCCTTTTCCCAGGGACTTGGGAGGAAGGAGGTATTCCCTCTCCCCACCAGCCATCTTCCAAACCATCCTGCCAGTTTTTCCCAGTCCTTATATGCAAGTGGGTATGGTTAACAGAGGGCAGGGAAGTAAAAGTTCTTTTTTATTGAAGTAACTTGGCAAAAGCAAAAATGAATTAGAAATAATCATGCTAAGAAAAGCGCTTTAAAATTTTGCTATTCCATGAAAAACATATATTGATATCTCCTTACTGATAGTAGTGTAAATAAACATCACTTCCACTAAAAATGAACTCAGGTGATGAATGTGAATTGGATTAGAACCCAATGGACGATGTCAGGGCCTCGGGTGTGGCCGCGCCGGCAGGTGCCGTGGAGGCCGACACCGCGGTTTCCGAGGAGGAGGAGGAGGTGGGTCCGGGCCCTCCGGGGGCTGCTGCAGACGCCGATCCCGGCGGGGGTCTCCCCGGCGTGACGGAGGCCGCCGCCGCGGATCGTCCCGGCGTTGCGGAGGCCGCCGGCCTGGCTCCCGTGCCACTGGGCTGGAGCAGGCAGGCCCCAGGCCTGATCCCGGGGCACCGCCTACTCACGAGGCTGCCTCGGTAGAGGCTGAGGCTGCTGCCCTGCCGCCGACGTTCCAGCGGCGGTGGCGGCTCAAGGAGGCCAGCCGCCGATCCCGGCGGCTACAGGAGAAACACCTGGGGGCGGGGAGCTCCCAGCTGTAGCACAGCTGTGAGCCCAGCCGCGTGCTTGGGCCGGATGGGCCGCTGCCCGGCTTAGAGGCCTTTTTAGGCAGACGCGGGGCTGGGAGAGGCACGGAGCAACAACCGTCGGCTTTCCGCGCATCTGTCACCCGTGCCCTGTTCCAGTCCGGCCCGCGTCTGTGTCCTGCCGCCCGGCTCTTCCAAGACCCTTCCCCGCGTTAAGGTGAAGTAACCACTTTGTGTTTCGGGTGAGGCAACCCGCCGTTATTTTCTGTGGAAGCCTGCTGTCAAGGCAAACCTTAGTTCAAATCGCCGGTGCACTGCAGCACCTCTGTTATAGACTGTAATAAACACTGCTTGTGACCAACACCGGACCGGCTCCTCCTTGACCTCGGCCCGCGCTGACAGACAGCAGTGAGAAATAAGAGGGAAATAGCTACATGATCAGAGAATCCTTGAGGATTAATCAAACTACAATAAAAACAACCCTAAAAGGACATTCTGCCTTCCTGAAAAATCGGGCAATCATAACTGAGTATGTTCAACATACTCAACATAATGTCCATTGGAAGATTAAAACAGAAAATAGAAAACAAGCAGGAAACGGGAATAGTTGAGTGAAACCCAGAACAGGAGGCAATAATATATTACAATATCTTGTTGCAAATGCTGCTTAGGATCATAGGAAGGTAACTTATATTGTGTCTTGTCCATTGGTCCATCCATCCCAGTATTGCCAACTCTTCAACTTTATCGTGAGTAGTCCCCATCTAGAACAGGCTGCACACCAGTTAGAAGAAAGCTATCTACCAATGGAACCTCACCCTCACTGTTGCCTGGATATCAAAAATTGCTTAAAGAACCACTTTAAAACAAAAGAACAAAGAAAAATGATCTTTAGTTTGATTTAGAAACACTTCCTTTGAGAAATGTACAGACTCAAAATATGGTGTTGCTATTTGCTGCTGTGAATTCCTATCACTGTTGTGCAGACGACATGCAGAGTAAATGTTACAGTCGGCATACATACAGTGCCAAGTGGCTCAGTCACTGACTTGTGATAAATATTTAGCATAGAGGATAGAGAGACTTAAAGGCCACTCTGTCCTATTGAACAAGGTGTTTATAGTTACCAAATCTATCTGAATATAATTTGAACGCTGTATGGAAAACTGGGATATCTGAAAAATAAAATGAATAATTATGTTTAAGGAAGAAATCCTAGTAAGTAGTGTTGAGCTAGGAAGGCAAAGTGAGATTTTCTTTAACATTTGTATTAATATTTAGAACAGATATAAGTGATTTGAAATTCATGTTTCTGAGTGGTGGGTGTTCTGTATCTAAATTTGTTGTTAATAATTTCAGCTGCCAGAAAAGAAGTGTACACCAGGTCGTGTAGTGCACATTTGTAATCTTCCTGAAGGAAGCTGTACAGAAAATGATGTCATCAATCTAGGACTTCCCTTTGGAAAAGTTACCAATTATATCCTTATGAAATCAACTAATCAGGTATTATTCTTTTTATTGTTGGTTATAATAAAAATGTACATATTTGATATTGTTTTGAAAACATATTGTGTATTAATGATATAGTGATTATTCCAAAAGTGTCTATACATTGTTATCTTAGTCCTTTAAAAATAATGATTTTATTTTTAAATAAAACTGAATTGAGTATATGTAAACTCAGTGCCTGTTTTAAGACATCATATTTTAAATTTCCTATGTATTTTACAGAAACTTTGTCAACTTTGTTATTATTACACAAAGTAGAATATAGTCTCATGGCCTGAACTCAGACTATGCTAAAGTGGGATTCATGATAAAGTTTTTTTAAAAAAATCTCTCCAAAGTCTTTTCATATGTCAGTGTTGAGACAACAAAGAAATAATCACATAGGAGATAAGCCTCCAAAGGACAGTTTTCTCTCTGGAGAACATTCTTGCTTAGGTTGCACTCTGAAAATCATGACTAAGCTAAATAACTTTTTTTTTTCTGAAGAGAAAATCTCCATCCAGTTTCTTTCCTGCTTTCATAGGAAAAAATGACCTTTGGGAAGTAATTATGTTGCAGAATTAGTAAGTGAGAAAATTATTACCAATTCCCACTGAAAGGATGTTTTTATATTGAGTATTCAGTGGCTCAGAGGTCAACATACACTTTTCTCCCCTCTTCGTTTGATAGCTTTAACTCTGCACATTGTGATTTGAGAGAGCAGAAGTGATTTTTGTGGCTTCCCACACTAAGCAAAAGAGGGCTTCTTTGTCCAATCTTGGCAGCTGAACTTACGTAGCCTATCAGTGTAGAACAGGTGTGAGCAACTGTGGAAGCCTGGGGGGTGTTATTAGCCCCCAAGACATTTTAGCAGCCTCAACCCCCACTGCACCTACTCCCACAAAAATATCATCATCATCATCATTATTTTGCCTCAGTCCTCCCCATCCAGGACACGTTTTGGGCTTTCTAGGGCCCCCTAGAGTGCATTTGGGAGCATTTTGAGGAAAAGAAGGTTTTGAAAATTTTTTGAAAGTTTTCATTTTATTCAGGGGGGAGGTTCAAGATGGCTCCAAACATGGTGGAAATGCCATCCACACACCCCAAAATTATTTCTTCTGTACTTTGGAGCAAAGATGCTTGGGGGCCACAAAAATGTCCGTGGGAATTGCATGCTTTTGCATGCACAGTCAGTTTGTCTACTCCCTCTGTAGAAGCATGTTCAGGCTAGCCCACTATACTCTATTTGTTTGCATCTCCCATTCTGGAAATTGAGAGGAAAGTTGTTAATGCCCTCTTCTGTAATACCCTGCTGGCTCCTGATAGCTAAAATAATTTGCAAAAATTTTCTTAATCGTGCAAGCTCAAAAATATGGTTTAATCCAGAACATCTTATATCCTCTCTCAGTTCTCTTAATTCAGCTACTCTTTAAATTTGCAAATTGTGTTCATATTCTCCTAAAAGTTTGGTATTAGGATGAAGCTCCTACAACTAAGAAAGAACAATTTACATATATTTGCATGGATAATATAAAGATGTCTGTCTTCCACTAGGAAGAATGAACATTTATATTCTAGTGAATTTTCCATTTCTTCTGAATATAGCTTATAATTAAACTGCAATAATTAATGGTTAGCTGTAATTCTGCTAGTAGTTGCATACCCAATTCTATAAAAATCACTTGAAATATTCCAGGGCTCACTGTATTTTCTTCCTGTAAGCTAAAAAATCAAGTCTGAAATGCACAAGCAGGTGTTGCTTTTGTACCTTTTGTAATTAAAAACAAGGTAAAATTTTTAGCACTCTTAGTTTTTTGTTTTATTGCATGATAATTGGCATCCACCAGATTTCCTTATTTTATGTTACAATTGCACATATTAGTATGCTATCTTCTTCTACAACTAAAATTATGCCAGAGTATATTCAGATAATCAGAGTACTCTACTTAAAAAAATATTTCAGTGTGAGAGTATTTTACATGTCATTTTTAAAATCTTTACCTTAAATATTAAATTACCATTTTATCATATTTTTCTTTTTTTAACTAATGATCTGAGGTAAGAGAACTACAAACTATTTCTTTATAATAATAGGCTTTTCTAGAAATGGCATACACTGAGGCAGCTCAGGCTATGGTACAGTACTACAAAGAGAAACCTGCAATGATAAATGATGAAAAATTACTCATAAGGATGTCTAAAAGATACAGAGAACTTCAACTAAAGGTAAAACACTTGTTTCTGTCTTCCTGTGAATCTGTAGTTTGGCCCACGTGTGTGTGTGTTTCAGATAAAGCTTCAGAAGCGTTTTGCTGTTATTTCTTGCAACAACTACATATTTACTGATACTCACATGTTTTTCTTGGGAAGGTCTGTTTTCTGCTTAGATGAGCAAAGCATTAAGAATTACAAACAAGCAAACAAAGCCCTATGATTGATCTCATAAATGCCATCACCATTATGTTTTCACTTCTTTACAAACTTTCTTTCACCCAGTTAATTTTGAGAGGCGTTATACACTTTCATTTTCCCATATAATTGTCAACAAGACTGATCTTTGTGACAAACTTCTGTGAAGATCAGGTTAAACTATTCCCGAAAAAAACTTCATATTTTCTGTTGATCATGTATTTAAAAGGTCCAGGCCTGATTGTTATGGCAAAATTTGCTTTTATGTACACAGTGATAAAGCAAACCACTACAATGGATAAGGTAAACAAACAGAATCTTAACCCAGGTAAAACTGAGATGTTGATAATAAGAATCCAGTTGAACTATAGGTGGTGGCTTGATTGTGTCACGTTGGAATCATGGCACCTGTAAAAGATCAGGTATGCAGTTTAGTACTATTCTTAGATATTGGTCTCTTTCTGAAAGCCTGTGTGCTTTCAGAAGGAGAGCAATATCCTTCTGAAAGCACATGGCATGTACTATTGTGTTTATAGTGATTGTGGTATATTCTATTGTGTTTATAATGATTGTGTTTTCATTGATGTGATTGTGTATTGATTGTGTTACATTTTTCAATCTGTATGCATTATTAGCCAATTGGAGTGCTCATTGTATTGAAAAGATAGGATTTAATTACTTAATTAATTAGTGACCAGAAGTTTCCCACCTTGGAAGAAAGTGATTTGACTGCTTATTTGCTTAACAGCAAAACAGGAATAATACCTGACCTGTAAGATTTTGTTGCTTGTGCCTTCAAGTCATTTCCAACTTATGACAATCCTACGGTGAACCTATCATGGGATTTTCTGGGGCAGAGAGTGTATGATGTGCCCAAGATCACCCGTGGATTTCCATGGCTGAGCAGGGAATCAAACCCTGGTCTCCAAAGTCCATACTCCAATGCTGTAACCACTACAGCACATTGGTTCTCAAGATAGGTATATATGTAGCTTTAAAGAAACTAAAATGTCATGTGTTATACAAATTTGTGGTTACATTACATATTAAATTGAATTTTTTTTAAAAAATAATAATTGCGCAACATATTCATTGCTCTCCTGAAATTTCCAGACATTTTTTGTTTTGCTTATTAAATATGTACTTTCAGGCTGGTCAAGTATGAATGACTCTATATGGGTCCTGCCTCTGAAAAGTGTTTATAAATTTCATCAACTTGCAATTACTAGTGTGCAGGGAGAGCATAATGCCTATTCAAGTTCCACAAATATTGCTTATATTTCTGGGGCCAAATGGAAGTACTTGTTCAGATCTTCATAATCCTTAATGATTTAGGTTTGGAATACTTTGGAATACTTTGGGGAACATCTCTGAGTGATTTCTGAGTGATCAGACAACAGACAATTATTGAAGTAACTCTCCCTGTTCCTAATGAGGCCAGATTTTGCCACAGTAACACATACTCAAGTTACTTTCAGATTGAATCACTGCAACATGATCCACAGTGGGCTACCTTCTTTTGATGCTTTAAAATGTAATCACCAGACATTTGAATTGTGCTCAAGAATAGATGATAACAAGTGCAGATATTGCAAAAAAAAAAAAAAGTGATATAATAAGATTTCAAAGACAAGAATCCATCAGTATCCTTACAGCTGTATTCTGTACAGACTAAAGCTTCCCCGATAAGGTGCTTCCCCAGATGTTTTGAACATTCATATCGGCTGCAGCTTGTATAGCCAGTAGCCAGGAATGATGAGAATTGTAATTTGAGAAATGTAGAGGCCATTAGGTTAGTGAAAGGTAGGCCCAGGTTACCAGTGGAACCTTTCCATGTCATCCTGCTTGCTCCTTAATATCAAAAGGAAGACCTTTCTCTGTTTCCCATAGATGGTGGATTATATTTGAATGGGACAACAGAGGACAAGGTGCTGATTATGGAATGCCCTGCAAATGCAGCATTTTTCATAAATTGATGGAAGTATTTTGTATCAGCAGTCTATTCTTGCATATGGCAGATGTTTTATGTTTTATCTGCTGGTGCTTTCTTCTTGGTTCATAGTTTTATTTTTATTTTTAATTTAATTTTAATTTTTAAATGTAATCTATTCTTACTAGTGCTTTTGCTCTAGAATTGCAAAAATAAATTAATCGGGCCTTTATGTGCCCAAATACACATTGTTGTTCTTCAAGAGATAGACCAGTACTCCATCCCCACCTTTCATACATGCACTCAAGGAAGCACAGCTTCCACCTTCCCAACTCAATTTCTTTTGGCCACTATAACAGTAGTACTACAAGTTTTCACTTTGTTTTTGCCTACTTAGGCAAAATAATAGAACAAACTCTTTCTCTGTTTTCCCCTTCTCTTTTATTCTTTTATTGCAAGTTAATTCTATCAGACTATATTGAGCTTCTGGTGGATTCTTTGATTCTTATTTGATTCTTCATGTCTCAAAGCATTTTTCTTGCCTCTTAAAATGGCCGTGGCTCTGAAGGTAGTTCCATCTCTGAAGTGGTCTTCTGTGAAAGCAAATTCCTTCCCACTGATGGGCAGAATTTGTGCCTTTTGTGCTTGAGGGAAGGATCTCTCGTTGAGTTCTGACTGTGCTGGTGGGGTTTTCAGAGTATCCATATCTCCTTGTTTAACTGTCAGGGGCATGTTGATTGCAACACAGTGCAAATGGGCAAGTCATCCATTGATGTGCCATCCTGTACAAGTGGACAGGTCACTTTTTGTGTGTGTTTCCTCAAGTCCCATCGTTCATGGGGTCAAGATCAAGCAAGACCATGCAGATTATATGCTGCCTATCCATGGTGGCCAATAGAGCCTTGGCTGTACAGTCTGGGTGTCCTCTCCTATCACAACTATTGACAAATGTTGAATAAGATGGACTTTCTTTCTTAGGACAAGGACAACCTTCTGTGCATCATCCTCAAGATGGCAGCCTGGTCTGTTTATTCCATAGTGGGTGCCTGGAGAAATTATAGCAGAAGCTGTATGTAGATGGCCTGCAAATAATTTTGTATCTGATATCCTTATGTTTCTGTTCTCCTTTAGTTTGTTTCCTTATCTAAGGTTTGCCTTGCAGCTGTTTCTGTTTTCATGTCCTTCAGGGAAGGAAAAAATCACTGCTTTCTCATCTGTTATTTTATGAAAAAGCTCCATAGGTTTCATCCCTCTCCTAGTTGGGAACTTTCTGTTGTTCTTGCACAGTTAATGGCATAGCCTTCCAGAGTTTTGGCATCTTGCAGCCTGAGTGTTCTGACCTTTAAGGCTCCTTTTCTTGTGGCTCTTACTCCCAGGCAGAGGTTTTGTAAACTATGTATTCTGACACTCCTTACCTGACCTTACATAGAGACGAATCAGTCCTCTCCTCCCATGTTTCTTTCTGTCAAAGGTGTTTTAGCTTTTTCACATTAAATAAGCTTTCCTGTCATTGGTGTTCTTTGCCAAGGCCTCTTCACAGCTGAAAAGTTCTTTACATACTTTTGACATTCAGTGTGCTTTACTCCTTTGTGTAGAAAGAACTAAAAGCTTCATGCAGATTCTTAAGCTGTTCCCTCTATTATGAGGGCCCCAAGAAGGAACTCCTGGTATCTCCACCAGAGATCTGGCTCCTCCATTTGATGCTTGCCCATTCAGGTGACTGCACAGAGATCATAAAGAGGAAAAACAAGTCCTTCAAGTGGTAAACTCTGCAGTTACACAATCAACCTACCTGTCCCACTGCAGTTTAGTATTGCTTAGTCACTTAGTGCTTCCTTGTGTAAGCCACTGCATGTGGACTCTTAAGTACAGAGTGGGGAATCAGATGGGATCTGACACCTTCAGAGTGTTCAGCCAATTTTGAAGAACTGTGGTTACAGCTAAGTAACTAGTTTCTGTTCACTTTGCTATTCAGTAAATGCAGAGTATCATGTAGGTCATCAGTCTACCATTTTAGGAAGTGCAGTTACCATTTTAGAGCCAAAAGTGAGTGACAATTTAGAAGACTGATTCTATAATCCTTTTCTCCAGTAATAACACTACCTCTTCCAGTGGGGTTTTTAAAAAATCTCTTGGTCCAGTTGGGATAGAACTATAGAGGTGTGATTATCTTGCACACAAGCCTTTTGTTTGTGGAATATGTGTGTGAGAGAGTGCCTTCAAGTCATCTTTTGATTTATGGTGAGCCGATGAATTTCATAGAGTTTTCTTAGGCATGGAATCGTTAGGTGGTTTTGCCAGTTCATTCCTGTAATATAGCCTATAGCGCATGGTATTCCTGGCAATCTCCAATCCATGTACCCTGCTTAGCTTTCAAGAACTGACAGTACGTGGTGCCTTTGAGGCATTTAGGCCCTCCTTGCGGAATATACTTATATTGCCATCACGGAGCTGATCTGATGTCTTCTAAGATTTTTCTATATTTAGATAGTGTAGTTTTTGATTCTGACTTCTCACTGACATCCCACCCCCATGGCCAGCAACAACTTCTCTCACTTGATATTATTAGATAAGTTGTAACTATGAATAGCAATAGCAATAGCATTTATTTCTATACCGCCTATCAACTAGTGTTATCTAAGCGGTTTACAATGTATTTTAGCTAATTGCTAATTGCCCCCAACAAGCTTGGTACTCATTTTACCGACCTGCGAAAGGATGGAAGGCTGAGTCAACCTTGGAGCCTGGCAGGATCGAACTCACAACCTTGTGGTTGCAGTACTGGCATTTAACCACTGCGCCACCAGGGCTCTATGCCAATTTAAATATACAGATATTCCAATCTACTGTTTTAAGGCTGTTAATGAAGAATTATTTTTCTGTTTTGTGAGTGTACATGCAAATACTAGAAAATACTAGGTACAATGGGCATATTACATCTATGTTGTATGGCTTTCAGAATGTAAAATGTATTGCAAAACATGAAATCTTTATTCTCTAACATCTATGCTGATTTTTTTTAAAAAAATAGATTCTGCAATTTGAGTATATACAGAGCCATAATTATTTTCTTATTCAACAATATTCTAGATATAAACCTAAATAAAATTATTTTCTTGTTTTGTATTATTTTAATGTTCAACATGCTGACTCATAACATTCTACACACATAGTGCAATTAAAGCATTGGAAATATTCTTTGTCATGTCAGTGTCTCACTTTAAAGAGCTTTGAAATGTTTGTTTCACTTCCATTGAATAAGTGTATTTTTATTTGGCTTAGAAACCAGGTAAGAATGTGGCAGCAATAATCCAGGATATTCACTCTCAAAGAGAACGAGACATGTTGCGGGAAGCAGACAGGTACGATATATTATTATCACCACCACTACTACCCTTCGTTTTTGTGGCGTATGTTGAAAGGAATCTGAGGCAGAAAAAAGAAATGCTAATCATACTGGAAAATTTAAGAAGAAGCTGCATAGTTTGGGGGGGGAAAGTAAGCAAACAAGACACATGACTTCAGGTCTAAGGTTGGCACTATGGTTTGAAATATTTATTTTTGTTAGATCAACAAAGAGTTTTATAAATAGCTTGTTTACTATAGTTAAAAAAATGCGTGCTGGAGTACTTGCATTTTTTACCACCTCTACTCATGTTCATGTTGAGTCGTTCTTTTTTTTGCTTATAGTATAACTTTGACTGGAAAAAATGTGGGGATACTTATTATTACTATATTGACACAGTTTTTCAGCAGCTCATGGTATTTCTGGATACAAATGGGAAAACATGAAAGCTATTGCATTCCTTTACAGACAAGCTGGTTTATTTAAAAATGTTTATAAGCTATATTCAACTCTTCCTTGCCGCTACAGGTATGGACCAGAAAGGCCTCGGTCTCGCAGTCCCATAAGCCGCTCGCTTTCTCCAAGATCACACACTCCAAGCTTTACTTCCTGTAGTTCTCCCCGTAGTCCACTGAGCACAAACAGGGCAGACTGGGGGAATGGAAGAGATACGTGGGAACAGTCTTCTTTTTCTCGAAGGGAAGAGGAGAGAGAAGTGTTGCCCTGGAGAGAGAATGGGGAAGATAAAAGAGACAGGACTGACTCATGGGTGCATGAGAGAAAACAACATTATTTACGCCATCTGGACAAACTAGACTTAGAAGAGCGTGTTGAAGGAACCAGAGGGCACAGAGAAAAATATTTTAGAGGGTGTTCACCTAATTCAAAGGGGACTCATAATTTGCCTGGACATAAGATCAGAGAAGAAGACTACTATAGAAAACCATCTAGGCAAAAATCAGACAAATGTCAAAAACAGACACTGGATACAACCTCAAAATATAAGAGAAAGGAAGAGACAAAACTGAGAGAGCACAAGCATTCTCACTCTGAAGACACAGCTAAGGAAGCAGCAGCAGAGCAAAAGTCTAGCAAGATGTCTGACAATATCAAGCAAAAGCAAAGTGATAAGGAAAAGGTGAAAGATATTGATAAAAAATCAGAGGAAGAAGTATCTTGTGCAGCTGAAAAAGTTAGTATGAAACAAGGAAAAGAAAGTGAGAATGAGGTAATGAGTAATTTTAACTTACTGTTGGCAGTACATATATCATGAAACCTATTTTAATTTGTCAGTTAAAGGGTACAGAAAATAGTCTCTCACCTCATACTACAATGTAGCCTCTAAAATGAAGAAGAGAATGCACTCATTTTTCTCATTTCAGGCCAGTGAATCCTAACTTTTATTTGTGTAAATTAAGAATGAAAAATTCTACAGAGCCTTTTAATAACAGACATTAACAATTTCTGGTTTGCATTTCATGAAGACTTCTGTCCTCAAAGTTATTACCTTTGTCCTTCCAGTTAACTCATAGAAAGGACTTCTATAATCCCGTTTTTTCCTTGAACAGTAATCGCTGCATCAGAAATAGAAATCCTCTTCATTTTCAAAGTAGTTTGTCCTACAGTTTGGCAGTTTTTGGCTTGTGCTTATAAAATAGATTTTGCAGTTGTTTGAATGCTGCCCAGTCTTTCTAAAATCTTCAGAAGTTGACAGTTCCTTGATAAGATAATAGCAAGTGTCACTCATTCATAAGGCAGGGGCAAAAAATGGAACAGTTAGTTCGGTTTGTTACTAGCTCTGAATTTCTGGGTTGAAAATTGACAAAGTTCAGGCTTGCACATGAGGCTGGTTGTGTGTAGTGCTGGTTGAGTGGTGTGTGTTACAAGGAATGGCATGTCATAAGAAGAGTCCCCAGAGTAATGTTTCTTTAAAGAAAGCCACCCAATTTATGTTAGTTTTTTTTATCAGTAACGAATGAATTGATAAATGTATGTGTTGTACTCAGCTTAAAAATGATAGAAAAAAATAAAACATACAGTTTTCCTAAATCATGAAGAAAGAGCAAATGATACAGCTCAATATTTGATTCACTGTCATGTATGTGTATCAGTCAAATTGTGAAAGTGGGAGGAATGGGGCTCACATCATGATGGAGGAATATAATGTGAGTTCACTTTTTATACTACATCTGTCTTCACCCATAGACAATCTCTGTCTTAGGTTGAAAATAAAGATTTTCATATGGAGAACAGCCCTTTCCCTACAAATAAGCAGATGAAAGAAACAGAAGACTCTGTAGAAAACTCAAGGAAAGAGAAGGTGAGTTGTACACTTTAGTGGAATGATCTCCAATGTAGAATTTATTAGAAAATATCCTGGGACACTTATTTGACAAGGAACTTAAAATTATTTATAGTCAAATAAGTTAATATGAAAATTTGAAAAATTTTGAAGACTGAAGTAACAGTAAAAGCATTTCAAGAGACATAGGTTGTTCTTGGTCACGATGAAGGAGGGTGGGCAGGAAAGAATTAAGCCTTCTCCAGTCAGTGGCAGCAGGTGGCTTCAGTGTCAGTGACTCTGTTGCAGGATTTGGTCTGAATTTTAAGGGAGCTATTGA
Organism: Iguana delicatissima; assembly: GCA_948472985.1. Classification (NCBI taxonomy): domain Eukaryota; kingdom Metazoa; phylum Chordata; class Lepidosauria; order Squamata; family Iguanidae; genus Iguana; species Iguana delicatissima. The sequence continues at coordinate 836,284 of CAOKZL010001194.1, read as the reverse complement.
AGATGCTGAACCATGTGGTCCATATACTCCTTGTCCATGGGGGCCACTAACCAGCACTGTCTCATTGAAGACAGGGCCAGGAAGTTTGGTTCATTTTTGAGGAGGAGTCTCCTTTCGTACTCAGTGTTTCTGATTCTGCTTTCAAGAAGAGTTAAGTTTCTTCATTGCTGTTTGAGAATGTATCCAGATTTTTTTTTACTTTTCCTGTAGGATTTTTCTTCTCCTTCCCTCTCTCCTATTTTCCTCTAAGAAGGAAAGAGAATTGGGGAGGTGCAGGCTCTAGACTGGAACATACCAGACCTGCTGTTCCAGTGGTCACCTCACTCTCTCTTTTCACAAACATCATGATTCCTCCTTTTCCTCCCAACTGAAAGGACAGGAAGGAATGGAACAGTTTACACATTGCTATCAAGACTTTTACAATTGCACTGCATTTCCCTCCTCAGCTGTCTGACAACAGTCCCAAGGAAGAGAGACTAGTAAGGCACTGTGCCTTCCAGAAGATTCTTCCTCAGCACTAGTAAAAGTCTGCTTGGAACATCTGACATTGAGATTATACTGAATGCATGCTGTCCCCTGTCACTTCTTTTATGGCAAGACACAAATTCTCTGGGTAGAAATCATAGTGATGGTCCTTTTCTAGACCAGCAGACCATTAGGGTCAAATCTAATAGAACTCATGATACCATTTCCTTCCTAATTTTATTTGGGCCCTGTCTACCATTTGATTCAACTTGTTGCTGCTTTTATACCTGGAAATTCATGGCAACAACTGTTAAACTGAGGAATTGAAGGGACAGTAATTAACACCATTCTTGCCTCCTATGATTCCTCTCCTTCAAGGATTTACGATGTGACATGGAAAGTCATCTGAAGGAGCAAAGAATCCAGCCTACTTCTGCCTCTGTTCCAGACATCTTAACCTTTCTCTGAGATAGTTTGGCCAAGGGTTCAGCACGCAGTTCTTTTAAAAGATGGCACTACACTTGATAACATTTTAGGTGGATAATTTAATCCATTATTGTCTTGTCATATCTTTCTCACATCAAAACGTTTTATTAAGAGTACATCTCTTATCTACCATCTATTCACAGACTCCAACTTGGAACTTTTCCTGGGAAATGAAATCTCTCAGGGGACCTTCTGAATTTCTGAAGACTGTCCCTTGTTGACAACTTATCTAGAAAATTATGTTATTGTTCATGCTTATTTTTACCATAAAGATATGAAACCATATTTTTGTTTCTTAGAATGCAAATTGCTGAAATATGACATTATCAGCTGAAGAGTTGTACACCATGTTCTTGAATTTCAGCTACTGCCCAGTACAGGTTTTTCCTTTAACAGACAAAAAACAGCTGGGATAAAAATTGTCCCAACAAATGTACTGCACTTGCATAAATTACTTTTTGGGGGGGTGGACAGGGAATGAGTAATGAGAGCCACTTCAGAAATGTTCCACATTGTGTGAGCAAGTATTTCCATGTTATGAGTATTTAGGCATTGTGGAATATCCTTGATTTTACACCCACAAACACTCCTATAGAGATAGGGCATTTTTATACCCTTTGTCCTTTCTGCAGACATCAAAATGGAACTCATAAACTACCAATAAACCATATATCACCAATAGTATACAGATTATAGTTTGAAATTCTCAGCTATAGGGCATAGGGATCAGGATGTTTAACTTCTTAAGGTTCATAATGAACAACTTGAATTGGACTTGGAAGCAAATACAATGAATGTGTTTGACAGTGAAATATTACACCACTTTAAAAGGATGTTTCTTAAAGTCTTCAGGAGATACTAAATTATCCCATCATGACCTTTGCTTCCTTGGATACCTCCTCTGAGTCTTTTTTTAGTTGTTGTCTGTATATATAGATTGCGTTAAATACTTGGCACTGACAATTAAAAATGGGATATCCTTGAAAAAACTACACATATTTGTAAACTATATCCAGACACATAGTTTTGACTGTTTGAAATAGAAGCAAAACAAAAATATTTGATGTGAAAATTTTACTGAAATGATATGAATATGGAGAATATGTAAACTAACCATTAAATGTTCTTGATTAATTAAATAACTGAAAAGCTAGTCTGACAGTAGAGCTCTGAAGAGACATAGACCAATGTCCTTGGATGTTTTCCAGCATCATATCTTTAGGGTCATGAGCTGATCATCAGATGTGAAAGCTATCAGTATCTGTAGAAGCAAGAAACTGATCTCCTGAAGGTATCTGCCCTCAGTGCCTTTCTAGGACACTAAAAAGGAATTGATCAAACAGGAGCTAAACAAATAGGCTGAGCTTTTATTAGTTTGTTTGTAATATTTCAACCTAGTCTTTTAGCTTTCCTGTTGCTAGGCCAGATAACAAACGTACAAATAATTAATAAGAGTAAAATCAAGTAGTCAAACAGCAATAAAGCAGCAGAACAAAACAGTGTTATATTTTATACATATATTGGCATTTTACAATCAAATATGGACAATGTACATTTTAACAGAAGTAAATGTTTTAAGAAAGATGTTCATCTGTTTGGTATCATAATATTATTCAGGGTAATAAAATTCAAATGGATAACAGTTAGGTATCATCGTCATCATCATCATCGTTTACTGATTAGTCAGCTGACCATATCAACAATAAAAATATAATACATAATACAAAAATACAGATATAAAAATTACATACAAATGGACTCAGCTCATATAAAATTAACTAAAATAATTAAAACATATAAACTTAAACTTAATAAATAGTGAGTTTGATATAAGAAGTAAAATACATGGTAAACAAGAAAGATAAAATAACAAGTATAAAAATTCAGTTCTCAGTTAGGTATTAATTAGTCATGATTCCTAACCTTTTGCTAGTCCGTGTTAGGGATACATAGTGCAAGGAAAGAGCTGAAAATTAAAAATTTGTTTGTCATCATTGAATGGGCTTCATGCTATTGCCCAGACTATAGGAAGTAAAAGTGAATTGCATCAGATCCTTAGATGGTTATTGACTACTTACTGACTAGCTCAAGGCATATCACACCAAGAAACAGTTGCTTACATTGGCAGTTATCTAATAAGTCTTTAAAAACAGTAATTTGTAACATATTAGGCAGGTGGGTCAGTACATACTGGAGTAGAATACCAAAACTGCCATAAAGTACACTTCCATACCATTTCAATGTCTGTTTTAAAACAAACAAGAATTTATTTTTTCCTTTGAAAAAAGACATCTCCATTAGTTCAGAATAAAGTTGCAGGATTGCTAATTAGAACCGGGGGTTATGAGTACATTGTGTTGGCTTTATGCCCTACTTCTAGCCCAATTCTGAGTGCTGTTTCTGAGTTCTAAAATTATTCACAGCTATTGAGCAAGCTGCCCAAAGACTTGCATGTCATGTAGATATCTACCAGACTTTAATAAAATAATAATCCGAAGCTCTTGTTTGAGTATGGCAGGTAATCAGCAGAGGGAGGGAATGTTTTCAGTGATGGTCTCATCTGTGACATATTCCCCTAGATAGGCTTACTTGACTCTTTGATGTCATTTCTACATCTGGCAAAGAAGTATCTTTTCCCCTAGGCATTTAAATTTAATTTAATCCTGAGTTTTATTTTTCTTACTGGTTTTATGGTGCTTCCATTTTTATTGCAAATGCTTGTTTCATTATGAATGTTAGTTTTTATTTACAGTTCAAGTGCTTTTTACATTGCATTTTGTTCAAATTTTCTATCCCTGGTATAAATACATACATGTATTAATTAATTGTAAAGTGTTTGGATCCTGTTGTTTTTAGTGGAATTGTATCACATAAAACTATGTAAAAGTGTTATGTCTCAAGGTTTCTCTATAAAAAAATCCTTTCTAAATATAGTGTGGTTTGATCCTACTTAGTAAACCAGACTTATCCAAATTTGGATGGAAACTTCCACTGATGCAGAAGTAGAGATCAGCAAATCTGTCAAGTTTTCTTTTGTCCTGTTTGGCAGTTTTTCACCGTCTAGTTCATTTTATCTTATTTTTCATTAATTGGCAAATGCTGTTTCTAAAAGTCTGCCTGAAATGTATTACATTTTTCGTGTGTATATCCCCAAAACACACATTTTGTATGCATTTTTATCCCATAGTATATATTATTTTGTTGGCAATTTTTCTTTGTGTTTGGGAGAAAATGTACTTTTTTTTTCAGAAAGTGTGCCATTTTAGTCTGTTTGACTATAAAAAGGAGACATGGGGCACCTTAAAAGATAACTCATTTACTTCAGCATAAGCTTTCATGGACAACAACATTGAAAAGCTTTGCTGAAAAATACTATAAGATTCCTTTTTTATTTTTATCTGTATCTCTCTCTCAGGGGAACTTGACTGCAGGATTTAAGAAAGTATAGATTTCAGAGTGCAGGCTAGGAAGTGGAAATCAAGCAAGTTCCCATAAACATGTGAATCCAACAAAATTCATCTTCATTCCTATTCAAAAGTGAAAGCAATAGTTTCCAGCCTCCTGTTCTTGTGGGCAAAGAAGACTTGGCAGGAAGACCCGCCATGATATATTCTCATAATAGCAAATCATGAGTTACCACTTCTGAACCAAGCCAGTGATAATATCAATTTCTTGACAATTTTTTCAGTGAAATGCAAATCTTTGTTACAGGATTGGGAGAGTGGAAGTGAGATGGAAGCAGAGACGTGGTTTCCAGCTAATATGGAAGAGCTGGTAACTGTAGATGAAGTGGGAGAAGATGACCTTATCATGGAACCTGATATAACTGAACTCGAAGAAATAGTAACAGTAGGTCAGAAAGACCAAGAATGTCCTATAATGAGTGCTTTAGCTACCACATTGGAAGTAAAGAATGAACACAGCATATTAAATGGAAGCGAAGACAAATCCAAAGAAATGGAACCAGCATTAGTGTCAGAAGAGAGAAAAATGGAAAATTTAAGTGGCTCTGAAAGTGATAATGCACCTATTAAAGCAGCGTATCTAAATGTGGACACTGAGCAGAAGCCACATGAATCACATGAAGGCGTATCTCCCGACTGCTGCAACAAAGAAATAAAAATAAATGAAAACACTGATAGCAATTTGAAGCAGGAGGAGCAGTGTATTTCTTCTGGTCCTCCAAAAGAAGAGCTCTTCCAGCAGAATGACACTGTGATAGATGATTATCAAGCAGTGAAATCATTAGAAAGTGAGAGTGGAAAAGCTGTGGAGCTGCTGGCAAAAAACACCCAGGAAGAAACAAGCTTTGGAAATCAGGAACATCAAAGGATTCAAGGTAATCAGTATAGTTTTTTAGCTTTCTCTTGAAATCAGGTAGGTTTTATAAATCTTTTATCTATGCAACATACTTATAGTTTTATTATATATATATATATATAGAAAGAGAAACAATATACATTTCCAAAAGTATTATAAGTTTTGATGGCAGTATCCCAAAAGTGTCAAAATCCAGCTCTTAAAGGTTCTTATTTGTCAAGAAAATAAGGTCTGGATCTAGTGAACATTCTGGAAGAGATGCCTGTTATGGTTCCTTCTAGGTTTTATACAAGTTGTGTTGAATCTTTGGTGCGTTATGTAAAACAGTTAATAGAAAGTCATTTATGTTTAGTTGATTAAAAAAAACCTTAAAAAGTAATTATCTGTGAAATTATTTTGGAATTGCTAAATATTATTATATTTGCATGCTAGTGCATTTGCTTTGCTCCATTTTCATCCATACATTTCTATGGATCTGATATGGTAATGTTAGAAAATATTTAAATATTTTTGGGACAACCGGTTACTTTTAGCCATCCACCAGCATATTTCCCTAACCAGTGACTGAAGCTCAGATAGTAAGAATTCTGTTCATAGATTTTCAAGTCCACATAGCTTGCCTACCCCTAAAAAAATTGTGGATAACCTGGTGCACTGCAGGTGTCTTAGAGAAACACCTTCACTGGCTGCCAGTCCATTTGCAGGCAAAATTCAGAGAACTGGTTATGACCTATAAAGTCCTATGCATCTTAGACCCAGGCTATCTGAAAGAGCATCTCTCTCTTTGTACAAGCCTACTCAAGTTTTAATATTTTCGTGGGAGGGCCTCCTCTCAGTCCCACTACCCATCGCAGGTCTGGCTGGTAAGGACCCAGGAGAGCACTGCCTTGGTGGCTGCTCCAAGCCTTTGGAACCCACTCCCTAGTGAACCTCAGTCAGCCCCTCCCTGCAATACATTTTATTGGGCCAATCAAATATGCACAAAATATAGCACACAAGCTTTTGAAGTTCCAGTGGCTTCTTCATCAGGTAAAGGTGTTAGAAATCATACAGAAGAAGAAGAAAGATGAAGTTAAGGGTCACAGGCCTATATTTTGTCAAGGTGTTGTTTTTGTTATTGTCAGTTAACGTGGTTAGAGGGATATCAATACACACAGAGGTCACTCCTGCCTTCAGCTATGTGGGCACTGGGAGACAAAGAGTCATAAAATCCAGGTAATAAAATTTCAACTCCATTAGCAACAGAAAAAGTAACTTCCCTTGAGATCCAAGCTTGCATTTGTGTTAGTATTGTAAGCCATTTTGCATGTCACCAAACTGGTTTTATTCAATATATTCCTTTGCTTTCAAAGTAGACTGTACGTATCAAGAAATGAAAACTCCAAACTTCCCAGAAGTGGAATCAAAAAGATCGTATTTTTCACCATCATGGGAACAAGAAGATGTGTTTACAGAGCTCAGCATTCCCCTTGGTATGTGTGATGCAAGGGCCACTCATATAACACAATTTGTCTTGCAATATGAGGTCTTTTTCAGAAAATTCCTCAAGCTAAAGCTTTCTTCCATCAAGGCAGGATGACCAGATGAGGAGGAAAATGCCACTAGGGGAGGCTGATAGGGAATGAAATCCCTAATTCTCAGGTGTATTATAAATCTAGTCCAATCTCCAGAAAGAGATATAATTAAGATATAAATATTGGGGTTTTTTCCCCTCAACAATGATACTTCCTTCAAGAAATAATTTCACTTAGGGAAGAGAAAACTGACACACAAGAAGTTTCACTCAGGCTTTGCCAACAGCGGAAGGTCTTTGCACGGGGAGCCTTGGCAGCCTTATCTCTGTCCTAGATAAAAATGAATACAAGTCAAACTTTAAATAGTGTGAGAACCAGATATAGGTGAAAAATTTAATACAGAAACACCAGTAATAATAATGAAGCAAACTGGGAACCACGCAGGTCTCTAGATGTTGCTGAACTATAGCTCCCAGTATTACTCACCATTGCTTCTGATAGGTAGGATTGCTGGGAGTTTCACTTCAACAGCATATGGAGGAGTGCACAGTTGCTACCTTGTTTAAAATAACTAAATAGATTTTCCAGGTCCTGCCACTACTTTAACTCTGAATAATTATGAATAATATGGGGCAATGCATTAAAGGGTAGTGGTAGCATTGTATGTGTATGCGCCTTCAAGTCGCTTGTTGACTTATGGCAACCCCATGAAACCCCATTTCATAGGGCTTTCTTAGGCAAGGAATACTTAGAGATGGTTTTGCCAATTCATTATGCTTCGATAAATTCCTCTACTACTGAGATAATTACATTTCTTTCTTCTCTTTGGATATTTTTTAAATGAAGCTTTCTTCCTCCCTCCCCCCTTCATTGCCTTTTACATTTTTTGCGAAGGAGTGGAATTTGTTGTGCCTCGAACTGGCTTCTACTGCAAGCTTTGTGGACTTTTCTACACAAATGAAGAAGCAGCAAAGACACGTCATTGTAGAAGTACAGTTCACTACAGAAACCTTCAGGTAACAGATTCATGCTTTTAAAACTGATACCCACTGTGTGTTGGCTCATCATGTAGTGACATAGCATCTCCTCCTTTACTGCTTATGATAAAAGACCAAAACCATTCACATTGCCTGCATCCCAATCTGTTAGATTCTTTTTTTGCCACCTTTTCAATTCAAAGCAAGGTTTATTTAAAAGAGATAAAGATGACACAGTGTGTGCGTGCATGTTAGAATCAATCCTCAGCCCCACTGCTTATAGCCATTTCTTTTCTTTTGGATCTGCTGTTAAATTAAAACAGTCTACTACAGAACTGGGGGCAGGTGATAGGCATCTGAGCTAGGTACATCTTTAAAGGCCAGGTATGCAGGAAAATGACTAGGGAAGATTATGACACAAATGGTAGAGCAGGGGACAGGGGGAATCACCCTATCTACTCCCTGACCACTCTGCTTTTCCTAGAACTTGAAGAGTTTTGGCCTCCTAGGTAATGTTAAAAATTATTCCAATGTAACACACTCAAGATTGGCGAAAGCCTTGATGAAGGAAGCATGTGTGCCTGGCATCCATGAACTTGGAAATGTCCTTAACCAGAAAGGTGCCATGACAGACCTATAAGGCAGTGTTGATTGGGAGGGCATATGAATTCTGTATTGTACCCTGTAGACATTATTAGTATCAGCCCCTTAATCACTAGATGTTTGGTTCAGCATTGAACACCAGATACAAAACACCAGGGGTGGCTTTAAATGCGTAGATCTTAATGGTGGTATACCCATTTCACTTCTTGATGTCCACATTTTCCCATTTTGCTCTCTTAGTCTTTATATATATCTTTACAGTCAAAGTGTACAGTCAAAGTGACTAATGTTGAAAATGCAGTTTCTATATCCAATGAAATTTATAGAGGGATAAGACGCAGGCTGTTTCCAATACAAGATACAAATTCTTAAGATACTCAGATTTTACAAGGCATTATTGTCCAGTGTTGTGTGATAATGCTTTGAATGAGGTATATTTTGGACGATTTCCAAAATCTTACAGATTACTTGACAGAAAGAAGGCAAAAGACCTTCTGGAGGGCACGTGGAAATGGGCTTGCCTATAGAACTCCCGCCCCTGATTTTTCAGGGCTCACACCACAGTTTTACCACTTATGAAAATGCTGGCTGTTCAACACCACTGTATTTTTGCAGAGTTACAAATTAGCCCTTCTGTTAAATCTAGAGGTTAGTCAAGGCCAACGAGAAGCTAAAGAGCTTTGGTTAATTCCCTGGTTGCAGATTTCAAGTGTGGTTACACATAAAGTTGTTACAAATCAGTGAAGACAACCATCACTCACGCTTCGCTTCTCTGTAGAAAATGACATGCACACTGTAAGTTAATACAAAATGCTACAGACAGCACGGTAGTAAGTCACGCAAAACCTAAGTGAAAGTGGAGATGGTAACAGGTGAAAGGCTTGCCTTGAGGATTCTTTTTCTCCCTTTAGGCCAGCCACTAATCCAAAACCAAAGTTGTTTTATATAACTGGGAAAGTGTGCATTTGCTCATTAATGATCTATAGACAAGGTTAAGCCAATTGAAGTTTGTTCTTTGTTTTTTGTTTTGAAAGATAGGAAACCATTTGTGGACTTTTTGATCAATAAGAAATCTGACAATGCCATAATCTACGGCTATGGTTACTAATAAATCTAATAAGATCTGAAATGGTAGAATAATATATTTTGTCTTTTTTTTATTTTTTTGTCTTTCATTACAGTTTGGTTTGGGGGGGTTAGAGCCCTTTTGTGTTTCAGTAAGGTAGTGTTTTAATTTAATGTTTTAGTATTGTGTTTTAGTTTAATTTTAGGTTTTTTCCCCCTTTCTTTCTTTGCTTTCTGCTTTTTCAGAATGTATATTACTTTGATTGTGAATCAGATTGTTTATGTTAAAATTAACAAATAAATAATTTTTAAAACATCTATAGATATGAATGGTTTTAGTGAACTAAGCAACAGATGAATCTGTTTTTAATAGCGTGGAGTAACTGACCTTTTCCTGGCAGGGGTTCATTGGACAGTTTTCTTGTTCTCCCATCCCCCCCACTCCCTCTCTTTGTGTGGTCATATGGAATATAACTTTTAATTATGTGTACAGCTGTTCCGAGCTCCCACAGTAGCAAGCGCACTGCCCTGGCATAGCCTGTATAAGGCACTGATGTCACTTAGCAAGGAAGAGGGTGATGATACCTGAAAGATGATTTCATAATTTCTTTCATTCTTCCTTTTTTTTAAAAATGACTTCAACATGGAATGGAGGAGCTAGGGTTTGCTCAGAAATATACTAAGCATTTTTCCTGCAAGAATAATAGGACCAAAAAGAGATGGAGGGTATCAGGGTTGGAAGAAAAAAGTGATTTAAATTCACCTGCTCCTGTCAGTACCAAATATCATTACTGATACCTGTCTGATAGACATATTGGCCTTGATTGGTTGTCTTTCATCTGACAGATGCAATTTTCAAAATATCTCACTGCAACTGCACAGCTACAACTATCTCTCTAGTCTTGAATATTGGCCATTCCCAGTTTCCTGGTATATGTGTAGTATAGCATACATACACATTGCATTTGTGAATGTATGTATAAAACCTTCCATGTATATATATTGCATGTAGCAATTCTTAGACAAGCAATCTTACTCTGTCTTTTAAAGCTGATTATTAGCACTAAAAAGCCCCCCTTTTTTGTACTTGCATATATTATCTACATTTGTGGTCATGTCTCCAGATGACTCTCCCTCATCACCCCAACTGATGGTGGCTACAAAGCTCCACAGAGCAGGAAACCTGTGGCAGCTTTCTCACTCAGCTTTGCAAATGTTTGGCTAAACATGGTAACAGAGCCATCTTCAGACCTTTGGACTAAATGTGTGAAAGTCTACATTACTTCTAGGTACTCTGGGATGTTAGTGGGAGAGGTTCACTTGTATACTCATGTCTCTGTCCCCTGTTTTAGCCCTATGCATACTCAACAAGACTACACTGTCTTGCTACTTCTTTTTGATGCCTGAATCTACATCAGCTGGTTCACTCCAGAACTGGATTAGACAATATAATCTCATCTTGGCTTGCTCCAAATCAGTCTGATTTGGTCCAAGTATCAGTCTTCACCCAAATTGTTCCGTGGCCCTAACAAACATTCACTGACCACGACTCATCCCCAGTGGTTGCTAGTGGAATCAGCATTTGCCTTCTTTTTGTGTTGCTAGTGTTGCTTCCATTCTTCCTCTTCCTCTCATGATGGAGTCAAAAACCAGCAGCAGCAACTATTTTTTCTTTTGGTGCCAGAAGGATAATATGAGAGCATAAGCCAGAGATAAGGGAGAAAACCATGGTGCAGGAGCCTTGTGGTCCTTCTTCTGAATAGCTCTCTCAACTGTTCCTTAGTGATAAAAGGGAACGGCACTGGTTGTAAGCAAGGAGCAATCAGATGTGGTTCAAAATGATAGTATCCAGTCAGCATTTGTTGGCGCATAAGCCCTGTCAAATGTCCAGCCATATTGATTGTTAATTCTGGGCCTGAATCACATCTGTGTTTCTTCTCTTTTTGAAAGCTATTCATGCATGTTCCTTTCTTTGGAGTAACATAAATATTTGTGGCAATGGCATGAAAATATGAAATACTATGTTGTGGACAATTTTAAATCATTGTAAAATATTTTGTCTCAGATGTTACTCTTGTGTCTCTTGTTCACCACAGAAGTACCTGTCACAGCTGGCAGAAGAGAATCTGAAGATGAGTGAAAAAGAAAGCAGTTTGACACAAGAAGATATTGGAATTGTCCCTCATTTTGAGGAGAAAAAGCTATGATTTTGATTTTAAGTGAACATACAGTGATTTTTTTTCTTATTCTGATGATGCACCTTTACTTTGCACTCTGGTGAAAGAGGGAAAGCATAATGAAGAGTTTGCTCTATGCATCTACCCTGAGAGCACCATTATAAAACATAATGCCTGAAATACAATGAAATAACAGTGACATATCTGTATAACTGGCTGAACTTGGCTTCCTCAGACTGTAACGGATATAGCTCTCTAAATCAGAATTCTCAGGGATTTTCTTAGCATTAGTTATGATGCAACTTGAGGTGGGGGAAAAAACATAGCGCAAATTATCTGACAAAACTGAATTGAATTTAAAAAAATATACATCCTGTTAAAAATACTTCCATTCATTCACCTTGCCCAGTGATGAACCACAGGTCTTACAATCACATCCTGCATCTATGTGTTACTGTTCATATGTTACCTACTTTAATATCACTGTCTTGTATGAAGTAGTCCACAGTCTATATCAGAGCTTTCCAAACTTTTCATGTTGGTGACACACTTTGTAGACATGCATCATTTTGCAACACAATAATTCAGTTTTACTAACAAACCAGAGATTAAACTAACCCCTATAAGGGATACAGACACATACATAAATTGTAATAGCAAAATGTATGGGGACACAACATATCTCATGAAAAGGTTTCATATATTTTTAAAAATATATGACTTATAAATAATAACATACATTTCCAAGATTGTAGGCGACACACCTACACACTTCAGATGACACACTAACCTGTTGCGGTACACCATTTAGAAACCCCTGGTCTATATAGTACATCCATCTGTGCCTGAACACATTTCAGAAGACTAAAATTAGAAAGTTTCTAGCATATTGTGTTCCAGATTTTGTGCCCAGTAGAATTGGTAATAATTCTCATGAGCTTTTTATAAATCTTATTTCTAGTTGCTTATTAGAGGCTTATTTCTGTTAAATCTGCATAAATTTGCACATGAATGAACAAATAGATTTAAGTGGGGGGAGCATTTTTCTTTGTTTCAGGTGATACACACATTTTTTGCACCACTTAGAAGACACACTCTTTGCATAAGAAAGAAATAGGCTATTTCTTCTAAAGTAGTTCCTCTCATCTTTGGGGGCAGAGGCAGGGAAGGCTTTTGGTCTTGAAGCTGTATGATGCAGCTATCTCACTGAAGCTAAACGGGTAAAAAACTGCTTAGGAGTCCTGTGTACGATATGTGGTGTTCCAGGGTGGTAATATTTTACAGCAGTCCAAAAATAAGAGGTACCTTTTCAATTGATCAGATGTTTCTCATTGATTAATCAAGTTTACATTGCACCCCTAGTTTGAGCAAACTTTGAATTTCATTTCCATTTATTTTCTATGTTGCATATATATATATATATATATATATATGTGTGTGTGTGTGCATAATATTGTATTTTAAATCTGTGTGTTTCCACAATGTGCTTTATCAAAAGTACAATTAAAGAAAACATCACATTTATTTATTTAAATGATGCTTGGAGTGTTCAAATGTGTAGCTCCTGTAAAACTGTTAGTAGCATCAATCATAACGAAGATGATCTTTTTTAAAAAATGCCAAGTACCATATGAGTTGCTGAGCCATATTCAAAAGAAGAGCAAGTATATTTGTTGCAGTCCCTTGTATAGAATGTTTTTGAATGATGTTTAATATTTTGTAGAAAAAGGTAGGAGAAAAATTATTTCCATCATTCACTGCTCCTGAAGTTCAACAAATTATGCTCCCATAGTATTAGCACTTTTGAAATCTTTTCTTCTGTGACTAAATTAATAGAAAAATGGCAATTGCCAAGATCTCACAACCAACTTCTTCCTTTATGTTCTAAGCTCCCCAATATCTTTTTTCTTTATAGATGATTTATTTATTAGTTTTAAAACAAACAAACAGATCAGAATCACAGTTAGAGTCAAAGAAATATATGTTCAAAAGAAAAGGAACTAAAACCAAAACAGTACTGGCACACCAAACTCAAACACTGAACACTGACTAACTAAAACACGAAACATTAAGCTACTAAAAAACAAAAGGGCTCTGACCACCCCCAAGCCAAATACATTATTCTACCATTAAAGATCCAACGAAGTAATCCTACAGGAATTACTAGTGACTATGGCTATAAATAATTGCATTGTTAGATTTCGTATTGCTCAAAAACTCCATAAATGGCTTCCAGTCTTTCAAAAAATTTTCAATTGATTTATCCTTTAAAACCCATGTTAGTTTGGAAGTTTGGGATAACTCAGTTACCTTAATCCATTCTTCTTTCCTCGGTGCATCAGTCCATATCCAAGCTTGAGCAAATAATATTCTTGCTGCCAAGTTCCCTTATATCTTATCCTTTTTCTGGTGAGGTGAAAGGATGTGGAAACCCATACCTTCAGTTCACTTTCTGTATTTATATGCTGTCACAAATCTGTGCTCCATTACATTAAATGGTATAAACATTCCATTTATTTACATCAGAGAGGGGGCAAACACCACATTTCAGATTCATACTTACTTAGAACTTTTTATGTCTTGGCGTTTGGCTTAGCTTTGAAGAAGCAAGGCTGATGGTCTACTGGTCTTCTCTGAGAACACAAGATACTGAACTTTGTATTTGTCTTTTCAAAACATCTTATTGCACCTTTTCAAGCAGTGAACAGTTTTTAAAAGCATTAAGTTGACAGGCAACTTGGAAAGCACACACAAAGTAGAAAAACAGTCACACTTAAAACAGCAATCAATAATGTTTACTGCTGGAGTTCAGAAGTACATATAGCCTTCTGCTGTTACAAAACAGACAGTTGTAGTCTGTGAAGAAACTGTTGCTATAATTTATGAGATGGATCTCAGTGAAAATATTTCCATTGAGAGTTGCCAATGAAGAATGTGTATCCTGCTTGGGAGATAATATGCATGGCTCACTTTAAAAAAAGAAAAGGTCTTCTTTCACAGCAAAAATGGCCCATCTTGCTTTGGAATTCTTGCACCAAAAATCTGAAATTTATTTCAAAATCTGAAACATTACTTCCCACTTGCCTTAATTTGTCACACATGTAATTTGTACTGACTAGTATATATGTATAGCACACAGCACTCTAAAATATAGCCAAAAAGTATTTATTACTACTATATGAAAAACTTTATTATTTATAGAGTATGGTAAAGCAGCATAAACATTTTAAAGTCATTAGAGATTACACTATTTTCTTACTTGTTTCAATCTATTAATGAGTATTAATATCACTTTTTTTTTTCATTTCAAAATGAGAGAATCTAAGAATGCCCAATAAAACTTGACAAATTTTGCTACAGACTTGCACGCTAGTGTTTAGTATCAGGTTTTCAGGTTTTTTTCTATTTCTATTAAGTCTGTGATCTGTTGATCCATACTTGAACTGGACCAGATGTTACTATTTATTGAATTCACACAATCTTGTTTAATTATTGGCTTGTAAGCATTTGAAATGTTTTAGAATTTAAGGAAATTAGGAAGCATCACAAATTTTAACTGCTTTGTCTACCAAAGATTTCGAGCTGTATTTCTTAAAATAAATGGATTATTGTAATAAAAGTAATTTTAATTACTAAGCAGGGATTGGTGATCTTTTCCTATCAGGTTTTGTCTGGTCTTAGGTTACTGTGCTTCTGATGCTTTTAATCACAGTTTGAAGATAAGCCTCTTCCATGCAAAGAGGCAAATCCAGATTGCAAAATAGATGAAGTTTGTATGTTTAAATGGGAAACGAGGAGACAAGTAAAGAAAATGGGGGGGCATTTTCTGCTGCTAGGACCTGCCACCAGCTGCCAAAAATGCCTGCCCCTCAAAACACCACTGAAGTGATTCCCATTTCAATTTTTGAAAAACTGTTTTTTTAAATGTTGAACAGTGCAGTGGGGAAGCTTACAATCAATTTAAAGGACAAATTGTTGCTTCCAAAGACTTCAGGGAGAGAGAATTCACCCTTTGGGGATCAGAAAAAAAAAGTTTAGAAGGAATCTGGATGAGTCAAGAGCTACAAAAACATTTTTATGGCCTCATGGTCATAGCCTCTGGTTTAAATACAGCTGAGGACCAAATTATAAGATGATGATGATGATGATGATGATGTTCCTCCTAATATAGGTAAGAGTTTTTTAAAAAGTGTTTACTGTTATTTGGATTGGCTGTGTCTGAGTCAAAGCATGTAGAAGGTACCTTGGCTTGGACCTGACTGGATGACTAGAAAGTTGGTGCTTGTAATATAGGAATGGTCTTCCCCCTGGTGGTCAGTTAATTATTACAGCAACTGCATGAGCTGATATTTCAGCTTTTGCTCCTGCATTTTCATATCAAGTTATTCTTCAAAACTACCAGCAGAAAACTGTTTTACCAACCTGAATGTATATCACCTATTTGTTAAGAACATAATGTTTGAATTCCACAAATTAGCTCATTGCACCTTTGGGAATAAATATTTATTAGTAACTAACCACATGCTTGAGGAAAGTACCGTTGATTTCTGTTCTTTGTGTTGCATTTAGGCGTGTGTAAACGATTGCACAGGAGCTAACAGTTCAGATATTTTGTACATTTCAACTTACTGGGGGGTGAAATTTGGGTGTTTGTTTTTGCATTTCTGTATCTTGAAGGATATAAATCCATTTTCTATACAGACTGGGAAGATTTCTGGAGCAACATTTAGAAAAATGTTCATGAGACAACTGAAACATAAGCACTTAATATAAATTTCCAAAAATCTGATTGTTATTCACAACAATTCATATTGCATTTCTGTATCATCATCTCACTTTTTCCCCAGTGTGGAACTCAAGGTGGCTTAACAATGTGGCAAACGATTTCACCAAACACTGAAGTTAAAAATATTAAACTATCCATAAAGAGAGACAGCGTAGTGTAGAGAGCCAGCATGCTGTAGTGGTGTGAGAGTTGGACTATGATTCTGGAGACCAGAGTTCAATCCACTGCTCAGCCATGGAAGCCCTCTGGGTGACCTTGGGTGCGTCTCACACACATTCAGCCCCAGAAAACCCCATGATATGTTCACCTTAGGGTCATGATAGGTCAAAATGATTTGAAGACATGCAGCAACAATTTTTTTAAAAAACTGCTTAAAAACAGTTCAACAAATAAGGTACATATAGTACAGCACAGTTATGCAAGGCCTTGGCCCACATCTGGTAGGAACACAGCCTGGGAGTAGCCCAGTCATCCTTCAGATAACCTGGGCCTGAACCAGGTCATAGCATTAAAGCAATAACTAGCTCTTAATTGTGCCCAGAAATGAACTGGCAGACAGTGGAGCTGTTGCCCCAAAGGAGTTTTGTATGCCCTTCAACCAGTCCCAGTTAACAATCTGGCTACAGCTCTTTGGACTAACTGAAGTTTCCAAACACTCTTCAAAGATAGCCTCACATTAAGCATATTACAGTAATCCAAACAATGTAACAAAGACACGTGTCACAGTGGCCAGATCACATGTCCCAATGAACAGGCACATCTGGTACCCAAGTCTTAACTGCAAATGTACTCCTTGCCACTGCTGAGACCTGAGCTTCCAGGCTCAGGGCTGAATCTGGAGTACACCCAAGTTGTAAGTCTGCATCTTGAGCAGGAGTGTTAACTCCTGAATCTCTGATATGCCTTTCAACTGACCAGGAATACCTCTGTCTTATATAGATTAAGTTTCAATTTGTTTGCCTTCATCCAGTTCATTACTGATAACAGATACCACTTTAGAACCAAGACAACCTCTTTGGATTACGGACTGACTGATTGATTGAATTGTTTGTTTTGTTTTGTTTGTAAAACAGTGCCTCCAAGTCCCATCCCAGATAGGTAGCCCAGAAGGACACAATGATTGATGGTATTACAAACTGCTGAGAGGTCCAGCAGGACTAACAGGGACTCACTTCTCCTGTCCATTTTCACTAAGGTGATCAAAGCTGTCACTGTCCCATGGTGAATCATAGAATCATAGAGTTGGAAGAGACTCCAGGGGCCATCCAGTCCAACCCCCTGCCATGCAGGAACACCCATCAAAGCATTCGCAACAGATGGCTATCCAGCCTCCACTTAAAAACCTCCAAAACCACATGAAGGCTGAAGCCAGATTGAATGGACCTAATCCATCTCATCCAGGAATCCCTGGATCTGAGAGGCCACCACATATTCCAGTATGTGGCCCAGAAACTGAATGTTGGAAACTGGTTGATTATTATCCAATATGGTGGGATCAAGGGAGGCCTTTTTAGTAATGGTGATATAGCTATCTCCTTTAGGCATGTTGGAACTCTGCCTTCCTTTAGCAAGGCATTAACTATTCTCTCTACCCATTCAACCAGCTTCCCCACTGGCTTTTTTGGTAAGCCAGGAAGGGCAGAGATCTAACACAGATGTGCTGACTCTTACTTCTACAAGAATCTTGCCCACATCCATGAGCTGTACAAATGGAAAAGTACCTGCTAACACTGGACAAGCAGGGACCAAAGCTACATCCACTGGATCTGTATTACTTACAGCATCCAAGTCAGAGTGGACTTGAGCAATTTTACTTGCAAAGTACCAAGAAAGACATTCACAGCAGGCTGTCAAGTGGCCTAAATTCTCTTGCAAGCCCATGTATAAAAGGCCAATAAGCACTAAAATAGCTCTTCTGGCCAGCTCTTTGCAGATGCTAAGGCAGAGAAAAACATTGTTTTTGATGCCTGTGTTGCCTTCAAATACGTACATATGTTGGCTGTAGCCTGTGTCTGATTGGACCCACTCTTGAGTTTTCTGCCAACATCACTGTAGTTGCCATCTCATTTTTTCATCACCACGAGTTCCCTGGACAACCAAGGCTGCACTCCATAAGAGGGTATTCTTAAGAGCAATCATGTCCATTATCCTGGACATCTCACCATCTCAGAGGTCAATCGAGGCTTTGACTTAATCACCTCCTAAGGCAATGGGAAACTCCTCAACCATCAGGAATCCAGCTGGATCTGTAAGTTTTCTGGGACAAACCACCCTGCAGAGGCTCTGAACCCCAGGAAGTTGAAATCCCAATTGGTAGTGATCCGCACATGACAAGAGAATTATAGACAGTTCCTCCACTCACCATTATCACCCCACCCAGCTTAGAAAATGAGGTCCAGAGTGTGTCTAGCAGCATGAGTTGCACCAGATACCTTGGAACAGAGTCACTGGATGTCATGGCAGACATGAAGTCCTGAGTCTCTTCTGACAGACCAGTTTCAGCATGCTCACTGAAGTGCTCAAGCACTATAAGATAAGGGAAATCTACCATCAACCCCAAGAACACCCAAGCTAGTTCTGGAAGGGAGACTGTTGAGCAGTGAAGTGGGTGGTACACCAACAGAATCCCTGATCTATCCCAGCCACCCAGCTTCAGGTACACATGCTTAGACCCAAAAAACTGTGGGATAGGGCCTGGTCAGGGGAAATAGAACTATAGGCCAATGCAACTCCTTCTCCCTGCCCCCCACCCCCAGCTTGTCTGCTGTGGCACAGAGAAACCTGGTTTACAATGCTGAGACAACCTCCCCCTTGCATCATCCAGCGAGATGTCTATGATATACACCAGGTCAGCATGCTCATCGAAATCAATCATGGATGGCAGTTTTCACATTCACTGAGCTGGCATTCATCACCAGCACTTTCAGCTCAAGAAGATTTCTACCAAGGTTATTCGAGTTTTAAAACTCAACGGTGTTGGATTCCAGCCCATAGGCCTTGCTCTTAAAGTTCTAGGACAATGGAATAGTGTCTAGGTGCTACACTTCTCACTAGGCTCTCAACAAGAAACCATTTCCATCTTTTTTCTGCACAGCTGGCAGGCAGTCGGGGGTTGGTGTGGTAACATATCAAGAGGTAACACCTGCTCAACTTTTCTAACACCATGAAATGGCTCTGTCTTTTATTTTGTGTCTTTGTGGATATGAAACCTAGACTTTTCTTGAGCCAAGCCATTATTGCTTATTTGCCTGGCAGAACATATTATGCACTTCTGATATAGCATCACATGTTGCTGATTTCCTGCTGAGATATAGTGAGAGCAGAAGATGTAGTCCATAAATCAGAATGATTGACATTCAGCTATGATCTTAACCTGCAACCATGGTCAAATCAGCATTTGCCAACAACACACTCCATTTCCCATAGATCAGCTTCATGGATGAAATCTCAAGCTGCACTAAAGCCGTTGCAGCCTCCTCCTCTGTACATGAGCCTTTTCAGCTACCAGTTGATTACAGACTTCAACCAATTGCTAGATGGGGCCTATGGTACAAGTGTCACCTGGATCATACTTACCCAGCATGTTTTCAAAAACTAAGGGTAGGTCAAATCTTGATTATAAAATTTCTCCTTACAGCTTCTTTAAGCTTGTTAGAACGTGTTTCTTCCTTTGTTCTCTAATCTTTAAAGAGAAGACTTAAGAAGAAACAAATTTTAGTGTTAGGCTTGGGTTGGCAAAGCAGGTTGGATTACTTAAGGTTATCTTCCACTGATAGCAGCAAGCTGATGACAACAGACACTTACCTTCAACAAACAGGGAAGGTATTGCCTGAACAGAATGCTGTGCAGCTGTGGATAGAAAACCTGGCCTGGCTCTCAGACATGAAGAACCACAGATCTTCCTCGCAGCTCTGAAACTGAACACACTGCCGGTTTTTGCTGTTCTATACCAGCACAGGACGTTGTCATGTAAGGGGTTCAGGTAGGAATGTTTTCAGATAATTTTTTAGGTAACAGAAATATTTGAAAAAACTGGCACTCTGCCCCAGTTTTCAAGAAATGACATATTGCCAGTCGTATACAATATATACAAAGGGTACGCAATGATGAAATTTAAGCACAAAAATAGTTTACAGTTAAAATATTTTCACTTACTGTACCATTAACAGCCTGCTGGAAAAAACACAGACAGTGATCAGTGAGGTTTCTCCAAGATGCTGGAAACTTTTATAAGATAGTCTCCCAAAAGTCAGAGGAGATGCATGTGTGTAGAGGTGCTATTGTTACTTACACTTATGGGAACAGCAAGTGCAGTAGTATTGGGGTGTCAAATTTGCATCCTAATGTATGGGGAAGAGCATAAGCAACTCTAACAGCAAGTTGGAATGATCCCTTCCACTGACAATAACAAATGAGCAGGAGCCAAGAAAAAGTAGGAAGCTTCAGTGCTCCCATTGTCATGCCTGCTGCTGTGTGTTTACATTTAAATAGCTGTAGACCTTTAACTGTGGCCTTTTCTGCCTCTCGTCCCCCAATCCACAATGGCAGCGGGGCCATGACAGGATTGTGATGGCGGTTCTGCATGACATCGTCATGATCCCATCATAATCCTGTGGCCACCTGTTGCAATCATGGAATAAATCATTGAGGGGTTTCTCCCATCAATGAACTGTGATTGCACAGTCCTCCCGCCTCCCTCCTTCACTTACCTGCTATACAGAATGTCAGGAAATGCAATGGATGCACTTCCTCCTCCAATGCAGCCTGGGAAAGTGCTAGGCAGTGCTGTGAAAGGGAAGGGCGGAGCCATCGCGCTTCCTCCCATCCAGCTAACAGCCCATGCAGAGGGGAGTGCTTCTGTCATGCTCCCCTCCCAGGAGAGGCTTTCCCTGGATCCCCACATGATGGATTCGACAAAAGGTATGATGCAGAAAGGGCCTCTGAGAGCCAGTATGGTGTAGCAGTTTGTTGGATTACAACCCTGAAGGCCAGGGTTCAATTCCCTGCTCAGCCATGGAAACCTACTGGGTGACCTTGGGCAGATCACATACTCTCAGCCCCAGAAAACCCTGAGATAGGTTCACCTTAGAGTTGCCATAAGTCAGAAATGACATGAAGGCACACAGCAGCAACAGACCTTTAATTTAGAAGAGGCCTTTCATGGCATTTTTTTCCTGAGAGACTATCTTTTCTATTGTGCCATGGACTGATATCATATCTGCATTCATTGACTACAAATATTTCTTTATTTCCTGGAAACTCACCAGGGACCTGCAGCCAATGGCTTAAGGACTGGCATTGGTCTGTGGGCCACCATTTTTAGTAGTGCTGTTTTATGCTCAAACAAAAATCTTCCTTTAATGTGTCAGATTAAGAACAAAGAAAAGCCATGCTGGACCAGACCATGGCTTCTCTAATCCAGAATTTCTGTTCACAGAGTTGTGAACAACCAGTTGCCTAGAGGAAGCTCATAAGCAAGAAATGTGCCACAGCAAACCCCAGCAAGAAAAGAATGCCCATTACCCTCTTGCTCATATTCCCCAGCAACTGACAGAATAGGCATACTGTGTTGAGTACTTGAGCAAAGATAAATCCGTTATGACTTGTACCATTTATAGAACTATTCTCCAAGAATTTGCCCATCTGTTTTTAAAGCTGCCCCATGTTGGCAGGCATCTCTAAATCTTCTGATTATAATAAACTCACTCGCTTCATGCTCTTCATCAGTGGTTGTTGCTTTTCTTTTCTGGAGGGTCAGCTTTACTGAATTGTTGCATGGCTCTGGCAAGTCTGTCTTACAAGAAGGAAAAAGCACAATGTGCTGTATTCTCCAAAACCCCATGTGAGAAAGTTGTGACTGCCAAAATCACGCTTCATTGTTTGTTCCTTGTGGGGCCCTTAGACATAGAACAGGCCCAGCAATACAGCAGGAAAATAATTCCCTTGTTCATTTTCCTGTTGTGGCTTGCCTCTTGAGGAGCTTCCTTTCTGGCAGCATTCCATTGTTACATAGAAGTGGGTAGGACACATTTTGGCAGGGACAAAATATTGCAGAAGTGCTAGGGAAACTTGATGCCCCACAGCAGAATGATTTTGCAACAAATAAGCAAAAACAAAACAAAACAAAAAACTTCTGGAGAAAACTAGAATATAGCCTGGACAGAGGCTGCTTGTAAGGCTCTCATTTTCTATAGAAACTGTATTAACTGTTTCTGATAAAGCACTTTGTTGGGAGTACTTTGATGTGGGTTCCTGCATGGCAGGGAGTTGGACTGGATCACTCCTCTGGTCTCTTCCAGCTCTGTGATTCTATCATTCTATGATATAAGATCTTTGTTTGTCAAGATGCTCTTCAAGTCCCAACAATGCAGTGCATGAAGTCAGGTGCCAGTAGGAACAGGTATGAAAGAAAACAACAAAGAGCCTATGTCTTGCAGTGTGAGCTGTGTCTTTGGTCTTTGACTGGAACTTCAGAAAGAAGCACCAAAAGTCTGACAATATTACAACGCGCTGTAGCTGTTACATGCCCAGTTAATCTAAATTTAAAAAGTAGTTCCTACTTTCTCTGGGATAACTTCAGTGGCTGCAAGCATGCGTAGTGACTCAAGTTGCTCAGTCTAGACCGCTACATAGTAGTAATTCAGCTTAATTTTTTATGGACTCTGATATTTAGCACAGGATTAATTCACTGTATCGAAGCACCCTATACTGAAGTCAATTATCACGTAGTAAGTAAGTAAAAAGTACAGAAGGAGGACAGTTAGTACAGTTAACTAGTTTACTTGACATTCACCTTGAACCCAAATCTTGGGTTGGAAGAGGCGGTGAAATGAACTTGAGCACTCTGAGAAGAAAGACTGTTGAAAGGAACACATGCTTTGGACTTGTCTTGAATCAGATCTGGCCTCACATACGTTCGTCATTTCAAACATATTTAAAAATCGCCATTCTCTATCCCTCTTGTATCATATACAGGCTTATCTAACAGATTAAGGACCAGAGCACTGTTAGAAAATGGAAATGGTTGAACCCACGTATTGTACCATAGGGAGCACAAAGAACTTATGGAGGCTCACTTTGCACTGCTTGCAAAGTCTCTCAGCTGGCTTGGTGCCTTTCTAATCCCTCTCAACTTGCTTTGCAAGCAGCACATATGTGAAAGTGGTTCCAAACAAGCCTCTGTAGAGAAGAACTGATGAATTAATGGAACTTGTCCTTCATTTGGAAGCATCAAGAAAGCAAGTCATCAGATAATGGGGTGTCAAAAGATGGGGGCTTCCTGTAGCAGGGACAGAAAAAAGTAGAGTAGAATCTACTGGAAGACCACTGCGTGTGGTTTGTAATACATCTCTAAAGGTTAATAGTCCCAATGTCCTTCCAAGGGTGAGTAAAAAGGAGGAGAAGGGACTCATCTCTCAACTTCATTGTTGCTTGTATGTAAAACAGGACTGCTAACTCCCTGCCTTTCAACATTTGTTATTCTGTTCTTTTGGCCTGTCTTAGAATGTTGTATTATAATCTCTGATCTCTAGTAATTCACAGGCCAATGTACGGTTCATTGAGTGCACTAGATAACTGATTCCACCCTGAGGCACCATTTTGTATCTGCTTCTGGTTAGCAGATCACCGAGGAAGAGGAGGAGATTTAGGTTTGGTCAGGGTGGCTAACAATGCAATTTTAAAAATAGAAAACACAGGGAGTCTGCCCATCCCTGTGTTACAGTATTCTGAGAAACACGATAGCATATTAAATGATTAAGGTCAATCAAGGAAGATACTACACTGTTATTTTCATTTTCCATGCCTAACAGTCATTGCATCAGGCTACATCAGGGGAAAAGAAAGCTGGTTCACTCAAATTAATTAGCCTTTACCTCTCCCTGAATTTGTCATCCAGTACCAATTAATCTCACCACAGCAGAGGTAGTGATGGAAAGCAGGACCACCCACTTAGCTTGGTCATAGACACCTCCAGACAAAGTTTTGATCATGTAAACCCACTGACTCATTCATAGAATTCTACAGTGTACGGAGAATGCCATGTTGCACTTGTAACCTGCCTCAAGTTATCTCACTGTGTCTTTCCCAAAATGGCCATTAGAGAAGAGGGGGTAAAATAGTTACTCAATGTATTTTGATTGTGGTACCAGGAGTCTTTTCTATGACAGTGTTATGAGAAACCACCAGCTTTTGGCTCCTCCTCACTCTGAACTTTTTTTATTCCAGATGGTCATTAATAAGAAGACCCACAGTGCCTCTTTTCATTGTGCAGTTGCCATTGATAGTGGTAAGACTTTGTGTCCTCCCTACAGCCTGTTCCTTTTATATTGTCCCCTTTTTTATCAGAAGCCCGAGGGCAGGGTCCCTTCTGTATCTGATGATAGTGAACCACTCTGGAGACTTTTCTGGCTGACAGACAAGGTATTAGTGCTTCAAACAATAAATAATGCTTGTCACGTACTTACTTCTCTTACTATGGCTACGCCTCAGGCAGTTTGAGGAGATCAAAAGAGATCTCAAGTGTGCCTCTTGGAAGGCAGAGGACAAGGTACCTTTGTGCTCCACCTTTCCAAAATGTACAGATAATTTCTCTTTGTCTCTCTCTTTCTCTTTTCTCTCTCCCAAGATTATGCCCAGCCCTGACTAGCAAAGTTGCTAAGAAACCTCTTAGCAGTATCTGTGGATTTGCTCATTTATTTGGAAGTTACCTTCCTTGAACTCTCTGGAACCTATTTCAGATTAGATACAATTCCCAGAACACACACACACACAAGCCAGCCAGCCAGCCAGCCAGGCCTGTGTAGCTCAAACCTATGCATATCTTATCTGAAATAGGCTTCACTGAGTTCCAAGAAGGTGAGCACACTTTTCCACACTTTTCTATGCATATTACAGAAACATCACAAGCAGCCAACATATTCTTTTCCTAAAGGAAGCTGACAATGAGACTTCCCATTGCTTGAGAAGTAGAGAGCATGACACGCTGACATCCTATATTGCAGTTACTGATTTATAACCTAGAGCTATGGATCCATAACTGCTCCATATCCAGATATATTATGTATTCATGATCATGGTATTGCTGCCTGCCAAATCCCACATTAAATTCCAGGCAGGCACTCTGAGTGATGGAGTTATGTTCTGTTGGTGATTGGGGCATAGCAGGATGACATTTTAATCCTCTTTCCACCAATGATTCGTAACATGACAAGGAATTGTAATGGGGTCCTACTTCTGATTGTCACATCCTTGCTCGCTGTTGGGTGGAGGCTGGAAACACCCTCCTCTTTGCATGCGTATCACAGCAGAACTGACCTCCACCACTTGGAGCAGCTGTTGGCTGTTAAGGTAGGTCTGAGGGATCAGGCCAGGAGACAGAACTTAGTTATGATAAATTCACTTAGCCATCTTGACTAGGCAAACAGAAATAGAATAGAATAGAATAGAATAGAATAGAATAGAATAGAATAGAATAGAATAGAATAGAATAGAATAGAGAATGATAGAGGTATCTGATTCATTTCAGTCTTGTTCCAAGTATGAAGTATATTGCTACTAATCTTGTGGTGATTGTGAAGAAGAAAAAGAAACACACAATGGCTTGTGAACCTTTCATGTCACAAAGTTATACATTATCATTCCAGTTTAACTTCCATGGCTGCATTCTCTACAGTTATGAGGTTTGTAGTCTGGTGATGTACTAGAGTTCTTTGGCAGAGATTTCTAACAATCCCTCTCTAAACTATGTCACCAGGATTCCATAGGATGTTTCCATGGCAGTTAAAGTGAAATCATAGTGCAGTGGTTATGTAGCGTGAAAGGGCCCTTGGATTCTGAAGAATTTAAGAAAGCTTATGCCCTCCACAGTTCTTTACAGGGTTGGATGCCCTCCTGAAAAAATGTGGGATGTGGCATGTTGGATGAGGAAGAGATTGTCCAGGGTCCTTTACACACTATATAGTCACAGCATTATGATTCCATTTTAACTACATCTTATGGAATCCTGGCGTTGGACTATGAGTCTTAGAGACCAAGGTTTGATTCCCCACTCAGTTATGGAAACCCACTGGATTACTTTGGGCACATTACACTCTCAGTCTCAGTCTCAGAAAACCCCATGACAGATTCATTTTAGGGTTGCCATAAGTCAGAAATGACTTGAAGCCACACAACAATAACCACAAAGCACTAAGAGCTCTCTAGCTGAGAATTCTAAATATTCCCGCATAAAATACAAGTTCCAGAATTCCATAGGATGTTGCCATGGCAGTTGGAGTGGAATCATAGCACTGTAATTATGTAGTGTGAAAAGGCCAAAGATTTGAGACAATTCTCCCTCCGCCATCCCACATGACTCTACAGATAATTTGGGAGGGGGGCATAGAACAGGGCAGAGGAGAGAACAGAAGTGGAATTTATTTTTCCATTAACTCCTTCAAGTTAATATATCTTAGGACTCAAGCCATTCTCTGTATTTGAAACTCTTTAACTAAAAAGAATATAATTTTGCAAAATCCCTAAATACACCATCATAAATGTTTATATGTTGGCCTTTCTACAAGGCCAGAGATGATGTTTATGTGCCAACGGGGGATCAGAAACTGGTAAAACAACTGGTTAAATCTTATGTATTTAGGACTTAAGCAATTATGGCCAAATGAAAGATGTATGTTTGCTTTCTGTGATAATATCCACTGGCTTTATTAGAATATCATGCTATGAATAATGAAGTAAAAAAAATTTGGCCAGAGTTTGTCCTTTTTTAAAAAAAAGTTAGTTGTCATTCTTTCAACTGCTGGTTACTTAAAAGTAACACATCGAAAGGGAAAACATTACTTGCTTATGCCATGAATTAGGAGTTGCTGATCATACTTTAGAAATGACTCTCAGTAAAAAAGAACTCTTACCACAGGCTATGGTGACACTGATAATCAGTCAGCTGATGCTCACTTGGCACAGATGGTAGATCATGTGCAGCTTCTGTTAATTATACATGAGATCTTTTCCAAACAGAAGGATCCGGATTTCCTTCTGAGATGTTTAACTCTTAATTTGAGACTCACGAGTTGGGAAGGGACACAGGCACTAACTGAGGACTTTTCAGTGAAGCGGGCAGGAAAACAATCCTACCTTAATCCCTAGTACGTGATTGGTGATTGCCACACCCTGTCAACTCATAAAATGCTTTTTGCTACCAGATCATTCCCAATGTATGAAACTGAGCAAAAGTAATGCAAATATTTCTAATGATAACACAAGGGTATAAATTCTTCAAGTGGTCTGCTAGGCCCAGAAACTAACTGCTACATATCTGATAATAATTCAGTTCACACAGAGTTCTTGGAGGACTGATAAATTGTCCTCTTTGTCATCACTGCCAGCCATGCCCTGCACAAAAACTGTAAACTTCAACATTTGTTCACGTTCCTCAAAGATCATGTTTCTGGCCAAGATCCCGTTACTAGTTCAAACTAGAGTAGACCCATTCAAACAATGTGTTGAGTCATCACTTGACGATTAATTCAATGGGTGTACTCTAGCTGGGACTAACCAATAGGACTCAGAACTCTACATAAGACAGAAATAGGGAAGAAGCTGCTGCTGGCCTCCATTTCCCATCAGCCCCAGCCAGCATGGCCAATGGTAAATAATTATGGGAGTTGTAGTCCAACAAGATACTGAGAATCACACCCTTGGTATAAGGTGTGTATTGCCAGATTCCACTTTGGCCATAGAGAGAAAAACTTAATAACCAAAAGCATTATTATTTTGTTATCCTCCTATACTGATAGCATCTTTGCCATTGTTAGTAAATTTAGTTAAAAAATCAAGAACGCTTTTAGGATCAAAAGTATGCAAATATTCCATATAAAACCTATCCGCACATTCTTTCTAATTGCCGAATCCCTGAAAACGAACAGTGAAAAGAATTATGCATATTCACAAATAAATTGTTCTGTACTGATTCGTGTCAGTGGAGAAGGACATCGTTGACCAAAAGGAGCATGTCCTGTACTAGCAAACATTTTTATATACAAATCTGTATGTAAGCACAAATGTTCTCGTTAATGACCCAGATATTGGCCAGCATCCTGTTAATGACCTTGGTGCATGCAAATGCAGTTTACACATGCATGAATCCCATTTTGGACAGAATATAAAATTGCTATTCACATGCTCTTGTGCTCCATCCAAAATCCTCCAACCATCCAGCTGCTGTTGAGGCTTGGGAGGGAACCCCTCCTCCTGTCACATGCTGATGTGATGAGTGGGGGAAATAGTTCAGACTATAATAATCTGACTGCTCTGAAGGAAAAGAAAAGATAATGCACTCTCATTGCTCCCCCACCTCTTTTAACTGAACTGAATACCTTCCAACTGTCAGGGACAGTCCTGATTAATTCTCTGCTGTCTCACTTTTTCAGCTGCTTATAAAATGAGCCAGTTTCTCTTTCCTCCTCCCACTTTCCCTCTTTTGTTCTCAGCTTACTTCAGACACTGCAAAAGTGCAGAAGTAGTTTGTGCTCAGTTAAGTCAGTGGAGAGAAAAAAGAGGCGGCGGCAAAGTCTTGTCCTTACCTATAGGCTCAAGCAAAACCAATCTGCTGGAGGAGCCTCTCCTAGCTTGCCTGTTCTTCTTCACTAATAATGCTTGCCCACTTGGCCATGCTCTGATGTTACCGGGACACGCAAGTCCCAGTTTTCATCTGTGAAATGTTGGAGGGTATGTTCTCCACGGTTCCGAGTCATTCCCCCGCCACCATCTCTCACCATCCCACCGGCATGCAACTCCAGCAGAGGCCCTTTCCAGGGCTTGGCAGGTTGGTGGGTGGTGACTGGTTGGTGGCTGGGAGGCATAGAGTCACCAGCAATGTGTCTCCTTGGCTCTTGCCTGAAAGGATCAGCGCCATTTTCTTTTCTTTTGCACTCCTGACATTTGTGAAGCTTTGAATTTTCACTGGCCTTTAAATGTCCTTTTGAGTAGGGTGGTGCAGGGGAGGATCTCTTGGGGCAAGCACTATAAAACACTTTCCTGGGAGTAAGTACTATTGAATTCAGTAGAATTTACATCTGAGTAGACCTGTATAAGACTGCACAATATGCCATCAATCCTAAACCCACTTTCCGGGGACTTTTTAAAATGAGGCAGCAAATTAGAGGGGGCAGAGGCAACACATGTGAGGACTGAGGTAACTGCCCACGTATGCACCCAATCTAATGGTGGTTCAGGTAAGCAGAACTATGGAAAACATGTGAATATCTGGATGCATGAAGGGAACACACACACATACACAGAGCATCTATGGTCATGTGACCAGACATAAACCAATACCGGGAACATCTGCACACAGGAGAAACACTCCCTTGTACCAATGTGACAACCTGAAGAGGTCCTATGTAGCTTTCAAACTGATTTCAGTTTGGATTAAAACAAGTGCATGTGGCAGTAAAGGATGCAAACTGAAGCAGGATACTACATAGGGCAACTGGGATACAGAACTTGTAGCTGATATAGAATACCGGCTACAAGTATACTCACCACCAGTTAAGTATTCTTAGTATACTTAGCTAAGTAGCTGAAACAGAATACTGGCCATTACTTACAATCAGGTTGACATCCTCAACATTTTCATCCAAGTTTTGGGACTGATCAGAAAACATGGGCAGGGGGGTCCCAGAAAAGTAGCTGTTCTTGATACACTTTGCACAGACCCTGGTATGAAACAAATTTTAAGGACTGTAGGTATTACTACTCAAACTTTTACATCATTCAAATCATAAGTGCACTCCACTGCCTGCTCCAACACTCACTGAATGGGAAGGAGGAATGGAGGAATGAGAACGTGTCTCCTTTGGGTAAGAGCCTGTGTCATTTAGTGAAAGAGCTCAGCTAGGGAGCAAAATTCTGTTTGAGAGTGTGTTCACAGTGTGAGCACTGCAGATGTTTTAATGCTTCTCCTACTGTTATAGACAGGCGTTGCCTTTTTACTATCTTGTTTTCACCAGCGCTCCTACTTCTGGACCTGTAGCTCCTCGTTTGAGAAAAACATAGGATTGCATCACTTAGGAACAAGGACCGGTAGGGATGCCCTCAGCTTCTCCTCCATTTTGTCCTAATTGAGGGTGAACTTGTGGTCGAATCCAGAGGGGGGGTGTATGTGTAAGAGTCAACACCTGTGGCAGTGGTTGAGTCCCACATCAATGGGGTGGGAAATCCACTCTGGATTTTACTCTAAAGTTTAAAGGAGCTTTCCAAGTTTCCAAGTTTATCCCCCAAATAGCTACAACATGTTGGATAGCATATGTACAGTTCAGACTAAAACTCAGAGTGGACTTGCAGCCCCATTGATGTAGAAGCTACCAACTGCTGCTAAGTTCATTCACCCCGATCTAACAAATAAGAGCCATGCCATCTATCTATACACACACATAAATATGTAACACATAATATGTACATATATGCCCACTTCTGCTTGGTAGATATGTGTAATTGTTAGATAAGACACTATAAACAGGGATACTTAGCCAAATGCAGGTGCTATCTACCTGCTTTCTTTCAGGGAATGAGCATTCAAATGCCAATTCAGATGCACACTCATATTCTTGCACAATATTAATTCATAAAGAGCTTGCTAGAGCTGGACTGAAGTTACAGTGTTTGAGTACAAGGACTTGCCTGTTTAGTTTTTCTTACTGTGTGTTTTGATAATCATCTTTCTGCAAAGACAGCATAACAGCAAAAGGTGTACTTCCTGTAAATATTTGGTTGCCCTTTCTGAAACTAGTGAGACAAGTTAAACGCACATATGCCAAAAGTAAAATGTTGGGAATGGCTACTGCAGGACAATATTGAAGGACTCTGGCAAATTCTTAGAGACTTTTCACACAACACAGTTATAGCACAATGATTCCACTTTAATAATAATAATAATAATAATAAAATTTATTTCTACCCCGCCTCTCCCAAATGGATCGAGGCGGCATTACAAAACATATAAATATTAAAATATCAAAATGTAGCCCACCCTCCCCACTCACCAACCCTACCATCCCCCCAACACACCAACTATTAAAACAGATTAAAATAAAATTAAAACTAAAAGTTAAAAACAAAACAATTAAAAACAATTAAAAACAAAGGGGCAATTGATGAGAGGCAGTGGAACACTAGTCTGGGAAGGCCTGTCGGAAGAGAACAGTCTTGACTGCTTTTTTAAAGCAGTCAAGACTGGTAATGTGCCGGGTCTCCTCCGGCAGGCCATTCCATAACCTGGGAGCGACTGAAGAAAAGGTCCTCTGGGTAACCGCAGCCAACCTAGTTCTGATTGGCTGCAGTAGATTCCTCCCAGAGGACCTTAATGTGTGGGGCGGATTATATGGGAGAAGGCGATCCCGCAAGTAGGCTGGCCCCAAGCCATGAAGGGCTTTAAAGGTAAAAACCAACACCTTGTACTGTGCCCGGAAACTAATAGGCAGCCAGTGTAAAGACTTCAATATAGGTGTTATGTGGTCAGTTTTAGATCTTCCGGTGACCAACCTGGCTGCCATATTCTGAATTAATTGAAGTTTCCGGACTAAGCACATGGGTAGCCCTATGTAGAGCGCATTGCAGAAGTCAAGCCGTGAAGTTACCAGCGCATGTACCACTGTTTTCAGGTGTTCCAAGTCCAGGAAGGGGTGCAGCTGGCGTATCAGCCAAAGCTGATAGCAGGCGCTCCTGGCTGCCGCATCAATTTGAGTTGTCATCTGAAGCGCTGAGTCCAAGAGCACCCCCAAGCTGCGGACACAGTCTTTCAGGGGAAGTGTGACCCCGTCTAGAACTAGTTGACAAACCTCCATACCTGGGCTAGGGCCCTTGACAGCAAGTACCTCCGTCTTATCTGGATTCAGCTTCAGTCTGTTTTTCCTCATCCAGTCCATTACTGCTTCAAGGCATTCATTTAGAGGCGAGATGCCACCCTTAGTCGATGCTATTATCCGAGGCATGGAGAGATATATCTGGGTGTCATCAGCGTACTGATAGCACCTTGCTCCATGCCTCCTGATGATCTCTCCCAGCGGTCTCATGTAGATGTTAAATAGCATTGGGGACAGGACGGCGCCCTGAGGGACGCCAGATTTAAGCTCTTTTTTCGAGGAGCAGCTGTCCCCAAGCATCACCATCTGGTATCTACCCGAGAAATAGGACCGGAACCACTGAAGTGCAGTGCCCGCGATCCCCAGCCCTTTCAGGCGTTCCAGAAGGATACCATGGTCTATGGTATCGAAAGCCGCTGAGAGGTCCAAGAGTACCAGCAGGGTCACACTTCCCCTGTCGATACCCAGACATAGATCATCCACTAAGGCGACCATGGCAGTCTCGACTCCATATCCTGCCCTGAAGCCAGTTTGAAATGGATCTAGATAATCTGTTTCATCCAAGACAGCTTGGAGTTGAAGGGCAACAGCCCTCTCGATCACCTTGCTTAAAAATGGAAGATGGGAAACTGGTCTGTAATTATTCATATCCAGGGGATCTAGGGAGGGCTTTTTTAGAAGCAGACATATAATTGCTTCTTTTAAACAAGCTGGAAAATTGCCCTCCCTGAAGGATGCATTAATAACATATCTTAAGTGTGTCTTAATCGCAACTCCTCCCTGGACAACCAGCCATGAAGGGCAGGGATCAAGAGGGCAAGTTGTCCTCCTTACCTTTCCAAGGAGCTTTAACAATCATGGCTGCATCCTATTGAATCCTGGGGTTTGCAGTGATGTATTTCAGTCTTTTACTCCAAGTCTCAAGTCAAGTCTCAAGTCTCTACCTTCAAATTTCAACTTGAGTCCCAAGTCCTTGCAAGATTCAAGTCAAATCTTGAGTCAAGTCTCAAGCCTGGAAGCTAACCTTATACCCCAACCTGTATTCCAGAATTTCCGGACAGAATCGAATAAAGTCAGTTTTAACAATTTAAGTAGACTCGGCCCTTCATTTTTGTGATTTTGCCATCTGCAGCCTCGGAAGTGAGGAATAGGATCCTTCTTACTTCCCATTTGGAAAGCTGGAGGCTTTTTCAGAAGTGGGGAAAGGATCTTTCTTATTCTCCATTACTGAATATTCAAGAGCTTTAGAAGGTAGATTCCTTCCTTTTCAAGCCCATTGCCTAACGCATTTTCTGTTTCCCGCTGAGATATCCGCCCTGCACTCTGGGCATGAGTCTTGCCTTCTGTTCTTAGGAAAAGTTTTAAAAAGCTCCTCCTATATGTAGCAGGGACAGGCTGCTGAGCAGGCCTCAAGCCCACCTCAAATCCATTGCCTATCCCATTTGCTGTACCCTCTGAGAAATGTGTCCACACTTTGGGCTTGAGACAGATAATCATGTGACCAGTAAGTTGTAAGGTTTCTGGACGAATGTGTTATGTTACTGAACCAAGGGCATCAAGTCAGTCACTAAAAATATGCAGGTCTCAAGTCGAGTCAGTGTGTAATTTTTGTCAAGTCAAGTCCGAGTCGAGTCACTGAAGTGACTTAAGTCTGACCTGAGTCTGAGTCAATAGACTTGAGTCTACATCACTGGGGGTTTGTCTGGTGAAGCCCAGAGCTTTCTAGCTAAGAATTCTAAATGCCCCTCCATAAACTACAAACCCCAGGATTCCACAGGATGCTGAAAGTGGAATAATAGCATGTAACAGACAAATACTAGAGCTGGTTTGTTGATAAGCTGCCTGAAGTTTTAGACTCTTCTTGGCGAGTGCCTGTGCTTCAAGAATACAATGTACCTGCCCTTCTAAAAAAAAATGAAAAAAATCACACCACTATTCCTTACTATTATTTCGCATCCACCAATATTCCACAGTGGTGGTAGAATGAGTTGCTGAAACTTAGCCTTGGCACAAACTCAGGTCTGGTTTAACCAAAGGGCCAACTGAGGCCAATGACCTCTCTAGTTGAAAATTCTAAATGCCCGTCCCTAAACTGGAAACCCCAGGATTCCATAGGATGTTGAAAGTAGAATAATAGCACTATAACAGTATAATATGGAAAGGCCCTAAGCCAGATCAACCCAGTGCTAGTGAACAAAATCATCACTTGGTTTGGGATCATTTATTTATTCTATTTATTTAATTTTATTTGTTTAATTAATATCCTTCCTTTCTCTCAACAAGGGACCTGAGTTGACTCACAATAAGATTAAAATGGTAGTTATCCTGCCCATTCAGCAACACAAACAAAAAAACTGATACTAAATTTGAAATGAACAATTAAAGTATTTTGAATGTAAAAACATCCATAATTTTAAACAGCACAAAATCATTTAAAAGACATAATAAAGATAAAAATACAGCAAACACCTCAGTGAATGCAAGAGTGTAACTACAGGGGGAGCACTACAGGGGGAGCACTGCTCCTCAATTCTGCTCCCCCAAATGAGATTTCTCTTCAGTCTTCAAACTTCTTGCATTGCAGAGAGTGGGAAGCTGAAAATCCTTCACACTTGGAAATCTTCTGTTTGTTGTGTTCATATTCCTTGGGTCATTTTGCCTGTCCTTTTTCTTTGGATGCATAAACTGTTTTTTTAAATGCTAGACTTCTGAGAACTGAAGGAAAATGTCCTTTGGGGCAGCAAAATTCTTATGGGGAGGGGAAATGTCCTCTTTTTGCAATCCTCCCATAGGTCCTTTTCCATAGCGGTTGAATTTGCAATTTCAGAAGCTTCACAGCAGACACAAAGCAGCAAGTCTTAAGATTTCAGCCTTGTGGTGCTGGAAGACATAAAGACAGGAGTAGCAGAAATAATTCTGTAAAGGAAGTTTCCACCCACTCCTCTCTTCTTTAAGCCATCTTCTTTCTCCAAACAGTTCAGACATACCCCAAATCCATTCATTTCTGTTTCCTACAGTTCTCCACCACTCAGTCTTTTTTGCCAATACATGTGTTGTGTATGCTTTCCTTATGATTCTCTTTCTGTCCTTTATGATCTTGTTCATTCAGCAACACACATGATGGCAAGATGTGGGACTGGCTTGTGGGTAAACATAGTTAAGATCCGGTTGGGCAGCAATCAAGGCTTACTGTTTACTGGACTGCAAAATCCCACACAGGACATTTCTTTCCCAATAATGGTTGGGTTGAGGTAATGTGGAGAGAAACTCAGTACTTTTCCATGTTGCAGAATGTCAAAATATTCGAAAGTGAGGGTGTGTTTGTTTTTCCATGTAAAAACTGTTTTGGAGATAATCGCAAGGCAACTGAGGGGGTGAAAAGCGAATTCAGCAAAAGCCACTCGGACCACGCCAAATATAATTCTTCTGCAATTAAAATGAATTGTGAGGACATATAGAAATGTACGATCCTCACAGTGCCATAGTGCCCTTTCCTATGCATGTTTACCGAGAAGTAAACCCTGCTGCTGTCTCTGCTTGGGCGTACTTGCAGGTAAGCAAGTTAGAATAGCAGTTTTGCAATGCAGTTTCATTCCAACGTCAGTGCTGTTGAGTTCAGTGAGACTTGTTCTCAGATAGACATGCACAGGACTGCAGGCTAAATTTATTCAGCCTTTAAAGTGCGATGGTACCACTTTAACTGCCATGGCAACATCCTCTGGAATCCTGAGGCATGCCCCTTGGGGAAGCACAAGGGAGCTCTGGCTGGCAATTCTAGATACAACCCCCCTAAACTGCAAACCCCAGAATTCCATAGAAAATTGCCCAGGAAACATGGCGCTATAAATTATGTAATATGAAGTGGCCCCTAAGTCAGGGTGGTGCAGTGGACAGACTGTCAGACTGGGATTTGGAAGATCCAAGACGAGCTACGAAACTCACTGGGGCCATTTCCGCACTTGACTCTTATAGCGCTATTAGTCCACTTTCAACATCAAAGGCCCCTCCCTAAACTTTCAACATCAAAGGCCCCTCCCTAAACTGGAACCCCCAGAATTCCATAGGACGTTGAAAGTGGCATCATAGCGCTACAACAGTCTAGTGCGGAAATGGCCTGGGAGTCACTCACTCTCAGCCTAACCTACCCCACAGGGTCGTTACTGCGAGAAGAGACACTGCCTTCCGCTCATTCGAGGAACGGCGGAGGAAATACCTGTGAGAAATAGATCAGTACATGGAAAGCGACATTGCTCCAGCTCCTCATCTCGGAGGGAACGACTCTCACGACAGAACGACGGGCGCCAACGGAAACGGCTGATCCACGCGACCAGCCAGCCAGGGCCGCCCGCCACAGCAACACACCCACGCCTCGTGCGGCGTGAGGGAGGCGGGCCTATTCTAATTTCAGGGGCGTCTCCCTCCAACGGCGTTCATCCTTGAGCTTTGTGGGCGGGGCCAGCCCTGGGCGAAACGTGGGGGGAAAGCGGAGGCCTGTTTGAAAACAACCACGAGTCCGGAGGCGGCGAAAGGAGGGTCGCGGGGGCGCCGCCGAGGCGGGAGAGGCGAGGGGCTTGTCCCTGCTGGCCGGCCACTCTAACTAAGAGCAGCAACGGCCGCTGCGGCTGCCGCAGGAAACGGTGACTTTCTAAGCCTTCTTTTTCCTTTTGAGTGTTAAAGAGCGGGTACTTTCGTGTTCGCGCAGTCGTCCCCGTTGGCCGCTGTTGCCGTTGTTGCTGCTGCTTAAGGAATCGGGAGAACGTGAAACGAGCAGCCCGCGAGCGGTTCCTCTGGTGCACAAAACCAAAGAGAAAACCGCGTTCGATGCGTTTCCTGTGACTGCAGAAACAGGAGCCCGTCAGAGACTTCCTGCTGAAAAGACTTTTCGGCAATCTCTCTCTCTCTCTCTCTCTCTATATATTTTCGGTGTCCGTTTTGCCTTCCTCGGGGTGCGAGACATTTTAGCTGATCGTTGACTTTCTTGGTGGGTTTCGGTTGTTTTTTTTTAAGAAATCAAGTGTGCTAAGCCAGATCACTGGCAATCCGATCCTATAGCCACGTAGCGACCGTCTCCGCTGTGTTCAGTGGGAGCGCGGGACTGCGGACTTAAGTGCCTGCGCAGTGTGCGCGCAGGACTCCGGCCGCGCACAGTTTGCAGCCTGATCTCTGAAGTATATGCCGTCGGGCTCGGTAGCCTTTCCTCTGAGGACAGCGTGTCGGGGGTTGTTCCTTCAGAGGGGCCATTTCCGCACTAGCCTGTTATAGCGCGCTATGATTCCACTTGCAACATCCTATGGAATCCTGGGGTTTGCAGTTTCGGGAGGGGCCGGACGGCCCCTCCCGAAACTGCAAACCCCAGGATTCCATAGGATGTTGCAAGTGGAATCATAGCGCTATAACAGGCTAGTGCGGAAATGGCCAGGGAGAGTGACTGACTCCCAGGCCACCTCGGGAGGAAAGGTGCATCCCTCTAAAAAGGTGCATATAGAGAATGAGCTCGTTTTAACTCAGTGGGACTGACGTAAGAAATAAACACAATTTTAGCTAGACGGTTTAGGGCCCAGGCCCATCCGGGTCCACCCAGCAATAAAGCCTACTGACTTTATTCCACAGTAAGCGTGTATACAATGGCCACTTTGCTTTATGTCAGAATGATTGATTTTATTAAATTATGGAAAGGTAGTGGATGTGTGTGCGCGAGAAGAGAGAGAGAGTGACATATTTACTTAACATTAAATGTTCCATTTCTCTCTCTCTGTCTTACAGTTGAGAAGTTTACTGTACTGCATATTTTTGTACGACGTGGGACATTTATCTGCTTGCCTGCCAGTCATGCTTCTTTATGTGTCTCCAAAGCTTGCAGAGGTTCAAACAGGCTTGCATGAGTTTCCGAAGAGTATCTTGTGATTCCACTGCTGGTGTGCCGGTGGAATCAGCAAGGGAGGGCCTGTCTCCACCGAAACATGGCATGATTTGGGGGACTGTCTCAAGACGTGGTTCGAGGGCACATGGTACAGCGGTCTTGTTAAGGTTAAGGAGGTTTGGCTCTGGTCAGCAGTTGAATTGGACGCTGTAGGAACCTTGTGCAGAAAAACAAAACAAAACAAAACTTTCCTGGTGCAGCTGGCACTTCTGTAACTAGAGACAGGAAGTGGGTTATGCTTTATAACCTGAGGTTTTAATATTGCTCTGTCCTGTGTCTAAAGAAGTGGGCTTCAATGCATGAGAGCTCATACTCAAGTAAAAGCCAGTTAGTCTTAAAGGTACTGACTGCCACACTGCTTTTTTGCCTTCTCTCTCCCTCCCTCCTTTAGCCAGTAGAACTTCCTCTTCCAAAGGCTCTTGTCTGCGCAGCCTGAGTTTGCTTCTGTTCCTTGATGGGAAGGGATGTGTTTTCTGAGATCTGATTGGCTAGTGATACTGATGCCTTCCTTTGTAACTTGTGGCGTGGTGCTTGGTTTGCTTGAGTCGCCTGATATTGGCTCTCTGGTTGGATTGTATTTGCAAGATGGAAAAAGACGAGGAGACAGATAACTCTTTTTCTCTACCTGATCTGTATTGTTTGTTTATTCTGAAACAGAACAGGATAGTTGGCAAAATCTGAACATCCTGGACTATAGTTTCCATCGCTACAAGGCAGCACTCCTAATTATAATGCTGGCTGGCAATGGGATTTGGGAGTCAAAATGTATCTTGGAGAGCCCCATGCTGGGGGAAGAGTGGACTAAATGATTTTCAGTCCCTTCAAATTTCATGGTTTTGTGGTTTTTTGTTTTGTTTTTGAGAAGCAGTAACCCCATTTTCAGTTCCTCATAATTGCTTAGACACTAAACTGCAGCCACAAATCTTCAGAGATCTGTGCAGCACTTCAAAAGACACATTGTGGGAACCATGGCAATGAATGTTAGGGCACTGTTAATGTGAGAGTTTAAACCCATGCCCCTCCCGGATTGTTATATAATATTTTTGCCTTCTGATCTCTTTGAAGAAGAGACTGTCATTAGTGATGTGAACCAGAAGCTTGTTCGACATTAATTTGTGCATAAATGGAAACAGGATTTGCAGCATTTTTTTTAAATGCAGGTTTAAAAAATAGAACTGATACTTTTGGGTCATGTTGTTAGATGTGGGAACAAAGCTAAAAGGTAGTTGGTTGTTTCAGTTTCTTTGAAGTGTATGTAGCACTTTTGCTCTTGAGAGCTAAAAGTGGAGTTTGTTATGTTTCTAGATAGGAACAGAGGAGACCAGCAGAAGTAGGGAGGTACATTGTGAGGGTATAATAGTGCATTATGGGGCAGGTACTCTCATGCTTTTGATTTTGGTTAGAGGCAGAGTTACTAAAAGTGCTGTACAGTGAGTTGTTATGTGGGTGGGAAGATCTCTGTGAATGGTGGAATAATTTTAGGCGAGCTGATGTACATTAATGGCATTTTTACTTGAGTATGTTTGCCTACTTTTTTTCTGGCAAGGCTCCTGTGCTGCATGGCAGAAGCAAATTCACGAAAGTATCACTACCTCAGCCTGCTAAGTAAAAGCTCACATGGTTAATTTCTTCAAATGCTCACATGGTTAATTTCTTCAAATGAGCCCTTGCTAAGAAAAAAGTAGCATCTCCAACTATCATATTAGGGCAAAATCAACTTACTAGGCCCAACTGGAGAAGAACCAGTGAATGAATGGTACTTAAGTGTTGTCTTAAATCCCTTTCATTCAGTGGGCCTACTTCTTGAAATTAACAGTTGGATTTAGTTCTCTAGAACTTAGGTATTTACAGGGAATCACAGTCTTTATCAGCATGGTGCTTTCTTTCAGTTTCTGTAATTTCTCACCATTGGCCATGTTAATGGGGCCAATGAGAGGTGTAGTCCAAAACATCTGAAGGACACTGTGAGTTGGGGAGAACCAGATAACAACTTGGTTGCTTGTGCTCCTCAAATAATGGTTGTATGTTGTAGATAGAAATCCACAAGTGACTTGATTCCAACTTGTAGCCAGTATGTGTTTATAATGAAGCCATGGGAGTGGGAGCACCACCTCTTTTCAAACAAGTGAAGTTTTAATGTTTTAACAATATACTTTAAAAGATTCCCATAGTTTGCGGGCACTGATGTACAGGCACGATGTAAGCAAGTCATGTGTACTGTATGACAAACATTATTTTTGACTTTAACTTGTGGTTATAACCTGATACTAACAAGATGAACTTTCCTTTTCCTTTGTAAATTAGTTTCTGCTAAATCTGTGTTTATGCATTTAAAGTCTGGATCCACAAGTCTAAAATAAACTGTACTGACAATGATGAATTTGCAGAGTGCTCAATAAATTCACTTTCAGGCACAAAAGGAGCACACAGCAGTTACCATTCTTATCCCTAAAACAGCACTGACAAGGAACTTCCTGGAAAAATCAGTGTATTAAGCTTTCCTTCTGGGAAAGCAGCAGTACTAACTGTATTTGATGATAAAAGTATTAGTACTGAACCTTCTCATTAGGAATGCGTGTCTTGCATTCAGTGCTATGCAGAGTTGTAATTAAGAGGGAGGCATAGAAAGTACCTGAGACAAATAAAAAAAGATAAATGGTAGGTCAGGAAGAGGTCTTGGAGACGGTGGAGTAAGTTGAATCATAAGCAGTGTAGATATATTCTTACGTGATCTTAAACTTTAAGCTAGACATTTCAGATGTATTGATTGCATAAGACACAGTTTGCTAGCATTTTTGCCCAGAATTGTGGGAATTACCTTGTTGGATGGGAATTCCCAGAATTGTCCAGCCATCAATGGCTTTGGGTGGCAGAAATCCTGGGAGTTGTTTTCTAAAAAGGTAACTTTTCCAAACTCAGATTCTGTTGGTTTTGTGGCTTGTGCTTTTTAAATGTCATAATAAACCATACTTGATTAGAAGAAAACTGTTTGGAAATCAGTGCAACATACTTCAGATTAAGCTATGATCTTGTTGGCTCACTTACTTAAGTTTCCTCACAGTAAGTTATGAAGTGTGATCTAACACCTCTGGATGAACAGTTATGATTGCAGCACCCAGCCTCAAAGCGCAGTCCAAAACACTTCTGTATCTGATCAAATGTAGGGCTATCTGAATTCAATAAAGCTAACTCTCTTGAGTTCCCAGTGTGGTGTAGTGGTTTGAACACTGGATTATGATTCTGGATAACAGGGTTCGGATATCCACTGGGCCATGGAAACCCTCTTCTTGACCTTCTTATCCTTAGAGGAAGACAAAGGCAAGCCCCCTCTGAACAAATGTTTCCAAGAAAACCCTGTGACAGGGTTGCCGTAAGTCGGAAACAACTTGAAGGCACACAACAACTACTTCTCTCTAGTATATATGGTTAGGGTTGTTGTCTTAAAATATTATGGCATATTTGGTACCATATGTCAAATTTATTTGCAATAATATCACTGCTGTATACATTAGTATCAGTAAATACTCTTAAGGCACTGGATCCCGTCTGATCTTGGAAGATAAGTAAGGTGAGCCCTGGTTAGCACTTGGATGGGAGACCACCGAATACCAGGTACTATAGGCTGTATTTCAGAGGAAGGAATTGGCAAGCTACCCCTGACTATTCCTTGCTTAAGAAATCTCTATGAAATTCATGGGGTTGCCGTAAGTTAACAGGTGACTGGAAAGCACATATACATTTATCAAGACATTTAGATCTTGTAACTATATGTACACAGACAGCATTTTTTAAATAGTATGAGGTAAATAGATTATTCCACTTAGCACTGTCTCCCACTTAACTCCTTTGTGGAACGTTTTCAGCTCTGATAGGATCGCTCTGGTTATTTGTCTTCTCAGCTGTACTGTTAAGGAGATGACCAGCACTTCTATTCCTGGGTGATCATGCCCAGAAATAAGGCA
Organism: Iguana delicatissima; assembly: GCA_948472985.1. Taxonomy (NCBI): domain Eukaryota; kingdom Metazoa; phylum Chordata; class Lepidosauria; order Squamata; family Iguanidae; genus Iguana; species Iguana delicatissima. The sequence goes on along the minus strand of CAOKZL010001194.1, from coordinate 794,152 downwards.
ACAAAGGCAAGAAACACAATGGTCAGTGTACCTTTGTATTGCTTCCTTTTGCTTAGGTTTTTCTCGTAGTCTGAGTGGTTGAGCAGTGTGTTCATGGATCCAGACACATGGATCATAATCTTAAATCACACTGAATTGTAGTTATTTTGCTTTGATGCCAGGAGTTGCATGTATTTTGTATTGGTGCGTAGTCTTTGAAGACACCTCTCTAGTTTCTGGTAAATTTCTATTTTTTGGATGGATAGCCTATTGGTTTTTGAAATACATGCTATACTGTCTATGTGCCTTCAACTTGTCTGTAAACACATGGTGACCTGATGACTTACATAGGATTTTCTTAGCCAAGGAATACTCAGAGGTAGTTTTGCCAGTTTTTCCCCCTCTGAAATATAGCCTACAGTACCTGGTATTGTTTGGTGGTCTCCCATCCAAGTATTAAGGAGGGTTGACCCTGCTTAGCTTCCAAGATCAGATGGAATCTGGGCTTTAAGGGTATTCAGGTCTTGCCACATGCCATTGTTTATGATTATTGAAAACAGTAATTGTTACAGTTCACAGGCCTCCTAAACAAAGATCTAACCTAGCAAGAATAAAATTTCCAACTTGTTATTGCTGTTCTGGATTGTTCCAACATGTACTTTCCCTTTTGAGAAGCGTCATTGCTTAGCAAACTGAAAGCTGAGAGAGATGCTGCTTATCATTGTGACTGTACTGAATTGCAGGGTTCAGTGGTCTGACCTAGTATAAGGCCATTTCCTGAATTTCTAAATGGCTCTACTCATGGATATATTTTAACATGAATATGGGGAACCCATGTAGATAATTGACTGCAACTCCCATCAGCCATAGCAATCAGGCATTGGGAATGATGGGCCAACATCTGCTGGCCTGCAGGTTGCAAACCCCTCTTCTGTCATCACAGTCTTGTGTATGTTTACTCAGAAATAAGTTCATTGGTTAGAGCAGCGTGGTGTAGCGGCTTATGCGTTGAACCTTGGAGATCGAGGATCGATTCCCTGCTTGGTCATGGAAATCTTAACATGACACACACTCTCAGCCCCAGAAACCCAGTGGTAAGTTTGCTGTAGGGTTGCCATAATTTTGAAACGACTTGAAGATAGGCAGCTCAACAACAGCAGCAAGTGGAACATACTCCTCAGAGTGTTAGAGTTGCTGCCTAAGGCTCTGTTTGGATTGTGTGATATTGCTATAGGAGCCGCAGCTCTTTTAGGTTATGAGGCAACTGGAAGACGAGATCTTCTGTCCATCTATTCAGTGGTCATCACTCTCTCTTTACTGGGGAGGTTCCTCCTCCTGAATTTCTTCTGTGGGGCCAGTTTGAAAAAAAAACAGAAATCCTCCGATTTTCGTCTTTGTCCTTCACCTTCAGGCACAGCCCTGTACGCACTTATTATACGCATTTATTTGTAAGACCTGATTGAACACAAACGTGCGTAGTCAGGAAGATCCCAAGATGTTAATAGAGACCTAAACAGCATGTTCTTCTGTAATTTTCTAGACTTTCGGAAAGGTTAGGGTTAATGTAACGGAAGGTGTAAGGAAAACGAACGGTTCGGCGCCAAAGAAGTGGGTACCATAAACGAGGAAAGCTCTTGTCACTTCAGAATCTTCCTCCTACTTGCTTTCTCCCCCTATCTGTAGCTAAGGTGGTTTCGCCGAGTTGTAGCGTTGCGTCACTCGCTTCCTGCTACTCCCTCCCCCCACCCCCACGCCCGTCCGCTTTGTTTTGAACACTCCTCCGTACTGCCTCCTCGGATCGTGCTCGTTTTCTCCTTTTCTATTGGCTGCGGCGAGCAGGGGCAGAATGGCCAATCATAATCGGCGACTCGTGGTCGTGTTGCTGGGCAGAGCAAACACAAACACAGGCGGGGAGGGGGGAAGTGGGCGGCGGCGGCGGCGGCGGCGGCTCAGTGGGGAGCAGGGTGGCCGCGTGGGGTGTCTCGGGGGCCCCGCCTCCGGTAATGCGACCCCCAGCCAACCAACCCCCCCCCGCCGGCTTGCCCCGTGGAAACGCGAGCTCGGAAGCAGAGAGCTCGTTTCTTAGGTGGGAGTGAGCTGAATGGTTGGGGGGAATCTTTCCATCTGAAGCAAGTGCCTCTGGCTTAAGTTGTGATTTCCCGCCTTTTAAGAGAGGAAAGGGGTGGCGTTTATTTATTTATTTTTTAAAATTTCATTTGTTTAGAATGTTTATACCCTGCCCTTCAGGCAAAAAAGTTCTCAGAGGGGCTCCTTGTTGTGTGCCTTCAGCTGAAATTATCAGTTGGGCGTTTCCCTGCCCTCAGGGTTACAGTCTAAAAATGCTGGCTTTTGTGGTATACTGATAAGGAATAAGAAGGACTGATAAATTTTACAACTGTCCTTAGGCCTGTTCCTCTCCTTCCTACTCCAGTTATGGGCCCAGGTGCACCTGTTCACGTTTTGCCTCTGTGGGAGCAACCCCCGGCATGAACTTGCTACTACAAATAATAATAGTAATGACTCCCCATCCACATTTTCCCCAGTGTGGGACTCAAAGTCTCTGAGGCTGAAAATATTTCTGTCTTCCATAAACATTTATTGGAAGTGTGCATGAGAGAAGATGGGGACGTCTTCCCCTTCCTTCAACTTCCTGAACAGTGGAAATGTATTATTACAAAGTGGCCAGTGGTCTTTGGGAAAGGACTGGGTACCTCGGAGGGGAGAGCAGATGCTGGGCATGTAGGACGTTCTCCTCCATCCCGCCTGTTTCCACACAAAAGGAGCCTGCGCGTATGTGTGTGAGAAGGACCTTTGTGAGAGACCTAGAGCTGTGCTGCTCAAGTGGTTCTTAGATTGGTTCAAATCTATGAACCATCAGCTGCTGGTCCACAGTGAGTTTCCAGGAAAGAAAGAAATAGTTGTAGCAAAGGGCCCCAAATACTGTACTGGTCCCAGGCCCATTAGAGGAAAAAAAAAATGCAAGGCCTGCATTGCATAGTTTGAGAAGCACTGCCTTAGTTGATCACATTTGAAGTTGGCAGTATTACCACAGATATACAAACATTCTTGATTTTGTTTAATGAGGATTGCCTGTCTTGTAGTAAAGAGACACTGCAGTTCTGGAAACTGTTCTGAAAGTGTAGACCATCATCTGCTGTGGTCACCCATCATTTTCCTCAGGAAGGCCTCAGAAGGGCATTTTCTTGTCCTCTGTTAGTGATTTTCAAATGATGGGTCTGTCAGGGACAATGCTTACCTAAAAGAGAGCTTACTGGTCTTGCATTGTAGTCTGCAACTGTAGGGGAGCCCTGAGAAGGTGCTTTCAGAAAACTTAGTTTCTATGGAACAGTGGCTATTACCTTGGCGATCACTCTGTATAAATAAATGTATAGCGTACAGCAGGCTGCCAGAATCCACTGGAATTTGTGCACATCAGTATGAAAAGGGTTAATTAAACTTGAAAAACACTCCCTTGAGTAACAAATGCAGGTTCCCACATCTGTCAACTTGTGTCCAAAGAAAGGTTTCCCATGCGTCCCCCCCCGCCATGTTGTGGTGCTTTATGAATACATATTAGGTTATACTGAGTTTTGTCCAACATTTCTTCTTTTTGGATGTTCAGGCGTTGCATTTTCCTTTCACTGTTAGAGAACATAGTCCCCAGGGTGCCTATATGAATTCATTAAGCCTTCTGTTTAGAAATGCTTTGTTTCCCAAACATACCATAAGAATTGTTTCTTTTTGGTGTTAAATGCTTGTCTTTCTTAATCTGTCTTCAGATCCAGTTGAGGATAAGAATACTGCATTCTATACAATTATGCTCCATGAAAGTGGTTATTTTAAAATTTGGCCTCATGTGGTAGAAAGGGAGTTTTAAGGATTGTGGTAGCTTGTTTGTGAGGATGAGAAACTTGTGGCCTTCTGGGTGTTGTTGGTCGACAACTCCCATTAGCTCTAATCAGTATAGTATATCCAAAGGTGAAAGATGGTGGGCATAGCAGTCCAACAACATTTGGAGAACCACAAACAGTGGGAAACTGTGGTTTCCCTCCATGTAGAGGAAGGAGAGGGCTTGTTTTCTGCTGCTCCAGAGACCAGGACAAGGAGTAATGGATTCAAGCTGCAGGAAAGGAGATTCCACTTGAACCTCAGGAAGAACTTCCTGACGGTCAGGGCTGTCCGGCAGTGGAATATGCTGCCTCGGAGTGTAGTGGAGTCTCCTTCTTTGGAGGTTTTTAAGCAGAGGCTGGATGGCCATCTGTCGTGAGTGCTTTGAGGGCGTTCCTGCATGGCAGGGGGTTGGACTGAATGGCCCGTGTGGTCTCTTCCAACTCTACATTTCTATGATTCTAGCTGGGTCTGTTTCTTCAGATGAATCAGTCTCAAAAGAGAGTTCATTAACAGAAGGATTGCAAAGACCATATTCACATTCTCTATTTAATATGGATCTAAAACACTATTTTTAATAAGAAGAAGAAGAGGAAGCAGACGAAGAAGAAGAATTTCATTGGCTGACAGATGAAACTTCAAATGGTTAAGGACAGGCACAAAGCAAAAGTAAAACGTGACAGAAACAGGCTCAAAATCCTGAATGGAGCTGTTCAGCAACTTCTGCATAGAAACAGAGAGCTATAATAACAGCAATGTAAAGAAACAGAAGACAGCAAAAAGATAACACATGAGATATTTTCAACAAATCTGAGAAATCAAAGGAAAATTTAAGAGTAGGAATGCTGTGTGACCAACAAGGAACACTGTATATGATCATGACAAAATAAAACGAGGACAGAAGCAATACATACAAAGAACTATGAAATGGAAATGAAAGAATGACAGATTCCTTCAAGGAAAAGCCTTTTGACATTGAACCTACATTTTTAGGTTCAATGTCAAAACACTTGGGAGAAATAAATCACCTGTTACAAGCTACAGAGTTAGAATATATCAGAATTCTAATAAAAATCTGCCAATAAATATGGAACAATGGCCCACAGACTGGACTCACACAATATATATTCCAATCCACAAGACAGGGAATTATTACTATAATTGGACCACTGTTAATCTCCCATGCAAGCAAGAGGTTGCTCATGATTTTATAACAAACTTTTACCATATAAAAAATACCAGACATCCAGCCTAGATTCAGAAAAGCAAGAGGCACTAACATCATATTGGAAGCATATCTTGGCTAATCGAGTATATGAAAGAAGAAAATCAGCTTGCGCTTTATAAATTATAGCAGAGCCTTTCATGGTACAGATAATGAAAAACAATGGATTGCTCTTAAAGAAATGCCACAACTTTTGGTTGTCCTAATTGTAAACTCTTCTCTGGACAAAAAAACTGCTTTTGGGACAGAGTATGGAAAAACAAGATTTTTTTCCAGTTGACCAGGGAGTCAGATAAGTATGCATTTTAGCATCCCATCAGTTTAACTTATACACAGAACATACCATATGGAAAGCAGGATTACACTCTGAGGAAGCGAGTGTGAAAATTCTGGGAAGGAGAACCACCATCGTGTAGTGGTTTGAGTCTTGGACTAGGACACTGGGAGACCAAGGTTCAAATCCCCATGCAGCCTTGGGCAAGTCACACACTCTGAACTTCAGAGGAAGGCAAGGACAAACCCTTCTGAACAAGTTCTGCTAAAAAAACCTTGTGATGGTTCACCTTATAGTCATCATAAGTCCTAAATTACTTGAAGGCACACAGCAACAAACACCAACAACTTAAGGTATGCAGATGATACCTTATTACTTGCAGAAAATAACAAAAGAGTTGAGATGACTACTGATAAAAGGATGAAAGTGCAAAAGCAGAGTTATAGTTGGTTGGTAGGGAAACAAAAACAATGACCACAAATGATTTATATAACTTTAAGGCCATCGAAAATCACATCAAAATTGTTAAGGATTTGTAATATATAGGCTCAATTAATAAAATGGAGACTGTAGTCAAGAATTCAGAAAAAGACTGAGAATTGGAAGAATAGCTATGAAGCAGCTAGATGAGATCACCAAGTGTAAAGATAAATCATTGAATACCAAAGTCAGAATCATTCATGTCATTGTATTTCTGATTTGTATGTATGGTTGTGAAAGCTGGACACTGAGGAAAGCTGACAGGAACAAGATCACCTCATTTGAAATGTGGTGCTGGAAGACAACTGTACGCATGACACAGGCTGCCAAAAAGACAAATCAGTAGGTCCAAGTGCAAATTGAGCCTGAACTCTGAGTAGAAACCCAAATGACTAAACAGAATCTGTTTTACTGAGGCCACGTAACCTACTGGAGAAGGCAGTAATGCTTGGTAAAGGGGAAATCAGTAGAAAAAAGGAAAACCGTGTTAAAGATGAATTAATTCAGTCAAAGAAACCATGGCCCTGAATGTGCAACACAGGAGCAGAGCTACTGATGGCTAGAACTCGTGGAGGTCTGTTATTCTATTAAGTTCTGTTAAGTTGGCCTTATGGTGACTTTTGTGGCAGGAAATAAATTTACAATAACCAGTTATTAACAGCCCTGCTAAGATCTCATTCATAGGATTGTCATAAATCAAAGCTGATGATTTGATGGCCAAGAACAGAAGTTAATATGCATTATGTTTATTTTGTTTGACACTATGGATTAATTAATCTGTCAGTATTTTAAAAAGTTATGATTGGATGAGAAGATGTCTATGTTATAGGGAACTGTTGCAATATTTCAGAGGTAGAGAACTCTATTTTTGCTTCTGGGGCAAAGAGTGATGTAAACTATTCTTTGCCCTGTTCAAAAATGCCATAGGACAACCACTAAATTTTAGATGCTGTATTCGTGTCAGATGAAACCTAGAATGTCTTTGAAGTTACAGTTTCTTTAATGTTTAAAGGTCTAGCAGAGAGTGTCACTTTAAACTCTAAAAGATTAACTAACCATGCAACCACTTCCTCCTCCTATGATTTACTTGCTTTTTTTTTTTGAAGTATGTGCTAAATGTAGGCAGTGCACTCCAAGATGCAAATTTTGCATATTACTTTGTATATTCCAAGTCTTCTGAATATTATGTTCTTCTAGAGTTCATGTTCATCGTTCAGTCCCAGCTGTCAGATTCGCAGCCATGGAGCGTTGGCGGTGGTGAACTGCAGTTGATCAGTTGCTTGATTAATTTTTCTGTTCTTGTAACCAGAAGCCTGTACTTGCCACAAAACCAGGAAGGTTTAACAACAATGGTCTACAGTACATGGCAAGCTGGCCTTTGTGTAGCCTGGATGCTTGTAGGTTTGATGTGCTTTTAGATTAGTAGTTGCCAAGGCATTTCATTGAAGTTGACTAAATGTTGTTTAGTTCCTGCCCTGCCCAGTTATTTTGTTAAGTACAACATACCACTTAATTGTGCGTTTTTGTGGTTCTGTATTGGCACCTGGCTGGCAGCTTTCCCCAGGGCTTTGTCTTTTTGTACTGTCTTATGAGATGTGTAAGGAAGGGTTTTTTTTATCATATAGAAATTAGCTTAATGTCATGAAGGAATGCAGATTTGTATATCCTTGCCATACAGAAAAAGTGACATTACAGACTTCTACTGTGGCCTTGTACATGAGCTCATAACAATGACAAAGAGTATACAACCTACAGCATGGGTGAAAAATAGGGATATTTCTTGCTGCAAAATGGCCAAACCTAAGTAGGCAGAAAGATAAGACTTAAAAGTAACACTCTTCAATGCTGCCAGCAGATGGTTTGGTATCTGTTTGCTATATGTGTATTTTAACCATATGTTTAGATGCACGTAATTCCTGCCTCAGTCATCATCAGAGGTGGGTTGTTCTGATTACCGGCCTAGACATGATGGCAGTAATTCTGTATGTGTAACCCCTCATTGGTAGAAAAACTGACTGGATCAATGGCTATCAGGTTCAAATGTACTTCTGCCTGCATTCTAAGTCTATGACACTTTGGTATTACAACAAAGGCAGAATTTACACAATATGCCTTGGGTCTGAATAGCATATACTGCTTCACTGTATGTCTTTCACTGAATGGTTGTAGCATTGTTATATGGTAGAAATAATTGGGACAGAACTCTACAATTGAGCCAAAAGATCCTTGAAGCCACAGTGATAGCTATGAAAGTGGTGGAGGAAGAACTTTTGGTGAGCCATAGGGAAGATTCTGACTGGAAACTTTTTGCAAACAGTCAGATCTATAAAGATTTTGTAAATCTGTGCAGTAAGTGTTGACCCCTTCTAATATTTGGAGGGTGGTGCTAAAAGAAAAGAGTAAGAGAGTAATTAATTGATTACTCAAATAGACTATAGTTGGCTTTTTAATGTAGTCATTCTATTTTCATACACAAAATAGAAAAAGTTTTAGGCATAGAGTCTATAAGAATGATAAATATTAGAACAGGTCCCCAAAAGAACAGAGGTATCAAGGAAGCACACATGATGGTTCATAGATATGGTTTAGGACAACCTGAACTGCAGAAGACTCACATTTCTTTTAAGTGCAGTTGGGATGAATTAATCTCTACCTGTCAAGAGTTTTAAATACAATTGGCCTTCCACATTTGCAGGCTTGGCTTCATTGATTTGATTATTTGTGAGTTTCTCCAGCCCCTGCCCCCTACCTCAGGTGCTTCTTTTCTGGAGGAACCTTCCCTCTCAGTGGCTCCAATCAGGCTGTTTAGAAACTTGCCTCTGGTCCTCCTCTATCAGCAGCTGTCTGGCCATCTAAGGAAGGCTTGCAGCCCAATTTCTCAGTACCTCAAATCCTCTCCCGATGCCCCCCAACAACCAAGGAGGGAGATGGGAGAGAGAGGGCCCCCATGCTGACCCACCCGCTTCCCCCTCCTTTTCCCTTGCCTTGTTTGGACCCGGAGTGTCAGTTCTCCTCACCATGCGTTGGCCCCCTTCCCACAGACACACATACATTTTGATACTTGTGATTTTTCTACTTTTTGCGAGGCTCCTGTGCCGCAACCCTAGCAGGTATGAAGGGTTAACTGTAATAACTATCTGAATCACATAGAAAGGAGATAGGGAATCCTAGATTAAAAGCCCATGGGGTGCACAAGTGAGGTAAGCAAAATCTTCCCATGACGTAGCTGTTTACAGTCCTTATCCGCAACCTCTTTTCTGAAGCCTGGGTAACTTCTAGTATCGCAGCCTAGGATGAGAAAAATTCTGTCTTCTTGACCTGCTTGTTTTGCTATTAAACTAACAGTATCTACAATATCTACCTTCACTTTCTCTTATTTTGATGGCTGCCATAATGTCTTGCTTGGGTCCTACTCACCCTCTTCCAAAATGATAAAAATTGCAAAGTTCCAGGGTAGTTTCTATAACTGCTGGATGTTGGCAGTGCAGTGCCTTACATCTGCAGTACATTTAACCTGCAGTACATTTGTACTGAACCAAAAATAGTGTGGACAAACTATTGTCTGCAGTTTGTACTTCTGGTAGTCTGCTAATCTGAAGGACTATATTATTCACTAATAGACTGCTTGAGTTCCCCTTCTGAAGATTTGGTATGTAGTGTCAATTTTAATTCATGCCCTCTTATTTGACACTTTTAGCTCACTAATTTACTTCCTCTGTGTCGGTTTCAAAGAGAGAAGATTGTACTATATTGTCTACATTTGTGTGTGGAGGTGACATGAAATGTTATAAATGACTTGGAATCATAGCCTGTCATGGTGAACATTTGAATTTAGAGTTATGTGAATTATTTGTTGAATTATAAGGAAAATACGTAAGCAGCATGGGTATTTCTTATTTTTGGTCTTAGTCTATAGTTCTGAAATTTCTTTCAAGGTCATATAAATTACCCGAGAAAGTGTCTTCTGTGTATATTTTCTCTGTATAACATTTGATGGGAGGGGAAATTTTTGGTGAAAAACAGCACAAGCAACAAAGAGTCAAACGTCTTTTCAGCATCATGGTCGTAGTCAAGAATTGGGATTTTTCTCACCTTTTTTCCGAAAGAAGGTTGGGATAGTTGTAAGCCCATGGTTTAAATTGAATGTGTAGCATGTTCAGCACAACAGGTAGATAAAAAACCTATCAGAGCTGAACTTACTATCTAACTATCTAACTACTAACCTATTGAGTCAATAGCAGGCAGTATCATGGTCCAACTAACACGATTTTGTCAAATCTGACTAGCAGGAGACCTCTAGGATTTCAGGCAAGACTCTTTCCTAACCCTTCCTGGAAATGTCTGATGTTCCCTAGTGGCCTTCTGTCTAGGTGCTAAGCAGACCCAGTCCTGCTTAGTTTTTGAAATAAAATCTCATTGTAGCAGATTGTGTTATATAAATGTTGCATTTTTCTTTGGGATTTGAAGGAGAGTAGCTGCATGTAATAGAACAGCTTACCAAGAGAAAGGAAATCAACCTCAAAATTTACCAATCATCAATTGCACATTTTCTTTTGAGAGAGCTGTAAGAGAACTCATGTACAAAAATAAAGGGCTTTGGAATATTGCATAACTTGTGAATGGTTGTCTAAGGTAATGGAAAGAAACTCTTTGCTATGATGTATGATGTGAGAGAGACCTGATGTCATAATCTTACCACTTAACAATGCATAGTGTCTGCTAGATGAAGATGGGAGAAGAAGAAAATACAGGGGACAGGTACTGTTTAGGGAAACTAATGAGATTACTGAATACTTACTGAAAAGCAACCCAGGTAAAGTTTGTATTGCATGATATATACTGTTGAAGGGTTAGTTGTCTGATTTCCTTCTGACTGAAGCATAAATAGAATGAAGTATAATATTTAAAATACACATCACTAAGAATAAAGGATTGAAGTAATTTTAACTTTTTAATGATACTGTTAGAATAAAACATTATACATTTTTGCTGAGTGGACATATGGGCGTTGATGTTAGTATTGATTTTAGTTCACCATTTACCTTAGGCCTGAATGTGCTGGACTGACTTGGACTTTTGTGAACTTTCTTTCAAAATGGAGTAATAGTGGACAACTTCACAGGCTTACTCTTGCATGAAAGATATTACCAGCTTTAATTGTAAAGAGAGAGTAGGCATGAGATGAAACAATTTATCCTTTGAAGCAGGGGAAGGAATAACTTGATTTCATCTGGCCAACTCTTGAAAAAATATCAGATTTGCTTTAGAATTAATATGCATCAGATGAACTGGGTTGCATTTTTGAGACTGTATGCCATGTGAAACTTGTTAGTCTTTAAAAGGTCTTTTAAAGGTTACTAGACGCTTCACTGTTGTTTTCATTACAGTTTGTTACAGCTTTATCAAAGATATTAATACAAGTATACCTCAATTAATGAAGTAGACATCACTCTTGATATTACTACTTTAACAGAAAATTTGGTACCAAAGGCAGAAAGAATAGGCTTAGTTTCCTATACCATTAAGGAAGAATAGTCCAACATGCTTCAGCACACTTTATATTCAAAACTTAATATGCACACGTGAAATGAAGCAACCATGTGAAGTAAGCCTTGCATAAGTAAACAAAAACATTTTGAACTTTCTGGAGAACATTTGAAGGCTTCATCCAAAATGCATCCTAGTATGACATTTCTTTTACCAGCCTGTACTTCTCTTACGGTTTCCATTTTGGTGGCCAAACTTACAAATCTGTGCTTTTAACATGCTGGAGATAGCTGGTGAGGAATGCTTATCTGCTATCCCCTTTTCTCTCTGTTTTGCTGTTCACACATATTCAATAAGGGGTTCTTACTTTGTTTTAGGCAGCTATATAGGATTAGTTAGAGTAGAATCCCATTCTTTCAGGGCTTAAGCTTTGTTTCATTGTTTAGTGCAGACGTGCTCCTTCAATCCAACACCAAAAGTCTGTTTTTGCAACCATCCTCCCAATGCTGATGCCACTAAAAACATTCCCACTAGAAACAGCGTGAGGAAATATTGGGGCTGGACAGGCATCCAAAGACTTGCGAAAAGGAGCTTGACTGTAAGAATGTTAACTGAGGTGTAGTGCATGATTTTCTTAACAGAATTGCACTAAAATGTTCTTAATTATTTCCTTCTTCTCAGTTTAAGGCTGAAAGAAAAAGACCCCTTAAAGCTTATTTGATAGTAAGTTCAGCTCTGATAGGTTGACTTACAATGGAAATAGAAAATGAGCCGATGGACAACATCAATTCTACAGGTAAGAAATGTTTTAACTTAAAAGGACTTGGTCCTTTAGCAATTCCATCTCAGATTCATTGGTTTTGTTTACCATATTGGATATTACATATCTTCATGATAGTTGCTTCATATGGAAGGTGGTTGCTATTAGGTGCCCTCAAATCATTTCTAACTTCTGTTGACCCTAAGGAGAACTGTCACGGGAATTTCTTGGCAAGATTTGTTCAAAGAGCAATTTGCCTTTGCCTTCCTCAGACACTGAGGGAGCGTGACTTGCCTAAGGTTGCCCAGTGGGTTTCTGTGGTGAAGCAGGGAATAAAAACTTGGTTTCCAGAGTTGTAGTCCAGTGCTCAAGCCACTGCATTAAGCTGGCTCTCTCACATGGAAAGAGCATACCATTAAAAGCTCCTTTTCACATTAATATTCCATGCTAGTGATGGTGCCCAGTGCTCAGATAAAGTCTATTTGTGTATATGGTTGAGTTGATAACACTTGATAACAAGTTTTAAATGGTACATGACCAAGTAGGAGCCATTGTTATGGTATCATGAGATTTTTATAAGCAACAGATAGAAGAAGTGGACTAAAAAGGCAGTAAAATTATTTTACTGAGGTTAAAAAGCAAAGGAGTAAAAAAGATTACTTAACTCTGTTGGACCACTAACTGTGAACGGTTTAAAACCATACACTAATTGGAATTTCTGTAATAATAAGTCTATAATTTTTATTCAGATCCTGAATTGGTAATTGTTTGATGTTTCAATTTACAGTATCACACAATATGTTCAAGTGAGCAGAGTTATGTGCTACACACACACACACACACACACACACACACACACACATTTAGATACAGGGTCAAAGTTGAATTCTGTCTTGTTGCTTGGAGGTTGAAATATTTTAATTTTTTTAAAAAAGTACGTTCTTAGCAAAATCAGTGTTCTTCAAGGAGGGTGACTTTTATAACACGGCAACATATATGAATACTAATTTATTTATTAAAAATGTATATAATAGCAATAGCATTTATTTCTATACCGCCTATCAACTAAGTGTTATCTAAGCGGTTTACAATGTATTTTTAGCTAATTGCCCCCTACAAGAGGGCTACTCATTTTACCAACCTACGAAAGGATGGAAGGCTGAGTCAACCTTATACCCCACAGCCCGTAGATTATGGCAAAGCTTTGTAGCCAAGCATGAGCTTTTATTGGTCTCTTCATAGGAGTATGGCAAAGTTAGTACTGATTTATCAATAATGGCTGGAATTCTACCTAGTTATGTAGCTACCTTAGTTGTATAGCTAAGTAGCATCTTTCAGCCTGACCTTCAAAACTACTGTACTGGGCATCAGCTGTGTGGAAAGAAAGGGTTCCATTCTGCTAGTGGTTAAGGTGCTTGGTAAAATAGATGTGGAGAGGGGCAGTTAAGTTTGTGGCAGTAGTGTCACAGTTGTGAGTACGTAGGGACCTGAAGTTACACATCTGTAAGGATCCTGAATTCTGGGCATTGTTAATATCTGATGGGGTTACATAACTCAGAACTTATGTAGGTTGAAAGTTGGTTTACTTATAACCTAAGATTCATGCCATACCATTGACAGGTCTCTTCTTTCTCCTTCAAAATGTGAAACTCTCATACAAAATACAAAGACATATTAAAGAATATTTCTATTGTTTTTTTGGTATGACTCCAAAATATGGGGAAAGCACTGAATTAGGCACAAATATTCCCTTTATGATCATATTATGATGGCAGGTTTTGTTAATTACTTTCCTAGCCATCCTTGCCTCCTGTCTTTCTTTCTCTTTTGCACCCCCATTAGCTTTTGTCACTTTTAGAAGTGGAAGTGTTTCAACTATTGTTAAAAGCATATTAACTGAGTTTGTTTTGTGTTTGCAAACTGCGTGGAATGACATTTTGAAATTTGTGTTATGCATGTCAAAAGTGCTTTATGTGTCAATGGGACTTTTTTGTCTTTTTGTTTTTGAGAATTGGATAATTTGAGTGATACTCCATTTTCTGGTGATGACGAAAATGGTGGGACTGAGGAAATAAAAACTGAAATCAATGGTAACTGGATCCCTGCATCATCTATTAATGATGCTAAAATCAATGCCAGAGCAAAGAGAAGGCTAAGAAAAAATTCCTCTAGAGACTCTGGAAGAGGTGACTCAGTGAGCGATAATGGAGAACCACCAAAAAGTGGAGTCACTGCGCCAACAAGCCCAAAGGGAAAATATTTGGACAGACGATCTCGTTCAGGAAAGGGAAGGGGCTTACCAAAGAAAGGTTGGTGCATTCTGACCTAATGGCAAACAGAACTAACCTTTTAGAAAATTTTTAGATTGACCAGTAGGTATAGTTCTATAGATATTCATTTTACTTTTTCAGCCTGCATTTTTTGATACTTCTGTTTCTATTACATTTATTTGATGGCAGTAAGAGGAAAGGCCAGATGTGATCTGGAGAGTACTATAGTGTAGTTCTGCGTATAATCACCTTCAGAACTTTCTGAAATAATCTTAGGTTCAAAATTTTAACATGAACATATTTATTAAATAAGACAGATGCTTTAATTAGTTTGATTAAAATAATAATCTGCTCCCTCTCTGAGGTGATGCTGAAAGGATCAGCTTTGCAGTTTGTCTTTTGTCAACATGTGAGAACTGGGGTTCTTTGCAATATTAGAATGAATTAACAAACCAAAACTTGTAGTCTGACTTCAGTATTTGCTCTTTATTTATTTTTTTCTTTTCAGGTGGTGCAGGAGGGAAAGGTGTGTGGGGACCACCTGGACAAGTGTACGATTTGGATGAAGTGGATATTAAAGATCCCAACTATGATGATGACCAAGTAAGAAAATACTCAGCGGTAGAGAGCTATATTTATAAGATGTTTTCCCTTGCTTTTCAGAACTTAAGCAGTTGGCTTAAGTTCTGCACAGGGCTCCCATGTGATGATTGTATGTGTGTGCTATCTCTTAAAGAGTGTACTTGAGTATTAGGCAAGTACACTGACACCAGTGTGTGTCCAGAATAATATGTTACGTTACACATGGCAACACTTTGGTGACTGCACCTATTTCTTATCCCTGGTGATGTTGTTGGTTCCAGACAGACACCTGGGCTGTTGCCATTGCTGTGATCATGAGACAGCAACAGGAACAGGGAAGTTGGTAGCTCAAGTAGGAACAATTGATGGATAGATGCAAAGGTGGAAACCTATTAAAGGAATAATATTTGGAAAGTCTGTGAGCTGTTAATTTCAGTGGAATAATATTCAGTGAGTGCATTGCTTTTAATCTCCACAAGATGGATTCTTGTTTCATTTTGTAATTTGTTATACTTCCATTTAAAACAGGATAACTGTGTCTATGAAACTGTCGTTCTGCCTTTGGATGAAAGAGCATTTGAGAAAACACTGACACCAATAATCCAGGAATATTTTGAACATGGGGATACTAATGAAGTTGTGGTATGTCTCTTGGCTTGTATTTCTACAGTGATTAATAACATTTAGAAAGATTCTGAAGAAGATGTACTTAGGACCATAAACATAATCTTTTTAATGTAAGTTTTTGTAATAATTACTAATAATTACTAATTATTAGATTATCTAACATAGGTTGCATGAAAGATGAAATAATTTTCATACACATTATTATATGTTAAAATAGAATGTTTTATTCACTAGTCATGCTAGAACCTCTGCCTTCCTTCAATTCAGATGTTTAAATTGGGTATCTATCCCCTGTTGAGTTTCCACAGAGTTCTGGGCAAAAATACACATAGTCAGTGGGCTAAATCAAATAATTAGTTCTAACTTGAGTAAACCCACTGTAATAACAGGGACTTAGTAATTCAACATTTAAGTCTCATTGCTTTAGTGGGCCTGCTCTAGTTAGGATTTAGCCTCCTAAATCTGTGGAATTGATTTGGCTTGGAAAAGCAATACTAGTCCAATAAGAGAGGCATCCTTTCCTCCTTATCTCCTCCCCATCTCTGTATAGGACATGCTGATCACAATGTTTGAACTAAAATAAACTAAACAGGTGTTTTACTTTTCTCATTTATAGGAGATGCTGAAAGATCTCAGTCTTGGGGAAATGAAGTACAGTGTACCAACATTGGCTGTGTCATTGGCATTGGAGGGGAAGGCTAGTCACAGAGAGATGACCTCTAAACTCCTTGCAGACTTGCATGGGACAGCAGTAGTCAGCAGACAAGATGTGGAAAAATCATTTGACTGGCTTCTTAGCGACCTACCAGAGTTAGTACTGGATACTCCCAGAGCACCACAGGTTTGTTTATCTATTGCTACTGGTTGTTTCTGTGGCACCCCTGTTGCTCACATTAATGAAAAGTGCTAAATGGCATAATAATGCACTCAAATGTATCTAGAATTTTGGTACTTAAAATGGCTAAAACATCTAAATTTTTGTGTCATTTCATAGTGCAAATTGCAGTATGGCATAGTGTAATCCAGCATACATGGTATCCCACTCTTTGCCTAATTTTACCTCTTATCACCAAATTTATTGTAGTATTATATATTGTACCAATATATCTTTATTTTCCACATCCTTATCCCTATGTAATTGGCTCAACAATTCATGCATGCAAAATTGTGAATACTCCCAGCATGTTAATATTTCCCCACTCTACTATCACTTGGACTGGTGAGGCATTTTATACTATGAGGTATTATATTACCAAAAGTTAATGAAAACTGAAATTCTCTTTTCTTAAAATTCTGTATAACGTAAAATCAAATTATTAAAAGACCCTTATTTTTAAAAAATTATATAAATTTAAAGGCAATTTATAGAAATGCACCATTGTCCATGCTTTGAAAACCAGTATTTATTTCTTGCTTTGTAAGGGTCTAATTAAAAATCATGTTGCTTATAAATGAAACAAAGCAGTCAGTATTGGGAGCTTTTTCCTTCTGAACAATTGAAGAATGGATTATGGAATATTTTCTTTCAGAACAGTTAATAAAATATTTATGACAGAGTCTTCAAGTAATTATTTCCCCCGACATTTTTTTTTCTAAAAACTGCGTTGCATGTAGACTTTTATGTAAAACTTATGTATGACAGTATCTCACACCACTACAATTTCTCATTTTGCTTTCCTTTGCTCATTTCTCTGTGTGAGAGTGAGTCCTTTGTGTCTGTTTGGCGCTATGGAGGAGTAAAGGAGATAACATAATTTCCTTTGTTTTACTGATGGGCTTTTTATTGCTATTATTATTATTTTGTCTATTCCTCATGAACTGGGAAAATGAAAGAAGTTCCTTATTGTTCAGGTGTTCCACATGCTACAGGACCTTGTAGCTTCATTTGTAATAATAAAATTTTTAAAAATAAATTCAATCTGAAATTATTTTTCTATACCTTTAATCTGTCAAGCATGATATTTTTATGTCAGGCCAAGCTATACCTAATGCATTTTATGATCCTAAAGTTACAAAAGGACTTTCAATATGTAAAGAGTGCTAATTTTGCACATTTTCAATTTTTTATATTTTTCAATGGGAAAAAATTGCATGTTCTCAAGAAAAAAAAATTAAAAAATCAGGAAGAACAACAGGCTTTTCCCATGATTTTGAAATTGTTGGCAGGGCTGGACTGAGGGTGAAGGAAAGTGGCTTGCTTCATATTATCTAGTGATTTAATAACTGAAATTATATTTGTTTTTCCTGCCAACAGTCAGATAGCCAGTGTGATGTAGTGGTTTGAGTGTTGGACTATGACCCTGGAGACCAGGGTTTGATTCCCCACTCAGCCATGGAAAGCCACTGAGTGACCTTGGGCATGTCACACACACTCAGCACCAGAAAGCCATGCGATAGGTTCGCCTTAGAGTTGCCGTAAGAAAAGATTTGAAGGCACACAGCAGCAACAACAACAGTCATTATACCAGTAACAATAGCCATATTGTACCATTTCTTCTTACTTGAAGTGAACCGGGAAATAATCTAGCTAGAAATGCATATCCTCATTCATGTTTTAGTGATAGAGACAGTGGTGATATCAAGGTGCCTGCCAGGAGACATGTGGATAGAGATGATGGCTGTACCTGTACTGTACATCTTTTCCACTTTATTAGTGTACCGTTGTTTTGTGTGGTAATATAATAAAAGAAAGTAAGAAAGAGAAGAAATCCAGCCCTGGCCATCTCAGATTCATTCTGTAAAAACACCTTTCTTTTCCATGACAGTTGGTGGGTCAATTTATTGCAAGAGCAGTTGGAGATGGGATTCTGTGCAGTAGTTACATAGATGGATACAGAGGCACAGTGGACTGTGTCCATGCTCGGTAAGTTTATTGCCCGGCATAGTTAAACCTAATTCACATAGATTTTTTTTAAAATTTTTGTCACCATTGCCAAATAAACGAGGTATACCTAGATGTGTTTTTAAAATTAAAGCAATAACCAAGTTTTATAGAAATCCTGTTGTGCAAAATTATAAAAATAATGTCCCCACAAAATAGTGTATATGGAATCTTTTGCCACTTCTAGTAATGGCTAAAGGTATAGGTTTCAGAAAAAAGCATTAAACTTAGACAAATGAAGTGTTGAAATAATAGTTTGGAGGTTCACCTGCTTTCATACTTGCAATGTTACAAAATTTTGAGCTACCAGAGTTTTGGGTGGGTAATATGATAACTATTTCAAATATTGGCATAAAATTAGAGATGGGATATTCTGTTGATTTTTAACCAGCAGGGCTATTTTGCCAAACAAACAAAACAGATAAGAGGTATGCCAGTCTGTTTTTAACCAGAGTCTTGTTCTCCTGAAAGCAAGCAATGTAATTGATATCTGAGATGATGTGTTACCAGGTTCAAATAAATGATAGCATATCATTTATATTATTCATATTGTTTTGTGTATTTATCTGTACCTCTTTTGAGTTTTGTAAGCTGTCTTGAGGGGCTGGCAGAAAGATAGATGATAAATAAATCAGTAAATAAGATAGTAAATAATTTTTTTTGAGTTTTGGACTCACTTTTAAGGAATTTACATGATTGTTTTCATTCTGTAAGCTTTGACATGTATGAACAATAATTTGTATTTTTTATGATTAGTAGTAAAGTATCTATAAAACTTACATAAGTTAATACTGAACATGGCATTTAGCCCTTGTAAATATTACACCATTTAAGGAACGATTCTAAACATATATCCTGGAAAGCAAATTCTATGGAATACAGTGGGGCTTACTCCAGAGTAAACATTGCATTGTTAGTTACAGTACTCGTTTTTGTGCATATAGCACGTATTTCACATGGAATGCATATTTCTGTATTGTAGTTATGTTTGGAAATAATGCTAAACCATAAGTTAGTGTTAACATTACAAGAATTAGCTGATCTTGCCCTCATGTGTTCCCTTCTTCTCTGGTATGGATGCAGAAAGACTAAAATCTTCTGCTTTTGTTGTAGATTAACCATATTTTATTGTATCAGAATTGTAAAATATGGCTTATCTTTTCTTAATGAAAACAAGCCAGTATCGTAAACATTGCAGAAGATCCAAGAAAGAGTTTCTGCTTCAAGGAACAGCAGGATTTGTAAGAACCAGGAGGTTTCTCTCCCCTACTACAGCCCTCCATTAGCTGCTGAAACAGCCCGTGGAGAAGTGGGGGAACCCGCTAGAATTGGTTTTTGGGTGGCACAGGGAGCTGCAAAATAAAGAGTTCTGAAAGTTCTAATAAGAGAACATTACATTTAGACCTGTGGTTTGAATCTACTTATTTCCACTTACCGCTGTTAAAATAGTTCAGATGGATTTGTATGATACAGCAAGCTGCAGCTAATCAACAGCTGACATAAAAGCATCTAGACTCTGCTGTGCTGAAGGAGGGAGAGGTATCCATGTTGAAGGGAAGACTCAGTTCATTGTTACATTTAAGTATGGTTTAATTTAATGCTTAATCAGCGTTGTAGCTTCAAAAGACAGTTGTGGTGAATTTTGAAGTACTTGAAGGTGTCTCCCTCTATATGCTAATGACATTTTTATATATTCCCTTCCTAGGGCTGCCTTGGATCGAGCTACTGTATTGCTAAGTATGACTAAAGGTGGGAAACGTATAGACAATGTTTGGGGATCAGGAGGTGGGAGACAGTCTGTCAAACATCTTGTTAAAGAGGTAATTGATTCAAATGTAATAGTTAATGTTTCTTCTATAATGTTTCTATTCAACAAATCTGGCTAAAGTTCACGATGGGCCCTGTTAATCTGACTCTGGGTATCCCATCTTCCATCCTCTGAATATCTAATTGTTCCTGATCTAATATATACAGACAGCCAGCGGTGAAATTGGAAGCATCACCTGCTAAGGGCATTGGTGATAATTTCTCACTTGCTCCCTTTATGTACCACCACTAGGCCCAGTTCTTCTTGCTGTGCCATCCAAAGAAAAACAGAAAGCAAGCAAGAGGAGAGAGTGGTGACTACTTCTGCAAGGAGCACATACTGACTGCTCTCTTTACATGTTCTCACAGTGGTATTTGTTGGGGCCAGTCATCCTTAGAATGCTGGTGGGAAGAACCTGCAAGGAAGTTACCTTACTATTCAGACCTTTTCTCTGTAGTTCATGTTTTCTGATCTGAGTGGAACCATACCATTTCCCCACCAAGTTTCCCCAAAGCACAAACTTGCCACCTTTTCTTCTGCACTCATTCTAGAAAATTCCGTTGGGCCTAGTCATCTTACTGTCTTGGATAATTTTGTTGCTGGTAGCGGCAGCAGGGGCTCTGTCATGTCTGCCATTTGTCTGGGAGGAAAGGAAGAAGGCAGAATAAATTTCCTGCTGCCGCCACCACCACCACAGAGAGCAACATAGACAAAGAGGACACAAACCTCCTAGGATGCTCTCTAGAGTGGTGGAGAGCAGCTTGCCAAGATTTGTATTAGAGGGTCCTTACTGTTGCCAATGAAGATGAAGATGATTGCTTCTATGAAGATGAGTGCTTCTGTGGGGCTTGGTAGTCCAACAGAGACCCAAGAAAGAAAAGATAGTGATGGGGCCAGGAGAGGGCTATGATTTATGGATATAGGATCTTGGACAACAACTCTGAAAAAGACCTTGGCCTGAGAATTTGGAGTTTCTGCCAGACTAAATAGAAAGTATTGGGCAAGAGCAACTAAATACAGTGTGTCAGGTGTGCACATGTTTTATACACATATTTTATATGATATGAAATACATGTAAATCTCTATACCATATATTTTGTACCACATAAATCTAGTTTATAGTCCTTTTGTGAGTGACGTTGATGTATAAAACATTACACTTACTGTTGTCATTGTGCTAGTGATACTTCTAGAAGTTGTAATAAAATGCTGTTAACTGGAGAATTTTAATGCATCTCCTATGCAAAACAGAAATCAGTATTTGTTTATTCCCACATTATCAACCACCATTGGGAAGGAGGGTTTCAGGAAAAAATACAAAAATAAAAATCTGCTATTGACCAGCTTTGATAGGAATTGACTCCTTTTGAAGGTAGGGATTATGTATGAATATTTATTACATGTTGGTAGACATTATGTATGAATGTCTATTACGTATTGGTAGAATGTTTGCTTTGCACTTATTTTCCATTGTGTTTTCTGGGTTTTTGTCACTTTACATTTTTTTAAATTATATTTTTTATTAGACATAACAAATATGTATATTTGTGTGTGTGTGTGTGTATACATATACATATATATATATAGCATGCATACATAATATACACCTGTATTTATATATAGATATAGATATAGATACAGATATATAGACACACATTCACATGTAACCAGAAGAAAGAGGAAAAAAACCAAAAACCAAACAAACAATAACCTTGTGTCCATATTTTCCAGGTTCACTTGTTTGTTAGTCTACTCATTTTTTTAATTGTTAAATATATTCTAATATATATATATATATGTCTATACATTAAAAAAAAGTATATATGTAATACCCAAAGAACTCTTGTTGCAATCCTTCCTAAATAAGCACTTGGGTTTACAAATTCTTTTATCCATGTCTTACCTATTTAGAAAACTTCTATAACCAATTCATTATTACATATCAAGTAACTCCAAAGGCTTAGAATCGAGATAAACTTAAAATAAGATATATATATATGTATATGTGTGTGTGTGTGTATTTGTAACCCACACATATTTTACACTTATATAAAGATTAATAGATTAATGAGTTGATAAACATTTTATCAAACTAATGTCCTGGTAAGTAGTTTCTCAATAATATACCATTTACAGTTTTGTTTCCTGTATTAATCTACATTAGTCTATAATACAATTCATGCCATAATCCTGTGAAGAATATATTTATATTGAAGTACTTAATCTAATGTATTTATATATATATATATACACACACATATATATATATTTACTTGCTTTCCTGCTTGTTAACAAGTGGGATCATAAATTAACTTAATTAAAGAGATGTTCTGTAACCAGTCACTTTACATTTAAAATGGAAATTTGAATGTAAATTTTTGCTCCTACAAAAGAAGTATAAATTTTAAAATGTATAGTCTAACATAGTTGTGTGATTTTAATCTATTAGATTGATATGCTGTTAAAAGAATACCTTCTTTCTGGTGATGTTTCTGAAGCAGAACGTTGTCTACAGGAGTTAGAAGTGCCCCATTTTCACCATGAACTTGTTTATGAAGTAAGCAGAATTAATACTTGCCTTGGGTATGGATGATGTAAGTAATTACAACAGGCAATAGGAAGCCATGCTGAGATATTTCCCCTTTGGTAGTAGTACTGTATCTGTTGTGAGTATGAACATTTAAATGCTTCTCACACAGCCTTGGTTACATAGTCTTTTTTACACTAGATTGTTATCTTCCTTTAAAGAAGTAACTTCCTTCAATAATATAGTGATTTTCTTTAAGCTTAAATAAGTTTGGTACCTTGCTTAAATCTGAGGGGAAAAAGTACGTGTTAATGGTTCATTCAAAAGGCATTTCTCCTATTTCCCTTTGCTTTCTTTGTTGTTTTTTTTATCAGTTTCACATTTGTGTTTCTTTATTACATAGGGTGATTGCAACAATCAATCTGAATGGCAACATTTGTAGAACTGAACATTTATAGAACTGCAGAATATCCTAATTAATTGGATATCCTTTATACTATTTTATTTTCTGATTGAGGGGGGAAATTGTCTACAGCACATTCCCTTTTTGTCTTGTACTTTGCGTTGTTTCCTTCTCTGTACTGTAGAGCGTTCTTACATAAAATAAGAGCTTTTATACCATTTCTCACTGAATATTCAGTTCATCTGGTTTTATATACATACATACATATGTATTTTAGGCAGTTGTGATGGTTTTAGAATCAACTGGAGACACAAACTTTAAAATGATGCTCAATTTGTTGAAATCCCTTTGGAGATCTGCTGTCATTACTATGGATCAAATGAAAAGAGTAAGTGCATCCTCTAATTTCCTTGTTTTACTACTGAAAATATGTCTGCTGTAGAATTAAATTAGAGAATATAAGGATCCTGTACCAGATTTTGGTAATGTGAGAGTTTTCATTTTTTTTCCTTTAAATTAAAACTGGGGAAGAGCATGCAGACCTGTCTTTCACCATGTAAGATTATTTGCCTGTCTGGCTCATTATTTTCTGTGCTGCCTAGAAGGGTCTGAGGCAGAGTCTCTCTCATGACCTTTTACTGATCATACAGCTTCAGAAGCTGGTGATCAAACTCTTGTGCTGACAGATACAAAAGATGTGCATTTTTAAAGTAAAAAATTGAGATAGTACTAGGAATTGTATAGAATCATTTTAAGTGTCCTTTGATTATGAGTGCTAAGTATTTCCTCTTTATTCTTCTGCTGCAGGGTTATGAACGGATTTACCGTGAAATACCAGACATTAATCTTGATGTGCCACATTCATACTCTGTGCTTGAGCGGTTTGTGGAGGAATGCTTTAGTGCAGGAATAATACCAAAACCATTAAGAGATCTCTGTCCTTCCAGGTAGATATTTAACAAAGTGAGTGCTTGCGCTGAGTGTGTGTGTGAGAGAGACTGACTTGGTTGCTGCTTTGCTAATCTGAGTTCACCAATTTCAGGTTGGCAGTTTCTTTTTCTTCTTGGTACTGCAGTGCAGGTTGTATTAGAAGCAAGAATGGGGTTTGATAGCTAGGAGCCTCCAACCCAAACTTTTAAGGATGTTGAATTGTCATCTATATATGAAGCTGTGCTTTGGAACTATATGCCCTTTGAAGATCACTACACAGCTCATTTTGTCATATTATTTTTCTCTCAGGCTTACATATATTGCTAGACTTCTCCTAAGCTGTATTTTCTCTTTATTTTTCCCCACTTCTGTGAGGATGGTGAATAGAAGAAACTGCAGTTCTTAAATCACTTCAGTTTCCACAACGTTATTGAACGTTGTTTCATTATTTTTAGATTTCCGCAAAGTAAAACTAACTGATTTTCAAACAAAACTAGTTCTGACTGACTGCAGATGAAAGTGCTAATTGTTGCTAATTTTGGACTTTCAAACTAGTTTTTCTTAGACTTGAAGGAACAGGACTTTTACATCGTTTTCATTCTTGATCTGAGCTTTTAGGTGGGAAACTGCATCAGCTTTTCTCTTGCTAACGTAATAAAAGCAAACAAAACTAACTTAACTACATGGCTTTTTGCTTGTAGAATGTTGCTTTTATTAGTGGAGAACTCCCACTGTTAATAACACCAAGTATAATTATGAGACACTGAAAACATTGTATATTTAATTGTAGGGGAAGGAAGCGCTTTGTAAGTGAAGGAGATGGAGGCCGCTTGAAGCCTGAGAGCTACTGATTACACGAACCAACACATGCAACTGTAGATGTTTAAAGGGAATATATATGTACATATTCTGTAGCGAGAGTTGCTTAGTGCGGTTCATTTATTTGCAAAAGATGCACTTGTTTTGAGGCACAAATAACTCCTAAAGGTTGTACAAATTTGTGTTCACAAGGAATTTTTTTAGCAGCTTTTTTCTGAACCCGTAGTTGGACAGAAGTAACGACATTTCTGTGGAGGTTTGCTGGAATAAGCTACTCTTTTGTAAGTGCCACATTTGACCTAATCATTCCATATTTTGCATTGATGCCTGCCTGCCCACCCCTACTTTCTTTCAAGGACCCTGTTTTTTTTTGTAGTAAAATCACTGGTTTATTCAAAGCTTTATAAAATGGTCAAGTTATGCTGCTGGGACCCTATTTTGGCTGCTGCTGTGAAGAAATAGTTATTCCATAGATTCTTAAAAACAAATTTAGTCTGATCGTAAGATGCATTCATCTTTTTCCAGGGTAATATAATGATTTGGTGGTAAAGACTAATTCAGCAAATGGTGGCTGGAACATCTATTTTTTTCTACAAAACTGGAAAAATGAACAGTTCTGATAGAATGTATTGCAAAATAAATTTTTGTGACATAAAGTTTTGTTTTGTTTTTCTTAAACAATTCTGCAAGTATGTGCTTATTGACTCTTAAAACTTCAGTTGTGGTGCATGCCCTAACTTGTTCATAGAAGAAGTTCTACATATTCCCTTTTAATGTTGGTTTAAATCACTTTGATTTTGTTCTGTCATTAGCTTGCTAATTAGTACATGGATAAATCATTCCTGTAGTAAAGAGATGTGTTACAGAATTTGACCCAAGCACTGTATGTGTAGTTGAGTGATAATTTAGAAAATTTTCCCAGCTGCTTATCAATAGACTGGAAGTAAAAGTAACAGTCAAGTTTAAACACAACTTGTAAACCTTTATTGAATATGTATGTCAGTGCAGATATAACACTAATGTGTCTTTAAGTCCAAAAAAAGGAAGCATAGAGGTAATTTGCATACCAGGTAGTAGGTGCTAATGCTGCTGCAGGTAGGAGAGTGAAGTTATGATTGAACCAACTAATAGCCAGTATTGGCTGCTCCCTTTAAAATGTATGCATTCTCTCTTGTGTCAAAAGCTACTCTGTGAAGAAGAGTGCACATGCATTTTGAGCAGCTTTAACAACTGTCAGGAGAGAACCACAGGAACCTGTCCCTGCATAGCACATAAAACTGTTGTTCTTCTTCGTGATCTCTGTGCCTCATACATTAGGAGCTTTTGCGCCTGCGCGGTAGCGTTCGGAAGATTCTAGAGCTCGTTAGCTTTGGCGGGAACCCCTCCCCCACGCCGGTACTGCGCATGCTCCTCCCGCCGACTAACGGACTCTCCTCAGTTCTTTCTTGTCCGCCTCAGCGTACAGAAGGTTCTGCTTGTTGGCTTGCTTTTTGATTCTGCTTTTTGGTGTTTTCGACTTCGGATTTGGCTTTTGACTACCCCTCACGGATTTCGGATTTGGCTTTGGTGATTTCTCAATCGGTTTTGACCTTTTTCTGGCTTTGACTACGTTTTCGGATCTCGGACTGTGTTTGGCGTTCTCGGACTTTGTTTTTCTTGCCTTGCCTCCGGTTTATGCCGGCTCTTTTCAAACGCTGCGCCTCCTGTGGAAGGAAGGTCGCTCTCTCTGACCGACACTCTAAGTGCCTGATTTGTTTGGGTGAGGGGCACAACGTTCAGGCCTGCCCCATTTGCAGAGAGTTCACACACCAGACTCTCTGCAACAGGTCGGCAAGGCTGAAATCCCACCGTTGGGAGGAGTCTCTGCGTGCTAAAAGACCTGAGACGATGGCCGAGAAACGCCCGTCCTCTTCTTCTTCTGGCAGCGGCAGCGGCTGCCGTGCCCTCGACCTCGTCGGTATCGGTACCGGGCTCGGTACCGATATGAAGTTGCCGAGGATACCGAAGATCTCGGCAACTCGGGCACGTGAGGATCCTGCGGGCTCGCAGGCCTCGACCTCCTCCTCTAGGCCGCTGACCGCGGCTCAGAAGAAACGCCCAGCCACTGAGGGCCTGGGGGAGAAGGGTAAGAAGAAGAAGAGATAGGAGAAACGACGCTCTCCACCAAAGGTGGTGCGACCCCCGACTCCGCCACCCACCCAGCCCGCCGAGGAACCTCTGCTGATGGAGCTCCCCGTGGAGGAGGAGCCTCCGGAAGAGGACGTAATCCTCGAGGTGTCGGACGAGGAGCAGGTCGTGCAGGCCTCACCTCCTCAACCGCCCGAGCTGATCGTGGAGATCACTCCGCCGAGTCGCCGTCCACCCTCGGCAGAACGCCGAGAGGAGGCTGTGGTTAGACAGCGCCCAGCCTCTCAACGCGACGATTCCCGCTCGCCAGAGCAGCGGGCCAGGCTTCCATCCCCGCGATATCGGGAGATGCGCCTGGAGAGGCATCGCTCGGGAGAGAGAGCGTATTCTCCAGCCTACCTAGGAAGGTACGCCCAGGAGCAGGTGTGGCACGAGCCGGCCGGCTCATACTATTCGTACTCGCCGTCCTACGGGGACCGGTACCACCCGGACCCTCGGTACTGGTCGCCTCGTCGCTGGTCTCGTTCGCCACCGCGGGAGGCTCACTACCCCCGCTATGAGGTCACCCCTGTGTCGCTCGCCGAGTCGCCATCGGTCCCCAGAGCCCTCACCTCGCTACAGGACTGTTTCTCCACCGCCGCGGACGACGGCTACAGCGACCCGACCGGCGCCACAGCCACAGCCCACCATGGCCCAGCCGGCGGTAGCGGCGACTACCACCACGCAGGCGGCACACCGTCCCAGGCCCGCGGTTGTGCCCCTGCAGGTGACTCTGATACCGGTCACAACATCGGCCGTATCGGTACCGACGCAGCCTGCAGCTCCGGCAGTTCCCCTGGCAACTCCGGTCCCTGGGCCGGCCGAGGAGAAGGAGGCAGAGAGGTCGCCATCACCATCTGGCGGCTCCTACGACTCGGACTCCGATTCTGCCGAGTCCACCCCTTCTTCTCATGAGTCCCCACCACTGGGATTCGAAGAGCCAGCTCCAGAGTCTGCGCCGGAGGACGTCCGCCAGTTCTCGGCGATCCTCCTCCAGATGGCCACAGCCCTTGGCCTGAGGGTGACCGAACCTGCTCCCCAAGCCCAGGACCCGGTCTTCCAGTACTTGGAAGCCCGCCCACCGTCGACCGCACCACTGCCGTTCCTGCCTACCTTGGTGGATGCGATGAAGCAGCCGTGGGCGAAGCCGGCGTCAGCACAGCCTATTCCTCATAGGCTGGAGCATTTGTACAGGACACAGAAAGAGAACGCGGAGTTCCTCTTTCAACACCCTGTACCTAACTCCATAGTGGTCGAGTCGGCTCAGACGAAGGGAGGTAATCGAGCACATACCACCCCTCCGGACCGTGAAGGACGGAAGCTCGATACCTTCGGCCGAAGGTTCTACTCGGCATCGTCCCTGGTGGTCAGGACGGTGAACACGATGGCATGCCTCGCGGCATACCATCGCAACCTGTTTGACCGACTCGGCCCGCTCCTCGCTGACTTGCTGGAGGAGTCACGCGCCTCAGCCATGCAGATCTTCGGTGAGGCCGTTGCGGTGGCTACGCAGCAGCTCGCCACCTCGAGGCACGCCACGGAGGCTACCTCGAGGGTGATGGTCGGTGCCGTAGCCCTCCGACGCCACGCGTGGCTCCGGTCCTGTGGGCTCCAGGAGGACAGCCGTCGGCGCATTGAAGACCTGCCGTTCGACGGAGAAGGGCTCTTCCATTCCTCCACTGACGAGGCTATGGATCACCTTGTCAAGGCCTGGCTGACTGCGAAGAAGATGGGCATAAACCAGCCTGCCCAGACTCGCCGCACCTTCCAGCCGAGGCCTATGTGGAGAAGGTCCTCCTCTTCATCAGCGTACCAGCTGCGGTCCCCGCGCTCGACCGCGTCGAGGCCGTCAACCTCTTCGGCTTCCAGGAGGCTTCCCAGACGATGCCCATCCTCGTCGTCCAAGAAGTCGTCCTCGGGAGCGAAGTCCCGGTTTTGACGGCCTTCGCAGGACTCCACCCGTGCCATCCTTCGCCCTTCCGGTAGAACTGTTCCATCACCCGAGCCTGGCCAGGCACCTCGACTGCTGGCGGGAGATCACTGCGGACTCCTGGGTACTTACCATCGTCCGCCTGGGGTCGCCATCAAGTTCCAGGCTATTCCGCCACGGGGTGTCTACTATTCCACCCCGGCCAGCTCGGCTCTACTGGAAGAGGTCCAGTCCCTCCTCGAGAAGGGGGCGATCGAGAGGCTCCCGCCTTCAGCCAAGACCACCGGCTTCTACTCGAGGTACTTCACGGTGCCGAAGGCGGACGGATCCCTGCGGCCCATCCTAGACCTCCGAGGGGTGAACGAATACATCCGCCCCAAGAGGTTCAAGATGGTCACGCTGCCGTCGATCCTCCCCTTCCTCCGCCGAGGGGACTGGTTTGCGTCCATAGACCTCAAAGACGCCTATTTCCACATCTCGATTCGCCCGCAGCACAGGAGATACCTTCGGTTCGCGATCAACGGCACCAGCTACCAGTACCGGGTGCTGCCGTTCGGGCTTTCCACCGCACCAAGGGTGTTCACCAAGTGCATGGCTCCGGTCGTGTCCTTCCTGCGGACGAAAGGCGTCTCTGTCTACCCTTACCTGGACGATTGGCTATTGGTGGCGTCCTGCAGACAGAAACTGTACAGGGACATTCATCGGACTTTGTCCCTTCTCACTCGGCTCGGACTCAGGGTCAACCCTAAGAAGTCCCATCTCGAGCCTACCCGGGTTCTCGACTTTATCGGGGCGACCCTCAACTCGGTATCGGCGAGGGCCTTCCTTCCAGACGAGAGGGTGCGGACGCTTCGTCGGGTGGCGTCCGCTGCCTTCGAGGCCTCGACGCTGTCAGCGAGGAGGCTCCAACAGCTCCTCGGCTACATGGCCTCGACCACCGCCGTAACCTACCTCTCCAGGTTACGCGCTCGGCCGCTCCAGCACTGGTTCGTCAGGGCCTTCGATCCACTCACGGACGACCAGCGCCGCCGATACCGCCTGCCCCAACAGGTACGCCGATCGCTCCTGTGGTGGCAGTCATACAGGAACCTCCTGTCAGGCATGCCGTTCCGCAAACCCAGGCCGTCGGTCACGGTAACGACGGATGCCTCGCTCTTCGGCTGGGGAGCGCACACCGGGGATCTCCGGGTCCGAGGCCGGTGGATGGACGACGAGTTGTTCCTCCACATCAACTCTCTCAAACTGCTGGCGATCCACAAGGCCCTGAGAGCGTTCCGACACCTGGTCACGGGCCGCACGGTGTTGGTCCTCACCGACAACACGACGGCAGTCTGCTACGTGAACAGGCAAGCAGGGACGCACTCCACCACGCTGCTGGGCATCACACTCGAACTTTGGAACTGGTGCATCCCCCTCCGGATACACCCTGTGGCGGTTCACCTGGCGGGGCAGGAGAACACCACGGCGGACGCCCTCAGCAGGGACACCACCTCCCATCACGAGTGGTCCCTGTCCGACGAGGCCTTCCGGCAACCTCTTCGCGACCAGCCAGAACGCAAAGTGCTGCCTGTTCTGTTCGAGGGCCGGTCACAATCGTCGCTCCATTGGCGACGCCTTCCAGTTCCCGTGGGACGAAGGGCTATCTACGCCTTCCCTCTGTTCCCGCTCCTGGGCCGCGTGATCGCGAAGATCATCGCGGACCAGGCGGACGCGATCCTGGTGGCGCCATACTGGCCGAGGCAGCACTGGTTCGGACCCCTGATCGAGGCCGCCCGGGGCAGGACTCTCAGGTTTCCAACGGTACCGGACCTGCTGTCTCACTCCGACGGACTGGTGTTGCACCCGGACCTGCTGGTGTTGGTCCTCCATGCCTGGAGGATATCGCCATAGACGATCCAGCCATCGGGAACGTCTTGACCGCGGCCAGGAAGGAGTCCACGCGAAGGAACTACCACTACAAGTGGCAGCGCTTCGTGGCCTTCGCCGAGGAACGTCAAGAGCCGGTTTCGCCTGTCACCCTGCGTACCGTGCTCCACTTCCTCCTCCATCTCCGGCAACAGGGCCTGGCCTTCCCGTCGCTTAAGGTCTACCTCGCCACGATCGTGGCATAACAGCCGCCCGTCGGCTGCTCTCTTCAGGGGACGGTACCGTCAAGCAGTTCCTGAAGGGCCTGCAGCACCTTTACCCGCCGGTATCGCCGCCGCTACTGCCGTGGTCACTATCATTGGTGCTATCCCAGCTGACGAGGCCGCCCTTCGAGCCCATGGCCACGTCGGACGACAGGCTGCTCGCGATGAAGACCGTGTTCCTAGTGGCCGTCACCTCTGCCAGGCGGGCGGAGAGTTGACGGCGCTACGGTGCGATGAGCCATACTTAGTTTTTCATCGCGACAAGGTGGTCCTCCGGCCTGACATTTCTTTCCTGCCGAAGGTGGTGTCCAACTTCCACCTCAGCCAGGACATCATCCTGCCAGCCTTCTACCCAGACCCAACGACACCTCTGGAGCGTTCCCTCCACTCCCTTGATGTGCGTCGGGCGCTGGCCTTCTATAAGGACAGAACTGCAGCCTACAGACAGACCCCCCACCTGTTTGTCTGTTATGGCAGGCGTCGGAGAGGCCACAAAGTATCCACCCAGCGTTTCTCTAAGTGGGTGATACAGACTGTTCAACTGGCGTATGAGCTTGCCAGGAAGCCTCCGCCAGACCTGCTTCGGGCCCACTCTACAAGGGCCGTGGCGACATCTGCTGCGCTCCTGCGAGGCGTCGACCTGTCGGAACTCTGCCGTGTGGCGACCTGGTCCCAGCCGTCGACCTTCGTGCGCCACTACAGGCTCGACTGCCATTCCAGGAGAGATGCCCGGTTCGGTCGTGCTGTGCTGTCTTCTGTGCTCTAGGATCTGGGACCTGACCCACCATCCTTCTGGTAAGCTACACAGTCTCCTATGTATGAGGCACAGAGACCACGAAGAAGAAGAACAGGTTGCTTACCTGTAACTGTGGTTCTTCGAGTGGTCATCTGTGCCCTCATACATCCCCGCCCTGCCTTCCCCTCTTTTCAGGTCCCATCTGCTTCGGCGGACCAGAACTGAGGAGAGACCGTTAGTCGGCGGGAGGAGCATGTGCAGTACCGGTGTGGGGGAGGGGTTCCCGCCAAAGCTAACGAGCTCTAGAATCTTCCAAACGCTACCGCGCAGGCGCGAAAGCTCCTAATGTATGAGGGCACAGATGACCACTCGAAGAACCACAGTTACAGGTAAGCAACCTGTTCTTCTAAACTGTTTATACATGTTTCTGTGCTTAAAAGGTATGTACTTAGTGTGCTCTACTGCACATTTTATAAATGACTTATAAAAGGTGTGTTGGCATATGACTAATACTTATATACATATATACACTTTTGTCAATAACCAAAGAAACCTGTATAGAAAGGAGCCAGCGTGATATAGTGGTTTGAGTATTGGACTAGGACCCTGGAGATCAGGCTTTGAATCCCCACTTGGCCATGGAAACCCACTGGGTACTTTTGGGCAAGTCACACTCTCAGCCTGAGAGGAAGGCCAGGACAAATCCCTCTGAACAAATTTTGCCAAGAAAACCCCGTGCCAGTTCTCCTTAAGTTATGATAAGTTGGAAATGATTTGAAGGTACATAGCAACAACAGAAAAAAAAAGCTTGCACCTCAATGTATGCAATGTTTACAAAACCACCAAATGGAATATACTCTGATATAAGGTGACTATAAATGGCATCCTGAGTAGAGGTTCAGTGACAGGTAAGGCAGAGTTAAAACAACCACAGAACTCCAAAAGTAGGACTTTAAGTGTCATTTTTAATCAAGATGTTTAAAAATATATTTACAGGATTGCTGTACAATCAGCAAACAACAATCTACAGTAACAGTAACCAATATATTTCTATATACACTACTTCTATTTTTTCTATTACTGTATTGATTGACTCTGCTGGGCAAGTTCCTGCTGCCGAATTGTTTCCTGTGCTTCACGCTGCATCTTCTCAAGCTTTTCCAATGTAACTGACTTTAAGGGTAGCAGCTTCGGCTTGCACAATACCATGGTAGTCACATCTTCTACTGCTAACATTCCTAAAATGGGAGGGGGGGTAGTAATAACAAAATTCACATAGTTTTCAAGATTACCTGGGCTGCTTCAGACTTGCTAGATCTGGGCAAACATGGAAGTCTCCTGGTGCTGGCAACACTTGAACACTTGTGTGATCAAGTAAACAGTAAATTAAATTGAATGGCAGGTGTGATACCTACTCCTGTAGAATGGCTGGATGCATATTTTTCAGGGACATTCATATCAGAATAACACATGAAGAGAGAAAATCTTTTTCCAGAAGTGAATTATTAGTTTTCCTATGTACAAAATAGTCTCAAGTACTCAGCCTTTACTGCATTATAGATTATTCAAAGCCCACTCCTAATAGGGACAAGGGAAACAGAAGGATGCTGGACATACAGCCTTATTCGTAAGAAAGAATTTTTTTTCAAGAATAAACCATAGTGTGGTTAAAAACAAAGAATCAAAAGACTGAAAAGCTGCAACAGTAACTAAATACGCTATTGTGGTAAAGCAGTTAATTTCCTGAGCAATGGAAGACAAGGGAATCATTTTGCCTCTAAAGTAGTAATATCAGAAAACGGTGTGTGCCAAATAAATGGATGGAAACAGACACTTTGAAATAAGCTATGTGGTCCTGCACAACACACACCTAAGGATGGGTGACAAATGTCACTTGGGAGATACACCAGATAGGCACCATGGTGGGAAAGGCTACTCACCTTGCTTAGGTAACACCTCCTGGAATTTTGGTTCAGCCATGGTATGATTAGCAGAACCGCTGTCCTGTCACACCAATCTGCACTGAATGAGAAATTGCGAAAGCACATTAGTGGTATGCTCAGCTCACCCAGCCCCTGGCGTGTGGCAGGTGCTTCAGACTTCCCTGAGCAGGAATGAATACATTGGCTCAGTCCACTCGCCTGGCCAAAGAAACCCCCCAAGACGCGTGCGAGAAGCCGCCTAGCCCAGCTGATCGGATCAAAGCTTTGCTAAGCGCAACCACTGGGACTCTGCCTACGAGCCAGCGACGCAGCCGAGCCAGGCCGCTTCCTACGCGCCCGCAGGCAGTTTCCGTACTAGACTGCCACGACGCTATTCATTCACTTTCCCTCCCTGAACTGCAAACCCCAGGATTCCATGGCATGTTGAAAGTGGAGTAATAGCGCTATTCACAATCAAGTGCGGAAATAAGCACAGTCTCGTCCTTTCGCCCCCGCTACAAACCCCCACCTCACCCGCTCCAGCCCCGCCTCCCCCTCCGCTCCTCCTCCTCGCAGCTTGCGGCCCCCGGCATCAAGGCGCAATCCCTCGGCACTGGAGGGGCCCGTTTCGCCTCCCGCGGCCTCCCTCGTCCTTCCCCGCGCCTCCCTCCACCCGCGCCTCGCCACCTTACCCGATCCGCCCGCTCCCAAATGGCTTCCGCACCTCTTTTTCTCTCCTCCGCCCGCCCGAGGCCACCGACTGGAAGTGAAGCTGCGCCCCTTCCTCCCCGCTTCTCTCCAGGCCGCACCCTGGGAGACCCCCCCGGGAAGCACGCCCAGCTAAGGCTTCCTCCCGCTACCTGCCAGCAGCTTCGTCCTCCCTCTGTCCCGCCAGGCGCCACTACTGGCCTCAACACCGGTCGCACGGCCAGGGCTCGACAAGGCAAAGCGGTTCACCTACGCATTGCCATAGCAACCCCACAACCGGGTCAACGGCGAGAGACACGGAACGGCTTCCGCCGCCCGGTTGCTGCTTCCGGTTTGCCGGTCGACTTCGCCGAGCGAGGAGCTTCGAAGGGCGCCACAGAGATACGAAGATAGAGCGGTCCTGCCGTCTTCAGCTGGACTCCCTCCCCGTATATGGCGCCGAGAGGGAAGCTCTGGCTCGGGCTCTCCTTTAAGGTTGGCGTGAAACCACGCCCGGGCGCCGCCATGTCGAGCCATGTTGCGGCTGTCAGACCCCGGAAATGTGGCTGCGGGTGCTGCCGTTAAGTCGTTTTCGACGCAAGGCGCCCGAAAGGCGCACCTGTTCCCGGCTTTTCGTGGCAAGAGTTGTTCGGAGGGGGTTCTCCTTGTCTTCGTCTGAAGACTTCGTCTGAGACTGCGTGACCTGGCCGGGGTTACTCAGTGGGTTTCCACGGCTGTGCGGGGATTCGAACTCCCAGCTTTGGAGCCCTAGGCCGCTTCCGCACGAGACTATTACAGCGCTATTATTCCACTTTCAACATCCTATGGAATCCTGGGGTTTGCAGTTTAGGGAGGGGCCTGGGGTCCTACCTCGGGAGACCTAAACTGCAAACCCAGGATTCCATAGGATGTTGAAAATGGAATAATAGCGCTGTAACAGTCTCGTACGGAAGTAGCCCTAGTCCAGCGTTCAGACCATTACGCCGTACTGGAAATTGCCAGAAGACAGTAGAAGGTGGAGGCGGGGTGGTGAAGAGGGGGTGAAGTAGGTGGGTAAGGGGTGATAGGAACGAGGTTGTGCCTTTGAGACGCACATTACAGTCCACTCTCCTCGTTGCTTACGGGAAAGACTCGTGCCATTTCTGCACTACGCTCTTGTAGCGCGATTATCCCACTTTCAACATCCTGTGGAATCCTGGGGTTTGCAGTTTAGGGACTGGTGGGCCGGCTGGCCCCTACTTAAACTGCAAACCCCAGGATTCCATAGGATGTTGAAAGTGGAATAATCCCGCTATAAGAGTAAAGTGCAGGAATGGCCTTGGAAATGTGATAAATGGCTGGGTGAAATGCTCCAGGTTGCTTGTGTACACCAAAGTCACATTGCTAATTTTACCTAGAATAGACCCTGAGATCACTGAAACTTACTGTGTTTTGGCTCTATTCTAACAGCATTTGGATTTAGACTAATTTGCCACACTACTGCTCCTTCTGTTGGGGGCTAAGGGGGCTGGACGCCATCTGCTAAACTCTTTGAAATAAATTGGATATTACATTAAAATCATTCCTTAAGGTTTTGCGTCCAATTAGTTCTTCCTACATATCTTTTCCCATTTATTTTGAAGCTGAATAACGAACGGTAGCAATCTGTAATTAACATTTGTTCCATATGTCTTTATGGACAAATGGATATAAGACTAGCATATTCCAGTTTTCGGCCTCTGCATACATTCTGTTTAATACTTCTTTGTTGAGCTTCTTCTCAGTCCAGGATTCTTAACATTCTATGAAAAATCCACTTTAGTATGTAATTGCTACTGCTCTCTTGCTTTCTTTGTGGTAGTCCATGATTCCAAGCCATACAGTAGACTGAGAATACATAACAATGTGAATTCTCAGGGCTGGTTTTGTTTGTTCCATGATGTATTTCTCATGTTTAATAAAGCTACTCCAGGCTCTCTTGGTTCCTTCTTTAGTTGAATGACTGTGATCTTTTCCCTTATTCAGCCAGATCCCATATTTGTCAATATGGTCCACGCTGTTTGTTTGTTTTTTAACTTTTATCTGCATTTCTTGGAATTCTTGCATTTTCAGTGTTCACTATGAACTAATAAATAAATAAATCTGCCCCTATATGAGCTGTCTGAGTTTTAAGATCCTTGGGGGAGGGCTTTCTCTTGGCCTCATCCCTATCACAGGTACAACTGCTAATGGCGTCTGAAAGGGGCTTCTTGGTGGATGCTCCCTGTGTGGCACTCCCTCATGGGAGGTAAGCTCTCTGTTTTCCTTTTGGCAGACAAATACCTTTTTATCTCTACAGGGTTTTTGCTATTAACTGGTTGTTGCAGAATGGTCTTTTAATAGATGTGGGTATATGTGTGGTATACTTATATTCTCATTGTTATGCCTTAAATGTTTCTGAACATTTCAAATCAGTGCTGTTTTAATAGGATCATTTAATTATTTTTAAAACTTTTCATTATAATTTTTCCTTGGGTCCCATGATAGAAGAAAGATGGGGTATTAAATAAAGCTTCCTCTCCTGCCATTCACTTTTAGCTTATGGTCATGACTCTCATCACTGACTTTGAGCCCCTTCAGATGAGAAAAAAGACCCTTGACAGACCCAGCGTTTGTTCCTGTAGAAATCAATTTTATTTTGGAGACCTGCATGATTTCTTTATTGTGAAGTATTTCCTGGAAACACTTGCCATTACGAGGGGCTTTTAATTCCTATTTTCCTGTTCAGTTTAATTAATCCAGCGTTTTCTGAAATGAATTGCATCTCTGCTTTGCTGTCTGTTTATACATATTTTGCCAGAACTAGTTAGGATGGCCACTGCTAGTAAAACACAGTTATTGTTTCCAGTACACAGATTCAATAGAAATCAAGTGAAGGAAAGAAGAATATTTGCACCAAAACAAAATTATTGTTAAAGAGTAACTAGTATAATATTGCTAAAGCACTTTAGCACTTTGACTATAACTCCTGAATAATAATAAAAAAGACTCAGTGGAAATTGGTCAAAATCAATTTCTGAAATGTTTCCTAAGTCTAGATGTAACAAGTGATCAGTGGTGATTTGGTGGGGAAGAAGAACACCACAGGGGAAGGAAGGGTATCTCAAGAAAGAATTTAGAAAAATCTTTGTCGTTTGTAGATGTGTTTGTTCTTTTAAATTATATGTTTGCTGTAGACTGGAAAGCAAAGGAAAGCAATGGCTGGCACATCCTTCTTGTCAGCAAATCTTGACAAGAAAATGGTATGATGGGTTCACCTTTATGTCATACAAGTTTGAAATAACTTGAAGGGACACAACAAAAACAAAAATAGCAAAATTAGAATGCTATGTGAATTTTGAGTGCTGTATTTTCTCAGACTAAGCTGACCATCTCACTTTCTTTCTCTTGTCCTACACCAGCAATGGGTTGGGCCAAAGTCAACAGTGTGCAAGGTGGAAGGAAAAAGTGGGCAGGGCATATGTCAAAAATGAGCAAAGGCTGAGACAGAGGTGCGCAAAACCACTCTGTCTCTATACACTACCCACTATTTACTCTCTTTCTGCTACCCCCTTTTTCTCTCATGATCTCTTCACCCAACTTTTCCCTCCCATTATATTTCCACCTTCTCTCAAAGTCAAGGAAGAAAGTGGAAGGGCAGGTTTAAATCTGAACATTAAGAAAACAAAAATAATGACTATAGATGATTTAAACAACTTTAAAGTAGGCAATAAAGACATTGAAATAGTTCAAAATTTTCTATACCTTGGTGCCGTCATTAATCAGAATGGAGACTGCAATCAAGAAATCAGAAGAAGGCTAGGACTTGGAAAGGCAGCTATGAAGGAACTAGACAAGATTCTGTAGTGTCAAGGCATATCATTGAATACTAAAGTTAGGATTGTCCATGCCATTGTATTTCCAATTTCTATGTCTAGTTGTGAAACCTAGATATTGAAAAAAGCTGCTAGGAAAAAAAAACCTAGCTCATTGGAAATATTGGTGCTGGAGAAGAGTTCTGTGGATATCAAGAACTGCCAAAAAGACAAATAAATGGACAAGTAAATGAAGCCTAAACTCTCCCTAGAAGCCAAAATGACTAAACTAAACCTGTTGTGCTTTGGACATATTATGAGAAGACATGAATCAATAAAAAAAGTCAATAATGCTTGGTAAGAAAGAAAGCAGGGAGCCAGCATGGTCTAGTTTGAGAAGGAGTAGGACTCTGGAGGTTTGAATCCCCACTTGGCCATGAAAACCCACTGTGACCTTGGCCAAGTCACACTCATCCTTAGAGGAAGTCAAAGACAAACCCTCTCTGCATAAATTCTGCCCCCCCACAAAAAAAATCCTGTGATAGGTTTGCCTTAGGGTCATGATAAGTTGGAAATGACATGAAGAAAAACAAAATAACATGATAGAAAACAGTAGGAAAAAAGGAATACTGCTTTTAAGGTGGATAGACTCAGTCAGGCAAGCCATAGCCCTGAATCTGTAAGACCTGAACAGGACTATTGCTAACAGGATGGCTTGAAGATTATCTTTGAGAATTCTTGGAGAACAGGAGAGGTCCAGGTAGACTGAGGGAGAGCAAATGTTGTCCCCATCTTCAAAAGGGGAAAAAATAGGACCCAAATAATTATTGCCCAGTCAACCTGATGTCAATACCTGGGAAGATTCCAGAGCAGATCATTAGACAGCTTATGATTACCTAGAAAGCAGTGCTGTGATCACTAAAAGTCAACACAGGTTTCTCAAAAACAAGTCATGCCAGACTAATCTTACTCTTTTTATGACAGAGTTACAAGTTTGATAGATGAAGGGGATGCTGTGGATGTAGTATATCTTGATTTCGGTAAGGCCTTTGATAAATTCCCCCATGATATTCTTGCAAAGAAGCTACTAAAACATGTTCTAGGCAATGCTACTGTTAGGTGGATTTGTAATTGACTGACTGAAACCAAAGGGTGCTCACTTTATCCTAGGGAGAAGTGACTAATGGGGTGCCACATAGCCCAGTGCTGTTCAACATCTTTATCAGTGACTTGGATGAAGGAATAGAAGGCATGCTGATCAAATTGAGAGGGGTTGCTAATACCCCAGAGGAGAGGATCAAAATTTGAAATGACCTTAACAGATTGGAGAGCTGGGCCAAAGCTAACAAAATGAATTTCAGCAGAGAGAAATATAAGGCAGAAAAAATGAAATGCACAAGTATAGGATGGGAGACACCTGGCTAGACAACAGTATATGTGAATATGTGTATGTGAAAGGCATCTAGGAGTGTTAGTAGACCATAAGCTGAACATGAGTTATCAGTGTGATCAGTTGCATCAATAGGAGTATGGTGCCCTAGATCAAGGGAGGTAATGGTAGTTACCTTTGGTTAGACCTCATCTGGAATACTGTGTCCAGTTCTGGGCACCTCAATTCAAGAAGGATATTGACAAGCTGGAACATGTTCAGAGAAGGGCGACCAAAATGGTGGAAGGTCTGGAAGCCATGCCCTATGAGCGGCATCTTAGGGAGCTGGGTATGTTTAGTTTGCAGAAGAGAAAGTTAAGAGGGGACATGATATCCATGTTTAAATATTTGAAGGGATGTCATGTTGAGGAGAGAGTGGGCTTGTTTTACGCTGCTCCAGAGACCAAGACAAGGAGCAATGGATTCAACTGCAGGAAAAGAAATTCCACTTAAACCTCAGGAAGAACTTCCTGATGGTCAGAGCTGTTCGGCAGTGGAATATGCTGCCTCAGAGTGTGGTGGAGTCTCCTTTGGAAGTTTTTAAACAGAGATTGGATGGCCATCTGCTGGGAGTGCTCTGATGTGTGTTCCTGCATGGCAGGGTGTTGGACTGGATAGCCCCTGTGGTCTCTTCCAACTCTATTATTCTATGATTCTATGAGATTTCTCATTCATAGAGTTAACATAGGTAGAAATTGGTTTGACAGCAATTAAGAATAGCAGCGAGATATAATAAATTTTACGTGAGAATTTCTTGAGACCTGAAAATTATTTCAAGGGTTCCTCCAAGGTAAAAAGGTTGAGAAACACTGTTTCATGATATCCACTGAGATGCAAAGATATCCGTTATAATTTATTGTCAATAAGTATCCAGTAATTATTCCATTGTATCTAAATGAAGTGCAAAAGTCAAATGCTAAAGCTGGGGTGTGTTTGTACACTTCTGTTTTGAAAACAATGCTACTTAATTCATATGTTCTTCAGGTTTGGCACAGAGGAAAGTGTGCGTTCTTGTTGATTTTACTACACTTTTGGGTGTTGAGTATATAGTCTTCAACATTATGGGCCACAGTCTTCTTCAAAGATATAGTAAAAATGGTTCTGTGTGCTCTTTTCTCTGTGTGATGAGATATTCTGGAGTGTACTGCTTGGATGACTTGATTTCCTTTTAAAGAAAAGGTTGCTGAAAATTTAAGGAGTTATGGAAATCTACAAACTGAATGTAGGTGGAGGTGCAAAGCACTCCTGCTAAGAAGTCAATTGCCCTACTTAAGATCCCAGAGAGAGGCATTCTGTCATGCCGAAGGGACATTTCTGTGTTTAGATCTAACGCTCTCATTTCTCTCTGCCTTCGGCTCAAAGGTTACAATTTTTCTTCATTTCATCCTTTGTGCCTGTCTGTGTTACATCATTCTCAGCTAAGAGGAGGAGGAGACAGACATGGCTCCTTTTAGGACCAAGGCCATGGCGGTACCTGTTTCCTCAACAAAAGGTATGGGTAAACCTGCCTGTGCAGGTTTGACTAGCAAGAAGCTTTCTAACCTCATTAACCTCTTTCTTTCCAAACTCTAGGTCATCATCTCATAACTTGTTCTGTTGCTTTGGATGTCTTCAGTTGAGTTAGGAAAGGAAACAAGATAGCATGCTCAGAGAACCCTGTAGTTTGCTGTCTGCCTTTAGTGAATTAATCTAAATCAGTGGTTCTCAACCTGTGGGTCCCCAGATGTTCTTGGACTTCAGCTCCCAGAAGCCCTGAGCATTGACCATAGTGGCTGGGGCTTCTGGGAGCTGAAGTCCAAAAACATCTGGGGACCCACAGGTTGAGAACCACTGATCTAAATGAAAATTAATTTTGTAGAGCATGATAACACTGAAGGTGGTCCTCATAGGGCAAAACTTCCATTTGATGAACTGGGCTCTAGTCCATGAATCCTCATGTCACAGTAAATCTGTTTGTCTTTAAAGTGGTTGCATTTACCTAAACAAAGCAAAATGATGGCTTCCTCTTTTGGAAAATATAGAACAGGTTTGACATCAAAATAATTTAACCTAAATCAAATTTGAAATAGGTGTCTTTTTCTTAAATGCACTAACTTGGGGTACAAGTGGGCTGAAGTCAAGTGAATATACTGCACATGCATGCATTATGACGATGATCCTCAAATGACATGTAGCCTCATCTTGTGTTCATTTGCTTCACAGTCTGGCATCACAATCTCACACATGCTTCTTTGGAAGTAAGCTCTGTAGAAAACAACAGCTTGTGCTTTTGAGTAGACGTGCAAGATTGCACTATTATTGACTATAATGGGACCTGCTCTCATGTATGTGTGCCAGGATTGCAGCCCAAGGCTAAGAAAGCCTCCAGCATGAATCAGTTACCAGCAAGTATTCACTAATGATTGGTTATGTTTGACCATTAGCATACTGTGTAACCTCTTCATTAGGTCTATTCTTCATAGATCTGCTGATGTCTTGACGACTGAAAAAGATTTTGTTTTGGTAACTTGTGGCTCTTAGAATTTGTTGCTGTTGTGTGTGTTCAAGTCATTGCCAACGTACGCCAACCCTATCATGGTGTTTTCTTGGGCTGATGATACCAAGGTCACTCAGTGGCTTTCCATGTCCAAGTAGGGAATCAAATCCTGATTCCAGGGTCATAGTCCAACACTCAAATCAGCACATCATGCTGGTTCTCCTCTTAGGATTAGCAACGTGCATTTAACATTTCATAAAAATGTTTCATTGGCATGACTCCAACAAAGATTGTCATTTATATTGAATTCTTAATGTCCAACAATAATGGCCAGTTGTTTGCAGGCTCTTTTCTTCCCTGAAAATTTCTTTGTAAAAGCTTATTTTTAGAGATGTCTATTTTTTTCCCCTCAAATGCTTTGAGAAATTTCCAACATGACCAAAATAGCTGTGCAGAGAAAAATGGTTTTGATACTGTGGTGTTTCATCTTTTATGGCTTATGTGACAACTTGGCCCGTCATCCAACTTCATCTGCTATGGGCGGGTGAGAACAAAATGCAGATTTAAGAAGGTTAACAATGAGTAATGTGTTAATTAGTACTTTGCTAAATGTTTTTTTTTTCTTTAAGAACATAATTGTTCTGTAGCTCTTACTAAATTAAGTTATAAGTTTCTTGATCACCATAGTGCCCTGAGGGATTTAGATGCCTAAGAGAGGATATGTGAATGTCCCTACCTCACAGCACAAATATAATGAATAAAATAATTGAATTACTGCCCTTTAATGGCACTTCAATTTTTCTGTGTGCTACGACAAGATATCTCATATCCTCACTGGCTGCCACTTGCATTTTTATTTTGTTTGTTACTGTTGGGCTACTACGTTTTAAAAGATTCCATTTTATTTTAAAAAACTTGCCTGGAAGTGATAAATGACAGCACTGGGTGAGGTCAGGTTTTGTTTCCTGTCTTTGTGCAGCTCATACCAAATAAGTTTGAAGTTGGGTGTCACAAGAAGATGAAAAATTAAACAAGCTGTGCCAACACCCACTTCTTGTGAGGCTGAAAAATCCTCTTGTCATAAGTTGTTGTGGCTATATGGTGCAGTCTTTCTGAAATTTCCTTTTTGCACTTATAGAAGTCAAAGGAAAATAATGTTTTGACTGTACAACAGGAGATCTTATCTTCCGGGGACGCCCATGAACACTCATTTGCTGGAGTTTTGCCAATGACTCAAAACAGAAAGATAATTTTGGGGCTTATTCCTAGACAGCTGAATTTTTAGAATCTAGACTTTAGATGAAAGATCCTTGCTTTTTTCCTCCTTTTCATGTCTGATTATTTAGAAATTTAGGTTAATGGCTAAGTAGCCTTGTGAATTAGCCCTGGCAATTTTGCTTACTAGATTATTAATAAGCTAGTGTCTGTATTTGCAGGCTGGTCATAGAGAAGATGAAGCCAAATAGTTGCAAAACAGTGGTGGAGAAAGGACTAGCTTCTGTTTCTCCACAGCCAACAGGAAAACCATATGGAGCAATGGAGGAGGAATGGAAACATATGTCCCTCTTCTGCCAGGGCACAAACTTATCTCCAGAGAATTTTGGTTGCCTTTGGTGATCAGGCCAGTTATTAATTCCAAGGCTCTGAATGAGTAGTCTTACCACACATAAGCTTGTGGTTCTAAACAAGACTGATCAATTACACAGAGAAACCATCAGTTCTGTAATTTATTAATATTGTATGTTAATGAGTACCAGATATCATGTGGCATTTATCACGTGGCATATCTAACCACAAACTGCAGTGTCATCTTTAAACAAACCTGATTTTTAAATGTATTTTCTGAAATTGAGTTCCATGATGTTCACATGGACATCGTTTCTAGAAAGGATATCGAAGACTGTAGTCTTGGAGAACAACCATTGAGTTACCCAGCTAAGAGTTTTGTGCACTCGTCCAACCTGGCCAGACAATACTCTATGAATCTCTCTCTCTCTCTCTAGTAGCTAGCAGTTCACATTTCTCCTGGGCCAGTACCCAAGGAGTCTACAGCTGTATGGAGAGTTATAAACTTAGGCTTACTGGACTAAAGCTAGATGCTACTTCCAACTAGAGTACTTTCATTTAGTCAATGGCTAGCATTCTGTTAGTGACATATTCAGGTATATGTTAACCCTATGCCTGTCTATTTGTGTTTACTGCAGAAGTTGGTATTCCCTCCCTCTGCAGCAACCAAAGATCTCCTGGGACTTGTTACAGAATGGCTGATGCCCTTTCCCATGATCATTCCATGTCTGGTGGAAAATGGCTGGATGGGGAGGAATTACAAAAGCACTTGGGCACGTCCCCATAGCCAAATGTGAAACATAAGCTACTGAGACCCCTAGAGGGCCCCAGCAGACCTTAGCAGATGGTATAATCACTTCATGCCTGGCTACAGGGACATAGCCAGGTGCTTCTACAATTTCCCTCCCTTCCAGGGACAAATGGCTTCAGCGGTTCTGCAGTAAGTCCAGGATGCATAGTAAATGGCTCAGTGTAGCATAGTTCTGCATGCAGAACCAATAAAGTATGGTGTGCCATGCAGAATTTCACTCATGAGATGTTGACTTAACACCCATTGATTCAATGTTTCTACTCTAGCTGGGGCTATCAATTTGATTTAGGCTATGGCTTTTAGTGAGTTTACCCCAGATTTCAAGCAGACTTCCCCA
The DNA here is from genome assembly GCA_948472985.1 of Iguana delicatissima. Lineage (NCBI taxonomy): Eukaryota > Metazoa > Chordata > Lepidosauria > Squamata > Iguanidae > Iguana > Iguana delicatissima. The sequence continues at coordinate 749,212 of CAOKZL010001194.1, read as the reverse complement.
ACCTGGCATGCTCTGAATATGTTGGACTATAGTTCCCATAACTACCACCTAGCATAGCTGTTAGCTATTCTGGCTGGGGTGATATGAGTTACAGTCCAGCACATCTGAAGAGCAACAGGTTGGAGAATTACGAGTTATTGTCACATTACACAGAAGGCTGCTTGATTAGACTAGTGGTCTGGAATTAGTATATCTCTGGAAAAAATGCCTTTGAATACACTCAGAATCTGTGCTCAGTTTTCTGATGTTCTTCTTGGTCTCCTTTTGCCATCGTAAGTGAAATTAATGGGCGTTTTGACTCCTAAATTATAGGATGGTTTTCCAAGAGACCTTGACTTGGCTCCTCTTTGCCTGCTTTTTTGTGGTCTTTTAAGATTTTCTTCTTCCAATTAGTATTTTTTTAAAAGGCAGACTTTCTGAGCATGTTTTCAGCCTGCCATTGCTGACATGGTTTTTTGTGATCCTTTAAAAAAGAAAAAACAAAAAGCTGCTGTTTGTTTATTTTTATAATTTTTTTTGTAAACTTTCTTCTCATTAAGCAGGGTTATAAATGTCACAACAACAACAATAATCACAACAATTACAGACTTTATTTATACCTTGCTTTCTCTCTGAAGCTAGGACTCATTCAGATAAAGGAATACATGATATACTACTTAGTTTGGCAGCCTGTTTCCTGTAGTAACTAGCTTGTAAATTCAGGGAAGCCCACTTTATACCACAAAAGCAAGGCAACAGCAATTCTCTCCCCTCCCCACCAATAATTAAAAGATAGCAAGACCTAAATACCCTGAGAGACCTGAATACCTTGGAGTCACCAGATCCTGTCTGATCTTGGAAGCTAAGCAGGGGTATGTCTGGTTGGATGGAGACTACCAATGTATATGTAGGCTACATTTCAAAGGAAGGAACTGGCAAAACCCCCTCTGAGTATTCTTTGCCTCAGAAAACCCTATGAAATTCATGAGGTTGCTGTAAATTGACAGCTGATTTAAAGGTGCATGTGCATGAACACATGCGTGCACATGCACACACACACACAATATTTAAACCTGGGGGCTCAGTTGAGCTGCCATGGCTAATTCCCGGTGATAGACCTGTATTCCAAATGTTTGTCTAATCTCATTTGAAATCTAATCCTATGTTCATTACTACATCTTGTAATATTGTCTGCCATAATTGCATCTAGTTTGTCTGCCTTGAATATGCTATTACGGTAGATAAAAATCACCCTCCTGACTCTGCTTAATTTCATGCATCTCTGTTTGTTTCTCCTTACCTGAAGAGGTAGGATCAGCACTGGGGCAACTAGCAAGGTAACTTTGCCTGGGGCTGCCTCAGATCTGAGCAGGTTTGTTAGATCCCACTACATGAGCATGCACACATTCACAAATGCATGTGCTTGCACACCTAACCTCCTGCCCAAATTAAATATTTGAAACAGTGCAAAAGATCCTCAAGCTCTTTCATAATTCTAGTTTTCTTTTCCTTAATTATGGGGAAGGGTATCCTTCACACTCAGATTTTTTTTTCCAGTTAATAGGAGTAACAAGGAGTTTCTTTTCAGGTTTACACAGAGTAAATAATACTATAACGCGCTTGCTATGGTATATTTCAATGCCAAGAATAATAATTTCAGTTAGTATTAAAAAATCGTTAAGTGTCCAACTCGAAATTCAGTTAGATGTTTATTATTTGTCAGCACCTCCATTATGTACTTCAGCATTCTCCATCATTAGTAATATTATGATCATTGTCTGATACACCTCCATCTCCCATTGCACATGGCTGAAGGCCAGGCAAAAGTCTGTCTTGTATTGGCTTCTGAATAAACTGATTATAACTTTTCTTCTTTAACTTAAACTATTAATAGAATGCTTAATGCCTCGTTCAGCAATATTTACAGCATGGATAAGTATTTCAGAGGGATCGTAAGATGCACTAATATTGTATGTCCATGTGTGGCTGTTTCTGTCCCTGTTGGATAGCATCAAGATGCACCTGTTTCCCTGTGGAGTTCACTTCTTCTAGAGACATCCCATGAAAGGATATGAAATTTAAAGAACTCCACTGCCTGTGCATGTGCAGAATCAAATGACTGTGCAAAGGTATCTTTCCAGAAGTTGAAACAGGGTCACAAAGGGGACTGTGTTTTATCAAGGGGATATAAAAATAAGGATGTGCTTAGTCAGTAGCAATAATTGGAGGTATGTTTCATTACAGAGACATAGAAAATTGGCAGTGACAGTGGCTATACAGTTGAATCTTCAGGTTTAACTTTCACAGATTTGATTATTTGTGAGTTTCTTCAACCCCTGCCCCTTCCACCCCAGGCACTGCTTTGTTACCCTAAAAGGTGGGGAACTTGGGGCTCTACCAGCAATGACAGCTTTTCTTTAGCATTTGGGGAAATTATGGCTCAGAGGAGGCTTGTGAGAGGAGGGTAATGGCAGGATCTTTTCATCTACGTATACCACTGCTAACAGCAAAGAGACTCCAGATTAAAAATGAACAATATGTTTTATTAGAAATGACAACCACACACAAGGAAATAGACACTCTCAAGAACCATGCAAGGCTGTTAGAGAAATAATAAGGTGTGAAAGGTTGGATAGAGAGAGACTAGGGATTAAGGATGAAAAAAGGTGATAGTTACCAGTCTTGAAGAAATGGGTTGAAGCGGAGAGGCTCAGACAATGTCTGAGGGTAACACGGACTAACAACAATTTGAGTGTCACATACTACATCCAAAATGCTACAATTTGCTGGGACCAAAGTCAGTGTTTATATACTCCTTTTCTTATCCTGAACAGGTGTTCTGGCAAAGGCTAAAACTTTCTCACAGAACTGACCAAAGGGTTGTGGGGTAGGTCACTGCCTTGACACTGGACTGGCAAAATATATGGAAATCATGGTAATCTCCTGAAATTTGGGTCTGTAGAGGGTGTAAAAAAGGTATTTGTAGGGTGACATCAAAAGGGTCTCTAATTGTCTTATCTGGGCTTATTCGGAAATGCAAAGATCTGAGATCAGGGAAGAGATTAGCTTGAACCTCTTGATGCCAGGATTTTCTGCTTACACCTCTTTGAACCTATGTCCTGACCATATCTGGCCACACACTTGTCCAGTTATCATGGCTTCAGTCATATATTTCCAGCCATAAACATGTCCAAGTATGAAAACAAAAGGCATATCTTACAGGATGGGGGTGTTGAGGGTGGTAACATCTTTTTTAGGGGAAGCCTCATTCTCAGTGGCTCTGATCAGGCAACATAGCTTTTAAAAACCCACCTTTAGTCCTCCTCCTGCACCACCAGCTGCTTCCTGGGCAGCTAGAGATGGCTTGCAGTCTAATTTCTCAGCACCGTGAAGTCTCTCCTCACCCAAGGAAGGAGATGGGTTAGAGGGAAGAAGTATAGAGTTACCATACTGGCCCACCTCCTTTCCCTGACCTGGTTTGGAGCCTGGGTGCCTGCTCTGCTGCCCCCAATCTCTTCCATCTCCGAGATTCTTAGCTGTACAGTTAACAATTAACCATTAATGATGAGTAGAACTATCAGTGTGGACTGTTTTGAGGCCAGTGCTCTCCCAAGATGTTTTGCCGCCTGAGATAAAGAGGAAAAAATATCCTTCTATACTGTGTATCAGAACCAAATTCTTTCTTCCGCCACTTGACTGCTCTTCTTTGTCTCTCAGCATGTTGTCTGAGGAGTAGTACAGAAAATTACTCTAAAATTTTCAGAAATTCTGAACCCCAGCAGGGGGTCACACACATTTTTTCCATTGTTCCAGAGAAGGGAATTTTAGGGAAAATGGGAAAAAAAACCAATATTAATCTTCCCTTTACAGATTGAAAGTCATTTTGTTATATTAGGAGAATAAAATTCAATATATATAACTTTGACATAAAGTCATCATTTTTATATATTGTGAATACAATGCATTCAGTATATATTAGAAATTAAAATTACTTTAAAATATTTATGGAATTAATGCATTTATTTATTTAACTACAAATGGAGATTCAAAGTCCTGAACTGTAAGGAATATTGGTTTTGCCAATTTCAGGATCAGACCAAAACAAAAACAAACAAAAAACCAGAAGAAAAGAAGAACAATCAGTAAAACAGAGGAAATTTGTCTCCACTAGTTCTCTGTTGGGTAAGCAGAAATAACACTCAGTTCTATAAAAAGACCTGAGAAAAGGTAATCAAGGCTAGAAATTGTAATGATATGATGCTGTACATAGTCTGATGTAAAAATCTTCTTCCATTTAGTTTTTAAAAATGATCTGAGGACTGAAAATATGTAAACACTTTATCTTAAACATTTTATTGATCATCCTAAAAAATTATTCTATCTATTTTCTCCAGTTTTTCAAGGAAAAAAAGTTTTGGAAAACGCAATTCCTATTTACTCAGGTGAACTTTATTCCAAGAAAATCTGAACCCCAAATAACTTCTTGAACCTATGAAATCTAACCACTTAAGAGAAATGGAATGAATGCAGGAATAGATTAGCTGTGCACGGAAGCCAGAAACTAATTTCTTTTTGTTTTGTTTTTTTATAAGACTCTCCAGAGTGTTTAGGAGCTGTTTTAAATGCAAGGAGTAAACACAAACTAGAACAGAGCTTGGATTCCTAGGCCAAGTCTTTCTAGCAGTTTGTATTTTAGGCTGCAAGCAACTGATCTCAGTCCTGCAATTATGTAAGACTTGAAAGCAAAGGAAACCAAATTGCATTTAAGTTGTGTTACAGGGAGTTGCTTTTCAAATAGTTTCCTCAAACTGGGGTTGTTTAACTGGGTGATAAAGAAAAGCATTTCATTACTGTACTCAGCATATTATTAATTACAAGTTTCCTACTGAGAGAAATAAAATACATTTTAGTTTTTGCAATTATTATTAACATGTATTACTCACATATATGTATTAGCTTATAACACATTTTAGACACATTTACACATATATTCTAGTATATTTTGTATTTGAGCCCCAGTAATAAAATAAAGTCTAACAAGAAAGATTTTTAGAGATGATAGGGCCTCCCAAAAAGGACCTTGAAAGTAATTGGTAAGGAGGGAAAGGAAAGGCCTCGATAAGGAGGGCAAGACAACGTCACCATCTGTAAAGGAGTAAACTGATTTATGGGGACGTACCAGAACACAAAGGGGTACTGTGAAACTACTGATAAAGGCACCTGGGATGCCGGAGGGAAATGCATGATCAAGTGCGTGATTACTCAGACTGTAAATATGGGGAAGGGGAAATGTAACTTCTTAGGCGATCCTGATAGGCTGTAACTTTTGGGGTCCTGTCCAATGAGATCCAAGGAGGAGGGAAACCTGCATGGAGCAAGGGGATAAAATATGAGGTATTCCGTAGTGGGGGTGTCCTCCTCTCTAGGGAGCACCCACTTCTGCAGAGACTTTTTTTTTTCATAAACATTTAATGCTTCAGCCTATCCTGTGTTAAATTGTTTTATGAGTCTTATCAGCTATTTCTTACACTACCATGTTTAAAGGAAGTCCACATTTGAGATAGGACGTTGCTGTTCAGCTAGGCCAACAGTGACAGCAGAATTTCGAGAATATTCACTGGATTACATGGCGAATCTTCAGCCTATGAAATGGTTCCCCGTTGTGTTATGTTTCAATAAGATCTACCTTCTTTAATGACTTATTCATCAAATGTTTGTGAGCATTTTGGCCCAAGATTTTCGGGGGGTTGTGAAAAGACATACTAGGGCTTGTAGATTTTTACAGCCTAAATTCAGTTGTTAATTCCACTACAGTACATTCATTAAATCAATAGGAACTTGATATGTCAACAAATGTGATTCAGTGAGTCTACCGTAATGGGGATGAACACAATTGGATTTAGGCCTACATATGCTATCCATGTTCTGTCATGGACTGTGTTATCACAGCTATCCAGAAATGGATAGGGCCTGGTTACTGAGAGAGCATATAGGCTTGTTTTCATGTAGATGTGGCACCACTGAGGACTGTGCAGTGTATGAGACTTCATCTCCCCCCCCTCCCCTGAAAAAAATACACACTGTATGCATGGAACATTTAGGGTCCCTTGTCTGACATCAGGTAGAGCCAGTGGTGTTGCCTCTTCCTGCTCAAACATGCTGACAATGAGAGAAGACAGAGGAAGGAGTAACCTAGGTCTTCCATACCCTAATATGCATCAGCAATGTCATGGGCTTGGAGCATAGTTTATTAAGCTGATTCAGAGGGACTCTGCATTAAAAAGACTCCCAGTTGATCATTCTTCCTCGACTTGTAGCCATCCAGATACTACCGCTTCCATCATTTCTGATGCTATTTGTTGCTGATGGAAGTTGTAGCCCAAACATCTAGGAGATGCCAGATTGGTTGCAGCAGAAGTTTGAGAAAATAATCCAGCAAATTCTGATTATATGAGAGCCCAAACTGACAAGACTCTGCTAATCCTTTATTCATTCCAACTTAGAATCTCACATTAAGCTCAGTCAATGTTCTATTCTGTCTGTACGCCAAAACTTTAACAAAAATGGTAATTTGAGAAAAGAGGTAATTGGTAATTGTGAAAGTGAAGGTGGGTGGTTACCATCAGTTTCTCCCAAGGGGCTATAATAGATTAGATTCTAAAGTGCTTTTACTTGGAGAAACGTTGCATTCATACTCTTAGATATAAAATTCAAAGACGCAAACAAAAAGACTGTGGCCATTTCTGCATGGCGTTGCAGTCCTGCTATGGGGATGGGATGGCAGCAGTCTGCAAGTTGTGCTTCTTCACACTGTTATTGTGGTCCTGCTGCCATCCAGCTCCCTCCGATCACAATCACAGGATATTCACTTAATGGAATAAATCCGTTAAGTGCCTCCGATTGTATGACACTCCCATCCTTACCTGCCATGCGGGAAGGACAGGAGACGAGATGGAGGCATTTCCTTCCCCAGTGCAGCATGGGAAAAAGCCCAGCTGCATTGCAGAAGGCTGACAGATGTCACTCGTGCTCCCTTCGGATACAGAGAGGAGCGTTCCTGTCGCACTCCCTTCCCAGCAAAGGTGCTGCTAGGATTGCGACAGGAGGACAACGGGATCAGATAACGTGTGGAAATGGCCTGTGTTTCATATATTGTCAAAACTGCTTTTAGGCAGAAACAAACTACCCCTGATGTAGACAAGTGTTAGCTGAAGGCTGGGGGGAAAATCAGATTAATTGAATTAGATATTTTTAATATCAAATTTAAATGCACAAGCTTCTAGCCTCTGTAGCATGGCATAAATTCTGGAGGCACATTGAAAATATTTGCTGCAAGGGCACTGAGCTGAGCAAGACTTGTGCAACTTTATCAGCTGGCAGATCTTTCTCTTCAGATCTGTTGCAGCTGCATACTTCCTTCATTTTTATGTTCTAAGTTATATCAAATTAAAGTTCTGTTAACCTCCACAGCTTTTAATAAGGTACCCCAATTTAGCAATCTCAGGCCAGTTTCCATATTTGCTCAGTTTGGTTCCAGCAGCATCTATTATGCTTGTGTAATTTACAGCAAGTTTGCCAAAGCACAGAATTCCATGTGTTTGCAAAAATTCCCTACTCATTAGGTAAACATCCATTGTGTGCAGTTTTTCTAACCATTAGTCCCATTCCAACTTTTGTTTTACATAATGTATTATTCTTCTAAAAACAAACATGTAAATCACATGAAGAATCATAAGCTTTTTGTAGATACCCTGGAAAACTTGGTTGTGTGTATCTTGTTAAAGGTGAAGGTGAGAAAGTCCCTGTTAAAACTACACTGTTCTGTTAAAGGTGAAGGTGAGAAAGTCCCTGTTAAAAACTACACTGTTCTGTAGTTTCTCATCAAATTGCCACATCACTATGCAGTTGAGCAGATGCTAAAGCAGTGGTACCAGTGTCATGTGAATCAAGATACTCAGCAGACAGGGCAGGGCTAGGAATTCTGAGTAAATTCAGCTCTTGGATATGAGGGGAACCACTGCCTTAGGGTATATTTATGTGGAAAAGTTTCTGGGTGATTCAGGATATGCCATTCATCTGCAGTCCATATGTTTACAGGAAGGTTTTCCTTCCTCCTGTTGCTGCTAGCCCAGATAAGTTTGATCAGACTGATGCCCACCTACCATCATGCCAAAACAGTAGCTCTAAAACAGAGGTGGGAATTTTGTGGCCCTCCAGATGTTGTTGAAATGAAACTCTCAGCGTTCCTCGCCAACCTAGTTGCAAGCTACTGTTCAGCAACATCTTGAGAGCTGCATGGTTCCCACATCTCTGAATGCCATTTACAAAAAGGACTTTTAAAATTCAGTACTCTTCTTTGTGTTTTCTACGTGCGTGCTGTCATTGCTGATATATGAACAGTAGCTAAAACACTGGCGGAGAACTCTAGTGCATTTGTGCAACATGGAATTTATCTGTGTTCTAATAAGACTGATAAAGTAGTGGGAAAGCCACTCACAGTGTGTTTGTGTTTAAACTTTCATTTGATTTCCTGATATGAAAATGTTTGTTTTGTGTTTAAGGAGCAGCATTGCTGTGCAAATAGTTCATAGAGTGAGACTCTTAACTCCATGATTGTCAAAAAGGTTCTTTTTCTGTTTTCCAGCCAATTGAATCCAACTCACAGAATGAGGAGTAGCATTTACACTGCTGAAAATGCAGCACATTTGTGTTACATCTGTAATTTTTGTGAAAGTGGAAACTTCTGCTTTGCTTTTATTGAGAAACTTCAATCAATCAATCAAAGAATATAACATATTAAAACTTAACATGTTCTTAAGATGCTCCAAATAGATGTATCTATGGGCAATTCCTCACACCTCATATTGGTCCAACCACAGCATCTTATAGAATTTACTTCATCTATTTAAAAAAACACATGCTCTATTTATTTACAAAGTTTTATCCCAACTTTCCTTATTGTTAAAAACAAAGTCATTTTCAAAAAATAATTGTTTTAAAAAAATCAATCAATGTATACCAAAGCGTTATTATCAAATAGTGATTTTAATGACAATCAAATATACTTATTTACATAAATAAAATAGAAATCTCTGTCTGTCTGCTACCATATCATTCAAAAACAGCTAGATGGATTTTCATCAGAGTTGGCTAATATATTTTGTGATGGTCTGACTGATGAGTTAGGCCATGTGATATACATGGAATTCAGTTGGGGACTCCAATGTCAGGCACACCAGTTTTGTTCAATCATATACAACACACCATGTGGCACATCATTTGAAACATTTTGATGAGCTAAGCCCAAAAAGTTAGCTGTTTGACATTTTGCCATAACTATAAAGTTGAGATATTTGGGATGGTCTGACTTAATATATAGGCTGTGTGATGTATATGAAATTCACTTGGAGGAGAGATGGACGAGATTGTTTATTTTTTCATTCCTGCAGAGCAGTATGCTTGGCAGTGGACTGGCCAACTGAGATCGATGCGCATTATGAGGTACATCTGAGCACTCAAAAAGACCGGTAACTTCCAGAGCGATTGAAACTGAATGATTATTAATTAAGTAAATGATTTTCCTGAGCAAAGCTGAGTGCTACAGTTAGTCATTAATAAGGTGCATGCACACACACACACACACACACACACACACACGGACAGAACTGAATAACAGAAAAATGGGAACTCAGGTAAATGGCTGGGAACTTACTTTTGAAGAATAACTATTTCCTCTTCCAGTTCTTAGGTCTGCCATAATTAGTTAACATTATTTAATAGAATCTATTTATTTTAATGTTTCTGAAAAAGTAACTATCATGGTTACATGGTAGTTAACTTTTTTAAAAAATCTGACTGCTACAATCTCCTGGCCTATGTTACAAAACACACCCAAACAGTCAATGATAACATGAAAAGTAATGTGAAAATAGCATAAAAGTATGCAGTCACAGCAATGATACTCAATGCACAAAAATATTTTTACACTTGAAAAATTACAATTAAAATGCAGCTCCACTTTGCCTTGAAAGAAGCTGTTGCTCAAAGAGGTTGTAACTGAGAGAAATATACAGGTTTGCATAAAAAAAAAATTCCTTCACCTGTTGTTTTGGCAATCTTTGCTCAAAAGTTAGTCACCACGCAGAATGAGCATGCCAACAAGGTGTTCCAAACAACCTTTTGCATATTTGGTATTTTTGCATATTTGGTATTTTGCATATTTGCATATTTAGTATATGTGCTGCCTCTGGCATATTTGGAAAAAACATAAAAAGCAGCACAGAACAAAAATCCATCTCATATCTATGCAGAAGTAAAACAAAACTATAAAACTAGGCTAGATTACTGCTTAGAGCAGTATTTCCCAAGCATTGGCTTTCCAGATGTTTTGGACTCCAGAATTCCTGATTGTTGGTCAAGCTAGCTGGGGCTTCTTGGACTTGAAGTACAAAACATCTGGAAGATCCAGGTTTGGGAACCACTGGCTTAGAGATTAGAAAAGAGTGGGCTTATTTAGGGAAAAGAGTGAGCAGCAAATTCTGAAAGCACCTGAAGTCCTCCTCCTTGCATAGAATAAAAATGGTGGTGGTAGTGATGTCCATCCATACAAAATCACACAAACACTCTTTTGCAGGCATATTCTTTAGTTTCAGTCCCATGCGCACATGAAGAAATTGAATCAAATGAATAGTATCAGGAATGCAGAATTGGGGTGGGCAAATCAACATAAAAACAAAATAGTAAGAATAGTAATTTGCACCTATTTCTGTTCTAGCTCCAGATTCAGAAAAGGAAACTGTTCTTGCCTCTGCCTATGGTAGCTGGCCTGTGCCCCCAACTACAATGGCCACCCACCTGACTTTCCCTACAGAAGTCTTTCAGTTTGGGCCCCACATCCTCTTCCTTCTTTGATTCTTAACCTTGGTCTTCTGCTGCTCCTTTCAGTCCCTCTCCATTGGTTCCACTCTGCTTCCATCCCATTGCTGCTTCACTACCCACACCGCAGTATGAGGCAGCAGCATGAAACAGCACTTCAAGAGCATGCGTGCTATTCCTTCTCTACCATTTAGTGAAGCCACACCACTATAATTATAAACATAACTAAAAACCTAGTTACAGCACAGAAGTGATCTTTTTATGTTACAATTCAATGAGACTTATTTTGAGGTATGTGTATACCTCAAATGTGGAGCTTCCTCCACCTCTTTGGCAAGTATATACAGGCTTTCCCTGCTTGCCAGGTTAGGCACAAGAGCACTGGCAGAAAGTGGAAATGGCTGAAAAGCAGCACCTATCTACTGTAGGGAACATGAAAGACTTACGGAGGCTTGCTTGAGACCAACTTTGCATGCACTGCTTGCAAAGTCTCTCAGCTGGCTTTGCGCCTTATTCCCCACTGTGATCTTGCTTTGCAAGCAGTGCATACATGGTCCCAAGCAAGTCTCTGTAGGCAAGAAGAACTGATGGAAGCCCACTGTTTCAATACTTGCAATACAGACAAGTTCTGTTAATTTGGCCAGGGGATCCACTCTTCCTGTAGTCAAGACTTGGGACCACATGTGTGCATGCAGTCCCAAGCAAGCGTCCATAGGCAGGAAAAATTGACGAAAGAATGGACCCCACACTGATTTAATGGAATTTGTCCTTAATTTGGAAGTGCTGAAAGAGTGAGTCATCAGATAGCAAGGGGTTGAAAGGTGGGAGCTTGCTGAATTTGCAAATTGATGGGAGAGGGTTAAAATTGAAAGCTAAGATTTTTGGGAAGCAGAACATATAATCATGCCACACACATAGTCCTGACTTTATCTATCGAAGCAGGAGTAAGTAATCACTGTTTTAGTTATTTAGGATAAGAATTGTTGGTATATCTTAAACAGATTTGCCTAGTACAACAAATATTTATGGAGGAAAACAGAACTGTTTACTTTGCAGAAAAAATACAGCCCTACGGTAGTACTGCCTAAGGCATATTAGTTTCTTGCATAATCTGTCTTCTTTTGCATAGTGTCTGCCTGCCTCTAAATGCCTATTTAATTGAACTGAGAAGATACACACTTCATTTATTATACAAAACATTTATTACATAAATGGAGGTTGGTGAACCATGGGAAAATTTAGTTTTCATATTTTCATCTGCATGACTAATTTTGCAGCTAATAATGTTTTACAGCACAGTTTACAGGAAATTTCATTCTTATTTCTTTTCTCAGATAGCTAGCCCAGGCCTCTTCCCAATCTTTCTAGAACACTTACTTGCTTTTTCCTGTATAGAATTTTTTTAAAAACTATGGAGAACAAAAGTGGGTTAAAGAGAGAGTCATTTTAAAATATAAAGCATCGTTACATAGCATCCAAGTGTTTACTGAAAGAAGAATGGATTGATATGGTTCAGGTAAATTTGTAATGAAAAATGTGCCTATCTTTCAAAAACCTCAGGGGAATGTTTGAGTACGTTTTTCCCAAAATGTCAGGAATTCAGAAATTTGCACATAGTAAGCCTTAAGCTACAAAGACAACTCTGCTTTATTTGTTCTAGTCTGCACTGAGAATGTCTTCAGTTTTAGATCTCTCTGAAACATTCTCCCCAGGTAAAGGCAAGGGGAACTACTGTCTATTTATGAAAGCCTGCCCCCTTGTGGTTCCTGATATATGGAATAGTGTTCCTCAGGGGACGTTCACAAGACATCCCGTGACTCAGTTTTTCAGTTCTTGAAAGCAGGTGCCTGTGGCTTGAGACAGCTGTAGAAATAAGGGTGTACAGTCAAAGATCATGCCATTCTGTCACATATTGAAAAGGCTTTCATGCATCGTTAATCAATCCAGAAGCAGACCACAAGGAGCTATTTTGTGATATGCAAACTGAAAATATATATACTGAAAATATATATACTGTAGTAGTATATACACACACACACACACACACACACACACACACACACAGAGTATATATATACATACATACATACATACATACATACTGTAGTAGTCAGGATGGGATTGCATTCCCGGTTAAAACTAGACTGCCCAAACAGAGTGCAAACATGAAAACACCTTAAAGTTATTTAGGGCACAATCCTATAATGAAAATCTGGTAACTGGCAAGTGCCAGAACAACACCTTTCTAGGTTGTATACCAGAGCTCAGTCCCCTACAGCTCCTTTCTTTATGCTTCTAATACTTCGGTTATTTGGGTGTGAACTTTTCTTTCTCCTGAAAAACCATCCAGGTATACTACTCTCTGAGTTCTGTGGGTCCAGCTATAACTGAATATTGCAAACACAAATGCATTTTATCTCTCTATTTAACAGTAACAACGAATTGTGTATTAAACTTGAAACACATGCACTATCCCAAAACTGTCACTGCTCCAAGGAGGGGCTGGTACAACATCTGACTATAAGGGCATTTCTGTACTACATTGTTACAGTGCTATTATGCCACTTTCAGCATCCTATGGAATCTTGGGGTTTGTGGTTTAGGCAGGGGCATTTAGAATTCTCAGCCAGAGAGTTCTTTGGCTTCAGTAAACTACAAATCCCAGAATTCCACAGGATGTTGAAAGTGGAATAATAGCACTATAACAGTGCAGGGCAGAAAGGCCCTAAGACTCTTCTGGCTGAGCTGCTTAATATTACTGCAATATTTTGGTATAACCTTAAAGCCCTAAATAAAATACAAATGCAAGCTGCAATAAAGAAATATCACTATAAAGAATTTATCCTTTTCTGTACGTGTCTTCAAGTCACCTGTCAACTTGTGGTGACTCCAGGAATATTTTGTAGAGTTTTCCTAGGCAAGGAATACTCAGAGGTGTTTTTGCTAGTTCTTTCTTTTGAAATATAGCTTACAACAGTGGGTATTTATTAGCCTTCTCCCATCCAAGTACTAACCAGGGCTGACTCAGCTTAGCTTCTAAGGTCTGGTGCCTTTAGGGTATTTAGGCTCTACAACTGAAAATAACACTATCTTATTCAAAGTGGCAAGGACCTGGCAACTACAGTTCCTCTCCAGCAATTCCTCTTCTTCTGAACTCAGCTGCTTAGTACAGACCCTTCTTTAGGGCTTCCCCACTCAGTGGGCAAATCAATAACTCACAGGGATATCACAGGCATGAAATTATCTGGTGAAACTTTTCCTGACACAGAGATGAATCAGTAAGAAAGCTCCATCTGATAAATGCCTGCTTGCTGATAACTGTTGAGTTTATTAATATACGGGTCCTCACAACTGCACATGTAACAAAGAATTGTCCTGAAGAGTGAGGTTCATTTAGGGGTTAGTAGTTAGATTTTTTATACGCATAATTCCAGTCAGGATAATGAGCACAGTGTTGAAAGTTGGACAGAGCTATCACTAGGTAGTAAAGTGAATGTTGTATGTGTTGTGTAAGTAACTATAGTTAAATCAGTAAAATAGCAATTATGCCTTGAAATCCTATAAATATCTGCATACAAAATAATCTTGTGTGGTATGCCCTTCATTTTAATAACTAATTTGTAATATGTATTTATGCCTCTTGGAATGCTACAACAGTATGATTAGTTATTAAGTTCATGGTATCTGTAGTAGCAGCAGTTCTTCAGTGGTGGTGAGTGCAGAAATCCATGGACAAAGAATTACAAACTTAGATGCCACAGAATGTGACAGTAGCCAGCATTTTAAGAGTCCCTCATAGGTGGTTTCCAATGGGGTGGGGGGCTAAGGGAGTAAAGTCTCCCCCATAGGGAGCACGAGGACATTCAGACGGGCCCCACACCTGGTGGCAATGAATGGGGTCAAGGGAAAAGTACCCATGACTAGTGAAATAGCACAGAGATTGAAGGAAGGTCCTTATAGTTACCATTTGCATCTTTCTGAATCCTATTACACTTCGATCCCACTTGCACAATCTACTGTAGCTGTGTGTGTGTACGTGCCACAAAGTTGCCTGACTTACGACAACTCCATGAATTGCATAGGGTTTTCTTAGGCAAAGAATACTCAGAGGTGGTTTTGCCAGTTCTTTCCTCTGAAATATAGCCTACCTACAGCATTTGGTGTTTGTTGGCTGTCTCCCATCCAAGTTCTAACCAGGGCTGACCCCGCTTCACTTCCAAGATCAGACAAGATTTGGTGTCTTTAGGGTATTTATACTTATGGCTTTAATATCAGCTCCTTCTGGGCATCCGCAGAAATGGGCTAACCTCCACAAAAGCTCAGGCTGAAATAAACCACCTAAAGGTGTTGTTAGCATCCTGGCCTTCCCTTTCTTATTTTTTGCAATCAGAGATCAGAATCCTTGCCGAAAGCGACGCGCGCAATCCCAACACACAGGCTGCGATCCTACTTTCACTTCAGGCTCTGGGCTGCGCAGGTCTCCAGCTGAAACGTCTGCGGGCCAAGGCAGGCTGGCCAGATCTACGCAGCCACAGAAACGCCCTTTGCTTTGCTCAACCCCGTAAAAATGTCGTCGGTGCCTTAGTCTGTCGTAAGTACTCTGGCAATCAGTTCCACACGTTAAGGACGGGTTAACGTTTGTGGGAAAGATGAGATTTTGAACATTTTGGATTATTCCCCCCCCCCCCGAAGAAGCTTATCGTCCCGCTCTGTTCGGCGAGAAAGGCCTTTAAATAAATATATCCTGAGCAGGGCTGGTTGATCTTATTTGTTGGAGGTGATCCCGAATATACGCTCGGTCTTTCTTCTTGTCCTGGAGCAGGGTGGGGAAGGTTTTCTCTCGCCGCTCATGATAACGACGGCAAGGCTTGCACGGCTGTTCGGGCGGAACAGAGACACGCCTTTTCAGAAGCATGTCAGGGCAGGAAATACTGACGCCTTATTTTTACTCCCGAGGATTTTACTCGCAATAACAGCCTAGAAATCGCTTGACTGAACCCAGTGCATGATTTGAATCCCACCCTCCGGAAAACTCGCACTACCAGGCCTCACCGCCCCCCAGCCTCGCTTTTCCTCCCGTGTTTTGCGCCCTACGAAGACCCTTCACCGTGCCTGTCTGTTGCCCGTAGCAACAAAGACTTTTCTGCCCTCAGCCAACATGGCGGCGCCCAAGCTCCGACGCCGAGGCGCCGCTCCACCTGCCACCCTCCCCCTCTCTATGGTCCCCGTGGAGGTCTGTGGGCGGCGAGTCCCGTGACGGGTTCCTCGGTGCGCGGTGACGGTGGCCGGTAGGAGCGAGCGAGGCAGAGACGCGGACGGCGGTCGTGGCGGAGCGGGATGGCGGAGCTTGCGTACGGTAAGAGGCCGCCGAGAAGCGAACGGCGAGGCCGGGGGAGCCGGGCGTGCGTCGAAGGGAAGATATCGGGCTGCCGCTGGAATGTGGAGGGAGGGAAGTGCCGGGTCGGGCGCTGTGCGGGTGAGGAAGGGCTGGCGTGGCCGAGGGGAGGCGAGGAGGGCGCCGGCGGCGTCCGAGCTGGGGATTTGGAGCTGGCTGTGCGGGGGGGGCGGCCGAGGCTGGCTCGGGGAGGGGGCGGCCGGGCGCGGAGGAATGCGGGAGGCAGAGCAGGCGGGAGCCGAGGGGGGTCCCCGGCCGCCGGCTTGCTGGAGAACCGAAGCTGGCCTCGGACGGCGGGGAGGAGCGAGCGCTTCCTGGGCGCTCCTGGAAGGTCTCCCACGGCGGGGCTGCGGGGGAAGCGGGGCGTGGCGGGGCCGGGGCTGTCCGCGCGAGGGGGGGGGGCGAAGGAGAGAAAGCAAGGTGCTGGATTTGGGGGGCGGGGTGGAGGGTCCGTCGGGAAGGCGCCTTCGGAGAAAAGGAGGGGCAGAGGGAAGGAGGGGGGCAGGCCCTGGGAGGCTGACCCCCCCCGTTGCACCTGTGCAGAGGAGCGGAGGGGCCACAGCCTGCAGGGCGTCGCTTAGAGGTGGCGGCGATGGGAGGAATGCATGCCGCCGGGAGGAGTCCCCGGGTCCGGGGTGGGCGGCGGGCGGCGGCGGCGGCGGCGGGATTGAGGCGGTGGTTTGCGGCGGCGGCGGCGAAAGAGCGAGCGTGTGCGCCTGTGCGAGGCGGCGGCGGCGGCGGCGGCAAGCCCGTAGTAGTAGGTGGGGAAGCCTTGGAGCCCGGCTGGCCTCGGGCTGCTGCTGCTGCTGTCAGGCGGCGGGGGTTGGGCCTCCGAGGCCCCAAGGCGGGCCGAGAAGGAGCCGCAGAAAAGAGGGAGAGGGAGAGAGAGTTACGGCGAGAAGCAGGAAGCCTCGAGCGCACAAAAGGCACTGACGCCCTTTTTTATTAGCAGGTATCTTCGGATGGGCGAAACTTGGATTTTTTCCAGTGAAATCCATGACGCGTCTGCTGTCGCAGAGGGAGACACTAGACCCTGTAAACTCCCTTTTTACTGCTATAAGAAAATGGATTTCTGTTAGCATTTTTATTGGGCACTTTTTTATCTTTTTAAAAAAGACAGGTTTTCAAGGGGTCAAACACTTACAGAGGCAGTCACTTTTTTAGAAAGCTGCACAGATAGGCATGAATGCATGTTACTGCTGGATTTCTTTGCCGGTTAAGCTGCTCATCAACTGTTCGTGGGATGGATTTACTATGCATTGTTGCTGAATTTCTGCAAGCTATATCAAATTGATGTTATCAGGTCTTTTTGCAGGTTGAAGTTATGATTTGTAAAATGTTTCCTTTTATACATGTATTGTGTAGAGGTGTTGCTAGTAGAGGAAGTTGAGAATGACATGTTGTTTTATCAGGATCGAAAGCATATACTTTTTTTAAAGGACTTGAATGTTCTTGTGACTGCTGTTGGTTGAGGCAGCATTTGAGTAGAAGATGTGTCTGAACAGCTCTTCTTTTCAAAGAGATGTGTAGTGTCATTATTGTAATTTTTTAAAATTCAGTTGGAGGTCTATTAAGATATTAGTGTTTTTAATGTTATGAAATGTAAAAGATGTGATTTCTGTATATTTGTAAATATCTGTGTGTTGGTCTTGGGATGATCATTTCATAGTCATCTGAGGTCTGTTTTCATGGATTTTCATATACATTATATTGGGATTACTGGCTCCATAAAGACATACAGTCCAGTTTTTAAAAAATAAGCATGCAGTTTCAGCATTGTGTGCTTTAGACTTGCTCATCTCATATGGTTTATTAAATAATACTAATATTGATTTTAAATTTTAAAAAGGTTGCTTCAAATCTTTCTATTCAATATTTTATTATATGCATCTTGAAGTATAGTTTTGGATGGACTGCAGAGTTACTGTTTTGAATGACAGCTTATTTCTGTGAACATATGCACTTCCACAAACTTAAATAATTATGACTTAGTTTTGATTATGTACTGTATTGTCTTTTGCAACTGTAAAATTGTTCAGATGTGAGTGGGGATTTTTTGTAGTTGATTTAAATAATTACAGGAAAAATGTTGCTTGTATTTTGCTCTACTTTGATGTTCCATTTAAAATAAAGAAGTTAAATCATATGGTCATATTTGAAGTTATACTGTGTTGTCAGCGATATTTTAGGAATAAATACCTTCCTGATCTTCTGCCAGTGTTTATAAAGGACTTTTTTGGACATTTATTGCATTTAGGATTATATTTTAAACTAAATTTTTTAGAACTCTGTTACTATTGGCATGGCTTTATATATTTCGATTTTATCATGGATTAATCTGTCTCTTAGCAAATAACAGAGTAGGTTGTCTAATAGATGGCAGATAGATTCATTTTGGTTTGTGCTAATCATCACATGTATATTGGTTTTGTTGAGCTGTTGGGTTTCTCTGGACATACCAAGTGAGGTGAACAGGCTGTGGTTATTTACATACAGTTTGGGAGAGCAGTTTGTGAGATTGAGGGTAAATATGTTGTGTTTAGAGCTTTGCAGAACAAAAATGCAGATAGTCTAAGTTGAAGATCTAATACTACACACTCCTATTAGTTTATAGGTGTAGAAACTAATTTCCTTTTCTGTGCTATAGGGGGACGAAAGGAAGGTTGGTGAACAGTACAATCTTTCTTCAAATTACAAATGTCATGATACAGGGCATGATAGGTATTCAACTATCAACTGCTGTGTAAGGTTAAAATATGCTTCTTGTTTAGGTATACTAGACAGTCAACTCTTCTATAGCACAAATGAATAATTTTTGCAACAGCCTTTGGAAGTATTGATTTATGAGCATTTCATAGTTTTGTTCGTGCACTTCTTGCAGTTTCATTTTATTAGTTTTCTAATGAATCATCCATAGCAACAGTTTGAATTTGATTGTCTATTAATCTTGAAAGAGATTATCTTAATATATGTAATATATGACCAAGAATTGATAGATAGACAAACATCTTAGTTTGCTTCAAAATGAGGGTGTTGAAAAAAACTGGCGTAAGAAGAAAGTTTTACCAGAAGAGTTTGAAATGATTTTGGAACCGTGTAGATGTTGTAATATTTCAACTGTGAATGTAAATTATAGGATCAGGCTTCTCATTTTTCATTTGCTGGTTATATAAAGTGGATGGCAAATTGAGGCTTTCCTTTCTCGTTAATTGTTGCTCTCATAGTTTGTGTCACTGTTCACTTGTTTCTCTTACCTATCAGAATTTTCCTTTTCTTTTCTGTTGAATATTGTGAGACCCAGAGAACTTGGTCAAGAATTGTCGTAGGAGTTCAGTCCTTCACCAGTGTGTCTGCTATGGAGTGCCCTAATACAATATAAATTTTGTTATTAGATGTTGGGTTATAGTGGTAGAATGTTGATTTCCCCCCCACTTTTAATGTTTTGGGTAGCTTCTCTGTTGCTAAGAGGCTAGGGTATTGATGTTGGAATGTTGGTGAAAGTTATTTTTAGATAAATGAATGAGGTTTCTTTATTTTAGATAGTATGTTTTTGTTCTTAACTTATCGTAGATCTAGTCATCTGCTTCATCCACTTTATCTGTCTAACAGCACATGGAATTTTTGTGTTTGGGGGCTAGAGTCTGTTTTAAGATGTGTGGCATGGTTCAGTTTCTGTGGTACTCATTTTTTTGGTAGCCATCCTTTGAAACAGAGAGCAGAGGCCTTTGCTACTCATAATATTTTGAACTAGTCCCACAGTTCCTTGCCATTGATCATGATGGGTGGAATTGTAAGGCTTCTAGGCCAAAGGTACAGTGAAGGCTTGGGGATGGTAGTTGTATAATAATATGCAGAGGAAGAGTCTGCTTTGCGTGTGTTATTCCAGAGGTCCACAACTTAAAAAAATGATAAAGTAACTGGAGAGACAGGGAGGAGAAGGGGAGGGAGAGGAATACAGAATATATGTTCATATGGCAGGACAAGACAGGGATCCACTGGAACTCTAGTTTGTTGTGTAGAAGCAGGACCCTGGTGCATGCCACCCTGTTTGGCCTATGATTGTTTGTCTTGTTGTGAGAACTCATGTGCAGATAGTTTTGATAACTACAAATACCAAAATTTGGAATGGGGTCCAAATTGTGTCAGTTTCGTAGTGGTTTTACAGCGCCTCCCCTCCAAAGTAATAGAGCTTGTGCAGATGCTGATCTGGGTGTTGGGAGGAAAACAGGCCTTGACAGCAACTGTGCTGCTGTTCACACAACCCAAGTGAATCTCAGAGTAAAGCTCTGTGGCTTGCTTAGCTGCTCTTACGCTCAGCAGGAGTAATCTAGCTGCGTGCACCAGTACTTTGCTTTTCCCTGGCAAAAGGGTTTCTGTGGATTACTGTCTGGGTTACTGTCTTGTCGGAAAGTGATCAAATACACAAGGACTCAATCCGTCATGTTTGGGTTATACAGTAGTTTAAATTCCTGTGACTGTTCCAGTTATTTTTCATTTTCTGTTTGCACTGACATTTTATTAGGATGGAAAGTGTTTGGGGTTACATTGTTTCATTTATGTGTACTGCCTACAGCCTATTTTCCGACAGACACACCTCTAGTACTAAGACTGGCTTGAAACAGAGGAATTTTCCATCATAAAAAGTCTTCTCTGCATGAGATTATTAATATGTGTTTTTCCAGAAATCTTTCTTTTAATTTCTGTTCAGAAATGAAATGGTTAAGTGGAACTTTGTACTGAAAGTACAGTTTCAGGTAGAGTTAAGCAAAAGTAACTTACTTAGACTAGCTGAAGCTTCTTGGGGTTGGGAGTTGGGGTTGACGTTTGTGAAACCTGATTCCTTTTTCCCAGAACAGACAAAAGGTCCTTGGTACTTTGTTGATATTTTATTTCTTTCATTTAGGTAGGCTGGTCATATGGGTATGTGTTCTTTTTCTGTGTTACTAGTGGGAACCAAAAGTAGATCCAGTTTAACCACAGAGATTTCTTCCCGGAGGTAAAGCATCAGGCATATAGAGTTTTCTTCCTTGAGGGGAGTAGAAGTCTTAACTGCTGTAGCAGAAAAGTCTCCTTGTGTCATTTAGTAGGGTTATGTATTTGATTTCTATCTTCCCTTCCCACCCCAAACGGGACTTAAGTCTTTTTACAGAAAGAGCAGCTAAAGGTAGGTGCACAACAATTAAAATATGAAACTTTGGTTAAACAACACAATTGAATTAAAAGTGTAGAAATAGCAAAAGTACAGCACCTTCCCATTAAAATTCTCTTCCACAGCAACTGAGATTAGTTGCCAAAGGCCTGCTTGAGTAAAAAGGATTTTACCTGCTGGTGGAAGAGTAGCAGAGTGGAGGCTGGCTCAGCATTCCTTGGTAGGGAGTTCCAGAGCTAGAGCAGCCCCAACCCCTGCTATAATTTTCCCCAACAGCACCAAAACATGGTGATTACTCTTACATTTGTTGTGCAGGTTCTCTTTAATTTTTTGGCCCTAAATACTTTTAAATCACCCTCAGCCTTGATCAACTGGTTAAAATAGTGTATAACAAATCTTAACAGAAAGTGCTTCAGTTTAGGGAAGGTCCAGTGGGCAAGAAACAGCCTATAGATAGTTGCTTGGTCAGGTATGTCTGTCCACTCTTACGATTTTGGAAGCAATTAATTGCAGTTTCTCTGCACGTATGCTTTCAGCGAAATCCATGGTGTGTGTTAACTCGGATGTTCTTATATGTAAAAGTGCTTTCTGAGTAGGAAGTTGTGCTGTATGCAGTAGTTCTAAGGAATATTTTACTATACCCTGCTAAGAAATTTTAATAACCTGTCTTACATTGGTGCAGGGTCAGTAGGTGGCTGGAGTTAGTCTAGTAGTTAGAGCTGTCACTTGTCAACTCCAGTTTGTTCCATAGTAGATCACATATTCTTAAGAACTGTGCCCTTTACATGATGTAAGGACATTTTGAAATATTTGTACTATCATGGCTTATGAAATACTGCTGCCGTATAACTGTTGGTGATAAAATATGTTCTATGTGTGCGGAGGTTTGCTTAGAGCTGGTGGTGTATTTTATTAAAAAGGAACTATACAGAATGCTACTCCTAACTGGCTAGTCCTAGTTACTGAGAGCTATGAGGAATTTGTGTGTGTGTGTGTGTGTGTGTGTGTGTGTATGTATATTCCATATTACTGTTGTTTCTGCCACGTTATAATTACTGCTCTTTGGTTTTATGTTTGTATTTGTTCTGTGGTTTTTTGTATTTTTTTTCTCAATATTTAATTTTTGCATCATTTTAAGGGTCTGATGGGCAGAAAAGTGGTTAATAAATACTTAATAGAACACCCCTTTCTTAAACCCTTCAGATTCTGCATTGATTTCAGATGATGGATAACACATTTGTAGTATATAAACTCTGAAATATCTTCTGTTGACAATTTTGATGGATTTTGCTTGAAAGTGCTTGAAAAACCAAAGCTGTTGGTACCTTTTCTGCAGTAGACATGATTGTAGGCCTGTTGCTTTCCGAATCATTCCTTGGACTATATTGAGCTCAAAGAAATTTCAAAATTATTTTGCAATACAGATATGAATGTGCCTCACTTGCTTCGATACTTACATGGTTCTAAAATGTGTAGAGTTTAGTGGATATCCTGATTATATGAAAAATTAGGTGTTGTCTCCCAGTTTCTTCTTGCATTCATGATTAGCAAAATAAAAGACTCTTTGCATGTTTTCAGAAAAGCACTTAATATGGTTTGAGAATACTAGAAAGAACAGATTCTTTTGTAGGTAGGGAATTTGCCATTGCTTTATACATTGGTAAGTTCTTCTGTTTATGTATTTATTTAAACTTGAACCAATCACTGGATTTCTCAAGAACGTAACATTAATATTAGTTGGATTGCACCAATGTGCTGTTTGAATATTGTTTTCTGTGGCCCTGTGCTCTTCTAGTGAAATGAGGCTGAACTAATAAAAGGAACCTTGCATTTGAGAGGCAGAAAAGTATTTGAAGATGTGTGAATTTGATTTTAAGTCTTCTGAATGTAATGAAAATCATCCTGGTTGACTGATGAGAAATAAATGAAGCTAATTTGAGTGGTGAACGAGCTGTATTACAAAATTTGTTTCAGTTTTAATCATATGAAAAGTCATGGGTACTTGCAGGAATTATTCATACATTTAACCAAAAGCTGAAATATTTAGACTCAAGTTCTGGATAAAGCTTTAGATGGCATACTTCTAGAAGATAGGTATTATAATGATTTTGGAGAAAACAGTATACTTCTATTCATATGTTTGGTACTGTCTTACTAGGGTCATGTTAAGTGTCTCTTCTGCATGTGCCTTCAAGTTGCTTGCTCACTTAATTTCATAGGGTTTTCTTAGGCAAGGAATACCCAGAGGTAGTTTTGCCAGTTCCTTCCTCTGAAATATGGCCTGCAGCACCTGGTATACATTAGTGTTCTCTTATCCAATACTAACCAGGGATGACCGTGCTTAGCTTCCATGATCAGACAAGACCTGGTTTCTTTAGGTTATTTAGGTATTATTGTAGAAGTAATCCTCCATAATCATCATGATAAACATTTAGACCAGTGTCAAATTACAGTTTGCCCTTCATATTTGCTGGGTTTAGGGATGCAGGACCCTTGCAGAAGTGGAAAAACTGCAGATATCAAAATGTATGTGTCTGTGAGAAGGGGGCTGTGTGCATGGTAGGGAGAGTAGGCACCCAGGGTCCAAACATGTCAGGCAAAGGAGAGGGAAAAGAGATGGATTGGCATAGTGGCCCTATACTTCCTCTCTCTTGCCTATCTTCTTCCTTGGATGTGTGTCTTTGTGTGTGTGTGGGAGGTTGGGGAAGGGTTTGTGGTGCTGAGAAAACAGGGTATAAGCCATCGCTTGCAGGCAGTGGCTGATGGAGGAGGAGGAGGAGGAAGACGACGATGATGAGTAGAGCCAGGTTTTCAAAAGACTGTGTTACCTGATTGGAGCTGCTGAGAAGGAAAGTTCCACCAGAAAAGAAGTGCTCAGGAGGTGTGTGTGTGTGGGGGGGGCAGGGATTGGAGAAACTTGCAAATAATCAAGGCCGTGAAATTTAAACCTACGGATGTGGAGGGCTGACTGTGATCTTGTGCTAGTGCAAGGCCTCTTGCACCAGTGGCTACACGTTTTCAGAGGTACTGCAAAGGTGATATCCAGTGCAGTTTTTACTGCTCGAGTATTTGTGCAGCTGTTTTGTAGAAGTACATATGTAGAGATCTGATCTCAGGCAGTGGTGTTTGGAGAGATTTTCAGTTTGTTAGTGTTAGAGCCAGAGTGGTGTAGTGGTTTGAATGTTCTGCTGTGATTCTGGAGACCTGGGTTCAAATCTCTGCTCAGGCATGGGAACCTGCTGGGCAACCTTGGGCAAATCACACGCTCTTATACTCAGAGGGAAGCAAGGCCAACTCCCCTCTGAACAAATATTGCCAAGAAAACCCCTGGATAAGTCCACTTTAGGGTCACCATAAGTCAGAAATGTCTTGAAGACACACAATGACAACAAAGTGTTAAGTTGGATCTAGTCCATAATTGCTAAATATTCTATCAGTGGTGTGTCTCTGGGAATAGAGCTCCAGAATGTCTAAGATTTATTGGTGTTACAAAACTGCAGTTTAGATTCAAAAGGTGCCCTTCTGCTATTTTAAAGCTTTTTTCTGGTCATGGAAGGGCTTTTTTTTTTTTTAAAAAAAACATAGTCAAAGGATGTTGCATGAAACATTTCCCCGGCTTTCAGAAAAGCTCTTTTGCTTGTGTGCATTCCTGCTTCAGGTTTCAGGTAAGACCTTCAGTGATTTTTGTAAGCAACGTGGCCTGTTGAAATGTGACATTGATACTTATTGGTCTGACACCATAAACAAATGTCTGTTTTCTTATTCTGTCCACAAATATTTGAATCACAGTCTCTTAAGCTTTATGGCTAATTTTAAATGGAAACGAATGCTATCTTTGCAAAATACTTGTAGTTTTGTATGAACTTTAGAAAAAGATTCTTGTACAAAATAGGACTGAAGAGAAAGGTTGTTTTACATATACACAAGCAATACACAACAGCCTGTAAGAAAGTTTCTGTAAAAACAAAAAGTGCTCAGAAGCAGGTTTCCAAACAAGGCTGTGTAAATGTTATCAGAAAGGTACTAAAACATTGTCTGTAATGGTGAGATCGGTCTAGAATGTTAAGAAACTGCTTTGCAAACTCACATAATCTTTGATAACAAGTACTTTTGATAACAGGAATTTTTAAGTCAAGAGTTTTCTTATCCATTTTTCTTTTCTCTTAGCATTATTAATCTCAATAAACACAAAAGTAAAGTTGCTAATTTTACTGTCTGTTGTTCGCTTCATCATATTTTAGAGGCAAAACTTTACCTTAGACTTACTTAATGTCTAGTGCAAACAGCAGTTGAGTCATAATAGGGGTGAACATTATGTTCACAGCAAAGGCACTTTGTTTCAGGTTTACAGGCTCTCAGTGGTCTCAGTTATGCCTACCTGTGCAAATGTTTGGGGATTTGTGGTCTCTACTGCTTGGATAATTCTGGTTGACTTTGAATTAGGGAGTCAGTTCTAATTTCATCTTTTGTTTTGAAAAAAAAAAATAAAAAAACTGCATATTTTCCTTTCTTTTTTTTATTGTCTCATGGACCATCTAAATTGTATCTAAACTAGTTGAAGCATTGCCATCCTAGTTCATTGTATCTCAGGCCTTTGTGAAAAATGGTTCTTTTCTAAATTCTTGAGCAATTATTCCCTGTGGTCCTAGGACTTTCTTTGCTACTAACCTTGATATATCGCACTGTGATGAATCTCACCATGTTACACAACCTGTGCTGCTTCCTATGCAGACTAACTGAATCTGTAGCAACCATGAACTTGTGGTCTTTTTCTTCAGTAATCCTACTAATTAAACTTCTCACTTTGAAAAAACAAAGAGATGGAATGTATGATCCCTTCTTATGTTGCATGGGTGAAGAGAGGTCATTGCCATGTTCCTTCTCTGAATGCCTATATGAGATTTGAAAACAAATATATTCTGTGGTTGGTACAAACAGAATCATTTTCAGTGACGATTAAGTGGAGCTTCATTGGAAGGTGGCAGCACTGTGCAGTGACAGTATGGTTCTCTGATTCTCTCTGCACATTTATTCTGTGTTGGGAGGCATATGCTTGTATCTTCCTCATGTCTTTATGGTGTCTTTATGGGACTCTAGATGTTGAAAGTTACTATTTTCTCCCTATCACCTTCTGGCTTTCTCTGTCCCAGTTAGGGCAGAACACATGTGTTGCCATCATGCCATGTTTGTCTCTTCTGCTGACATCCGTTTACATGAAGCAGAAGTATGGAATGCAGTAGTGTCATATCCAATGTTGTCTGCTAACATCCATTCTCTTGTGACTGGATGGGGTCCTACCTGAGAGCTCCTTTCCTCTTGCTACCACTGTCGTGCTCTGGCTTCCAAAGGCAAAGGAAGAAGCAGCCCTTTCATTGTGCTTAAATCAGGCTCTGTGGCATCTTGAAGTTACAACCTACTGAAATATTTAACCAACTCCCTTATTTCTAATATTTGTATGATCTTTTCTGGAAAGAAGGTGAAGGAGAGGGTATAGATGCTTTAAATAAAGATATGCATTGTGTTATATGTGTTGCACAATACTAGAAAGAATATAAGATACAGTGCTGAGAAAAACTATTTTTTTGGAAGAACATTCTGGTCCAGGAATGGGAAACATGTAGCCCTCCAGGTTTTTAATTTTTTTTAAAACTGAAACGCCCTTCAGCTTTCACCATTAGATGGCAATTGGGTCTGATGGGATATTGCCCATCCCCATTCTAGTCCAACCTGTGTTATTGAGAGAGGATATATAAAGCAACCCTGACAAGTGATTCCCTCATCTTGTCTTGATAATTTCAGAGAAAGGAAATAGCTCAGTCTCCTGCAAACACTAGTTTGCAATGCTGAACAATCCATTTTAAGTTTAGACTGTGAGCAGTTTTCAAACTGTCTCTAATGTATTTAGTGAATAGAGGCTTAACTTACGTTAAAACATCTTTTAAAATATTTCAAATTTATGGAAATTCTTCCCTTGATCCAGAATGTTTTTCTTCAGGCCAAAAACTCTCACTTCCTTCAAGTTGCCTTTCCGTTGTGACATAGTTTGTATTTTATCAGCTTCATAGCTCTCCCTCAGAACATTTTGAATGACCATGTGTAGAGTGGAGCATAATGCTACTATGGTAGGAGTGTACAAGTATTGATCAGAAGAGCACTGTGCATTCCAGAAATTTGGTGACAGTGCTCAAATGGCACTGTTGAAGGTGAATGGCACTCGCCTTCAAATTCACAGTAGCAAACTAGTTGGGTTTTTACTCAGTATTGCTGGTGGATATACTGGTACTGTGACCATTTACCCATCACTGTTTTGTTGTTTTATGTCTTCTACTTGGTTTTTTTTTTTACTTATAGCGACCCTAAGACAAATCTGCCATGTGGTTTTCTTGGCAAGATTTGTTCACAGGGACTTTGCTTTCCTCTGAAGCCGAAAGTGTGACTTTGGCCAAGGTCACCCATTGGGGTTACAGGGCTGCACATGGATTCAAACCATGGTCTCCAGTGTCATAGTCCAATGCTAAATCTACAACCAGGAGTGTCAAACTCAATTTAATCTTGGGCCACATCAGCATTACGGTTGACCTCAAAGGACCGGTTGTATCTGTAAGACTATATAAATGTATGTACTCTTTTGTCATATTAAATAATTCCCTCTGCATTCAATTATTACTGGTTTTTAAACTGCTTTTCTTCTGTGTCAGCTTTTCTGTGTGCTGCTTTCTGCTCCCCAGACCCTCTCTGTGCCCGCAATGTGTGGATCGAGCTCTCCAAGTGGGGGGAGTGCTGCAGCTGCAAGAGAGGTGTTTGGGCCACATGAAATGGTCTGGCGGGCTGCATTCAACCCATGGACCTTGTATTTGACATATGTACACTACACCATGCTGGCTCTCTTATCCCCCACTATATACCGCTCCAACTTTCCATCTATAAACTGACCTTTGCTTTGTTGCTATCCAACCACATATTTTTCATTTTCACTGAAGACAGCTGATGTTGTGAAAGTGCAGAACTGATTGCGTGAAATTGGTAAGGGCCTGTAAATTGAAACTTTTCTATTTTCTATTTATATGACACACACAAACATTCAGAATTGTCAGTAACTATTCCAGTTGTCCAACTTCATTAGAAGCACATTTATTATGTAAGATAAAAGGAAGAATATAAATTAGTTTTTATAGTAATTGGGAGGGGTATTTTGTATTTTGCTGCCCCATAATCCCTCACAGATGTTGTTGATCTCCCATGGTGCATTCTGCCTCATTAGAAAAGTCCTGTCTTCCCTCATTCCTTGGCCACAGTGTTGGCAACATGTTCTACCTGACATATTCAGATAACTCTCCACACCATGGGAGCCATCATGTGAAAGCAGTAATACCTCCTGCTTCTTCTTCATGGTCTCTGTGACTCACACAGATGGGTTTACTGTGCCTGTGTAGTGTGTCATTCAGAACATTCTAGAGCCATTTTGTTAGCCTCTCCTCTCTTGGTCCATGTGACCAACTCAATTCCTACTCAGAACTTCAGTTCCTTTTCACCTGCTGCCACAGCAGCTTTAAAGGCACTATTGGTGAGCTGCCTCATTTATTCTTACTTCTTTCCTGGACTTTGACTATTGGACTGCATTTTGGCTTCTTTTCATTCAGATCTTGTTTTGGCTTTGGTTTTCAGACTTTGTTTAGTGCTTAGATGGGACTGGTTTTCAACAATGTTTCTGGCTTGTGGATCTTCATTAACAGTTTCCCTCAGTGATTAAAATACCCTCTGGTTCATTCCAAAAATGTGCTTCCTGCAGGGCTGAGATCCCAGGTATTGATGGATGTTTGCACTGTTTATTGCGCCTGGAAAAAAGTCACCATGTTGAGTCATGTGTTCATTGCAATGTGATGACCCCTCAAGTGTGCAAAAATCATTCAACAAGATGCTCTTATATGAGTAAGTCTTGATGGCTGTGGATATTCCCTTTGATTCAGGATGTGGTTGGATTCTGTGTTCTTCTTCTGCACTGAGTGCCTCCGACTCCTGTTCTCCATGCTGTTGACACCATCAGCACTGTGGTTGTTGGTGAGATGGATGTGGTTGTGGAAGCTATGGCCATCGGCAAAGTGGACATTACCACCATCACTGTGGATGCTCTCTGTATTACAGGCACAGTCAATCCCTTTCTTCAGAGATAGATTAAAAATAATATGACTATGATTGGCACCGATCTCATGGTTTGAGACCACTTTACCACCAGTGGCAACCACAGTACCACTAGTGTAGATCAAGGGAACCACCAGTACTTTCCACCATACCATCAGTGTAGTGTGTATTCATGGTGGCATTCAGTTTCATGCCTGTCTCATTCTGCCTCGAGGCGTCACTTGTGGTACTGAGTGGACCATGATCTCCTCAACATAAGTAGCGGAAAGTGGTGTCTTCCTGTGCATGCTGTGGTTCTCCAGTTCAGCCTTCTGCTCAGCCTTCAGGTTCAGTTCAACCCTTGACGCCACCAGCTCTCATACACTTCTGCTTGTTCTGGAGCCTCCAAGGTGGGCTCAGTCTCTGGTTTTGAGACCCCTTCAGGTTTCTGTTTTTCCACCCTATGTTAGCAAGTGGTTAATTCAAGGTTCCTTGTTGGAATAGGATTCTGAGTCAAATTCTTCTTCTGCCTCTTTGAGCATGCCGCCAGTGCAGTCCTTACCAGCCACCCTGATAGAGCATGAATTAGTTTCACCTGCTGATGATGTTTACACCTTCATGGAACAGATGATGAGGATGTCATGAGATTACTGTTGGACATCAGGCAACCAGAAACTGAGCCTGCAGATCCCATATACCTTTGAATCCAGACAAAAGTCCTGATGTCTGCATCAGTATTGTTAGTACCATCTCTCTTGAA
Source organism: Iguana delicatissima (assembly GCA_948472985.1). Lineage (NCBI taxonomy): Eukaryota > Metazoa > Chordata > Lepidosauria > Squamata > Iguanidae > Iguana > Iguana delicatissima. The sequence goes on along the minus strand of CAOKZL010001194.1, from coordinate 718,936 downwards.
GGTAGCATGTAGGTCTTGGGCTGCTCCTTTCAAGAGCCAACCAATTTCAAAGAAAGTAGGCAGTCTGTACTGTGTGATGGAGTCTGGTTTGGATTAGCTCCTATGTCGCCCCAAACTGAACTCCATTACTGTTGAGGCAGTGGAATCTAAATCTACCCAGAAGAAACTCGCCACTCCTGCCAATAAGGAGGATGGGAAATTAGACATTCTGGCCAAAAAATTCTGTTCCTCTACTGCCCTCTCCTTCAGAATCGCCAATTATGAATCCTGTATGGCTGCATATCAACAGGACCTGTGGGAAAGGATGACACTTTCCTTGGAAAAGCTGTCTGAATTTGATAAGTGGTTGGCAGGAGCATTGTAGACTGAAGCCCACCATCTTACTGCCCAGTAGTTCACTAATGCAAAGCACATGTCTGACTTCCAAAGTGCTGTTGGCAGGGGCAATAGCACTTTGGAAGCATGTGTGATTATGGTTTTCTGGATTGTCACACCAGGCTTGAACGAATGTAGAGGAGTTTCCATTAAATGAGTGCAGCTTCTTTAGCAAGGAGATGGATGACAGGCTGGAGCACATGCATAAAATGAGTACAGGGACTCTTTTCGTGTTACTCCTTGAACGAGAAAGGTCTACCTGTGTCATCTCAGTGCCTCTCTAAGTGAGTCTCTTTGACCACCCATCTGGCCTGCAAACTGGCAAAGAAAGACATACCAGAGCTAGGGCTACTTCTTTGACCTTCCTGAAAGGTATGTCACTAGACGACATTTGCAGTGCAGGTATTTGGCCTCAGTCCCTAATGGTTATTACCCATTATAGGTTGGATGCCAGGTCAAGGGCTCGCACTGTCTTTGGGAAAGCTATACTGTTTCTTGTGTCACATTACGCTCTCGCCTCTTATGATTAGTAGGTTGCTGGTCTCCCATTTGTATGAGTCACAGAGACCACAAAGAAGGAGGTTGCTTATCTGTAACCATAGTTCTTCAGGTAGTCATCTGTAAACTCACACAGCACCCTCCCATTACAGCTCTAGGTGTACATTACTGCTCTAGAAGATTCTGAATGATTCCAGGTGCAATAAACATAGTTGATGAGTTCACAGATGACCGCTCAAAGAACTATTGGTTACAGGTAAGCAGCCCATCTTTCTTCTCACTGTAATGGCTACACTGTCCCACCCACTTCACTCTTATCACTCTAATTACTGATGTAATTAGGCTTTTCTTTCTTTGGTGTTGAAATCAACATGTGCATGCACAAGATCTCTCTCATTTTTTCCCTTTCTGCCCAGTGAAAGCAAAGGACAGAAGAGATACCTTCTGAGGAAGGAGTAAATTCCACTGATGTCAATAGAACATACAGCTTAGATATTATGATTTGGAAGAGAAAGAGACGTGGATGCCTATAGGGCCAACACACAGGGTTATTCACACCGCTGACTGTTCCCACTTTGAGAAAATTGAAACAATTGGAAGAAATACTGCATGAATAAGGATGACTTTTCCAAAAAGGAATGCGAACTGGTACAGTGGTTTAAAATGAAATAGTGCAGTACAGCTTCCACCCGCAACAAGCAGAAACATTCACAGCCAAGAGAAGAGCGTATCTGTATGTGAATTCACCCTTCAGCAAGATTGGTGTTGTAGGTAGGTAGGTAGCCTGTCTGTTCAGGGAAAAGTTGTCTGAGAATGCGTCTACATCCACATTTAGATGCCAGGTTAAAACATTTCTTTTTGTTCTGCTATTTTTTTTAAAAAAGTGATGTTTTCTGCATTGTTGGTGTCATTTTATTACTTGCCTTTTACCATTCAATGACTCTTAATATTGTGTTATTATCCTGAAATCTGAATTGGAATAACCTCTGTGATATGGTGGTCAGACTTCTTTTACCAGCTAAGATGCTTATGATAGGTGTGGCAATTTTTGAACAGAGAGAGAGCTTGGCTAATATAATCCAAAATTCAGTAACAGCTGAAATTAACAACTGAGACAGGTTAAACATGGCTATACTTTGGAAAATTGATGAAGTACAGTTCAGAAATGGCTGTTAAATGGGACAAAAAGACAGAAACACTACTAGCAGGTCTGTTGATCTGTATCTGAACATACTTTAAGGTGCTAGCTTTTGCTTTTTAAAGCCATTCATGGGCTAGGTTTTGGTACCTTCATGAGTGCCTTTTCCTCCCATCAGCTTACATGTACGTTGAGGTCACCAGGAGGGCCTTCTGTGTCTTTGCCATTACTATTTGAATGTTACCCTTTATATAGTATTCCATTTATGAAGAGAGGCAGTAACCCTTTCTTGTGAGATCCAGAAAGGTATAATAAGTCCAACTTGTGTTCTATCACAATGCTTGGAAAAGATTATAAATTGGCTGATGTTAAGAGCTTAAAACTTGACACACAGAGTGGGAATTTATAAAGGATGCATTAAAGTGTTAAAACGGTAAAGAAAACTTTTGTTCCGAAGTGTCATGTGCTTATCTGTATATTATGGCCTAGCTATTCATAAACTTGATAAAAGAAGTTAAATATGAGCTCCTTGAGGAAGCACACTTTAAAAATGAATTGATGTTTCTTAACATGGCATATGGCAGGGAGCAGAAACCAGAATAGTTTAAAACTGTAGTATTGCATAAACAGACAGGTTGTGTGTGCTGAAAGGTCTGTCATGGTGCGAATACTGAGAGAAGTGCTGAATTGGGCTTTGCAAATTGATTAGTGGCAGCATACAAATGTCATAGATCTGCTTGTGCTTTTGCTGCAATGATAGGCATCTGCCTCTCAAATTTTAATTTGGAGTCTCATTATAGTACGTAGTATAAAAATAATTCTCTCAGTTAGGGACAGTCTGTATCCAAAAGACTTAGACTGTAGTCCTCTTTACATTTTTGCTGAGAGTGAATTCCATTTAGTCGATTTTTTGGTAGACAATTATCAGATGAGACCGAGAGGCTTTTGTAACCATTAGTATATTTCTAAAAATGTATGTTGAATTGACAGGTGTTCCCAACTGTTCTACAAAATACAATTCTGATCTTTCTCCTTCTTTAGCTTTACCTTGAAAACTTAATTTTGTTACATCTGCAGGCTCACCTGTGGTCATTTTGAAGTAGTATTTAGAACACAAATTGTTTTGTTGTCGGGCTAAAATGAAAACCAAAATGAAATCTTTTGAAAGATTGGTTTGTGCTGAGTAATAGCAGTAAAATATTCTAGGAAAGGCACAGTGGGTTACATAACATAGATTCTGTTAGTTTGTTAAAGTTCTTCAGAGTGTAGTAAGTCAGATGTGACAGAAGGGGTTCAGGAAGCAGTAGCTTGTGGTACACTTTGACAGAAGAAGGAAAGCTAGTAGATTTTTTCCTAGCATAAAATCAGGCCTTGCTTTCCACTCTGCTGTGTTGCCTTGCATAGCTCTGCTGAAGTAGAACAGCATATCTGAGGAAGATACAAAGAACAGCTTATATCATATTGTCTGGTACAATCTAATGCTTAAACTTGGTTTGTGGCACACTTGCCCAATATATTGTCAACCATTGCATTAAAAATCTTGTCCAGTGTACGGAGCACTGTGCCCTAATACTTTGCACAGTGGCCTCAATACTCTGCTTACTTTTCTTCCTTACTTTAACAGCAAAACAGATTTGAAAAATAGGTTCAGTGTGTTTCATCTAGGAATTTTTTTCTTGTTAAAATATTTTCAGGATGTCTTTAAGAGTAGGAGCACTCTAAAAGCTGCTTTAAAAATGAAGTAGTAATAATAATGAATGAACATTACATGATGATAATGATAGTAATAATACACAGCTTTCAGATGAACCGCTGAGGATGAATGCAGCTAAAACCATCCAGAGTCCATTACACACAAGTCAAGAAAATAGCCTAAAGGGGAAAAGGGGGTCTTTAGGCCTTTCCTAAGAACCTGAAATTAAGGGGTACAAAGAATTTCAGAAGTTGCTGCTGAGCCAAGGAGAACCTGAGTGAATTGAACAGCCATTAGATCCTGGAAGGATGGAAGGTTTTGGTCTGTCACCAGCATGACAGCTGCTGTTCTCAGTACTATGACAAAGAATGTCTTACAAGCCTCTGTAAGTGTGCACAGTGCAGCAGGTTTTTTATTCAGAACCAACCCATTGCCTATGAGCTTGGCCTCTTGAATATCCTGATCTTCCATCTTGGCAGGGAAGATTACAAACCTCTTCAGTTTGAAGGGATCTAACTTCTACTTGAAAGATTTCAGGGAGGCAATAACATGGCAGCAGGGGACGTGACTGCCTTCATCAAACAGTTCTGGTGAGCATCCAGTTAGCAAGGCCTGAAGAAATTGACCTTAATCTAGAAAATATCAGCTTTGAGACTGACCCACAGATTATTTTTAGATTGATCATATGCAGATGAATAGTGCAGCAATAGTATTCACACTTAATTGCATGACGAATTTTATTTATTTATCAGTTATATTTGTATGCTGCCTTTCCTCATGTATTGGACTCAAGGCCTATGCATACCCCTTCTCTCCTGAATGCAGTTGGTGAATCCCAAGCATTTTTTTCTTAGTTCTGAGAACGCTTTCTAAAGCACAACTGAACCCTTTGTATATTTAGCATGTACAAATTATTTGTGTGCCGCAGCATATTCCAGTTTGTTTCCACCCCTCTCTGCTTTCAAACTTGGCTGTTAGTGGAGGAGATGAGGAAGAAGCGTCATAAATACATCATTGCCACTTTCAAAAGGAGAGACACGAGAGACACTGCTCTCTTTCCTCCCCATGGGCTTTCTTGTTGGTGCATAAGTAATTATCACCCTGCTTAAAGTTCTCAAATGCGGCACTGTAATTTCCCTCAGATCAGTAAATAATGGTCATTCATTCCTGCAAGGGGGGGAGTAAAAAGGTGTACTTAGAGGCACCTTTTAGATAGGAGTTAAGCCTGTCCACGGTGACTCTTTAACTCCTGGAGCATGAATTAGGATTTGTGTTCTCAGGTGTGTCCTGTATGTTTTGGGTCATGCAGATGTGAATAAATTTCCATGGTGATATACCCATGCTGCTTGACTACATGAGTAAAATCAAATGTGAAGTGTGAAATAATTGGCAAAAACATGGAACAAGAGGTTCCCTGTTTTGTTCTGATGTTTGTGATTGATATTCAGCTATGTCTAGATTTGATTAACGTGCTTGGTTTGAGTAAGTGTATTTGCATTGAACGCCAAGGAAAAATAATCAGTTAAGTAAAATGTTCTCACTGCAAAATAGGAGAAGCAACTCTTATTGCAGCAGATGGTATTTTTCAACCCACACTAGCAATATAGAGTTACTAGTTTGCTTTCAGATTTTCTTTTCTTTTACATGAATTGGCCTAAACAAAGATTGTCTGCTTTTTGTCACTTCACAATTTTCCCCAGATTAATTTAGGTCTGCCTAATATTTCGTGGAATAATACTTCAAATCAAAATTGAGATGAACATCAGCTTCAAGTAGGCTTCTTCGTGCTGGTATCCTGCATATGTTTTTAATACCCCTCAGACCAATCTATTATGGCCAAAAAGTGTTGAAGATTATGCCTCATACTAAAGAAGGAGGTGTAAATGTAAACTGCTGCACCTCATAGTAGCTGAGCATACGTGTGGTCATTTTTATCATCTTGTAAGAAGGAAAGAAATGAAAGTATGAGTCCCAGATTCTGTAATATGTAAAGTATATTATTTGAACAGATATACCATGTGAGATTCCCAGTTTTAATGAGCTGGTGGGAAAGGGGGGCTCTTTCGGGGAGTGCTTGCGATAACCTGCGCCTGTTATTTACCAGGCCTGAACTTGTCAAAAAAGGCAGGATGGGTTCTGAATTTTCTGGTTCCACGCTCAGATGCCATCACTGTTTATAAATGAATAATTTTTATAGCCCTGATAATTTTACCAGACTGAGAATAAATAATATGTTGGTTATGTGGGGTGAGGAATTAAAACAGTGTATAGATTAATTACTGAGAAACTCACTTGTTCTCTAACAGTTGAGGAACATGTATCAGTGAAGCCCTATCTGGATATTGATGAACTGTCTCTCTGAAGATGTGAGTAGGAAGCTCCTGCCACCAACATGGTGTGCATTACGTACTTAGACATTCATATGTGTAACAAGAATATCTGTGAAAGGGAAATCTACACAGGTAGAGCTTTATGTGATCCACAACTCAGTTCTTCCATTTATAGATTTCTCTTTCCAGTTTGCACTGTATATCCAAATACTGGAGCAAGTGTATAGCTTGATAATTTGCAAGCCGTTGAAAGGGGCAGCTTTGTATGTGCGTTCAGGTTTGCTAGTTAATGAACACTTGAGTAAGATTGTGGTAATGGCCTTTTTTTAAAAAAAATATGTTGGTTCAGTGAGGCTATATTTCTTGGAACTATCATACCTCTGTTCAGAAGTGAAGGACTTAACAGATCTTAACAGTGAATTTTGGATTCTGTTGCATTTTGCTGCATGGCCAACACTGCTGTTCCTAACTAAGCTTCCTCCTGTGAGAACCAAATACTTTATTTCCCTGTTAATTATATATAGATGATGAGTGCAGGCACATACATACGCCATTGCTGGCAAAAGAGTGAACTGAAAAATTAATTTTGATCAGTTAAAATGTAAGATAGCCTTTGGGCAACACTCTTCAATTTTTTTTTAAATGCCTAAATAAAACGAGGGTTTCAGGATTTCTGCTGTTCAAGTGATATCATGCTAACATATAATATAAAAAGGCTGTATTTGAACCGTGTGGTTTTTCTTTTGCTCCTTCAAGCTGCTTGGAACAATTCTATAAAGTATTGTTTGTTAGCTGTGTTATACTAGTTAGGCAGTGTCTTTGTACTGCTCAGATATTCTGTGTTGATTGTTTTTCCTTGTTCACCGGCTTTTCTCGTCCATTCTGATCTGGTACTGATCTGGTCATGTTTGTTTTCTATAGTCCATTCCAACTGTTCTCAAACATTATTCCAAAGTTTACTGTGAACCTCAAATTAATATATAGTTTGAGCCTAGCTAATATATTCTTAGAAGCTGGTGTTTACAGCATTGCAAATAACTTTCAAGTATTAACTACAGCTTAGTGTTGCACGTAAACAGTGGCCAAACAAAAATGTTCAGACGCTTGGTAAAGGAATTTTTGTTCCTAGTAGGACAAAAACTATTGATGAATTAATCAAGCTGTAGGGCGGAGGCCCCCAAATTCCTCCAACAAGTTATGTGTTGAACTTCAAAATGTTGGACATAGGCCAGCATGTGAGATTTAGGCTGAAAAGTTATTGAAAAAGCAATATGAATGTGGTATAAAAATTCCATTTGACTAAGAAATACATATTTGGGAAGCTTGGGCTCGTTGAAGTTCTCTTGGTTTTCACCTTGAATCTCTTTCGATGCTTGTTTATTTTTAAAATGTACTGTTTTATTTACGCATTTTTTCTTCCCCAGACATATTGCATACTGAGAAATATATAGTTTTTTGAACAATATGGCATTTGGTTCTGTGTTCAGGACAGAAATGCAAATTGGGCAAAGTCATTTAAAAAAAACTAGTGGAGTGACTATATTGCCTATCCTTAGGTCCAGCCTATGATCTATTAACATTTAAAATGTTAAAAAAACCTGTAAGCATTTCTGTAAATACTTTATCTTTCACAAATTACAAAAGCAACACTCTAGTGCAGATTTTTCTTTATACCTCATTCAGTCTTTGTCAGCGCAATCCACCATAGCATGGACAGATGCTGTGAAAGCAGATAAAAAGCCCAGCTAGGTCATACTAGCAGGATGGAAAAGAGGGAGGTTCCATGTAGTTTATATTAGATTTCCTCACCTGGTTTTGTTTTTAAGTTGAATTATTTTCTTCCCATTGCAAGCCAATGGAGGGATTTGTTTTTGCATGAGGTCTTGGGCTGAAATAAACTCCTTTCCTTGTTTGGGGCTTAATGGGCTGTATGGGGACTGGAAGCCTTTGGATCCTACGGGTCCAAAATCTCCATTGGTTTGCCCACATCACACCCCATTCAGACCCCTTATACTGTTCCTTTCTTTTCATCAGAGCTCTGAAATGTAGATGTAAGGCTTGCAAAAGTACCAGTGGAGACAGAGAGAGTGTGTGTGAAGTCAGATCTCTCCATCCGAGGGTAGACTTCTCTGTCTAACTTCAAAGAGTGAGATCCAGAATGATTCGGTAGTCCCTCTTAGGGACCATGTTGTAGTTGGTTATATGCCTTTAGGTCAACTCTTGACTTACAACAACCCTCTTATATGGTTTTATTTGCAAGATTTATTCATAGGAGATCTGCCATTACCTTCCTCTGTCAGTGAGAGTGTGTAACTTGTTGAAGGTCTTCCACTGGGTTTCCATGGCTGAACAGAGATTCCAGACCTGTCTCCCTGAGTCCTATTCCAGCACTCAAACCACTACAGATACTGTGTCTAGCATTAATGATGTCCTTTGTGCTATTTGGTGAATTATAATGCATTCCTAATATGTGCATGATATTGAATCTCATGAGTGCTTTGTTGAACTAATTTTGTAGCAGTGAACAAATTTGGAAGTACTGGATGTAGTACTGAATTAACATAATTCTGAGAAGAATGTTTTAAGCAACATACTTCTGGTACTTTGCCTAAATTGAAACAAGAATATATGTATGATGGAACAAAGGCCATAGAAATTTAAATCCAGTTTTTATTTCCAACTAGAATGGAACCATTGAATTAGCGGGATATACATAAGTTCCATCTAGTGCTCGATTCAGTGGGTCTCTTCTTGTTGGGACTAGCAGTAGGAAACTGTGGATCCCCCCAGTGTGGTCCATGAACCCCCCCCAGCCATGAGGCCTCCCCAATTAAGGAATGTTTCTTGACAGTTTTCACCCCCCCACCTTAAAATGCCTCAAAACAGCAGCAAAAATGCAGTGTGTTCGTCCCTCATGGCCATCATATCCTTTGAAAACTCCTGAAACGTTTTTTTAAAAAATTCACCAGAATAGACTGAAATCAAAACTGGAAGTGCTATCACTGACTTCATGTTTACATTTTGCAGGTTCTGAACTAGTTTTTGTCTTCTGGGGGCTTTTCAAGATACATGGAAGGCCCTGGGGGGCTGGGGAAACAAAACTGATGTGTTTTGCAGTGGTTTTGAGCCATCTGAGAGCTTTTGGGGGTTGAAAAAATGCCTGAGAATATATTTGGGAGATGGAACCCCAGGGTTTTGGCATTCTGGTACAGCTGGATTGGGGAATGGGGTTATAGATTGGCCCCACCATTTCTCCAATTGCCCTTCTGTGGTACAGACAGTCTCCAACAGCTATATTTAGTTGTTTGATAAGATCATGTTCATCTTATTTGACATTAGGTGTCAGCAGTATAATGTAATAATTTTTTCATGCATATAGTTCTTTTGCTTCCCTGGCAATTCTCCATTCTATTCTGACTTGCCAATTATTGTAGCAAGCATCCCCTTTCAAGATCCTTTAAAAACGTCCTTATCTCAGATCTTGCATTACAATTAAATGGTAGAATTGAACACAGGTCCATTGGTTCTTGTGATTTTTTTTTTCAAACCCAGAAAGTTAAGTTCTAACATTCTTATTCCATATTTATTATTTGTATAGCTTTTTAGTAGAGGTATTGGAATCATTATGGGTTGTTGGAGATGAGCATCTTGTGCTTGTATTAGACCTAAATAGAAGTTTTGCAAATTTTTCATTGTAAATAAAACTTCATCAGCGATATTAGCATGCTAATTTTTTATTCCATGTTTGATAATCTTAAATTTAGAAGATACCTCATTATTCGTAAAATGTCATGTATACACTCATTGTAAACTCTTAAAACAATATCCTTTTCAAGGAAATACTAAGTGACAGATGTGTAATGATAGAAGAACCAAAACTGTCCTTAATCCTAGTATGGTAGTTTTTAAAGAAGTAGCTGTGTTAGTCTCTTGCAGCATAAAAAGGAAAAAGGGAAAGGGAAGGGAAGAATGTGGCAGCACTTTTAAGACTGTTTTTTTTTATCTTTGCATGAGTTCAGTAGCATTTTCCTAAGTTTGGACAACTGTCCTTTCTTTATTGTTGGTCTTTGTACAATTGCTAGACTATTATTCCAAATTTTTGGAATAATTTTTGCAACTCAATAAAATGCATATAGGAGATGTAAGTGGTAATGGAATACTTTCCAAAATTAAAAGGAAATTGGCTGTAGATACCAATTTTCAATACCTACTTTCAAAATACTGTTTGCATGTATTTGTTTGCATGTATTTATATGTATGCGCAGTAAATATATATGTTAACAACTCAGACAGCTATGCTAAACCTTGAAAGAATCTTGAAGAATTAAAAAAAAGTTTTTATTAAAATATTTTTAAAAATGTTATTACTTACAACATAGTTTTGCTATAACACCTACAGAAGGCAAAAATTAGGATGCCAATTGATGAGGAACAAGTACAAAAATATATTGTTTATGTTTAGAGACGATTGATTATAAGCAGTGTTTGACTTCAGAAGTTGCCTTCTATGCCTTTTGCTAGCCAACAACATCTTCTTTTCTTTAGCCAGACAAAGTGTTCTGTGAAATTTGAAAGCTAGCTCAGTATTCCCTCAGTGTCAATTGGCCCTAATAAATTGGGCACTGTGCAACAGTGTATGATTGCTGTTTACTTTGGTCCTTTTATTGGGTGCTACCTGTATTAAATTATTAGGAGCAAAAGGAAAATCATAGGAGAGAAAAAGCTATTTGTTTGCGTGTTAATTGCATGTGTTTAAAATACCATACCTTTAACACAGTTTTCAGATTTAGGAGTTTTAAAAGAAGGTGCTTTAGGTCTCTTTGCACAATACAATTGTAGCACTTTGATATCAGCTTAATGGCTGTATCTACATCCTGATGAATCTTGGGTTTGTAGTTTGGTATGGTGCTAAAGCATTCTCTCATGGAATTTTGAATACCCCGTGAAACTATAGATTTCAAGATTCTTTAGGATGGAACCATGGCAGTCGAAAAGCTACAGTCATGCCGTCTGGAGGAGATGTTAAATAAAACCTGTAACATCTTGTTGCATGGTATCTTTTCTATTTTTGAAAAAATAATTTAAATGAAGATATGGAGCTCCCTATTTGGCTGGAGTGGAATTGAGTTGATTAAAGTTGACATTTTTTAAAAAGACAATTAGGATGCCTTTTAGAAGGTGTTTTGTTTTGTGAAATATGGTGGGAATAGAGGAGAAAGTGCAAAGGTCTCTATGGTATAAGCATCTTTGCTCACTTTGTTACATAGTCTAGGCTGTGTGGGAGGCTGTTATTTTTCTGATTTTTAATGGATAATTGGTCTTCTGGGAAAAGACTACAGGTGCAGAATTTGAGATTTTATTTTGCATTTTTAGGGGGCAGAGACTGGGTTTGGAGGAATGTCAAGAAGGGCAGTACAAGCTTTGATTGATACATCAAATATTAAGGGGAAGAGATTAAGGGTTTAAGGGAGTTGAGGAACAAGATGCTTTGTTTACAGGAACTGTGATTGCTTTAATTCCTACCTGATACATACAGACACCAAATCTTTAGCACATGATAAATATTTGCACCAAAACAGAGGTGGTGTGGTATTACTGCAAAATATGGTGTGAGTCAGAATAATGTGAGTGAGTCAGACATCCTTGGTTCAAATGTTATCTCTGCCATAAACATTGGATTCAGCCCCCTGTCATGGAATGATACCGAGCCAATGGTTCCCTGTAAACATGTCTGCATCCACACATGTCTGTATGGATATGATCTTACTAGTCTTTTAGCCACCCACTATTTACTTGCCATTTCTGCTGACACATCATCATACAGAACTCCGTTTGAAGTGGTTTTGGAGAAGGGATGATCTGTTGTATTTATTTTTTATTCTTTGTAGCACCTGAACAGGTTGATGCATAGTGAAAATGAGATTGTGACATTCCCCTAAACTGTCTGTGCGCGTGTGTTTGTGTTGGCACTTGCCTCTTGTTTCCAGCAGAAACCGAAAGATGTACCCATCTGCCTCAGAGATTTCCATGACGTTTGGACAGCCACAGGTATTTCTTTTGAAGCTGGGGATAGGGAGGACATGATTGTCAGAATTCAATGTAGGATGAGCACAATTTGTGGTGTCCTGATACTGACTTACGAGCCAGCTAGCTTTAGCAGTTTGAGCATTGGAGACTAGGTTTGAATCCTCACTTAGCTATGGAAACCCACTGAGTGACTTTGGGCAACTCGCACTCTCCCAGCCTCAGACAAAAGGAAAAGCAAACCTCGTCCAAACAAATCTTGCCAATAAGATCCTGTGATATGTTACTTAAGGTTGCCATAAGTCAGAAGCGTACAGCAACAAGCAGAACAACTGTACTGAGTTATCTTACAAGGTAATTTTAAGGATTATTGAGAAAGTGTGAATTGCTTTGCATTTTCTAGAGTTCCATACAAATGTTCCATTACACAGTGAACAGAACTGGGGTTCTTGAGGCTTGAATATGATTTATATTGTAATCAGATAAATGTATATAGTGTGATTATGAAGGTCGTGTTGTAGGGTTGAGATAGGTCCTGGTCAAGTTCTTGTGTTGATTCACTGCAATACAAACACAGTTGGGTTTGGAGCAGGAGGGCGGACAGCGCAACTGGAATTTATATTAGCTTCTCTTTTCTGTTAGGCAATGGAAGGAGGTGACCAATCTCTGACTAGAAGCTCTTTTTTTGAGTCTCTTTTCCTGCCTAGTTCAGGGACAATTGCAACTGCCTCCGGGACCTTTTCACATTATGTAGGGAAAGTTCCATGTGAACCTAACTTTCAGTTGCCTTGATGAGAACAATTGCCTGGCAAAGTAGTCAGTGAAAATAATTTTTAATAGAGTCAGATGCTCTGCTATTCTATGGAGGGAAAACTTTTGGTATAAAATGCAATTTGAGCTAGTCATGAAATTCCACTGGTCAAATTTCTGACTAGATATTAATCTTGTATGTGTATGTATGCCCTCAAGTCACCTGTTGGTTTAGGATAACACCATGAGTTTTCATAGAGTTTTCTTAGGTAAGGACTTACCTTTACCTCTGTTTTTCTATTTAAAGTGGAGAATAAGCAGAGGCAGTGAAAACGTTGCTTTCACAGTTTTTGTCAGGGCATTTTTAATTTCCTCATGAAGTATTAATTATATAAAATTGTGAAGTATTATAAGTACAAGGAGAAGTACAAAGATGTTCACAATGTATATCTGTGAATACAAATCCTTTTTAACTACGAACTGCTTATGGGTTTCTAATATTCAGTGTGTCATTTCCATCCTGTTGGAGAAACATAAAAGGATACAAAACTGTATTATGTATGGCAGAGGAAAAAAAATGATTTTTTAGACATATGCTTACAGTTTTTGCTTTATAAGGCTGTGGAAGATTGTTGTAATTCAGAAATAGATGATTGTTACATTTTTGCAGCACTTAAATGTTCTGAAGAAGAAAATATCTAAATGGCATATGGCAAGAGAACTTGATTCCTCCCTTCCTCACAGGAGAAATATCATTGAACACATTTATTCAGTTTTAAAATGTGATGCATCATAGCAGTCTTAGAAAAATCTGTTGTGAAAAGATTTTTAAACCCCCAGCTGCATCCCGAACAAGATCTTTTAATATTGCTGAGTTTATTATGGCATGTTTATATTGTCACAACTTAAAAACCTTTCTGTATCACTTTTTGAGGCTGAGTGGGGTTTACAACTGCCATACAGATAGATTAAAATACAGTATAAAAACTTACTTGGCAATTATAATGATTAAGCCAGAACAGACCAACACACTACTACAAAGTTAATTAGCAGTAACAAAGGCCAAGTGAAAAAAGATGTGCTGTGCAACTCCTCACTTAAAGTCAGCAATGAGTTTTTTCAGAGAATGAGCTATTTGAGGCTGGGCAATGACTGGGAGCTTCTAGTCAGAGATTGGTCACCTGATGAGCTTGAAGAGTTATGAAGATCTGAGTGGAGAACTTCAGGGTTTTGCCCTCTTAAAAATGTTTCTAAATACTTAGATTAGGATGTAAAGGAGATGCTTATCTCAGATTTGTTGACAGCTTAAAGCAAGTGCAAGCCTTGTTGTTGTTGTGTTCCTTCGAGTTGTTTCCTATTTATGGCAACTGTAAGATGACCCTGTCGCAGGATTTTCTGGAACTGAGAGTGTGTGATGTACCCACGGTTATCCAGTGGGTTTCCATGGCCAAGCAGGAAACTGAACTCTGATCTTCAGGGTTGTAAGCGTACCTCATCCTGTACCCAATAGATGTATTAGCCTGTAGCTCCTGTCCTGTCCAACAATTGTAGCAGTTGACCAAGCTGTCTGAGTGTACTAGGACTTGTAGTCCACTGCATTTGGGTGTCCCAGGGTGAAGAAGGCTGGAGACAGAATTACGATAGAAAATGGGCTAGTCTGACCCTCTACTTGCTTTTCCCTTTCTCTCTCCCTGCTGAGAGAGAACAACAGAAAGAAAAGCTGTACCTAATTCTTTGTTTTTGTTTTTCTTAGCTGGGTGAGGAAAGCAAGGCTTGATTTGTTTTTTGTCTTCCCACCTCTAGAAGACAAAGAGACAGAAAAAGAGGGCCAGTCCTGCTAGCTCATAACCTTATAACAACTCCTTCTCAAAGCAGCATCTCTCTCTCTCTCTGTTTCCCCACCTGGCCTTCTTGCCGGGGAGACAGACAGCCTAGAATGCAGCATTTAGGATGGCGAATACTTGGTCTGGAGGCAATAATTAAGCCTTTTCTTTTCTGGAAGGGTGGGTACACACATGTGCGTGTATGTGAGAGAGACTTTCAGTCTCATAGTTATAAAGCAAGGACTTATCTTGCCTGGAGGTAATCCCAGAGTGGCTGTTTTCAAGGCTCGGTTGCGTGAAATGTGAAATTGTTTGGTTTCTTGATGTACTGTGAAGAACAGCTTATTTAATATTTAAATTCCTGTGATGCCTTTAGATCAGTCACAACCTCAGATGATGAATACAGATATGTACCACAGAGGAAAAACTGGGGTTATTCTTTAATGATTTATTTAATCATTAAATTCATTGTGTAATGCTTTTGGCCTAATTGCAACCTTGGATGATGAATTGGGCCACTTAGACTCAACACAGGTGTGTAGGACAGAAAGAAAAGGGACAAACTGGGTAGTACTGTTTTTATACAAGAAAGACCATCAGTTCAGTTTTTAGTTGCATGCTCTGACATTGCACTGAATTTCTCCTGATGAAGTAATCACTTTGGACCCTCTCTCTCTCTATATATATGGAGGGTCCAAAGTGATATGGAGGTTCCATTTCCAGGAATCCTTGTGTGAAAGAAAAAATGTGAATGCTCATGTCCCATAATACCTAATGCCAGCAATGTGCACATGGACACTTAACATCACATCTCCAGAGATCACAGGTAAGGAGGGCCCACTTGTATTCTAGGATCCATCTCCTATCTGGACTTGGGATTTTGAAGTCTCTGTTCACAGCATTCTGTTTTTTCTTAACAGGAGATTTATTTTTGCCGTTCATGTTTCCTTATGAACAAATGGCTACGCATTCATTTTTCATTTAGTGAGCATTGTGATGGAAGGCCATTTTCCTTGTGATCTTCAATGGGTCCAAAATAGTAATGTAACTTACTTGATGGATCAGGCCAAATATTGCAGCCTTTTTTTTAAAGTGAATTTATGATTATATACCATAACAATTGGTGAATTATTCATTTTATGGCTGCATTTTGCTTCAAGGCAGTCTTACGGTGAAACAAGCAAGGATTCAGTGTCACAGCAAGCCAGAGTTTAAATAAGCCAGAATTTGCAAGCTTATCAATAAACCATAAGTTGAAATTGTGACTTGTACCTGGCTAACAAACCATATTTTGTTCAACATAGTGTTTCTTACATCTTGATTTCAACAGACCACACCAAGGTTTAGTGTGCCCTGCCAATATGGTATGTTTTCTGCACCCATGTTCTCACTGTTATTGTTTTCTTCCTTTTACTACTGCAGGAATTGTGAAGTAACATGCATGTGAGTAAATATTTGCAACAAACATGATTGCTGTGCAGAGTGAAGTAGCTTTCTAGGAATAATACGGATTTCTGAACATGAAACCCAATTTACCTTTAGCAAAATTTTTGATATCCTCAATGGAGAGATTTTAGCATTTTTTGCAGAGATTATTCATTTGGTTCCCAAAATAGAGACTGTAAAATGAAAAATTTCCCCCAAATTCCTACAGTTGGTGTGCATTTTAAGATAATTTAACAACTGAAACAGTTTCTTGACAACTGAAACAGTTTCTGGAAAAGTAAACAATGTTGGTCTGTGGTAGCAAATTAATAAACAATCTTGTGGTACATTAAATACTAGCAAATTTATCATGTGCACAAAAGCTTATGCCATATTAAAATGTGTTTATTTTGGGTGAAGACAGTACTGTGTTTTAATCATTGAAAACAGCTGTCTTTAATAAAATGCCATATCTTTTTCTCTTAAAGTCTTCCATTAGCAGTAGTAGATTTTTAAAAATCCAGATGGAATACAGACATGAAAGGGTGTGCCAGATTTTGCTGTGTTGGCTTATGTTCATTCCTTCTTATTAATACATAGATACTCTCCTTTTCTTGTTCAGACATGAGCTGAAAGCATTTCCTTGTTTCATATTAATCTTTATTTTCTGGGAATTATAACCTGGTGACTTTTGAGTTTACAGTTATGGGCAGAATATGCAAGGTGCTAAAATCTTACTTGCAAGCCAGAACTGACTCTGATAAAAGCATTTATGGTAGAATTAGACATTTTATAGTGGATAAGCTAGGAAGGCAAGGGATGACAACATAATGTAGTAAAAGCAGAATTCTGTCTACCAAGAAATAAGCTTCACTTATGTTTAATGGGACTTAAGAGCCACTGTGTTATGGTGGTGTGAGCATTGGACTCTAGGGGCTAGCTTTGAATCCCACTCAGC
The DNA here is from genome assembly GCA_948472985.1 of Iguana delicatissima. Classification (NCBI taxonomy): domain Eukaryota; kingdom Metazoa; phylum Chordata; class Lepidosauria; order Squamata; family Iguanidae; genus Iguana; species Iguana delicatissima. The sequence continues at coordinate 701,922 of CAOKZL010001194.1, read as the reverse complement.
CATGGAAACCCACCAGGTGATCTTGGGCAAATCACACTCTCTCAGCCTCAGTGAAAGGCAACGGCAATGCCCCCTCTGAACAAATCTTGCCAAGAAAACACAATGGTATGTTTGCCTTAGTGTCTTTTTAAGTTGGAAACCTGAAGGCACACAACAACAACAATCCAAGATAAGTGTAGTTATAGAACTGCAGCTTGAATGTACTTATTTTTGGTTCTGTGTTCCTGGGAAGCTGTGGGGATGGATAGCAGCATTCTATTTAATTCTTTTCTACAATGGTATTTAATCAGTCTTTTCCAGTAAAACTTGGCTGTCCTAAGACTGAAAAAAAAAAAAGTAATTAGTTGTTCTTAAGAAATTCCAAGTAATGGATGATAATTTCAGGGTTTGTGCATATGAAATCTTTCCAAAAAGCAATCACAGCAAACTCCCCTTGTGAGAACAGTGCCATTCCTGTACATTATTTTCAGGTGAAAGTTCTGAAAGCTTGAGTAACATTTTTTATGAACAGACTGATGGTTTTTCATAGCCGGGTCTCCACTTGTCTTCAAGTTACAATAGCAGGGTCAGTTATAAGATGAGCTTTGTAGATAATCTCTTTTTGCACAGTTACCAGTAAATATAGGTTTCAGAATTTTTTTTTAATGGCTCCTCAACCCCAGTTCCCTAACTGTAATTTCCCTGTCCCATAGTTCTGTTGCTCTTAGGATACAGTAGAGGCATGCAGAAGGATTAGGGCTTCTTGAGTTTTTTATAGAATCATAGAATCATAGAAATGTAGAGTTGGAAGAGACCACAAGGGCCATCCAGTCCAACCCCCTGCCATGCAGGAAAACCCTCAAAGCACTCCCGACAAGTGGCCATCCAGCCTCCGCTTAAAAACCTCCAAAGAAGGAGACTCCACCACACTCTGTGGCAGCACATTCCACTGCCAGACAGCCCTGACTGTCAGGAAATTCCTCCTGAGGTTCAGGCGGAATCTCCCCTCCTGCAGCTTGCATCCATTGCTCCTTGTCCTGGTCTCAAGAGCAGGAGAAAACAAGCCCACTCCCTCCTCGACATGACATCCCTTCAAATATTTAAACATGGCTATCATGTCCCCTCTCAACCTTCTCTTCTGCAGACTAAACATACCCAGCTCTCTAAGTCTGTCCTCATAGGGCATGGCTTCCAGGCCCCTCACCATTTTGGTTGCCCTCCTCTGGACCTGCTCCAGCTTATCCATATCCTTCTTGAATTGGGGTGCCCAGAACTGGACACAGTATTCAAGATGAGGTCTAACCAATGCAGAATAGAGTGGTACCAATACCAATACCTCCCTCAGTCTAGACACCATACTCCTATTGATGCAACCAAGAATTGCGTTGGCCTTCTTGGCTGCCGCATCACACTGCTGACTCATGTTCAGCTTGTGGTCTATGAAGACTCCTAGATCCCTTTCACACGTACTGTTAGCCAGCCACGTGTCCCCCATCCTATATTTCTGCATACCATTTATTCTGCCTAAGTGTAGGACCTTACATTTCTCTCTGTTGAAGTTCATTTTGTTAACCTTGGCCCAGCTCTCCAATCTGTCCAGGTCCTTTTGAATTTTGATCCTGTCATCAGGCGTATTAGCAACCCCTCCCAATTTGGTGTCATCTGCAAATTTGATCAGCGTGCTCACTATTCCTTCATCCAAGTCATTAAAGAAGATATTGAACAGCACCGGGCCCAGGACAGAACCCTGTGGCACCCCACTAGTCACTTGTCTCCAGGATGAGAATCTGCCATTGGTGACCACCCTTTGGGTACGGTCAGTCAACCAGTTACAAATCCACCTGACAGTAGCCCTGTCCAGCCCACATCTTACTAGCTTCTTTGCAAGAATGTCATGGGGAACTTTGTCAAAGGCCTTACTGAAATCAAGATATACTATGTCCACAGCATTCCCTTCATCTATCAAGCAAGTAACTCTATCATAAAAAGAGATAAGATTAGTCTGGCATGACCTATTTTTGAGAAATCCACGTTGACTTTTCGTAATTACGGCATTGTTTTCTAAGTAATTAGAAACTGACTGTTTGATGATCCGCTCCAGGATCTTTCCAGGTACTGATGTCAGGCTGACTGGGCGATAATTATTTGGGTCCTCTTTTTTTCCCTTCTTGAAGACGGGGACAACATTTGCCCTCCTCCAGTCTGCCGGAACTTCTCCGGTCCGCCAAGAGTTTTCAAAGATTATAGCAAGAGGTTCCGCAATGACCTCTGCTAGTTCTTTTAAAATCCTAGGATGCAATTCATCTGGCCCTGGAGACTTGAATTCATCTAGTGTGGCCAGGTATTCCTGTACTACCTCTCTATCTATTCTGTGCTTCATTGATTTGCTTGAACATCTGCATTTGCAGTTGGTGAGAAGTGCTATAGAGGGTAATAGTTGTATCTGTCCAGTACGGGCAGCTCACCAGCTTGTCCTCAATCCTGGAAAAATATGGAGTGCAAGAAACACTAAATTATGTCTGCTGCATGGATTGGGCAGAATACCTTGGTGAGTCAGCTGCAGCCTTAAGAATTTCCTTTCAGCAGATAAATAAAAGTCATGGGAAATAGAACCACTTGGGTCACTTCCTATCACAGTGTGGTAAATTAGCCTGTAACTTTCATTTGTAAATACTTAGGAGTCATGGAATATTTTTAGGAAGTAGGATAAGTCTATGAAAGCATTGGGTGGAAGCATGGGAAGGAACCACTGGCTGTGGTTGCAGTCCCTAACAAGAGGGAAAGCCCTTGGAGAATGTGGAAGGAGTTTTTCATTGAGATGTGCATTTGTTCTGATTATCTTAAAAGTGATCTAAATTTCTGGGAACTATTAAAGAAAAATAGCCTAACAGTGAAATCCAGATCTTGCCTTGAAGACCACTTGAATGAGATGGCTGGTGACAACCAAATCAAGTTCCATTCATTTCACTGGATCTTTTGTAGTTAGGACTAAAGCTGAGTTAAGTTGTAAGTCTGGCTCATGTATTCTAGCAATGTATTGTATTCTTTCTTTGCATCATACTCTTCCTTTGTGCACAATTACATGAATAAATATATTGTGTGCACTAATGATACATATGTTTTTTTTTAATCTTGCAGTAGAATTTAGGAAAGGGTTCAAAAACCATGATAGTAGATCTAAGGTGTGATTACACTTAGGATACAGTATAAAGTTCTCGTCATCAGATTTCAGAATTTATATTGAACTGAACAGAAATGAGCGATCAAATTAAGTGTTAGAACAGTTCCTCTCTGACAATAGGTTGCAGTGTTTAGAGCCATTTGTTTTAGAAGAAGAAGAGTAATGGGGAGACCTGATGGAAGTGTATAAAATTATGAATAAAGTAGAAATAGGGAACAGAGAGCAATTTTTCTCCACTTCATAATACTTGAACTTATAATCATCTAATGTTTCTGAGTGGTGGGATGTTCAGGTGAGACGGAGTAATATACACAGCACATAGGTAAATTACACAATTTTGTACCCCAAGATATAGTGATGACATCAACTTGAACAGCTCTAAATTCATAGATGGCTGCTAACCATTATAGCTATACATTATCTACAGTATTGGGGACAGCATGCTTATGAATACTGGAGAAATGCTGCATTCTACGGGGGAAAGTGGGAGGGCATGGTTTTACTCATATCTTGCTTATAAACTTCCCAAAATAATCTAAGTGGCCATTTTCAGAACAGAATTCTGGACTAGATAAATCATAAGTCTGATCCGGTATGATGGTTCTTATGTTATCTCCCTGAAATTAACTTTGTATCACTGAAAATTTTATTCTTTGATCTCAATGGATACTATAGCATGAAGAGAGAAAAGCCCGTTTTTTATTGTGTGAGCCAACCCTTATTTTTGTTTACTATATCATTAAACACATCTCTGTCTTTAATCCAAACATGTCTTTAACTTAAACTGGTATAACTGGGTTTTGAAAACCTATTGACCTTTGCTTATATGCTCATCTATCAACAAATGTCTTAGTAGTGCTAGCATTTTTATAATGTGGGTGTTGTCAAATTTGAGTTAAGATCATCACTCATACCAGTTTATGGCTTTCAGGATTTAACAGATTATGCAAAATTGCAGTACACTAGACATTCCTGTGACAACAGTGATTAAGAACTAAGAAATGTGTGTGCCAAGGAACTTCATGGGCTGGTATACAAACTATTTCCAATTTCCAGAGGTGTGATGATGCAGAATAGAAGGATTTGTGTCTGAATGTTAGTTTATGGATTATTTTCTGAAATCTAAAGCACATGTATTGACTAAAGATATTTATTGTGAATACCCTGATAAACCTGGGCTGTCCAGAAAAAGTCCCTTCTATGCCAGACTTGCTGTCACATTGCGACAGAATGACTTGTATTTGGTTTAACACAGGAATTCGAAGTCTGGACAGAACTTGAAGTATACCATCTTTTGAATTGTGTGCATATGTTAAGAGACATGGAGTGATAACACCTAAATATTTCCTGATATTTCCTCTTTTGAAATAAATGTTAATTTCCATATGTATGCATCTGTGCCTTCAAGTTGCCTGTTGACTTATGGTGACTGCATGAATTTCATAGGGTTTCCATAGGCAGAGAGGACTTAAAAATTGTTTTGCTAGTTCCTTTCTCAGCATCTGGTATTCTTTGGCAGTCTCCCATCCAAGTACTAACCGGGGCTGACCTTGCTTAACTTCCAAGATCTTGTGTCTTTAGGGTATTTAGGCCCTACTGTTAATGTCCATATATTCTACTTATAAAGAATACTCCCTATGTTGTGTGGGAACTTTTTGGCCTGTTTTGGGGAGAAGAGTGTTGTGTTATGACTGTCATCTCTATAACTGTTTTATATCTGTCAGTATTGACCAAATATTTCTCAACCCAAATAAGTTTGCGTATGTTTTGCTAATAGATGGAAGTTGATAGTACAGGGGAGCTAAACTGATTTATGGAATATAACATTATGATAATTGTGTGTACCTGTTGTATTTTATTTTTTGCACAATTTACTGCCTCTGTCTAGAATTACTATAAACCTTTTAGGCAGCATTATGGTATTGCTAGAAGTGTTTACTGGGGCCTCTGCTGGTGTGTCAGAAGTACAGCTGTTACTTCTAGAAATATGTTCCTTGTGTCCCAAGCTAACCTTTTGCCAGTCTTAGAAAAGGACTAGTTCGTATCACAGACTTCAGCCCAGAAGTGTCACAATATTCTTTGCCCAAATGAACACTACTAGGCAAACACAGTGGGTATACTACTCATAGAGGACACTGCTGTGGCAATTATATATATGATTTAGGGTGTCCTATAGCTCATTTGAAGGCTCACAGCTCTTTTCTTATTGATTAATGCATGTGTTGAGTATTATTTTACAGGACATACTTGACAATGTCTTGCATCCCAATGAACCCCTGGGATTGATGTAATGCTCTATTGTCTCATCGAGGTGACTCAGCTGAAGGCTTGAATATATGGTCAAGGTTGTCCCAAAGCTCATTTTCTTCTGCAGTTTCCTATTTTGACTGTATTATTTTTATCAAGCACCCAAACCCAGAAGATACGGAATGCCAGTTAGCAGGACATTTCCCTGTTAGTTTGGATTTATGGTTATATATTTATCCTGAACCCTTGCTAAAATTCAAGTTCAGATTCAGTGTTGTTTATTACTGTTACAAGGATCTTTCTGCTTGTAAAAATAATGAATAACACAACACTTACAGGGACATTTACTAGGGTGTACAGTCGATCCTCCACATTTGCAGATTTAACTTTCATGGATTTGATTATTTGCAAGTTTCTCCAACCCATATCCCCTTCACCTGTCCCCACTATGCCTCAACCCCCTTCCCACAGACACACACACACATTTTGAGATTTGCAGTTTTCCCATTTTTGTGAGGGTCCTGTGTTTAAAAACGTTTAATTTGGGGCAGATTAATAGAGTCACGTTTCATACATTTAGCACAAAGTGCAAGACATACAGATTTGCATACTCTTTGGCAGCCCATTTCCATAAACGATACCTTTCACATTAGCAGAGTGTTTGTAATTAGTAGTTGCTCTCTATATCTGATAATATATAACCTGAAAAATTAATTTAAAACTTAAAATGATGACAAAGAGAGGAGATGTAGAGAAGTCATGGAAGAACTCACTCACTGAACATTGCTCACAGGACAAATTGAGGTGCCCGCTTACATGTACCAGTGGTACAAGTGCAACAGCGCTAAATGTAATATCGAAGAGAGTGAAAGCTGAGCATATGAGAGTTGTGTTGCTGAATATGCTCATTGTGGTGGCATATTTGCAACACATTTTTTAGGATGGGACTCCCCAAAATTCCCCCCAAAAAACAAAGTGAGGGAATGGGGATTTCTCAAGATTAAATAACGAAGGAAATCTGCTCCACCATTCATCCTAACATTCAATTAATTTCACAACTTTTGACTTGTGTCTTGTCTTACACTGCTGATATATCTGCCCTTTCCTGCTGTTATTCAGTTTTTTTCATGTACCCCCTAAATCTTCTGGTTCATAACCCTAGTCATACCATATTCCAGGTTGGGAATCACTGTTGTATGTCAGGAGCTCTTGATAAACGTTAAAAGTTGGCATGTGACATCCTTACCAGCTCCCCTCCTTTTCTTTGTGTCTCTTTCTTCCTGTATGCTGCCATTCCGTGTTTCCTGAAATGGATGGGTGTCTGGGTATTTGTCAAAGAGAGGAAGACAGAAGCAGTGATCGGGAAGCTATTCTGGTGGTCATGTTTTTTCTTCTCTCAGTCCCCTTGTGCATGTGTATGTATGTGTGTGTGTGTGTGTATGTGTGTATTACAGTATGCACAGATCACTAGATCATGAAATTCTTGATTTTTATGCAATTCTTATCTCCTAGGTATTTAGACAGTTTGGCACTGCTGTTTGCAGGTAATTTCTGCAAAGGTTCTGGTACATGTGCAATACAGCCTTGAATTGTACAATGAAAACCCTTCAGAAAAGCTGTTAGAGGATTTTTAATTTTTATTGTCCATTCACTGCTTCTGTTCATTCTATTCTGTATTCACGTAGGAGATCTTTTAATACAAAACAGCAGTGATAAATTATGAGATATTCTGAGCAAATAACAAGGTGTATAGTTATTGTGCAGTGGAACGGCTGGTTCTAACTCATCCTCACTACTTTATGAGGTTGCCTTAAGTGCTGTGCTCAGATGCCCTTATGCTTATATTATCGCATCAGCCTCACTTTCCTTTTTTCCTGCATAATAAGCTAAAATTATACTGGCGATTAAATGAACGCTATGTATCTTTTTCTGATCGGAGATTATAGTTCTTACTGTAGTTTGTCTGGCAAACATGCTTTCCTCTTGAAGGTTAGCTATATAATTCTTCTGTCCTCTTTCATATTTTTCTCTAGAATTTGTTAAAATATATATATAATTTTAAAAAAAGTATTTTAATCAGGTGAGCAGTTTATCTAGTTCGGCATTCTGTCTTGAGAACTGTCCAGTCAACATCCTAAGCACCTGCTTTCATGGTGATATACTGCTTCTGACATGGATGTTCATTAAAAAGTATCAGTAGTGATATCTGTGTTGGAGATACAGCAATGGGTGTTTTTTTCCTGATGCCTTTTTAAGTTTCTGACAACTTTAGTTAGCAGATGAAAGATTCGAGAACAGTAACAATGTGGAAGAACTGTGTTGATTACTTACTTGATAGTTTGAAACAAGCAAGTTTGCTAGTTTGAAACAAGTTTTATGAAGCTGCGTTCCACTCCTGCATAGTTGGATACAGCCCTATGTTAATAATAGCTACTGATGGAATAAGGAGAAATCTTTGGATGGAAATATTTAGGAAAAATTGAAGTAGGATGTTAGGTGGTTTTTATCTCTAAAAGCTCTTTTATTTTCTTACATTCTTTTTTCATGATTTCTTATGCATCTCAAATCTTTAAGGTATTTAGTTTTTTTAAAATGGTTGCAAGTCTATCAAGTGAGAAGTTGTCAGTTTTGAATAACACAAAATAGCTTTCATGTAATTCATGTAACATTTTCAGGAGACTGATGATATTCAGGAGTGCAGATGGGTAGATGTTCTATGTAATATTCATTAGCAATATCTGTTGGGGAAACATTTTATACCTTTTTATTGTTTGAAGAAGATAGCAGGCGGTTGTTTTTACATCTTTCTGTGCTCATAATGCAGATCCTTTGGTTTGTTTGAAAAAAATAAATCATATGTTAATATCAGCCTTTTCTGTCTTTACTGCAGCTAGAGATCCCTGATTATCTAAGTTTCAACAGCTGCCTCTTCTGATATCAAAGCTGGGAGAGAGTGCTTCTGAAACCAACATGTAACAGGCGGCTATGGTGCCATCAAATGTGCTGCTTCTGGCCAAGGTCTTTCAAACCTTTCAGCAGTGAATGAATCATTCTAGGGATTCTAAATTTTGGGGTGACGAATGAGTTTTGCCAACTAAAGTTCACATTGGATCTTACGTGGTGCTGGTTAAACTGAGGAACCATGAGTAGTAATTTAGGCAAAGAAAAAGATTGTAAGGAGAAAGACTCCAAAGTATCTTCAGCAAAAGAAAGGGAGAAAGAAGCTAAGGCCTCTGGTGGTTTTGGGAAGGAGAGCAAAGAAAAAGAGCCTAAGACCAAAGGGAAAGAAGCCAAAGATGGGAAGAAGGATTCCAGCAGTGCACAGCCAGGTGTGGCTTTTTCAGTGGACAATACAATAAAGCGACCGAATCCAGCTCAAGCTGCTCGTAAAAAATCCAGCAATGCTGAAGTGATCAAAGAGCTAAACAAATGTCGGGAAGAAAATTCAGTGCGCTTGGACTTGGCCAAGAGGTCTATACATATGCTCCCTTCCTCTATCAAAGAGTTAACACAATTGACAGAACTTTATTTATATGGAAATAAACTGCAGTCACTACCACCTGAGATGGGTTATCTTGTGAATCTGGTGACACTGGCCCTGAATGAGAACTCTCTCACCAGCCTTCCTGACTCTCTTGATAACTTGAGGCAACTTCGCATGGTTGATCTGCGGCATAACAAACTCAGAGAAATCCCTCCTGTGGTGTACAGGCTAACTTCCCTTACCACACTTTATCTACGCTTTAATCGTATCACAGCTGTGGAAAAGGATATAAAAAACTTGTCAATGCTCACCATGTTAAGCATACGGGAGAACAAAATCAAGCAACTACCTGCAGAAATTGGTAAGAACTTTTGTTTCCAAATCCTGTACTACATCCTCTGTGTCGGTGAGAATTGAAAAGCAGACACATTGTCAGTGTTTAGATGCCTCATGTCTATTTCTGGTAGCATTGTTGCATATTCTGGTTGTAACAGCAATTGTAGAATGTAGTATGAAAAGGGACCATTAACTTAGATGCACATAATAATTTAGTTGTTAAAGCACTGAATTGCATTCTGTATTAAAATTCCATTCACATTCCAATTAGTTAATTGTTTATTTCACTGATAATACACAAACTGAAAAATTAATTTCCCAGTGATTTATTTCTGCTAGTTGGAAATCAGAAAATGAACTTATTCTCATAGGACAGTTTCTCAGCTTTCAGCCATAGATAAAATCCTGTACATCTATTAAGAGGCAGAGCCTGTAAAGATAAAGAAGTAATTGGGTATAGTTTTCATTCCAGTGTCCAAAGGATAATTAGTGTTGTAGGTACATTCTTCTTCTGAAACATTCTTCTGAAAGGCAATCCATTTCTTGAAAATAGCTTATAGAATCGTAGAAATCATAGAAATATGGAGTTGGAAGAGACCACACAGGCCATCCAGTCCAACCCCCTGCCATGCGGGAACACCCTCAAAGCACTCCCAACAGATGGCCATCTAGCCTTTGCTTAAAAAGCTCCAAAGAAGGAGACTCCACTACATTCCGAGGCAGCCTATTCCACTGCCGGAGAGCCCTGACCGTCAAGAAGTTCTTCCTGAGGTTCAGGTGGAATCTCCTTTCCTGCAGCTTGAATCCATTGCTCCTTGTCCTGGTCTCTGGAGCAGCAGAAAACAAGCCCTCTCCCTCCTCTACATGGCATCCCTTCAAATATTTAAACACGGCTATCATGTCCCCTCTTAACCTTCTCTTCTGCAGACTAAATATACCCAGCTCTCTAAGTCTATCCTCATAGAGCATGGCTTCCAGGCCTCTCACCATTTTGGTCGCCCTCCTCTGGACTTGCTCCAGCTTGACAATGTCCTTCTTGAACTGGGGTGCCCAGAACTGGACACAGTATTCAAGATGAGGTCTAACCAAAGCAGAGTAAAGTGGTACCAGTACCTCCCTCGATCTAGACACCATACTCCTATTGATGCAGCTGAGAATTGCATTGGCTTTCTTGGCTGCCACATCACACTGCCGACTCATGTTCAGCTTGTGGTCTGTGAAGACTCCTAGATCCCTTTCACACATACTGCTATCCAGCCACGTGACCCCCATCCTATATTTCTGTATTCCATTTTTTTCTGCCTAAATGTAGGACCTTACACTTCTCTCTGTTGAATTTCATTTTGTTAGCCTTGGCCCAGCTGTCCAATCTATCCAGGTCATCCCAATTTGGTGTCATCTGCAGATTTGATGAGCATGCTCTCTATTCCTTCATCCAAGTCACTGATAAAAATATTGAACAGCACTGGGCCCAGGACAGAACCCTGTGGCACCCCACTAGTCACTTCTCTCCAGGATGAAAAGCAGCCATTCGTGATCACCCTTTGGGTTCGGTCGGTCAACCAGTTACAAATCCAACTAACAGTAGCCCTGTCCAGCCGCATTTTACTAGCTTAGATTGGTACTATGTGTGTTTAAAAAAGAAAAAAAATGCTACAAACTGTTGTCCTGTGATATGGTGTCATCGTTTCAACACCCATATCAGAGCATGCAGTGTAGCACAAGCCAGCATTTGAACTACATGAGATTCCTCCTCCACCATTGAGTGAAAACACAGTCCTATAAATGTAAAAATAACTAGAAGTTATGTTTTCTTGTAAAAGAAGTGATCCCTCACTCATTGTACCGTACTCCATTTGACTTCTCCAAATTTTGTTGTGTTACAATCTGGAATTGAAATGGATTAACTCTGTTTGTTACCACCTGATATATATATAAGGGCCTTTTCACACTACACTGTTAAATAATCATTATTCCAGGTTCAACATCCTGTGGAATTCTGGGGTTTGTAGTTTACTGAGGCCAAAGAGTTCTCTGGGTGAGAATTTTAAATGCCCCTTCCTAAACTGCAAACCCCAGGATTCCATAGGATTTGGAACGTGGAATAACAGCACTATAACAGTGTAGTGCGGAAAGGCCCTAAGTGCTCAACATTGTGAAGGTGCAAAATATTTTTATTGTGTCAGAGAATGTAAATAAATAGAAACAAATTGGCACTTGCTGGTTGCATAAGCGTTCGCCCCATTAGCTAGTACTTTGTAGAAGAATCTTTGGCAGCAATTACAGCTAAGACTCTTCTTGTGTAAGCTACTGTTAGTTTTATATGTATAGATTCTGGAATTTTTCCATTCTTGACAAAATTGTGCCAGCTCTGTCAGGTTGGATGACAGTGAAGAGCATTCTCTTGTTCACACATTGGCGAATAGCAACTTTCAAGTCTTTGCACTGATTCTCAGATTGAGGTCTAGGCTTTGATGGGGACATTCTGAGAGATGCAGGTTCTTGTTTTTAAATCACTCCAGTGTTCCTTATAGGGTCATTGGTCTGTTAGAAGATGACCCTCTTCAGAGAATACATTTAGAGTTACCATTGGCCTTTTGGTTGCTTCTCATGTCCTCTTTACCTGGTCACTTGCGTTCTGTTGGACAGTCTTTGTTAGGCAGAGTCACAGCTAAGCAGTATTCTTTCCATTTTGGAATAATGGATTTAACAGTGATCTGGGCTTCTTTAGTTTGCTTGGTGCTTCTGAATAACGTTATCCTAGACTTGTTTTCTATTTTCTGTTTCTATTTTCATGATGCTGTTTGTTTAGATAGGGTCTTCAACAAGCAATGGGACCTTACAGAAGCTGTTCTCTTTAATGTGACTTCATGTGCTGCTGTACCTGTATACGGGCAGAGTCCATTCTATTACTTACGGAACTTCTAAAGGCACTGGATTATGCCAGAGCTTATTTAGGCATGTCACAGCAAAGGGCATGAATATTTAAATAATCAACAAGTGCCAGTTTGCTTTTGTTTACTTAACTTTTGTGCCATGATAATACTTCGCACCTTAACAGTGTTGAGCATCTTGTGTGCAATAGTTATGCTTTCCTGTTGGAAAAAGTGATTAATTGCAAATGTATAGTTTACAGATGTTATTTGTTGTACAAATAGTGATTTGTGCAAATATTACAAACATTTGAGGTAAAAATGATGTTGTTCTTAATTTCTGTCAAGTCAGGTTTAATTTATGGCAACCCTAAGGCACTTTCAAGGCACCCTGTTATTAAAAGCCCTGCTCATTTCTTCTATACTCAGGGCCTTGGCTTACTTGAATGAAGCTGTCCACGTGTATTATGCTCTCTGCTTTTTGTAGTGCCTTCCTATTAATCTAGCGTTATAATCCTTTCCAGTGAATTTTCACTTTTCATGATAGTTGTACAAATTTGTTGTTGTGCACCTTCAGATCATTTCTGATTTGTGGCAACCATAAGGGGAACCTGCCATGGGGTTTTCTGTGGCTGAGAGGATGTGATGCACCCAAGGAGAACTAGTTACTTGTAAATAGTTAATTCTAAACTTTGGCAGGGAGACCTTCTTACTATTTTTCCCCAAACAAGTGAATATATCTTTGTAGGCTTGATTCTGTAAGGAGAGACTGTAGCCCTTGACTACCAGGATGAGCCACCCATTACTAGATATTAAGATTTCTGTGTTGGTTCCTGCAGATGTAGGGAGCAGTTACTTCTCTGTCACCTCCCAACCCCCGAGGACTCCCTTAAGTGATGAACAAATTAAAAAAAAAACATACAAAGATAAAACATTTTAAAACACATTAAAGTACTGTTTAAAAAGTGCTAAACACAGTCTAAAAAATTCCCTAAAATTTGAGTTTTGAACAGTTAAAACAGAAGTTTCAAACAATGAATGCCATGCAGAATAGTACTGTTTTGCCTTCCTTCTGGAAGCTTAAAAGAGATGGGTCCAGCCTAACTTCCTTGGGTGAGGAGTTCCACAGCTGAGGCACTGCTACAGAGAAATCCCTGTTACGTGTACCCACCATCCTAACTTCACAAAGTGCTGGCCACACAACAGAGCCTCATGTGAAGATCTCTACTTTCTGGCAGGCTCATATGGGAACAGGTGGTCTTCCAGTTATCTTGGTCCTTAGTCATCTAGGGCATTATAGATCAACACCAGCACCTGAAATCAAGCTTGGAAGCAGATTAGGAGCCAGCGGAGTTCTTGCAGGACCAGAGTTGTCTCCAAAATGCACCCCTGACACGAATCTGGCTGCTGCATTTTGTACTAGCTGCAGCTTTCAAACTTGTTTCCAGGGCAACCCCACACAGAGTAGATTACAGTAGTCTAATCAAGAAGTAACTAAGTCATGAGCCACTGTGGTCAGATTTGCCTTTCCCAAGGAAGGGCACAGCTTGATGCATCAGCAAAGGCACTCCTGGCCACTGCAGCAGCCTGGCTCTCCTGGAGCAGCGCTGGGTCCAAGAGTACCTCTAAACTATAAACTTGATCTTTCAGAGGGAGAGCAACCCCCTCCAGAACAGTCTGTGATCTCAGCCCTAGGCTGGTTTTCATACTGGCCAGCAGCATTTTTGTTTTGTCTGGATTAAGCCTCATTTAAAATTTCTTTCAAGAACAGAAACTAGCTCAAATTCCAAAAAAGCTTGGCCAGTAACTCAAAAATCTACATAGATGAGGAGAATATATACATAAGATAAATTACTAGAAGTTTCATTTTCTAATCCTGTGAATTACCTTTAGATGCTGAAAAACCTTGCAATTATTTTCTTTTAATTCATGATATTTAAACATTTCTGTTTGGGGAAACAGTAGTCGTTTGACAGTACCTGTTTGGCTGGGTAAAGTTTGATATACATGTCCACTGTTTTTTTTTAAAGTGAGACTCCATGGGGAGTCTTACTTTAAAATAAAGTAAAATATCTGAGAAGTATTATGAAGACTGAAAGTCCGCACAGGTAGATTCAATACAGCTTAAATGTTTTTTCGAACAATTCGGCATCTAAGACAAGCATCTGTTCCTTGTGTTCCTCAAGAAAGCCATCTAACTTTCAGCAGTCCTCTTTCATTAGGGTCTTCATATGGTTCCTAACTTTATAATGAGCAAATTGTTGACTCTGATTCAAAATATGTGAAGAGACTTAAATCGCTATCATTTAAAAAATGGTCTATGCAGGCATTTGACTTTCTCTGGTACAGTGCGTCTCAGCACTCCATTGGTAACATCCTGTAGTAATTTCTATTATTGTGAGCACTCCAAAAATGTGTTCTGTTGACTACAGAAACAGCAGCTGGCAGATGTCAGTTTATACAATGTATACCTTCAGACATTCGCGTTACCTAGGAACAACCTGATGTGGTTGTGTTGAGACTACTTTAAATCCACCTTTAGTTAGGATTAGGTGTAGTTTTTTTTAAAAAAGAAAACAACAACTTGAAACCTCTTCGGGGGGGGCCCTTTTTTTATGGCCTGGAATGAAGTCCTTACTGTTTATTATCATTGAGTCAGCTTTACCACAGTTGGTTTCGTCTCCCTATTTCACAGCAGAACGGTGTTTTTTTTTTTAGTAAATGCAATATACTTTTGCTTCTTACAGCTGAGTATGCACATGTGAGACTTAATCACAAATGACTGAGTGTTAAGGCAAGTTAATTTCAGGGCTGTAAAACTCAACCCTGATCATATAAGATTAGCGAAAGGGAGGTGGCAGCAGACATTACCAGCAACTTGACTCTCTCACATAGATAATAACTGATTTGGCCTTGTTGGTTATGCTATCAATAGCCGTTAGTATTTTTCCAATAGCAATTTCAACCCTTATTAAGAGTAGCCTTTCAGCATTTTTCTAGTAGCTGAACTTTCCACTAGGGTGATTTTGTTTTGGTTTGTTGTCGTTATTTTGACATTGGCCGCTCCCTCAAACTTAATGACTTCAAGAACAAATATTGCCATAGGGAGTATAGATTACATCAGTAGCTGTTTAGCTGAAATTCTGGCTCAAGTCAGACAGTGACTCAGTCAGAGCTCTCTGAGGTACCCCCTTGCTTTCCCTGTGTGGGGAAAGTGGATATACTTTTCAAGAGTTTGTTGACTCCAAAACTCAGCTATTTCCCAAGATGCTGCTTGGATATATTTCCATTTCTCTTTCCATCCTCATCTTGGGAAGGTAAGCAGGAAGTGAAATTGGGTCCCGGCCACAGAAGTCTCGCCTTTATTCTGTATTACTCCTAAAGAGAGAGCTTTTTGGGGAGAGGGTGGTGAGTGATGGTAGAAATATAAGTGGTGTCAGTAGTCCAGGAAGTCCCTGTCCTAGTTTGTAATGGATAAGGGCTTTTTTAAAATTTCTTTATGTTAAATTGGAAGACACTTGCTGCATCAAGGTCTATATATTAACACAGTGTACTTTGCAGTGTACACTTGAAACTCAAGGCTGTGCTTGCAGTTATCTCTTGCTGGCATACACTAGAATCCTTTGAAAACAGTTCATTCTTTGTGTAGGTTTTCCTGAAAATTTTGAGTCCTCTCCTTTTTATGCACAGAACTTAGCTCCTGTCATTGAGGAAGTGGATATCATGTTACCCCACCACCACCATAGAGTCTCATAATAAGGAGATCTGTTTTTTCCTATTCTGTCTGTTTGGTTTGTTTTATTCTTCAGTTAAAATGTGATGCCCTGGCAGCAACCAGTGCTGATATATGCGTGTTCCCTGACAAAAGAACTTGGAGCTCTATTAAAGGAGATGCAGTTTATTTTCCATAATTCTCTGGGAAATATCACTGGTTGATGCTGCAAAGATGAAGAGTGGAATAGAAGAATGTGAAATATTAGTCACAGACCAACTATGAGAAATACGAAACAGCAAATGGGAGTGTCTGGATGAATTCAGCTCATTTTTATAATCTGAAATAATTTTTAAGTTTAGCTTATGTATTACTTTTCTCTATTGGGTAATTATCTTGGGTGATATAAATAATATTCTTATATTTTAAGATATAGGCAGTAGGTGAGCTTGGAGTTCTAGACTGCCATTTCCCAGGGATATTCAGGCCACATTTTGGAGTTTCTACCCCTTGCCAGGAGGACTAGAGACATGATGTAGTCAGTGCTCAGTATAAAATATAATTTTATTATTATTTTATTTATACCCTACTTTTCTACTAATAGTGGGACTCAAGGTAGCTTAAAATAGAAGGCAGCAATGTAACAAGCAAGGATGCAGGTGAAAAAAAAAACAAGACATGGTTTATCTGGTGTTTTACTAATCATTGGCATCTGTAGCAGTGCTCTTGCTATCTCCTAAACCCATCATGTTGTGTGGAAAATCCATCTCCCTTCTGCCACCAGAAGTTAGGCGGATGTGCTGCACTGCTGAGCTTTGACACAGTTAGTAGAAGTGAGAGAGATGGCCAGCTTCTGCCTTCTCCGAGCTCCAGCATGACAGAAACCTGTGTTCTTTGTCATGTGCAAAAGGCAGGGGAAAAGAAAGAGTGATGATCAGGTTATAACTGGCTGTAAACCAATCTAGAACCCTTGATCAAAATGCGTTTGATTATTCTTATTTGTGTAGTTGTCAACAGCTGAAAAGAAAGATTAGTCTGTTTAATGGAATGGCATTTCCCAAAACAGGAAAGAAAACATGATGGTTGCATACTGATTTTAATATTTTTCATTGTCTGATTTTTTTAAAACACACAGTCTGACATTTCAAATACTTTAATGTATCTATAAATTGAATTACTACTTTTCTGTACCTAGATAGCTTAATAAGGAAATGCCATCGCTGTCAAAAATACAGGTAGTTGGATATTGCCACTTTTTAATTTAACAGCTTTCTGACACTATTAAACTTTTAGTACTATTGAAGTGCTCAACAAGATACTCAAATCTACTTCTTAATCTAGTAGTGAGATTAACATGCAGTAAAATTGGGAAAACTCTTTTTTCAAGAGTAAATGTTTTTACAGATGCTAATCAAGGCATTTTAAAATTGCTAATATTCATAATGTCCTTTTTCTTGTACAACCTGGTGAAAGGATGCTGTCCTTTCCCTCTGTCATCTGGTGGAGGATTTATCACGATGTAAAGGATTTTAGAATTTTCAATCTGCTTAAGGGTTGAGAGCAGAGTAACCAAGAGAATTAATCCAGTGGGGAAAAGGCTGTGTGTAATGTTTTCAAGCATGATTATTTTCCCTCAAATTGTAGCAGGAGAAAAATATAAATCATGGATTTTTAAAAACTGTATTTCTCTTAGTACTGTAATGAGGCACAACATAACTGTAATAAAGAGGAAGCTTTTTCTTCTAGCAGAGTGTAGTCTGTTTATAAAGGTATCATATTTTCCTTTAAAAATCTGCATATGGGCCATGTCATCCTTTGTCACACTTATGGCTGAAATATAGTTATTTAAATGAACCAAATCTGGTCAACATGGAGGAAGTGGGTAGCATTCAACCATGACACCACTACGTATGCTTATTCTCTTTGTGTCTTTTAAAATGAGGCCATCTTCTTCTATACCACTGCCCAGTCACTAAGATCGCCATCTAAAGCTCTTTTCCAGGTATTCCTATTGTTCAGAATAGAGCCGGTACATATTGCTAACTTTTAAATTCTTTTACGCTTTTGTGAGATGTTGATTTTTTAAAATCCTTTGCTGCTGTTTTATTGGTCTGTTTTAAAACTCTTTTTTATGCTTTATTGGGATTACTGATCAATGATTGAAGAGCAAGCTGTGAATTGTACAGAAAGCTGAATTTTTTTACTACAGCACATTATCTTTTTTAATTTTATAGGAATACTAGTTGTAGTCTCTGATTTTATGCATGCCTGGAAGATTAACATGGAAAGTGGCTTTTCCTAAAATGTTTTGCATAGCAAAAGAACTGCCTGTTTTTTGTGTCAGTTGAACCGTATCTCTTCATGGCATAATTTTTGTCAGTAAGTTTAGTTAGGGAGAATATATAGATGAATCTATTCGAGTTTTCAGTTTTCATCTTGACCAAAGGTAGAACACTTACCATCTCTGAGCTCTTTTATTTGCATAGTCATAAAGTTTAATCTCTGAATCTGTTTCATACAACCACAGTTTAAATATTATGAGTAGTTAACCAATAGTAAAAGCAGAGGCATCTGACATATATGCTGAAACAGTTGTTTCCTTTGTATGATTTTATTGAATCATAATATTCAATGAAACAGTTTTAAGTAAGAAAACATCTTCTAAAAACCGCCCATGCAAATACCATGTTGGCTCAGATAGTTTTAAAATTCTGTGGCATACAAAGTTGTAGGTAGAACAAAAGTTAGTTTAACAGAGAGCAATGATAGGAAATGAAAAATGCAAATTCTTCTAGGAGCATTCAGACACCATACAATTATTACACTTATTACCATTACCAATAGTGTTTGTAATTTGTCAGTTAGTGCTTGTGGTTTGAATAGGGAAGGAAAGCTTGATAGAGAAGCTGAACATCACACAAATATTTTTTTGCTTTGAGATAACATTAGCAATCTCATTCAGCAGAATAAATTCTGACATAACATTGGAATGTTAGATCTGTGATATTAGATAACCACTGAAGGTCAAGCATGCTTTGAAGGTGAACTTTTACATCAGTCTTTAATGATAGGTGGAATGATAATGTCCTCATGTCATGTATTTTTATGCACTTTCAGGTGAGTTGTGTAACCTCATAACGCTGGATGTAGCACACAATCAGCTTGAACATCTTCCAAAGGAGATTGGAAATTGCACACAGATCACCAAACTTGATCTACAGCACAATGAACTCTTGGACCTTCCAGACACTATAGGTAGGTAAAGGTGTGGATTTTTTAAAAAACCTAATTTAATTTTCTGGGTTTGAAAAAAACCCCAAATAATAATTTGCAAATGGTCTGTAAATCTGTGAGAAATATTGATTTCCTTATAGATGCTCATGTTCTTGGCCAGTTACAATGCATGCTTCAGACTCAATTTTAAAATAGGTCAGTTGACTAGAGACACACAAGACTTGTGATCTAAGGGTTAACTCAAATGTTTTATTTTCTGTCCAGGAAAAGCAGTTTTGTGGAAGAAAAGCTGTATAACTTAAAAAAACATTTATGATGATTGCAAATGTGTATTTGTCTGTAAATGTGTTACCTTGGAAATTGAGAACAGCAATAACTTCTCTGATTGTTTGCACATATGTAATTGGTTGAAATCATGTGGCTTCATAGTTTTACCTTCATGGAATTCTTTTACTATATTAGGGCCCAGAAACAAAAAAGTATGGTGTTACTTGCTGATGCTGTTCATTACCATTTACATGGTTTATAGTACTCGTAAGTCTGTGTGTGACCTGCATCTTTCATTATTGGTGTGTGATTTTTGTTTGCCTAATCTGCAAGACTGATATGAATCCCAGAGTAGGTGTGACACTCTGAATCCGTTCTCTTTCTGTTACCTGCATACTCTCAAAATAGTGATGACAGTAAACTGTACTCAAATTAGTGTTGTGCCTGAAGAAACTCAGTGTCACGTTCAGTGAAAAGTACACAGACTATATGTCTATGTATGTATATATGTATATAGCTTTATAGTTTCTTCATATCCTAATACTATACTTAGCATTGTTTGTTTAAGTATTGTTTAAACTCATTTCAATTAGTGTTGTTAATAGTATTTCAACAGAATTGCTTAATTGTTTTTAAAACTTTTTATGAATTGGTTTTTGGCTGTATTTTTTTTTAAACATATGCTATGACCCTCGTTGTGTCTCTTATTGGAAGAAAGGTGGGGTACACATTAAACAAATATATAATAAAACATACTTTAAGATTTTTTTTTTAAAAAAATTATTGATTCAAGAGGAATAGTGTTAAAATATTTATACATTCAATCTCACATAAAAAAAGAATGCTACTTTAAGTCATCTGTTTCAACTTTTGGGAACAGTATACATTTTTTTAGTGTTGCACAGTGTGCTTTCCTAGCCTTCACCCATCTATTCTTACACTTGTCCTTACTGTTCGAACTCTATATAACTGCAGATTTTCCATTAGTGTTAAGAAACTGACAATGTATCTCCCATATAGCAACATTGTCTAAGCTCCACTTTTCAATGAATGGTATTTTGGCAATCTGCCCTACAGGATTACAAGGGTGCACTTTCTCTTTCTCATTGACGAATCTTTTTCAGTCACAAATTCTGCCTTGTTCTTTTCTGGTTCACCTTAAGAAAAGTAAACGCTTGCTTTGTTTTATTGCATCTTTATGTCATTTTCCCCTGTGGAGCTCGGGATGGTTTATGTAGTCCTTCCCGTTTTGTCCCCATGTGAGGTAGGCTGCAAAGAGAGAATGAAAAGCTTAAGATTATCTGTTGGACTTCATGATTTGAATCTTAGTGACCTGTTTTTAGTTTAACACTCTGGTCTCAGTCACTCTTGTAAACTGTTGTGTTAAGAATAACCTTGTTGAGATCCAGTACTTGAAGACAAGAACATGTAGAAACTGTTCTGGTCTAAAAATGTCTAGTAGTAAAGTACAGAATTAAAATGCATGACATGTTTTTAGATGCCCTTTAAAAAACAAGGTTAGATTAGATTGTGACTGAGTTTGATGACATTTATGATTATTTCTAATCAGAGTATTTGTTTATTTTCTTTGCCATTTCTGTAGAATACTTTAATCTCTGATTATTAACTTTTACTAACTTTGAAATTCATAACATTTTTAAAAAATGCCTTATTTTTGAGAAACATCTTATTTCTTTTTAAAATTAACAGCCCATGTAGTAAAAACTAGAATCTGAATGGTAATAGTGTTTCTATTGTGAGAGTTTATGGAATGAATAATTTTTCTAATTTGCTTTAATTATTGTGTTGCTGTCTGCTCATGTGATATTTAATTGTAATTATTTAATTTTTCTGGCTAATTATTGATTTAGGACAAGAAGTTTTGTGTGCAAAGAGAGTCTGTTTTCCCTTGGCAGAATACTACTACCTTGTTCCAACTACTAATGTGTGTATGTGAAAGTATGGATGTGAAAGTTTATACGAGGTATGTTAGTCTTGAACAATATTTTGCCTATAAGGAAACCCTACATCTTAGAATTTTGTTCTTTTTCCAATTTTCAGCAAGTAATACCATATTTTTCCGTTTCTGGACCAGGCCATTTTCCGTCACCTCTTACGTGTATGTTATTAGAGATGTCATATATTTCTTCCTCACTCACCCTGTGGGATAAACAGCAACTTTGAATAAGATGGGAGAGATTAAGAATTGGGATCTCTTTGGAGCAGATGTAATAGGTGCTACTGTTCATGGGTTGAGTCACCCTTCCTTCCCCAAACAATTTGTTTACGCAAAAATAAAAGCTTTGGGATATTCTGTGAAGGATTACAAATTATTGTTCTATGTCTTTAAGTCATTTCTAATTTATTGGTGACCCTGAGGTGAACCTGTCCCTGGGTTTTTCATAGCAAGATTTGTTCAGAGACAGTTTACCATTGTCACCCCTTGAGGCTGAGAGAGTATGAATTTCCCAAGGTCACCCAGTGGATTTCCATGGCTCAGTGGAGGTTCAGACCCTCACCTCCCAGAGTTCTAGTCCAGTGCTCAAATCAATCACTGCACCATGCTGGCTATAACTCTGCAAAACTTAGATATAGATGTAGTTGAAGCACCAAGTCCTGTGGTACTTTAATGTGCATAGCAAGATTCTTATGTTTTTGTGAGTTCACTGTGACTTACTTCCTTGTTAATATGTTCAGGATCAGTCTAAAAATGCTTGTGTGGCCTCAGCTTTAGTAGACAAGAACCTGATTACTAACTTAACTGTTGGTACAGAGAGCCAAACACTGAAATTGCTGTGAACTTTGTTCTTACAGGAGGATAGCCTAATTTGAAACTGGATTTCAGTTGTCATTCACTAGAAATTGACACCATCTTCAGGCATCAGGCATATTAAGACATCTTTGTACTAGCTCAAGATGTTCATTTATTCATTATGATTGCAGTTCAAAACATACTTTACAGGAGATGTGGAAACCCACTGGCTGACCATGGGCAAGTCATACTCTCCCTTCCTCAGAGGAAGGTAAAACCGACCTCCCTCTGAACAAATCTTGCCAAGAAAACCCTGTGGTAGATTCACCTTAGGGTCACCCTAAGGCAGAAACAACTTGAAAGCTCACAACAAGAAGTATACAAAGCTAGCTTTTGAATCTTAACAAAAATGTTTGTATGTGGACACAGCTATAATTTACTTTTTTTACTCCTGTTACAGTTCTGCCAGTTGACAATATAGGAAATCACCACTGGAAGTGCTATAAAATTAAACTGAAACTGACGAAGACCATAAAATCAATGATTGATTGAAAACCCAAGGCAGTAGCAATTCTGCATTATTGTAGCTCTCAAAAGTTTTGTTTTCTGCAAGCCAAATTTTAGGCAAAATAGAAGCTGGGTGGAGGAAGATTTCAGGAGAAAACTAAGCCTATGGAATTACCCCCCTAAGCAACTTTGCCTAGCACTAACATTTTTGTCTTTTAGGGACTGGATAAAGTTTGTCTTATTTTTGCATGTAAGCTGAAGATCAGGTACTTTAGGTGCTAAACAATTTGTTAGTTTTAAGTTGTTACTTTATAACTCAGGTTTTACCTTCTTAATTTTTGTAATTTATCTTCAGTTTTATTTACAAGTGGAAAGAGAGAATAAAATTTTGCAAAGTAAGTAAACAGATAGTACTTATTATTCTGGTTTAAGATCTTCTGGGCCAGTAGAATTCAAAGTGGCAAGGTCTTTGGATACTTTGCATGTGTTTTGTGAAACTAAGAGTGCACAACCTTGCAGCAAAGGCCTCATGGGCTTCCAATTTTCTTTTCTGTACTCTTTCTCTCCTTGCCATCATCTGAGTGCACCGAGTGCCACTGTGGTGTGATGGAGGTGAAGGCATCTTCCTCATCTCCAATGGTAGATTTTCCCCTGCTGCTAATACTAGTAGGAAAACAGCAACTGCAGAAGCCAGGGAACACACAGAGAGGATTTTGCTAGTTTTGAGAGGGGACACGTGTTCACTGGGCTTTTGTGACATATGTCTGATATAAGCAACATACGTAACCATAGTTAATAAGATTTGTAGATTTGTTATGAGTGTGTAGAAGCAACTGATTTGTTAATTATGAAGAAGAAATGATGAAATTAAGGAGGTATAAAAATATTTATAAAGAAAATGATTAAAAACTTAGGTGTTTGCTTATAAAGCATGCATAAGAATGTTGTGATGTTTTAATCCAAATGAACTGTTGTTACTTAATTTACTTAAGTTTATTTTAGAAATCATTTCACATATGTTGTTTTGCCACTTACATCATCCTTGAAGGCTCTGAATGTTTTGGTTTGCATTTTTCGATGGTGAGGAGAGTCCAATCCTCTTATTGCAGTACTGCTGAGACTAATTTGCATGACTGCAGCTGAATTAGTTATCTAATCCTAACATAGGATCAGCTGAGAATATCAGTTCTCTGTAGTTTGCTACCATATGACCAGTTGAACGTGTTTTCTTATCATATTCCATATCTTACAGGATGCACGTTGCATATTTCTAAATCAGGAAATCAGTGGCTGATTTTAAAAGGCATCCATGCTAATTTACAGGTTTGCAGCTTCATTCATCTGTCTAGTGGCATGTTATGTAAGAACCCCTGAGAGGAAAGTGAAAAATGATTCAGAGTACAATATTTTATTTATTTCATACACGGTTGGTAGAATACTTGGGAATAATGATGATTCTTTTAAGAACCTAAGAGCTGCTTTTGCTTGCTCAGACTGACACCCATCTTATCCAAGATACTGTTTCCAACAGTCGCTGCACAGATAACCCTTGAAGTGCACATGCTGGCTATAAGCATGAAGCCCATTCCTAACAGGACACACTTTGCCTGGTAGCTAGAGTCAGGACGACTGTGCATATGGAACAGCTCTTGTGGGTGACAACAATGTTTAATTTTGTTTCCTTTTTTTAAGCCATCTCAGCCAGTGTTCATTACTACTCCTTAGTACTGCAAAGCGTTGAACCTGCCCTGTCCTGTATCTAGGTATACCTACCTCAGTTAAGAAGTTCTCCCTCCACATTTGCAAATTTGACTTTTGCGAGTTTATTTGTGGTGCCCGCTTGCCTGCCCCCATTCTCCCCCTCTCATTTCCTGGTGGGCGGCAGGTGGGAAGGTGAAGAGAAGGAAGGATCTTTTCCTCCCCCCATGATCTTCTCCTGCCGCTGCTGGTGCGATCACCCTAGCAGTGGGTGGGAGATTGAAGAGAGGAAAGATCTTTTCCTTTTCTTTTCCATCTCTTGCCCGCTGCTGCCTACATGATCACCCCAGTGGCGGGTGGGAGAGTGAAGGCGTGGAAAGATCTTTTCTTCCCCCTCGTGATCTCCTGCCTGCTCCTGCGGGCATGATCGTCCCAGAGGCAGATGGGAGGGTGAAGGGGAAGAAAGATCTTTTCCTCTTCCTGCCATCTCTTGTTCGCTGCTGCTGGTGTGATCACTGGCATGGTTGCTGAGCAGCAATGAGCAGGAAAGTACAGGGAAGGGGGAGTGCTCACTGAGGGGAGTTATTTGCAGTTTTTTCACTTCCATGGGTGTTCTGTGCCCCTATCCCCCGCAAATGTGGAGGGCCTACTGTATATGCATTCCTGGGCATTACTTCTTTAATGGAAATTTTAGTACCAGAAATAACAGAAAAGAATTCAGTGGGCCCTCCTCTTGTGCGATCTCTGCATGCACAAATATGAAGTTGTTAAAAGGGTCATGTCCCATTATAGTCAATGGATGCAGTGACTGTGTGTCCACACTGCTGCAGGCGTTTGTACATTGTGCCCATTGACTATAATGGGACATGAGCATTCCTGGTTTTTGTTTTACCCAGGGGAAGGGTCTGGAATAGAACCTTCACATATATAGAGGGGGCACTGTAGAGATAGGGTCTGACCTCACAAAAAAGAAGAGCATTTCAACTTGTTTTAGCCAACCTTTTATGCACTTGCAAAATGAAACAACCGGCTCAGGTGAGCTTTGCATAAGTAAACAAAATATGTAGAACCTTTTACAAACCACCTGAAGGCTTCTTTTAAAGTACATTCAGGTGTATTTTTTTCTTTCACCAGCCTCCACTTTTTCTGTGATTTACATTTTGGTGGCCAAAGATATAGGCCTTTTCTGATGATTTTAAGGTTGTTTTAAGGTAGCTGGTTAGGCGAGCCATCCCATTTTCTCTCTATTTTGCTGTTCATGAATGCATAGTAAGTGATTCTGGATGCAGCTCCTGTTTACCAAGCCTGTTGCAGGCATGTACAAACAGTTACAGTATGATTGGCTGGAGCAGGGTCCCATTGTTTCCCATTATTGTATTGTTTGCTGCCAACATGCAGCTGAACTCAACACTGGAAGTTTCTGTTTCTCTAGTTCTCCTTTACCACCATACCCATGCTAATGCTGCTAGAAAGCCCTTGCAGTTACACAAAGGATGAGGAGGGAAAGGGGGCAGGGCAGGCACAAAAAGGCTCTAAAAAGGAGCTGCTTTGTCAGAGGCTTTGTTAACTGAGGTATATTGAATGCAATTCAGCAATGGTGTTTATAGTCAAGTTGTTTCTTTGCTTAGCTTTAAGTAAGCAGTGGCCTTATTTTTAGGATATAATTCATTTTGTGGTTAGTATTTAAGACTTTAGCATTGAGTGGTTATGGTACTGGTTAACTCAAAAGTATTGCACTTAGAATTCTGGTGTACTTTACTCTGACATAGATGGCTTAACATGAGCAATCTCAGACTCCTTTTCATTGTCTTGTTCTGGCAAACTGTTGTTAATACTTATAGGTAGCATATTTTCCTAATGTTATAAAGACCTGAAATCTTTTTTGAAAGTTGAAAATGAAAGCGATGAGCTATAGTTTCCTCAAGTACCTTTAGTATTTGTAGATCTTGTGCATTATCTCCTCTTAGTCATCCTTTTTGTGTCCATTTTTGCATTTACTCCTTGCTTTCTAGTTTATTTAGTATTCTCAGAGGTGTTCACTAAATACTTCTAGTGTCATTGATATTTTTGAGAGGTCAAGTAGCACCCTAAAGCTTTCTATTTTTTATGCAGTTTTTGAAGATCATAGTCATGAGCCGGAAGGAATAACTACTGAACTTCCTAACTGTCTGCCCTTGCATTGCTTGTACATACTTTAAATCCTAGTAACATCTGTGGGTGTTAGTACACAGTAATTCACAAGGCATAGGATTGCGGTCTTCATTGTTAGTTCACTTGTTTGCTCCAAAATGGAGAAGAAGTTTACTATCTTCTCCTTCTCTGAGAAGCTTGGAATGAAAAAAGAAACTGTGTGAGTAAAGTCCTGTAATTTTGAAACAAACCCACACAGGTACAATAGATGCATCTCATAAATTGCTCTGAGCAAAGCCTTGTCTTGGACAAAGGTTACAAGCATCAGTGTAACCTTCGTACTTAGTCTATTTCTGGATTACTCATGCTGTGTTAGGTGCCTAAGCATAATTCTTCAGTGTGTATTAAGAGGTTGTCTGTCTTTAGGAGCCGTTCAGCCTGTTTTGCTTGTTCCAGACTATGAGGAGAGGTTTAAGATTCACTGCTTATTTTTTGACTAGCTCATAAAATTAGGATAATGCAGTTGGTCTTGGGCTTGCATTAGAAACTTCCCATCTAAGGAATACTTTCTTAAATTAAGCATTCTATAGATAATGTCTAGAAAATCTTCAGTACTGACACAGGTCCTCAGTTCAGCATCAGCACCAGGCATTTATATTGATACCATGAGATATCTCTATCCAAGGATTCCACAAGTTTGGCTTCCTGAGGAGTTAACCAGGTGGATGGGAAAACAAGAATTGGTGGGTTATTTATTATTGGGACTGTAAAGATTTGAAGTTCTAGGGAGCTCTTGTTACAAAATTGTGGTTGAATTTATGGGAAGGATCCTGTTATATAAACAGGCATGTGAACAGTACTTCCTATTTACTGTTTTCTTGAGAACTTGAACCACACAAAATTTGCTAACAAGCAGTGAAGTTCTTGATGCTGCTTATAGTTACTGCTAGAAGCTGGTGGCAAAAAAATAGGCTTTGAGTAGACAAAAACATTCAAAACTGGTGTGATCTGCCCTCTTAGTTTTTCAGATC
The DNA here is from genome assembly GCA_948472985.1 of Iguana delicatissima. Classification (NCBI taxonomy): domain Eukaryota; kingdom Metazoa; phylum Chordata; class Lepidosauria; order Squamata; family Iguanidae; genus Iguana; species Iguana delicatissima. The sequence goes on along the minus strand of CAOKZL010001194.1, from coordinate 674,491 downwards.
AACAGATTTGAATGGCTGAACACAAATATACCCAAAATTATATTAGAAGTACAGTGCTTCCCCCACTTTCATGAGAGTTCAAGATGCAGAACCCTTGAGAAAGTGACCCCACCCCGCACAGATAACTCCTCCCTGCAATCCCTTACCCATTTCCTTCTGGGGCTCCCCCCTCCTTGCCTTTTGCATGCTGGGGCCGGACACAAGATAAAAGGAGGGGGTACCTCCGGAGAGGAGAGGGAATGCTTATGTGAGCCTTCCCTCCATTCTCTTGCCTATTGCCCTGGCACAACTGCTTGAAGCAAGGTAGTGGGAGTGGGAGCGCTGGAGGGGAGAAGAAAATCTCATGTGAACCTTTCGCCCATTCCTTTGCCTTTTGCCCTGGCATGAGTTCTCAGCACTGGGGCAAGAGGCAAGGGAATGGGAGAGGGAGCTTTGAAGGGGAGAAGGAAAGTGTGCATATGCCTCCCTGCCCATTTTCTTAGCTTTTGTCTGGGTGGTTGCTTGACCTGTTCGTGTCCAACAAAGCACAAGGGAATGGGAGGAGGAGATTGAGGGAGGACGGAGAGGCATGCTCATGCATTGTGAATAATCACATTCATGAAGGTCAAACCCACAAATGTGGAGGGAGGACTGTAATAACTTTTAGTATAATGTCACTGCCCTTCCTGCTTCCTCACTGGACCAGTAAGAGTAAAGTGGTCTTACACTTTCCCCTTCCATTTCTTGCATATATAGAGTTAATTTATGTCATGTAGGTATGTATGTATGATGAGAGGCAGTAAGGTGTAGTGTTTTGGGCTTTGTAGTATGACCCTGGAGACCAGGGTATGATTTCCTGCTTGGCCGTAGAAACTGACTAGGAGACCTTGGGCATGCCACACACTCTCAGCCCCAGAAAACACTGTGATAGGGTTGCCTTGGGGTCTCCAGAAGTTAGAAACAACTTAAAGGCAGACCACCACAGCGTGCGTGCGTGCGTGCGTGCGTGCGTGCATCTATCTATCTATCTATCTATCTATCTATCTATCTATCTATCTATCTATCTATCTATCTATCTATCTATCTATATGTAAACATGTACTATGCCTTTGGTGCTGTTATCTATTAGTGATTGATTGTGTTAATTGAGAAGGCGAAGTCTGTCTGTCTTGCTTTGTGTACACAATATATGTGCAAATGCAGAATTGTTTGGATTTGGATGTTTCATTTGTTTTTGTCATCTACTTCTGTCCTGCAAATAAATAGTCACTCCCCACGTACAGCCTCTCTGGTTGTATAGTTATGTCACAAACTTCCTTGTAACATAATGAGGCTGTTTTATGAGTAAGAACCTTATGTTCCCAGAACAGGAGGGAGTGCCATTGTGCATAAAGATGGTTCAGAGACAGATAGTGACTTGAAAATTTGCGTGTATATGGCTTCTGTGCAGACTTCTGTTTTTATTGGTTAGAAATTCCTGAGTTTGGTAATAAAGTAAGCGCAGAACTGCATAGAAGAACATACATGTTAAAGCAAGTTACAGTGATTGGAGGTGAAGCCCTTCAAGACAGCAGGTTGAAACAGCAGTAGCATAAAAAGATTTGATAGTTTCAAAAGAGGAAGTTCTGTTTGCTTTATTATTAGCAGGATAGTAAAATAATTTTAATAACTTCTTTGCAATTTTTATGTATGTTAATTTGGAAATAAATAACAGTTCCAAATAATTTGTTAAGAATTGTATTGTGTAAGCCTGAAATATTTGCCTTATGGATTGTTTACTCTTTGTCTGTGAATTCTGCCTGGTGTGGTTTTCTGTCCTATCTAGGTTGTTTTTGTTCTAGCAACAAGAATGATTTTTAGCCAGAATAACATTTTAGATTTCACAGGTTGTTTTTAGACTGAACAATATTTAGACATTCAGTTGCCAAACTGTTGTATAGTCAATTGAAATAAAGTTATAATAAGAAAGCTACTTTTTCCTGGCAAGATTGATCCTTTGGCTGAAAGTGTTACAATGCAAGATAACATACATTTGCAACAATGGTTCATGTTTCTATACAGAAAGCATCATGGGATGGCTGCAACTTTTCTGTCATTTAGCTCCTGGCATGCAGCTCATTTTGGAGGATATTATGTCCTCTGTTATTGCATTGCTTTTGAAAGCTGTTAGTATTCCCCCCTCAGCTCTTGTACAAATCCTTTTCCTTATAATCTAAAATGTGTCGAGATCTAATGTATTGTATATGAATATGAACGATTTTTTGTTAAAGAAACACAGATGTATGCTTTCAGAGAACAGCTAGGAAGTTAAGAGATTAAAGCAAAATTCATGGCAGAAAATAATCACACCAAAATGAAATAGTGTTTAATTTATAAGTGTTTGATTTTTTTTTAGCTGTTAAATCCTTTGAAAATATGCTGCTGCTTGTATAGATAGCCTTGTAGAAAGAGTGTTTCCTCTCTGAAAAATATGCACGTGTATTTTTGTAGTGTTAATATCGATCCTGAGAATTTCTAAATGTGATGAAGTCCATTTATTCGAATTTCTAAAGTGAGTCTCTCTTACTAATTTTTTTAAAGGAAATCTGTCCAGTCTGAAAAGTCTTGGTTTGAGATATAACCGGCTCTCAGCAATACCCAGGTCGCTAGCACAGTGCAGTAAACTTGATGAGCTAAATTTGGAGAACAACATTATCTCTACTTTACCAGAGGTAAGGAACCATGCAATTTGAACAGAGTTCCTAAAGAACCAAAGGAAACAAAGACATCAAAAAGTAAACATTTGTTTTACATGAAGAAAGAAGTAGTGAAGAAAGATGTGAATTTTACAGATGTTAAACCCATGTCTTAAGGACTGAGTGGCATATTGTCTCAGGGGTCAGGTGTGTGTGTGTGTGTGCCTGTGTCCGTGAGAGAGAGGGAGAGAGAGAGAAACTCGACTTTTGATGTCCATGTACATAATGAATGCTAACTGATATGTTTTAAGACTTAGGGTTCTGTGACTATTTCTTATGAATAGTTCTTTCTGTTTTTTTTTGCTTGTTTGAGTGATGATTTATTTAATGAAAGCTTTTGTTGAAAGAATGGCTGTTTAACAGGTGAGCATGGGAGTTAACTGGTAGAATGAATTTAGAGATTTAAACTTAGAGACTTGTTTCAGTAAGCCCATCATATGTGAAAATATATATTTAAGATATTTTGACTGACATTGTATTTTTGGGTACTGGAGTAGTCCTTCCACAAATTGTGAAATGATACAAAAATGCTAGACCTTCAAAACTGCTAGATATGTCCTTCTTCTCTAAAGGAAATCAGGTTTTTTCCCCCTGTATGTTACATTTTGAAGATTGCTTCCAGTGTATAACTGGTTGTGTAGCCAGAAAACTACATGTGATAATGATTTCAGCTTAATGCAATATATTGGTCTAATGCACTGAAATTGGCCTTGGTTTTAATGAAGAAAAATGATCTAGAAATGAGAGCATGCTGAAATCTGCAAAATTGGATGTAAACGATTAACATTACCAGTGATTGGGAGTGAATTAATATTGCTTGAAGAAATTGCTAATGGGAGAAAGTTGTGTGGTAGCTTTTAAGAACAAAGCCGAGTCACTCCTCCCATGTGTATTATGAAAGTTACTGAAATATAATTATATATGCAAAGGAGACTGACTGGAAAATGGATTGCTTTGTCCTAAGCTATGTTGGCTCCAGATTCAAAACTCGTAAAAAATAAAAATGCTTTCTTCACAAATGCTGTGTATAAGTAGTAATTGTTTCTGAAAAGAACCACTTATATGTTCGTATAGTGGTGCAATCCATTAAAGCAAATCTCTCTGGCTGCGGAAGAAAAGAAATACAGGTATAAGCAAAACTGCAAAACATAGCAAGCTTATTATGATGCAGTGCTTGATGAGCTTTAAGTCTTAATAGTTTGGGAGAGGCAGCTGCCCAGCAATATCCATAAGTTATGATTGCCTCTTTTAGATTCTTTTAAAAAATATTCATTGTGTTTGAAAATGGCTGAGACATGTAATACAAGTTGTGGCTAAGTGTATTATGATCGTCTCCTAGAAATAAGACTCTTTAAAAAACTTGATGATGCTACATCTTTCTTGCAGTTTTTGACATGAAGGTCTCTATAGTAATCAAAGGATTTTGTTCTAAATGTCTGCAATTGGATGTGGTAAATCTAAGAAAGAAATTTAATTTTTAATTTTAATTTTTATTTTCTGTGTGCAAAATGTATATTTTCTTCCTTGTCAGCAAGGGAAACTCATGCTTTCAGAGGCTCTAGAGCTTCTTTTAACAAGATATCATAGCTAAAGGATGAATGACACAAATAATAATCACCTTTCTGTGCATATATCAGAAGTGCAAACGTGAAAAATAAATTTATTTGCAGACAGTGTATCTGTGATAAAAACACTTGCAGAAAATGCTATACTCCAGTGTTTCTTAGGGCTATCTGCTGTGCAAGACTGATAGTTTTCTTTCTTATGTGCTGGGAACTGGTACTGTATTTGTGCCCATTGGCTATAACAGTTTGTTTCTTTCTTCCCTGGAAACTTTATGCCCACCAGCAGCCAATGTCTTGCAGACCACCAGTAGTCCAGGGAGCTCCATTTTGAGTAGCACTGATGTATCTCTTACCTGAATTCACAATGGCTTGGATACCAGAATAATTTTAGTTTACAGACAGCAGGATAGTGCTTTGAAGGGCAGAGTACAGGGTTTTCTTCCTCTGTGAACTTTTAAGTTTAACTTGTCTTGGAAGCCAAGTGATTTGGAATAACCGTACCTTCCCCAAGAAGCACCTTATATTGGTCAGAGTTCTCTCAAACTCTCCTGAAGAGACTTGTTAAGATGCACGTTACAGATGGAAGAAGCACTTCTGTTGAGGTGATGGAATCCTATTCTAATCCACTATCTTTAAAGCAGGGTGCTTAGCAGATCTTTATCACAGTCTAAGAATTCTCCAGGAAAGCTTATGTAAATAAAAGAATACTTGTGAAGAGAAATCCATACTATTTTTGCTTTGTGTATGATACAGCAAGCACAATTAGAAGAAAAAGGAGAGGTACTGGCACTGGCCCATGAGAGGGGGAAATCTAAAGTTATATTTGGGCAGTACTTTTTATCAGGATGAGTCAAAATGGCACATAGGAGCATTCAGGCTTTCAGGTTTTCCAGAGTTCTCCTTCAGGCTGTGGTATAGCAAAGAACAGTGGAACAAACATAAAACAACTACAATTTACCTAAATGTAGCCTCAAGAAGGAGATTGTAGATTGAATGCATTAGTCACCAGTAAGAAATGCTGAAATTAGATATGCTGACACATATTAGAAGAGGCATACCTTTCTGCAGGTAAAAAAGATCATGAAAACATAAAACAATGATTCTTTTTATAGGATGATGCCTGCTATTCACAGTTTGTGTAGGGTCTTGTATTAAAAATATTAAGTTTGCTTTAATCTTGATCTGTTAATGGTGATAGTGACTTCCTTAGTCATTAAGAAAAATTTTAATCTATTAATCTAACTCAAGGGTGGGCAACAGTAGGAGGTTTAGGGGCTGTGTTAGCCGGCTAAGAGACCAGGGAGGGGCTGTATCCCACACTAGAGTCTCTCACTGCAAAACAGTCCTCACTTTTTTGCCCCAAAATCCTTCCTAGTGCCCTCTAGGAGCTGTGGAGAGTGTTTTTGCCATGCTTTTAGGCCTTTTTGGGCAATTCTAGGCTCAGGAGATTTTTATCTCCCAAAAAACAGGAGACTTCTGGATTACTTGCAGTTTAAAAAGGCCTTTCCTAACCCTAAATGGCCCAGGGATAACTAAAAGTATGGGGAGAATGCCCTCCTGTAACCCCAGAAGGTTTTTTTTTAACCCCAGAGGGGGCACTGTGTCCGTGCAACTTGCAGTTTGCCCACCCTGATCTGTCTGATCACTTGACAAAATGTTTCAGTTGTACTTTAAAGTGCTGCAGTTTTAGATTTTGGTGACTGCAGCTTAATAGCTGTTTGAATGGAAGACTTACTTTGTTGCTTAAATGATGTCATATAGCACAGCTGCTGTGAAAGTACTGGCTTTTACTGAAAATTAGATAACCAGTTTAATGAATTCCTATAATATGAAGATATGATAAATGGTAAAGAGAGTATATGTTACGTCTCTGAAAGAACATTACAGTGATGAACTCCATTGCGCCCTGTCCTACTGACAATATACTGAGCTTGTTGCTGTGCTATAATCGCTAAGCTATCTAGACATTACCTCACTACTCAAGACTATTACTATGCTTTCATGTTGCTCACAGTTTACTTTCAGCTATTACTTTGGTAAAATAAATTACCAAGGTAATGAACATTAATGGTTTTCAAATGCTAGGGATTTGTTTTTAAGCACATGTGAATCAGCAGTTACAGCAGCACATGTACAACTTAAATACAAGCAGATGATGCTTCTTCATGTCAGTGTGATTTTGCTGTTTTAATTAAAATTAAATATCTAAGACAGAATTATAGAAGAAAGTAAAAGGGGAAAAATAATTTTAAAACTGAATTTTAAATACCTGATAAAATAGATTTAACCTAGCACTGCTAAGAGTACAACAGTGGTGTCAGGCATGCTTCTGTTGGAGAATATTCCAAAGTAAGGGTGCCACGAAAGTCAAGGCCCGTTTTAAAGATACATACAGTCCGTTCAAAGGCAGAATATAGAGAAGGCACTCTTCAATGGTAAAAGTAAATATGGCAGGAAGCAGGAGGATATTTTGGTTGCATGCTGTTTAAGACTCTATAGATAAGCACCAGAAACTTGAATTAGGTTTGATGGCAAATAAGAAAGAAATATAGATCTTTCACACTGATGTAATATACCTCTACTTGGGCAAAAAGCCAGAATTCTAGTGGCCAAGTTTTGTACTAATTGAAACAGCTGTACTATTTTCAGGGGGTAGATCTTCTTACAGTTCAGTATTTGGATTATACTACTTGGAGGTTACATGGATCATTGTAGCCCGGCTATCCTTGTATAGGAAAATGAATAGTGAAAATTTCCCCCAGATTTGAAGTCTTTGTGGGACAGCGTGTTATTTGTTTTATTTATTTATTATATTTGTAGGCCACCTTTCTCCCGGAATGGGACCCAAGAGGAAAAGTGAAAAGTCAGTGTGGTGTTTGTAAAAATCATGAACCAAATACATGTTTTCTGATATATATTGAAGTTTTTCAGTTGTTTAAAACTCTTTATTTGCATGTTGCTTTCTGCTAAAAACAACTTACAAACCTACAAAGAAAGCTAGTAAGTTTTTGATAATTTGTGGAAGTCAGGTTCTGTGCAAAAGAAAAAGGAATTCCAGTTCACTGTTTAGGAGTTGAATGTTTATTTGAATGTGTAATGAGAGAGGTTTCTTTTTCTTTTCCTCAGGGTCTTTTATCCAGTCTTGTGAATCTGACTAGTCTAACTCTGGCAAGGAATTATTTCCAGTCATATCCAGTGGGCGGTCCCTCACAATTCTCTACGATCTACGCTCTCAATATGGAGCATAACCGCATCAATAAAATCCCTTTCGGCATTTTTTCCAGAGCAAAAGTGTTGAGCAAGCTGAACATGAAGGTGAGTTATTGTTATTTATCAGGAGCTGGTCTATGCCCGGGCTTGCTGTGGGTTAAAAAAAGAACATGTTTTATAAGCGTACAGTCAAAATATTCCAGTACCATATATTATACCTGTTAATATCAGAGGTCGTTTTGAAGTCTTAATTGTAAAGCTAAAAAAACTTTGTCCCATATTCTATCTTACAAAATGTGTTAACTAAGTAAAGTCTCCTGACCCTACTCCCCACTTCCAAAACCTACTTTTACCAGGTGGTAGCCACACCAAAAGATAGAAGTCTGTTCAGCTGATGATGGATGTACAGAAGGATGATATTTCCATCACTCCCCTTGCCAGTGAACAAGGCTGCAATAATCAGAATCAGGACCCCTCTCATAATTCCTTATCAGTCTCAACCCATGGCAGGAGGAATGGGTAGAAACATTATCCTTCTTCACCCTGATTGCCAGCTGAACAGACTTCTGTCTCTCAGTGAGGCTACTGCCAGGTAAAGTAGGTTTGGAAGCACATTCACAGTTGTAACAGTAGTGCCATGGTTGTGACTACATAGTGTTTGTGAATATTGAGCAGTTAATGGATCAGCAGCTCTAGGTTATAAACTGCGATACAGAATAAAAGCTGTTGCTTTTAACAGTTGCTCTGATATTTTCATAACCTCCTTGCTTTTAAATTAGATGTAAATAATCAAACATAAATTGGAGCATGCACTTTTTTTCCTGACATCAGACAATAGAAGCTGGCAGACACCTTTTACCTCTCTACACAGCTGCTATCACCTCCTGAAAAGATCAGAGTATCCAGTTTTGCTCAGTTTCAGGCTCCTGGAGTCCAAATGTTAATATGTTCACCCTCAATCTCCACCATATAATATCCTGAAATTCTTTTTGAGTGTGTAGGTTGTTTCAGTTGTTGTTGACAGTGTGAAAAATAGAAGGGCTTGCTCTTGTTCAGATAGTAAAGGGTACTGGATAGTTCAACATTTGCATACTATAAAACACTGTGGTTGCCTTTATAAGTGGAGGTGTCAGAAGTATAGACTGTTTGGCTTCCTCGTAGCTTCCATAAAGGTATAATATTTAGGTTGCACTCTCTGTGAGAAATGTCTTTTGGTCAAAAGCAAGATCATACTTGGATTAAGTATTAAATTACCAAAAGCAAATTTCTATTGTTGCTTTATTTGGCATGTAAGTGCCAAATTCCTTTCAGCTGGTTATGCTCTAAAACTGAGGAGCTAAGTTTGCCAACTTCATTACACAGGTGATGAGTCTTGTGTTGCACAGAACTGGTTCTTCTGAAGGTTGAGTTGTACTTTAAGTTAATCTGAACATTAGTTACAAGCCAGTTTTGAGAGGAAATACTGGGTATCTTTGGCCAGATTTTGTCACAAATCCTTCAATTAATACATGGTTTTGATTTGTTTACCAATACTTTGTGATAGACTGTTGTGACAGTATCACAACACTTACTGTATTGATGAAAATCTAGATCTTACCACGAAGCAGGAGTTGGGAGACGTGTGGTCCTCCAGATAGCATTGGACCCCAGTAGTCACCAGTGCAGGACTGCATGGTCAGTGGCCAAGAATGATGGGATATGTAGTCCAAATGTGGAAGGTCTGACCTCTACTATAAACATTTGCTGCTCCTTTGGACTACTTACTAGGCAATGTTCCTTTAATAAAAAAGAGGATGTTCCCTAGACATTGTTGGATTTTATTGTTAAGATTTCCCTATAGAGCTGTGATTTTTATAAGCAGTAGTACATGATGAAGGGGAGAGTAGAACCCTTGTTTTGGAAAATGTTCGTATAATTTCTGTTTAAAAATACGAAGTGTGTATGTGTTCAGTGGTGGAGAAAGCTAGCAGCTGTATACTGTATAGTAGAGAAAGAGATTTACCTGTATTAATGTGCAAAAAACTGTACATTTTAAAGATATGTATTAAATTAATTGTACTATTAAAATACCTGTTAAAATAGTGTAAAATGTTTTTAGTAAGTTTTTATTTACTGCTAATAAAGAAGAGTTAAAATATTCTTAAAATGCAGTACCTTTGTTTTGTAACTACGAATGTTAAGAGGAAATCTGTTGCTGAATGTCTACTTCTATATATATATATATTTGCATTTTTAAAAAATGCATTTTAAAAAGATACTTAATGCTCTGCAGGAGGGAGCAGTCTTGTATTTTTCTTTTTTTGATACCTAAGTGGCTATTTGCGTGTGACAGTATAGAAGGACTTACCCTTTACTGACCCCTTCCACCAGCTGGAATAGATGAAGGGGAATTGTGTCTGATGTCATCACTGGTGTCAAGGGAACTACAAAAATCACTAAACTCGAATATGCTTATCTTTTACAAGTGGGAGATGAGGTATTGGTGGTGGGAAATTGGTTTTAGCCAGCAACCACTATTTACAGTTTAAGTGCTTGCTAAATCTATTTATCCAGTGGTGGAAGTGCATTTGGAAGGAAGTTTGCGTTCCCTGCAGTACATTGGCCCTGACCTTTTCTGCAAAAGACTAATTACTTACACCCAGTATAATCATAACTCAATATATCCCAGATAGATATTGCATGGAGTTGATTTCATAGATATGTAACAACCATAGGCTAAGAAATAGATCAGTTGCTCCATAATGGATCACCCTCTTAAAACCTGCTTGCAGTTATATCATAAGTGTCCATAGAAAATCTGGTTTTTGGTTGTGCTGCACAATAAGTGATAGTCATCTGTGGGGAAGCTTAGTTCTTGTTATTATTTTCCAAAACTTTATAATTTAGCTCATTAGATTCATACCGATTGTACAATGTACTGCTGTGATACACTGAATTTGACTCTTTAAAATAGGACAAAAACAGCAATAGGACAAAAATAACAGTAATGAACAATAGCAACAATACCAAATAATAATAATAAAATAAAATTTTAAAAACCTAATAAAAAGAGTAACCAAAATAACAATAAGAAAAAGTAAAAACAAGGAGAAAAGCGTGTTGATCAAAAGATAGCAGTTAAAATATTAATGAACTGCATTCTGAAATTAAAAACTCTGTAAGTTTAGCTATCTTTGTAAAAAAGGAGATTGTTAAACAAAATAATTTGTGAGAACCAAAGTGATTTTGGTTTTTGTCTGTATAACTTAAAGTCTTCTCCAAGTTGTCTTTCCTTTTTCCAACAACACCATAAATCTTTATGTTCACTTCCAGGACAATCAGCTGACATCCCTTCCCCTGGACTTTGGGACATGGACCAGCATGGTAGAACTCAACTTAGCAACAAATCAACTCAATAAGATTCCAGAAGATGTGTCTGGACTTGTTTCCCTTGAGGTAAGTGAAAAACATTAAAAAGGCAAGCTAAACAGATCCTGTCAAAGATGTTTCTCCATTCTTAACATAATCTTTCAGAGGATTAATAGAACTGTCAAATGCATACTGAAGCAAAGAGTAACCGACCTTGGAACAAGACCAAGCTTTGGATCAGACTTCTGTGTACATCCAGAGGATTTTTGTTGTACTCTGCCTTCCTTACTTTTTTATATATGGCATCTTAAAAATGTATTTCAGAGTCTTCTGTTGCTGACCCCATGCTTTATGATAGTAGTACATAGCACCTGTTTTACTTTAGGCTATTTCTTCTTCTTCTTTCGTACTTTAAAATGCAGTTGATACATTTGACTATTTTTCTGTTCTAAAATAAAAACCCGATATGAGAAGAAATTCAGGAAAAAGTAATATATGTAAAGTTATACAACCATTCAGAGAACTTGAAACCATTGATATAACGCACATCATCAATATGTGACCTGCAAGGTGTACTTCTTCTTATTTAAGGTGATTGTTACAATACATCTACCTGTGGGTTAGCTTTGCAATGTAGAGAAAAGAGAAGGATTTTTTTTTTTTTGTAAATGAAGAATATTGGCAAATGGCTACAGCTTATAAGCCTTTGCTTACCTACTCTGTTCTGCAGTTGGAATTATTTTTAAAATCTTAGATGTTGAGAAGAAGAGTTTTTCTTTGGTTTAATATAGTCCCTAATAGTGAGACTAAAGGATTGTAAGATATTTTAGGCATCCTTCTCCAAAAGTCAGAGGGGAAAAATCCACCTTGTTGTTACGGAAGAAACCCCCAGTGAACTTCTGTTGAGTATGGAGTGTTGTAAAAGGATGAATAAAGGAGTTTTGAATCATAGAATAAAGAGTTGGAAGTGGCTTCGTAGGCCATGGAGACCACCCCATTCAATGCAGGAAGTCCAGCTAGAGTATCTCCAGCAGGTAGCTGTCCAACCTCTTTTCGAAGACATCCTCCATCTCTTTAGGTAGTTCGTTTTATTGTTGAGCAGTTGTTACTGTCAAGAAGTTTCTTCTAATGTTGAATTGAAATCAACTCTCCTGTAACTTAAAATTCTTAGTCCTGGTCCTACTCTTTGCAGCCACAGAGAACCAACCTTCACCTTCCTCTTTGTGAAAGGCCTTTCAATATTTAGAGAGTGCAGTTGTGTCACCCTTCAGTTTTCTTTTCACGCTGCTGAACATGGCCAACTCCCTTAGAATTTCCTCATATTTTTTGTTCTCCATACTTGTTATCATTCATGTTGCCCTTCTTTGAACCTGCCCCAGTTTGTATATCTCCTTTCTAAAATGAGATGCCCAGAACTGAATGCAGTACTCCACATGAGGCCTGACTAGTGCAGAATTTAGTGGGATTATTACTTCCCTTGTTTTGGAAACTATGGTTTTGTTCATGTAAGCTAAAATATTATTTGCCTTCTCCTCTGCCTAAATGTAGAATTTTGCCTTTGTCTCTCTTGAATTTCATTCTATTAGTTTCACCTCAGTTTTCTAGTTTATTAAAGTCCTTTGGAATTCTGTTTCTATCTTCCATTGTGTTAGCTACCCCTCCCATTTTTGTTTCATCTGCAAATTTGATCACGAGTTTCCCTGGCCCATTGTCTAAGTCACTGATAAAATATTGAAGAGTCTCAGCAACAGGACAGAACCCTATGGGACTCCACTCAAGATTTCCCTCTGTTCTGAAGCACAGACACATTGGATCCACATGATACAAGTCCGTTCTGGTCATTTTAGTGCTACTGACCAGGAAAAGAAAAGATATCATTCTTGGAAATGGCACCTTTTCCCACCAGACCCCCTCCCCGTATAAAAATAGAAATTTTATAGAATTACTTAATTTTTTAAAGCTTCCTAGAAAAGCTTTCTTGTATTTTCAGTAGGCTTTAACAGCTTTAAATGGTTGCTAAAATTATTCATTGTTCTGTTCAAATTATAAACTGAAATAAACTCTCTGTACACTTTTATTTATTGCAAAGCCTACAGAACTTCCTTCCATAAAAGCTTGTGAATGGTAATGTGAAAGTATAACACTTTTCATAGATCTTTCATAGCTACCTAAAAAATTGTTTACAGTTGAGAGCTTTTGTGTTTTCCCTTTACTTTTCACCAGTAAAAATTGTACTTTACTCTTCCATGATTTCACCTTCTGAAAACCGTACAACATTAAACATGATAAGGAGCAGCAACAGTCTAGTTTTTTTCCACTGAAGCATATTTAGTTAATTGTATGCTTAGCTACTGAATAATTGCTGGTTTGACTAACAATTCTGTATGTCTTTTTTTACAGGTTCTTATCTTGTCAAACAACCTTCTAAGAAACCTTCCCCATGGCATTGGAAACCTGAGGAAACTGAGAGAATTGGATCTGGAAGAAAACAAGCTGGAGTCCTTGCCAAATGAAATAGCATACCTTAGGGACCTACAGGTGAAATGATCATGTATAGAGAAACCTTCCAAGTTCATGCTTTGTCAATAGAAAACATTTGTGTCTAAAATGATGTGCATGATACCACATGAAAAAGAAATCTCTTTTATTTTGTCAGGTTGCTGATATAGTGGTAGTCGCTTCCATATGAAGCAGAAAGTCTCAGAATATTTCTGTTTTATAGCAGTTTGATACCACTTCAGTTGTCCAACTTACTCAAAATTCTTTGCTCAAGAGTTGCACTGAATTCTGAGTAACTCTCTGAACGACGGTTCCAGGATTCTGTTTGACACAGCCCAGACATTTACAATTGTATCACACCTGTGTATATAAACTGTGTAGATAAGTTCTTAGAAAGGCATTAGGGATTTAAAAATACGAAAGTCTCTTTAGGTGCCATGGTGGTGGAAAGAGACTTTATGGAACACCTGCCCTGTATGGTTCCTGTGCATATTAGGTAACATTGCAGGAGGGTAAAGCCCAAGGTCTGGGTTATAATTTCTTGTCCGGGAGTAGAGAAAAGAACACTAAATTTCCAGTGATGGGATAAACTTACCCACCTGGATGACTTCTGTTACAAAAGATTGTATTAATTTGATGTGTACATATTCATTTTACCCCACCAGAGATTGATCCTAACAAATAATCAGTTGAGCACCCTTCCTAGAGGAATTGGCCACCTTATCAATCTGACGCATCTTGGACTAGGGGAGAATTTTCTTACACAGCTTCCTGAGGAAATTGGTAAGATGTGATTGTCTTTTGACTATACATGAATGAAGTAGTATTGTTTCAGCTGCCACTAAGAAAGTGGAGACATTCTAGATATGTTGATGATGTGTCTATTTGCTGTAATCCAGTTCTGTCTTATTCACAGGTTTGTCCTAAGCAAGAATCCAGAGAGGTGGGCTTCATATACATTCATGGGGGACAGTTATCAAAAGAACACTGAAGTTACATTAATGCTACTCATAAGTTACTTTTAACTTTTGGGAAACACATGGTGGATATTCTGCCAATTTGATGAGCCTTTTCCATAACTTTCATTTATTAGAACAACTTTGGCATAATACAGTCTTTCAGAGTAGAAGTTTGAAGTTAATTTGTCACATTGGTTTGTTCTTCTCTAGGTTGATTTTTCTTTGCACGTCATCCACAGAGCTCTGTTGTAATTGTAGGCTAAATGCATATTGAATTCATGGTTCTTTTTTTGGATAGCATAGATATTTGATGTGCTTTGATAATAGATAGAAGAAAATTGGTACAGTGGCCCCTTCACTTTCACAAGGGTTCAGGTGCAGAACCCTCACAAAAGTAGAAAAACCACAAATAATGCCCCCAATCTTGCGATCCCCCTCCAATTCCCTTCTGGGGCTCCCTCCCCCATTCCCTCCCCTTTTGCAAGCCAGGGCCAGATGCAAGGGAATGGTAGGGAGGAGCTCCAGATGGGAGAAGGGAGGTGTGCATTTGTGCATCCTCCCCCTTCCCTTGCATTTTGCCTTGCTGTGAGTTCTCAGCACCAGGGCCAGAGGGGGGAACTCTGGAAGGTAGAAGGAAGGCTTGCACAAGCCTTCCCCACCATTCCTTTGCCTTTTGCCTTGGGACGAGTTCTCAGCACTGGGACAAAGGTGAGGGAATGGGAGGGGGAGTTCCAGAGGGAGAAGGAATGTACATGCATGACTCCCTGCCCCCATTTTGTTGCCTTCCGTCCAGGTGTGTTCCTTCCTTCTCTGCACCCAGCAAAATGCAAAGGAATGGGAGGATGAGAATGTGGGGAGGAAGGCAAGTGTGCCCATTGTGAATAATCAAATTTGCAAAGGTCAAACCCACAAATGTGGAGGGAAGGCTGTATATAATATGGATATTAATTTATAGAAGTGTAATATGTTCTAAGATTTTTTGTTAATTTGCTAATAACAACATTGCATAATGTTATATTCAGAGGGAAGTACATTTGAGTATTTTCTACCATCATTTACTATATAATTATAGTAAATTATAGGCAGTATGTTATAGTAGTAGCTCCAACCACTTCAGTGAGGGAGTTGGAAGTCAGATTTGTACATTTTGTAGTTCATGTCTGTTGTAGTTTAGCTTAGTTTGTTAGTTCATAGTTTGTTTGCTGATTAGTGTGCTTTTGGTATGTGTTGTTTTATATTACATTAAATTTTCTGTTATTATTTTTTTAAATAAGATAATGGATGTTTTAGGAAGTCACTTTCTGATTTTATCATTCTGGATAGTCTGAATTGCCTTCAGTCCATGCTGTCTTTTTAAAATGCTAACTGCAGTGTTTGGCTTTTGCAGGTACACTGGAGAATTTGGAAGAATTGTATCTAAATGACAACCCTCATCTAAACAGTCTACCTTTTGAATTAGCACTCTGCAGTAAACTGTCTATAATGAGCATTGAGAACTGCCCACTTAATACCCTTCCAGCTCAAATCGTTGCAGGTGGACCTTCCTTTATCATCCAGTTCCTCAAGATGCAGGGACCATATCGTGCCATGGTCTGATGGATATCTGCCCTATTAATGTACAAAATATAAATGGCACTGGGAGTGTCACTGTGTATATAATATTATCTAGGCCACATGGTGCCAGGATTGGATAGAAGTTGGCTTGTCCCATACACTGTACAAAATGCAGAGAGCATTATTGGTATTGTGTATGTGTGTATATATAATATAATATATAGAATGTATATTATATTATATATAAAACATAAATAATATAAAACAGGCAAATTTAAGACCACATTTATGTGTTTCTGTTCACAGGGGAAACATAGCCATTCATGTTTTTTTTTCTTTGTAAAATGCTTGTCTATAAGTTTTCTTTGCTGAATTTAATATCTGGGAAACTGGGGATACCAGTTCACTTTATACAGTTGCCAATTGCTGATCAGTTTCAGGGACAAAATGTTTTAGATGGAGTCCTCTTCCCCCTGTAGAGCAAAACAAAACAAAACAAAAACCAAATTGATAACATGACCTTTTCTTTATCATTTCCCTCAACTCTCATTCTTTGTGATAAAAATTCTTAGACATAAATTGTTCGTAAGATCTTTTAACTTTTAAGATTCAGAGCAAATGGTTGTTGTTTACAGTCAGAGTAAATCACTGGATTATTATTATTTGGTTTACTCTGTTTTAATCATATCTAGAATTTTTGTGCTTCTGCTGAGGGCTTTTTATTGATGGATTTATATAAAAAGAAAAACATAAGCAGGAAAAGATGAAGTCCAACAAAAGCTTGAATTTGTTTTTAGTCTTGGTTTCTTCAGTTCATCAGTTGTAAGCATATCATATTAGAACCATTTGTTTTATGGTTGGCTTCGTTTAGCACACACATGCAACACATTCTGATTTAAAAATTGACAGATTTGTTGAAAAGTTATGTGTTCTGTCAAGGTCTAATAGATGGGGAAATATATATATAAGGTGGTGTTGATATAAATTACAACAGGCGATTGTAAGGTTTTTTCCTGGTCTTTGTACAATTAATGAATGTGTCTTTCTTTGAAACACCGCAGTGTATGTAAGATTTACGGTTAATTGACAATGTTACTCTGGTTTTATATCTTGCCTTGCCTTGTACATCCTTCCATTATTATGGACCATCTGTGTCCTAGCACAATATCTCCATGCTGTGCTGTTTTGCTGCTGAACTAAATGCACTTTTCCCTAAAGCTGGGACACTTGCTTCAAAGTAATCAGTTCAGTACCATGATTTATTCTCTTAACCTCATTCTGTCAATCTCAGTATTAAAGACTGGTCTGTTAAAAAGGACACCTTTTCATTTGTATTTAGAACTTGATCATTCTGTAGAAAACCAGTAAAGTAGTTCACATACAATTGGTGTCATTTTCGTGGCTGTATAAAGGGCTAATGTTGCTCCAGTGAAATAGATACTTGCTACTACACTTGGGGTACCATTTTATGTTTCATTTTTGGAAGCTTGTATAGCAACTACATTCCAGATAGATTTATTTTCATTTGTCAATTTGCTATGATGGTTTTGCTTCTGGGATACCAGAATTTAGAGAATGCTGTATCTTTTGAACCAATGTTACATCATAGTTGCCAGAGGAAATTTACCATCTCTTGAAGGTTTTTTTTTCTGACAATAAGATCTAATGAATAGGCACAATCTATAGATAGTCATGCATCTTTTTTTCCACTGATATCAATAAGATTTAAGCTTATGCCTGTGTGTTTAAGACTGCATTCATAAGCACAATTACTTCTGAGCAAATGTGCTTAAGATTGCTCTACAAGTCTTCATTATTTTCAGTGGTACTTGGATGCTCCTGAGTTTCTGTGGGTTGAGCCCATCATATCTGCCTTGCTCTGCTTTCTATGAGGTGAATTCTAGCTTTCATTAATGTTCTCACTGGCAAGGAAGAATTTCCTAAAGAAAGGCAGGTAGAGATATAAAACCTTAAAGGGCTTAAGCTTGTAATAAAAACTACTCTAGATGTCACTGGATTTACAGAGTGTTTTTGGTTTGGATTCAGAATTATCAAGCCAAATCGGGCTGGCAGAAGCAGACTTCATGGCACCTTGAAATGCTACTGCTTGCTAAATTGGGTGGATTGTGCGGTGGGGGTGGGGATAAGGAGAAAGGAGGAGATCTAAATTGGCACTTTCCATATGTATCATGAGTGCCCACCCTTCAGCTTCCCACACCACAGGCTACCTCATTCACCACAGTCGTGCAACCCACTGTAGCATTTTGAGCAGGCTGCCATGGGAAGAGGCAGGTGGAGAGCTCCGTTTCCACTGGCCTTGTTACTGGCTTTATTATTCACATATAGCTCTGGATCCATGCCATTAATTCTACCACCACCTCCTCCTCCTCCTCCTCCTTCCTCTTCTTCTTCTTCTTTTTTAAAAAAGTCTGTTAATAATTGTTTCACTCTAGATAGTTGTTTATAAAAATGTATAGTTTCAGCTGTGTGCGAGCCTACCCGTCTGAGCATTCAAGTGTGAAAATACAAAGTTGCCTGTAGTGGTGGTCAAAAAGATTAAAGTCCATTTTATGCTGAAGCTGTAAACTTGTTCCATTAATTCAGTACATATGTCTTTATGTGCTGCCCATATGCACTTTTTAAAAGGGTGAGGATAGTCTTTTCAAGTCAACTATTTATCTATTCTTTTTAAAGCAAGGGTTTAGCCGTGGACTGAAAATTGTTCTGGGTAAAGCTGGAGAAATCTCTTTGGAAACTTTTAAAGAATTGAAGTAGGCTAGTATATGTCTAGTAAGCTGGCTTCTTCTGCCACTGTGGAACCGGAGGTAGATGAAGCAGGGCTGCATTTGTGGAATTGATTGTTTTGTCTGTAAATACATTAATACAATTGTTCATCTTGCCAAGGATTATATGACAGACTGTTTCTCTCAAGAAAAATGCCTGCATGTTAGAAACTGGTTTTATTTATTCACTGATACACTTAGAGATAACTGTTTTTTTTAAAAAAAATAGTGAAACAGTTATACTTCAGCTTCATATGTGCAAAGTCAAAATACATTCTAGTGTTAAGCATTGAATCCATGCTCCCAAATCCCTCTCCCATTTTGTTTCATAATGTGTGCAGAATGCAAAGGAAGCAGATTTACAGGAGGGTAGTAATGAGTTCTGGGCTTCAGGAAGTTAAATTTCTTTCATAATGCAAATAATTGTCATTTGATTTTAAAGTTGGCCTTTCAGATTGAAAATTATTAGGTAACCAAGCATAAGGTACTTTTCTTTGACAAATGGATGACTTTTAATTAATTAGATAATGCCAAATTAAATATATGAAGGAGGTATGAGCTGAAGTTTAAAACTTGGACTAAAACTTGCTAAACAGAACTGAGAGAAAATTCATGGATTTGTGATACTGAAATGTTATTAAGGTAAAAGACAATAAATCAGGAAGACTGATTTTTGGAAATCTTTTTGGGGAGGTAATAAATGTACCCTTTGCTTTTGTAATAGTATGCCTTTAGTAACTCTACTAATTCATTTTCTGATTTTTAAATGAGGCCTCAGAATTAGTGACAATCCTTCCTAGTCTGTCTTAAGAATTTTGATGGAAATCAGTGCATATCGTCCCAATATTTAGTTAATAGCAGATTTATTTGGAATCTATAGTATTGTCTTTATTGTAAAATTGTAAATATGGATTTCCTAACACAGAGAGCAACTGATTAATTTGTCCCGTTCTAGGAAACAGTGGTAGCAACTGTTGAGCAGCTGCCATGGATGCTTCTGTCCCAATACTGTCCTCCAGTTACTGTCATGAAATGAAGAGGTGAAATCTCCCTGACTGGTAGTAATGCATACGGTTGTCACTTAGCTAATGATGCAGTGTTGCTACTGATTTGCTTTGTTGGATACCTCTGACACAATAGTTGGCATAATTTTAGAGGCATAGAAAGAAAGATGTTACCCGAACTGTGGCAGCACACATTGCCCTTACAGTGTTGAATTAACCATATATATTTGCCTGTTAAGGAGGATTTATTCAGCTCTGCTTAGGTTAGGGGGAAATAAAATAATCCAGCATCCATCTCTTAATATTGAATTAAAACACCAAACTGTAACTGACACTGTGATTCCTTTTAGGACAGGATATGTATCTTAGTATGGCACTCATGAAATGTTAATGGCAGTTAAAATGCTGCATTTAGGGACAAGGCTGAAGAGATGGAAAGCCATTAGGCTGCCGAATTGGCTTTAAAGAGCTTCATTCACATTTCTTGGGGGATGTTTTCAAATTTGCTTTCTGCTGAAAGTGTTGCAGTGTTGACTATTTTGATGCTTCAGACTTTACCTTAGTTATCTTTGCAAATATGTTAAACTGGGAGGAAATCTAGCTCCCTGAAATTGTTTTGTGAAGTATTATTAAGAAGAGAGAGCTGGAATGATTGAATTTCTATCAGAATGGCAGACAAATTCCAAAATAGCATTTTTGACTTCATTAATGTTCAGGGGTGGGGATGGGACACTGGAGCAATTTTGTTATCTTCACATATCAGAGGAAGAATGTCTTTGTAACTCTTAAATAACTTAAATGGAGCAGAGCATTTGTATAGTCAATATTACACTTCCATTGTATCTTAATAAGCATGTCAGAACTTCCTTTTAATTAGGTATACACTTGGCAGTAATTTGCACAACACACCAACCTTAAAAGGCAGATGTAGAACAATTACTAATGATGATACCTGCAAAAAAAATCGGATGGCTTTTTTGTTGTTCTACAAAGAAAACCATGATTCTGTTTATTATTTCAGTGTTTGGGTCTTAAGCAGGACAGTGCAGGATTCTGCCTGTTTAATAGTAAGGCCTCACTGATTTGTGATTGAAAATGAAAGTGTGTAAACAGTCTACAAAAAATGTACTTTCTGAATTATTATAATGTTGATTGTTATGTCTATAAAAGATTGCCTTGCTTTTTTATAAGTCATTCTGTATCAATGTATTCATTATAAATAGTATATTTGTAAATGAGCTACACTGAGTCTTTTGGGCATTTTCTGATGGTAAAGTCTAAGTTTGTCTACAGGTCTATGGAGTATCATGGATGGTTAACATTTTTCATTTCTATTATATAATCCCTCATTTTTCAAAGAGAGCCCTGTCTGTCTGGCATTAAAAGAAGTTTGGTGTATATTAGCCTGTACTTCGAAAGCTGCATGACAGTAATTGGTCTGAAGGTAAAGGAATCTTGGTTTAAAGCCTGAACTTCCTGTTTATTCTAAGTAAGCCTTATAGTGGAAGTAATTGGCTAGATCACTGTGTTTTGTAGAAAGGAAAAAATCAAATCTTTGCGAAGTATTTTTGATGAACACTGCATTTTCATATATCTTATATTGCGAAGATGGAACATTACCTGGAGTCGACCAATTTTTCTTACAAGAACGCATATGAAAACTGCCATTTCTTCCAAATCTTTTCCAGGTTATATTCATTATGTCATTTCAGGAAGTGTGGGTTGAGTCCATGTATTGGAAGTTCATGCTTTCTTTGTGGAATGCTTGGGAGCAGAAAACAACCTGAATGATGAATGCAGTGTTTAACTGTACCACAAGATAAAGTGAGAATGTTACAGACGCAGGGCCCTGCAAGTTTCTTTGGATAAAAACATGGCTTTCTTTATCAGAAACCTCATAAATATGGGAAACAAGTCCCTCTTCAGTATTTCTCTTAAACACACTGACACCTTTTTAAAACCAGACCTTTAAAACATCCCCATGCTTCTAAAATATCATCTGTCTGTACAAAGTTCTGAATTAGTTCTGAATTTTACACCTGCTGAGGTGTAATACCAGTAAAGAGTGCCTGCTATTAATAGTGTTGCCTTTTCCTCCCTGTCATTCCCTCTGTCATTCTAATGCCATTACTGACCTTTTTTGTGGCCTTTTGCAAATCGATTCTGTCACTTTCCTCATTGGTATATAATGAGGATAATGCAGGGCTGCTGTGTGGATTTATTGAAGGTTATCAGGAACTGGGAATATGCATACTAAATACAAAGGAGTTACATCAGTAGAAAACAGTCCTATTACAGAATTATAATGTGGATTAAAACTATCAAAATCAGAAATCACTTAAATGGCATTTTTTTCCATGATTATTGTAATTACAAATTACATTATTTTGTTTGGTCTCCTAAATTTACTATGGGTAGCTGGAGAACTTAAGAAACACCAGCTTCTGGTTCCTATTTCTGAAAAGCTAAGGTTTTGTTAGGGGTTGGTTCTCCTAAGAGGATGCTAGAGTCTAACCTTTTTCTTATACCCACAGCTGCTCAGAGCAAACTGATTGTTCTAAATGTTGCTGCAAACTATGGTATGAGTTGAATGCTAATGTGCAAAACTTGGTTCTGCATATAAAATATAATAGCCCTGGTGTGTAATATTCCAGGCAGTGTTACAGAAACTGAACAATGTATTGTGACTCCTTTTATTTTGAATATCTCACTGTTGATGTCTGCATGCCTGCTGTTTCCAGATGTTGAATGAGAAGGGGGAACTAAATATTTATCCCATGTGTAGAGAGTCCCTAAAGTTAACTGCACTTCTAGAGTTGTTTCATCCATGAAAATGCCTGTATAGACATTAGTTCCACATAGGAAATTTCACATGTAGCATAGCATGGCAGGTATGTAAATGCTGGTCTTAGCAGTCGGCACAAGAAGAATGTGTAATTTGATTCATTTAATTGAAGTTCTATCAAATGCCATTCATTTAGTTTTTACTACATTTAAAGTTTTTTTTGTGATACCTACTGACACTTCAAACTATAATTTTGCCACCTGTGTACGTATCACTCTATCTTTCCATTCTAAATTCAAAGTTGCACACTTTACAAAGTCTCACACTTTACATAGACCAATGATCTTTGCACCATTGGGAACTTGTAGAATTACTCCCAAGTTCCTGCCATCTCTTTTTCAGTCACTTTGCTTTTGGTCTGTCAGTTTTGCATAGGTATGGGCTGGGGCATGGAGGTTATAACATGAGTGAACGACTCTCTGCGTTATCATTGGAGCAAAAATGTGGCAAACAAAAATGTAAGTGACATATCCTATGGGAGAATGACACCTATTCTGGTTCTCATTGACATATTCAAGAATGCATGTGTTGCATGATCTGTTACAGAAAAAAAAGTGGCAAAGTGACATTGAAGTTTGTTCCCCTCTCTCTTCTGATCAACTTTTTACTTTGAAAAATAAAATTTTGCTGGTATCAAGTCTACCTCTGGTAAACCAAGGCAAGTTTTGTTGTTATATTACAGAAAAACCATTATCTCCCCCTCTGGCCAGGGAATACATTGTGATGAAACATAGGCTATTTCCGCATGACCCTCTTATAGCACGGTGATTCCACTTTCAACCTCCTATGGAATCCTGGGGTTTGCAGTTTTGGGACAGGACGGGCGGCCCCTCCCAGAAGTGCAAACCCTAGGATTCCATAGGAGGTTGAAGGTGGAGTCATCGCACTATAAGAGTATCATGTGGAAATGTTCATAGATGACAGTCTTAATTAGCAGCAAAGTGACAACCAAGGAACTGGTATGGCTTCATTTTGCCTATAGAGTGACAGATGCCACACTGAACAAATCTGAGATCTTTTACTAATACATTGCCTCTTAATGCACTTCTTATTGTGTTTCTTCAAGTTGTCTTACTTATGGTAAGCTTGAGGTGAACCTGTCCCAGGGTTTTCTGGGGCTGAGAGCATGTGATGTGCCCAAGGTCACCAAGTGGGTTTCTGTGGTTGAGTAGGGAATCGAACCCTGGTCTCCAACATTCAAAACATTACACCATGCTGGCTCTCAATGAATTTGTTACTTGCACCAACTATAGGAGCTGTGTACTTGACAGGTATATTTGCTTCTTTGCAAATGACAATCCCAAACATTTATTTAAAAAGAAACAAGAGAGAGAACATATATGTTGTTTGGTTTTAAGGCTGAAAATAGAAAAGAGATTTTAAGTATGTTTGTGTTAGCAGTACTATCCTAGTTTATTGTTTATAATTACAGTGATCCCTCTATTCATGGGTTTGACTTTCAAAAATTGGTTATTTGTGAGGCACATGCTTGCTCTCCCAATTTTCCTCCTCCCATCCCTCGCATTCTTCACCCCAGGCTTGTGAGGCTTGTGTTTAAAATTGATATTTTTTCCCTTTGGGTGAGCAAAGCTCCCTCCCACTGTGGAGGGGTGGCCTCCCTGCCATGTGGTTGCACATTCTGCTGTGAATTGGCTGCTGATTGGTCAGGTGCTCTCTTTCTCAAGATGGCCACCAGAAGTAATTAGAACTTCAAAACTCCCCTCTTTTCTGTCTGAGAGGAAAGTATTGGTAAGCCTTTTAGGATGTCTTTTCTCTCTCCCCACCCAACGCTGGGCCAGAGGCAAAGGAATGGGAGGGGGAAGCTCCTGAGGGGAATGGGAGCGGAATTATGTGTGTGTGGAGTTATTCATGGTTTTTCCACTTTCACGAGGGTTCTGTGCCCCAGACCTCTGTGAATGTGGCAGGGCTATGGTATATTTTATAGAAGAGCTCTTATCTCACCCAAACTACACTTTGGATGCATACTTCTTTCCTTTTTCAGTTAAAAGCAGCTGTTAGAAGGCTACATTTTTGAATGGGGAAACATGGGGCTATTTTGGCCATTTCTCCATTCCACAACACCCTTCAAACTTGAAAAACATTTGGAGAGATTCAAATGGTGGGAAGGAAAAAAGGATTAAACAGCCACTCTTCAGTAAAGGTTGCAGACCCCTGCTGCTGCTTTGTCATTTTCTTTCTAAGATAGATTGTTGAGTGCATCTGCTTTATAAGAGCTGAGGGCAAACTAGACATCAGAAGAATTTAAACTCACATTGAGTTTCTCAGGAAGAACTTGTGGAAGATATGAAACTGTGTCCATGTCAGCAGCTTGCCCACCAAATGAGCTAACAGATTAAGAGTTAAAAGAAAGAGAAAATAGCCACAATATTACTTCTCCAGGGAGCAATGGGGCTCTTAAATCCAAGAAATGGGTGATCACTATAACTTGCTCAGAAACATTTTGTAGTAGGTGTTGTTTCGACAGCAGGAGGTTTGAAACTAATGTCAAGTAATGGTGGTTTTGGTCCTTAATCTTTGAATAAACAGATGGTTATTCCAGATTGTGCCATTTAATTATCCTTTCAAATAGTTCATCACTATTTTCATGTGGATGGGCTTCTAACATATCTCTAATCGTATGGGTTTCACCAAGATAAGTGTGTGCCAAATTTAACAAAACGTGGCATTGTGTAGTTAATAGTTTTTTGTAAACATCTGTATAATCTGTAATACCTCTTCTCATCTTTGTAGCATCTTGTTCTATGTCAGTGGTTCTCAACCTGTGGGTCCCCAGATGTTCGTGGACTTCAGCTCCCAGAAGCCCTGAGCATTGACCATAGTGGCTGGGGCTTCTGGAAGCTGAAGTCCATGAACATCTGGGGACCCACAGATTGAGAACCACTGTTCTATGTGATTAGAATGTTATTCATAATTGCAGTGCACCCTCTTTAGGTGCAACTTTGCATGCATGAATTCAGGGTCATGTGAAGAGGCAAACTACAACCTTTCCGTTTGCTCAAAGTGCCTGCAGCCTGCCAAGATAACTGCAGAAATAGGATAGTACGCTCCATCCCACACCTTGTGATCCAAATAAGCAGATGAGGGGGAATGTGGCCTTCAGGACTCAAGAGCTAACATCTACAGGCAGATGATACAACTTGGAAAACAGACAACAGGATGTCTTTGCATAGCAAGCAACCAGTAGTAGCAGTATTTATTATTCCTCCTCCTCCCCCCTGCTCATCTTGCCTTTTCCCTAAAACAGAGACATGAGGAGACATAACAAAAATTAAAACATACAGATAAAAGTGCATACAAAAACATCAGGGAAACCATATGAGAAGTTATTGTTAAAGTGTGCAATTAAACTGTTCAAAGTTTCAAAACCATTTAAGCCAAATCCATTAAGAAGGCCAAAGATAAAAATCAATGGAGGACCACACTGTTAAAAGCTCTTGCAATTGGTTCCTAAAAGCCTGTCACAATAGAAAAGTTTTGACTTGCTAATGGAAGGCCAGTAAGGAGGGAACATCCCAGCCTCTCCAGGGAGGGAATTCTAAAGTCTCAGATTAGTTACCCAGAAGGTTCTCTTTTGGGTTCCCACCAGATGTACCAGCAAAGAGAGCGAGACCAAGAGAAGAGCAGTCTAGTGCATTCTCTGTAATTCGTGCTTAAGACTTGCTGACCACTGTTGGGAATTACTTCTAGCTGTGCTGCCAAAGTATATGTCATGCTGAAGCAGTAGGACTTTTTTACATACTGTGTTTCTATTGTAGAGTGTCTTCAAATCCACTCTGACTTACAGTAGCCCTGTCATAGGGTTTTCTTGCTAAGTTTGTTTCAGAGGAAGTAGGCTATTGCATTTCTCTTAGGCTGAGAATATGTGACTTGCCCAGGTTCACCCAGCGCATTTTCGTGGCTCAGTGGGGATTCAAACACAGTTCTTCCAGAGCCCTAGTCTAACACTCAAAGCATTACACAATAGTGGCCATGCCACATATTTTTGTACAAAACTGCAAAAACTCTCCTACCTAACATGAAGATATGAGAACTTTCTCACACCTAATAACACTGAGCTTACCTGAGATCCAATTTTCTGTACATGTGAAAAAGTCAAGCCAGGTGTGTGCATCTTCTTTTTGAGGGAGGGCTTTAGTTTCTTCCTAGTACCGGTTGCCACCATGGGAAGATAACCAAGCTATGGAAGAAACAGACTAACTGATTGAAGAAGATGATGTTGGCTCTAGTTGTTAATCTTGCATAACAGTGGTGGAGCATAAAAGTCCACCAAATGTAGTTCAGTGTCCTCTCTCTCTTCTTTTGAGTGCAGCCTCAATATCAAATGCCTGGGCACACCATGTCACAGCCATTCAGTGGCCAAGGGAGTACAGAGGGCAGCCAGGAAACACCTGGCTGCAGGAAAATGACATCATCTTCATGGACCTCCAGTGGAACCCCAGGAGGTCCAGCAAAATGCCTGTTCCTTCCTGGCAGCTGATTGGAAGAATGTGGCTGGCTGTCCCCCACCCACCCTTGACTGCTGAATAACATTTTGGTGGTGTGGCCATTTTGAAAACAGGTAGGTAGCACAGGGGTGTGTGTGGTGGATGGTAATGCTGAATTCCTTTATCTCCCATGACCTATGTGAGTGTCACAAACAGGATTCCAACTGCTTGATTCCTGGCTATATTTAAAATGATCACCACATGAAGCTGAGGAAAGGAATGGTTCTACTGGAATGGGTGTGGGAGTTTTGCTGATTGTTAAGAATTATGAAAAGAAAGCCAAGCAATCTTGTCCAATCAGGTAACTTGGAAAACTTGCTAGGTAGCATCTGTATCCAGCTTGTTTTAAATGGCAAGATCAATTGCATAATTTTGAAAGTTGTTAATTGCCATCATCACTAGAAGGATTACGCAATGCTGTAAGATACACTTGTAAACTGAACTTTGCAGACTTACTAAAGTTGTTGCAGTTATTTCCATTTTAAGTTTTTTTTTTCCCTTGCGGGTGAGGCAAAATGGAATCTCCTTAGCCTAAACATGTGTTTTGTTACTTTCTTCAGGTTTCCAATGACACGCATCATATGACAATCAACATTAAAGCAACAATCCAGCCCATCTTTCAAATTGAACCTACTCCAAGCTGATTTACACAGTGTTCATCTATATGCAGTTATGAGGATAGGGTGAAGGATTTCTTACATAGTTTTGTATTTCTTGCAGTTGTGTTCCAACAAACCTGATCTCAAAGAAAACAAAGGAAAAAAAAGATAATACAGACTATTTGATCTTTGTGTTGGACGATGTGTATGTATAAGAAAGAGAGAAATCACAGGAGTGTATGTGACTATTGGAAACATTTACTAAGATACTGGCTATACACTTATTTTGGGTGCTGGTTTAGGATTCTATCACAGTTCAAGAGAGAAGGAGTGACACGTAATCCTCTGAAAAAGACCAAATTTCTCAGTAGCAATTTGAATATAAAAATCACAGTCTTGTGCTAACAATTCCAGACCCTTTGGGACTTTAAGTACAGTGGCGGTGCCAACTCTCCTGATCTTTATTTACATGCTTCATAACTCATTGTGATGCTCCTCTGCATTTTGACTAGCTTCACATAATCATTTTGAAGATAACCTTTAGTAACCTCTGCCTCATTCAAAATGTCTGATAACCAACAGACAGTGGTAAATTCTTTCTTAAACAATCTACCCTCACTTCACAATGACACCCTTGCTAAGAGGCATCCTTATGACTAGCATCTCTCTGGTAACCTCACCACCACAACCATTTAGGGCTTGCTTTCTCAGCTGATGTTTTTTTCTTGGTGATTCCACATGAACCTTCCGAGCTTTATTGCCCATTGGTGAAGTGCTGAAGTGGTGATAAATTCATACCATTTCTGCTGTCTCTCTGTGTTGGGAATCAATACACACAGGGCCAAAATACTGTCACGGTAAAGATGAGTGGACATATTTCATTCTTTCTAACATACATGCACATGTGCACAGAGAGAGGCTAGGGCTTAATAGGATTGAGAATGCATTGAGGGGGTGGAGGGGAGGGTTAATCTTTTTTGTCACACTGTTTCTGCAGAGGACATTGTGTCCCAAAGCTTGTTTGTGTGTTTTTACTACATTGCAGAGCAAATAGATCCCAGACTGTCTGTCTCTTTTGCTCGGATACAGAGAGAAAAACACCCAACCGCATTAAGGAGATGGAGCTGCATTCACACCATTTCCAATGCAATCTCAGTTCTCATCCTTGATTCCTTCATGATTCCTTCATGTCTTCTCTGTGGTCCCTTTTGCATTTCTAGCATGGCAGTCTCTCCTGGGAATGAAAGAAGCCTCTTTCCCAGCTATGCTTCTAGCACTTTTATTCATTTACTTTCATTATGCAAAACTCATATAAAGGAAGGGAAAAAATACACACCCAATCAAGAAAAATCAAAGTACAATAAACCTAAGCGTAGAACAATACTTCAAATTTAATAAAAGGCATCCAAATGTCCCCAGAAGATGACCTTAAGTGGACACCTGTGTGCCAGATCTTTAAATGCTGAAAGGACTGCAAGACCTTCAATCCACTGACTAATGAGGAAGATCTTCCCAGTATTCCTGTATAAATCTTCTAGTCACAGTAAAGGCTGTTTAGCCACAGTGAGCAAAACCAGTTTTGCTGATCAGCAGTTAACTTCCAAGAAACATGCAGACAGTTTAAAAGCGTATAGACATCTTAAATATTCAAAATGCAAGTAGCAATCTCACCCTGAGGAGTTGTAACTGACAGCCCAATCATGTGATTGAAAGACTCAGCAGGTGAATTGCAGTGCCAGCCATTAGAAAACCTAAATCCTTACTGCAAAGGTGTTGTGTTGACTAGATCTAGACTATACATTTCAACTGAATAAGTCATAAGTTTGTAGATACAGTGAGTATAGTAGCAGGTGTTAAGCAGTCCAATAAATTAGTCCAGTTCCTTATTCCATTCATTCCTGAAACCTTGTAGTTGTTGTGTGCCTTCAAGTCATTTCTGACTTATGACCATCCTAAGATGAACTTATCATGGGGTTTTCTGGGGCCGAGAGTGAGTGACAGTCCTAAGGTCACCCAGTGTATTCCCATGGCCAAGTGAGGAACTGAACCTCAGTCCAATGGGCTGCAGTCCAATGTTCAAACCACTGCCATCATTCTGGCACACTCTGAAACCTTGCATATCATTTATTACTCAACAAATATTTATAAACAATTATTGTGGGTTTCTTGCTTGCTTTCTTGCGTGCATTTGATAAGCATTTGTGAGAGTGAAGAAGACACCAAAGAACTCAATGCTATGGGCCATACTTAAATAACAAGAACTTGCCAGAACATAAAGTTTGGCCAGTGTGCATCTGCCATGCTTCCCTTTATTTATTATGATAAATAATCTCATGGTGGTGTACGATAAAATCAATTTAAGACATTAATTAAGAGATCAAAGTCTAACATATATATTAAATCATGTATTAACCTCAGCTTAAGTCACCTCTAGCCCTGTCCAATCATCTTCCATAAAAACAACTTCTTCCCAATTTTCAGACCTGGTTTGCCTCATGAAGTTAATTTGTCATGAGAAAATGGATTAACTAAAAGCCACCACTGGATAGAATCTGTACTGTATAAGGAGCTGCTTCTATACTGCATTAGATCATTGTTCTATCTCATCCAACTATGTTTATTCTGACAATCGATCTCCAGGATTTTGGTCAAAGCTTATAAGAACATAAGAACATCAGAACTGTGATAAATGGGACCAAAGATTTAGGCTTCTGTTCTGGTTGTATCATGGCTGACCAGATTCCTATAGGAAGCCGACAAACAGGACTTGGAACTCAATAGCAGAACTTCCTGCTTGTGTTCCCTAGCAGCTGGTACCAGTGAAGCAGCCTTTGAAGCTGGAGGTAATGTATAGCCATCGGAGTAGCAGCCATTGATAGATCTATCATCCAGGTCTTTCCTGCTTGAATTTGGGAGGGTCTGAGGCTAGGATTTTATCTGTGACATGCATAACATCTACCACAGATCTGTGGACCTTTCCATTCTTGTTTGCCTCACCAATTCTGGATAGGGAATAGATCCTATATTCATTCCTAACTGAAGTATCGTTGGACTTAAGATGCAGAGCCTTTCTGTACATATTGCTGAGACAGCCAGGTTTTGCTTGAGCCAAACACCAGTGGTTTTCCAGCCTACAAGAAAAGTGCTATTGTGAAATCTTTCTGCCTCTTGGTGTGTGTGAGTGTGTCTTCAAAAGGATTCTTTCTTTTGATTTGTGCTGTGTGAAGCAATAAATGTCTACAGAGACTCACTAATAGCCAAGCCCAAAGCACTGAGTCAGCCTCCATGCCTCTTTATGGGAGGCCCTGTTGTCCAGACTTTTTGTATGAGCGAGGAGTTAGAGGCATGCATTCTGCCTCTGGGATGGGTGAGAAGTGCTGCGTTGCATTTGCAGCTATAAGGAATGATATAGAGCAGGCCAGAGTGTTCCACCCAAGCTGGCAGGGTTCAATGTGGTGATGTAATGCCTGCTCCTAAGACGAGCTCATGCAAGTAGGATGACAGACTGCACTAAGCAACACTAAAAGCCTCAAATTGTGCAATGACTCAAAATCCCCAAAAAGCAGAGTTGTATTTTGACTTATGGACGTGGGGTGAGGCAGCTACATTTCTAGGTCCTCTGCTTTGAAAAAAAAAGTGAAAAATTCATTATGGAATGTAAGAATTAGATTTTCCCCCACAACATCCACTTTCCAGATAAATGTGTGTGCTCTGAATATTTAAGAGCAGATATGCTGTGGGAGACAGAAACACTGCATTCACAGACTTCCATAGTTGGCCTTTCCTTCCTGAGGAGTGATTGCATAGGACTCTTCCACACTGTCAGCTCCTGCACCAGCTTCTTTCAGGGTATGGCTGCGTTTCACCCCCTTGGCCTTGGTTAAGGCAGGGTCATTGTGATCAGGACTTAGGTCATTTGAACTGGCTAGGACAGTGACAAAATGTTCCCTAATCACTTAATATGGGCTCTCTGCCCACGTCTTGTCTGTCAAAGGCCCCAAGTTTACTCCTTTGGCATCTCTAGTTGGATCTGGGAAGACGTCTTCTGAAGCTTTGAGCTATCACTGCTAGACAGTATAAACAATACTAAGCTAGATCAGAGGCTGGAATTCTTAGTTAAACATTTTTACTTGTTGGTCAATGATAATGACTCCTCTGTCAATGAGATAGTGAATCTGTTCTGGGTTTTAGTTTGAACTTTAAAGGAGCCACCCAAGGTGTTCAGTCTGTCTGAAGGCAGAGATCAGCACTTCAGACAATTCCTTTAAAATTCTGGCTAATAGCGAAAGTAAATTCATTGACTTACTGATATGGGAGTCAACACCAGAAGGAGTAACATTGTTACTTTTAATATGTTCTTTCCAAGTTCCTGATACACCAATAGTCTTGACTCAGCAGAATTTCTCAACCAGGTTCTGTGAGATCTCGGTTGTGCCCACAAGACATCCTGCGTGGAAAAAAAAAATCTAAGCTGTATGGTGTAAAGATATATCACTGAATACCAAAAATCAAGATTGTCCATACATTCATATTTCTGAATTCTATGTATGATTGGGAAAACTGGGAAGTGTAAAAGCTCGGAGAATGAGAACTCATTTGAAATGTGGTGCTTGATGAGAGTTCTGCGTATACTGTGAACTGCTAAAAAGACCAATGAATGATTCTTCTCAGAAGACAAGATGACTAAACTGAGGCTGTTGTACATTGGACATACATGAGAAGGTGTGTGTATGTATGTATGTATGTGTCTGTCTTCTCTGTCTATCTATGTGCTGTCAAATTGTCTGTTGATTTATGGTGACCCCATTAATTTCTTAGTGTTTTCTTAGGCAAGGAATACTGAGAGGTGGTTTTGCCAGTTTTGCTTAGGGCATCTGGTATTCATTGGCTGTCTCCCATCTAAGTACTAACCATGGTTGACACTGCTTAGCTTCCAAGATCAGATGGGATCTGGTGCCATTAGGGTATATAAGCCTCATGATTCACTAGAAAAGACAATAATGCTTGGCAAAGTAGAAGGCAGCAGGAAAAGAGGGAGACCATATTGCAGCTGGATAGACTCAATCAAAGATTCCAGGGCCCTCAGTTTGTGTGAGAAGTGAGCAAGGCTGTTGGTAACAAGTTGACTTGGATGTCTCTCATCCACAGATTTGCCATAAGTTCAAATCAACTTGTGACTATTAATAACAAGAACAATAATTTTTATGCAGGGGGTTCCCTGAGACCTCAAAAGTATTTCAAGGGTTCCTTGGAGGTAAAACAAAGTCTGACTTTATAGTTCTTTCACCAGATATGACAGGTTGCCTAGCTGGCTCTTTTTTAAAGGTCTGACTTCAGGTTTTTAGTTTCTACAGTTTCCCTGAAAGAAGGCAGTTCCATTTTTCCATCAGCCCAGCTTTATGTCTCTGAACTAAGATGTTTATTGTGTGCTTGACAGTGTCCCCCAGTGAAGTAGGAACAGTATTTGTGAGTGAGCTGAAAACTGCTGTTCTTATGGTAATGCCCTAGAACTCCTGGGCAGCGTGCAGCATGAACTGTCTGCAAATAACTTCAACCTGTGGGAGTCACAGCTATAAAGATATCAGAGGCTGATTGAAAATTACACCTGCAATGATCTAGGGAAGTAATCTAAATAGAACCCCAGGTCTTGGACACAATGCCTTCTAAATATTTTCTTGTGAGGTGTGAAGGAAAAAAACAAACCAGAAAGCATCAGTTTCTTCAACACTTCAGCTGTATTTTGCAGATGTGAGCAACAAAAGGGCTGCACCCAGTAGTCCAATTTGTACAGAGGCAAAAGGAAGTTTTTACAAGTTCTGTGAAGAAGAGCACAAGTATTCTCTTTTTATTGCTTTTTTTCTTCTAGATGGTAAAATCAATTACAACAAAATGCCTCCCAGCCACTTTTTACAACCTGCTGGGTAACCTATTGAGCTTCAAAACAGACTCCCATGTGATCTGATTTGCGGAAAGCCTGTAATTTCACACAAACATCCTTACCAATCTTTGTGGAAGTGAAATGGTCTTAGCCATCAAAGTATGATGATGGCCCATAACATGAGAATGAATTTTGATCAAGTTATATCCCTGTGCTTGGGAAGGAGGGCAAAGCACTGTGCAAAGTGAACCACACTGAAAACCTATTAGGATTCTGGATAGAGCATCTCATTTTCATACTGTGAATGCATTGGTTTTTTTGTGCCTTGAAGTCATTTCTGACTTGTGGTGACCCTACAGTGAATCTATAACTTTTTTTCTGTATTGCATGCTAGCCTACAAGGCCTCTTGAGATGAAGAAATAGAAACCAATACAAAGATAAAACATTTTAAAAACACGTTAAAATACTCATTCTAAAAGCCATCTAAAAACAATCCTAGAATCCAGTTCTGAAATAGTTGAAGGAGCAAGTTCAAACATTGAATACCATGCAGAAAACACTGTTTTGGTTGCCTGCAGAAGCTTAAAAGAAATTGGGCCAGCTTAACTTCCTTGGGTAGAGACGTCCACAGTCAAGGTGCAGCTACGGAAAAAGCCCTGTTATGTGTACCTATCAACCTAATTTTGTGAGGTGCTGGGATATGTAGCAGGGCCTCTGGTGAAGATCTCAAATTTCTGGCAGGCTCATTTGGGAGGAGGCAATCTTTCAGATTTCTTGGCTCCAGGTGGTTTAGGGCATTGTAGGTCAACACTAGCACCTTGAATTGAGCTTGGAAACAAGTGGAAAGCCAGTGCAGTTCTTGCAACACTGGTGTCGTACGGTCTCTAAAATGCATATCTGACACTGGTCTGGCTGTTGCATTTTGCACTAGTTGTGGCTTCCAAATGCTTTTCAAGGATAACCCCACACAGAACACATTACAGTAATACCTGTCTTCTCTTACCTTTCAAAATCAGACTGTTAGCTGCAGCTGGCCCCTCCCATACAATAAACTTATGCTATATAGTTTTATATTTGCATTACTCTTTTCTTCCCCTGTGTCTGTCTGTGTATATATGTGTGTGTGTGTATATACATTTATTAGGCAATATGCATTTGGCAAGACTGGCTGTATTTTGTTGTTCCTTTACTGGTAGAGCACTATGTATGCCAAAGGTGCTAAATAAATAAATGATAATAATAACAAAGAGAAGGGAATATCCTTCACCTTCCTCCAAAGTGAGAGAATCATGTGGATTAGCTTTTCCTGACTCAGCAACTGGCACGCCCTGCTGCAAAACACTTAATTAAAATCCACCCTCCAAGAGGTTACTTTATCCACCAACTGGATGCAGGACTTGCCACCTCCATGCAAGAGGGAGCCAGGGAGACTCCACTGCATTTCCCTGGGATGGGAGCCAGCTTGCTGGTTACAGGCTCTGCTCCAACCCATAGGGACTGGGTCAGTCGCGCTCGAATACCTGCACACAGCCAGGAGGTACAGCAGCTATCAATATCTGACAGGGCAATGACCCAGAAGGAAGAACTAGGGGCATGTGTAAGGGTGGATATTTGGGTCTTCCCTCCCCCCGCTGTGAATCATCCAGATGTTGGTGGATTACAACTACTATCGCTCCTCTCCCTATGATGGAAATGAGGCTGGTCAGACCTGCAGTCCAACAACATTAGGAGGGCTGCTCAGTTCCCACCAGAGAAATCAATAACTTAAAGTAATTTTGAAGTCTTTATTTGAAATTTAATTAGAATACAACTTAATAGGGACAGGCATCCATGTGTTATGTATGTCCTTTCAATCTACCTGTTGGCAACCCCATAAATTTCATAGGTATTTCTTAGGCAAGGAATACTCAGAGGTGGTTTTGCTAGTTCCTTCTTCTGAAATATAGCCTACATCACCTGGTATTCATTGGCGGTCTCTCACAAAAGGCCTGATCAGGATTAACCCTGCTTAGCTTCCACAATCAGACAAAATCTGGTGCCTTTATGAGATTTAGACCAGACATCCCTAGCTCCTAAATAATAGCATCAGTGTGATATATAAACATTGCTATTTGTTATTTGCCATCAAGTTGACTTCGACATATAGTGATCCACTCTTAATGACAAATCTTCAAAAGCGTTGGTCATCAACTCCCCTGCTTAGATCTTGAAAACTCGCTATATAATCAGTGTATCAATCTATATTGTATTAGTCACTTCATTTACATCCAGCTTCCCTCACCCCCAAGAGTAGGGGCATTTCCACCCTACACTGTTATACTGCTGTTATTCCAGTTCCAACATTCTGTGGAACTCTGGAGTTTGTAGTTTACTGAAGCCAAAGAGCTCTCTGGCTGAGAATTCTAAATGCCCTTCCCTAAACTGCAAATCCCAAGATTCCATAGGATGTTGAAAGGGGAATAATAGCAGTATAACAGTGTAGGGCAGAAATGGCCTAGGATATGAAGCAGAAAAATAGGGATTCAGTTGTGGCCCTCAGGGGTGTTTTATTGCCAAATTTTTGCACTGATGGGTGGACTAGATGGACTTTGAGGGTACTTTCCAAGTCTGTGAAAAATGCAGCTATGCAAAGTGGTCATAGGAGGAAGAGTCATTCAGACAGCCCTATTTATCTGTTTTATACACATTGACACATGGTTTTGACCTTCCACCTTCCAGTAGATTTTAGTGCAGTTCCAGGTATTGAAAAATGTTTTTCCATACATTGAAACATGAGTGTACCAGTTCAGTCCAATTAGCTTAGATATTGCTATTAGATGTGTGTGTGTGTGTGTGTGTGTGTGTGTTTATATACACTGTCTCTGCAACTCTGACTGCATTTTCATATCCTTCACAAAGGCTCCCTCTATAGGTTAGAATTCAGTGGCTAGCAGGGCAGGACCTCACAGAACAGGATTCAGAAATACTGAAACAAGGTTAAGGAAGAAGATGCGACCAAGTGTACAATTTCGCATCACAATACTTAATTGTTTAAAAATGACAGCCAAGATTCTCAGTATTTTAAGCAGTCTGTGCATTGTACAGATTACACCTCTGTGACCATGTGAATCCTCTAGGATTTGGGTTATCTCTCACACTCAGATAGTAAAACATTTGGTGGCAATTGCAAAGGGGAAAAAATATGTATTTTGATCCAAAAGGTGTGACTTCATTTTTCCTACATGGCTTTGAGTGATGTCACTTTTTTGCCCTTTCCGGATCATATGGGACAGAACTGTGAAATGCCCCAGAACTGTGAAATGCTCCTTATCTTTCCAGATAAAGTGTTTGCTAGGTGAAGCATTTTCTGTACCAACCAGTCTGGTGAAAAACAGTTCAGAGCCCTGCATTTGTGATTGCTTATATTCCAGCTGAAATTAAATTGCTGGGAAACTTGATAGGAAAATCAGTGTTCGTTCTTATCTTATTTCTTACTGTTCTAACATTTTGCCTCTCTTGTCCTTTGTTCATCCTCCACACAAATGGGTTGAACTGGTTTAATTGACAGGACTAAACTGGATTCATTAACTGGCTTAACTCATTTGTGGATGACGCTACGAAATCCACAGCTTCCTCTCTTTTCTATAGGAGCTCCAATTTAATTTTACCTTTTTCAGGGACAATAGCTTTAATATGCTGCTTAGATACGAAATTAATTAGGTTCCATTGTAAGATGATTCCACAACAGAAATGGGGCATCTATAGTATCTTTAGCAATCCAGCAGTCCCCAAATTTTGTAGCATTGCAGTAACTTAAAACTTCAGCTGAGCATGTGGAAATAATGTTTAGGCATCCACAGAAAAGGGGCTGGCAAAGTTACCAAGAGACTGTGAACCGAACCAACATAAGGGTTCCCGGCATGAATGATTTTCACTGTCTCACTCTCTGCAATGCTAGAAATTTGGGG
This sequence comes from Iguana delicatissima, assembly GCA_948472985.1. NCBI lineage: Eukaryota > Metazoa > Chordata > Lepidosauria > Squamata > Iguanidae > Iguana > Iguana delicatissima. The sequence goes on along the minus strand of CAOKZL010001194.1, from coordinate 637,080 downwards.
ACTGGAGCAAAATTTCATTGCGGGGCAGAATTCTTATGGGGAGGACAATGGCTTCATTACCCCCCCCTCATATGTACAGCCTGCCTTCTGATGAATACTGTTTGGGGAATTTAGAAGGAACCCTAATGGAACAGCAGCCCAGAGGCCTTTAAGAAGTAAGCTATGAAATGCCTTAACTAGAAACGCTCCTTTATATAGGGCAGGTTGGATGCAAATGTATGAGTGGAAAGCTCTTTCATTCATACATAGTTCTATCTCTCATGCATTTGAACTATTTTTCTCATCCCACTTTTCTTCCACATGGATGTTCCACAGTAGATTTTCATTGCTGCTCTGGAGGACATCCCCAATCCCTTTTAGGTATAGTATAAATATGCAAGCAGATACAGGGGATGGAGGGGGAGAAACAAAGACCTCACAAGTACACACAAAGTACTTTTTTCTTGTGCTTGGGGAACAGCAGACCATCACCCCCCATGTTTGTGAGGACATAGTAATCTAGTCCTAAATAGGTGTTTTCTGTGGTTTGACTATGGTGAAGGAAAACTGTCTGTAGCAAAATGGTGAATTCTGAATCACAGCGAGGGTTTCCAGCCTAAGAACTGTGCTGCTCAGCAAAGAGGAGGCTTTTAGACTACAGTTGGACCTCCACATTCACTAGAGTTAGGGGTGCAGGACCTCTGCAATAGTGGAAAAAAATGCAAATATCAAAATGTGTGTGTGTGACTGTGGGAAGGGTGCTGAGACATGGTGGAGAGAATGGGCACCTCGGGTCCAAATCAAGTCAGAAAAAGGAGAGGAAAAGGGGTAGGTTAGCATGGTGGCTTTATGCTATCACTCTCTTGACTATCTTCTTGGTGCTGAGAAACTGGGCTGTGAGCCTTCTTTAGCTGGCCAGGCAGTAGCTAATGGAAGAAGAGGAGGACCAGACGTCATTTTTAAAGGGCTGCACAGCCTGATCAGAGCCACCAAGAGAGAGATTTCCCTTGGAAAAGAAGTGCTTGAGGCGGCAGGGGAGGGGTTGGAGAAACTCACAAATAATCAAATCTGTGAAAGTTAAATTCACAAATGTGGAGGGCTGACTGTATTTAGACGTTAAACTGTGAGAGCTGGAAATCTTTATATAAGGACAGTTTTAAAAAAAGGAGAGAAATGAAGATTTCTACCTTTAAATACTGTTTGTCACTGTCTTTATCTGTGGTTGCATTGACTTAAAGAGGAATATTTCACAGTACTGATTATACAAACAGCACCTGCTGGGGTTTATATATTTTTCTTACCTAGTGTCAGAATTAGGATAGCTTCCAGGGGTTATTAGCATATGCTCTGTACTTCATCTCATTAAATGAAGTTCTGTTAGACAAGTGGAGACATTATCATTTTTTATCTTACCTCTTCCAAAGTCAAATATAGAGTAATCACCTGCGTTTCCTCAATATTATAACCAGTTTGGGCTGCACTCTTTAAGCCAAATGCTTATGATAAGAATCATTGACTCTTGGACTACTGAATGAAAAACTGTTTCTATACTTGATAGAATGGGGAATCAGAGCTTGGAAAAGATATGTTTGGACTACAGTTTTGAGAATCTCTAGCATAGTTGAAGCTGAAATGTTGAAACATTGACTAAATAAAGAGCAACTATAAAAAACAAAAATCACTGCAAGAGATGACACTGAACTTCTCAGCTTTGCATCGGCTGAACCGGTTATGAGATGAATATCTCTGAAAGGGTATGAGATTATTGCAAATATACTAAAAGGATGGATCTTTAGGATGGTTCAGATTCATCCTTGTAACATTCTTGTGCAGGAGGATGTACAGTATATGTGAGGGTATGAGTATGCTAATTTTTTGGTCAGTCTCCAGTAAAATTCTAAGGATGTCTCATGACAACATGAAGGCTGGAAAAATGTCAGTTTTTCATGTGTTTAATATAGGGATAGGCTCCGTCAGTAAGGGCAGGGGGTAAATTTAGCCCCCATGGCCATAGCTCCATCAATCAGCAGAAAACTGGCTAATTTTCTTATTCAGAAATGACTGGAAGTTGTGTCCTGTGTTTGGGAGTGATGGTGTTTGGGGAGGGTTGTTGGGGGAATTAAGGAAATGATGGACCACTTTCAGAGACATTCAGGATGAAAAAAAAATCCTTTTGGGGAATTTGCACCTCTCAATTTATTTGAATGGCTTGGAGGCAGTGAAAGCTTGAAGGGCCACAGAAAAGGGACCGGAGGGTTGTGCTTGGCTGGATTCTTATAATAGGAAAAGAAGTTCCACTTAAACGTTTGGAAGAACTTCTTTGCTGTTTGAAATGTTTGAATGGGTTGCCTTGGACAGTGTTTATAGTCCTTCTTTGGAGGACTATAAACCGAGGATGGATGGCCATCTTTCAGGAGTGCTTTAGTTCTGTGTTCCTACATGGCGGGGAGTTGAACTCGATGGTCGCTGGGGTCCTTTCCTACTCTAAGACTCTACGGTTCAATGTTAGGTACACTTTCCTTGTCTCTGATTTAGAACCTTCAGTCCTCAGATCACAGAGACTATCCCATTTACATCAGTGGCATGGGCATTTCTTATGTGTATCTATCCTTTATGTCTGATGTATATGTTGGCTGTTGCTTCTTCTGCCCACCTGAATGGGGAAGACATTGCTATATTCTGCTATAACTCCTGTCTTCTTCCAAATGCAGACTCTTTCAAGAGAGCCTCCTTGAATACTTGGAATTAAATAAGATGGATCTCCTTGTGTTTACAGTTGGCCCTCCATATCCGTGGATTCTGTATCCGTGGATTCTGTGTCCATGGATTCAGCCAACTGTGGCTTGAAAATATTAAAGCAAAATTCAAAAAGCAAACTTTGACTTTTGCCATTTTATGTAAGGGGTGCTATTTTACTACGCCACTGTAATAATGGGACTCAAGCATCCATGGGCTTTGGTACCCACAGAAGGTCTTGGAACCAAGCCCTTGCGGATACCAAGGGCCTACTTGGTATCATCAACCATTGTTTGTCTTCAAGAGATGTAACTCCATGAAACAGAAACACCTACAATGCAATGTTTCTCATAGTCTTTGTAATAGGAATGGAAAGAACATTGCCAACTATTTTTAGCAGGCTGATAAACAGGTTTTCCAGCAGTTCCTTGTCAGGAAACATAAGACCTGCAAGACTTTTTTTTAAATTTTGTTGTGGTATTCAAACGTTCTAAAGTGTTGCAAAGGAATTATTCTGCAGAGAAAAAAAAGATCACATAGCTTTTGCATAGAAAATCTGTTTTCTGTGCTGAAAATGGGAGTTTTTTTTTCTTTTGCACAGAAACCCACCTATTTTTATTCTCAGAGTAATTCCTCCATGACATTTTGGGACACTCGAATATGGTGAGAACACTACAGAGGAATACTCTTTTCTCCTGTAGCTGGGAGAAAATTACTATAACTATTCACCCTGACACTCAAGGACAATGTAACTGAGGATTTACATTCCTACTTTATACAGTGTACGGTGTGCACACGCTCGCCCCTATGCTGCTGTACCTTTATACTGGTGGTGTATAAATGCAGGGGTAAAAACGAAGACTGCTGTAGAGGGCCAGGTTTATCTTTCTGCAATAAAAGTAATAACCTTTGGAATGTTAAACTATTTAAATAACTAAGTTTGAAATATTTAATCTGTCCAAATTGTTGCAAATGATTTCTTTGGCTTTTATCTTCAGATGTGAATGCAGTTTTGCCCTTTAGCCATTCTCACATGGGTTTGGTGGCTTCTTTATGCTCAAGATGCCCTAAGGACATCCCTACAAGCAGCATTCAGTGTATGCAGTCCGCTACTGGTTAGCTTTCCTTTTCTTTACAAACAACACATGTGGGCTACAGCCCATGAAAGCCCATGCTATAATACATTGTTTTGTCTTTAATGCACCGCAGCAGGGCTCTTCATTGTACCTGCTCAGATGATATAGGAAATCAAGACTGGTTTTCTCTTCTGCTTATGCATCAGCTAGGTACTTTGCATTAATCCCTTCTCCCCTTGTTTTGCAAGTTTATCTGATTAAATATTTATCTAGCACTGCTACTAACCAGTAAGCATTTGGAAGCTAGTTTGTCTTTCTTTCTTCAATGGGATTTTTTTTTTGGTGGGTAAGAAAAAATATGTAAGAAGGCATGGGCAAATAGGGAGGGTTAGAAATGGCACATAGCCAGGGACAGCTACAAAAACCACGATTCTTTCAACTGTAGTTTGTTTGTTTGTGATGTGCAACCTGGGATCTTTAAAACTTTCCATGTTTTTATGACTTGTCTGAAGAGAGACAAACTGGAGTTCCTGATTCAAACATCATGGTAAATAAAAAGATGACATACACATCAAATTTTGAATATATTTTATTGCATTGACAGTTGATTCCCTTTAGCTAGTCTGTAGTGGAAATAAAATCACTATGGACACTGGAAAGTACAAATGTTTTTATCTTAAAATTCTATGTGACAGAAAAGAAATCAAAGTAGAATGAAGGAAAGCAAAGCAAAGCAAAATAAGTTTTCTGCCTAGTTCAGGGATCTTCTGAGCCAATTAAGAACTAAAGGCTTAAGACACTAGTTGCTGCCTTCTGTCATCACAACCTAACATGACACAAAAGTGCTAGAGAATAGCATTTGTAGGGTAAGAGAAGTTGCACTATTCCACCATGGTTATTCATAACTCACACAGCACAATCCCAGAGGCCCTAAGGCCATTAGCAGAGCTTTTTTTTGAACTACAGCTCTCAATAACCTCTGACTGGTTGGGAGATTCTGGACAACGCAGTACAAAGGTAACATTGCCAAGGTCTGGGCATGAGAAAAACCCTGTATGCATTAAAACACCCAAACATGGAAGGAACAACTCTTGTATAGTGTCTGATTTGCAGAGTTCCTGCTTGCCTTTACAGGTTTTCTCAGAAAAAATGGACCAACCCCTCGTTTCAGAGGGACTGGGTCTCCCCCTCAAAATGTGCACAGAAGCTGAGGAATGTGTAGGTCAAGTTCTGGCTAGAGGTGGATAGAGTCAATCAAGGAAACCACGTTCCTGAATTTGCAAGACCTGAGCAGGGCTTGTTGACAACTGGGATACTTGGGTCACCATAACTTGAAGTCCCGGGCAGTTAATAATAGCTGCTCTGGCTGCTGTGCTGTTTGAGTTGCCACAGCTCCCGATGAATGGTTTACAATTTCAGCTTGTAAAACCTGTTTTCAAGATCTTAACGATCTCCCTGAGGTTGACCATCACCCTCTGCTCCTTTGTGCATTCTCATGAAAGGTTTCACAGTTCTGTGGTGCTTGGAGGAGCTTTATTAATTCTCACATTTCATCTTTACCATAAAAATATTTCTCCCTTTCTTGGTCTTGCTGTAATGTCATTAGCTGCTTGTCTTTGTCTCTCCCTCCCTCCCACTCTCTCAAGCCATAAACCGTTTGAAGCTGGCATAGATAGCATCTACTTTTATATGTTAGACAAACAGGTTGCTTCAACTTTAATATGATTCAGGATTTTTGTTTGTTGCTTCCTGAGAAGGCTGCACTGCTTCAAAACTTTTAAATAGACGTGTGAGTTTCAAGACTGACGTACTTTTCTTCTTATTGTGAGGCCCCTCCCTAAACTGCAAACCCCAGGATTCCATAGGATGTTGAAAGTGGAATAATAGCACTGTAACAGGTTAGTGTGGAAGTGGCCATTGTCTTAAGCTTGTTAATTGCCCAAAAACTAAACCCTCAGACTGACACTTTGAGTTGTCATTTGCCTACCATAAATCTGTTGGTAAGCCTCAGTTGGAAATTGATGTAACACATTTCCAGGGGTGTAGTGAAAGGTGGGAGAGCCAGTGTGTTGTAATGATTTGAGTGACTACGACTCTGGAGACCAGGGTTTGACTTCTGCCAGCCATGGAAACCCACGGGTGGCTTTAGATGCATCACACACTCTCAGCCCCAGAAAACCCCGAGAGAGGTTTGCCATAAGTCAGAAACCACTTGAAGGCATGCAACAACAAGTAAGGAGTAGGTGTGCAAAACTAGGGCATTGCCTTTCCCAATTCTGGTCCCCCAATATTTTTCTTCAGTAGCCAAATTTTTACTATCACAGTTACTTAAAACTCCAGCTGAGGAATACATTTAGAAATGCAGTTTAGGCATCCAAAGGTAAGGGGTAGGTGAACTGCTACCAGGGAAATGTGAACACGGTTTCCATAGGCAATGGCCATTTCCGCACTAGACTGTTATAGTGCTATTTTTCCAATTTCAACATCCTACGGAAACCTGAGGTTTGGAGTTTAGGGAGAGGCCTTTGAGGCCAGGATTTCAGAAGATGTTGAAAGTGGAATTATAGCACTATAACAGTCTGTTGCGGAAATGGCCAATGTCTCCCTCTTTGCAATACTCGAAATTTGGGGGCTGAATGAAAATTTCATGAGGGTAGGCAAGAAAGAATTCTTCTTTAGAGTGAAATGGCATCATTTTACCCCTCTCTTCATAGCTACGCCCTTGAAGATTCCCTTCCTTTTGAAGGCAATGTAATCCGAAAAAAGAGAAACAAACGATCCGTACAGTAAACTTTATTGTAGCAACTTGATGTGACCACTAGGTGTCGTTGCGCCCTCGCGCTCTTCCTTTCCCAGAGCTCTGGCCATTAATTTAGTTTGTTTTCTTCAGACTCGACTTTTGGGTAACCGTGGGAGAGGACTTCCCCCCCCCAGTTACCTCTTACTACTTTCTCAACCTATGAACTAGCCACAGATTTCATATTCTGAATAAGCCCATGGTCAGGACACTACAGAACATGGAGGCTAACAGAAGTGATTTGGTTAAAACCACTGAAAAAAGCTTTTCAAATATACCATAATCGCCATAACTTAGGTATAAACTTCAACTCACCTCCAGCTGAATCCAGCAGTTTTCACTTTTTTGTGCAGACGTATATGGAACTAGGCTCTTAATTAGCCAGACAGCCAATATCTAGGATAGCACTGAAATGACCAGTTTCATATTTATAATATGAAATCAAGAGGCCTTTCCCACTACACAATAGTAGCACTATGATTCCTCTTTAAGTGCCATGGTAACATCCTACAGAATCTTGGAGAGACACTAGAACTCTCCAGCTGAGAATTCTAAGTACCCCTCCTGAAACTGCAAATCCCAGGATTCCATAGGATAAGGGAAAGTACAAATGTTTTTATCTTAAAATTCAATATGACAGAAAGGAAATCAAAGTAGAATGAAGGAAAGCAAAGCAAAGCAAAATAAGTTTTCTGCCTAGTTCAGGGATCTTCTGAGCCAGTTAAGAACTAAAGGCTTAAGACACTAGTTGCTGCCTTCTGTCATCACAACCTAACATGACACAAAAGCGCTGGAGAATAGCATTTGTAGGGTAAGAGAAGTTGCACTATTCCACCATGGTTATTCATAATTGACACAGCACAATCCCAGGTATCAAGAGGATGAAACTATGGCAATTAAAGTGGAATCATAGCGCTAGAATTGTATAGTGTGTAAGGGCCTCAGGAGGCCTGGCAAATGGTGTTCCCTTTGTTTCTTTCTTAATGCCCCTTTCAACAACCCAACCCACTACAAATGTCTGCCTTCAAGTCATTCCCAACTTATGGGGACCCTAAGACAAAGCTATCATGGGGTTTTCTTGGCAAGATTTGATCAGAGGGGTTTACCTTTGCTTTCCTCTGAGGCTGAGAGTGAATGACTTGGCCCCTGGTCTCCAGAGTCATAGTCCAACACTCAAACTATGACACTACTACAAATTTAAAGTACTTTAAGATACTTATAATAGTTAAGGTAGCAGAATATTAAAGCAAGACAAAATCAGCAGCAGAGAATTTCTGACTGTCAACAGGATCAGTTATCATGTAGTGAGATGTGAAGTGAGGGATGAACTGGAGGTTCTGTAGCAGCCTTTTGTCTCGGTGATTCTGTGGTTGTGTGGCTGGAGTTTGCACAGCCGAACAAAGCCCAGAAAATTAGTTTGAGGAACTACCATTCACGGAACCACCAGTAGGCATGCCAATCTCATGATTCAGGGGATTATAGCCCCCCAAGTCTCTTTTCTAATTTGTGTAATAGTTGCAGCACTCCAAAAAGTCATTTTTCCTAGCAGTGAAATTGAAGCTGTACAATTCCAAGCTGAACAATAAGTGGTCAAACCTGCCAAGCATGTCTGGGTTTACTGGTTAAAATAGAAGCCAAGATTCTTTCCTTTGTTAAGATTTCTGTATAGAACTGGAAGATTTTTTTTGAGAAAGCCTTCCAGAAATCAGGGCTGAGATCTATCCTCACCCTAGCTGAGATGAGAGAACTGAGGGAAAAGAGGGTGCAGCATGCCCAAAGCCAACCCATTGGGTTGGAGTCAAAATAGAACTGAAGCTATGTCCAGTTCCTTTTTGGGTCTCTTTACAATACCATCTTGATCTTCTCTGATTTCAGACAATGAGCCAGGTTAGCCTTCAAGTGGGAGACCAACAAGGATCTCCAGGTAGGACCAGGATAGAATTCTGCCTGAAAGCCCTGAAAGTCTCTGCCACTCAGAATTGACAACACAGGGCTAGAAAAGCCTAAGAGAATATCCTGCTTGAAACTCCTGAGAGCTATTGCCAATTTGTTGACAATGCTGGGTTAGAACTTAGTTGGAGCCATTGTCTGACTTGTTTATAAGGGTGCTTCATCTCGTCTCGTTTATAAGAGAGCTTCATATCATCTGACTTATTTATCAGGGAGCTGCATATGTTCCCTCCATCCTCATTTATCACATCTGCATTGTCATTATGATGAAACCAGTTTTAAAAAATATACTTCCCATGGTGTTCAGAATTAATGTACTTAAATCAAGAAGGGATTCTAGCATGAGTCTAGTGATCATAATGACACTATCAACATGGGCCCTATTCCTGAATTTCTCATGGACCATTTGAGGTCTCTGCCAAGTACACAAATAAAATTTGTCTCTGTTTAAGGTCCCTTTATAACCATTGATAGCAGTTTTACCTCCTGTGGCTAGAAGTGATCATCAGATGTTGGAAAGCTACTTTTTTGAACCACAACTCCAAGAAGTTGTGGCTCAAAAAAGTAACTTTTCCAAATTCTGGTAATCTAGAAAAGAGATAGAATGTGTATCCATCCTGAGTAAGAGTGGAAGTTGGCATAAGCAGGCAACTCAATACATAAAGGGAATGGATGAACTGTTGCACCCACATCCATTGCTGAGTGTAAAGCAGCAGCAAAACAGACTCCCTATAGTCATCAAGGCCCACACTATCCTTGGAATAGGCATGCAGGAGGACTACTTTTGATGATGGAAGTGGTATAGTGTTTTGTTGAACAGGGATCATTCAATGATTCATACCATAACAAGAGCTGAATGTATTTTGATGGCAGCCAAAGGCACGGAGCTTGACAGATCATAGGCAAGTCTCCAGAAAAAGAATAGCTTTCAATATTTGAAATCGAGTTCCTGGAGCTCCCTGTGGTGGAAAAAGCTTCATTGTAAAGATGAAACTTTTCATGGCAAGGCAGGCAATCTTGGTGGTTAGAGCTGATAGGGGAGTGAAAACTGCTTTGGCTTTTAGTCTGAACTTCAGAGATACTATCCTTGAAGGAAGTTCAGCAGGGAGGATAGCTCTTTTAAAATCTGGATTAAAATACAGAGCAGCTTCACCATGCCATCATCCACCACAACAATCTTTCTACAACTTAGCTGTTGACCTAATCATGTTTCAAAATCTGGGTTCCTCTTGAAGACCAGACAAACATGTGAAAAGTCCTGTTAATCCTTTCCCTTTTCTCTCCTCTTTCTTTTTCATCAATAAACACATATTGCAGACTTCTAAATGTTTTCTCCTTCCCTTCTACTTTCTCTCTGATTTTCAAATTCTGGATTACTGAGCCTTGTTTCCAAAAGAAAACTGACCCATTGGAAATATGCCATGGCTTTGTTATCCTTCCTTCAGCATTTTGCAGAATACAGCCAACGTGTTCATTTGAGTCTTTTCCTCTATTCTGTGGACAAAGATGGCATTGACAACACAGCCCCAAAACAAGCTGGCTAAGATCTCAGTATGCTTTCATCTAGGTTTTTCTTCCTCAGGATATTTTTCTGATGTACACAGCATTGCTATTATACTGTCAAAACACCACATGCATGTTATCTGAGTTTGTTTATTTATTGACCCACGCTTTAGCCCTCAGGGTAATATGCAGAACAGTCTTTAAAAGAAATGAAAGCAAAGAGCTGAACTTAAAAGCCATTGACATCAAGACAGTTTTTGCAGCTTGTCCAAAGACAAAATCCAGGTAGCCTCCTTAGAGATGAAATTTCGCAGTTGGGGTGCTTCTGCAGAGAAGGTCCTGTTATTTGACTGATGTAAGCATGATGACTAGATTCTGATCCAACACACCAGATATACCATAAAGGGGTAGAGAGATGAAAAATAATGTAAATTACAAATACATAGTGTGCACATTCCCATTCCAGAAATCCTTCCAGATAAAAGAACAGTAGAAATTCCCTTGTATATAACAGATGAATATTACTGTGAAAAATGCTACCCATTTCTTTCTCTCTGTTAGTCTCAAAGATGCTACAAGATCCTTCTGCATACTGATCCCGACCAACATGGCTATGTCTTTGAATTCTATCTGTATTCCACAGTGGTATTTATTATCTCAAATTGCAAGAGAAAGTCTCTCCTCCAAGACAGTGATGATTTTGTGAATAACTTTTCTGCATAATGCCCAAAGGATCTCCAACTCCTGATATATTTTAAATATAAGAACAGCCTTGGAAACTGAACTATAATGAAGATGTAGAGTGAATAGCCATGCAATATTATGTTAAATATGCCCACTGGAGTGTGGAAAAAGCTACCATATGCTGAATTGAGTAATATGCTAGAGTTCACCCCCACACAGCAAATAATAAGGCTCTCTCCCCTCTTTCTGTCTCTGATCTTGATCCAGATGTGTCGCCTTGCAACAGTGGTTTCCATGCTTCTGTGCATAAGAATGCTGCACCCTTGGTTGAATAAATGATCAACACTGTAAATTCTGCTGGGCTGACTGCCAATTTGGGGAAAGGGAAGAAACAACGTATATAGAAGTGTCCTCAACAAACAGCTGACACAATAAACAGAACTTTCGAAAATTCCTTTCAGGGACGATATCTTGCAGAATATCCCACTTAGAGATTCAGGCCCTTTCCTCATGAGGCTAGTGAATCGGTTTGTGCCATTTCTTACCAGATTTTCTGGGCTCAAAACAAGGTGGACTTTCTTTCATTTCCTTCTGCACAGCTACTGCATATGTTCCATTCTGATTCGGAGGAGTGTGAGTTCATGAATTCACACTGCCTCCGCCGTGGCCACTCCCGCTACTCCCCTCACCCTGCCCTGTCGGCTGTGATTGGCACCTTTTTTTTGCATGGTTTAGTATGTCATTGCGTATGTGCCTAAGTGTGTAAGTCCATACTACCCCCTGGCTCCTCCCATGACCCCTCCCCTGACCACCAATTTGCGTTGGCACAAATGTATGTATCTGCACCACCCTGAAAGTACGAATCAGATCAATCTGGAAAATTGGAAAACCGATTTCTTCCAGTTTTCAAATAGCGCGCTTTACCACCACATGGGGGTGCATTTAGTCAGAATTACGTGCAGAACGAAGGTAAATAAACCAAACCTAGTCCGCTCCAACGTGCAGAAGACGTCCGTGGCAGGACGCATTGGCTCGCCTTAATAACCACGTGCGGAAAGGGCCTCAGAGAATTGAAGACCAAACTCCTCTTTAAAACTGATAAGAGTATGAAATTCCACCAGCACCTACGCAGTGGTATAGGAAGGTAATGGCAGCCATCTGCATGGTGACATGCAGGAAATCTGCCAAACAGCCAATCAGCTGTTGCACAGCCTGGTAAAGCCACTATGTAAGGAGGAACTGGATACCTCTTTATGCAATATTGTGAAGAAGACTTACATTAGCATCGCCTCTAGACAATTCTGGCCATAGTCTTGCAAAAATAATTTTTCCCAGCTCTAGTTGAGACCTGATCAGATGACAGGAGCATAGCTCTTGCATATGTAAGTGACAGAAGCACGGTTTCTAGCCCTGAAAAGTTGTTTTTGTTTCCCACATACAAGATTCATGACTGTAAATTTGTGTGTGCCAATTTTTTTTGGTGGGGGGCATTGATCAGGCAGAGTTTCCCTCTCTCCTTCCCTCATACACACAGAAAGGCTTCTTCATGTTTCCCTAAACCCCCAATATTCTGCCATATAAAGTAGCACTGTAATGGCACCCCTTTCTAAATCCAGTAATAATAAATGAAAGACTTAGAGACTGTTTATGAGAGTCAAAAATGCTGTCTTACTCTCCCTTATGACAGAGATAGTTCCTATTAAGGGCAAAAATTGGGGAGGGGATGTCTGGTCCAGAGACCTAATCCACATGTAATTCAGTGGCATCTGGTGGCTCTCATACCAGTTGGGTGGTGAACCCAGTCTGTGTTTTAATCCAGTTTTTGAAGGAGCTATTCAAGATGCTGAACCTGTTTTGGACAGATAGGGTTCACCACCTTGGGTGGTTCCTTTGTCATTTGGACAAAAGCCCAGTGTAGACTCGCTGCTTCACTGACATGAAAGCTGCCAGCCACTGCTGTTGTAATCTCTAGCCACTGCTTGGAAATCATGCTGTAGCATGTGACTGTACAAGAATCCATATCTCAACAAGTAAGAAGAATTGACTAGCCCTAAACCCAGAATCAGGAGATGGAACACAATGTATCGATAGAATCACTAAACTTTCCAGGGCCTAGCCTTGAACTATTCTCTTCAGTTTAAATAGGTGACTGCTATAGTCCTGTAACGGGAAAAGTCACCTCTTAGCCGTATAGTTCTTAAAGGCCATAGAATTCTTAGGTACAATTTAGACTAAAGTTAAGTTTGCACAAATATCATTAACATTAATAGGCCTTGAACGGTGGTCATAAATTCCAAACAGTTCATGAATGGGGCCTTGGTGTTCCTAGCTTTTCTCTAGGTAGCTGAAGTTTAATAATTAAATGTCTGATGAATAGCCTCCAGTGTGTATGCTTTAATTGTTACAGCAAAAGGTAATAATCTATACCTATACAAGGCCAAGAGTTTAATTTCTCAATACTGGCAACATTTTACATCAACTTAACTTTTTTTTTAAAGGTTCTTATGTTCTTGCACATATTAAAGCGAAGATTTGGTGAGTCTGTACTCAGACTCAGAGTGCTTGAGAATTTAGGGATCTGAATTTGTATGGGATAGCTGGGATAAAGAGAACTAATAATATAGGGGTTTTAGGATACAAAGGAGATTTAGGATGTAATTACTAAGGAGCTCAGTGGGACTTACTTCTGAGCAGGCAAGAACAGGTTTGAGCCTTCAGGTTGTAATCCTGAGTCTGCTTATTTGGGAGTATGAAAAAAAATGGGGACTTCCTGGAAGTATAAGTCTACAAAGCAGGTAAGTGCATGTGTGTCCTAGGGAACTTGGGAATGTACCCAGTCCACTGTTTGGACCATTGTGAAGAGAAGGAATCAAAGAATCATAGCATTAGAGAGTTGGAAGGTATTTCAGTGAGCATCTAACCCAATCTCCTGCCATACAGTAATATTATTCTGGGATATGGCCATCCAACCTTAAAAAACCCCAAGGAAGAAAGTCTATCACTCTCTTGCACTCCGCTCCACTGTTGAACAGCCAGGAAGCCTGTTCAGCCAGGAAATTCTTTCTAATGTTTCAGTGCGATTTCCTCTCTTGAAAACTGAACCCCTTGATTTTGGGTCCTATCTTTGGGACCAGTAGAAAGCAAGTGTTCTCAATCTTCTATGTGATATCCCTTTAGATATTTACAGAGAGCTATCATGTCACCTCTCAGTCCTCTGTTCTCCACACCAAACATCCCCAGTTCCCTGAGCTGTTCCTTATAGGCTTGGTTTCCAGACTGTTTACCGTCTTGATCACTTTGGATACACTCCAGCAAGTCAATGTCCTTGATCCTTGGAGCCCAGAAATGTATACAGTAGTCCAAGTGAAGTCTGACTGAAACAGAACAGAGTGGTGCTATTACTTCCCTTGATCTGTCTTGTTGACACATCCTAGAACTACAATGGCTTTTTAAAGCTACTAAATCACACTCTTGACACCTGTTTAGCTTGTGGTCTATTGTTGTTGTTGTGTGCCTTCAAAGTCACTTCCAGCTTTATAGCAACCCTCATGTAAACTTACCATGGAGTTTTCTTGGCAATCTTTGTTCAGAGGGAGCTTGCCTTTGCCTCCCTCTGAGGCTGAAAGAGTGTGATTTGACCAAGGTCACCCAGTGGGTTTCCATGGCTGAGGGGGGATCTGAACCCTGGTCTCCAGAGGTGAAGTCTGATGTTCAATCCACTTCATCACACTGGCTCTCCTTGTAGTTTATTAAGATCCCTATATCTTTTCCACATGTACCACTGTCAAGCCAGATGTTGCCTGGCTTATGTGAGCTTTTCTGTAATGTAATATGATGAACTGTAACATCAAAATGGGATAATGAACCTAGGCACTGTCTAATCCAGTTCCCTCATCAACAGAATACTGTAATTATAGGGCAGAATCACCTCCTATTAACCCAGAGGCATGTGGTGTACTGGTTTGAGCATTGGACTAAAGACTCTGGAGACCAGGGTTCATGGTTAATGCACTCTAAAATCCATGGGATTTAAACATGCTTTACTTAGGTTCAATTGATCTCTGTATATATGCTGGGGGAATCCCTACAGGTGGCCTGGCAATGGTTATGTTGTACTTGCATCACCAACAGTTGCATTGGAGAAGTGTTTGCAACATCCATGTGCTTATGTACAAGGACACACATGTGTTCTGGTGTGGCACATGCATACTGAGATGGTTCTCTCAAGGGACAGAGCGCAGTTGCAAGTGATGTGGCACGTGGGTGCCTGGTTGCAGGTTAGCTTTTGCAGCAAATAGATGTTATTTCGGTCAGCAGAAACAATGCATGCAGAGATACACCAAGGACCTATGTGTCTATCCAGTGAATCACACCTGCACTGTGTATCCAAAGTTCTTCCAGGAGCACCAGGTGCCTGTTGAAAACCTGAGCAACAAGTGAAGCTCTTTTGTTCAACCACAGTGTGCCCTCCTCACTCATGAGACCATTTCCGCACCAGATAGTTCTAGTGCTATTATTCCACTTTCGACATCCTATGGAATCCTGGCCTCAAAGGCCCCTCCCGAAACTGCAAACCCCAGGATTCCATAGGATGTTGCAAGTGGAATCATAGCGCTATAACACTCTAGTGCGGACCATGAAACCAGAGCGTCGGCGCGTGTGTGCTTTGGAAGCCCGGGATGAGCGCAAAGGGGAAGGAGGTGTGTCGCGCCTTGCGGGGACTTGCGACACTGGACTGGGGGGAGGACTTGGGAGTGAGCGAAAGCGTTCGTGGGGAGCAGCGTGGGCGCGAGTGGGCCTTCGGGGGATCGGCCAAGCGATCGCCCGTCTGGTGGGTGGCACTAAGAGGGCGATCGGGCAGGAGGGACACTCTCGGTGCGTCCGGGGGTGGGAGCGCAGAAGACGCGGCGCAACGGCGAGAAAGAGGCGGGGCAAAAAAAGAAAAACGCGCAGGGCGCGCACGGAAGGGGGGAGGCAGTCCCCACGTGGCGCTGACGCTGCTCCTGCTCGCTACCGCCGGTCCCCGATCCGGAGCTATAAAGCGAACCGGGAGAGGCGGGAAGGCAGCGTTGGCGAGCAGGCGGCGGCGGCGGCGGCGGCGGCGGCCCCGGCGCAGGCGGCGGATCCTGCGGTCACCCGCGAGGAGACCCCGCCCGGCGCCAGCGGGTCCGGCGATGCCTAGCTCCCGGCCAGCCGCCGCTCCTCCTCCTCCGCCTTCTTACAGCGCGCAGCCCAGGGCGAGCTGAGCGGCGGTGCGTCGCCTCCGCGCCCGGCTGGATTTGCTCGGCCGCCGGGGAAGGCGCCCGCCCGCGGTGTCTCCAGAGGCGCTCCGCCGCCTTCGGCCGCTGCGCCGGGGAGCCGCCCTTCTCCGCCGAAGGTAAGAGGAACTTTTTCCTCCCCCGCCCCGCCGGCTCCCGAAACTGCTGGACTGCCGCGGGAACCTGGACGGCGCGCGCGAGGGGAGGGGGAGATGAGCCAAGAGGGACCCGCTTCGCCTTCCCCGTTCGCCCGGAGGTGATCGAGGTTGGGGGCAGCAAAGACCCCGAGGAGACGCCGCGGGTCGGAGGCGGGCACCGTCTCGTCGCTGTGCGAAGGGAGGAGGATGGGAGCGGAAGGTAGCTGTCCTTTCCCCGGAGTGGATTGAGGCCACTAGGCGCCCTCGACGGCTCCCCTGGGAGAACGGAGCGCCCCGCAGCCGGACCCCCCTCCTCTTCCTCTCTCGCCGGGCGGGCGTCGTCGTGCCACATCCGTTCCCCCTCCGCCAGAGCTCGGGTTGATGTTTAGCTTGGAGAGTCCGTTTGCCGAGAGAGGGGGGTTCTCTTCCCTGGCCCACCTGCGCTCTCCGCCCGTGCAGGGAAACGGCTACCCCCAGCCCATGGATGGCAACGGCAGCCTCAACGGGAGCGACGGCGGGCAGAGACAGGGGCTCCCTTACTCTCTGTACACCACCTTGACCCTCATCTCCCTGGCCACCTTGCTCATGCTTTTCATCATCTTTGGCAACGTCTTGGTCATCATTGCCATCTTCACCAGCCGGGCCCTCAAGGCCCCCCAGAACCTCTTTCTGGTTTCCTTGGCCTCGGCTGACATCTTGGTAGCCACCCTCGTCATTCCCTTCTCCCTAGCCAATGAGGTGATGGGCCAGTGGTATTTTGGTAGAGTGTGGTGCGAGATCTACACGGCCTTAGATGTGCTCTTCTGCACCTCTTCCATTGTACACCTCTGTGCCATCAGCCTGGACCGTTACTGGTCCATCACCCAGGCCATTGAATACAACCTCAAGCGCACCCCACGCCGCATCAAAAGCATCATCTTCCTCGTTTGGGTCATCTCGGCCGTCATCTCTTTCCCACCGCTCATCTCCATCATGAAGCAAGGTGAACCTGAGAGCTCATCTCATGAGCAAGCAGAGTTGAAAGCAGGAAATAAGGACCTCAGCTGCAGCATCAACAAGGAAACATGGTACATCATCTCTTCCAGCATCGGCTCATTTTTTGCCCCTTGCCTTATCATGGTCCTGGTCTATGTCCGTATCTACCAGATTGCAAAGAGGAGAACTCGTGTCCCACCCAGCAAGAGAGGAGAGGCCACTGAAAGGAAGCAGAACGGGCTGGCAGACAAGGAGGACATGCCTGCAATGACCAAGCTAAATGGGGAGAAGGTGGCAGGGGCAGGAGGAAACCAGGGAAGAGAAGAAGTCAATGGTATAGACCTGGAGGACACTTCCTCCTCAGAACACAATGAGAATGAGGATCCCCGCAAACAGGAGAGGCCACAACGAGGCAAGGGTAAAACTAAACTAAGCCAGATTAAGCCTGGGGATGCCTTGCCCAACAGAGTAGAGGAGGAGCGGAATGCCAAAGCTTCACGATGGAGGGGCAGGCAGAACCGAGAGAAACGCTTCACCTTTGTCCTTGCAGTAGTGATTGGGGTTTTTGTAATTTGCTGGTTCCCTTTCTTCTTTACCTACTCATTGACTGCTCTTTGCAAAAGCTGCCCTGTGCCTGATACCCTCTTCAAGTTCTTCTTCTGGTTTGGTTATTGCAACAGTTCCCTCAACCCTGTCATCTACACCATCTTTAACCATGACTTCCGGAGGGCCTTCAAAAAGATTCTGTGCAGATTAGACCGAAAAAGGATTGGGTGAGGAGGATTGAACTCCCATTTTTGTGGCCAAGGCCATGTGCCTTTAAGAAGTTCAGCTCTGGTTGGATTTTGGAAGTGGGTGGCATCTCATTTGGTTGCTGAACATGGACTCTTCAAAGACTTCAGGTGAGATGAAATGATTAAAACATTAGTGCCCAGCCCCTCAGCCCCCAAGTGGGTATGTTTCTACCCAGTGATGGATTGAAAGCTCTTCTTTGTAAGTGTTGTTTCTGTACATTTATAATCCTGACACACTACAAACTGAAAGGAACCAATTGGGGTGGGCAAGGGGAAAGTAAAAGTCATATTTCAGAAGCACTTTCTTTCTGTTTTCCCCCCAATGTCCCTGAAGTCCTCCCAAAAACTACAGTATTGCATCTTTGAGATCTATTCCTCTTTAACTTTTGTAGGAGAGATCAGCCTTGCAACTGCTTCACATCTTTCTTGAAACACAATGTATATGTGAAAACTAAAAACAAAACAACACACCCCAATGGACTACCGGAGCCATCCCATCAAGCATAAGACATGATAGTATTCTGTATCAAGATTTCCAATGTGATGTTGGATTTTGGGCTATAAAAACTGGTAACATAAGCTTGACAATAGCCTGTGTTTTATTATACTCCCTGTATGGAATTTTGTTCTGCTCTGTTTTGTTTTAATTTCATGTTTGTATTGTCTTTTTATTCAGTATTGTTAAAAAGCTGTATCTCCTGTTTTGCCCTCAACTGAAAGAAAGAAATATTTTTTAAAAAACACATCAGAATCCTCATAGAATCTGTCACAAGGGCGAGCTGTTTTCTAACTTGTAATGCTCGATAGGAATTAGATTCTCCAAAGGTTATGATAAAACGATCTGGCCCTCTGTCTTTCCTCTGATGTATGTTCAGTGCTAATGTATTGCCCCCACCCATGGCTGTAAATAGATAACATGGTGTATGAAGCCTTTTGTTTTACTTTACAGTGTTACCTGATTTAGCATTGATTTTTTAACATTTTCGTTTGTGTTGCCTGTCCTGCACAAGAAAAGTCTTTCCATGCACAAGGACACTTTGCAGTTGTTGTTTTGAAGTAACCATAGAAATGTCAGTTTCTCTTCTCCCAGTGTCAGGTTTTGTGTATCCAATTCTCTTTTGCTTTGTCCTAGAGTGAATGTTATATATAAAGGCAAAATGGGCATAATGGAATCATTATGGTCTAGCAGCACAAGAAAAAGTGAATATTTTTGGTCTGTGATATTTCTGTTTTCCCCCCACTGTAAATAATTCACTCATCCTATAAGGCTACATTTGGAAGATTATTTTTAAAGTATCAGGAGGGAATGAAGAAGTAAAACAGCCTCTCTTACTGTGGCAGCTTCCATAGGTGTTGCACTACACATCTCATCATCCCCACTGGCTAAGAAGGGCTGGCTGTGGGCTGATGGGGTTTTAGTTCACGGCACCTGGAGGGTGCCATGGTAAGCAAAGCTTGAACATGATAACAATATTTTTATAGAAATATTAAAAAAAGCACGGTAGTTTGTGATGGATAAATGATGGTAGATACACACACATGTTGCCTGATTGGATTTATTTTAAGTGAAGTTCTTTATGTGGAAGTTTAGCCCTTTTCCTAAAATTATTCCCATTCTTTGGAACACAATGGATGCCCCTTGTTTCTGCCTTCACTAGTGCTATAAGAACAGACATCTAATTTCAGCCGTGCCTCTAAGATTTGAAATATTCATCTGAAAAGTCCGCTTCAGTTTTAACAAAACAGAGCTGTTAAACATAACACTAACAGGGTAGGGTCAAGGAGCTTATTAGCCTCAAAGTGTACTTGTGTTCAGCTTTGACATAGATTTACAGCTGGAGAACCTGATACAAATGTTTACATAGTATGTTTTTTAATACAAAATTTACAGGGTTCTTTTTTTAAGCAGATATATGTAGAAAAAGAACAATTTTTGTAGCAGGAGGGATAACTTTTTTCTTTTTGGTAGAAATGTGTATTGTTATACACAGGGTTGTGATCTATTTCTGAAGTGTGCAGAAGCAGAGCAGCCTTTGTATAACGGTACATGCACAGAACTTGTAGTTTTTGGACTATAACTCCCAGAATTCTTGAGCCAGCATGGGATTTGTTGTCTAAAAATAAATTTTCCAGATCTACCAAACTAAAGTCTATGAAGCCACTGTAACAATGTTGAGACATGTATTTATAAGTGGATCAGAATAGAGGAATGATATGTATTCCCCCCTTTACACTGGCTTTTAGAATCTGATAACCTTTTTTAATTTTTTTTGTCTTTTTGCATTACAATGTGATTATTAGCCAATATCTAAAATAAGTATCAGTGTATTCCCCCCCCAACTAAAATTTGAATTGTCTGAATTTGAACGCTGGCTATTTCCCAGTTAAAGAAAATGATTAGATACAGAGAAGTTTTACTTTCCGTTTGAGGTAAGCCACCTGCGTTGCAGTTCTATCTAATGATGTCTTGTGGTAGGAGAGGAAGGGAGAGCAAGAGGGCACCACAGCTGCTTGACTCATGTAATTCCATTGACGGATTCTCAGGACAAGCTGGCCAGTTTAAGCTTGGGATACTAGCCTGGTGCGGAGTTCAACTGCTTAATTAGAATTCATTACTTAGTCACGCTGTCATGGTCTCTAATAATGTCTTTAAATAGGAAAACCATTTTTCCCCAGCTCTTGATTTCTTTTGAAACATTCCTTAAAACAGAAAGGGGCAATCTTTTAAATTTGCTTCCTTATGATGCCAGAACAGGTAATTTTAAAGCTATAAGGTACAAATCCAGAGAAAATTTAATGGGTTTGAGCCCGATTTAGTTGACCCTCTAAGTTTTCTCAAGAGAGTGCACACTTCCCCTGAAGTAATGATTTCTTACAAGCCTGTTATACCTCTCCTTTGCGTACAAACTCTCTTACCCACAAGAACATCTTTCTTTCAACTACGCAACAAGGAAGGAATTCTGTATTCACATTTGCTTACGGGTACAGATGTCAGCCTTCCATTGACGTGAATGGAGTCACCAATCAGGGACGCTGTAAATGCCAGAGATTGGGAGATACATTTTTCTGGATTACAGTTCCCAGTCTTTCATTGGCTCTGTTGGCTGGTGAATTCTGAGCACTGCAGTCCAAAAAAGTAAAGTTTCTCTAGCTCTCTGTGTAGGTACTCATTAGCCTCTTTTCATAAGGTGACATTTTGTATAGGCTGGTTAAATCTGTAATATCCTAAGTGAGAATTTAGTGTGTCCTGCTGGAAGGATCTTATGTGAAGAATGCAGATTGTTGATTTGTAGGATTTGTTTTATTTAAGTCCAATGTATGCATTTATGAAGCAAACAGAAAATGCCTTATGCTGGGAATTCTTTTTTTTTCCTTCCTGGAATGTGTTTTTCAAACAGAAATGCACCTGGTGCAAACCCATCGATGCCATGCCTTGTGCTTTCTAAGAGAATGATAAATGTATACGGAAATGGCCATAATGTTTTTTATGAAATTAAAAAATGTTTACACATCAGAAAGCATGATAAATCTCAGTTATCTATGTTTTCAGGAATCTCAGAGATCTGAGGACTTAACTGGAGAATAGAGGAAATCCACCTTTTAAAGCACATACTGCAACAGTCTCTTGTAATCTGCAGGAGTAATTGTTACACCTTATGTTCAGAACAATGGTCTAGTTCATTGGACACAGAAAGACTGACAAATAAACCTTATTTTGCTTTCTTTTTTCATGCCAGAACAAATCTATTTATATACTTCTTAAAGAACAAGGATTAGGGCTTATTGTGTGGACAATGTACTCTTGTGCGTATTTAAGTTGGAGTTGTGTGTGATGTGTGTGTGTTCTTCTTTCTCTCAAGTAAAATATTGTTCTATTCCAATATTTACAAACTGCTGATCGACTGCTGACTAATTAGGCCACAAGTGCCAGCATAAATGTTTAAGAGTAGGAGTAAAAACAGTACTTGTATCCAGCCAAATGCCAATTAATTTGGGGGAGAAAATGGTACGTCTCACAACATTGGGAAAGTGTTTCTTTTAATGAACCCACTCTCAAAACTGGGACTTCAGTTTTGGCGTGCAGGAGTTCGCCGGAAGACCTCACACCTGTAGACAGATAACAAAATCACTCTCGTCATAAATGGCTCATTGCTGTTATTGATTTCCTGGGATTTTGCCTAGAATTTTCCTTTTTGCACTCAAATTATTTTGCACTCCTATTTATGCTACAGAAAGCATCATCCCCACTTGAATCAACAGAATGGCAGTTGGTGGTGATGAAGGGCCAATTCATGCATACTGCATTAATATGGCTTGTCAAGAGCACAATGGTCTAATGACAACAGGAAATGCAGTCAATCAAAGTCTGATGAATGCTTTTGTCTGATAGATGTGCTGGCAAAAATAACCCTACTTGGGTCCTTGCCCTCACATGACCGGGAAAAGTAGGGATACATTTTCTGCCCTTGCCTTCTCCATCATGTTTCCAGAACTTGGCCTTGCCACCCATCACAAGCTGAAGAGTAAAGCTCTGGAGCAGGGAGCTTGACCTTTGTAGGTTCCCTTGGCTGTTCAAAGCCTTGATCATGGGCTTAAAGGGCAAAATGTGAATAAGATAGTGAAGGCAGGACAAGCAGTTGTGCCCTGATTGTGAGGAGAGAAGGTGGACGGAGAGAGGCTTTCTGTCTCTCACATAATATTAGAACTTCAATAGTGAAGTTGAATAGTAGTAGATACAGTACATGAGAAAGAAGTACAGTCAGCCCCCACATTTGCTAGGGTTAGGGGCTCAGGACCCTTGCAAAAATAGAAGAATCACAAATATCAAAATGTGTATGTGTGTTTGTGGGAAGAGGGCCAAGGCATGATAGGAAGAATGGGGATCCAGTGTCTAAACTAGGTCAGGGAAAGGAGAGGGAAAGTTTGTTTGTTTGTTTGGTTTTGGCATGATGGCCCTTTACTTCCTCTCTCTCTCTCTCTTTCCTCCCATTTCCTTCCTTGGGTGCATGGGGTGGTATTGGGAGAAGGTTTGTGGTGTTGAGAAATCAGGCTGTGAACTGTCCTTAGCTAGATGGGCATTGGCTGTTGGAGGATCAGAGGTGGGTTTTTAAATGCATGCATGGCCTGAATGGAGCTGATGAGAGGGAAGATTCCCCTGGAAAAGAAGTGCCACAGGTTTTGGGGGAAGAGAAGGGGTTGAAGAAACCTGCAAATAATCAAATCCATGAAAGTCAAACCCTTGAACGTGTGGGGGGGGGCACCTATATTTCTTTACACAGCACATAATTAACTTCTGGAGTTCAGTACCACAAGTTGCAGTGATGGCCATTTGGTTGGATAGGTTTTTTAAAAAGAGGACTGGATGAATTTGTCGAGCTTTTAAGGCTATCTGTCATAATATATATTCCCCCTCCCAGTATTAGAAACAGTATACTTATGTATATCAATTGCTGGAGACTTGTGGCCCCTTCCAAATCTGTGATTCTGTGGTTGGAGACAGTAAACTCGAACATTCACTAGCCCTTTTCACCATGGCCTGTGTTGTGATCATGGGAGTATTCCAACTAGATGGGTAAAGGCTCTCCAGCCCTGCTACACCCTTAGTACATGAGTGTAAAACAACTATAGGAACCTACTGTAAGATATAGCTCAGTCCTCTAATCCTTGTAATTCTGTTGCTTGCACTGTTACACTGATGTTAGGTTTGTGTAGCAATTTTGATACCAATATCCATCAGCTGACAGAAATTTTATGTCTCTGATCACCAGGGCAGCTTCTTCAAATTCTTCGTCAAAACACTTCTTTTTAAAGGACTTTTTCTGTACCCTTATCTGCTCTTCTGTAGCCGTTATAGATTGCAAGATAAAAAATGAATAATTTATAGTCTCAGAAATTTAGGAATTATCACAGCAAGTGCAAATAACATTTACAACAGGTAAGGTGAGAAATGGTTAAACATTTCTATAATTGAAACATATTTAACAATGAATAAATCACAATATTTAAACTGGTAGCATACTGAATGAGAGAATTAGCTTGGTGTAGTGGTCTCAATATTGGACTAGAACTCCAGAAAACCAGGATTTGAATCCATACTTGGCTACAGAAACCCATTGGGTGACTTTGGGCATGTCACACGATCTCAATCCCAGAACAAACCTACTCTGATCAAATCTTTCCAGGAAAATCCTGTGACAGATTTGTCTTAGGGTTTCAGTAAGGCAGAAATGACTTGAAGGCACACAGCAACAACTGAAATGGCTTTTCACTTGATTGCGGCAGGAGTATGAAAAGAGAGTGGCCTAGTAAGTTAACGTTCTGCTGAAAGCGTAAGAATGTGGTTAAGCCTTTCTTGGCTGGTGATAGCTCTTAGGTGATTGTTTGACAGTTTCAGTTTACTAAATTCTGAATGCATGACTGAAGCAGCTAACGTGGAGATAACAGATGAACATTCTTACTTTATTTACTTTTATGTATTGCATTTATATCCTGAATTGTTTTGCTCCCAGGAGCTCAAAGCAGTGTTGGGGCTTAGTCCTCCTCCCTTCCTCTACAGGCTGTTACTTGCCCAAATTTACAGTGTTCAGTCAAGGAATCATATTCCTCAGTTCACATATGTGGAATTCTGAGAGCAGTCTTCCTACCCGCAGAGCTTAGAATTTTTCTGGGGAGGAAGCCACAATTTCAGAAAGCTGACCTCTAGTATTTATTATTACAGAAGTCAGGGCAGGAGAACCTGAATTAGAATCACAGATGCAAATGGCAACTTAAGTAAGGATTGCCACTGGTTCCCTCTGAACCCAGGCTTGCTCTGTCCCTATGCAAGAGATTATAGAGGGCCAACTACTCATTCAGACAACTGAAGAAGTCAAACTATTTCTTCCCATTCATTCATATGGCCTAGTCATGCCTCTCATGCCATACTAAAGTTTTAAGCTTCATCTACCAACTACTTGAAGTACCTGTCAAACAGACATTTCAGTTTTCCATATCATTTGCTTTAAAATGGTCATTTATGAACCAGTTTTGAACAAACTAGATATTTACATTTATGTTGACAACCCAAACATTTTCTTGCCAATTTGGAACTGATCAGCACCTTTTGCATAAACCTTGGTATGACACAAATTATAAGGATTGTTAGGTGCTACTATTCAAACTTTTGTTTGATTCAAATTATATGCAAATCATCAAATCATGTGAATTGACAGAGGATAATTCAGAGCAAATTTCGTAGTATGACATGAAAGCAATACTTCCCCTTCCCAGTACATATTATAGAGACCATTGATATTTAAAAATTGGCTAGCCTTATCCCATCAAATGCCTAGAAGCAGTTAAACATTTTAACCTGTGACCCCCCCAAAAAAGATTATAATGTTGGGGCCAGGTGGGCCTCCACTGGGTGGATTGACAACTGAAAGAGCTCTTTTCCTTTATCATCACCATCTGTGGATCTCTGAGAAGAAATGGTCATGGGAATGTGTCAAATGATGCTTTAAGAGTACAGGGAGGTTCAAGATGATTGTATGAACCAGCAACACCACCTGCCTCTAGTAGTCCTGACAGGAGACTGCATATCGCCCCCAACAAAAGCCACATATGCTTGAGACCTGCAGTCCCTTGACGTTTATATCTTTGCTGTGACCTTTTGTTGAACTTATATTAAGGTCTGCTGAACTTACATTTTATTGGTATGAACCAATAAAAAATCTGTTTTGGGTGGGGATTGTATCTCTGCAGTATCTAATCTTTCACCCCTTATGTTTTGTACCACAAAGATAATCCTGAAACAACTTTGTTTATGGTGGACTCTGGATGAAATTGGCTGGTTACAGGGAAAAGAAGGCAGTACCAAGAGCAATCCATTTATTTTCCCATTCACTTACCTCTTTGGAAGTTCAAAGTCCTTGCAGAGTATTGTGTAATTGCAACCAGTGCTTGGCAAAAATATTTCAGTTATTGCTTTTCTAGTATGTAACTTCCTGACTAACCCTTTCTCTGCTGCTACGTAGTCTTTCTTATCATTGCGTACAACAGGTATTGGTTTGGGTGTTAAGAGTTCTAAGAACTAGGGAAAAACTAGTGCATAAGTCAGGGATGGGTATTATACAGCCCTCCAGATATTTAACTAGAGTTCCCAGCATTCCTCACTATTTGATATTGTGACCTGGGCTGATGGGCCTTGCACTTCAACATTAGGAGGGTTCATAATTCACACGCCTGGAATAAATGAACAAAATATGTAAATGAATGAAGGCTCCTTGTCTTTTCTCTGCCAGCTTCAGTGAAGAGAGGAGAATCAAATTTGTAATTAGATGAGAAGGAACTCCTGCTTCCAATTTGACTGTAGCAGCCAGTCATGTGAAACACAAAAAATAGATCTTGGAGACATGGACTGATATGTTAATCAAACAAAATGTTCAGACGCCATGAAACTCTTCACTCAAGAGTGCATTTGCCCAGGTGAGAGTTTGGACAAACATTTCAGGTTCATACGCGTTTAATGTGTGTTATAAATGCAGTGCCTATATGAAGCCTGGCTAAATTTTGAAAAATAAAAATTCTTTGATTTTCCCTGGGACTTTTTCCTTATGTTTCATTGTATGCTAGATAGATCAAGTAATGCAAGAAACTATTATCTAGGAAAGAGTTGGTCTTTATTTCTTTTCTTCTTTTGGAACAAGTACCTGGATGGTAATGCAGATGGCTCATTTTATGCTGTTGCTAATGCTGTTGCTCATTTTAGAAATAAACTGTTTGCCTTGCTTATAAGCTTAAGACTTGGAAGTACTGCCAAAGCATAACATTTGAAAATAGCAGTGCAAATCTGAATGAGAAACATGAGCATCAGCCACTTAAAAGAGCACAAAAGGAACATGAACCAGGATCCTGAAACCACTCAAAGATCTGTGACCCCATAAAATAAAATGACCTTTGCTGGGTACCTATAAACAAGGTCTTGCAGCAGATTGATAGAAGTGGAAGAGGTGGGATGTTAGGAATTCTGCAAGTGCTACCCTACATTGCATACTCCTTGCAGCCTGGGATACTTTAAAAAAAATTTTTTTTTACTTGTTTTTTTTAAAGTAGCTCATTGTCATTGCTCATTGCTTATTACTGAAAGGGTAAATCTTTAGCAACATGCTAGCAATGCATTACTTTTTGGTTACTTTCTATATTTTTTAAAAATACACAAAATATTCAAAATTGCTCAGAAGCCTCGTAAACAACCATCCAAAAGCAATACTTGGGACTAATATTATGTTACTTGTTACAGAAAAATAAATAACAACATCACCCATCAGTGGCCAGTTATGCATCGGTGACTCAATACACATATAAGTGCAGCTTACACATACCAAAGTCTCTTTTTCGGTGAGGCATGGAGGGCTATTCACTTGGCCTTGAAATCTATCCCTAAACCTCTTGACCTTGGTAGCTATCAGTCTCCAGGAGGGCCCCCACTCCTGTGGCTTATTATTGGAGAAGTGCAGGGGGAACAATTCAGACCATGAGGATATGGTTTCTCTAAGCTCTCTGGGGAAGGAAAAGGTGGGTGCATTCCATTTGGGAGTACACCCTTATTTCTTCCCCTCACAACTGAGCTAGGACCAGCTCAGAGACATGAACTGATGGCTTAACCTGTGAGAATCGCTTCCTCCTTCCTCCTCTTTCCTGTACATGACAGCAGCAGGGATGGTTCCTAGTGAAGTGCATGTAACAACAAAAATTATTAACATATTTTTATTTCCCCTTTTTATCGTAAGATCTCAGGATGACAAGGAGATAAACAATATGAACAATTTAAACAACTCCTGATTAAAATAAATGAATAATATAAACAAGTTAAAAACATAGTATACCACTCAACAAATTAGAAAGGCTAAAAGAGCTAGAGAAAAACCCCCAAAACAAGAATCTGATTAAAAGTACATTAGGGCCCAAAATGTTTAATAGAAAGCCATGTCTTGACTTGGTGCTGAGAAGAAACCCATGTTGGCCTCAGTCAGGCCAAGTAATATCAGATTGTAGGCAACACCATTATTTATAATGTCATTACTTCCAGGCTCTGTTTCTAGGTGACTTATGCATGCATGGGCCTCCAGTGAGCAATATGGCTTCAGGCAAGGTCTAATAGTACACACAGGATTTGAGACAGAGATTTTGGACTTTGTCAGGCTAAGGCAAACTGTTCCACTCATCTGCCCCCGCCATCTTATAGCTTAAGAATAAAGGTGCTAGGTAAGACCATTATACAATGAGAATGTCCCATAAAAGGCTCATTCTCCAGTTACTGTCTAATTACCTTCTAATGTTGGGGTGTGCTGGTGCTACATGAAGTATCCTGCACCAGGTGAATTTCCTACATGGCAGCAGTGATATGTGGTCTTTTCATATTAGTGGTGCGAACCACAGGTTCCTGTGTGGCTCGTTACCTATTGTGTGGGAAATGGTCAGACACTGTCTGGCAAAAACTGGTGGTGCTAGAAAAAATCTTGGTACGCTGGGAGACTCTTGATGAATGCACGGGGTGAGCTATGGACTATGCTATTGCCACAAGGTGGTGCAGTGGGGTGATCTGTCTATAGTGGAAGGCCAAGAGAAGGAAATGCACACCTCCCCCCTGGGATAGTCCCCCACTACTGCTGTACTTTGTTTTTTGGAAAGCTGACCCCTTCCTACAAATGCCTGGCTCTGAGGGGTTCTGTCCCCTTCCTATGCCTCCCAGGCCTCAAATCCTTTCCCTCTGATAAGGGGTTATAAAATCATTAAATGTTTTTCTACACAAAAGACTCTTAATTAAAGGTGAGCAAATTTGAAATAGTCTGAAGACTTATTCAATAAAGACGTGTGTGTGTCATAAGGGGGAGTGAGGTGAGCAAGTGAGGGGAAAGTGACAAACTAGAGAGAAAGGAGAGACACAACAAAAGATCTGCCAACTGAGAAAATGAATTCACAATCAGTATATTGGACAGGAAATAAAGATGAGGCTGGCATTCTGTTGTGATAGGACCCTGAGGGATTTCTCCAGATGCCTATTCTCAATGTCACCTCACAACTGAGAGATCACTGCAGCCATAATTTCCCAGCACCCCAATCTACAACACTTCAGAAACAGTTCAGTTTTGTTGCTGCCTGGCTGAAAAAGGTAGGTTGTTGTGGTGTGTCTGTGTGTGTCTGTGGCATAATTAGACATAGCTACGATGATGGTGCTCCATTGTCATAGTGATGTCTAGTGATACAGGATCTCATCTGAAATGGTATCAGTATCAGTTTGATTAATGAATTATAATTTTCCCTCCAGTGAGCTCAAAACTGCCTATGGCTCTTTCCCAGGCTATCCCTGCAAAAATCTGTGCGGTTGAGAGAGAAAGGGTTGAGAGAGAGGAAGAGGTTTCCCAGTGAATTTCATGGCTTAGTGGTACCTAGAATTTGTATCTTCCAAGTTGCATCAGACTTTTCCCACCACATCACACTATTTTCAACAAGCAAGAAAGGACAGGGCAGCAAAGGTGCTGCAAGAGTCTAGACAGCAGTGTTTCCAAAATGAAGCATTTCTGAGCTGGTTTGTAGCAGCTTCCTCCTCACAAGCTGCCACCAAATGTCCTTTCAGTTGTCTGACTCAGAGAGGCTGGTAGATATATATTGCCTTCATAGTGAGAATGGGAAAAAAAAAAAACATTTCCTGTCTTCCTTCAAACAGAACTCCTCCATTTTTTGCACTGGACCATAAATTGTCCCCACAATTGGAATTTGCGTATCTTGTAGGAGAGAAAATAAGAGTATGTTAACATGGGTAAGATAGGGACCTAGGGAAAGAGTAGCATCAAAGACTCTTGCTTTCTGAACCTAGAAGTTACTCTCATTAGCTCTGACCAGACAGTAGAAGCGCTCATATTCTGGTAGCATACGAAAGTTTGGCTTCTGTCCAAGAGGAAATGAATCGGATGTCCATTCATCATAGTTACTGAAGAAAAGTAGGTGTTTTTGGAATTCTGAAGTTCTACTGCAAAACAGGGCAATTACCACAGATGCTGATGACAGATTTTGAACTGGCTGGCCCTGAATTTCTGTGAACTCCTTTAATATATTTTTCAACCAAAGTGCCTTAATAGCATTTGGCATACTCCACGGAAATAGATGTGATTTTGGAGGGATATTGACAACTTGAATTAAACATTTTATTATGTGCAGTTCTGACCACTGATTGTTACAGAACTGATTACTTGGGTAAGGAATGATTATTAGGGAAATGGCATAATTAGTTGAAATCCAGTCTACTTAGCATCCAAAAGGAAAAGTTAATAACATACCTTATGTGTTTCTCCTACAGAATGTGACTGTCTCCAGCTTTAGATGCTATGTGGGATCGAGACATTTTTAAAGAAACAGTTATGTCTCCAAATGAGCACTTAGTTCTAGCTTTTGGACACCGAGTGGAGACAGATAGGTACACATAATGAATCTAGAGCATGGATTCAGATTGGAAGCTACACTAACCAGTGCTAAGATAACAATGGATGAGCTCCTACACTCATGAAATGGAGAATAACTCATAGGCTCATGCAGTAGCTGCATACCATCACCCAGTTAATAAATTACGACATTGTGCAGCCCAATGTGCACTGCCCCTCAGTGTGCAATCATCATGTATGCAACCATGTGTATTAGTGTGCAATGTGTACATTGCAATGTGTACCACACGCAATATATGGCTATGCATCATGCCATTCATTCACAGTGCATCACATAACTCCATTTTGAGAACTCTGAACTGAATGTAGCCATTGCACGTGATATAAAACTGCCCAAATCCCTACGTAGAGGAACTTACCATGCAAAAGACAACACCACCAACAGGATTGTGTATGTATAAAAATGTATTTGCAGCTCTATATTTACTCACTGTTTTTAAAATTACTTTTGCCTCAATCAATGTATCAGAACCCTATGTAGCAGAGAAGCTTCCACCCATGAACCACCAGAATGACAAAGTGGACATTCAGTAACAATTTAATTAAAAATGCTTTGCAAGATATGCTAACTATGAAAGAACATGACTCAGGTTGTGCTTTAGACTTTCTTTGCAGAAGTCACATAATTAGCTCTAGTGGTGTAGTGGTTAAATGCTGGTACTGCAGCCACAATGTCGTGAGTTCGATCCTGCAGGGCTCCAGGTTGACTCAGCCTTCCATCCTTCTGCAGATTGGTAAAATGAATACCCAGCTTGTTGGGGGCAATGAGTTAACACATTGTAAACTTATTAGGGAGTGCTTAGCACTGATAAGCAGTATAGAAATGTAACTGCTATATTGCTGCTATATTGCTATAAATCAATACTTTAATCACTGGGAAAAGAGCTTTCAGAAAAAATAATCATAGAGACTCCACCCACAATATCCATGCAAGGTAAGGCATTGACATTTCCATTTCATGGATATGGGGATTGGCCTTGTTGTTGCAGGTGAAGAAAGTGGAAACATGCTTCTACAAATGTCTGTGTGCCACTGGGTGGCCACAGAAGTAGCGACATCCAGTCAGGGTTTTCCAGAATATTTCCTGTTTGTCTTGTCTGATTTGTTACTTCCTTATTTTGTAGACTGAAACCTCCACATCTCTTCCTCAGTCTCTATCTCTGTCTTTCTGTCACGTAGCTAAAGATAGGAGGAGCTATCTTTTCTCTCTTCCAAGTAAATACCACTATTGCAAACCACTTACAGATTCTTAAAAATAAAAAGTGGTATAAAAATGCAGTAGATAAGTATGTCAGGCACTTTAATAAAAGAAAATTCTTCACTGAGATCAGCCTTAGAGCTATTGATTCCATGCTCCAGCTTCCATATTTGCTAACCTGCCTTTTGGCAAATCTCACAATATATGTAACAGATTTTTATGCTGCCACCCATTGACTGCAGGGTGAGTTTAACTATTTAAAATACAACAAATAATATGTCTGAAATTAGATATCAGTCTGGGCGTTTGAGGTCAAGAGATCGAATACACTGCCCGGCGTGCATTATTGATTCTTCTGAGCATGGCTTTGCATGTGAGAAAGAAGAAGCTGCATAAGGGTGTGTGACTCACTCCCGCATCTTCCTTTCTGCGCTTGGGGGATGATCTACGAAATGCTACTCATTTTTCTCTTCTGTATGCAACACACACATTGATGATACTTTTATTAAGCCAATTAGAAGGTTCAACTTCTGCCCCAGAACAGTTTTTGAATCTCACTGGCTTCTTCATCAGGCACAAGTGGTAGTTAATATCGTGCAGAGAAACAAAACAGACATTGCTGGAATCACAAGCCTGCAGGTTTCCATTTTGTCCTTTGAGAGGTTACAGACAGAGTGTCCATATTCTGTGTAGTGAGATTTATGAGTTCCAAACAAAGCTAGGAATTCACCCATCTGAATCCCAGACTGTGGGATGGGCTGGTAGAAGTTCTTCACAAATTACTTTGGGGGCATGAGAGAAAAGGGACTGTCACTTCCTTCTGACATGTAAAAACCACTGTGATGAACCTGATGGAAGGGGGTCTTGACAACAGAGCCTCCTTGGCAACTGAGAGTGTGTAAACTGATTGGCTGGTGAAATGAAACCTTGGACAACCCAGGGGAGGGGCTGGGGGAAAGAGGAAAATAATAGATTTTTAACTAACTGGTGTGTGATTGAAGGGGAGTGTAATTTGTGGTGGAGAGAGGTTGGAGATTTGAATAGCTGTCTAGAGGAGAGAACTGAGAAATTGGGTGTGCGAAAGATAATGAATGAATTAAAAGAGAGAGAGAGAAGAATGGTGTGCTGTTTATAACCACCATTAGTCTTTTTTATTTTTGTATAAACTCATTACATACAGTTTGCTTTATTGGGAGTAGATGGTTGTGTTTCTCACTTTGCTGTTTGCATGTGTCTGTTGAAAGCACACACACAATGTACAGTCAGCCCTCCACATTTGTGGGTTTCACTTCTGCAGATTTGATTATTCACAGATTATTTGCTGTCAGCTCTGCTGCTCCCTTATGCCATTTTTAATAGGGACTGCAAACCTTGTGAGACTGAGAAACTGTGAATGAGGCTAGTAAGTCCCTATTAAAAATGTTGTGGGGCAGCAGTGAAGGTGGCAGTAAGCCCCACCAGCCACACACTTTTGCCTTATGAGGGAACCCTGATGCCTCAAAGGAATCCATAGTAGGTTGAATATGGTGATCATCCTTTTTTGGGGTGTTAAATATGGTTTGGGAGGGCCTAGAGTTATTCATGTTTTTTTTTTCACTTTCATGGAGGTTCTGTGCCCCTAATTCTAGCAAATGTGGAGGGATGACTGTATTATTTCAATTTAAAGTATATTTCCCACTTTATTGAAATGATATAGGTGAAATATTATAGATGTTTTCGGTAGAAAACTGTGGTTCCTAGCAGGGTATCTCAGTGATCATAGATCAGAGTTGTTGTTTTTTTTGGGGGGGGGGCTCATACTGTTAGAATTCTCTGGCCAGCTGGCTGTAGATGAGATTCTGCGAGTTGCAGTCAAAATAGTTTTTCCAAGCTCTGGAGTATATCTATGCCACACAATTATAACTGTGTGGTCCTACTTCAACTTCTGTGGGTTTGTCCCATCCAAAATTGTGATGTGTAGTTTGGCAAGGGACTTAAAATTCTCTGCAAGGGAGCTTGGGTCTCCAGCAAAGAATTCTAAGTACCTAATCAAATTACAAATCCTGAATTCCCTAGGATGGAGCCATGACAGTTCAAGTGGTCTCAGACTTCTATAACTGTGTAATGTAGATAAACTCATAATGGGTCAATTTCTTTCTCTCTGTCCTCTCTGCAGGTCAGGGAGGAGGACTGCCTTGTTAGCAATAGTAGATGGATTCTGCTGCCGTTGCTCATCTTTTTCATCTTTGACACTGGAGGTGGGGAGCAAAGGTGGCTGGGCAGTGGGGAGGATTGTCTAGCTCAGCTACTGAGACCTCTGGTGCAAGGCTGCATTGTATGTGTTCAGGCTGGATTGAGGTATGGATTGGGTGGTGGCGGCGGGGGGGGGGAGCTTTGATTTCTGTTACACATTCCCAGTGTGTGTGTGTGTATGCGCAAGTATGACCACCCTTGACCTGTGTGTCCTATATGTACCCTAAAGGCACCAAATCCCATCTTATCGTGGAAACGAAGCAGAATCAGCCCTTGTTGGTACTTGGATGGGATACTGTCAACAAATATGAGGTATTGTAGGCTATATTTCAGGGCAAGGAAATGGAAAAACCACCTTTGAGGTCATTTCCACACTGTACTGTTCTAGTGCTATTATTCCACTTTCAGCATTGTATGGAATCCTGGGGTTTGCAGTTTAGGGAGGGGCCTTTAGAATTCTTGGACCTCAGTAAACTACAAACCCTGGAATTCTGCTGGATGTTGAAAGCGGAATAATAGCATTAGAACAGTGTAGGGCAAAAATGGCCTGAGTATTCTTTGCTTAAGAAAACCATCTGAGATTCATGTGGTCATCAGAAATTGATAGGTGATTTGAAGGCATATGTGCACACACTTTCTCTTTCCACTGCATTTTTTTTTAATTTTAAAGAAAGGATAGGGGGAAAGAGGGGATTCATTGTTCATTGTTGTTCTATCAAATATGAATCTTGTAGGACACTGGAAGTAATGGATGGTCTGTCTTGTTTCCCCCTCCTCCACCCAATATGCTCTGCCTGGTGATTAATTCTAAGCAAAGTACTGGTAAATTCAAATTGCGCGTTTCTGTAAGCTTTCAGTATAAACATTTGCATATTGACATACACTTAAGATTTCAGACCCTTCACTTTTTTTCAATTTAGTGATTTGCTTTTCAAAACCTATTTTCAATATCACAGTGTGCAGCAACATTTTGCTTCATTCTAAATATTTTATAATAATCAAATAATAACAGCCGTACTCAGTAAATCCTGTGAAAATGAACAACTCTGAATAATGTCTTCTTGGAAACTTTCTCCCACCCTTAATATCTTCCCATCTCCAAGCCCAGATGGGCAGAGACCATACTGAAAGTTAAACCATTTCCGCACTACACTGTTATAGTGCTATAATTCCACTTTCAACATCCTATGGAATCCCAGGGTTTGCAGTTTAGGGAGGGGCATTTAGAATTCTCAGCCAGATTGCTCTTTGGCCTCAGTAAACTGCAAACCCTAGAATTCCATAGGATGTTGAAAGTGGAATTATAGCACTATAACAGTGTAGTGTGGAAATGGCCTCAGTTACAAGTAACTGTGTAGTCTTATGTGATTTAACAAATCAGCAGGGCTATAAGGAACAGTTAAATATTTAAGTCTGAAATACTGTAGATTG
Organism: Iguana delicatissima; assembly: GCA_948472985.1. Classification (NCBI taxonomy): domain Eukaryota; kingdom Metazoa; phylum Chordata; class Lepidosauria; order Squamata; family Iguanidae; genus Iguana; species Iguana delicatissima. The sequence continues at coordinate 601,851 of CAOKZL010001194.1, read as the reverse complement.
GAGTGGGCAGCTGTGGAAGGTTGAACAGTGTTCACCCCAAAGATCACCAGTGGTTGTAACTGGTTGCTTAAAGCTAATGCAGAGCTATTTTGGGCCTAAAATAGCCCTGCCCCTGAACAGGAGGTAGCTGGATGGTTTTTTTAAAAGGGCTGGGTGGGTGCAACACTCAATGTCTGAGTTGTGTGAAAATGGGGCTATTGCTGTCTCTGCAGCTCTTATGGTATAGGCTTTCATTGACCTGGTCCACTTCATCAGATAATATTCTTTGTTATCCTCATTTGGCAGATTTATGTATACAAGCTTGGGGGAGATTTGAAAGACTAAGGGCAAATGGAATTAAGATACAGAAAGTACTGTCAGATGTGGCCATTTACAAGCAAGGTGTTGGGTCACAACATTGGTGAGATGATTCACACATGTAGGGTGAGAAGAAAAACCTCTGTTCCTGTTCTAACCACAGGAGATGAATTGCATTTGCATTCAGGCCACCAATCACCTGCAGACGCATCAACATCGAAATGTTACTAAGATAATAAATTTTGACATTATGGTAATGGGATGAGAGCTCTGCATAATATGCAGTTGGACTGATCAGTGAAACTCTCTCTCTCAGTCTCTCCTCTGATTTTCCAAACTTGTACACGTCATTTAAAAATTTCCACTGGAAGTGAACTATTGCAGTCTTGCTTGTAAGTGCTAAAAGGACCTTTTCCATAAATTAAAATCAATTACCCAGCTTAAAACACTTCTAGCATTGTGAGGGTGCAGCATTTTTATCTGCACATGTCCATTAATTTGTTCAGAGACGCTCGGGTTTATTTTTTTGTTTTAAACTTCATCCTATTTTGTACTGATGTTTTCAATAATGCATGGAAGTGTTGTGCATGTTTTGCAAGTGAATTTGATGTTGCCTAGGGGAGGCAACATCATTCTTCTCCATACCCAAACAGGTTCACGATACTATATAAGATGTTCCTAAAAGAAATAAAGTAGTAGTGGTATTACAGTAGTATTAGTAGCCATAGTAACAACTATTTTATCTGAGGAGTAACAAACTAATAGAGCGAGCTAGCACGGTGTACAGGTTTGACCTCTGGACTAACACCCTGGAGACCAGGGTTTGATTCCCTGCTTGGCCATGGAAACCCACTAGCTGACCTTGAGTGTGTCACACACTCTCAGCCCCAGAAAACCCCAGAATAGATTTGCCTTGGTGTTGCAGTAAGTTGGAACCGACATGAAGGCACAACAACAACAAACTAATTGGAACAAATGTTTGAAACAGCAAAAAACGAACCATTGCTCATATACAAAGGATACTTAGATGAAGGAATAGAGGGCATGCTCATCAAATTTGCAGATGACATCAAATTGGGAGGGGTTGCTAATACGCCAGAGGACAGGATCAAAATTCAAAATGACCTGGATAGATTGGAGAGCTGGGGCAAGGCTAACAAAATGAAATTCAACAGAGAGAAGTGTAAGGTCCTACATTTAGGCAGAAAAAATAGAACACAGAAATATAGGATGGGGGACACGTGGCTGGATAGCAGTACGTGTGAAAGGGATCTATGAGTCTTCATAGACCACAAGCTGAACATGAGTCGGCAGTGTGATGCAGCAGCCAAGAAAGCCAATGCAATTCTCGGCTGCATCAATAGGAGTATGGTGTCCAGATCGAGGGAGGTACTGGTACCACTTTACTCTGCTTTGGTTAGACCTCATCTTGACTACTGTGTCCAGTTCTGGGCATCCCAGTTCAAGAAGGACATGGTCAAGCTGGAGCAAGTCCAGAGGAGGGCAACCAAAATGGTGAGAGGCCTGGAAGCCATGCCCTATGAGGATAGACTTAGAGAGCTGGGTATGTTTAGTCTGCAGAAGAGAAGGTTAAGAGGGGACATGATAGCCATGTTTAAATATTTGAAGGGATGCCATGTAGAGGAAGGAGAGGCCTTGTTTTCTGCTGCTCCAGAGACCAGGACAAGGAGGAATGGATTCAAGCTGCAGGAAAGGAGATTCCATCTGAACCTCAGGAAGAACTTCCTGATGGTCAGGGCTGTCCGGCAGTGGAACATGCTGCCTCGGAGTGTAGTGGAGTCTCCTTCCTTAGAGGTTTTTAAGCAGAGGCTGGATGGCCATCTGTTGGGAGTGCTTTGAGGGTGTTCCTGCATGGCAGGGGGTTGGACTAGATGGCCCGTGTGGTTTCTTCCAACACTACATTTCTATGATTCTATGATTCTATGATTCTTATAGAAAACATAAGGGCTGACAGGAATACCTGTGGATAACTTATATTACTTTCAAAGGCTTTATTAGTATGAAAAGGAAAATTAGCATGCTTTTAGTTACCAATGTAAGAAAGGAAATTATCCTCCTCTTTTAATTCTTAAAGGTAGGTGTTAAAGCACACTCAGGGTATCATATTCTAGAGCAGTGGTTCTCAACCTGTGGGTCCCCAGATGTTCGTGGACTTCAGCTCCCAGAAGCCCCAACCACTATGGTCAATGCTCAGAGCTTCTGGGAGCTGAAGTCCACGAACATCTGGGGACCTATAGGTTGAGAACCACTGTTCTAGAGTGACTGACTACTTCTGGAAGCTCTCAGGCAGTGCAGCCCAAGGGAAGAAGGAACAGCTTTTCTGAAGAGACTAGGAACTCCTGCAGAAGATACTTTCTTAAAGGCCTGCTTTTAACCATGTGAAGATGTGAAAAAAATTATCACAGGCTTATAGGATCTTCAAAGGACCCTAAGGACCACATATTCTGGTCACCTGCCAGGCAGGAATACACAACTAAAGTATTCTGAAAAGATGTCCATACAACCTCTTCTTAAAGACTTCCCAAAGAAGGAGATTTGCTGCCTTCTGGCAGTCTATACTGCAGTCAAAGAGCTCTTACAATAAAAATGTACTTCCTAATGTTTAGGTGGATTTTTTAAAATAAGATGAATCCACTGGTTCCTGTTCTATTCTCTGGAGCAGCAGAAAACAAGCTTCCCCCATCTGGTGTAAGACATCCTTTCAGCTATTTGGATAACTGTTTTGTCACCTTTCAGGCTTCTCTTTTCCAAGTGAAACATACCAAACTCTCTAAGTCATTCCTGTTATAAGGCTTGGTTTCCAGATTTTTGGCTGTCTTGGTCACTCTTCTCTGGATATGTTCCAGGTTGTTAAATGCCTTCTTGAACTGTTGCACCCAGAACTGGACACACAATGCCGACTGAGAAGAATCAGCTGTCTCTGAAGTTGCATTCTAAAGAAGTGGAAGCTTGTGGCTTCCATGTCAGTGGGTCAGAGAATCCATTCTGGGTTTTAGTCTGCACTTTAAAAGACCCACGGACCCTATCTTCCAGATAGGTTCAGCACCTTGAATAGATTCTTGGATACAACACAGTCCACATTTGTGAGTTTGACATTCACATATCTGATTATTTGTGAGGTTCTCCAATCCCTGCTCCTCACCTCAGGCCCTTCATTTCTGGAGGATTTTTTCCTCTTGGCAATTCCAATCAGACTTTGCAACCCTTTAAAAAACCCACCTCTGGACTTCTTCCTTCACCTCCACCAGCAGCTGCCTGGCCAGCTAAGGACAGGTCACACAACAAACCTTCTCCCAGTGGCCCCCACACGCAAGGCAGGAGACAGGTGGGAGAGAGGAAGTATAGGGCTCCCATGCCAACCCACCCACCTTCTGTCTCCTTTCCCTGACGTGGTTTGGACCCTGCATGCCTGTTCCTCCCATCATGCCTCAGCCTGCTTCCCACAGACATAGACATACACACTTTGTATTTGTGGTTTTTCCACTTTTGTGAGAGTCCTTTGCACCCAACCCTAGTGAAAGTGGAGGGACAACTGTAAATCAGGATGAGCAAAGTGAAGTCTTCCAGATATAGCTGGACTGCAACTCCCATCAGCCCCAACCAGCATAGTTAATGCTGCAGAATGCTGGGAGCTGCAGTCCAACAACATCTGGAGTGCGGCACCCAGGATTAAATCAGTTTGCGATTGTATCTAACCCTAAGGATGCTCTTGCATTCTTAGAAAGCACAGTGAGCACATGATTCTTGTAAGCAGAAGGTGCATTCTTTTAGCTCTTCTGATCTTTAAAATATGATTGGGCTGACTGCTTCATATCACATTAGCATGTGATCCCGCTGTACAACTAAGAGAGACTGGTGGGATCAGTAGAGCATCAGTTCATGCAAGTAGCTTTTTGCAGTGCTTGGGACTAAAGGAGGCAATCTTAAGAATGAAAACAGTTACTGCTTCCCCCAGACAGTTCCTCTGGTCCCTGGTACTTTGTTGCAAGCTAATGGACATAGTGGAGATGCAGCAAATTAGAGAATCAGTTGGCAGAGAACATCACTATCTCACAGGAAACACGAAATGTGTAGGATACAGATAAGGTTTTGAAATGGACTTTATTGCTTACTGAAAGCGGCAGAGGTTCCAAGGAGCAAATGGCCTCAACTTTCAAGTCCTCTCAAGCATGCATACTGAATATAGTCTGCTCCTCTACTCATACATGGGAGCATCTTTAGTAACAAAACTGAGCAGCCATGTTTGGTCCAGATGCTCTTAGTGTGGCTGAACTACCTGCCATAGACAAGATGCTACAGATGGTTAAGACATGGCCACAGCTGCACTCTTGCCTGTCAAGGCCTGATGCCCAGAGGTAAGAAAGCTGCGAAAGGTGGCAGAGAAACCCCAGTGATAAAGCAGCTTTTGCTTTAATATTCTTCAATATTCTCTTTTCCTCCTTTTTTGGATCCAAGCATGATTTAATGCAACAGAAATCACTGGAAGCTAACCAGATTTGTTGCAGGAATCATATATTTCATTGACTGGTGTTAGCAGGGCAGGGCAGAGGGAGCATAGTTTTACTTTCTCTTTGGGAAAAAAAAAATAGGAATGAGGTCAAGTTTGAAGAGTGGGTACTTGTCTTTAGAATTCTGCCTGCAGCCTCTGTTCTCAAGGCTGCCTGCTTCATTGACTGAAGAGGAAGACCAAGACAACTTGAATCTCTCTCGGTGTAGAAAAAAGTTGCTTCCAGTATCATCACACTGGCAGCATCTTTACTTATTTCACTCCAGGAAAGAGAAAGGCCTCGTAGATACTATGGTGATTTTTTTGCCCCTATTTGAAAGAAAAGTAAGAGAGGAAATGAAGCACTTTGGATAAGCCTGAACAAGTTTAGAAAACCCTCAGTACTTAAAGTGCCCAGCTGCTTTTGAGGGTGAACTGCCTGCCCATTTCTAATGAAAACCTAGGATCCAATTGGGTTATTCTACACAGAATTGCTACTATCAGCTGAACTGGGAGTGGGGGAGAGCAGGGAGAAGGGGTGTAGCTATAAGGAAGCATTGCCACCATCTGTTCCTCCCCAAAGTTTCCTTCACTTTTGAAATTTCTAGCACTGCAGTAACTTAAAACTCCAGTTGAGCATTTAGAAAGTTTAGGCATCCAAGAAAAGGGGTGGGCAAAGATACCAAGGGAATGTGAACACAGCAAATACAAGGGGTTTTAGGTATGAATAGTTTTCAGCTCCTCAAGTTGTGCAATGCTAGAAATTTGGAGACTGAAAGAAGATGTCATTAGGGGCCAGAATGGAGGGTGCAATGCCCTCACTTTGCTCTTCCATAGCTACATCCCTAGTGGGGAGGCAATTCAGAGCAGTGGCTGGTTGCTCCCATGTTGTGGGGCAGTAAATTCACTCTGGGTGTCATTCCCTTCTTTAAAGGAGCTATCCAAGGAGATGAATCCATCTGGGGAAGCTTGGGTAGTTCAGCATCTTGGATAGCTCCTTGAAAGGTCAGGTGAAATCCTGGAATGGATTTAGTGCCACACTGACATGGAAGCCACTAGCCACTGCTGGTAGTCCACTATCTCACCTGGGCCTCCCTCTTGTGCTTTCAAAACCTGCTCTGTTTATTAGGGGATATGAAATGCTATGGGTATGGAGAAGAAAGCCATGTTATACTAGCTGATATGTTAGTACTAATGTGATGTTAACGTGTTGTGTGCTAATGTGATGTTGAATGTAGGCTGACGAGCCTGATACTTTGTGCCTCGTTTCTTGTTATGGAAGTTCATATTCTTGGAGGGGTAAATTGATAGGCCATTGTGGAAGGTGCTTATGAGCACTCTTAGAAAACAATTTTTCCACATTAATGCAACTATCCTGCATTATCCATAACCTTTAACAGTTGACCAATGAGATACAAAGATTAACCAAGCTATACATGAATACATGGGATGGGGAAATTTTGAGAATCTGAGGAAGTTGGATATGAATGGCTATCAGACAATGACTAGGCTGTTGCAGACTGGCAAACCATACCTATTGCTTGGTCTTGAGTGACAGATAAGCAAAACAGTTTTCCCAAATGTTGCGCCTGCCAAATATTTCAGTCTACAACTCCAGTCAGCCCCAACCAGCCTGGCAAGCAAGTGGGCATAGGAATGACCATTCAAAATGTTTTGAGTGCTCCTGCCTAAGGAAAGTTTCTCTAGAAGAACCTCCACATTAAGCAATGTCCTATTGTGCAGGTGTATAATTTGGTTGTTTGGTGGGGGAGAAAGAATGTATGTATGCAATATTTCAGGAAAGAGTATGCTTAAGTCTTTGCGTGATACATCCTTCTGGTCTATACAACACAATATATCTGTTTGCTGAATAATTTGAAACTTTCTAATCTCTGGTGGAAGTCCTGGTTGTGCAGTGGTTAAATGCTGATACTGCAGCCACAACGTTGTGAGTTCGATCCTGCAGGGCTCCACGTTGACTCAGCCTTCCATCCTTCTGTAGGTCGGCAGAAAGAGTACCCAGCTTGTTAGGGGCAATTAGCTAAAACACATTGCAAACCGCTTAGGGAGTGCTTAGCACCGATAAGTGCTATAGAAATGTAACTGCTATTGCTATTGCTATAGACACACACAACTGCAAAACACATTTCATACCTTCTCAAGTTGAAGGAAAAATAATGGAGGAGGTGACAATTTGCAAATGTCTATACTCAGACAGTCAGAAAATATTCAGTGCAGGGTTCCATTAATGAAGAAGAAACACAGGAACTATTTACAAATGTCATTTGTGCTTCACTTTTGCTCAAGTTAATGATACAAGCAAGTTTAATTTAGTTAACTAGGAAACCTTGTTTTTAAAAAAGCATTAGGTAATTGTTTTAAGGCTCATTTGTGTGGTTTGTTCTAAATTATAGTGGAGCTCTAAATGCATGTGTGTGTGGCCCAGTGTAGGTCCTGAAGGATAGATCGGCCCATGGATCTGCAGAAATTGCCCCCCCCTTGCCTATAGCAGCACTGTGGAGTTTTCATGGTGTTGGATAAAGTTAACTTCTTTGTCCTTTCCACATGACACATGTCACTCTAGCATTGCAAAATTGGAGTTGTGGATAAGGACATCAAAACATACATTTCTTGCCTCAGAACAACTGCCTGTTTTTCACTTTTCTTGTTGGCATAGAAGAAGTGGTTGATCTTGAAATTATTACAAGTGAGACCCAGTATGTTTCATCTCCACCAGTCCTCAGTTTCCGTGTGGCCTTCCAGAAGCATCTGAAGTTGAATCCATTATAGTTGGGAAATTCCAGTAAATTTCTGTTCCACTGGTCAATGAATGCTTTGAGGGTTTATTTTAGGGGTAGGAACCATAGGTCCTTTCAGATCTTGTTGGGCTGCAACTCCCAGCAGCCTTAGCCAGAATAGCCAAAGGTGAGGAATTCTAGTCACTACAGAAAACTAACAACAGCTGGAGGCCTCATGATTCATGCTCCTCACCTATGACCTGAAATATTAGCAACTGTTGCTAATTAGTTGCTGTCTCAGACAGCCAGCATGGCGCAGAGCAGTGATTTCCAACCTGGGGTACGCATGCCCCCAGATGTTCAAACAAGGACATTTAGAGGTTCACAAAAAAAACAAAAAACAAAAACAAAAAGGAGACTGGTAGAAAAAGTATAATGTATAAGCAATTCTTGGAGGATGTCACAACTCAATGCAGTTCTTGATTGCCTGTGGTATTGGCATTCCTGTCTCGGAATTGGGTGGGGGGTGAATCATAAAGTTAAAAAGAAAATTGACACACTAGTTGAACTTCTGGCTGCCACTGGCCAACAAACTTAAAAAAAAAGAGTCTTTCTCACATGCATATGCACACACAGCCTTCTATTCAAATTGCGACAACCCTAACCCCATCCATTAGGTGGCTTCTTGAGCCTTCCACACATGCACTCTTTATTCCCACTTCCTTGAGTCCCTCTCCACAGCCAAGGTGGCTTGCCTGACATGCTGTCTTTCCTTGCATGGGTGTGGGGAGTGGCAGTCCTTCCTTCCTTCCTTCCTTCCTTCCTTCCTTCCTTCCTTCCTTCCTTCCTTCCTTCCTTCCTTCCTTCCTTTTTACAATTTATGGTAATGGACTGCCAAGGGATATGTAAGTGAAAAAAGGTTGGGAAGCAATGGTGTAATGTTTTGAGTGCTGCACTAGGAATCTGCTGGACAAGGGTTTGAATCACCATTCTGTCATGGAGACTCAATGGGTGACCTTGGTCAAAGCCTCAGAAGAAGAAGGGAATGGCAAACCTACTCTGAATAAATCTTGCCAAGAAAACTCTACCATGGGCTTGTCATAAGTCAGAGTTTACTTGAAGGGACATAACAACCAACAAATCAGTGCCTGGATTTCTCCTAATATTGCTGTTGAAATGCTGAAATTCTGTTAGTAGCCTATGGGACAAAAGGTAGCATATGTATGAAGGGTAGGCTACTGATCAAAACAGACTGCTCAGTTATTCTGTGTTCTCCCCATTTTCTTGTTAACCATATGGATGGAAAAAAATTAGTGGGGAAATACACAAGGGCTAAAACATATCCTCCAATAATACACAAGTTAGAGGAGACTGAAGAAGTTTGCTCATGCCTCAGCCCACTGGGAAGGGTAAGAGAGCACCCTTTCCTTTGCTTTCTTCTCTGCTGAGGTAACTGAGACCAAATTACTTATCAATGCAAAGACAGTTTACAGCAACTGAAGTAAACTGATGGGGGAAAGTGAAGGGAGGAGAAAGAAACTGGGGCATTTTAACAGCACCTAGAAAATTGAGAAGTTGGAGAGTATGGTTACAATTGAAGGATGTTGTTATTAACCCCCTGGCACAGTTCCCTGGCAGACGGTCTTCTGGTTGAAACTAGCCACCTCTACTTAACTAGTTTAAAAAGGGTTACTTTTTTAAGTCTCTGAGTTAAGATGTCTAGAACTTTCATTCCTGACGAGCATGAATCCATTGTTCTATTTCAAGAGCTTCAGGAGAGGATGAAGGAAAAGAAGAAACGTGGACCTGCTTTTCTATAGTTAAAAATAGATTGTTGTTTCTTTATTTGTATATTTTATGATGGATTTAATATATACTTTTATTACATTTTATTTGAAAAATAACTTCAATACTGAGTGTGTGTGTGTGTATGTATGTGCATATGTATGTATGTGTGTGTGTGTGTGTGTGTGTGTGTATATATATATATATATATGAGAGTTACTTTTTTGAGTACATCTGCCAGACTGCTGGCTGGGAAGGGACACGAATTCTATGAGGTGTAGTAAATAAAATGTTTGATTCTGCCCAGAGTTCTAGCCAATGATACTGGCAACAAAGATGAGCCATCTGAGGCTGGAAAACTGGACTGCCACATCAATCTAAGCCTCCTTGCAAGAGCTTAGTTCCTACATGTATGTGATAAGCCCATTAAAATGAGCAAGAGAGTGTTCCAGCAGGAGATGTGCAAATGAGAGATTAGAACTAAATGCAAGCAAGCAAACAAACCAAGCACAAGCTGCTACTGAGATCTGATGAGCTTTAATGTTGAGCAATAATAACAATCTGCAAATCTTTGCTTTCTATGACCATTTTGATGTGCTCTGGATGAAAGCAACTTCCAGCAGGGTAGCCACGTTAGTCTGTTGCAGCAAAGACAACAAAGAATCCAGTGTTAGCTTCATGGCTAACAAGAATGTATTATAGCACATGCTTTTGTGTCCTATGGCCTATTTCATCCGACAGATTTACTAATATACTTCTTTTTGCTACTGATGCAGACAGCCATTGGATGAGTAGAGTTGAGCTCTTCCTGTAATTCAGTGAAGTAGAAGTTGGACTGGGACCATTTACACAGATAATGGTGAATTGCAGTGGATTGGCAAGAGCTTTTGACTCCTAGCTGTTTAGTAACAGCAAAAGCAAGATGACATTCCCACCTAAGGTAGGTTGCTGAAATGAATAAATCAAGAGTGGGGCTTTTGGTGAAAGAAATGTGAGGTCAGTTCAGTTTTGCTACTGAAAACAAATTCCTCGACTCTGGCCCTTTCCGCACCAGGCAAGTAGAACGAGGCAGTGCATCCTCTCACGGAGGTCATTTGCACCTTGGAGTGGACTAGGAGTGGACTACTTACCGGAGATCTGCACCTCAGTCCGCTCCAAAACGACCCCAAGTGGTCCTCCAGTGTGTTTTCTAAAGACCGCAAAAAACAGGCCTTTATTTCCCTGGAATGCACCACTGCGTTCCTGCTCCCTTGTGCAGATTCGCAGGCTTGCACCAATGTGAGCCTGCGATCTGCGGAGGGCAGGCTTTAGGTGTGGTGAGCTTCAGTGTTTGGTCAGGACCCACGACCAACCAGAAGCTGCCACTTTGGAAGCTGGAAGCCACCATTTTGGAAGCTGGAAACCACTGTTTTGGAAGCTGGAAGCCGCCATTTTGGAAGCCAGAGCAGTGCGGATCTACAGACCTCGCACTGCTCCGATTCGCCCTGGACCAAGGAGAAGTCCTGAGAAAGGGCTTCAGGGACAATCCGCGTTGCTTCGGACCCCAGAAGAATCGTTAGGTAATGGCATGGAGCAATTCCCTCGCCTTGTGCGGAAAGGGCCTCTGAATGGGTTCAGAGGCACCGCGTTCTATGTATATGTCTCTTATACCTCATTACAACTGGCAGATCATAGGATTCTAATAAAACACAAAGTAGCTCTGCCTAACCTGAAGACTAGCCACCTCTGTAGTAACCTGAGTTTGAAATATTTACTTTTTCAAGTGTAGCTCCCAGACTGTGCTGGCTGGGGGAGGAGTGCAAATTCTATGAAGTGTATAAATAAGAGCAACAAGAACAACACAGTTTTCTAAGCTCTGAGTATGTTAGGGATATGAGATCTGATGAGGGGGTATGAGAGGGCCTTTTTGGTGGCTGCACCCAGGCTATGAAATTCTCATTTATGATTTCTAAACAGTTTCTAAGTTTCTAAACAGACATTTATGTGAATAAGAAGTCTCTAAAGAGACAAGGAAGTATCTAAACAAACATTTGCTGGTATATTGTTTGTGCATTCTTTGAGGGTCTTTTGACACCTTAAAAATACTTGATGTACTTTTATCTTTATTGTTCTCTTTTGTACTTTATAAATTAATGGTGTTTTAATATCATTGTTTGTTTGTCATTTAGTTTTTAAGCTTTATAACGACTTTGAGTTACAGTATCAGTTCCACTCATTCAATGGCTGTCTGCTTTAGCTTTTTATCGTTTGGTTTTTTAGCTTTATCTGGTTTTAACTTTGTTGTAAATAAATAGATGAATATGATTCCAGGTTAATTTGGTTATTTACAAATGCATTCAAGGAGCTTGGAATGAAACTTGCAGTCAGCCATGTGTGTGTTATGCAGTACGCCTCTGGCTCTACCTTTGCAGGAAATTCAAAGCTTTGCATTTGGCTAGCACAAACATTTAATGATTCAGAATATTGTTATTTTCACCAGTCACTTTACCTAGGAGGGCTATTATACTGCAGCTTGCTTTTTGCCCGTGATGCAGCCTAAGGGATTATATTCCTTTTCTTTAATTTTCCATGTAAAGATGGACTTAAGATCTCATTGTAGGACAATATCCTATAACAAATCAGTTACTAAGTTTATCTGTTCCACACCTCAATGTCACCGGCTTCTATCAAGCACTGAACCATGGTGTATATTACTCTGTACCGAGCCGTATTGAGATACATGTACATCTGTGCAACTATATATATATATGTGTGTGTGTACACACACACACACACACACACACACACACACACACACACACAAACAGAGATGTAGACATAGATATAGATATAGATTGATAGATCTACATCCCTATCTGTATTGGTATTGAAATACAAATCCCTATCTGTATTGGTATTGAAATACAAATCTATAAACTTGATATCTATATACTGAGATCAAGTTTATCCCAGAGTTGCTGCTGGTTAACTAAATGAAAAACTTCTGAAAGGTCCACAAAAGCTGTTCGAAGAGTCTTTGTGGGACCTGAAACAGATTTTGTAATTTTGTACTAAGATACATATCTATACATCTATATTTATAGTTATCTATATCCATACTTATATAGATATCTCATGACAGAATTATATAGCAAGGAAACAAGCAAGAAAGCTAGATTTTATAGAAGATAAATTAGAAAATAATATTTAAGACCCGCAGACATTTAAGAATTTGACAGTACAGCATTCTAAACTATCACCTTGGCTGTAACTCACTTTGTTTTTAGACAATTGAAGAAGGCAGAAGCCAAAATGTTTTGCTAATTTATTTCTTAACTTCTGTTTATTAATCACTCTAATAAATATATATTTTAGAGATTAACCGTGTCCTTCTGGCACCCAGAACAAACATGTTTGAGGTGTTATTTTTTGTCTTTAAATGCTATATACACACATGCATGCACACTTGTGCTCATACACAAATTAATTATCTGTCTGTCTGCTAAATACGTGAAAGGCATTAGATTCTGTCTGATTTTGGAAACTAATCAGGATGAGCTCTGGTTGGTATTTGCATACAGGATCATCAATGAACACTAGCTGCTGTAGGCTATATTTCAGAGGAAGGAACTGGTAAAATCACCTCTAGGCATTCGTTGCCTAAGAAAGCCATATGAAATTCATGGAATTGCCATAAGTTGACAGGAGACTTGAAAGCACGTACACACACACACATGCTGCCTGTCCTGATTTAAAGATGAAAACTACCAAGAAAAGTCCCGCAAGCCAGACAGCTGACACTTTTGATGGACAAAAATCTTGGAAAGGAAGTGTTATCAACTTTTAGTTTTTTTAGCCTGAAACACAAATTCAATGTATCAGAAATACAGAGGCTTGCTAGGTTTGCTGTGGGGAAAAGAGAGATAAAGAGGTTTGCTCGAAAAAATGGATTATGACTATATCACTGTTTTATAATCCCCTTTATAGCCCTTGCTTGTATGTCCAAAGCCTCTGATGGGAAGATATATGTATGCAATTTCATTGACCGGAAACAATCTAGAGAAAACTTTTGGGAGGTTTTATTGATTGTGGCTGAAGATGTTTGGCTTCATTTAGTTAGTTTTTTTAAAAGATATATTAATAAAAGAACTTTGTGGATGTGAAAGAGAATATATCAGAATCTTCAGTGAAATCTCTCTACTGCCTGGACTCTCTGAAGGTATTTCTGAGATCTGGCTAATTTTAGAATTCAAGTTGATTAATTCATTGTTAATTAATCTACTAAATTCAATCTCTGAAGTTGAATTAAAGTTAAATTAAGTCAAATTTAACTTAATTAAATTATGTTAAGTTAAATCTGTTAAGTTAATTAATTGTTAATGAAAAATTAACAAACAGATCTCTCTGCCAAGATCCCCACCCCCATTTCACATTCAGAAGCTGACTGGGTTAGCAGTGAAATCCATGGCTTGGGAAAGTTCCATTTGGGCTGCAACACCCAGCATCTTCTAGCTGGCATGGAGGACTATGGAGATATAGCCCCCAAAAGTGTTTTTTTTCAAATTCTGGCAAAATCTCATTTAGATATTGTTGAGGGCAGTGTCCTGAGTGTAGCAAGCCAGAAGAAAGACCATGTAACTTTCACAGATCCTTCAGCATCTTTTTCCCATCTCCTACTTCCCAGCATGACTGCTCTGAGTTCATTGCCTCACTCTATCTAATAGCAGACCTCACACTTGGTTGAATGGACGGGTAATATGTTACAAGACTGCATCTTTTTCTACTGGATTTCATGGAAAGAGGTAAGTCTATGCCACAAAGTTGTGATGGTAGAGAAATGTGAAAAATAGTCTTGGGCATCTTATGTACTGCAGCTAGAACATTCATATCTACACAACTTCTTGCTTTGTAAGAACTTAGCATATGCGTACACCAAGATATAATGACTGACATAATATAAATTTTCATTAAGTAAGAGACTGGAGGGATCAATACGAACCTACCATGCAGGAACAATAATAAATACAGTGCACCTATTAAAATGTTGGTGTCGTTTCAAACTCTTCATGGGGATGATCATATTCATGACCATATTCCCTAGGCTGAAGTCAGCAAGACTTGACTTTTTCAGACAAATGGGTCTTGCAAATGAATCAGAGAATATGTAGTATGGCTCAGCACATTTTGAGAAACCTTTAAAGAAGGGATTCAACTTGAATGCACTGACCAAGAAGCCGGGCATGTGTTAAGATATTTATGAAATCATTTCAATGTGCAGAAACCTATTGAAAAGGTTATCTCTTGTTGACGTCTGCTTATCAAACAGCTTTGCATGGACTGGACCAACATATGCAGAGGGAACAAACACTTCCTACTTTTTTCTGATGAACAGGATTATACAAGGGTCTTGCATACATAGAAAATTAGCTCCTTGAACCCCAGCACTTGACATTTTATTGAAGGTTTCAGCCCAGACAAACAGGGTTTGGAACCTATGCACCAGTTTAATCAGGGCTTTGTCATTTTCTTCATTCTTTTTCATGTGCTGAAAAAGCTCTTTGTGTCCCCCCCCATAATGTTTTGTTCAACTGTCTGCAGCTGCCTGATGCATTCATTATTCAGCCCCAGCATGTATAATAGAAAGAGTGTTCTGTTTGCATCAGGAGCTATCAAGCTTTCTGGCAGACTGTTCAATTGCTTATAAAGGAGATAAGGATTCTCTTTTCCTTAATAAAATTATCCAGATCTCTTATAAATGTTGCACTTCTGTCCCCTTTAGTCATGAGAGTCTTGTATCGATTTACAACCTGGAGTAGATGAACAAATCAGTTAAATTCTCACACGAATAGGTAAGTGTTCCATTCTTATCAGCTGGGCTTTTTTGTTTATCTAATGGATTAAAATTATTTGCTGAATTTTCAGCTGGGGAAGGGAACTAGATTTAAAAGCTCTGGGAATGAAGTAATTTCTTCTTCCATTGACAAAGAACAGTAATACAGTTTCATATCTCCTTCTGTCTCTGTCTTGTATTTATGGCTTCCTCTAGGAATGAGAGACAAGTTTATTCTTTCTGTGTTTTCCTTCCTCTTGGGCTTTTAACAACTAAGCTGTCCATCAGTTTTCTTCATTACTGCATAACCACTATATTTTGAGAGAATGAGAGATATATATTATAAAAGTACTCTTTCTCTTACACATACATATACACATGTTGCTTGCTAGGGTAATGGCTTGTCACTGTGCTATTTCCCACTCAACTACCATCTCATCCTACACACTGGGTAGATAACTAAGGAGGATCGGAGGCCTTGGAAGACCACATCTTCTTGCCACAACCCTCCCAACAAAAAATCAAAGATGTCCCTCCGAAATGCTGCCAATGCCCTCTGGAGGTGTGGGGGCATTTTTATGAAATTTTTGGCTTTCCTTGAACCATTTTCGGCCCGGGTGAGCCTTCTTCTG
Organism: Iguana delicatissima; assembly: GCA_948472985.1. Lineage (NCBI taxonomy): Eukaryota > Metazoa > Chordata > Lepidosauria > Squamata > Iguanidae > Iguana > Iguana delicatissima. Next base: position 586,083 of record CAOKZL010001194.1, on the reverse strand, counting down.
CAACAGGAAGCAACCCAGAATAAGGGCAAGATTCTTCTGTCTCCTCTTCACATTGCTGAGTTTGTTGAGTGAGAATTACTTTTTGTACTTTGAACTCAGTTTGCAGCAGTTGAAATAAGCTGAGGACAAAGGGGAACAGTAGTAGTAGTAGAGAAAAGCTGGGATATTTTAAAACTAGCTGAGGATTAATCAGGACTCTCCTTGACAAATCGAGACAGGTGGAAAGTATGCTCTGAATTTAGTTTCTAGTTAGGGAGAGTGGTGAGGAGGGCTGTTCTCTCTTGCTTCCTATATTTGGTCCTGATTTGGCTTCATGGAACCAATCAAGACTATAAAATTAAATCAGTGGTGGTGGTGGTGGTGGGTGAGGATTAGGGACAACCAACGGGAAAATTGCCTACTAGTCTTGTGTTATAAGGCAAAAAGCAAGTCCCTTGCTGGCAAGGAGAACACGAAACCAATGCAAGACTGGTGGGACCGGGATTGTTTCTTTCGTTGTGAGACAACCTGGAAGGAAGCGAGTAGAAGGGAGCTGAGCACACCATCAGCGAGTGAGTGACTATTGATGATTGCAGCCGCTCTCCTCCTCCATTGCTCAGGAGCTTTCTGGTGGCTTTGGCCCAGCCCATTAGAAGCTAGGTCTGTCAGGCTTTGCTATTCCAGGACATCTGGTGCACCTTGAAGTACTAGTGTTGAAGGGCATCTGTCATCCTTTGTGTTGGCTTGTCAAAGCACAGCAAGATACCATGCTGCCTGAAGCAAAGGACAAAATATATGTTCCCTCCATTTCATAGACAGAAGCCAACTGAATAAGTAGTGGAATCTGACTTTAACACACTGGAAATCTAGATATCAATCCCAACCACATCAGAGGGGAGTAGATTAGTTTAGGTACTGAAGACAAGCTATGTGGTTTATATGACTTTGTACACCAAAAGAAAGACATGGCCAGGGGACTCAAGAAGAACTGCTGGGGTGGGGGCTGCCATTGCTATTCCTAAGCATTTACTACCTGAGATGGTTATCTCATTCTGCCTACTGATAGGACTGACTTTGTCTAAGTATCATGTATTGTATGGGCAAAGCAGATTCCTTCAGCTTTAGTTGGCACAACAATTTAGGTGTTCAGGATAGGATTAAACTGAGTGCATGAGGAAGTATGTTAGCTGTGCCTCCTTGGTCATTGCACATTAGATCCAGAGCCCTGGAAAATGGGATCCTGACTGTATGGAGAAGTTGCATGAAAATGCCATCCTTTTCAGATGATTACTCCCCACATGAAGATGGGCAGAGTCAGCCTGCTCCCTCTACTCAGATATTCACTTTAACTCTGTTTCAAATGCTTGAATAGGGTCAATATATATCAAGATAGTTAGGGATGGGGAAGCAGTGTGATGTAAGCAGGATTTGCTTTCCTTCCAGGGTAACAGCCCGAAGTTTTTCTCCCTAACAGGTTTGTCCTGATACTTCTTTTACTTGCTAAAAATTGTTTTGCTGTCCTTCAAAGATAGTGATTGCATGAATACATGATGGAGGTGATAGGACTGAACAGGAATTTGATGCCTCCAGTGTTGCACACTGAAAGTTTTAAAGGCAGAGAAGTGACATTATGTCAGAGGAATGGTAGGGAAAAAAAGTTGAGGATGGTGGAGTGTTGCATGGTAGAAAGGTGACAAGTTCTCTTTTGCATTGTCCAGGCTGAGATTTGAACAAGATCACGAGAAGTAAATGGTGACAATATAGTCAAGAGTGACAGGACTGGACTAAAGGGAAAAATAAATTTGCATACTATCAGCATGCCACCAAAAGTGCCAATGAGACATTCTGGACATCAAACAGAGGACAGATCATGGAGAAACCCACGGAAAATGCCTTGTTTAAGTATGATCAATAGGTACAGACTCAAAGAAAGAGAAGTTGAGGAAGAGAAAGAGAATGAGAGAGAAAGAGAACAAGAAGTCCAGTATGGACATAGAGAACAGTGTATAAAGCATGATTAATGGTAGTAAAGGACAGCTGAGGAACAAACAATATAAAGCAGGATTCCACCTGATACTGATCAAGTTTACTAGCAGAGTTTAATGAAAAAAATTACATGGTGTCAGAAATGCATCAAAGATGAAGGATTCCTGTTTGGTCCTCGAGTAGAGGTATACCTGAGTTAACAAAGCATCTAACAGTGAAATTCTTTTTTACAAAGGCTTTTTATACCTTCCCAGACCCCCCACTTTTTCCCCTTGTCCTCTAGTTTTTTCCCCCAGCAGGAATAGTTTTCAGGAAATTTTTTTTAGTACCCAGATGAGGCAAAATGCACAGAAAGGAGGGGAATTGAAGGAGCGCTACACCAAGCTTCCCCCACTTCCTCCCTTACTATTTTGTCTGGGCAGGGAGAACTCTTTTTGCTCCCTTTCCCTTCCCTATGCATTTAGCATTACCCATATTTGCCAGTGTATAAGACGCACCCCATTTTCAGAGGGTATTTTTTAGGGAAAAAAGGTGCATCTTATATATCAGCAAATACAGTACCTCCTCATAGTCAGACAAACAATGATTAGAGCTGTGCTGGGACTCCTGGAGGACCTTGGTGGATCTCAGTAGCGACATCAATCCACTTTGTGCATTTTACTATGGGGATGTAGCCAGATGCTTCTCTTCTCCTGCCTGCTCTCTATGAAGCAGGGACTGCCTATGTGGGGCAGCTTCAGGAGCTTTCCAGTAAGCTGGGAAGAGGGTGTATGGTTTGGCATAGCATAGGTTCTCATGAAGATATTTATGCTACATTGAAGGGATTGTGGATTGAGGCCCTATAGTGCTGGACTGCCACAGTGTGCCTGCAGTAAACAATGCAATAATGTTTGATCTGGGATTGTGGAAAAATGATAGCTGATGGGGGGAAGGTAATCCCTGCGTATATTTTGGAAGAAGCCTTCAAGTAGTGTCTAGAAAGTTTGAAATATTTCTCTTTACAAGGACTATCTGACCTGCTTGTTTCATTTCACATGTCCATATTTTCAGTTTTGAATAAAATGTTTGCTGAAACACGTTGAACTGCTTCTCCTATTCTTCCTTCTCTTTATTTATACCCCACTTTTTCCCAGGTTGGGACTCAAAGTGGCTTACAGTTAAAAAAACATGGTTAAAACTCATAGAATACAAAAGTTAAAACATAATTAAACAATCAAAAGAATTACAACAGTGTTAAAATACATAATTAAAAACTCGAATATTCATCAGGAACACAATATCCAGCAATAATATCCTCCTCCTCCTCCTCCTCCTCCTGGCTTAGTAACCTAATCATATTCTTTCCACGTTATTTCTGCCTCTGGTAACAAAATTTCCATTAAAGAAGCAAAGCCCAGGAACACATATACTTGGTCAATTGAACTATACCTGTACAGCTCCATGTGATATTACATGGACGTTAATGTTGGGTGGCTACTTCTTATGCTACCTGAGCCATGTGCTTGTGGCAGAGGAAGACATTTGCTCTCTATGTTATAAAATAGACACACTTTGCAGCAATTGAATAAGCAGAAGATAAAGAAGTAATGTGGGGCGAGATAAAAACCAAGACATTTAAAAAGCAGCTGAAAAAGTGGGGTGACAGAGAATTAATCACGTCTGTCCTTGCCAAGGTGGGAAAGTTGGAAGGTGATGACACTCTATCCACTAAAATCTGATTATGTAGGGGGTTTCTGTTTGGAAAATCTACATAACCTACATGACCAGTCAGTTGGGCAGTTCAGGGGAAGTGGTGAAGCACTTGGAATTAGCTGAGGTGGCAAAATAGTTGAGCAGCTGCTGCAAGCAGAGATGTTGGGAACAGAAGACAGCAGCAGCAGAAGTCAGAAGACCAAAATAATGACATATGAAGGTTTATATAACTTAAAAAATCACAATAAAGACATAGACATTATTAAATACAGTGGGTCTTCATTATCCTCTAGAGGTTGGTTCCAGGACCCCCTATGGATACCAAAATTTGTGAATGCTCAAGTCCCATTATGTGCAACAGTGCAGTAAATGGCATCTTTTATATATAATGCAAAATTAAAATTTGCTTTTTGGAATTTTATTTTTTTGGAGTATTTTCAAGCTGTGGTTGATTGAATCCACAGATAAGGAGGGCTGATTATATTTTCTATACCTTGGCTGATTCATCAATCAAAATGGAGATGACACCATATTACTAGGGGAAAAAATATCAAAGACTTGGAAAGATTGCTGATGAAAGAGCAAGGTTACAGCTGAATATTTAGAAAACAAAAATAATGACCGTGGCTGATTTAAATAACTTTAAAATGGGTTATGAAAAAGTTAAAACAGTTAAAGATTTTCTGTACTTTGTCTCAGTCTTTAATCAAACTGGAGACTGGAGTAAAGAAATCAGAAAAAGACTTAAGACTTGGAAGGGCAGCTACGAAGGAACTGCATGTGATCCTGAAGTATGAAAGTATATCAGCAGATACAAAAGTCAGAATCATCAAGTCCATAGCATTTCTCATTTCTATGAATAATTGTGACAGCTGGACAGTGAAGAAAGCTGACACAAAGAAAACCAACACATTCAAAATGTGGTTCTGGAGGAGTGTTGTGAGAATACCATGGACTGCCAAAAAGACAAATAAAGTTGAATCTATGTGAGTGAAACAATGTGACCTGACCTTGATCTCAGTCCTGTTGGAACACATGCTATTTCTCTCATACTGATGTGAAAACCCTTTTTTTTTAAATTCCCTGAGAACTTTAAAGCATTTTTTAAAAAAACCTTCCAGTTTATTCTGCTGGTTTTTTTTGGGAAGAACTCTCTCTTTTTTTAAATGTGTAGTTTGGCCCTCAAATTTGGATTGGGAAGGAATTGGAGGATGGGGGGAGATGATGGACCAAGTTGGTGGGTTGTGACTGGTTGGTGGGTGAGTGCCATGGAGTCACTGGAGATATGTCTCGCAGGCTCCTCGTTGCCTCTAATGGGCTGGAAGGACCAGCAACATTTTTTCCCCTTTGTACTCTGGATGTATGTGAATCTTTGAATCTTTGATCTTTGAATGTTTGCTTGCCTTTGCATGTCCTTTTGAGTAAGGTGAAGGGTCTTATGGGGCAAGCACTAAAAAACACTTTCTTGTAAGTAAACACTATTGAATTTTAAAAAATGAGGCAGCAAATTAGAGCTGGCAGAGTCAACATATGCGAAGGCTGAGGTAGGCCAGGTATACACAATCTGGTGGGAGTGCAGGTGGGATGTCAGAATGGTGGAAAACAGAGAAAAGCTTATTTGATTATGTGAATATGTTGAACCCCCTTCCCACAGCCACTGCAGTCATGTGACTGAACATAAAACAGACATGGGGAACACGTGCACGCAGTAGAAATACCCCTTTGTAGTGGATGTGACTATGTTTCCCCAAAAGGCAGGGAACCTTGAGGTTCCCCAGCAGTGCCAGTGTTTCCTTTGAAAGATGGGGAATTTTAGCTCAAAGGAGGCCTGTGAGAGGGGGGTAACCATGGGATCTTTTCACTTGTGTATACTGGCACTAACTGTATGACACCAGTTGAGAGTCAAAAGAATGCTTTTATTGGGGAAATTCACACACACACACACACACACACACACACATGCAAACAATCAAGCAGTCTCACAAACCACACAAGGCTAGGGAAGATAAAGGAGAGAAAGGTTGGATAGTGAGAGTTTTGGGGTGAAGTGGGTGATAATTACCATTCCAGAAGCAGGGGACTGAATTGAGATGGCTCAAACATGATTGTTTGAGGGTAGCCCATGCATGACAATTGGGGAGCCAATGGACAGAATGACACGCCAACGTGTGTCCAAGGTGCTACAAATCACCAGGCTTTGAGCCAAGGTTTATATGCCCTTTTCCTGCCTTGAAGGGGAGTTAATTGCTCTCTGGGAGAATAAACAAAAGGGGTTCAGAAAGAACTAATGGTGACAAAGGGAGTTGTGATAGCTTCTTAATGTCTGGGCAGGTGATGGGACAAAAGCAACTTTTTGCAGGAAAAGGTTACAGGTTGATAACTATTGGTTGCTCAATTGAGGCAGTTTTGTTCACCATTGTACTTGAAGGTTGAGTTGTTAAGGAAATTACTGCAAGCCCATCAGTGCCAGAGTTTTCCAACCAATCCTTTTGAACTTACGACCTGGCCACTCTGAGGTCATACATCTTAGCATTAAGATCCCGGCCAGAGTCCTTTATACACATGATGGTCAGCATAAGTGTAAGATTTATATTTATTTTGTGCAAATTCAACAATATTTATTGCCAATTAAATTGCATCATGGATTGGAGGTGTATACCATGGTAACAGCTACATGATGGGTGTCCCAGGTAGCTTTCCAAACTGATCTAAATTTGAATTAAAACAGGTGCTTGTGGCAGTAACGGTGTAAAATCAAGACAGGATACTACACAGTGGAGCTGGGATACAGCCCTCATGTAAATTCAGCCTGAATGAGTCCTAAAGAAATCAGATGTGAACTCTCACTAGAAGTGAAAATGACTAAGCTAAGATCATGGAAGCTAAGCAGGGTCAGCCCTGGTTAGTACTTGGATGGAAAACCACCAACAAATATCAGGCGATGGAGGCTATATTTCAAAGGAAGGAACTGCCAAAACCACCTGAATATTCTTGCCTAAGAAAACCCTGTGAATTTCATGGGGTCACTACAAGTTGACAGGCAACTTGAAGGCATGTTTACACATCATACTTTGGATTTATCATGAGACTTTACTCATAAAGGAAAATGGAAGATAGTAGGAAAACAGAAAAACTGCATTACGGATAGATTGATTCAGTCAAGAAAGCCATAGTTCCAAGTTTGTAAGACCTTAGCAGGGTTGTTAATAACATGGTGTCTCTCAGTCATATGGTCACTGTGTGTTGAAGGTCTCTCATTTATAGGGTAACCATACATTGAAGCTGACCTTCTAGCAAATAGTGACAATAACATGAGAGTTTTACAGTTATCCTTAATAAACATCACATCTAGGGATAGGCCAACTGAATCCTGAATCCTGGGCAAGGATTCGAGAGTTGTGAATCTGAATCCTTGTGCCAAAATAGGCAAACTGAATCTTTTGAATCCACCAACCAAGTAGTTTGTTGGCAACCAGGACACCTGAAAACCTGGGAGACCAGACACACAAGGAGAGATGGCAATTAGGTGAGTTTTTCCCTTGGAGTAATAATAGCCTTTGCTAACAATTTCAGATATTACATCTGGGGTTGTATTCTAATATATTTAAATTGAACATTTAATATTTAAGTTCAGCACTTGACTGGAAGGTACAGGTTTGAGATTTCAAGGATAGCTGAAAGATTCCTTTGCATAGCTCCCTTGCAAACCTCTTTCATACACAATTATGGGGTTTGTAGTTTTACAAAGTGTCATGGCCTTCTCTGCCAAAATGTGCTGGTGCATCATCAAACTATAAACCCCAGGATACCATAAGGAGCTATGCAAAGAAAATCCACTTTTGACTTGGATTATCTCTGTACTGTAGTGGTCCTGTTTACACAGGCAGGAAAGGTGGGATTAATCCACATTTTCCTGCCTGTGCAGAAAGGGCCTTCATGTCATTTTCAATCTGGGGAGATCCTGAGGCAAAACTATGACAATTGTCCTGGCCAGATTTCTTCAGAGGGAGGTTTGCCTTTGCCTAGGCTTTTGCTAAGGCTGAGAGGGTGTGTCTTGCCCAAGATTATCCTTCTTTCCCTTGCTTTTTAAACCCTTTTTTAAAAAAGGATTTGAAAGATTTGAGGTTCGTGAGATTTGTGGATTCCCAGAACCTTCCAGGGATTTGGAAAATTCTGGATTCATCCCATTGCTAATCACATCAAATATGGGCTGGTCTGTCACAAGGCATGATTCCCTTTTTGTCAAATCTATGGCCATTTTCACACAGGGTTTTTAAAACAGGACCGAGTGTCCTCCAGGGAGAAAGTCTGCACCTGGGAGTGGACTGAGTCGGACCTACTTAACGTAGATCCTCACCTCAGCCCTCTCTGGAATGACCCCAAATGGTCGTCCAGCGCGTTTTTGAAAGACCGCTAAAAACAGCACAGAGGGTGCCACTGCGAGCCTGCTCCCTTATGCAGATTTGCAGGCTCACCCCAATGTGAGCCTGCGATCTGCTGGGGGAGGGCTTTAGGCTGGTGAGCTTCAGCGGTTGGTCGAGACCCTCGACCAATCGGAAGCCACCATTTGGGATGCTGGAGCAGTGCGTATTGACGAGCACACACTGCTCCGGAGTGGCGTGGATCGGACCGGGGAGCCAAGAAGTCTAGTAAGTAGCGTCATGGGACAATTCCCTCACCCCGTGCGGAAATGGCCTATGTCTATCCCATGGTAGGGATATATGCTCATGGTCAAAGTCATCAGGGCTGCTAAGAGCTGGCACTGTGCTTGTGATAAGATGTATGGTTACTCCCCTATTCTGAAATCTTCCTACAAACCAAATACTAATATTTTCATTAAGCAAGTTTTCAAGTGACTTAGGTTTAACTTAGCATAAGAAAGGTTAATACATGAAAAACATTTATCAGAACTGGAGAATTACTATGTTTAATACATTTAACACTATTGTACTTTGCCGTGCCTGAATCATAATAATATATGTTTGTGCTTATAGAAGCCTTGGATAGACCAAGATTTGACAACAGACATTATAGCCTCTCTCTGGGTTTTTGAGAGACCTAACTTTCTTTAGTATTCTATTGTTTGTTTTTTCACTGTCGAGGCACCCTGAGGCCCTGGCTCTGCAGATGTGCAGAACCCAGAGATTTTGACCTCCCATCCCCTCATCCTCTCAGCCCTTAAGGTCAGATTTGGAAAGTACATAACTATTCATAAACTGACCCCCTGTGGCTGGTAGCTCCAATCTGCACACACAGTTCTGGTGTCTGCTATTTGAAAACACACAATTGTATGCTGAAAACTGGTTCTTTTCCACATTTGACTTCTCAGGCTGACACTTTTCATATTGGAAATGGCTGATATGCAGGATTATTTTGCACTTATGTATGCCAATAAAATTATTTCTAAAAGGGTTATCATTCATGCATCTTAGTCAAAAGGAAAACCAAAATGTGATCCTTATTTAATTTAAGCTTGGTTCTGACATGAAGTTAGACGGCTTTCTCCATGCTGGACAAAATATTTTTTCACCTTTCAGTTAAAGAGCCATATTCATCACAAAGTATCAAACCACTTGAAATGGATTAGGAGTTACGCATGGATAAGGTGTTCAAGCCTCGTTCCTGTTGGTTACTCAAGGGAAAGCTATGTTGGTATGTATTCAAGCAGTTTATGCACTTCCTTTCAATTGTGGATGGCCTCAACTGATGGTTTCACAGGTTTCTAATGAGGTGTAAGGGCAGACCATGTACTGGAGCTCAGATGGACCTTTGTCATGTCCAATATGACTGAGGTAGAAATAGGAGGATGGGGAAGTACTTAACTTCTCCCTCTGAAAGTTTTTTCTTTGCTCGTGTTCTACAACACTGCAAAGATTCTGATGGTGGTTGTGGTGAAGGGCTTCCCTCTAATCTTTCTCTGGCTTCAAAGATTCCACGATGCTTTGCAAAGGGCAAAAGCTGTTGGGCTATCCTTAAAAAAAGATGCATTGTCTGCAGCTTTCCTCTGCAGCAAATGAAGAAACACATAGGTAAGAATGAGAAAAGTAGGGCAGGTGAAATCACAAGGACTTCATGGATGTGGACTTCACATGTGAACCTGGGATCCTATGAAATCTGGAAGTCTGAGTGGTAAGGATGAACTAAATTGTCACTTTCATGTTTTCCTGTACTCAGATTAGTTATGTCTTTTTTTTCCTGTTGTATTTATGAAGAAATTTGTGAATGTTGTTATTCCCCCCCCCAAATTGATCTTGGTAAGTTTTTTTTTTTAAAGTGAAGGTTATCTTTACTGGTCAAATCTATGCTAGTTGATAGACACTAGTCAATTTTTCCAGCATGGAACGAATCAAGTTGTATCCCCCTGCCACATAACTATGGAAAATGAGTACATCTGTGAGAATAAAGGATGTGGCAACTCTAATCTAGCACCATAAACACAGATCAATTCCAGCATTCAAAACTAGCCTGATAACTTGTTCGTGATTTATGATGGCGTTAAGTCCAATTTATGGAAAGGATAAGGCTTAACTCACTGAAATAATGAAAGGGAAACAGAAAGAATTAGGTATGAACATAAAATATATGTGTGTATATGTGTAAAGGTATATAACAACAATCACTCAAATAATCAATTGTTCAACTTAAAGCTATACAGTCCACACAATAAATAGCAGTATGGGAGGATGTCCATAGGATATAAATCATTTGTTGAAAGAAAAATGGTGTATACAAAACAAAAATGCCTCTTCTTCCACACTCCTAATAGCCTAATGCCAACACTGTGTGCTTCTGTTTAAATAGTAAGACTTCCACCCCAAACTCCACGCCTCATCTGTCATTAATTATGTTATTTTGACTCACGGCTACAATCCGGTATGAACTTACAGTTAATGAGCCCTCGAAGATAACAGCTCCTTCTTAAAATACATGATTGTATAAGTTAATTAAAGATAACAATTACATTAGAATCCATTATATTACATATAAAAATAGTACCCTTTCAAATAAATATAACAAGCAAAACATTAGAATAAAATAATGGCAAAAGACATCTTTCAAAAAGGAACAGACAATTTTAACTAACACAAGAAATTCTACATCAGAACAACAGTTCTGTGGGTACTTTAAACACAAACATTCCAAAAATAAACACAACAGATAATCTGTAGATACATGGAACATGCATATAAGATTTGAAGACAACAAGGGTGAATACAAGAATTCACCATTATACAAACCGTTGATAAGTAGCCAAAACCAGAAAACAATGAAGATTAAACTAGCTAGAATACTGCCGTCCAATTTACATCTTCATTTAAACCATTGGGGATTAGAGTATTCAGTTTGTGAATCTAATATAATTATTTTTTCTCAATTTATTATATTCTTCCCTATTTTAACTACATTTTGGTTAAAAATGTGTCACTAATGGTGCATGCATTTTTCTGTTTATGTTCAAACTTTTATGTTCACAAATATGAAATCTTTTTTCTCTTTTCATTAATATGTATAATAGACTACAGGGACATGGTATAACATATAGTAATCCTTATGTGTAGCAAATAAATAGCTGGTTAATATGATATCTTTTGTTGTCCAACGGGCTGCTGCATAATTTTAACCCACAACAATTGGAACACACACTGCAATTTCCACATGGAAATTGTCCAATGCATCTACTACCATCTATAGCAGTATCCATTGATCTTATAGGCTGTGTCATATTGCTGTTCCCCAGCATGTCCCTCAAGTTCTGTCCATGTTTAAAAGTGATCGTGGGGAATTGTTAAAATCTTGGAATGTCCTGCAGCAGAAACCAATATTTGTGTATGATTTATCTAACCTGAGCTGTATGTGTACTGTAAGTCTTTTGCAGCCTGGTGCCTGCTGTGGTGTCTCCAGCAAAAGGAAAATACCTGGACACATCATCACTGATCCCCTCATTCTCCAACAGCCCAGAAATGGCCAAGTTAGTGAGGGGTGCATGACTTGGAAGATGGGTTTTGTGGGTGGCAGTGCTGGGAGACATGAGCCATTTCCACACTACACTGTAATAGTGCTCTTATTCCATTTTCAACTTCCTATGGAATCCTGGGGAATGCCGTTTAAGGAGGGGCATTTAGACCTCTCAGCCGAAGAGCTCTTTGGCTTCAGTAAACTACAAACCCCAGAATTCCACAGGAAGTTGAAAGTGGAATAATAGCACTATAACAGAGCAGTACGGAAATGGCCTTAGTTATGGAGATGTAGTTACATAGATCTATAGAGCTGCCAGTGCAGGATCTTGGCCTAGACTTTTAAGAGCTAAAGACTTAAAATACTCTTTCTGGGTAGACCAATTTTCCAGTTTAGGTTTCTCCAACATTGATTTTCTTTTAAAAAACATTTCATATTTTCTTAATAGATACATAAACTTCCATAATAGATATAGTAATCTATACAAATAGATAAACATATAGATTAGAACTGTTATATTTGTATATCTCCTATCCTTTTCTTTCTTGATGACATAGATGTAGTATAAGTTGAGATCCCTTTTCATGGGTGCAATCTAATTTGAGGAGTACTATTTAGAACAAGAGTAAGTTGTGACATGGATGTCTTAAAAAAAATTTATCATCATGATTACAGTTCATATGATTTCTGGTTGTGGACAACAGATACTAGAAATATGTTTTTTTCTTTATGCAAATTATATGTATGTATATACACACACACACACGCATAGATTAGACTTTGCTTTAAAAAAAATCTCATATTCTTTGCAAATATTGCTAAGTCCATACCAAGAAATGAACCAAGCAAAATCATCATCCGTTCTTCCTCCCAGAAGATCTGGCAAGACAGAAGGCATGAAGAGTGAAAGATGGACTTTTAAATAAGTATCTTTCAGGCAGATCTGGAAATTTACTTGAAAGGTAGGGAATAAATATTTTAAAATAAAAATAAGCCAGCAAACCACTGAGTGGGGTTGAAAGGAATCATATAACAGAACAAAGTGAATATTTCAAAAATAGACACCAATGGATATTTCTGCCATGGCTGGTCTGTTTTGCTTTAGCTAGAATCTAGGTACATTTGGGAAAGATGAATTGCAAAAGCTGTTGTGGTGGGGGTTATATTTGATTATTATGCTGGAATAAGCAGCCTTTGCGTGCTTATACTCACTTAATTGCTTGTTTATATGTTTATTGACTTTAAGTAAAGTAAAACTACTTTTATATGCTTTACTAAGAAGACTGACCACATTTCTTTTCAATATTAGACCTTGTGCGTATGTGGGAAGGGGATAAGTTGTTGTTCAGCTTCTGCCTTGCCAATTAATTGTTCTGCTTGAAAGGTCCATTACTCTCTCTCACATTTTCCCAACACAGTGCTGCTTTTGCAGAGTATTCAGCTGTTGAAAACTGGTTAATCACATACAACAGAGTGATGAGTTTATATATTTTCTTATCATCTTCCATTTGCTTAAAAAATGATCATTTGTCTCCAGCCCAAGTTATTCCTTGCTCTCCGTCTGCTGTTCTCTTAACTCTAAAAGATTTTAGGCAGCTCTGTGGAAGGTGGCCAACTTAGTCTTGACTTGTATATAGAAATATTTTGTCAATGATTCATATTTACATAAGCTTCATTTTGTGTGACTGATAAAATAATGATTACAGATAGCAATACCAGTGTCCCATGATCCATGCACTGATTCAATGGAAGGAAGAGATACTTGGTGCATAAATCATCCATAAGTCTGTTGAACAGAGCTGATGCTACTATCAAGCTCTTGCCAAGAAATGAAGCCTGCCTGTAAGGTTTAGGCATTTGTTTTGCTTCAGCTGTTCACTGAGTCTCCTCTCTCTCTCTCTCTCTCTGCCTGTGTGTGTATGGTGCGAGAGAAGGAGATGGAGAGACTGCACGAGAGAGCAGTAACATTAAGCAAAAGAACACATATGCATGAGAGAGCAGGACTGGCGTATCTTCCAACTGTGCTGATTTAACAGAAACAGCCCTGATTAATCCTGTATCTTCCCACTTTTTCAGCTGCTTTTAAAATGTTCTGGTTTCTTTCTCTTCTTCCCGCTTGCCCCCTTTCTCCTTACCTTCAATTACTGTAAACAGAGTTCAAAATCCAAATGTAGCTTACATTCATTTAATTCACGTTGAGGAGGAGACAAGGGAAGTCTTGCTTTTCCCAGTAGGCTCAGGCAAAAACAAAATGCTGCAGCTTCTCCTACTTTGCATGTTCTTCCTCATCAGTAACATTTGCCATCTTCTCCACATTCTGGTGTTGCTTAGCCACACACATCCCAGTTTTTGTTCATGAAACAATGATATGCATTAGTTGACTACAGATCTGTCACTGCATTGGTACTTACGTAATGACCAAGGCGTTCAAAGTCTAACATTTCCTGACAGGAGCAAGTCTGCATAGCTCAGAGTGGTGGTTCCAAATCTTTGTCCCCCATATGTTTTGGACTTCAAATCCCAGAGATTATAGACAAACTGTAGCCCAAGTCAGAAGTTGATATCCAAAATATCTGGAAAGCCAAGTGGCAATAACTACTGGTCTAGACCTTAATACAATATTTTCTGAGTCCATTTTTTTTGATAGAAGGCTCTGAAGACTTTTTGCTTTCGTCAGAGGCCCTTTCTGCACAAGGGAGATACATCGCTGTGGCGTTGTTGTGCCTCGAATACATCCTCACATCAAACCGGTTTGATGTCGTTCTGTCATAGTTCGTTTTGCACATGTTTAACTCGTAAAACAGTTCACATTGTTGTGAAACCGGTGTAATATAAAAACGGAAAAACTCCGAAGCAAATAAGCCAAAACGGTTCACAGCGTTTTTCCCTACATGCAGAAGTGCTACATTGATTCACACCACAGAGATGGGCATTAAATTGACCAATCAGTGGTGGCAGAGTGGACCGAGGGAGAGGAATAAGAGTTCCAGAGAAAATGACATGCAGAAGCCACAAATGATTTTCTCTGCTTTTCTTCGATAGAAACTGAAGGATGTTGGAGTAAAAAACACCGCTTATAATGCACAGTGAAATGCTCCTCCACTCTAGTGTGGAAATGGCCACAGATGAAGTGAGTGGACTTTTTTATCCAAAACATTTAAGGCAGGCAATACTGTCCTGACGAATATCTTTTCTTGACGCCACAACAACAAAACATTTTTATCTGATTCAAATTAGTTCTGTATATTGGTATACGAATATATCTGTCTTCCCGAACAATCCACCTCTTGGGAAGGGAAGTTCAGTAGGAAGTTTGAAAAGTCGTTCCCTTATTATATGTCCATTTAAATACAAAAAATATATTTGAATTTATTTAAATCTATTTCTTACCTCTCCTTTCTGAATCCTGGAGGCAGTATATAGCCAATTTAAAAATTGGTTATTTAATAATCGGTGAATTATTATGTCTGAGATGTATGGTTTGGCCTTGTAACCCTTTTTAACCCTTTTCTGTGTCTTTTGTGTTTGTTTTTGTTTAGTAAGTTGTTTCATTAGTAGATGTTGAGTGTGTTTGTGTAAACTGATCTCCTTATAGATTGTTTTACATTTGTTAAATCTATTTTTAATAAACATTTTTTTTAAAAAAATAAGTAATGGCCAGCAACTTGAATCTTCCTCACTTTTTCCTTTACCACTACCTCCTGCTCCACCATTTTCCTTGCTAAAAGGTTCTGCAAAATCTTCTCCCAAGTGCTATCAGAACAGCACATGCAAATTAAATAATGGAATACTAATATGCCTTAAGATCAGAAGGCATGACTTGATTTGCATATGGCGCACACTGTACATGCCAAGTAGCTGAGTTAAGGTAATAAATCTCCAAAGAGTAATTTTCATGTGCATTAACAACCAGAAAAAAATAATAATCACTGTTTCCACAGAGCCAAGCCAGCAAAATTTGAAATGACCTCAGTATGGTGGGTGGACATACAGATTGATTTATTACACTACCTATAGCTTTCTGGATGATTCACAAACATCAGAAAACATAAAAACATAATAAAACATAATGTAAATATCAAAGAAATGCAAAGCAACAACCGTATAAAATGCAAGTAGAAGAGAAATAAAAAACCAAGTAAATCAGCAGTACTGCAAGTTCTATGAGGCATAAACACTTTTTTTTACAAATACTGTTGATGACTAAAAGATGAACAGACACATATTATGGATAGAAAGCAAGCTTTTCTGACGACAGCCCACTGGTGACGTACTACTGCTGAAAAAGTCTCTCCCCGGGATAACAGCACTATAACAGTGTAGTGCGGAGAGGCCCTAAGCTAGGAAAAACCACAAAGCAGCAATCCCATACTGCTGTGTCTAGTGACTCATGAGCAAATACTGAGGAAAAACAGTATTTCCTTACACTGCATGTTCTCTCCCATTCCATCCTGATGGTGGATGCAGTTTGAGACTGTCTGAGAGAGGAAAGGATGGGAGGAGTTGGCCAGGTGGGATCCTGGGAGAGTCTACAGCAACTGCTATGAATCAGCCCGCAGCAGCAGAGCCTGGAGCAGACTGTAAACATTTTTTTCAAGGCAGCCCTCTTGCCCTGAGATTTTCTCTCTATACCCTGAGGACAAAAGAAGAGAAGTTCAGTCCTTCAAATCTAGTAACCCTATACTAGGAAAGGATATGCTCTACATAGTTCAGATCATTACAAAGTTTGTTTGTCTTTCTCACGCAGTTTCTGTTCTTACTCTGCATACAGAGAGGTTGTTGTGGGTGTGGGGGAAAGGATGTATAAAGGGAGAAATGCAAAGAGGGCCAGGAGTCCAATTTTGAGTTTGCATTATTCCTTTATATGATGTTACAGTGTTAACAGAGCTAAAGCAAGAGAGGAAAAGCTGTGGGTCATGATTCTGAAGAATTATTATGTAAATCAGAGCACATGTTATTGCTTTGCAGCTTTGTTAATCATAGAATTACTCTGGGGAATGAAATACAGCATTCTCTGCCTGAGGTTCAGCACATTTCATAACATACTTCCCCTTAAATAACGATAGCTTCCCAAACAGTGTCTTAATACGTTATGCACTAGATGTACACTTTCAGATTCTTGGAAGATATGGCTTTCTACTTTTTGTAGCAATGACAAACTGATGGAATTTTGTTGGCTTGTCATACATAGGGGGAACCCCTTCAGTTTAAACCTTTGCTTCACTAAGTACTTGCTGAAGAAAAAAATCCTGATTTCGTTGTTGTTGTTGTTTTGTTTTGGCAAATTAAAATGGTTGCCCACTGGTGTGTTTACCATCTGGTTGCTCCTTTTAGCACTACTGCCAAGAAGGTGATATGGATCAAGAGGGCACTCTGGTATTTTCAGTGGCTTAGCACTGGGAAGGGAGCAGCACTGGCAGGAGCAGTAAATTTATACAGCTAGATTTGCGAAATCTCTGTAACAGACGCTATGGCCCTTTCCACATGACATCATCAATCTATCTCAGCCACACCTTGCTCCTGGTCTAGGAGCCATCTTACCACTTGATGTCGTCACTAGCTAGCTGCTATCCCATTCCCCAACTATGGCTAATTGGTTATTTTTCATTGACAGGGAGAAACTGTCATTGATCTCCCTTTTGCATGATAATTGCATCAGCTGGGTGAATGCGGTTCCTCCATGGCTGCTTCCTCTCATCATTGATCCAGCAGTGAACAGGCCATGGGCGTTCCCTGCCTGTCCCTCACTCAGCAACTCCCAGGGCAATCTCTGCCCAGCAGCTGGCTGGCTGATTCTGTTGTGTCAGCTGTGAACACAGAAGTAGAAGGGGACAAAGGAGCACACAGCGTGGTAATTTTGATTCCCACCACCGCCACACATCCCCTTCAAATTTTACTTTTTAAAACCCCTTTATTACCATTAGCATGACTGCACAGTATAGCTGGCTGACATGATCCAGTTAGCCCAGTCCACTGTGCTAACATTAGCATGGCTTCTGAGATTTTTTTTTTAAAAGACCAGTCAGGAGCTGTGGGGCAGGGGCAGGGCCAGGAGAGATGGGGACAGGGAGTGGCAAGGGATGCTGTGCTGCAGAAGACACACCAGTTTCAATGCCGGTGCTCACCCGCTGATGCCAAAGGCCTGAGGAAAACAGAGTTTTAATACCGATTCCAACCCAGAAATGACAATGTTGAGATGAACATGGAACTATCCGATATTGAGGTACGCTGCAGAAAGGGCTTATCTTTTTGTGAAGTTAACATGTTGGATATCCTGGCAAATCCTGTCAATCCAAGTAGGTGCTTTTTGTCCTATGCCTCCCTCCCCATCAGAGGCGGATCTAGGGTGGAGCAACTGGGGCGTATGCCTCATATGCCAAAGTCAGGGGGATACAAAAAAGAGGAATTTCCTTTGCTTGGCCCCCGCTACTGCTCACCCCACCCACCTCTGCCCACCGTTTGCCCTGCTTGCCACTGCTCACCCCACTTGTTTCTGCTGCTCGCCCTGCCCACTTCTACCACTTGTCCCGCCCACTTCTGCCCACCTACTCGCCATGCCCACTTCCACCACTCACCATGACCACTTTGCCACTCACCCTGCCCACTTCCACCTGCCTCTCTGCCACCCGCTACTGTTTGCCCCCCCCCACTTCCACTTCAGCTTTTGGAAGATCTATGTCAAATACTCAAAAAGCTTTGAGAGGTTTTCCCCTGTATTCACCATGACCATTTGGAAAACCCAGTTTCCAGTCCTCCATCTCCAAGCATATCCATTTTTAATGTCTCCTGCCAATCAATCACCCATGTTGTTTGCAAGGAGGAGAAAGCCCACCTTACTTTGGGGAGAGAATGGGTGTAACTGGCAGTGGAAAACAAGAGAGCAGACTAGATGAATCTCCCACCAGTGGTTCTGCTGTTTTTTGCATATTAGTCCCGCCTCTTACTGCAGATAAGTTTTTTGTTCTGAGAAAAACTGGTAATCAGCTATACTCTTTGGCATAGTGAAGCACTGATCCTAGGCAGCACAAATGGGATGTCAGGAAAGTGAAGTAAATTGCCAGTTATTTAATTAGTTACTTTACTGCCAGCAGAGGGAGCAGCTACTTGACTGGCTTTCGCTTATGTATACGTTAACCTGAGTGAATGGTTTTTATGCATATGTGTGTGTGTGTGTGCGCGCACATGCATGGACACGCACATGCATGCTATTTGGTACTCCACTGTTTTTAGGTAGTGAAATGGTAATAGATGGCAAGCGAACAATAGAAATGAGAAGTCAAGCCCAGCAAAGAGGGCCTATCTTTTGAACCCCATTGACATTCCTAACTTAAGTATCCTTTCCTTTGAAATGCTGACCTAAAGTGTCCTTTTGAGATGATGTTATTTCAAAGAAATTCATCTTGAGAATGGCCCCTGTTTCCTTTTAGTCAATTTTTCTTCAGCTCAATTCACACTCCTAGTCTCTCCTATTCCATTCCAGCATTTGTGATCTAACATGATGGGGAAAACACTGCTATGTTTCAGAACAATCAATTATCCCCCCGCTTTTTTTTTAAAAAAAATTGCTTTTCCACCATTTAGATAAACTAGATCGCACTGTTCTTTCATGTTTCTTCAGCTTGCTGTTTTGTTCCAAGTGTTCTTTTTTTCCTCACAGCTGGTGTTGCTGCCTCTTAATGAAAGTGCAGAACCGCAAAAAAGCAGCAAGTTATAAGTTACCTGGAGTTCCCAAATTAAACAAAATGAAGGTAAATGCAACATGATTCAGGGATAAGGTTTCTGATTCTTGGAAATGAGGATTCTACATCTTTCTTCATATGCTAAAAAAAAAAAAAAAGGAAAAAAAAAGAGGTGTTAGCATGGAAAGGGAACAGTATGCCATGACTTATTCCTTTCTTCTTCACGATTAGCCCATGATTAATTCTCACACGCTAATCAACTGTCTGCTGTGTAGTATTATTAACAAGAGATCTAGTACAAGAAGAGCTTTACTCAGCCATTATTAAGCCTTAGGAACAAAAATGTAGAAACAGATGCCAAATTAGTAAAGCTGAGTTTGGAGTTAGGGGATCTTCTGAAATGAATTGCTTTCCTGTGGAATTATAGCTCCCCCCTCCTCCTCTAAAAACAAAACTCCTTTAGAACTTCAATTAGCCGCCTAAATGGCTGTGGGTCAATTTGGCTGCTCTTCTTTCCTTCCCTTTCTTCATAATTTACCTTCCAGGGGAAGGACCACAGTGTATGACAAAAACATTATTCTTTGTATACACATGATCCTGTGTTCGGTTCTTGACACTTGCAGTTAAAATGGGCTGTGAGTGGAAAATGTGTAAGGTATCTGTTTGAAAACCTTAGAGCAGGGGTGTCCAACCTTTTGGCTTCCCTGGGCCACACTGGAAGAAGAAGAATTGTCTTGGGCTGCACATAAAATACACTAACACTAACAATATCTGATGAGTTAAAAAAAAAAGAAGGTCTGTGCATAATTTTCGTGATATCTGCCACCAGAGGTAAGCAAAAAAGTCCTCGCATAATAGTCCTAATTATGTGCTGCCCCATTTGGAGGGTCTTTTAAAATCTTTGAGCAGGTCCCAAGTTTGCAATTACTGATATAGAGAATGTACACATCTAAGTAATAAAACTTCATTTTTTTGATATTTTATTTATAAAAGTAAAAGAAAAGAGGGCAACATAAAACTAGTAGGATATTTGACATTGTTTTTCAGAAACTAGTGCATCACTATCTGGTTCAATAGAAGTAGTTGCAATTCTCAGTGAGTTCTCAAGGTGCTTATTAGATATTTTGGTTCTAATTTTACTCTTCATTTGTTTCATCCTTGAAAACAGTTGCTCACAAATGTAAGGTGGCAGGTTCCACTCTTGGCCGACTCTCGGAGATTCTTCCAGGCTTTTCCCGGTCTTTCTCCACAATGTCTCTCCTCTGGCATTCCTCCAGTCTCCCTCTTTCAGCCTCTTCCTATCTGAGGTGCAAGTCTGTGTCTGGAAGCAAGGTCTTTTCTTCTCTTAGGAGGAGCAGCTCTCTCCAAGTCTGTGTGTGTGTGTGTGTGTGTGTGTGTGTGTGTGTGTCTGTATCCAACACTTTCCTAACAAAGGGGCTGCCGCTTGCATTCAAAGGGATACCTTTTGGGATAACATGACCTTAATGTTACTCTCTGGAGATTCAAAAGTTTAGATTTGAATATTGTATTTACTTCTGGGAACTGGTAGTGACTCGTAAACAGTCTGAGGAGATGCAAACAATAGATTCCACACGTATAGGACAAAGTCAGTCTGATAGAGCTATTTCCCAACATCTCTGTACAATGCACATTATCTTACAATGGGCGTTATACCCGTCTGAACCAGTTTTAAAAGGCTTCCATTCAGTGGAAGTGAATAAATCCATTAAGTACTGATTGTTTCCCCCAAACGCATAAAGGAACTGATTCCTTATCAGCAGGAGGGAGTGGATGATTTGGTGGGAAAGTTCCAGCTTTTATTTTAAAATGAAGCTTGACTTCTCCAAGATGGACATGTGGTCCAGGAAACTGATTGATCTATCCTGCACATGTGCAGACTATAGCAAGAGGAAACTCCCTTCCTGAGCAATCAAAGTCTACGTGCAATTAATATTTACCGAACATAACTCTTAATGCTATAATTCGACATTAACTCCCATGACAACAGGAGGAATTCATTCCATTGCTGCTTCAAAGGTTAAAACCAGTACTTTGAATTGGTAACCAAGAAAGACAAATGAAGCCAGTGGGGTTGTTTTAACAGTGGTGAGATGTGTTCCTTGCAGCTGTGTTAGAAGTTCTCATGGCTTTAGTCTAATTCAGTGGTTCTCAACCTGTGGGTCCCCAGATGTTCATGGACTTCAGCTCCCAGAAGCCCTGAGCATTGACCATAGTGGCTGGGGCTTCTGGGAGCTGAAGTCCAAAAACATCTGGGGACCCACAGGTTGAGAACCACTGGTCTAATTGAATCTCAGGTGGTGCTCAGAATTTTTCAAAGACATTTTCTAGGGCTGCTCCAAAATATTCAGAAAAGCATTCATGAATAGGATGGTTGGGAATGAGATGTCAGAGGGCCATGAACGATTGAAAATGAAGAAGCACCACTCATTATCAGTAGGAAGAAGTCCTTGTCCCGACTGCTTTTTATTCCTGAATTTGCATTGTCTTTCAATGAATCTAGAATATTTCTGGGATTCATTGAAAGACAATGCCAATTCAGGAATAAAAAGCGGTCAGGGCAAGGACTTCTTCCAACTGGCAATGAGTGATGCTTCTTCATTTTCAATTGTTCATGGCCCTCTGACATCCCATTCCCAACCATCCCATCCCCACCACGTCTATCACTGAAGAAATAGATCTGGTTGCTGCTCCAGCTCACATGATTTGTTCTACATTATTAGCATTTCTACATTTCTTCTGCTTCCTTAAACTTTGACAGTGAGAACCTTTTTGCTTTTGGACGGATGCTGAAAACCTTGGAATATAAAGGATGGTTCTGTATTCTACCATCTATGTCACAACTATTCCAAGTTTTAGCACTCCCGCTCCCTGACCCCTGGTTCAATCTATGAATAAACAGAAAACATCAGTCTCATAGTTTGACCACCAGTCTCTTGGACTAAACTTTGGAAACTTTTGATATACCCCCCTTTTTTTAACCCACCCCACTGTTTATTTAAAATTGAACCATTATTTTTTGCGCTTTCCTTTTTTTAGGGGAGTTTTTTTAGATTTTAAAAAAATCTAAACCCCCAAAGGGAGTTACGTAACTAAACATGAGTTTTGTGTCTATTTCTGTTGCTTGTTAGAACTTTTATGTGGGAGAAGGAGATGATTTTTGAGAAAACACATCCCTCTGACTATCAGGCAGACAGTTTACTTGCACTGATACAACTCCAATGTGTGTAGGAAGTTGAGGAGAAGAATAAATATGTGTATAAATTGAGTATATTAACCACCAAGCAATGAAATTAGGTTCAAGATTGATAGGTCTTTCTTAGCTTCTGGGGCAAAATAATAAAGATTTCTTAAAAAAAAATACATTTATACAGTTGAAAATAACAAGTTATTACAATTACATTATTTAATATAATTAAAAACAACAACGAAAAGCAAACAACAACAGCAAAGTGAATGAGGACAAACAGATTAAGGGATGGTATTTCCCTGGGCATGTGACCCACATAAGCAGTAAACAAACCAATTTCTCTCATATCTGTCCTTCAGTTGACCTCTTGATCAGAAATGAACCAAGTTTGTTAGCTTAGAAACAAAGGCAGTAACCAAATGTGAAATCACTGATTCTGCATTAGTAAAACATCCTTTTTTTCTCAATAAACTGCTATGAATAAATATCCTATTTCATATCTTAGTTGATGTAATAAAGTCAGCGTCATTCTGAGATTACCATATTATGTATGGCTACAGAAGACCTTAAAGGATTACTACAGGGTTTCATGCCTCTGTCTTTGAGATAGAATGGTAACCATGAATTAGGGGAAACTCTCATCTCCTTTTCCCTTTTATTCTCAGAATAGCTTTTGAAACTTATTTGCTTCAGGGCAGCCCTGAACGAGCCCTGGTGGTGCAATGGTTAAATGCCAGTACTGCAACCACAAGATTGTGAGTTCGATCCTGCCAGGCTCCAAGGTTGACTCAGCCTTCCATCCTTTCGTAGGTCGGTAAAATGAGTACCCAGCTTGTTGGGGGCAATTAGCTAAAAATACATTGTAAACCGCTTAGATAACACTTGGTTGATAGGCGGTATAGAAATAAATGCTATTGCTATTGCTATTATTCAGTTGTAAGCAGCATATGGCAACTGAATTGTGTATAGCCTTCAAGGCACTCATACTAGATCCATGGGATCCTGTTGAAAATTTTAGGATCCAGATTGTATGCCTGCATTCCTCTCAAGTTTGATGTGTGCATGATTGAAACAGGTGAACAAGAATTCATCTGGGGCTTTAACTTCATCTCCTTTGACTTGAAAAGGAACAAAATATTTTTATTACACTACATGTTGATACCAGTTAATGAAGTGGTTCTGTTCCGAGATGATTCCTTTTTCAACAGAAAATTTGTTCTAGAGGCAGAAATAACAGAGATAGATTCCTGCTCCACAAAAAGAGAAGAGCAATTCAACATGTTTTAGAAACGTTTTATCCAAAACTAACAATATGCAATGCAAAATCAAACAACCAGCTCAGGGATGTCTTGTGTAAGTAAACAAAAAGTTTTAACTTTCCAGGGAACACTTCAAAGCTTCCTCCAAAATGCATCCAAGAATTACTTCTTTTTCTTTCACCAGTCTCTGTTTTTCTTATGATTTCCATTTTGGTGTCCAGACTTATAGATATATGCTTCCATATTATGGTGGAGGGGGCATCGAGGTAGGCTTATCTGTTTTCTCCCCCTCCCCCCTTTATTTTGTTATTTCTGCATGCTTGGTAAAGGACACTTGAGACAGATGCCATTTACCTTGCCTTTACCTTGTGTAGGCAGGCACACATATCTATAGTCAGATATATTGGAGCAGAATCCCTTTCTTCTCAGCCCAAGCTTTTGTTGCATTGTTTACTGCAGACAACCTGGTGCAACCTGACACCATAAGTCTGTGTTTGTCCTTTGCCATCTTCACAATACAGATACTGTAAAAAAAACCCTTCAGTTAGATAGAAGATGAAGAGGAAAGAGGGCTGAGGTTGTAAAAGAAAAAAAAAAGGATCCTATTTGTCAAAGGATTTATTATGAGTGGTATGGCTTGTATTTGTATTAATCAGATAATCAATACAAAAATGTATTATCACCCAATGACTGTTAATTAATGGCCATTTTTATGGGAATGATCACTGCATATGCATTTTGCATTTCAGTTCATTCTGAACCAATGATACAAACCTACCTCTAGCATGAGCATAGTAATCTCCCAGGTGAGATAATTTTTCTTCCATCTCTAATACAAAGAAGAGTCACTAAGTTGCATCTGATTTGACAACTGCTGTTGGCTACTTGATTAATCTTCCTTTGCTCCAGAGGCATTACAGTTTAATAAAAGAGCACCTGCCCGATTTTATGAACTTGTGAGGTCCTGCCCAATGCCTTGACTGCTTCCTTCAGCTTCTACAGTTTACCTTCTTTCCAATCTCTCTGTGAAGGTATGGATTTGGTCCTCTTTGTCTGCCCCTCATAGACTTCTGGATAGGGCAGTGGACTATATGCTAGTAATCTCTAGTGACATCTTTTTTTTGTTAATAAACTCTATTATGATCTGGAAAATACCACATGAGGAATGTGCTGAATTGCTCAAAGGCATAGCAAGATAGATCACTTCCCATAGGCATAGATAATTATTAAACAGAATATAGGTTGGATCAATGGCATCATTCACAGATGTAGCCTCAGGGAAAGAAAGAGTGTGTATAAGTTGGTATTCACCCAGGTTCTTATTAGAGACCACATTCAGTTGTGATAGTCTCAAATTAGGGATTGGCCATTTTGTGTGAGGGCCTGATATCCAACCCACATGCAACTGCCTAGTGATTTTCTCCCTCACAATATTGCACAGATGGGTGACAGACTGAAAGTTAGTCACAAAACAATATGCGATCCTAAAATCATCTGTGAAATCATTCAGAATGTAGCTAGCACTGGTCCACTTGGGATAAAGGCCTTTTCCACATTTTATATTTAAAATGGGGCAGTGCGTCCTCCAGCAAGGACGTTTACACTTGGGGGCGAACTGGGTCCGGACTACCTAATGTTTGTCCGGACTTCAGCCCACTCTGGAACGCCCAGAACTGGTGGTTCCCCGTGCTATTGAAAGACCGATTAAAAGAGGACTTTCAATAGCCCGGCGTGCCCCAGTCCGTTGTTACCATAAGTGTAGATTTGCAGGCTTGCGCCAGCACGAGGCTACAGATCTTCCAGGGGTGGGTTTCCGGCTGGCGAGCTTCTCCAGTTGGTGGAGAGCCTCTGCCAACCGGAAGCCTCCATTTTAGTCTCCGGAGAGTGTGTAGCGCAGGCGCGCGCTGCTCTGGATCGTCATGGATCATCAGGGGGAGCGTGCCAGTCCGGTGAGTAACGGACTGCCCCGTTTCCCCCTCAAAGTGCAGAAAAGCCCAAAGTGTCAACCAAGAAGCAAGAGCTGCGACCTTAATTGGAGTTGAGATCTTTGCCTTTCTCTTGTCCCCCATGGGTTGAATCAGTGTTGGGTACAGTCTACCCCCTTCAGTGCTACCTTGGAAACAGGATGAGTTGGGATGCACACCCTCACATTGGTAGTAATCTATGCTGAGCACTCACGCAGAGTGGCCTGGTAGTGACAATGCTGGCCTCCATGGGCTCAGCGCAACATGTTCCTCTCCACCAAGGTCAAAGGAGTAAGCCAATTGATCAGGAAAGCCAATCTTGATGACAACGAGAAGGGGTGGGTGCCAGTAATCAAGTTCTCATGAAAATCTTGTGTAGCCTCCTATCAATGACTTTTGAGAGCGTGGACATCCTGGTGCAATTCCATCATGGCACCC
Organism: Iguana delicatissima; assembly: GCA_948472985.1. Lineage (NCBI taxonomy): Eukaryota > Metazoa > Chordata > Lepidosauria > Squamata > Iguanidae > Iguana > Iguana delicatissima. The sequence goes on along the minus strand of CAOKZL010001194.1, from coordinate 559,922 downwards.
TTCTCCCTGCATGGAAATTTCATCCATCAGCTGGATGTTCCTAGAAGGTGAATGCCCTTCTCCATGGATGGATATAAAGAGAGGAATTTGTTGAAAGCCCATGGTACTCTCATGCATATAATTGGAAGTGTCCTTTCATTGTGTACATGTAGAAAGTTCTTTGTTTTAGAAATTATTTAGGTGGAGAAAGCTTTTCTCTTTAAAAGAAGGGGTACAGAAGATAGATACAGAAAACAGAGAGGTCCATGTGTGGTAGAGCATGACAAAAAGCTTGCTATGCTTTTTTACAATCTGTGGACTCAAGCGCAGTGCATAGGAGAGAGAGAATATGCCAGTCCTCCTTTGTCACATCCTGTCTCTCAGCCATCATTCATACAGGAAAGAGAATGGTAGAGAACTGCCAACTTTCAGTTTTGATAGGGAAAACAATACAGTTCCTGGAAACCAAAGAGTGCTTGGAGGCAGACCATTCAGGTAACTGCCAGCTGTTTCTTGAATATCCTATGGTATTGTTGTTTCCCTTGGAACTGGATCTGGTGAGTGCAAACAGATGGTAAGAGGCCCACTTAATTAGATAAAACAATACAATTATTTGAAATACATACTAAAAAAGCATCTTTTACTTGGAAAATGAATGCATATTAGTCAAGGATGCAAACTGAAATTAGTAACAGAGGAGAACTTGCATTATTGTTAGTGTCCTCCCATTAGTTCAAGGAGAAAATGTGCCCAGTTTAAAGACTGAAACGGTATGAGTATATAGCATCATTATATACACTTGGATCACCTATTGGGCCACTAAGCACAAGCTACCTAATCTGTTTTTAAACTGCAAAATTTTTTTGCAGTTCATCTGACTTGATATCTTATTTGCTATCAGTAAAATGACTGAATAATAAGTGGGTAAGTTCCTTTGCCATAGGGCAATATGCATTGCTTGAAGCATTGCTGAACTGTTACTTCCAGCATACCTCACAATTGACTGTGCTGACTAAAGCAGATGGGAGCTGCAGTACAAAAACACCAAGAGGAACAGATGTTGCCTATTCCTGCTTTGGTGTTGATGTTCACACTGCTCTCCGGGATCATAATGCCACCGCTGAATTTGGCAAATTCCCTACTTTCTAGAAATTCAATCTGGTTTAAAGGCAGGTTTCTCTATGCCTTTGGAAGAAGCACAGTCTTTTGCTGATACAATGGGTGCCTTGAAGGTATTTTGTCCTCATCTTGATCTTCATCCTTTGCTTCCTCCAACTCATATTTCCTCATTAATGGATTCAGAGACATGACCGAAGCATAGCTTCTCTCTTTTTTCTACATGTTGCTCTGTTCCATTTTGGTTGTGATTTCTGTCTGCAGTCCTTGGGTACTGTGATGGATGCTTTACAATGAGTGCTCCTGGAAAGTAGGTTGAAAAAGTAATGAATACTATAAGACCTTATTGGAGGGATTGTGCAATCCAGCAATACAATTATTTTAACAGAAACAGCTTAGTGTTAATTATTAATCATAAAACAATCCCCTTGCTATACCAGTCCAGTAGTCAAACTGCTGCATGTGCTATTTGTTAAAATCGATTAAGCTGTCAGTAATGAAATGCAATTTGTTGCAACATTCAATTGTGGTTTTGTATGTTTAGACTGTTACTCATATGTTTGAATCCCCCGAGGTCAATACAAGGGTTTCCATCATTATGCGTAATTTCAGCCATGTGAGTTTTTAAGTGACAGCTCTGATGTTTGTTTAGAATTACTCTGAATATTCTTTTTCTTTTGTAAATCACCTTGATAGTCTGCCTGGCTGAAAGGAGAGTTATACATATACATACATACTTACAGTGATGACTTGCCATCAGAAACCAGTCAGCACAGAGGAATCATGTAACCCTCTAGATCTTGTTAGACTGCACGTCCTAGCAATTCTTGCTAGCAATGGTGAAGAATGTTGGGTACTGAAATCTAAAAACATTTAGAGGGCTGCAAGATTCCCAACTGTGCTCTAAGTCCATTGATAGCAATGTTGCACTTCCAGGTTATCAATTCAGCTGAAATGGTTGTGAACACAATTTGTTCTACAAGCACAGGACTCACAGAACTATAAAGAAGGGGGTGAGTCACAAGAACACCTATGTGCCATTCTGTCCCAGTGCCTGCTAAAGTCGAGGTACAAACTTTGCAAGAGCTCCCAGAAATTTTTGGGTTTGCTTGCAGTTCCTGTCCCACATTAAAGCTTCTATTTGTTTATGAAGCATCAGTATCAGTGGCTGATTTTTCAAATATATTTTGGTATTTTTTATTTTCTTGCACAAGTGAAGGAGGTGCTGTCTTGGCTCTGGCACTGACCATCACATGTAAAACTTCAGAACAAAGTCTCAGGTGCATGAAACCTGTCCCACACTGGGAGAAATTCAATGAATGAATGTGTGTATAGAAAAATAATAAATGAACCATCTACCAAATTATCTTTCATCAAATGTGAGCTTATCCTAGCCTCAACACAACAATTCCATAAGAAGGCCTTGTGCTTCTGAAACATGTTCAGGCCTAGATGACAGCAAGATTATGAAAGGAGAGAGTTTTGGATCAGGAACCTCATGTGGGAAATGGCTTTGTGTGCATGTGGGTTGTACACATTTGGAAAATATACTAAGAAGATATTGGAAGCTGCTGTTAGAGAATAAAACAGTTCAGTGGGGACCAATGCAATTATTTAATTAAACTTGTTATTTAGGACTTCATGGATATGACCTACTATTCACAGTGTACAACATGTTACCCTCATTTCTGGGGTCCCATGGGTGACACCTCAATGTGCTCCAAATACTGGGGAATGGGAATTAGCAGAGCACAAGCTATAGCAATGCAAGACGCAGGGCAACTTAGCAAGATCTTTTTACCCAATGTTTATAAGGTCAGGCTGAGTCAAAAACCAAGCAAAATGAAATTATAATTGTTTTCTTTATTTAAAAGTCAGTCACAGTGCACTTATGCACTCACTCACACAGACCTAAGGAAGTAAAGGAAGGAAATTGGATAGAGGATTTTGAGAAGGATTTTTCAGGGGAAATACTACACCTGATCCTGTAGCCCGGGTAGCCAGAAGAAAGTCAGTTGGAGCGGAGATTCTCAGCACGTGGAAGCTGAGGGGAAGGCTCGACAAACGGAATGGCAGCAAGGTGGGATGGAAGCCAGGAGCGATCCAAAGAAGCGCTCAAAACCAGGGGTTCTTATAGGGAAAATATGCCTGTAGGGTAGTCTGTTCCCGGGGAAAACAATGGGTTTTGGGTTGGAGACAAAGCTTCTGAAAGGTCAGTACTTAGAATGATCGGATTTTGACGGCGCTGTCAATAGCGCAGACAGTATGCAAATGGGGAGTGCTTGACAGTTGGCTATTAGGAAGCGCTAATCTTGTCAAGCAGCCTGTTTGGGGCAGAGAATCTTTTGTAAGCTTGATGCATACGTAATTTAGGTTTAAAGTATACTCGCCTGGAGGTCTCCTGAAGCTGCATGCCGGAAAATTACTGACCTGCCTGGATTTGTCTTGTATTTTTCAGCCTGTTCGACCGTGTCCATGTGCGTACTTGCCCGGGGGCCTCGCGGACTATACACCACAGTAACAAACAATTATAGTGTTCATTCTGCGTCTTCCACATCTTTTAAGAGTTGAATAAACTGGTGCAGAATTTTGATTATTATGAAAAAAATCCCACAGATGGTCACTGGGAAAGATGGGGAATTGGTCTGACGTTCCTTTTGAAAGAGTGTTTCACATAAAAGAGAAAGTGGTTGAAATATATCACATTGGCCAAGTGGAAGAAAGGTAAACTACATAGATTTTCACTTAATTTACATTGTTTGGAATGCAGAATATATAAGACAACTGCAATGAAAGTACAAGTAGTGCCTAAACACCCTAAAAGCACCTCTCTGGTCTTGGAAGCTAAGCAGAGTCAGCCATGGTTAGTACTTGGGACTTTATCACACACCAGTTTGTTGCACAATTACACTGGCTTAGTTCTGGTTTTGATCTCTCCTTATCACATGATGTTGTCACTCTCCTGTTGTTGGATTTCATTCCCATTGTTACTGAGCGGTTTCTTTTCATTCATGGGAAATACTCATGAATGACTTTAATAATGCTGCATTTCCACTATCGTTTTATTAGTATGAAGGTGTCATTCTGTTGTGGTTCTGATATTGTGGCAGTCATATGGTGTCACTGGGCATTGTTCTTCCTTTCCCCCCTCCATATCCCCAAGCAGGGCAAGTTCATTGTGCTTCTGTTGCCTGGACAGAGAGGGCATCATGGTGTAGGTTGAGACATGCTGCTTTTACTCTGTTCCTCAGTACATTTTTTTTTAAAAGAAACTTTTGGTGTACTTGCATACTTGCACTGCCCTGGAGGCCACCAGCATGCTGCAATTATACCATCACACCACACCACGTTTACACCATTATGGCAATTACACTATTATGGCAAAACATAGGAACAGAATGCAAAAATGGCAGCACCCTAGGAAAACACAATACCAAGACGACGGCAAGGTTATGCTGAAATGGTGCAAAGAAAAAAAGAAAAGAAAAAAAAAATAGAGCACATGCACTAGGTAGCACAGAAAAAGCAAGGGAGGTAGGGACAGCAAGGGGGTGCAGAAGACCAGTTGCAGGAAGATGTATCACCAAAGTGGCATCATAATGATATGGCAGAGTTGGTGTGATAGTGGTTGTTTCTCTATCACTATGTTTTTGTTTCCTTAAATAATGTGAGTGCTGTGAGACAATGGGCTGGTATAATAAAGCCCTTGAATGGGAGACTGCCAGTGAATACAGGTGTTGTAGGCTATATTTCAGAGGAAGGAACTGGCAAAATCACCTCTCAGTACAGGTCACCCACATTTAATACAAGTTTGTTTCAGTTCTGTGCCTTCAATCTGGAACCATGCTTACTTTCCTGAAATGGATGATGAAGTGTTCTCTCTTGGAAACTCTAAGTAATCATTACTCACTATGATGTTTTAAAAACAACTCTTTACATTACTTGTTGTGTTTCTTGTTACTCTATCTTTTTTTTTTTTCTGATAAGCCTTAGGACTAATAAGAAAATAGCATAAAATTTGAAAAATTCCCTCCAGAAATGACTAAAAATATCCCTTAAAAGAGGGAAGAGACTCTTACTTGTTACACTGATAAAGTAGCTACATTCCCACTCTTTCCAATCCTTTAAAAATATAACATTATTATGCCCTTGTTTTTTTTTAGAAAAGTGCCTCCCTATAGGTGACTACATTATTTGCAACTTGTTATTGCTGAACTGTGGTCATGAGAAACAGAGAACAAAGAAGAAAGAAAGGTCAGCTAGAGAAGAACCCCAAGAGAACCTTGGAAATGTTTCTTTTAATTAGTAAAATAAAATAAATAACATAGCCACAGAAAAATCTGTTTGAAACTAGAGGAAGTTTCTAAAAAGGTCATGGTTCTTGAAAAGCAAAAGGTTAAAGGCTTTTCCAAAGTAAAAGCTGGATTTAGCCTTCTGAGCTGGAAGGAAGTGGGAACAAGAGAAAGACTTGCCCATTATACATAGATTGCACTAAGGCAAAAACTCTCACCACATTCTAGTAGCTATAAAGGGAATGAAATCTGGGTGATTGGTGCATAGTATGAGTGGAGACAAGCTGCTGCAAGGGTGATGATCAAGACTTTGGACTATATGTAGGTGTCTGTGGAGAGACAAAATTGTAAAAGAATTGGGGAACAGTGAGATTACAGAACCTCACATTTATACCTTTAAGGAGATGCTGGTTTAATAAACTAACAGCAATAACTTAGATGAATTCATGTTCTTTTGCAGTCCTGGTCAAATGAGATACAATGTACAAGGACATTCCTTTAATATTTTTTTTTAAAGTAAATATTTAATTTTAATGAAACGGCAGTGATGGGAGAAGGTGCATCTGAATCGGGAAATAGTCTTGGGAATCTGAGGGTCAATCTTTTTCCCTTGGCTATTTCCTGGTTTAAATTTATCTCAGGCTGTTATTTGTTCCAGAGGGAAAAATGTACATAGATGATGTGTATATTTGTTGCCCTTGTGTGCTTTCAAGTATTTCTAAGGTGAATCATCATGGGGTTTTCTGGGGGCTGAGAGTTTGTGACATGTCCAAGGTCACCCAGTGGCTTTCCGTAGTTGAATGGGAAATCAAACCCTGGTCTCCAGAGTTGTAGTCCAACACTCAAATCACTACCCCATGCTGAGTCCCTAAAGCTATGATGGGTAGTCAAATATACAGTATCTGTCCCTTCATTATTTTTATGATAATGGTGAATGATAATTGCCTAGCACTGGTATCAAGCTGGTTATAAACATGTTGTTGTTGTTGCTGTGTGCCTTCAAGACATTTCCAACTTATGGCAACTCTAAGGCAAACCTGTCATGGCATTTTCTGGAGCTGAAAAAGTCTGATGCACCCAAGATCACCTGGTGGGTTTTCATGGCTGATCAGAGAATTGAAACTTGGTCTCCAGGGCTGTAGTCCAGGAGGCTGTAGTCCACGCTGGCTCAGTGATGTAGATACTAAATACCGAGATATCTGCTCTGTGCCTTGTCCTCTTTCCCACCCCAAATATTTTATTTGTTCACAGCAAATAGACAGTGTGGACACTTGATACCTTTTTGTTGTGAGCAAATACAACCTTTGAGGCAGAAGTGAGGACTAGGCACAGCATAGATATTAGTTCTTTGTTGTAATTTGCTATCAAGTCCATTTTGACTTACAGTACTCCTATGGATAGAGACTTCCAAGAGCTACAACCATCAACAGCTCAGATCTTGAAGTTTTCATGCCTCCTTCCTCTGAAAATAATCTTCTTTTCTGTATGATGTGTTCTGCATGTAGATTAAACCAACAGAGTGATAAAATGTAGTGTTGTCTGACCCCTTGCCAATAGGAAACCATTCTGTTTCTCCATACTGTCTCCTGATGGTAGCCTCTTACGCAGAGCACAGGTTATGCATCCGGACAATCAGATGTTGTGGCACTCCTACTTCTTTTAGTGTGAATCATAATTTCTCAAGATTTATACAATTAAAAGTTTTGTTGTAAACTATAAAGCACAGGTTTTCCTTCTGAAATTCTTTGGCATGTTTCATTGTCCAACATATGTTATCAGTATGATACCTAGATATACCTCCAGAGATATCATGATCACTCTTTGGCTTCTAGACAGTTCATCACACTGGAAAAATAGGCCAGAAGCTGTCTAACCCATTTCCCTACTAGGAGACAAGATCCTTCCAGTGCCCAACTTATGCAATCTAGAGCAATGAGTCTGCAGATCATGTTGGCCCCCATCAGTCTTCAACTTTGCTATGCTGGCTGCTATAGTAGACAAGAGTCTAAGAACATCTGGTTGGGGGCTGTATGTAGCTCACTAGTATTCAAGAAAAAGGTATGCCACAACTACAACCACAAATTCAATTGCGCTGAAGAAAATGTTTATAGGTTGAACAGTTTACCAGATTATCCCGCAAGAAAACCTAAGCTGTATCCTGCTGGAGAAGGATATAAAGACGTACTCCTTCCCTCTTTGGTCAGCCTGAGACAGGTGAGATGGTCAAATACCTTCCCAATCTAACAGGTGTGGTGTAGAAATTATACTTGCAGTACACATTAGCTCATGAAACAATCTATTCCATTCATTGCAAAGCTGTAGCAAAACACCCTTAAAAAAAATAAAATAAATGGGATTTTTTTTATGGAAACCTCCATGTATGACACTAATAGCAGATACAGCTCTTTGATATGTTTTTTGAAAACGAATACAGTAATTTTTTTTCTTGTAGACATTTAAAGGCTAATTAAAAGCTGAGTCTTTTTTTAATGATTATAATACATTAAGAAATCAGCAAAGATTGTTTTCAAAAGGCTGTTTATTAAAGGAAGTTTGAATGTGACTAAATAATAACAGACTTCCTTTTTTTCAATATTTTCAGTGTTCAAAAAGTGTAGTCAGTTGATTAATTAGCAGGGCTCACAGTCTAAGACAACTTGTAGTGCTTGAGGGAACAATGACAGCCAGAACGCACAAGGGACTGTCAATAATGTTTAATGCGTAGAAAGGAAATTTACTGCAAATTCTGGTTGCATAAAGAAATGGGGGAAAGGCTGGCCAATTTCAGTAAAGAGTTGGAAGCAGTTTTTGATTATTGTGTATCCAATCTCTATGTGTGCTAATATTGCAAAAAACATTTCAAAGTTATTAGGTAGCTGTTCTTCAGTCCTGAGAGGATTTCATCCTGAAATTGGTAATTATTGTAGAAACCATAATGACAGAGCAGGTTTTTCTTTTCTATTGTCCCTGTACTTTAGGTGCTGTTGCCTCAAAATAATGAAGTTTTAGGAAAATGTTATTAAACTTATGAAAGTGATTTTGGGGGTGTCAATACCACATGTCCTATGGTGGTATTATTACGTTATCTGAGAAATTAGGTTGAAAGAAAAGGACCCTTGAGTTAATTTGCAGCCACTTAGCAAGTGCAATATTGCAGCACAAATACTGGAAAAAGAGAAAACAGTCCCTTCAATTGATCATTGGCTGAACAAGGTTTGGGCCAGAGTAATTTTGTTGGAATTAATAAGTGCTTCAGACATGGCACATCTCCTTATTAAAGCTGAGATATCTAAGGTAAGAAGGTTCAAATTTATGGAATTTGTTTTTGGAAAATTGGTAAAATTATTCAGCTAAGCAACTCAAGAATGTTTGATGGAGTAGATGTTGAGTTGGTTTCAAAGCAGTGCTTAGAGCAGTTCCACCCATGCTGGAAGAAGAGGGCACACGGTCTTTTTTCAGGATTGTTTCTCCTCCCTGTATCTCCCTTTCAATTCCTCCTAGATGTCATAGGCCCTTTTCGCATGCCTTTTGTTTTGCGCAAGTGCCCCTTGAGCGTCGCGTGAATGGGAGCATCACTCTGTACGATGCACTCCCACTCGCGCGACGCTCATGAGGCTAAAGCAGGATGCGTGAGCATTTTTTTATTTTTGGCTGTAAGCTGAAAATACTGCACACTCCTGCAATGCTTGTGGTGCCCTCGAGCATTTACCTGGATGAGGTGCTTCGGTGAGCCGGGCCGGCCGCACTTCCTTCCCCCAGCGCAGCCTACAGCTCCCAGACTGTGCTGCGGAAGGAAGGGGCAGGGCGCTAGCGCTACGAGGAAGCAGATGAGGGAGGCAGAAGGGCTGTCGCGAGTGGTGAGTGCAAGTGGCTGCTCGTGCAAGCGCCGCTTCCCACTGCCGCAACGAGGTAAGGTGCGAAAAGGGCCATAGAGTGGCACAAGAATGGAAGCAATGGGAACAGAAAATTGCAAGCTTGTCATACCTGCCATTGTCTCCAGTGGGAAAACACAGCCACATCTCAATGTCTTCATCAAATGATCAATCTGGATCCAATCCACTGTATAAGTATTGCATTTACTTTGTATTATTAATTTGTTGTTCTCTGCTTGAACCATAGTTATAAATGGGAAATACTGCTACTTCTACTACTACTACTAGTACTAGATTTCAAACGTTGTTTAAAAGAGTCTATCCCCCATCAATAATTGTTATAGATTCAATTAAAAAATCCCCCATGTTTCAATCTTACATATTATCTCAGAAGCACCCCTAATTCTTCTCTACATTCACAAATATTTGAGTGTGTTAAAACCTTGCAGTTCAGATATTTCAATGCATTTAATATTTTCCCTTGAAAAGTTAGAAAATAAAAAGTAGAAGATTCCTGGTTCACTTCCACTCAAAGCATATAATTGGCTCTGCTTCCGATATTCCGATATTCAGATCTAACTGCCATTGTTTACATAGCCAAAGTTAATGAGAGGAATAATGGAGTGGAGTATTGTGGAGAAGGGCATGATCAAACAAAACACTGAAAGAATATTCCACAGAGCCATAGTCAGTTGCAGATCCTGCTTGTTTAAGTTTGAACCATTCAAATGGCTCACCTGTCCTTTCAAATTCTCTCCTTGATTTTGCATGCTGTGTTTAAAACCTGTTCCATAACTGATATTGTGGTAGTTGCAGATAATTTATTTTTGGTCACGTTTATGACCTTATACAATTTAATAGAAATTATAGCTTCTTGTCCTTTGAAGCCTGTCTCCTGATATCATTGCTTTAGCAGAGCAACAGTGCTGTTGTATTTGCTCTTTACTGATTAATCCAAGCAATGGATATTTTTAATTATTAATTATTAATTATTTAATTATTATAATTATCATATAGGAAAGGCTAGAATTCCAATCATGAACAGAGCAAGACAATGTGTTAAGTACATTAGCGATCTATTGTATTGTTTCTTGTAGAGGTCCCTCTAACGCACTTAACACACTGTTCTGCATATCCCCTTGTTACCCTGTGTGCTGGGGGTCCCGGGAGGGGCGCCCAGATAACCAGACAACAACAAACGGTGGGGAAATTAGCTGGAGCACTCACTTAAGCTAGCGAGAGGCAGGGTAACTTTGAGGGGATCTTTTACCCTATGTATACAGCGTAAGGTCAGAAGAGCAGCCAGACAAGTTTTAAAGGTAACAAAAATGACTAGTTTTATTAACAGGCAAACAACAAATAAGACAACACATGCACACAACTAAGAAATGGGAAATGAGAGTTTTTGGGGAAAATGGGTGATACGACACCTTTCTCGTAGTCCTGAAGAAGCTGGAGATGGAAGTGAAGAAACTCAGCGTGGTGGCCGAGGGGAGCTCGCCTGACGAAGCGGCAGCAAGGCTGGATAGTAACTCTCGGAACTGGGTTTTTTTATTAGGGAAAGTATGACTGCGGGCTAGTCTGTACTTGGGCGAGAACAATGAGTTTTGGGTGAGGGACAATGTCTCCGAAAGGTCAGAATTTTACATGGTTGAGTTAGGTTCGAATTGACAATAGGATGGCCAGTATGCAGATGCAGCTCGCTTGGGCAGTTGAGCATCTAGCTCGCCAGGGTGACTGCTCGGGGCAGGGCTCTCTTTGTGTCAGCGTGCATCTTTAATTAAGGTGTTTGTTTTGGGGGTCTCCTAAGTAGATCTGGCAGCTTCTGGCTTGCCTTGGTGTAAACAAAGATGAGTCAGCATTTAATAGCCATGCCTAGCTCGGTGCTTGTTTGGGGGCCTCACAAACACTTGGCTGGTGGCAAAACAGGACCGAATTGTGATATCAAAATGATATCTGATGTCTACCGAAGCCAGACCAGTTCACAGTGATAACACCCTGACTAACAATAGAACCCTGGGGATATCCCATTTAACAATAGGCCATCACACAGGCCAACTGCAACATATGCAAATTGCTTTCTCCCACCCGAGGACTGCACAAGTATATACACTCTGTCTCACTTCCATGCCGCCAGATCCTCTGAAGATGCCAGCCACAGATGCAGGTGAAACGTCAGGAGAGAATACTAATAGAACACAGCCTCAAAGCCTGGAAAACCCACGACAACCTATGGATTCTGGCTGTGAAAACCTTCGACTTTACAAAGACAATAGTACTTGTTAAGGTAGAAGGCAGTAGGAATAGAAGAAAACTGTGTTGCAGATGGATAGATGCAATTGAAGAAGACACATCCCTGAATCTGCAAGATCTGAGCAGGGCAGCTGATGAGAGGTTAACTTAGAGGTCTTTCATCTATAGGGTTTCCATTAGTCAAAGTCAACTTGACAGCAGTTAACAACAACAACAACAAAAAATTATAAACCTTTTGTAATAGTGTTGGAAGTCAAAGGTCAAAATAGACCTGACATGATAGGTTCATAACTGGAACTCTTCACTTTAAACTAGTGTGAGAGACTGATTTTACAGGGAGTACTTAACTAAGTTACTATATGCTATCTCTAGAATAGGTTCAGCTCCTTGCTTTAAAGTTTGGATTCACCACTCCATTGATATTAGAGCCACCTGCCATTGCTGGATCAAAATTAGATCCATTTTTATGTAATGTCTTCTGATCTTTTGTCAATTCCAGCTTGATCTTATATGGTCCTGACAAACTAATTCTGTGAGTTAATCCAAATTTAAAGATTGCAAAGCAGTCTTTTTAATGGAAGGATTCAGAACTTATATTTTGGATTCACTGACAGCTTCAGAACAAGTATTCAAGCCCTCTGTACATGTGGAGGTTCCCTTCCAGGATCCCCTGTATTTAAAAAAAAAGAAGTGAATGCTGGCATCCCATTATCTTCAGTGGACACAATGTGCATGCACTTATGGCAGTGCCAGTGTATGCCTATCATTTCCACTGATGATAATGGATGCAACATGTTGCACAAGCTCAGATTCTTGTGTGCTGAGGTGGCAGCACATGAGGATGCACTGTATTGCAGTCTACTTATCCATAGGTGTACTATGGTAATAGTTACACTTCGGTGTCTACATATGGACCATCAGCTCTAAATACCTCAGGTCCTCCTCATCCTGTATTGGCAACATCAATTGTACCTTCAGAGAAACTGAAAACAACATATCTAGTTTATAAATGTTTATTTGAAAACATGAAATTTGAAAAAGAGAGGGGTGATGATGTACGTTAACGCTAAATTCCCCTCTGAAGAGATATTCAAAGATAAGAATGGATATTACGTTGGAGTACAAGTCCAATTGATAAATGTAACATTACTGATAGTGGGGATTTACACGCCTCTAGAAAATAAGGCTAAGTTTTACAAAAAGTTCGAAGAAGAAATACAAAGACATATAACGAAGAATGGTCAAGACCGAATCTTGGTGATGAGGGATATGAACGGGGTTTTGTCCCCAGAAAAAGATAGGTCAACAAACAAAAAACGGAAAGTGAAACAAGGGAAACTCCCAAAAACCTTCTTCAGAATGATGGAAGACATCTCATTGATAGACATATGGAGACATAAAAAAGGAGAAGAAAAAAGGTTTACATTCTATTCAGATAGCCACCAAACAATGTCAAGAACAGATCTTTGTTTGATTTCGAAAAAGTTACACAAGATAATAAAAGAGGTCAAGATTCTTCCTAGGATATTTTCTGATCACAGTCCAATGCAAGTCAAAATGGTTATGAGAAGACAGAATAAATACCAGACTTGGAGAATAAATGAGACATTATTGAGAAATGAAGAATATGTCAAGAAGATAAAGCAAGAATTAAGGAACTATTTTCAAGAAAATGACAAAGATGGAATTTCAGCCAAAACGGTCTGAGATGCGGGGAAAGCTGTAATGAGAGGGATGTTAATAAAATGGTCAACAGAATGGAAGAAGAAGAGAGAGGATAGGATGAAAAAATTGGAATCAGAGATTAAACGAAGAGAGGAAGAACTTAGAAAGGATCCAAGGAAGAAAAAGTAAGGAGAGAAATAAAGAGACTACAGGAAGAGATACGGGAAGAAAACACGATTGAAATGGAAAAGAAATTAAGGATACTTCATTTAAAACAATTTGAAAGTGCGGATAAACCTGGAAGATGGTTGGCGTCCAGATTAAGAAAAAGGAAAGAGAGAAACCTGATATTAAGAGTGAGGAAGGATGGAAAAACAGTCACGGATCAGAAGAAAATAATGGAGGCATTTCGACAGTTTTATAAGATGTTGTACAATAGAGAATCTAACAAGCTTGTTGCAGGAAGAATAGATAAATATCTAGAAGACCAGGACATAAAGAAACTAACCGATGATCAACAAAAGAGTTTGAATGCAAATATAACGATGATGGAAGTAGTAGAAGTGTTAAAAAGGACGAAGAAAGGCAAATCACCAGGACCAGATGGTTTCTCTGCGTTATACTATAAGGAATGCCAAGATGAACTCGTTCTACGTATGTTGAAAATGTTCAGTGAGATAATATCTAAAGGTAAACCAGATTTGTGGAATGAGGCGAACATAACATTGATTTTGAAAGAAGACAAGGATCCAGAAGAACCAAAAAATTACAGACCCATATCATTATTAAATATAGATTATAAGATCTTTGCAAGTATATTAGTGGAAAGACTGAAGAAAATTGCACAAGAAATTACTCATCCAGACCAAAGTGGTTTTCTCCCAAAGAGATATATTAGAGAAAACATACGTACAGTGTTAGATGTATTGGAATATTACAAGAAACATAATGAGCGGAAAGGATTAATGATGTTCGTAGACGCAGAAAAAGCATTCGACAATTTAAGTCAAGAATTTATGATTGAACTACTAGATCATATGAGATGTGGTGATAAATTTGTAGCTTGGATTAGAGAAATATTTAAGAATAACAAGGCAAATTTAATGGTGAATGGGAGAAATCAGAATTTATAGAAATTAAGAAAGGTACACGTCAAGGTTGTCCACTTCCCCCCTTCTTTTTATAATAACGTTGGAAGTGCTGCTGAGGAAGCTAAGAGCTGATGATGCCATAAGAGGAGTAAAAATTAAGTGACACGAGTATAAGATGAAAGCTACGCTGACGATTTGGTTCTCTTTTTGGAAGAACCGAAAGAAAGTATTGAGAAGGTATTGGAAATCTGTAATGAATATGGAGACTTAGCAGGCTTCAAAATGAACAGGGAAAAGATGAAGTTCCTGACCAAGAATATGAGGAAGGAAGAAATAGAAGAAGTGGCTCAAAAACAGGATTTAAAGAAGAGAAGAAAATTAGATATCTCGGAATAAATATAACTAAACAAAATAATGGATTATTCAAAAAATAATTATGGAATAAAATGGAAAGAAATTAAAAGAGATTTACAGAATTGGTCAAGACAAAGTTTGTCAATATCGGGATGCTTGGCAGCAATCAAGATGATGATCTTGCTGAAGATGAATTACCTATTTCAAAATTTACCAATAATTATTAACAAGAAATGCTTTCAGGAATGGAAAAAAGAACTTACAGAGTTTATTTGGAATAAGAAGAAACCGAGAATAAGATGGAAAACACTAATAGACAGAAGGGAAGAGGAGGAAGTGGACTTCCGGATTTAAAATTGTATTACCATGCGAACGCAATGCTTTGGATAAAAGAATGGATCACTCTTAAAGATGAAAGGGCGTTGAATCTTGAAGGCCCGGACCTTAGATTTGGGTGGCATGCTTATATATGGTATAGCAAAGTAAGAGTTGACAAAGACATCACCAGTCATTATATAAAAAGATTGCTTCTAGAAATTTGGAAAATATGGAAGAAGAAAATATATTGTAGAATACCACTTTGGGTGTCACCTCATGAAGCTTTATACAGGAACCGGAAAGGGCCCTCGGAAAGATGGATGACATATAAAGATATCATGATTGATATCGGGAAAGAAACTCAAAGAATAAAGACAAGAGAAGAATTAAACAAAGAAGGTTGGAATTGCCAGTGGTTTCTGTACCTCCAACTTAAGGAAAGATACAAAATGGATCAGAAATCAGAAAGGATTAGAAAACATCTTCAATGAATGAATTTGAAAAGATTATATTTGAGGGAAAAGAACATATAACATCACAGATGTACAATTTTATGTTAACTAGAGAGCTAGAAACTGAAGTTATAAAAGATCCAATGATTTTATGGGCGTGTAATATTGGTCATGAAATCACACTTGAACAATGGATGAAAAGTTGGGAGGATACACGGAAATTCACAATGGCACAAAACTTGAAGGAGAACTATATGAAAATGTTTTATCGTTTGTATTTAGATCCAGAGAAATTAAGTAAGATCTATAAAATGAAAGAGAAGAAATGCTGGAAATGTGAGGGAGAAAATGGATCTTTCTATCATATGTGGTGGCTTTGCGACAAAGCGAAGAACTTCTGGAAAAAGGTACATAAAGCAATTACAGAAATTCTGAATATAAAAATGCTGCTGACACTGGAAATATTTTTGTTAAATATGCTACACCAATTAACGAAAGAGCAAAATAAACATAAGAACAGCATATTGTATATGACAACAGCAGCAAGAATAACATATGCTAAATATTGGAAAAGGAACAGAGCTCCAGAACTGGAAGAGTGGCTAAATAAAGTTCAAGAATACGCAACCTTAGATAGTTTATCGAGAGTTATGAAAGGAGAAAAAAGAGGAGGCAAAAAGATTGGAATGATAGAAATTAAGAAATATATTGAGGAAAATTGGGAAAAGATCTGTAATGAGGAGTGCAAGAATTATATTATAGAATAAGCAAAAAGAGTCAAGAAAGCTAAAGCAACAACTGAATAGGACAGTCAACAAAGAAGAATGACAATAAATGTAGAGGGGTAAGGTATAAGAGGTAATCAAAGAATCAAGTTAAAGAAAGCAGGAAGTGATGCAATTGAAAAGAAAGATTTAAATTCTGATAATGAAACTATATTATGAAAGTGTAAAGTTGATTATGGAACAAGGACAAATCTTCATTGTTTATGTTTGGTTTTAATGATGTAGAAAATGGTGATGATGTAACAATGTAGAAGATGTCTGATGTATATATTTGTTTTAATAAAAAGATATATTAAAAAAAAAGAAACTTCCCACTCAAAAAGAAAGAAAGAAAAGAAAACATGAAATGTAATGTGAATGAAGTTAGTATTCAGTGGAACAAAGAATTAGATTGTCTTGGCAAACCAACCAACAGAAAAATGCTCTAGCTTCAGTTTCTACAATCTGTTTAGACTTAAAATGACATTTGGTTCAGCAAGAATTGATGTTTCAGATATACAGGACACCACTACATCTTTTTAGAAAGAAATTGTTTACTTCAACTAAATGTTGACAATATAATCTTGGCAATAACACTTCCTTGTGGCCTTTGATATTGACATGCTTGGGGATTACTTTTTTCTGGTTGTGGTGTATTGCAATATATTAATTTTGTATTGGATAAATCTTTGTCATTTGCATATGCATATACACTATATTAAATTCTTGTGACTTGGAATTTAACTGATGGTCAAATTAGTTTGATCCTGTGTTCTTTTACTGTGGCTAAAAAGCTTACAAGAATCAGTGTGGTGTAGTGGTTTGAGTGTTGGGACAGGACTGTGGAAAACCAGGGTTGAAATTCCTGCTTAGCCATGGAACTCACTGGGTGACCTTGGGTAAGTAACACTCTCTCTGTTTCAGAGGAAGGTAAAGGCAAACCCCTTCTGAACAAATCTATTTTAGGCTTTACTGTAAGTACAGCCAGCAGCTCTCTCCCAGGGTCTACAATTTATTAATTTATCACATCAAATTGATATCTCCACATGGCTAATATTAGAAATCATTCCATGTGTCTGACAGGGTCACTGAAAGTGCACGCAGGCAGGAAGTTAAAACTTTGGTCAAGCCAAAGGTGACTCAGACTAAATCTGTCACGTGGGTCAGGGATTCCTGGAAGACATTAGGACCATCAAACAGACAAAAGGGCCCTTTTGCACTGATATGGCAGCTCAATAGAATCACAATCAGCCTGCTGAATGTAGGCAATTTCATTCTACCTGGGCCTTCTACCTGGGCCTTTTGTTGCATTTGGTCAGTGTCATTCACAAAGGACTGAGAAAACATTCAACCGGAGATGTTGGTCATTAAAGGTCTTTGATCTAGCCTCCTCTACTATTGTTCTCCCAGGGAGAGAACTAGCCCTCCAGGTATATTTTTTCTATAAAAACCCCATGTTTTTATCTGTTCGTGGGTTCATTCACATTTTCCTCCTGAATCCCTGTCAGTTTGTCTTGCCTCACCCCCCCCCCCCCTTTTGAGTTTCATCACTTTGAATCTCCAATTCTTCAACATTGGCTCCCTTGGGCATTAAATCAAGGTAAAGTATTGCCTCTGAACACCCCAAACAAAATCCCTATCAATTTTCCTTACTTTCTTTTTCTTTAGCTCTTGAATGAATGTGTGAGGGTGTTTGTTGTTGGTTGCTTTAATTACTGAGGGTTTAATAAAATCTTTAAACTGAACAACCTGCCTAGTTCTTGGCTTGGTCTGACTCTGTAAAATCTGGGTTACAAGGTCCTGCAAAGTTACCCTGCCTCTCGTATAGCTAAAACTGCTCTGAGCTGATTTTCCCCACAATTTTGACAGATTTTGGGAATCCCTTAAGGGAGCCCCCTAGCAAGCAGGGTAACATTACCATAGCTTTTGATTATCTTCCCAATAGCTCTGTAGGACATTTAGTTGAGGTCATGAGATGTTGTTGAAGCTGTCCAGTGAGCTTCCTAGTGAGTGATTAGAACATCAGCATTTCAGACTCAGCTCTTTTCTCTACTGTAACACACTATATCCTTCAAAAATAATCTCTTCTACCTTCCTTCCTTAAGTACTTTGCTAGTGTTATTTGCCATCAAGTCAGCTTGGACTTATGGATGAAAGGCCATAAAGAGTCTCTGTCATCAACTGCCTTGCTCAGGTCTTCCAAATTCAGGGCCATGACTTCTTTGATCATCTTAGTCTACTATTATCATCTTTTCCAGTGATATGCCCATGATATGTCTGAAGTATGATGACCTTTAGTCATCTTTGCTTCTAGCAAAGGCCTCAGTTTGGTGTAAGAGTATTCATTTGTCCTTTTAGCAGTTCATGGTGTCTGCAGACTGCTTCTCCAGCAGCACATTTCAGATGAGTTGATTTTCTTCCTGTTAGCTTTCTTCACTGTCCAGTTTTCAGATTCACTTAGACTGAGAAATCAGAAATACTATGGTCTGGATGATTCTGACTAGTATTTAAAGGTATGTCTTTATATTTTTAGACCTCATCTAGTTCCTTCGTAGTTGTTCTTACAAATCGTAGGCCATTTCTGCACTACATTATTACAGTGCTATTATTCCACTTTCAACATCCTGTGGAATTCTGGGGTTTGTAGTTTACTGAAGCCAAAGAGCTCTCTGGCTGAGAATTCTAAATGGTCCTTCCTAAACTGCAAACCCCAGGATTCCATTGGACGTCAAAAGTGGAATAATAGTACTATAATAGTGTTGGGCAGAAATGGCCTCAGTCTTGTTCTCATTTCTTGACAATAGCCTTCAATTTGATTAGTGATTGATTCAAAATATCTGTTTTAACTATTTTAATGTCTTTATTACTCACTTCAAAATTCTGTAAATCATCTGTGGTAATTATTTTTGTTTTCTTAATATTTAACTGTAATCCCACTTCTGCTCTTTCTTCCTTAACATGTACCTACTCTTTCAGTAACTTTGTCCCAGTGTTGGCTGGTAGCTTCCATGTCTGTGGGAAGGAGAATCCAGTTCAGGTTTTATTCCAAGCTCCAAAGCAGCTATCCAAGCTACTGAACCCTGTCTACCATCTGGATTCAGCACATTGGCTTGGTCTTTTAATATTCAGACTAAAACCTGGAGTGGATTTACCATCGTGCTACACGGGGGCCACTGACCACCTTTCCTACTCCATGATCTTCCCTCTACAATTGGTAGCCCAGGAGAGCTTAGAGGCATTCTAAAGTGTAGGCTATAGTTTCACTTCTTTCCACAACTCACATGCATTTTGGATGTTTAGATTCAGAGCACTTCATACAATTTTCATTTGCTTTCTCTGCCTGATCACACACCACTGGTGCTAATCGGTGTCACACTATTGCCCAAGTGGGTAGACAGAGAGGAAATAGCATATTTGCACCAGTTGCTGCTGTATGAAGAAATCTAAAGACAGAGGAAAACATTTTTATTTTAAAACCCAAAGGTTTGGCTTCCTCCAATGACTTTCTGGTTACTTGGCTTACTTACAATTCAAATAAAAAGGAACCAGTTCTATTATTGCCTTCTAGAAACCTAGAGAAAAATATTAAAAGGACTCTACAGTGTAATTATATCTGCCTGTGTGCAATTAATTTTTTCTGCCTTGTATATTTTCTTGGCACATCCTTGCTTTCCAGTCTTCAAATCTGCTTGATAACAATGCAACTCCCTTGGACATAATGGAAATGACTTCTGATTTACTCTGGGATCAGCAATAGGAGTCTTAGGCTCAAATTTTAAAATGACATCTTATGAAAATGAGATCTCAATAGAGGTTTCCTACTGTGCACAGCTGGCAGAAAGGAAAACCAATATTCTCAGACATTTGGGTAATGAGAACACAAAGCCTTTTGTTTTTGTTGTAATATGCCAAGCTATTTTATAGCACTGGTATAAATGGATACTGCACTGTATCACATATATGCATGAGTAAGCAAGCTAGTGCCTTTCAGATTTGTTGGACTACTGTTCCCATCTGTCTTAGACAACATGGCCAATGGTCAAAAATGATTACAGTCATAGTCTAAAACATTTGAAGGACTGCAGATTGCTTATGTCTAGCTTAGAGTGTCTCAGATACTTATTTTGGCCAAATCAGTGGCAGCTCATGATCTGAGCAGGATGTAAGTTCACCTCCCTTGCTCAGACCACAGGCTTAGGTAGGCTCAGTCTCACCTCATTCTGCTCTCTACAGCAGTAGAGTCTGAAAATTCGTTCACTGGCTTGTTTTTCCAGATGGAGACTAATTTCGATATAAAAACTGTGTTTGTCACTATGAATAGTGGCACAACCAAGTTTCCAGTATGTGCACACAAATCATGAATTGTGGAAGGAAAGAGCAAAGAAGCTCTAATCTGAAGCTATACATGAGCTTTACTTATAATATGTTATGTGTATGTGTGTGTGTGTATATATATATTGCATCTTTTATTAGGTAATTGGCTAATTACAGTTTAATGCTGTTATATATACAAAAATATTATTCCAATGATTAATTAAAAATTAATACAAAACGACTGGTGCTCAACCCACAACCAACAAATTTATTATCCTAATAAATATAATTCTGCATTTACCCTGCCCCCATTCCCCAAAGAGCAAAATCAATTTTTATTTAATATCTCTTTCCTTTGATGTGGAGAATTGTATTAATTGTATTTTTTAAAAAATTTGTACCACTGACTTTCTTTAGTTGTTTCTATTAGCTTATTCCACTTCCTTAACTAATCACCTTCATTAAGCTGACCCATATACCCCATTCTTCTTTCTTATATAAAATCAGACATTATATACTCTGACATATAATGTTGCTGATAAATATATATATGAAGGTTTGGTTATAATGCATCCAGCCTTAGTACATGGAGATTTGCTGGGAAGTTTCCAGGGACTTGAAGGGTCCAGCTCTCCTCTTCAGGTTGTTTTTTCCTGAAAAGGCTCCCATAGTTATTCTGTAGGAACCACAGGAGATTCATGGAATGACCAGCTTTGACATCAGTCAAAGGAAAGTTAATAGGAAGATCTGAGCTGAAACTGAAATGCATACCAAAAAAAGCCATGTGTCACTGGTTGACTTGGGAGAGAAACGAGCTGTATGCAGATGATCTAGCTGGTAGAAACATGTGTATGTCTGCTAGTTCATCCATTGAATATCTGGTTTTCACAAGGGCCCTGCAGCTATGCAGGCTGCTTGAATAGAGGGATCTGTATAGTCCAGTTCTGCAACTTTTTCTTCTAGTTGTAAGACTGCTGCCAAACATGTTGCATGCATGGTTTGTGCCAGGATGGGAAATGTGTGGCCCTCCAGATGTTGTTGGACTACAAATCTTATCAGCCATAGCCAGCATAGCCAATGGTGAGGGATCATAAAGATTCTCCACACCATTTAAAAACATACACTAAAATCCTTCGTAGGGAGACATATCTCTGGTATATAGCTATGATACATCTCCAGATGCAACCCCTCAAACCAACTTTCAGTGCAGCAGCCACTCCAAGATGGCCTTATCTGTGTTGATGGAGAGTGGGGGCAGCAGCAGGGAGATATCCAGCTATTTTCCTTTAGCTGGGTGCACTAAAGGAAAATAGTTGAGTGCATTTCTGTTGTTCCCTCTACTCTACTCTCCACCAACACAGAAATGATCATTTTGGGAGCAGTGCCTGGCACACTGAAAAGGTGGGCTTTTGAGGTAGATTTAGGTCATTGTGTGATTGGAATAGAATTCTAACCTTTCCAACAACAGCAGTCTCACAATGGCATAAGTTAGACTTAGGCTTATGACATCATAACTCATTAACAGGAAGCCAGCTGTAATCTTTATTTTATAGTATAGGAATATGAGGATTCCCCCACTCCATTTGTATCTGTCTGTAAATATGGCCTATGTAGTGAACAAATAACTTTTCAACTACTCAAACAGCTTTATATAGAAATACTTCCAAATATAGTCACTGTCCTTTTCAAATTGAGCCACAGCTCTCTCCATTCTCCCTTTTCATAGCATCAAACAAAGAGAGTTTGGTCTAGGGGAAAAATCCTATTGTGAACAGACTGTTTATAGCTAGGCAGAGCATTTAGTTAATCAAGACCATATTTTGTTACTGAAAGCCAAGATCTGTCTATTCACATAGAAAAATAGTGTACTGTTTTTCTTTAAGATGCACTTACACTAGCAAATTTCTCCAGTATTTGTGTGTATTTTTAATATTCAAAATAATACTGGCTGTCCCACCTGAGTATTATGCATATTTATTGAGCATATATGAAATAAAAGCAAACATAAGGAATTGTGAGAGTTAGATGTTGGACCTCTTGTTTGGTGGCCAGAATTTATATGCTAGTCCCATCCAGTGACGTCTGCTGCTACAGTAGCATTTTTCCCCTTGTATTGGCTAGATTTGTGTGTATCTAGTTCAGAAGATATTGCATTATTCTTATCAATGTATAGTACAGATGGACAGAACCTCTACTATTCAGGATAGGTTCATTCCATTCTTTTCATGATTGAGCTACATAGATGGCTTGATTTTAAAAAGGAAAAATCTTCTTTGTCTTCTTTTCTGTTTGTTATATTGTAGGAAAAGAAGATGACAGGGATGATGATGATGATGATGATGATGGTGGTGGTGGTGGTGGTGGTTTTTGCTTTGTCTGATCTTGGAAGCTAAACAGGATCAGCCCTGGTTAGTATGTGAATGGGAGACTGCCAATGAATCTGAAGTGCTGTAGGCTATACTTCAGAGGAAGGAACTGGCAAAACAATTTCTGAGTATTTCTTGCCTAAGAAAACCATATAAAATCAATGGGGTCACCATAAGTTGACAGACAACATGAAGGCACATATAAACACACAGATAACGACGAGGACTGCCATTTCTCTTCACATTCCCTTTTCTCTAGGCAATTTCAAACACCAAAAGAAAAGCAAATTGAGCACCAAAAGAAAAGCAAATAAATATCTTCATTTGCATTTAACCAGCAGTCCCCAACTGGCAAGCACTATAGGAAAATTTTTATATCTCTAGAGTTTCCCAGTTTTTAAGATCTTAATTTAAGATTATGCAAGCTCTCATGGAAATAAAGTTTATACAATTATATTCACATGTAAAAAGCAGCTTTCTGTTTATCTATCTATCTATCTATCTATCTATCTATCTATCTATCTATCTATCTATCTATCTATCTATCTATCTATCTATCTATCATCTGTCATCTCTCCTGTCATCTATTTCTATGAAGTGTGCAAAGATAGACAATAGTTTTTAAGGTCAGTTGAAGAGAAGCACTCTTAGGATGTGATAAGGCAGAATCCTCCAGGAGTTGCTATAGTCCCATTTCCAAAGGCCCAGCCAGCATGATTAATGGTCAAGGTGAAGGGAATACTCATTTATCACCATCTGAAGGGCCATGAGCATCAGTGATCCATTAGCTGAGCATGAACCCTCAATGATGACACACTCCAACCTGCTGTAGGGGACTGTTTGGATGGTTTTCCAAAATCTTGGGCTATTTGAAGACTAACACCACTTGCTGGTGTGTTAACTTGCCTTTTACTTAGCTGTATATTTTTAAATAAGAGGAGATTGATAAATCATGTGTCTGCAGTACTCTCTGCTCATATGGCTGTTGAATCTCTAAAGTTGTCCCGGAATGTGTTGCCACTTTGGAAAATGTGCCATGCAAAACAGTATAATGTTACAATGGTCTCTGTTAGCTCTACAACTGGGAATACTGTGCATAAATAATAGCAATGTTTGTAGTGAATTTATTTGTTTCATTTTTTAAATTTGATTGAAATATTTATCCCCTGTCCTATATCCAAGGATCTCAGCATGGTGTACAATATAATCATACAAATTGAAATGATTTAATGTGTGATATGTTCTTAGACTTTATTTTTTTTCAACCCTCCCAACTAATAAAACTTGTTAAAATGGTAAAGCCAACTACATACGTAAACTAGAGAGAATCATTTGACACCAAATGCATTCAACAGCCATGCTCTTTTCCCATGTCTTCACACAATGTGTTTCCCTAACTGTTGGGCCATAAAGGAGGGCCCCTCCATAGATCTCAGTCTTCAGGCAGCTAAATACATAGAGAGGTGCTCCCTCAAGTATTGAGACCTCCAACCATTTAGGTCTTTAAATGTTATCACTGATAGTTTGAATTCAGACCAGAGAAGTACAGGTGGCTGATGCAATTCCTTTAATACCTACATTATATGATTTCTATATGGCATTCTGGTCAGCAGTCTAGCTGCTGCATTGTCCACCAAGTGCCTCTTCCAAGATGTCTTCAGGGGCAGCACCATGTCAAGTGTCCTCCAGTAGCCTAATTGAGAGGTTATCTGTACAAAGACCACTCTGGCAAAGTTATACCTGTCCAGGAAAGGCCATAGCTGGTAGACTAAGCTAGGATGCAGTCGTATGCTTCTGATGAATTTTGCTGCCTCCTCCAGTGGAATTGGGATCTCTCCCTCAAAATTGTACAGTCTATTGTAGTACTGAAAACCTGTTCTGGAGGGTTTCTTAGATTCCTGGAATAGAATTTTAAGACACACAAGTGGCTGCAAGAGAGAAAGGGGATTCTATTAACAGACACAGTTCATTACCGTTACTATATCAGACTGTTGGTCCGTATCATTCAGTGTTCTGTTCAATATGTGATAGTGGTTCTCCAGATGTTCAAGCTGAGATCTTTCCCAACCCTCTTTGTAGATATCGGAAATGAACCTGGGACCTCTTGTTTTCAAAGCATATGCTGTTATTACTGGTTTGTGGCCAATGACTCTCATAGAGACCACACGTGCAGAATGAATGAAAACCTATTGATGACAATCAATATACCTTTTCACTCAAAATAAACATATCTTAACAATCAGTTCTATATCCTTCAATATGTCACTGATAAAAACTGGGACACAGATGGCCAAATAACATCATAATGTGGTCCAGATGGGAAATATTATTAATGAGGAAGAACATACAAGATAGGAGAGGCTGCAGCAGTTTGCTTTTGCAGGAGTCTCTTGAGAAGCACAAGATTCCAAGTCGTCCTCTTCTCTTCCCGTTGATGAGTTAACTGAATGCAAACTATTTTTGCATGTTGACTCAGTTTGCAGCAATTGAATTAAACTGAGGGTAAAGGGGAAAAGTGGGAGGAGGAGAGAGAAACTGGGATATTTTAAAAGCAGCTGAGAAAGCTGAATAATAGAAGATTAACTGGGATTGTCCCTGCCAAATGGGGACAGTTGGAGGGTATGTAATCCAGCCGTGAATTTTTTTTAAAATGCTATGGTTTGGCAAAAGTCCATTCTTATATAATAGCTTATTATAAAAGGAGAAGTTGGTTCCAAAAGTAATGTTAATGAAAATACCACTCATTGCTCTTTGCAGTCCCATAGGTTTTCAACTATTTTGGCTTCAGTCACTTTAAAATCAGAAATCTGAGGCCTTTGCCAATTTGTCTACAAGAGCATTAATCTTACAGCTGTCTAATATAATAACAGCCTGGAATTTCTCAGCACTTGGCATTCTTGGGAAGCTGTTATCACACCAGTGGTGTATAGTACTGAATCCTGTCCTATCCTCCCTCCCTGAAAAAACTATATATTTTTTCACCTGACAAGTCTAGGAACACTGGGACGCTACCATTTTAATTTCTCACGATGCACTAGAGCAGTAAAGTCGAAGGCTTTCGTGGCCGGAATCCATAGATTGTTGTGGGTTTTCCAGGCTTTGAGGCTGTGTTCTATTAGTATTTTCTCCCGACGTTTTGCCTGCTTCTGTGGCTGGCATCTTCAGAGGATCTGAAGAAGGCAACTCTCCTTGTGAGTCAGAACCTCAGTTTTTCTATATTCAGGCTCAGGTGGAGCATCCATAGCCTTTCCTCTTCAGGTATATCACTTTACTGCCTGAGAAAAGAGATGGTGGAGTTGGGAGGAAGGCCTAACGTGCTTTCCATTCATATGTGGCGTATGCATGCTTACCAAATAGGCGTTATGTTAGCTCCAAATTAGATAAGGTTTTCCCAACATCCCAGTGAACTGGATTGATTGAGGGGGTAAATGAAACACAGAAAAGTGGAAATGAGGCATGAATAGTTAACTCAGCTAAACCCAAATGAAATTCATCACAAACTTTGATTTTTATTTGTTTGTGATTTAAATGTTTATGGAAATTGGCTAGAGATTCCTCTTATTACTTCATCCTGGTATAAGAAAATGAAGGCTTAGGTCCCAGTTGACAGTTGGCGAATTTTGTGTTTCTTTGTTTTGTGGTGTTTAAATTGCCTAACTGTATTCTAACTTTCTGCCTAATGGATTTTTTGCAGCTTAGTTTGTTTATTCCTCCCATAAGAATAAAAATTGAGTTTTCCCTTCATTTCAATGGAAGAAAATGTAAACTGAAAATTAATCTCCTACATGCATTGCATTGTAAAATATTATACCATATTTTATCTTATGTATGGACTAATGTGGAATGCATGAACTCTGGAATGGGGAGGAGAGGGCTCCAGTCCCCCTCCCCCAGATTTGGCTAGGTGGGCTGATGTCTCCAGCCCTCCCCAAAGTGAACTGGAAAAGCTGAACCATCAGAGTTCCTATATAACTGAGCTTCCTCTGGAATTATCAATCAGAAGAGTATGAAATTATCAAGGAGTAAGAAACATTAAGGCAATGATGTTGATGAGTCCTCCCAGGAAAAATAAAAACTGCCTGTAATTTATTCTGTGCATCCTTACTTGGGAATAAGCGACACTAAATACGTGAAATGTGCTTCTAAGTATACATTGTGCTTGTAAGAATCTTCATATTTAGGGATTTTTCAGTGATGATAGTGGATGGGAGTAGTTTGCAAGTAGGCAAAATTTATGACAACTTGACTGTCACTGTTGACTCCCTCTCTCAATTTAAAAACAGCTCTAAGGCCTCTGGCAGAACGTGTTTCTTGTCTACAAGCCATGTCAGACTGTACATGGCCTCCAAATGGCTTTCTGGATGAAAAAAAGAAGCAACACTCATAAGAGAAACAGAAGAAATAGGAGAATAGTGGGGAATACCTTGAGATATTTTAGGTAGTTTAGTGTGTGTCAGTGAATTCACTCACTCTAACTTTATGCATTCTAATTATATGTTAGTAACATTAAATATTATACATTAATATTAAACACCAATGCAAAATATATTTGTTTCAATATGGTATTGATCTTTACAATAGAATGATATAACCTCTTCCAGGAATTGGCTGAAAAATCATAGAATCATAGAGCTGGAAGAGACCACGATGCCCATCGAGTCCAATCCCCTGCCATGCAGGAACACACACTCAAAGCACCCCCAGCACCCCATCCAGCCTCTCTTTAAAAACCTCCAAAGGGAGGTGACTGCACCACACTCTTAGGCAGCATATTCCACTGTCGAAAGACTTTACTGTCAGGGAGTTCTTCCTAATGTTTAGGTGAAATCTCTTTTCCTGTAGTTTGAATCCATTGCTCCATATCTTGGGCCCTTTTTGCACTGTATTTCTGATGTGAAAGGGCCCCTTGGCATCGCGCAAATGTGAGGAGCAGTCTACACGACGCACTCACATTTGTGCGATGCTCCAGGGCCTGACATGGACCATGCATGCATTTTTTAATTTTTAGCTTGAAGCCGAAAATGCTGTGCAGTCTCACATTACTCTGGGGCCCCGCGTGCACTTACTTTGCATGTGGAGCCTCGGGAGCCAGGCTGGTCGCGCTTCCTGTCTCAGTGCAGCCTGGGAAGGTCCCAGGCTGTACTGTGAAAGGAAGAGGTGAGGGTCTCGCGCGAGCAGGAAGCTCGTGCAGAGCCGAAGGACCCCGGACGTGAGAAACTCTCTCTGGAGGCTGCTCATGCGAGCACAGCACCCCAGCGCTGAAAATGGGTGAGTTGAGGAAAGGATTTTGGTCTCTGGAGCAGCAGAAAACAAGCTTGCTTCATTTTCAACATGACATCCCTTCAAATACTTAAATAGGGCTATCATGTCACCTCTTAACCTTCTTTTCATCAGGTAAAACATACCTAGGTCCCTAAGCTGCTCTTCACAGGGCATGGTTTCCAAACCCTTCACCATTTTGGTTGCCCTCTTCTGGACACATTCCAGCTTGTCAATATTCTCCTTGAATTGTAGTGCCTAGAAATGGACACAGTATTCTAGGTGAGGTCTAACCAAAGCAGAATAGAGTGTATGTGTATGTTAGAGGAGCCACTCTACTAGTCAGATAGCAGTTTCCACCCCAGATATACCTCAGTATTCCAGTGGAGTGGTCCACAGGCATAGAAATATTGCTGTTGATGTTCCTATAAAGTGTAGTGTCCAAAACAGAGAGTTCCAGGGAGATATTTTGGTAATGTTGAAAGTGGGATTGAGTTCATGAGATCTAAAGCTCCCATTGCTGCCCCAGCAAGTCCATTGAGCTGACATAGTTAGTACCCTCTTTATTGGTGTCAATGGATGAGGTTAAAAAAAAGGAGAAGAAAAAGATGAGAAAAAGCACCATTCACCCCTTATCATGGCCTCATTGAACTAGTATGAGTTAGCAAGTGGAAAATGCTCTGTGGCAGAGTCCTCTGCAGTAGAATTGCTTTGTTACAGCTATTGTGTGTGTGTGTGTGTGTGTGTGTGTGTGAGAGAGAGAGAGAGAGAGAGAGAGAGAGAGAGAGACCTGTTGACTTATGGTGACTCCATGAATTTCATAAAGTTTTCTTCGGCAAGAGGTGCTTTTGCCAGTGTCTTCCTCTAAAATGTACTACAGCACCTAGTATTTGTAGGTGGTCATCCATCTAAGGCTAATCCTCCTTAGCTTCCAAGATCAGACAGAAGCTGATGCCTTCAGAGTATTCATTATTCCAATGCTAACTACCACAGTATCTGCTGAACAAAACTATGGTAGGTGTATTAAAAATAGATCTAGTTAACATGGGTAAAACAATCCTCTAGTGCTTTTCAGCTATATCCTAGAGCTCCTGTGTTTTAAGTTGGTGTCTCCTAAGTATAACACAGAAGCATAAACGAATGTTTTCTTTCCAAATATATATCAGTCATCCAGTAAATGGTTTGAGAAGTTTCTGACAATTGATTCTAAACACCCCTCTGAAGATGGTCTTCACATAGACTATACACATAGACTGAAACATGTTGAGCTTTTGTACTAATAAAACAACCATCTTTTGAGCATCATGAAATGTGTCTCCTGTTTCTCCATAGGAAATAACTAGTTTCAGTTAACTGACCTAGAAGAACAGGTTAATGGCACACCTGCTGACTGTTCATCTACTTTGCTTAGATCTCATGTTGCAGAGACTGTAGCCCATTGTCACCAGTACAGTATCAAGATTTCATGACAGATGAGGGGAGAAGGAGGAATACATGCATCCTAGCTCCATATCTGCCTCCATTCTTGTTACTGTCCATGTGTTAATGGTAAAGAGCATTTTCAACTCAAGGAGATTTAATCTCATGAACTAGCGGTTGGGGGATCTTAAGGGAAAGGGTGATGGTTGCAGGTTTAGAGAGAAGAAAAGTGAGCACTGAACTGGAATGTATCTGCTGTTCCCAGGGAAGAGGAATTTAGGCTGTTAAGTGTATGCTAATAGAGGAAATGGATTTTAATACAGGGGCTGTTGATTTGAGATGAAATGTAGTGTAATACAGAGTGAATGAAAAATGAACAACTGAAGCATTATGAAAGATTCTTACATGAATTTAGTTTGTGCAAAATCGTAACATACCAGACCTTGATAGAACTCAGAGAGCTCAAATAATTTCTTATTTGACCTCACTCAGATATGGGCAGAAAGTGAAAGTAAATCTGATATTATGGTGCAGTGAAATGCCTTGGGCAAAGCCTAAAGAATGTAATAGAAGATACTGATGAATTTTACTGGTACCTCAAGATATAATCTCTTTGTCTCCTTCTTCCCAAGTAGGTGCAAACAGTTTGCACCTTCATCTATTCACCCTCTGAAACCTAAGATATTAACTTGTTCTGCTTTTGCCATTACATTGTACTGTGTCCTCCTTTGAAAGACACTTGACTGAATAATGTCATGTAGATATGGATCTGTAGGTTTATCATTTATCACTAGGCAGGGAGAAGGCAAGACAGCAGGGCTTGTAAACTGAAAATCTCCGAGTGATACCAATCTGTTTATTATTATTATTATTTTTTAGAAAGGCAGCATTTTGATCTCCAGTCTATTTTATTTTTTGCCTTCCTGTTTCTCCATTTTGGTATGTGCAATATTATGACTAATTTAGTTATAACTTTTGTGAATGGAGAAAAAGGCTTTGTCTCCTCAGGAATTACATCTAGTTCCTTTCAACCCACCTGGAATCCATTTCAGAAATGGAAATTCAAAATACAGTGTGTGACTTTAGATAGCTAAAGGTTTTATTTTAAAATGACTTTTTCACAGGGTGGGTAAAACAACAATGTAGCAGAGGTACAGCCTGAATTAACAGAGACCGTGCAACTGTGCTTAAGTAACACCATTTTGAGTAGTCTTTTATATGAGGATGCCTGCTGAGTCGTGAAGATATCAGCTCTGCAAGCAGCAAAGAAGATAATTATTTTGGGATGTTTTGGCAAGCTGTTAGATGTTTTATTGTTTGCCTTGCATTGTTATGCTTGTAACTGCAAAAGACTGACTAGAATCCTTGTATGTGGGTACAAGTGACATGAATGCAGTGCTGTTTTTTCAGGATGAATAGAGAATCTAAGTATTCTTGCCTTGCTATAATGTGATCTAATGCTATTGTCTGCTTTGTATTTACAATCTAGTAAATGTGATCAATTAAAAACTCTTTCTTAGTAGTGAGTGGCAGCATTAAAGTAACCCTCTATCCTCCCTCTCCCACCCTCCATGCCAGCTACTTCTTTTGGCCCTTTCCACATGTGGAGGGAGAAACAGGGGAAAACGTGCTGAAACGGAGCTTACTGGCAGCCAGGTAAGTCCGTCGCCATGTGGAGCAGCACGAGTTCGCTGCACCACACTCCTGCGGCGTCCTGTGGCATCCAAAATGGCGGCTTATGGCTGGCGGAGGCTCTTCACCAACTGGAGAAGCTCACCAGTCGGAAGCCCGCCCCTGGCAGATCTGCAGGCATGCACTTGTGTGCACCTGCAAATCTACACTGAGGCGCTGCGACGGAGTTGTACGGAGGTTTTTAAAAAACACGCCGCACCACCGCTTCTGGTCGCTTCAGAGAGGTTTGAGGTGTAGAACCTCAAAATTATAAATGACCCAGCACACTCCACGGTGTAGACAACCTCCGTTAGAGGTTGCACTACACCATTTTAATTACCCCATGTGAAAAGGGCCAAAAGCAGGGCAGCTTATCACATTTTGTTCCCTGAGACACAAGGCAAGGTGGCACCTTCCTCTGTCCCATGCACCAAAACTGATTGGATGGACACCTGAATCTTCTATCTTGGCAATGGAATAGAGTCCCCCATCAGGCTAAGGGTAGCAGGCTAGTTCAGGTGGACCAGGACAGGCTGTGAAGCATTCAATGCTCTGTCCTCTCAGACAAGTGAGGCAATGGGGCTCAGGAGAAATAGTGGGGAGGGGAGAGAGAACACAGCTCCCCCTCAGCATCTGTCATCTGAGGAATCTCTTTGCCTAATAGTAGGGCTGATCCTGAGAACCAGACATGTACATGAATACCTGAAACTTTCATGAAGTTTAGTATCAGATGAAAGTGTATGTTGGACAGAGCTTGGGAGTAATATATGAATATGTAAATATTACATTATCTGTGCCACACGGTATTACCGATAACATATTACTTCAGGGGGATTATGAGGTCATACTGAACTTCCTCTCCCCTATAAGGAAATCATGTAAATCATGTAAAAAGCAACATACCTTGTTCCCATTTCACATTGATTTTTAGCAGATAGAAATCTTTGTCTTTGGCCATTTTGAGGGGCATTTCCAAATTTTAGACTTATTCCTTAATTTTCAGATGGATTTCCCATTGAAGAGTAACTAAAAATTAAGAAAAAGGAATGTAAGAAGTAATGTTATAAGTTACTTTTGCTTTTTGCTTTTTAGCGTTACTGGTAATTCATTCTGCCTGACTTACTGGGTGGCATATTTGTGACTTGGGCTGGCTCCGAGGGTCCTCCTGGCTCTGGTTGTTGTTCAGCCACTTTCACCTTCCCAGCAGCTGTATGTTCCCCAGGTAAGGCCTCCTCCCCCTTTTGACTGGCAGCCAATGAGTTTAAACTGATGGTTTGAATTCATTGGCTGCCTCTGCCCAGGCCAGGGCTGACTGTAATCTTCCCTTCCAGTCCAGGCAGATGGTTTATAGTTGAGCTCCCACCCAGCTGGAGCTCAGTCTTTTCTTGGCAGCACTCTTCCCCTGCTTTTTGGTCTTGGCATTGTTCTGTTGGTTCCTGGTGTGATTTTGCCACAATTTGGAGGGTGGTTGGCATGGATCTTGGATCTGGGACGTCTAGTTCCCACATCTCAGGTCCCTGGGAATTTGGGAGTTTACAGGACTGCAGTGGACAAGGCAGGGGTGCATGG
This sequence comes from Iguana delicatissima, assembly GCA_948472985.1. NCBI lineage: Eukaryota > Metazoa > Chordata > Lepidosauria > Squamata > Iguanidae > Iguana > Iguana delicatissima. The sequence continues at coordinate 527,168 of CAOKZL010001194.1, read as the reverse complement.
TGGCTGTAGATATTGCATACACTGTACTCATTGGTGTGCAGGTGGCCTCTACACCTGGCACCAATCGGTTCCAGTTTTGGTGCTCATTGGGCTCATCAGTTAACAGGTAGTTTGGCCAATGCCTGGATCTGGACCCATACGCAAGCCAACCCTGTTACATCTGTAACCAATAAAGCTGTGGCCTTTTTTTCTCCCAGCCGCTGGTGTATGTGTAGTTATTTCTTCTCCATCTTCTTGCCCTCGCCCCTGAGCATGCAATGAGATATTTGGTGAGACCTTAGATAGAATGCATTAATTTTCTTAAGTAACATTCCAACATACTGGGAGAGCCAGCAAGTAGTAGTTTGTAATAGTAGTCTGAGCTTTGGACTATGACTCTTGGAGACCAAAGTCTGAGTCCCCGCTCAGCCATGGAAACCCACTGGGTAACCTTGGGCAAGTCACATGCTCTCAGCCTAGAGGAAGGCAAAACAAACTTCCTCTGAACAAATCTTGCCAAGAAAGCCCCCTGATAGGTTCTTCATAAATTGAAAATGATTCAAAGGCACACATCAGCAACAACATTCCAAGCTATGATTTTGTGTTGGTTTTATTTATTGATGGCATTGTTTAGACCAGTGGTTCTCAACCTGTGGGTCCCCAGATGTTTTTGGACTTCAGCTTCCGGAAGCCCTGAGCATTGACCATAGTGGCTGGGGCTTCTGGGAGCTGAAGTCCACAAACATCTGGGGACCCACAGGTTGAAAACTACTGGTTTAGACAGAAAACTTACAGACCACCTTTGGAGTTTTGCTAGCTCCAAATGGGGTGTGCCTGCTTAGTATCTGTCTAGAGAGGCTTACACAGAAAAAACAAAAGAGCATAAAACACTAATAAAACAATACCTCCCACCATTGATCAAAACCAATATGAGAGAAATACTTTTTAATGAAAAAAACTAAAAACCTGAAGTTGAAAAGAGCCAGGACTCCAAAGCAAGAGTTCTAAGTTCAGTGGGCTTTACATGCAGGTAGGTGTGTACATAAAAGGCTGTGAGTCTACATGTGATTACTTAGATGTCAGCTCCATGGGGAAAAAAATACATTAGGCTGACATTTGAATAAAACCATGCATAGGCTTGACATGTTGAGTGGAGCTTTTCAGCTGGCAATGAGATGCCTGAAAACAACATACGTCTGAAAACCACACATTTCACCAGGGAGAACCTCTTCGCATGTTATATGGATATGAAGAAAAAGGTTATTTGAACATCTGAAATTTGTCTTGGTTTTTAGGCAGCTATGCAGTTATGTCTGTATTCTGTCTCCAAACAGAGGAGAAAGCTGCCAATCTATCAGTGCTGTTTGCCAAGTAACTCTACCTGCCATTGATTGATGGAAAAAAACATTCAATATTGCAAAGCCCAGTGCTGCACAAACCAATCTTAAAATTGTTAGCTTTTTCAAAAACAGAGTTAATCTTAGAGGCTATTAATTGATCATTGTCCCAATTTTCCAGTCTATTAAAATAGCTTTCAAACATTTGTAATGGGGGAAAAAACACTAAAAGTGTTTCTAAAACATTTCTGGAAAATGAGGAAAAAGTCATTAGGTGAAAACAAACCATGATGTGAAATGTCCTAAAGAAATTTTGAAGATGAATTCTTATGTGGGGTAAATTCATCTGCAAATCTGAAGAGTGATGGTCTTTTTGCTTTCCATTTTTTTCCCCCCCCTTTCCCTGCCAAGAGAAAGTTATGCTATTCCTGTTGCTTCATTCGCAGAAAGTGTCCTTGGAGTTCTATGCCCTGAATTTAGTTCCTAATCTCACAGAGTTGATAGGATGTATATAAAATTGACTCACCATTCAGCATTTGAGTCAATAGGTCTACTATAGACTGGCAATTAGATTTAGGCCTATGCATCTGCACAACCTTTTTGCATTGCTGGATTCAAGTACAGATCTTGTGATCTTTTGCCCAGTCCATGGACACGCTGCACATTTGGGTTGAAGCTGACCCAAGAATGCTTATCCAAGAGCTAAACCCAGTCCTTTTAAGGGCAGTAATAGCAGAGAAGAATTGATACTATGGCTGTAATAAGACACAGTCTCAGTGGACAAGCATTTCAATCTGGCATCATAGAGATTTGGAAGAGGCCAGGACATAGTCAACTAGTTCAAGCCAGGGTATGCCAGTACTGCTCTTACAGATCAGTCACCCCCCCCGCCGCCGCGCCATTCATGCATACTGCGCTGATGCATAACAAAATTTCTCAGCTCAATTTAGGACTAATATTTCAGTAGAAGAACTTTGCCCACTGAACTATACCAGGTAACTGAGCATGTATAATCTCTTGCAAACAAGCATAGCAAGCTGAGACGTTGCTTTTTGCTACACACACACATACACATACACATACACATACATACATATATATTACTCGATTGTCTGTGAGAAAGACTTGCAAGGCAAAAATAAACATCTCTTTGGCCTTAATGGCATTTTGATGACATAAATAAGAGCACATTTTTGTCTCAGAGGCATGGGAAAACTGAGAACTGTGGTAGCCCTGCGTGAAGATCATTCTTATCCTGCTGAGCCAATTCTACTTGGTCACCTTAGCCATTTCCTCCTGCAGGTTTCATTTTGAGACCATCAGTTAATCTGCGTAAACAGGTAGCTGGATGCAGCTCTTAAGTACTGCATGTTCCTTCCTAGTACCATTTTGAAAAAAAAGATGGAACTAGACTGTAGGGGAGGGAGGAGGAACATTGTGTGCTGTGCTGAAAAGAAAGAGGCAGACATAATAGACGAGGATTTCAGAGTTGGAAAGTTCAATAAAGAAAGCTACTTTTTGGTCTCTTGGCTATGACTGGGTATAAGTGGATTCTTGACTCCAGACAGCTTAGATTTGTATTAAATAAGTATTTTAGAAAATCGTATGTAATTATACAGTGCATCAATACATGGCCTTTTATATTATAATGTGGGACTATTTCCCCCCCTGGTTTTACAGAAGTTATGAATTCTCTACAGAATTAGAATGTATATGTGGAATCTTTAGCTCCATCTGTCTGTCTGTCTATCTGTCTGTCTATCACATGCACTGTAATACACATGCTTGTGCAGGTGCATGCACACGCACATATAAAATTCTATTATTGTATACATTTGGGAAATTAGCAACATGGATAACCATTTTGGGAATGTCTGTACTACTAATTCCCAAGGTGCTAGACTTGAGAACACATGTTAATAACTCTATTGAGAGGAAAAAACCTGAATGTTATGAATCAATTTTGACTAGGTTCCCAGCATTATCTGGAACAGATACAGTTTTTAGATGGAGCCAAGCATATTAGCATCTGTTGTACTGGGTTAGATAACATGTCACTAGTATTACTGAACTCATCCTGGAAACTAATGGAAGGGAATTTGTAAAAGCAGCCAACCAAACAATATACACAGAAAAAAGGGAAGGAAAAACGCAGTGGAAACATTGCTCTGTTCCACTTTGTTGGGCTTGTGCTGAGAGGGCTTTGGATTTACCTGAGGCTTTGATTTCAGAACTATCCGTAATAAACAGCAGGATTTCTTTGCTAATGTAAGTTTGACTGTCTACTTTTGACCATATTCTTTGACTAAGAGTGAAAGGAAGAAGTGGAAAAACAAGCTGAACCCAGAGTTCTGGATGATTGGGTGACTGAGAAGTTAGCTGGTGGTTGTTACTCATGGAGCAACTGCCAATTAACCTTGGAGTTCTTCTCATTTCAGAACTAGGGTACACTGAGATGTGGTGGTAGCTAAAAGAACTGTTGAAAGTCAGTATTGCTTTCCATATTTAGGAGACACAAATTTTTATTTGAAAGGGTTTTTCCTCCCTTTATCCACACTTTCTATTTCATTCATTGTTGCTATCTTACCTGCAGTTATTTTGATGTGATTGCTTTTAAAGAAACCCTCCTCTTTGCTTTCTGTCTAATAAAAATAAAAAATAAAAATCGGGAGATTGAATAGTCAGATGAATGGTATTATGACAGCACATAACCAATTAGATTTGGTTGCACGATATTGCCACAAAGCCCATCAAATGCTTTCTGCCCTCACTCTGAATAGAGATCCCCCATGCCACATTGTTACTGGAAAGAAGGAGTCATACTGGAGGATCTGAATTTTTATGCCAAAAGTATTCCCAAAATGTGCAAAATTAATGTAGGTGATCACATTTCAATATCATGGTCTATGTTGTGTAACTTTACACATACTTAGTTATGTAGCAGACAGATCAGTATAGAACCCTCCTGGTGTAATTACAAAGAAGTATACTGGGGCACTGGCAAGAATATCCCAATGGACAGCAGCACATGTTGCACATTGGGACCTATGCACATGAGTTAGTTTGCTTGCTCCTTTATATAATAACGTTACGGTAGCCCCTTGGTTGATACAGACCTTGTGAAACTGATCAGTTCCTTTTCTGGCAGGTGTAAGTCCACTCACATAGATGTAAGTCTGCACTGAATTCAAGTCAGTGTTTTTAGGTTTTAAGGACAATAGTTATGTATAGGAATCACTCATAAAACAGGCCACACTTTAGGGTACTTTCATTAACCCTCCTTTCTCTTGTTATCATTTGCTGCATTTAAGCTATTACTAATTCTGTCCTTTGTCACACTTCCAATTGTTCCCTCTCTCATTTTACAGATGGTCCCTGAGAGAGGTAAGTGTCATTCAGTGATGCCAATTTAATATATTATGCATGCTTTTTAGAGAATTATAGAGGTCATTGTTATGAAAAGAAGTCTTAGTTCACAGAGTCTGAAAATGGAAATGGAATGTATCAGGGATTCTCAGACTTTCTATCCTCAAGGCCCCTTTGAGACAGCCAAAATTTTATTTAATAGCTAGGATTACTATAGCTTTGTTTTCCGCATGTTAGGTATAGAGACTGCTCAGAAAGTATCATGACTTATCATTTAAGGCAGAATGTGCAGACCCAGAAACTCTAAGTGGAAGACTTTTGTATTAGATGGTGTTGTTTCCTGTTCTCCAAAAGCCTCTCAAAGATATCTTTGTCCTCTCATGTCATGTTTTCTCTCCTTTCCTTCCACACTTAACCTGTAACCTTCACACTGCCAGCTTCTTTCCTTTCTCCCTTCTGTGAGAGGTAGTGGATCTGCTGTAACACAGGGGACCAAATGCAATAAGGCTGGTTCTTTTGAATGGTCCTCAGCCTACAGTTTGAGACATGCTGATACATATGACCTGTGTGTTTCGTGCAAAGGGACTCCCCTCCCAACTCTGCTACCCAAATGATTTCTGTGTTGTCAAGCAGTTTTATCAACATGGCATTGTGTAAATGAAATGAGCCTCAGGAGAAAGGGAAAAAAAACTCTAAACAGTGAGAAACTGAGCTAAGGAACAAGTGCTCTTCCCTTGGGCACGTATAATTGACATGAAGGCTGCTGAGCCTGCATAAAAGGAAAAGGCTGTTTGAGCAACTGTGGCGAGTCTTTAGGGCTGTAGGAAAAAAAGCGATGCAACAAAAGCTACTGAAGAAGGATAGCAGTAGGAAAGAAGAAAGGAACATTGGATAATGTAAGAGGAGGATAAGACTCTGCATTACACCAGAAGCCCATGTAGGCCAGCATTCAGTTTCCCATGGTGGCCATCTTAAATGCCTGTGAAGTCATTTAACATAACAGGACATGAGGGCAATAAACTTCTTGTTTGTTCCTTGTAAGGGTAATTCAGAGGCCTGCTGTCTTTGATTTTGGAAGTAGAATATAACCATTAAGATTACTAGCCACTGACATCTTGTTACCCCATAAATTTATCCAATTCCCAAAGTGTCTCTTAAAGTTTTGCAAATTATTTTGCCAAAGCTTAAGTTTTTTTTTTGAAAGTGGCCATGTTGACTGGAGATCTGGGGAACTGTAATTCAGAAAGTACCTTTTCAAAGCTCTGACATTTGTAAACCAGTAGTGAATACAGCATTCCTGGGTGATGACTCAAGGGCCACCTTCTTCTTTTGGTCAAAATGGTCATTTGCTGTTTATATTCTTAAATATCAGTACTGATGAGCCAATTCCTATTTAAATCCCATTAGTTTAATGACTCTACTCTATTTGGGACTACCAACACCAATTCAGGACATTATTCCATTGGACAGCTTGCCATTTAAGATAACCTTCTATGGATCTTTTGAATGTATTCTCTGCTGTACCTGTAGAAGGCTATTGTAACTATTCCTACAAATTTCTGTAAATTGGGAATTATGTTTTCACTACAACTGTAGTTTTGCAAAGAGGATTAAGGCACTACATTCAATTTTTTTTTTTTACTACTGACAGCTGTTAACTTTGAACTCCTTGACTCACACCTATGAATCTCTGTAGGAATGGGTCCAACATTGCCTACAGACACTAGAAGTTATGTTGGCATTGCACTAATTGGGAGGTTGTGATATTGCTCCTGGTGTATTTCACTGCTACTTTCCTAGCCAGAAACAGTGTTTCATTAGTCTCAATACAGTTATGTATACTGATATTGGCAGGGTCAACAGTGTGAAGGAATGGCTTGTTTATGTGGCTCTTAAAGGTCTTTCAGCAACTATGCAGCTAAGTATTCCAATGCAAATTTCTAAAGCCATTTCCACACTAGACTGTTATAGTGCTATTATTCTACTTTCAACATCCTATGGAATCCTGGGGTTTGCAGTTTTGAGAGGGGGTGGCTGGCCCCTCCTGGAACCGCAAACCCCAGGATTCCATAGGATGTTGAAAGTGGAATAATAGCACTATAACAGTGTAGTGCAGAAATGGCCTAATTCTGAAGCAAATGTGAAATCTTCAGAAAAACAGCCTTGTTAGTCTTCTTCTGCATAACAAAAAGGATTCTTTGGAACCTTAAAGACCAACCAGTTTATTCAGCACAAGCTTTTGTGGACTCCAGCTCACTTCTTCAGAAGCAGAGGGTGGGGTGCAACCTTAGTAGAGAGAGATTTATAAAAGTGCATGAGGGGTGTGTTGCGCTGGGGAGGGGGAATGTGAAACACATACACAGAACATGAGTGTCTTTGCCTTGCAAGTACATGAAGAGATAGTGAGTACAAAAGGGTGAAAAAGTCCAAACATAATCTTAAAATAAGCAGAGACTTTTCTTGGAGAAGGGTATTTATGTATTCACTGCTTTAATAGAAGCCATTACATGTGTGTGATGCTCTAAAAAGCCGACGTCTCTGCTCAAAGCAGATGGTATTTGTGAGGGTATACCAATCCATCAGTCCCCCTTTCTAGTCTCCCCTTGAAATTCCCTTGTTCCACAATAGCCACCTTTCCAGTGTCCTTGGAAGTATTCTTGCACTGGTTTTATGTATTGCCATTTTTAATATCAGATTTTTGTCAGTGATGTGAGTTTTCCAGAAATAGTCTGAATGTTATCTTGTTTAACACATTTGGTTTAAATGTTATATCCAAACATGTTAAAAGCTTTGATATGGACATTTTTTAAAAAATTCATTAAGTGAGTATTATAGTTTTAGAAATGCCTGTGAATCTATGAATGTAGAGTCCCTATCTCTTTGATCCCAGCAGACACAGTTTTTGTCAGAAAAAATGGTTTTGTCTGGGAAAATGTTTTGGTGGTGTGTTCTGGGTGTATTGTAAACACTGCATTTTTTGTATAGAGGATTAGAGACCAAAGCATAGTCAGAAAATGGAACTGGTTGAAAAGTGGAAACCATTCTTTTGTTACTTAGTGAGCTTCTGTAATTCCGTCATGTTCCCTAAAGGAAGAAGTCAAGAGGAGAATAACTGAGAAAAGAACAGACCCAACATTGAAAGAAAGATACATGTCTATAATTTACAACAGACAAAAGAGTAGAACATTGAAAAATGAGACGTTGAAAAGTGGGGTACGCTTGTAAGACAGTACGTATATGTCTATTATGTAGCTGCACAGCACAGTCATAAAGTGAATCTGTTGTCTAGAGTGTTTTAGACTCATGTTGATGTTAGGATGAAAGCTGTTGAATTTCTGTTGGAAATTCTCAAGTGATTTCTTTCTATGAATCCAGGCAATATAGATTGAATTGATGTGTCTGAGAGAGAGAGGGGTTTTTTGGAGTACATGAGCTGAAAAGCATTGTTCTAAGTCATCCCTGAATATGTTTTTCTGTTGTGGTGCTTTGTGAGTGTTCACAGCAGTGCCACTGATCTGAAGGTGCATATTATTCATGAAGATGAAGTGATAATGAGTGAGTACAGAGTTTGGTGACTAGAGGTCTTGTTGCTCTGTAAGGAGTGATGACCTCTAATCCATCCTTGTATGGGATAATGTAAAATCCCTCTATATCCATAGTAGGTAAGATGACATTTTCTGGGAAGCTGTGGAAAGTTTGCATTTTCCTCAGAAAATTTGTAGTGTCCCTCATGTAGTTTGGAGCATTGAGGGCACGTGGTCTGAGGAGTGTGTCCATATATTTAAATAGCCAATAGTGATGGTGCCAATTCCTGAGGCAATGGTTTTCAGGTGTTCACTGATTTATGTATTTTGTGTAGTAGATAGAAGTTCTGTGCCTAAGGGTCCTCCCATCTATCTGTTTGGACTTGGTTCTCTATATCTGTGGGAAACACTTCAACTAGTTTTGTATTTCATCTGTAGACAGGGGCCTGAAAATGTTGCTTTATATGATTGTCACCTATTGTCCTGTATAACTTATTTAGGATGATAACAGCCCCTCCATTTTCTTTGTAATGAGAGTCCAAGTGATGTCAGGACAGATTTGCTTTACTTGCTTCATACTGGATAAAATGTAAATATAAGTAATAGACAAATCTGGACTAATGATTCATTATGGAATCAGAATGCTGGCTGCATCATTTGTCCCAGTTTAATCATCTCCGTGACTTAAGATGCTGGAGAAAGACATCAGTATTTCAGGAGGTAGATGATATCGCTATGGTGTCTTGTTCCCTATGGTCTCCTACACTTTTATGACTTTTGTTACACTGATGAAATAGTCTTTTCTGGTCTTCCAAACACTACAAAAATTGTTAATCAGGGGGCCAAATTAGATGTGAATATGATTAGCATGAATGCTATTTGTGCATATGAATGAATGTGTGCATTTTTCTTTTAAATAAGATGGCATTGGAGCAGCAGCAGGGCCACGTGAGGTAAGGAGGGAGAGATGAACAACCCTGCCATATTCCTGATAGAAATAACCCCTCCAAAGCATTCAGAAAGAAGCTCCATTAATGCCAGCAGGGCTTGATGTAGTCAGAGAAATTTGCATCAGAACCATAGCAAGGGGGAAAGGATTAAACCCTCCCTCCCTATTATCTGTATTTCTGCTGCTGCTGCTGTCTGGACTCCTTCTCAGGGGCTCTCTTGTATCTCTCCTTCCCTCTTTCTCCCCTCTTCTCTCTCTGTATGCAGATGTGTATATCTAAATTGATACACTCAAAAATCATGTTAATTATACTTGTACAATTAATGTGACATCTGCTTTGCTCCAGATATGGCTTTTTAAGAACATTCCATAAGAAGAACAATAGTGTCTTTAACATATCACCCTCTGAGAATATGCTTTTAGGCTGAGGGTAGGGAAAATGTGACCCATAGTTTACATTCAACCCTCAGGGCTGTTTTTGTGGCCCCGACAGAGCATTTAAATTTTTTTTTGCCCTAAATGCCCCGTAGGGGCTGTGGGGACGATTTGTCCATGTTTGTGGTTTCCCTGGATGTTTTTGGTTCAGAGAGGCATTTTTTTTTCCTAACAGGAGGGGACCCAGAAGTTGACATCTTATTGTAGAAAGGGCATCTCTTGAACTAAAATTGCCCAGCCCATCAAAACATAGAGAAATTACCTCCAATCATGTAAAGAGGCGCTGGGGACAAACAATGATTTTTTTGTGTAGGGAGGTGTGCTGGTGAGTGTGGCCATCCATGGTCTCCTTGGGTACCAGCGCAGATCCTAGCCCCTGATAACTGCCCAACCCTGCTCAATGCAGAGTAAAAATGCACTCACAGAAGAATCAGTCTGGCATCCTATTAGTGACAAATGCATGCATTTAGCTGTGTTACACATGTGGGGCCAATAATTCACCATTGTTTAATGGACGTATTCTTCTGATAGCAGTAGAAGTGGAGTTGTGCAAACAACAACGGTGTGCCTTGCACAAAAGGCCCCATTCAGTGACATGTGTGGTATACTACTGCTATTCATATGGGGAAATGTGTAGTGCTAGCATAGCAAGTGGAAATTTACACTGTGCTGATGGGATGCTGGCCTGAGACCTCAGTGTGATGTATTGTTTACAGTGGAGGGTCAACAAAGTGTAGAACTAGGGCTGCATGTAGCTTTCTTTCTTTCTTTCTTTCTTTCTTTCTTTCTTTCTTTCTTTCTTTCTTTCTTTCTTTCTTTTTTTTAGCCCTCAGCCTCCCTAGGTCACTTGACTTGGCCTGCCTTTTTCTGGTTTAGCAGAAAAGTTTAATTGCCTCTCTGAGAATGCTCTGGGAGTAGCAGTTCACTTGTTAGAAGGTTACAGCAGTGTCTTGCATTGCTTAATATATTAAAAAAAAATACCTGTGGTGATTTTTGGGGGCAGTTTTGTCATTATATTTAGCCCTTGTAAGGTCTCAGGAACAGAAAATCGGCCTCTGGAACTGCCACAGTTGCCGATCCCTGGATTAGTATTAGGGAAAAATGGGTCCAGATTTTCATGCTGTCAAGAATCTCACTAAGTATCTTTGGACCAATCCCTGTTTCTCACCCCAACATACTCAAGAGGGTTTTGTGAGAGTCAAATATTAGTGATGAACAGGAAAGTTAGTATACCATCCTGAAGTCTTTGGAGGAATGGTTGGATGGAAATATAATTTTTTTAAAAATGTGGTGGGCGTGGTTGAGCCCATACTTTGCAGGCAGAAGGTCTCAGTGTCAGTCTTAAGCATCTCCAGGTAAAGCTAGGAAATAATCTTTCTCTGTGGGATTGCAGAGAGATTCTTCCTGTCAGTGTAAGTGATGTTCAGGTAGATCAGCCAATAGTCCATTCTCTAACTTCCTATGTTTCTAACTTTCAAAGTATGTCCAATTGTTACTCTCAACTACAGTATTCTAACTGAATCAATGGGGACTTGAAAAGCTGACACTTAATGTAAATTGCATGGTTTCAATTGGTTTGGTCTCATTGGAATTAGCAACTGGATTTAGGTTTTAAGTATTTGCAGCAGTCTGCAGGATCTGGTAAATTAATGTGGACTGATGAGACCAAAAATATGAGATTCAGAAGGAGAAAAATTCTTTAAAGAAAACTTACTGTGACATTTGCTTTATTCTTTATTCTTTGTGCTTTACCACACAGTGCAGAAACCCACAATAATGTGCATTGTTGTGTTTTTCAGTCCATGTCATGCTACTTATGTTACACAAATAAAGTTTGGCTTTGTTCGTAATGTGATTGGTTCCAGTGAAGACTAATTCCATTCAGTTATGTATTATTGACGTAATAGGCTTTATGCTTCTTGCCTGTGTCTGACCTTCATATCTGACTGCAGGATGCAAACTAGCTTTGCATCAGCTTTAGAAACAAATTAAAAACAAGATCACTTGGTTCTCCATACTGTTGCCCATCCTGATGTTTCTATCTTAATCAACATAGTTAAGCACTATATCCATTTGAGAAACCAGGAAAGTTACGTTTTTGTACCAACCAGATCTCCCAGCTAGCATGACCAACAGGGATTAATCTAAACTGTGATCTATATTCAGAATACTGCAGAACTTCATTCAAATTCAGCATGCCATTTTAGAGACTATCAACTTAAGATATATATTTCCCACATTCCATGCTAAAACATATGTTAAGTTAAAACTAAAACTCCACAGCTTTTGGAATGGAAATATCTTGGTTACATAGAACATGGAAATAATTTGGTTACAAATGAGTGATTTGTAATTAATTCCTTTTCTCAATAACTAAGGTGCAGCAATATTACCTTAATTACTTTTACAAATATAGGCATATGGCCTCAGATGGTGGAGGAGGAATATCTTATGGTTCATATGTCATGCCTCATGATGATTAATTAACAAATTTAGTTATGGTTGATAACTGGGAGAGCAGAGAGTTACTTTTAAGAATTTTAAAGTACAACAGTAATAAACTACTTCTGGAGCTTTGGGTTTATTACTGTAACAAATTACTTCTGATATGCAAAGTTCCAGCCATGGTTTTTTAGCTCGGAAAATCCATTAATGTCTACTGTTCACAGAAAGTTGTACATTTGAAACCCTGGCTTGCTCTCCAACACGGAGCCCTCCCCTTCCCGCTATTAGAATTCTTGGACTAACCACTAGGAGGCAGTCAGGCTTTCTTTTGGAATCAGCAGGAACCCTTTGCAACCCGGTGTAGTGTAGTGGTTTGAGCACTGGACTACAAGTCTGGAGACCAGGGTTTGAATCCCTGCTCAGCCATGGCAACCCTCTAGGTCACCTTGGGCAAGTCATATGCTCTCAGTCTCAAAGGAAGGCAAAGGCAAACTTCTGAACAAATCTAGAAAACCTCATGATAGGTTCGCTGTAGGGTCACCATAAGTGGGAAGGCAAACAACAACAACAGCTTTCAACCCTTTGAGGGAAAATGGTAACAATTAGAGATTCATTGGAAGCACAATGTCTAAATGACACGTACAGTGGACATATGGAATGAGATGTAGCTTAGCAATGCTGGATTCATGCCAGACATTTCAAACTGATGACCCATGTACTTTATGGTGACATCAGTGATCCCTCAGGATCCCTCAGCAAGATTCAGTAGGCTTTATTGTTGCTGTTGTTCTGTGCCTTCAAATCGTTTCCTAGTTACGGTGACCCTATCGTAGGAGTTCTTGGCAAGATTTAGTCAGATGAGATTTCCCATTCCCTTTTTCTAAGGGTGAGAGAATATGACTTGCCCAAGGTCACCTAGCAGGTTTACATAGCTGAGGAGGAATTTGAATCCTGGTATCCCAGAGTCCTAGTCCAACAAACAAATCACTATACCACATTGGCTTTATTATCATTCTTTATTATCACAAAACATGTTTTATTATCACAATGCAATTACAATAATGTTTCCCAACCAGACACAGGTGTGCAGAGAACAAATAAAGTATCAGGTTGCTTTCCCTGGCTGATAGCAACTTGCTCATTTCATCCCGGATGCAGAAGTTCCTGCAACTACTTATCAGATAAGTAAATAAATACTATGTTAGTTCAAGCATGTTTAGCAATAAAATAAATATGCTGAAGAAGATGACCATCTGGTTGACATATTTCATGTTTGGAACAACTGATAAACTGAACAAGCCAGCCAAGAATCTGGTGGGAAGCTAAAAGCACCAGGAAGAGAGAGGTTGTGTTGCTACAACAAGGTGTGTTCATAAGTCATGTGGAGAAAAGCTCCTAATAATGTCTTTTGACTTCACAAACTGTACTCGTTCTTAGCTACACTTGCAGTAACAACAGCAGGGTTGTGCCTAATGAAATGAAATCAAACTGGAGGACAGCGTATAAAACTGGATATATAAAAATAAAATGAGTGAAATTATGGATTCCGAGGCTGGAAATAAACATTAACGGCAGCTATATGTCAGTGAAAGCATTAGCTCTTCACTATCTCTTTCTTGCACCTTCAGTGACATACAGTGAACCTTGGATACCTGAATAGACTCTCTGTCTTTTTACAAAAGAGAAGCTTTAGTCAAATTGCTGAGATCACACTCCTATACACACTTTGGTGGGACTAAAAGTGTAATGAAACTCAGTGCGAAATGCATAGGATTGCCCTGTTAAATATTCCATAAGGAATACTCAATTCTGAAATATTAGCAATGTGATGAAGGGCTTAATTAAAGATGCAGTTCTAAAGGAGAGTTGAAGAGAAGAATGGGATGCTGTAATGCCAGTTTGCCAGCATAGTAGGAATGTATGTGAAACTGATATTTGGTTTATTGCTCCCTTCTGCAGTCCCCTCCCACCGTTCTACAAAATAGGCCTATCTGTATGTCTTCCCACATGCAATCAAGGGGTGAGAGGGCTGCAAATACACAGAATTACAATGACTGAAAAAGAATCAATTTCCCCCCTGTTTGATTGGCACAAACGTTGCAGAAGATGCAATTGCACAAGGATGGATGATGGATATGGAGGACAGAGTGGCAGAAGGGGAAGGTCGTGAACATACAGAATTTTCCAAACAAATAACCTTTCAGTTCCTAGAAACTCCACAGAAACTTTTGGGCTCCTGGGAGAGAGAGCTACCAAGACCACTGAACTCTGGATCAGTCTTGCAATATAAACTGAAGAAGGGACATTGAAAACCAAGAGATTTGTTATATTTTGAAGCATAGAAATCCACACCAATGAATGAATATATATCTGTGTCATAGGCCATTTCTGCACTGGGCTTTTAAAATGGTGTAGAGCGACCTCCTACGGAGGTCTTCTACACCATCGAGTGGACTGGGGCGGACTACTTTTTGTAGTTCCATACTCCAGTCTGGTTCTGCGTGACCGGAACTGTCGTGCAGCGTGGTTTTTAAAAACCTCTTTTTAGAGATTTTTAAAAAGCATGGAGTGCGCGAGTCCGTCGTTGCACTCCGGAGCAGATTTGCAGGCGCGCGCGCAAGTGCATGCCTGCAGATCATCTGGGGGCGGGCTTTCAGCTGGCTAGCTTCTCTGGTTGGTGGAGAGCCTCCACCAACCAGGAGCCGCCATTTTGGACGCTGAGAAGTGCGGAGTGACGGACTCGCCCTGCTGTTCTTCACGACGGACTTGCCCGGATGGAGGAGAAATCCGGTGAGTCCCATTTCTGCCTGATTCACACTTCACGTGCGGAAAGGGCCATAGTGTGAGAACAGCTCTTCTCCATATACCTATCTTGAGAACATCCTGAGAATTTATTTATCCATTCTCTAACTTCTCCCTGTGCACTATATGTACTCTTCCCTAATCTATAATATAATTTAAAGTGTTTGTCTATTATGCTATACTAATCCACATGTTTGATCACTAAAGTTTCTAAAGTCACTAAAGCTAGGCCTCAATTCTGAATGGTTCAACGTAGTGTAGTAATTCTGCATGTAGAACTATACTGTTTTAATTCATCTACTATCCTCAAACATATTCGAGAGCCACACTGGAGCCCACCCATGGCAATTTTGTGCATGGTGGGAGAATCACAGAAGTGTCTGGCAATGTCCTGTCTGCAAGCCTCTGGGCTCCGCTGGTGATCTCAGCAGCTGATGTAATCATTTCTCATCTGATTACAAAGACATAACCAGATGCTTCCACAATCCCTGTTGCTCTCTACCAGACACAAAATGGTGATGTTGGGAGCTTCGGCAACAGTAGGTACAGGGGGCTTTAGCTTGTGCAAACAGAGGAAGGGAATACTGACCTCTTCATTGGCCTCAAAAAGACATACACAAGCATAAGGTTTACCTATGCTATTGTGTGCCAATGACAGGATGCCTTTTTCTTTTTGGCTGTAGATAGTGTTTTTTTACATTCTTCCCTGGTACTATCCTTAGCTTGCTTCCAGAGTTCTTCTAGCTCCTGATTAGTCAGTTTTAATACTGCAAATCTATCTTTTACATTTTCTTTACATTTTATGAAGATGTTCTTCAGATTGTATTTTGGCACAAGGGTTGGTTTTAGGTTCTTCTCTAGCTTTACTCTAATTTGTGGTATTAGCATTTCATGGTATGTGGTGCAATCTGCTCCTGGTCCTGTTTTTGTACAGAGAATGGAACTTCTCCATCCTCTGCTTTCAATTATGTAGTCTATTTGATTTCTATATTTGCTGTGGGGTGATGTCCATGTATACAGTTGCTTCTTGGAGTGCTTGAAGAAAGTGTCTGCAAACAAACTGTTGTCCTTGCAAAATTCAGTCAGTTGCTCTCTTGCTTCATTTCTTGATCATAGGCCAGTTTTGTCCTACAGTCTTTGATTCTGCTCTGTTTCCTCCTTTTTCATTCTAAATTTGTGTGATTAACAAAAGTCCTGTTTTGGTATGTGATCAGTTTCTTCTTGGATTTCCATTTTTTCCTGGATTTCCATTTCTTCTTCTTCTTCTGCCTCTGTGGCTGGAGCACAAACTTGGATTTTGGTTATATTTATGGGTTTTCCTTAAAGTCTTATTGATATGATTCAGTGAGACTTCACATTATATTCTTTGACCACTTTTGCTAAATCTCTCCTCATTATAAATGCCACCCTACTTTTTTTTTAGATTTTCATTTCTTGAGTAAAACACTGTGCAATTATCTGACCCAGAATGTCTTTTTCCTGTCCACTTTAGCTTGTTCATCCCAAGTATTGTAATATTTATATATTCCATTTCTTGTTTTACAATATCTAGCTTTCCCTGATCCATGCTTCTCACATTTCGTGTTCCCATAATATGTGCTGTGCAGCTTCAGGCTTTCCTTCAGTCTCTGAGTATGTCAACAGACATGCTCTTTCACCTCGAGTCCATTTGTGTCATTAACCATAAAACTACTTGTAATTGTCCTCTGCTGTACCCCAGTAGCTTGTTGAATGCCTTCCAACGTAGGAGTGTCATCTCCCGGCACTATCTCTTGCTTCATTTTGGATTGTCTCTTCATAGAGTTTTCATTGTCAAAAACATCCAAAAGGGATTTACCATGCCTCTTTCTGTGCAGTACTAATGAGTGCGAGCTATGGTGCCACTGTTTGTCTCTGAGAGATCCTCCACCAGTGTCAGTCCCACTACTGCTGCTGCCAGGTAGCTGTTTGGCACATTTAGTCTGGCTCCTCGGGAAATCCTGTCTGACATGGGAGACCCTACTGACGTGTGAGGCCCTATAACAGCACTGTTACCATCAGCATAGTCTCTTGCCTCACAGGAGCACATAATCCCACCACCATGGAACAGTAGTGCCATAGTGATCTTTGTATGTGTGTGTATATGTGTGTATAATGCATGCATATGAACCAATTTTGATCAAAGCTGATTTTGACTGTGCATGTATGGGATCAACAAACGTTTGTCTTTTCTTTTGAAAAAATACTGGGTTTGATCCATTTTGCGTGGAATGGAATGTGAAACATATTTTAAGAACTGCAGCTGCTCCCACTGAATTTTTTTTTTTTTTTGAAATCTTAGGCCTTTCCCGCATTTTATATTTAAAATGGGGTGGCGCATCCTCCAGTGAGGATGTTTACACTTGGGGGCGAACTGGGTCCAGACTGCTTAATGTTTGTCCGGACTTCAGCCCACTCTGGAACACCCAGAACTGGTGGTTCCCCGTGCTATTGAAAGACTGATTAAAATAGGACTTTCAATGGCCCGGCGCGCCCCAATCCTTCGCTGCCTTAAGTGTAGATTTGCAGGCTCGCGCCAGTGCGAGGCTGCAAATCTTCTGGGGGCGGGCTTCCA
Source organism: Iguana delicatissima (assembly GCA_948472985.1). Lineage (NCBI taxonomy): Eukaryota > Metazoa > Chordata > Lepidosauria > Squamata > Iguanidae > Iguana > Iguana delicatissima. The sequence goes on along the minus strand of CAOKZL010001194.1, from coordinate 509,738 downwards.
GCTGGCGAGCTTCTCCAGTTAGTGGAGATCCCCCACCAACCGGAAGCCTCCATTTTCGTCTCCGGAGAGTGTGTAGCGTGGGCGTGCGCTGCTCCGGATCGTGATGGATCGTCGAGGGGGAGTGTGCCAGTCCAATGAGTAACGGACTGCTCCATTTCCCCCGCAAAGTGCGGAAAAGCCCTTAGACTCATCAACATCATCTCCTCTGTTGGATCAGTTTTCTAGAGGCTATACCTTTGTAGAGGCAACTTTTTAGCTTCTAGGTGGCTTCTTTGGTCATGTGTTAACCAACAGGATGCAAATCTTTGTTTTATGGCAGGCATTCCACTAAACAGCTGAGCAGTGGGTATGCTCTTATGCACTGAAGCATGTCTGATGCGTGTATGTGCAAGAGCAGAGATTATGAGCAACAGAACACTTCCCACTTAGCAATCTGTGCAATCATTACTGAAGCCTGACAAAGAGAGAACGTCTTGAACAAGAGCTTGCTCAATGACAGTGTCAAATCTCACTGTGGCTTATTTTTGTGTGTATGTGTGTTTGCACGTGCTTGTAGGAGCAGACACATTTGTGTGAGAAACAAAATTAAGGAACATGCCAGTGCAGCATGGGAGAAATGGAGAACTTGGAAGAGAATTCATCAGATACAGCATGTGTTTTTGGTTCAGTTTACATTTTAAGGGACTTTATTAATTCTTTATTTCCTGTCTTGCCTGCTTATTTTAGAAATGGTTCCCATATAGCAATGATGTTGCTGTTCTCCGCTATTGAGGACTGATGCTTTACAGATTATCTGTGGAGTCTGAACCAGATACAGTATGGAATTGTGTGTATTTTTTAGAAACCAAAGACAGCCTCAGGAGGCTGAATTTAATTGAACTGAATTTAAGTGAACTTAACCTTTGAACATGAGAATGGGAGAAAAAGAAACTGCTTACCTCTTTATTCCTTGTCTATTTTTTTCCTTCCTTTCCTTCCTGTTTATATATTTTAAAAAGTCATCCACTAATCCCCTCCTCTCCCATAGGAGTCACTCAAAGAGCCATACAAATTATAAAATCAATATTTAAATGAATGAATAGTTAAACCATCATTACAACAGTAGTGAATAGCAAAACAACAAAGAATCCAAACTAAAAATCAGTAGATAAAATTAATCTGCAGAATCAAATGCTTATTGGTTATGCTGGTGTGGGTTGGTCTTGTGTACAAGAAAAGCTTAAAAAAGGTAAAACTTGAACACTTGCATTCATTAACTTTTAGCATACTGCTCTGCAAGTGACATTGGGACCTAGAGCTAGTAAGTAGCTAATTACAGATAATGAATTATTTTGCATAACTAGTACAAAACACACGTAAGCAGCAGGGAATAACTATAAAAGTAACAAGAGATAGGCCCTTTTCGCACGAGGAAGTTAAGACGGACCAAGGCATCCTGCCACGGAGGTCGTCCGCACCTTGGATCGGACTAGGTTCAGACTATTTACCTTAGTTTTGCACCTAAGTCTGATCCAAAATGCCCCCAAGTGGTCCTCCAGCGTGTTAAGTGAATACCAGAAAAAAATGGTCTTTCTATTTTCCAGCATGCACCATTTTGTTCCTGCTCACTTGTGCAGATGCACAGATTCACATCAATGCGAGCCTGCGATCAGCGGAGGGTGGGCTGTGGGCATGGCCAGCTTCAGCGTTTGGTCCGGACCCACAAACAACCGGAAGCCGCCATTTTAGCCTCACCAGTGCAGATCTAAAGACCTCGCACTGCTCCAAATAGCCCTGGAACAAACAGAGGAGCCCTGAGGAAGGGCTTAAGGGAAAGTCCACGTTGCTTTGAGGCCAGAAGAATCAGTAAGTAACAGCACGGAGTGATTCACTTGCCTCGTGCAGAAAGGACCATAATGTCATCCTTTTTGTGTTGCAACTGTAAGAGATTTAGTTACTTTCATAGTTACATGTCATTGCTTAAGCATATACAGTTGGCTTTCCACATTCACTACGGTTAGGGGTGCAGGACCCTTGCAAAAGTGGAAAAATCGCAAATATTAAAATGTGTCTGTGTGTCTGTGGGAAGAGGAGTGAGACATGGTGGGGAAAGCAGACACCCAGGGTCCAAATCAGCTTGGGGAAAGGAGAGGGAAGAGGGGTGGGTCAGAATGGTGACTCTATATTTCCTCTTTCTTGCCCATTTCTTTCCTTGGGTGTGTGGGACATCAGGAGAAGGTCTGTGGTTCTGAGAAATTGGTCCTTGAGCTGTCCTTAGCTGCCTAGGCAGTTTCTGGTGGAGAAGTAGAAAGATCAGAGGCAGGTTTTTAAAGGGCTGTGTGGCCTGATTGGAGCCACTGAGAGGGAATAGGAGTTGCAAAAAACTTGCAAATCATCAGATCCATGGCAGTCAAACCCACAGATATGGAGGACAACAACACCTAATTACTTTCTAACAACAGCAAGTTACCTTCTAAAAATAATGACCAGAACACTCTACCAGCTACATAGCTATGTGACCACCATAGCAATGTAGCTACACAGTGATTCCACCAGTCCTTGTTTACCGAGCAGCAACCACTGCAACTGATACAAGTCTATTCCCCTGTTGATCAGGAGCAGCTAAATTATGTTCCCACCCCCCTCATAAGTGGTCTCCATTGCAACAGCCAGATGCTGGTCCCTGTCACAATTTCCCCTCACATCAGACACTTTTCATGCAAAGAGGTGGATATGACTGTCAGTCACCTGCTTCTCAGTCGACAGGAGAACAGATCTCTGTCAGTCACACATATGCTGATTGATAAGTGGGGGCTGGGCAACTTTCATGGTCATTATATTTCCTAAGGCAGTGAATACACAGGGATCATGAATATGAACTAGTTACAAATGCATAACTCTAGGCTGTGCGTTTGTAACTGTCTTAGGTCCTTTCCACACGGGGGTAATAAAACGTTTTAGCGCAGTGTAGCGCGATATCTGACGGAGGTCTTCCATACCTTAAAGTGCGCTGAGTCGTCTTTAATTTCCAAGTTCCACACGTCAATCCGTTCAGAAACGTCTCCAACTGTGCTTGCACGTGCTTTTTAAAAACCGGAAAAAAAGTGTTTCTTTTCCCCCTGATCCGCGCAATCACGTTCTTGCTCACTTGTGTGGAAGCGCAGATACGTGCTGATTCGCCCCTGAGATGAACGGGGGGCGGACCGTGGGCGTGGACAGCTTCGGCGGTTGGCCCGCCCCACAAAGAGCCGAACGACGCCATTTTTTAATCCTCGCTAGCGAGAGCCCACAGCAGGAAAAAGAAAAAAGCATTGCAGGTACGCTAAATTGGAATTATTTCTTTACAGTCCATCTTAAAATCGCCTTTTGATGTTTCCGTGGGGATATTGGAGCTTCAGGGGGACTGTGGATTTATTGCCTTCATCTGGAGTGGCCTATCTGGGGTGGGGGTGGGGGTGGGGGGGAATTTCTTGGGAAGTCGCCTCTAGTGACACCGCCATTTCGCAACCCACCACAAACCGCTGCATGTGTGAGCCGGGGGGCAAGGGGGGCCGCGGTGGCGGCGGATGGGGACCCTTCGGCGCCCTGCCAAGAGGGCGCTGAACGGACAGGGCAGCATGGTGGCCGCCAAGGGGTCCCGCGGGAAGCCTCGGAGTAATGGCGCCTTCACTTTGAAGAAGCGCTGCGGGGATATCAATTGCAGGTTTGGCAAATTGGGATTATTTCTTTGAAACCCCCCCCCCATTGCTACCGTGGATGAAAGCGAAAGATCCACAGCCACCTGGAGTTTCAGTGGGGGCCTGGAAGCTTCAGGGAGCTGTGGATTCTTCCGCGGCGGCATATTGGGGGGGGTTATTTTTAGAAAGTCTCCCCTAATACCGTCATTTCGCAACCCGCCACAAAGCGCTGAATGTGTGAGCCGGGGGGCAAGGGGGGCCACGGAAAGCCTCGCCTTCACGTTGAAAAAGCATTGTGGGGCTACCCTGACTGTCCCCCGGAAATGCTGCCCAGAACATGAGGGAAAACGGGGCAGGGGGCCATGTCCTGCATTGGGCAGAATGGACCGAAATGAGTGTGGAGGGGTGGCTAGCTGGGGGGCCTGCAAACCCCATGCATTCAGCCCGACCAGTTATCTCCCTGAACGGCGTGATTGATTTGCAGTTGGTGTCACTTGAGGCTGAGAGAGTGTGACCCGACTGACATCCCTTGCTCCAACGGAACTAGAGCCTGATTGGTGGGCGGTTGGTGGGGGCCACGACAGGGACGCGGTCTGGCAGGATGGGGAGGAGGGGGCTAAGTGGGGTGCTCCGGACAGAAAGATGACCATCTGCTTTGTGTACACAAGCCTCCCCAAAACCCACTATTTCCTCGCAGGTGGATCCCCGGTGGCCCGTCCTTCGAGGCTGAGAGAGGGATCAGACAAGGAACACTCCGTGGCGAAAAACCTCCATCCAGTTCTCCAAAATGGATTTCAGTGGTGGTCTCCCATCCAGGTTTAAATCCTAATGCACCCTGCTTAGCATTCCAGGTTAGCATGGGATTTGGGGCCTGTTCACATGATCTTCAAGTGCTTTCCACACCTGCCTTGCTATGGCGGGTGGATGCAGGTCAAACTGTAGACTGCTTCCAAGGGTGAACTGGTTATATGCAACCATTGAAAACAAGTCACAGGAAAGCTTAGAGAAGTATATTTTATTAAATAACTAGATAAAATTATCACCCAACATAACAGAAAAACAGAAAACAAAGGTCAAAAAACATTATAGGAGGTTGCCCCTCCTCATCTGTCTCTTGAGGTCCCGCAGCTCCCTCCTTATCTCTGCATACGAATTATCGAGGGCAGCTGACACTTCTGAAAGGCTTCTCTGTGCAGACTCATCTGTGGGTGGGAGAGTAGATATTAGGACGCCGTACTGACACGCTTGGTGAAAGCACCGTAGCCAACCTTCCATCATGGCCACCCGTGTTACTAACTTACACATCTTGGCAGTTTTCCTTTCCAGCGTGGTCATCCCCGCCATCAAGGAATTTGCAATGGACCTCAGATCCTGGGGGATGGACCTGGAAAGAAAAGATGACATTGGCGACCAGGCACTCCTTGGAGTGGGCCTCCATGTGTGCCACCTTCCGCGGAGTAATTTTTTGATACTTGCCAGCTGTGCGTGAGGATGGTCTAGGAAAGTCTTCCTGTTGCTCCTCCACCGTGGACAGTGCGCCAACTGCGAAAGGAAGGAAACTGTTCAACATCCCTGTCAGCAATTGTGCATCTAATCTCCACATTTTCTCCCACATAGGTGGTTACTGTACCGTCAGCTGCTTGCTCCTCTTCCCCTGGCACATCAATTACCAGGTCACCGTGACCGGGGGAGGAACCAGCGGGGCTCTCTGCTTGTGCACCTGTGGCTGAAATAGAAACAAGCGGGAAACAGATGTTGCCCCGGAAACAGATCAACTTCCTAGCTGTGAATAAAGTTTTCACGCCAAAGCTGTTGCACATGTTTTACCTATATCTTCCCCTGCACCTCCAACGTCACTTTCCTCCCCGGGGCCCGAGGTGTCCCCCAGCACGATTGTTTCAGGCTCTGGAGAAACAGGAAAAAGCAAAGCTCTCAACCTTTGCAAAACAGCGGGCAGACCTCCCGTAAAACACACCAGTTCCCCACGTGTTTGCATACGCAGGGACAGGGCTGGGAATCTCATAAGAAGTGGAGGTGTTGCACTTGCCTTCCCTCTCTGGGGTCCCGGCGACATCAACATTTTGCCTGGTCGCACGGCGTCTGGCACCTGGGAAGTGGCACATGCTGCTGTCAGTGTGTGCTCACATAATGGGGGAACAAGGAACCCCCACCGTTTGATTGACCATCACTTGTTCATTGGGAGGGGGATGGTTGTCAAGGGTACTCACGTCCTCTTCTGCGGCCACGTCAGGAGGGGCGCCCAGCAGACTTCCACAGCCGCAGCATGGTTCGAAAGTAGGGAGGCTTGGCTGCATGGGGTGGGTGGCCATTAAAGCGTTCCATACAGTCATAGAACGCCGCCTTAATGGCTTTGAATTTAGAGTTGACCTGCGCGGCCGTCCTGTCAAATCCCTGCCGTGACAACCCCCTTGCGATGGTCTCATAGTATTCCCTGTTGGGGGCATTTGTGCTACGGAGTAGTACGTTGACCCCTCCGCACCACTCCACCATAGCCAGCATCTCCCTGGTTTCAAAATCATCCCAGAGGGCACCCTCACGCTCCATCTCTCTCCTCTCTCTCTCTCTCTCTTTATATATATAATATCTACCTTAACACTCCTATCTATTAATCTATCTATCTATCTATCTATCTATCTATCTATCTATCCTCTATCCACCTATCCACCTATCTATCTATCTATCTATCTATCTATCTATCTATCTATCTATCTATCTATCTATCTGCCTATCTATCCATCCATCCATCCATCCATCCATCCATCCATCCATCCATCCATCCATCTACCTACCTACCTACCTACCTACCTACCTACCTATCTACCTACCTACCTACCTAAAGGGACAGCAGGGTAATAAAAGGGTAATAAAAGGATAAAAACAAATAAATCTAAAAACTCCCATGCTCTACCTATCTCTCCTACTCCGCCCCGACACGCCCACAGGAAGGCTGCAGTTCCACCGCCTTCCTGTGGGGGTCCCGCGGCGCCAAGTCCTGGTGGCCGCTGCGCATGTGCGAAGCGTCGCCGGGAGAAACTGCGCTGGGGCGACAAGGAGGAAGCCATTACTCGGAACTAGCAACCTCGTGGTCAGCCAAACTTTGCGGAAGAGTTTTGTTGAAGGTGGCTATGGCGACCCAAGATGCAAGCCAAGGAAATGTGTCCAGCCCCGGAGAGGGGGAGGTCAACCCGAGGATAAGCAGGGCAAAAGGCAGGGGGTCGCGTGGCGCCACTCCGAGGTAAAGGATCTCCTTGAAGTGTGGGGCGAACAGAAGTACCAGGCAGATCTTCAGGAAAGCTACCACAATATCGAAATATTTGAAGAAATAGCCAGGGAAATGGAAAGAAGAGGGCACAAAAGGACAGCGGAAGAATGCCGCACAAAAACCAAGCGGATGCGGCTGGACTACCGTCATGCGGTCGCTGCAAATAAAAGGACAGGCTCGTCCCGGGTTACCTGTCCTTACTTCGAGGAGCTGTCGCAAATTTTGGGTGGTGACGCGGGTGCACACCCACCAAGGGTCATCGCGAGCCTACAGATTGCAGAGGACGGGGATCACGGAGTGGAGGGGGCTGCAGCATCAGAAGGTATGAATGTTAAGAGGGGTACCCTCATCTTGGTTTTGTATCACTAACTCATCTATGCATGGAAATTCCACCCATTCCTTTCCCTTTTTGTGCTCCAGAGCGTGCCCATAGCCAGGAGCTTTTTGGGGATTCCCCGGATACCTCTGATGCGGAGACATCAGGTAAGGCAGGTTGTTAGTGTGGCAACAAACGTATAAGCTTCGCTTTATCTCCCTGGGTCGCAATAGCCCTTGGGCATGGCTGCTATGAAGCGGAAAGAATGCTTTTGCAATGTGCATGCTACCTACCTTTCAATTCCTGCATCACTACTTACTCAGTAACTCAATAGCAAGCCCTTTTGCTCCCCAAAACGGCCAAGTTGTCTGAACTCTTGGATTCCTGTGGGTCTCTGGGTATGCTAACGGTGTGGGAGCATGCAAACGGCGCGCAGTATGTGCCTGGTCCCTTCCAGCTGGATATCAATGTGCATAGGTCAATGGGGGGGGAAGGCCGGAAGGGGGGCCGCCGGGAGCCATGCAGAATGCATTCTCAGCAGACTTGTTCTTTCACACCTCGCAACCTATCCCCCGATGCAGGCATGGATGACACCAGCAACACGCCAGTTCATCCCGGGACATCTAGAGCGGAAAATGACAGCACCACTGGTACAGGTGAGTTTTTAACCACCACCCTTACTCCACACCTTGTCACCATAGCACTAGAGGTGTTGTCCGGAAGGTACAGGAACCTTCCTGCTGGACCTTTTGCACAACAGTCAAGCCTGGTGTCTCACGAGTGAGCAGGATCCATGAAACTAGACATATAATTGTTTGCATGCACGGTTCCTGTTGCTTCCCTTCTCCCTGCACACATTTCTCCTAAAGTTAGGTATTCGCTGTGGCTGTCACTCCTCAGTGAGATGTGACACAAGAGGTGATGTTACATGGGATGATGAGAGATGTGATTGGCTTTGCCGCTGCCCAGCATGCAGTTTTGTGTGGCCCTCACAGGAATGTTGTGTTACGTTTCAAAAATCACATCCCATTAACCAGTACAATGCTACTTCCGTTTTGCTTTCACTCTCTCTAGATGAGGCAAGCAACGGTACAGCAGAGGTGACACGCAGCACTACCGCCGCGGGCTTGTCTCCCCGGTCCAGACTACGCATGTCGCGCCATAGGACCACTGCAGCGGGGCGTAGTGAGAACCTTCCCGCTGCTACCATAGCTACCATGGATCTCATACGGGAGCAGCAGGAGCTCAACAGGGACATGCGTGCCAGGGAGTTCCAGCATGAGAGTACCACAGCGACAGAAGAACGCAGGGAGCTGCTCTCCCTGCTTAGGGAATGTATCAGGGTTATGTCTGCAATCGTGGATGCAGTGAATGCAAGAAATGCTGCAATCCTCCCCAGGAATGATGGCAGTGTGGTTTCCGAACAAACTGAGCCCGAACCAGGCCAGAGCCTTGCAATGGGGGGAAGCCCATCGACCTCCTCCCAGCAGCAGGTGGCAAGACGACATTTCCCAAGGGTCAAGAGACCCTGCCACAGGTACAGCCCTTGAGAAATGCATCTCCCCACCTACCTGCCCATTTGGATGGGTACAAATACGGCCCCGTTAACTTGTTAGCAATATCCATGATCTAACTGTTTAAAGTTATATGTTTCCTATTTCTCCTATGAAAGGGGAGTTGCCATATATCTTGTTTTCCTTTGAAGTCAGTACTATTGTTTGCCATTCATGTTGTTTTTGTGTTTTTGAAATAATAAAAGCAAACCTGTTATTTTTGCAACAAAACCAGTGTAAAGTTTATTTGTAAAGGGGAAAGTATTTACAACGGGGAGGGGCAAAACACCTTCTAATTGCAATTACAAACAAGGGAGAAAACTACAAATCTAGGACTGAACATTGTCCTCGGCAATAAGGCTTGCAATGGCATTCCTAACTGTTTCCCCTTCACGGAGCCTCCTGGCGGAGGAGTGGGGTCGGAAGTCATCCCGTGTTTGTGGGAAGTGCAGAGGGGGGGGGGAGCAAGGTCGGGGTGCAGGATGTGGCCCTTTGACTCGCAGATGTTGTGGAGGACCACGCAGGCGGATATAACGGGAAGGTAGTTCTTCTCAGACACGGTTAGGGGAGCTGAGAGGCAGCCCCACCGTGCCTTGAGCCTTCCAAAGGCCCACTCCACCACGTTCCGGCAGCGGTTGAAAACCCTGTTGTAAGCCAACTTCCTTGGGTCCATGGCCCCTCCATATGGCTTCATCAACCACCTTGACAGGGGGTACGCCGCATCTCCGAGGATGACTGGACCAATGGAAACGCCATTTATGGTGATGGTAGGGTTCCCAGGAACATACCGTCCAGCCTCCATGGCGTGTCACAAGGAGCAGTGACGGAAAACAAATGCGTCATACGTTCTGCCCGTAAAGCCAAGGACAATATCCAAAAAGCGTCCTTCATGGTCCACCATCCCCTGCAGGAGAATGGAGAAGGAGCTCTTGCAGTTTACGAACTCTTCCCCTCTTCCTTTTGGTGGCCGCACAGGAATGTGTGTACCATCAACCGCGCCGATGATTGGGGAAATCCCATGCGATGGAATCCATCCATGACCTGCAATGGGTGGCAACACAAAAAACAAACATTACTCCTTTCATGGCCAGTGCAGGGATAGCGGCGGGACCAGTCTGGGCTGAGATAGCGTCACCGGGAGACGTCGGGGCGCGAGGGAAGGACGGAAGGGGAGAGAGGGCGGGAGGGGGAAGGGTGGATGGAGGTGGGGAGGGGGGACGGAGGGCCGCGGATGGCCGCGCGTGTGGCGTGGCCAGTGCAGGGATGGTGGCCGGAACGGTCTGGGCTGAGATAGCGTCACCCGGAGACGTCGGGGTGCCGAGGAAGGACGGAAGGGAGAGAGGGCGGATGGATGTCGAGTACTCACTCTGCGATAGTCTCCAAGGGAAACTGTGGACGACAGGAGGACTTGCTCTATCGCCAGACACACCTCAATGACAATCACAGCGACTGTGGAGATCCCCAAGCCGAAGGTGTTCGCCGTTTTGCGATATATAAGCGGTGTTGACAACCACCACACGGTAATCGCCACTCTCTCCTCCACAGATATGGGTTGACGCATTTCTGTGGCTTTCCTCTCAAGTGTGGGACGCAGACGGTCGGCGATCTCGAAGAGGGTGGCTTTCGTCATGCGAAAGTGGTAGAGCCACTGGTCATCGTCCCACTTAGCAAGCACCTCCTCAGCCCACCATGTCCTCCGCATCCTCTCCCTGACCCACCACCTTCTGGGGCGTGGGAGATGCTGCGAGTGTCCTCTCAGAAGGGGTGCATAGAAAACGTCCTCCTCCTCATGGTCGCGATGGAGCCTGGACCTCCTCGCTCGATCTCTGGCCCATTGTTCTTGCATGGTGGCCACCACTACACCCAGGACCGCAACAAAGGGCCCCAGGAACCTGACCAGGTCATCGAGAACCTTGTCCTCCATCGCAAAGCCATGAACAAGCCAGAAAATCGACGAAGCAGGAAGCACAACGACCGGCACCAACCGATGCACTAGTCAGAGGTGGGGGGTGGCGGCGAAAGGCGGGAGGCGTTGGGGGAGGACCTTGCATACGTACGTGCGCGCATGCGCGGGTACGTACCGACGCAACGCGCCATTTCTTCAAATCGAAATCAGCCTATCACAGCCATAGTGGGCGAGGTTATGTTAATAGCGGGGGTGGTCAGGACGGCAACGTGTGGATCTCTGAAACCGCGCTAAGCCGGATCAAACATAAGACATATGAATAGAGAGCGCGCATTAGCGCGGATACAAAAAAACCCGGTAAAAACCGGCCGGAACCGTCACTACGCGAATTCCTCTTCTCGTATGGAAAGGGCCTTAGTGACAGAGGCGTATCTAGGGTGGGGCAATTGGGATGTGTGCCCTGGGTGCCAATGCCAGAGGGGCAAAGAAGAAGAACCCCTCCATCTGCTCCCCTGCCACTGCCTGCCACCGCTTGACCTGCCCGCTGCCACTCGCCTTGGTCCCACCTGCTGCTCACCCCACCCCTGCCCACCACCACTCACTCCGTTCCTGCCCACCACCACTCACCCTACTGCCACCCACAACCAGGCACTTGCCTCACCCTGCCTACCATTGCCCCCATGCCCCTACTCATCCCGCCCCCCACCTGCTGCTGCTCCGCCCCTGGCAGGGTCCTTTATGGCCTGGTGTGCTGGGGGATAGTGGCAGCAGCACCTACAGTTGCTGCAATGCTTGCCCTACGTGCCATTGAGCCTTGCTATGCCACTGCTTAGTGAATTCTGGCCAACATTCCAAGCTCTGTAGGAACCAATTTGAGAAGAACAAGTCTAAAGCCCCCTTGAGCCAGGACAAGGTGCAATGGATTCAAATTACAGGAAAAGAGATTCCACCTAAACCTCAGGAAGAACCTCTGGACAGTCACAGCTGTTTGACAGTAAAATATGCCACTTGGAGAGTGGTGGAGTCTCCTTCTTTGGAGGTTTTTAAACAGAGGCTGGATGGCCATCTGTTGGGAGTGCTTTGATGTGTGCTTCCTGCATGGCAAAAGGTTGGACTGGATGGCCCCTGTGGTCTCTTCCAACTCTATTATTCTATGATATATGATATGATTGAGCTTCTGGAAGTAGCTTCATATTTCCTTGAAGTAGGGCCTTCCTCTCTGAATGACACCACAATGCTTCAGTTCCATAGCATGCGGGAGACATTAGACCATGGAGTCTTAATGTGGCAACATAAAGGGCATTTTTGTCCTATAAGTTGTACTGGAATTTTGTCCATTCTGTGCCCTTTACCAGCCCATTTGAAAAGGGCCATCATTAGGCAATTCAGTTATTTTAACTAGACATTTTGGATATCTATCTTAACTGCTTCAGAACAGAAATCGTTTCTAGAGAGGGCAGGAAGGGAAGGCTTCCGGACTAAATGCAGTTAAGGTGAGATTTATAGAGGAAAGTGATTTGGCTGCCTGGAGGACAGGCATTTCAGAGACATGGACTATGGCTGATTCAGAAAGTAGTTAATGAGATATAACAGTAATAATATAGATAACTTTAGAGTTTATTTCAGCCTCAAGGTGCTGTCTGGATTATCCTACATGCTTATTGGAATTCTGCCAGCCATTAAATGCAGCAGGTACTGTAGGAGGTGGTTTAAAGGAACAAGGATACTCTTAATGATAAATGATGATGGGAAATGAGTTTACAGCTGCCAGTGAAACTGCAGGTCATGACCTTTCTATATAACAGGACAAAGGACTCCTGAGCCATTCAGAATTGTGCAGACAGGAGAGATCTGAAAGATGGAAAAAATGGCAAAAGTATGCCTGACAACATTATTTCTTCTTTGCAACTGTTGTAAAACAGCCCTGTCTTTGTATACCTAAAACTAAGGCTCATTGTGTTCAGTGCCACTTGTTGTGTTGCTATGTACCTTAATTTTTTACTTACGGTAACCCTTAAGTGAACCTATCACAAGGTTTTCTTGGCATGATTTGTTCAGAGGAGGTTTGTCCTTGGCTTCCCCTGAGTCTAAGAAACTGTGACTTGTCCAAGGCCACCCAGTGGGTTTCCATGGCCAAGCAGGGAATTGAATCCTGGTGTCCAGAGTTGTAGTCCAACACTCAAACCACAATACTAGGCTGGCTCTTCAAGTGTGACACTTACTTCCAGGTAAATGTGCACAGGATTGCAGTTTTAAAGTGAAAGAATCAGTAAGTCTCTTGAGTTTCATCCCTCTTATGCTTTTCTTCACATTTTCCTAGATGAGTTAGTGATTTTGACTTGAGAGAAACATTAGAGGAAGACAAGGAGGTGAGAGTTGGCCTGAAGCCACCTCAAGATTTGGTATGCTTTAGCAAAATGTAATGGAAGCACCATCAAGCTCAAAGATGTGAGGAGCAAGTCAATATATGCTTAGCACTGAAGGATCAGAAGTGCTTAGGAGAGCAGAAACACGTAATTATGAGTCATTCTGATCAGCAACACAAAGGCCCATCTTCAGAACAGCAGATACCAAAGACCAGAAAAGCAACATCAGTAATAAAATAGCTGTGAATGACAAATTATCTATGATCTCTCTCTCTTTTTAAAAAGTATTTTGCTAAATAATTGAGCAAAGCCCTGCTTGGTCTTGAAAGAAAGAAGTTGTCCAGAAAATTGACTGTCTTCTTACCATTCCCTGCTCTGTAGATGGTGTTGCTGTCCCTCAAAGTGTTTGTTTTAAAACTGGGCTGTGCCTCCACTGAGAAAGCATGGGAATGAGACATCAGATTTCCGTTAGCCTACAGTGAGATTTTCCCCCTTTCTTTACTACCAGTTTTCTGAGAGGAGTTAATAGGAGAAGAAAGGGTTTAAATTTGAATATTGCCTTGGATAGATGAAGCAGAAATGTTTTGGAGTACTGGAATGATGCCAGTACTTTATTTTTTCCAAACTCTGAAACAAAACACACAATCCCAGTTTAAAGAAACACGCAGAGAGAAAATTAAAATGATCTATCTGCTTAAGAGTTATAGATACTGAAGGAGAACTTTGATTTCCTGTGAGGGATAGATGGATGACCTGCATAGGATCTCTAATTAAGCTGTGTATCACTGTCAAGAACAAGGGCACTTGTATATAGTAGCTTCTCCAGCAAGAAAAGCCCCAAATAAAGCCTTTGAGAGAAGAAACGCCATGAGAGCGGTGCCAAAATGTTAAGTGTTCTGTCAGACTCATAGATCCCTCTTATATGGAAGCATTTCTAGAATTTTTAAAACAGGTGTCAGTAGAATTTAGTATCACCTAAGAGTCAAAGAGACTCAGATTGAGGTCCTACTGAATGTTTTGGATCTACAGTAGAGTCCCAGTTATCTGACCTAAACGGTCGGGTGCAGGGTCGGATAACCGAAATGTCGGATGACACGGAGGCCCGTGGCGGCCGCCATTTTGGGGGTGTGCCTGGGGGCGTGCCTGGGTGTGCCTGGGGGCACGGAAATGCCTATAGCCACGCAGGCTGCCGCGACGTCGGTTAATCCGGAAGGTTGGATAACCGCACGTCGGATAACTGGGACTCTACTGTATTTGCAAAACAGATGTTGAGATTGCCAAAAACTCCTGGTCTCTTGACTAGATTTCTATGCTACTATTGCCATTTTGTCCCTTACATAAAAATACCTGTGTGGTTTCTCTACTGCAGTCATCTTACACATATTGCATACAAGATGCCATGAGAAGGGAAAGTAGGGTATAAAATAAATTATAAATTAAATGAATGAAGTTGTGCTCTTTTTTTTTGCCTTTCTCAGATTGGATATAGTGAGAAGATAATAGCTGAGGTCAAGCAAGAAAGCCAACAGGATCAGCATCTCTAGGAAAGAGGCATAAGTCTGTAATAAGGAGCTGTTAGTTCATAGCTTAAAGATCTTAGCCTCCAAACTCTGAGCTCCCAAACCTTAGAGAACCAGTCAAAACTGGTCCAATACTCCCAAACCTAGCTGTTATGAATAATAATGTAATAGCATTTGAAGCAATTTCTTTTAAAAACTATGGTAATTTCTGCACTGCATTGTTATAGTGTTATTATTCCACTTTCAACATCCTGTGGAATTCTGGGGTTTGTAGTTTACTGAGGCCAAAAAGCGCCCTGGCTGAGAATTCTAAAGGTCCCTCCATAAATCCTATGGAATCCAGGATGTTGAAAGTGGAATAATAGCACTATAACATCATAGTTCAGAAACAGCCTATCTTGTGTTTTCTAATTCAAATTATCAAAGAAGTTCTCAGCAATATCTCAATTAAAGAAATAACTACTTTGATTAAAAAAACAGACAAAATGGACGTAGAAGATAAATGCAACAAGAATATAGGCAAGACATTGGTTTAGGTTTTAGTAGTCCAGTGGAAAGGATGGACCTACGTTTTCAAGGATCTGTTATATAAACCAATAGAACAGATCTAGATTTCAGTAAATGAACTGCGTAAAATAGGTAGAATGGGATCTATAGGATAAGTTTCTTGTGGAAGCTAAAGAGAGACAAATCTGACCTGTTTAAAGAGGCCTACAAGAAAAAAGACTGAAGTATTGTTTCTATAACATTCCATAAATCTGTTACCAATTCTTTAATGTAGCAGTGGATCATTTAGGGTTTAAATGAAAGAGATCAGAGTAGTCAAAAGGAATTAGTGGGGGAAGTGTACAATGTTTCCTTACTGTAAAAATACTTGAGGATAACATTTCATCATTTACCTACAGGATTCTTATTAACTTGACCAAAGACATTGTTGGAGGCTGCTTAGGCTGGTAACACAGATGAGACTTTATTCTTTTGTGAAATGAGACCTTAAAATATTCTTCTGTTCTGAAATCAGATTACTTTCTTCTGCATAGCATTCATCCATCCAGCAGGAAGTAGCAAAGATTTATGGTGCACTCCTATATATATCAACTTAGAAGTTAAGCCATGTTGAATTCAGTGTGGCTTACTTCCAGAGGTTGGTAGAGGACTGTAGTCTTTGTGCACCACACTCCCATCCCACAATGGAGATGGGAGAAGGACAGGACCACGATGACGCTTCTGCATGATGTCCTCGCAATCCTGTCTTTCTCCCTTCCCTAGGTGGTACAATCATGGATCAAATAATTGATGGGTTTTCCTCATCAATGACATTTGATCGTGCCACCATCCTGGACTTATCTGTCCTGAGGAAGCCTCAGAAGTGTGCTTCTGTGCTTCCTGCTCCACTGCAGTCTGGAAAGTACATGCTGCACTGTGGAAGGAAGAGGCATGGCCATTGTGTTGTCTTCTGCAGGGAGCCAGCCAATGCAGAGGGGAGAGCTCCTGTCATGCTCCTCTCCTGGCAGAGCCACTGCCAGGATCCCCACTGGACATCTTCACTAAAAGGTAGGGTGCAGAAATGGCCTTACTCTGCAGTCAAGGACTATTAGGTTTGACATAAGAAGGAATGTTATGGAGATCAGTTGTGACTGTCAAAACATGAGATGGTTGATAAAGATTCCCACTAACCAATGTGTCATCTAATGCAGATTTACCATAATGGCTACTTTAATATTTCTGTCAATTAGTAATATCACAGAAAGCAACACCATTGCTCCTTACAAGTGAATTCTTCAGTAGCTAAGATTATTCCTAGCAAATCACATCTTTGGGAACCTACTTCTTCATTATCACCCAGGTAACTAAAAGTGGGAAGGTGAAATCCCATTACCCAGATGTATACTGTTTTCCTCCTATAAAAGTTCAGCAAGACTGGCATGATACAAAGCTGTTGGGAAGCTGTGATAATATAGTGCAGATGACCTATTTGCCTCATGGTGATTGTTAACCACCCTATTCAGCTCTCTTCTCTGTGCTGATTATAAGGCAGGACTTCTAGAACCGTAGGAGCACTATAAACCTAAAAGTAGATATCAAGGAGTTAATGAAGACTTTCAATCAGAATGTGTCCATAGAGAAAAGAACACTTGCAAGGCTTTATGGCTTGCTGTAGTCTGTTGGTTTTGAAAGAATATTTGTATGAACCACACATGAGTAGTAAGATATAGAATATGATGGGTGCCTTGTAATTATTGAACTATGCAGAACAAAGATTTGAACCCAATTATCAATCTGTGTGACTACATTGTCAAGTTGCTGAGCTTTCTTCAGAATCACTGAAGATGTCTTCTATTAATCAGCTTACTGTGAGGATTGGGAATCATCTTGTAAAAGATGAGACTGTCCATGCTGATCATTATTATTATTATTATTGTGACTGGTGGCAGGTTTTTATTGTTTGCTCATCTTGTTCTTTTAACTGAATCTGGTATCTCCTACCTGAAAAACACATCCTCTACCATTGAAATATGGTCCCCCCTCATTTACAAAAATGCTTAAGGAATGAACTTGGTATTACATACAAAATTCAAAAGCTCTGCCATCAAAACATTCCAGACCCTGGACAGCAATAATGATATCCAACAAACACCTTCTGCTAATAGGTCTGTCTGCATATTCAAGCTCCATTCTAATTCACCAACATGGCAGAAGAGCACCTGAGCTAATAGTAGACCAGCTGGGGATGTGTTGAGTCCAAACCCCTCCTGGTCTAGTGATGTTGGAATTTGCTCAGGACTACAATAATTACCTAAGCCTCATTTTGTGCTGGTGTAGTGTCTGTGTCCCTGGGCTGTAGGATTCCCAGGCATCCTATACTATATGGGACATCCTATATTTGGTCCTGTGTTGGGGCTGCATGGCATACCTTGCATTTGCTGCTATTTCTTCTCCCTGGATGTGCAGGCTGACTGAGCAGCAGCACTTTAAAAAAAAAAATCTCATGAGGGCTGGCATGGCTGGTTTTGGATTACTGCAAGATTCGAAATCTCACAGGAGCTGTAAATACTCAGGCAAAGACCTCCTCTTGGAAGATTTGGGGTGGCCTTAGAAAGGCTTGCCTATTGTGTCCTGGCCATTCTTGAGCTGGTTTGGCAACCAGGAGGAGTCTGTCACATTTTTCTCTGCAGAAAACCTACTGGATTCAGAGTGGTTTGGACCTAGCATAAATTTGGATCTTTTGTGGGTCATTTGCCAGGTGTTATCAGACGGCAGAGCAGTTATTCAGACTGATCCTTCTGTCAGTTTATCTGTAAGATCAGACAACAGAAGAGCTTTTGCTGACATAAGGGCAGTTTAACCATCAGAAGGCCAGTTTAGCAGGCACAACAAGGTTCTGCCTATTTCTAGGGTCCTGCAGCCAGCACATCTCTGAGTTAGGCTTGGATTTTAGTTTGGCTCTAGCTCTTTGCACTGTTCTGGACTTTGATCTGTTAAGGCATGTGGTTGAAGTCCATGCAAGATGGGTACAACCTTAAATTGCAGGTACATTTCTGACATTTTGTTCAATTCCATTCATATTTTACAGCTTTCCCTTGGTATTCTGCTGACGTCACACAAGGAAACTGACTTTTCTTTTCTCTGTTAATAATTTAAACAGGAACAAGTGCCTTATATCTTTTTTTCTGTATGACACACAGCCTCTAGTACTCTTTTCTTTTAAAAATGTTTCAATAAAGGAACCTATAACTTCTTGAGTTTATCACAGTGTTGAGCACTGAAGATGTTTGTGTTGCAGGGAAATAACCACAGAGGGTTGATTACTTAGCTTTAGATGTGCTCTTCTTACACTACTCTGTTAGTTTGGAACATCAGGTAAAAATAATAGAACTTAGTGTCTTAAACCTCACTAATGAACTTCATTCTAAGCCTCCAAAATTCTGAGTTATGTAGACTACGGATTATAAAAATTCCCTCAAAATAGACTGTGCTTCAGTCAACCCAAGGGTCTGGAAGTAGAGTTTGTCATATATATCCCTTGTGGACAGGAGACAGATCCAGTATACATGATCCCCTGGGTCAGTTCAGCCATAGTTGTGGATTTTCCAGTTAAACCTGTGATATGCACATTAATCGTGTGGACAGAAGAGCTTGGTTTAGATCTTTGAAGCTTCTTGCCAAAACACTAGATAGCTATCTAACTGAATCTAGCTGTTTCAGGAAAAAAAAAAAAAAAAATCAATATCCAACCCATAGTATAGCCTGGAGGTAGAGAGAACCAACTGGTGCTTTCATGTCAGTGGACTGGTGCATCTTCTCTGCGCTTTTATCTCTGAGTTTTTATCTGTCTAAGATATTGAATCTATTTGTGGAAATAGACATACCTTTCATAATAGTTCACACTAAAAAACAGTGGATTTGCCATCCCACTGACACAGATGGGACTAGTTGCCATTGTCTGCTTTCAAGCTACACTATGGGTAGGGTCCAGACTTAGGTACAAGCAACAATCCTCCTCCCCAAAAAATACATCAGACCCTGCACTCTCCTAAACGTCCTATTCAGATGCTTGGGAAGTTAATTTTAGTGTCATTATTGGTGTAAGCAGTGATGCTTTCTATTTACTTTAAAAAGTTACTTCCAAGGGGTGCCTGAAAGCATTTTTAAAGGTGTTTTTAATAGGAATGTTTCAAGTTTTCTGTCATTCTTTTATCCATATAATTTGCCTAACTACTCCAAAGGCACTAGATCTCATCTGATCTTGGAAGCTAAGCAGGATCAGCACTGGGTAGTACTTGGATGGGAATCAGGTAATGAAAAGCAGGTGCTGTAGGCTATATTTCAGAGGAAGAAACTGGCAAAACTACCTCTAAATATTCCTTACCTAAGAAAACCCTACGAAACCCAAGGGGTCACCATAAATTGACAGGTGACTTGAGCAACATTTCTGATATGTAATTGTTTTAATATCTTTCTCCTTGTGCAGAAGGCTCCTGTTACCCATAGCAGTCCTCCAGCCTTCTTTATTGGGTGAGGCAGTCATATTTCTATGTGAGCATTTTGATGTCTATGTGCGGAAGTGTCATAGCACCAGCAATTTCCCTGCTCACTAATAGGGAAGATGTGAGCAGATCAGTCCAGGAAATGGGAAAGGCAGTGACCCTCTCTGTCGTCAGTCATCAATTTTAAATAAGACATATTACTTTCAAGAACTATGGCAGCCATTCCTTGCTGCTGAGAGTTGCCATACTTGTGCTACACAGGCTTCGCTGAAATATGAACCATAAGCGTAACATGTTTGTGAAAAGTTCTTGATTTTTCAAGTGCTTTCTTGCAGTCCTTGAAACTTCTTAAAGGAAAGACATCTTGTGTTGTAATACTTGGCAGGAAATGTTTAGGCACATAAGCAGAAAGCTGCATCAACTGCATATTCTAATCATTTTGGAATTATCCTGGACCCATTTGTTTCTGTTCTTTGTGTATGAATGAAGTTTAATCTGTTGATTTGCCTCACCATTTTTTTGAGAGATTCTTAGGAACAGCAGGATCAAAAGCTTAACTTTGTGTAGAATTACAGTCATATGAGAACCTTGCCTGTATTCTACTTCTTCATGGACTGAGCTACTTTGGTAATGATAACAAACTCCTCAGCTTGATTTTGATTCTGGATTTGGTATCTCTGTTTTAGATTCTATTTCACAAACCCATTTCCTTAAAATAAAAGTTTAAAGGAAGTGAATATTTTAAGGCAATGCTACTCAAAATGGTGATTCAGGACCAGTGCCAGCCTGCAAGTCATTGGTTGCCCATCTGCAGTAAATTTCCAGGAAAAGGAAAGGTTTCTGGAACATTAGGGAGAAAAAAATAGCCAGTCCCCAGCATCAGAAGGCTTGAGAGGGTATGTGTGCTTACTCTTCCTGTATAATTCTTCCCTCTAGTCTTGTTCTTTACCTCTAGATTTTCTTTCCTGTTGGACATAACAGGTTGTCTATAAAGAGCTCACTAAGCAATTGGTAACTAATTGTGGAAAACAATTGGAGTTTCACCCTACTATTGGTTCCTGGTTGATTTTTTTTCCAGAAATGGGAGATCAGAAATTAGGACTGTTGCAGGTTAGAAGATTTGCTATCTAGCTGGAACATTTGCTATCCATAGTTTTCACAGTATGTTTTTGTTCCTTCAGAGAAGATGCTCCCCTTTGCCATCAAATACTTAAGAAGGAAGACAAGGAGAAGGAAAAAGTAGCCACTATGATTGTGACTATAATAAGTGCTTCAGAAGAAAAAAAGGGTACCTTATGGTAGATTTTTTCAGATCATCTGAAGTTATTTCTTTTCCTTCTTTCTTTTTCTTCTTTTTACCCTTTAGCATTAAGTACCCAATTCTGTTTTCTCATCATAAAAGAGAAGAATAAAGGCAACACTTCTGATTGTAGACAAATTTGATTCTTTATTGCTGGTTAGTGGACAATGGAACTGAAACAGAATTTGAGAAACAGAGCAAGAGATGGGATCTGCCTCTAGACTATAAAACAAAACTCTAGTATTTAAGTCTTCAAGGGTCGTGTTACTGTACAGCCTATTTTTTCCATGACTGGTAGGGGATTGTGACAATGAAAAATTCATGATAAGTCAGTGAAAATCTTGAGTGAACAGACTTTTGTCTGGCTCTTCCAGATGAAGCTTTCATTGCAATGTTCAGTGTTCCAGTTTTTAAAACAAGCTGTCATTCTTTAAACCAGGGATGGGTAACTACCCTGAGTACCTTATTTGTCCTCTGCCAGATGGGAAAGGAGTGTAGCTTCTTCTATTGGCCTCTATGTCCAATTTTTTTTGGTGTATATTTTGTGGAAACACCTGCAATCTCTAGAAGCTGTGGAGACAATTGTGCCACATTTGAGAAAGCCCTGCCCTGTTTTAGCGCTTTATTACATGAAATTCTTCTCCTGCTACTGTAGAATTGTTTCTAAAAATGCTATTTAATTGGAATTGTTCTCTTTGCTTCGGCACCTTCAGAACCAGTCTGGGATTACGGTGTTTCTTTGTGTTAAAAACTTATCACACACAACATTTGAGTCTACCCACACACACACCTTGTCTAAGAATTTATCTCTGCTCCTTTCCTTACTTTGGCACGTGTGTGCACACACACACACGCATGTGCCCCTGAAATATAAATAAAAAAGAATCTTATGTGTAAAAATCCTCCCCCTGCCCTTTGGGAAGAAGGCTTCTTGATCGCGATATACCAAACTTAACTAATCTCTGGCAGATGAAAGTCAGCAGCTACTGATCTATCTGTCTGATCTATCCCAGTGGTGGCTTTCATTTGCCAATGATTAGTTAAGTCTGACGCTACAATTAATGGGTCAATGAAGCAAATGCTTTTTTAGGTTGTAAGACTCTTTCCTGCTTTACATTTCCAGGCATGTGTGAGTACGTATATGTGTGTGTGTGTGTGTGTGAGAGAGAGAGAGAGAGAGAGAGAGAACAACAGGGCTGGAAGAGGAGGCAGGGTGGCAGGACAGTGAGCAAAGTTTTGGCTTCTCTGACAAGTCCCAGTTGGAGTGTGGGAGACATTTAACAATGAATTTTGTCCATAGAAAATAAAAAGTGTAAAAGTTTCTCAGTTTCTTTACCAATTGAAAAGAAATCAAATGGAAATTTCCAATATTCCTCTTTCTCCCCTGATCACTGGAGGTGGACTGATATTTTCCCATTCACAGCATGCCCACTGAACATCCCCTGACCACCCAAAATTGGTATAAAAGCACAATTGAGCTTTTGCACAGGATATCATAGCATAATAGAAGTGGGAAAGGAGATCATTAATGGATTGGTTTTTTTTTTTGCTGTGTGTTAAGAAAAAGAAATGCTTTCCAAATGGTCTCCCACTGGAGAACAACAGAAGAGGAATGACATCATGTGATAAGCTCCATCCGAAGGTGCTATTATCCCAGTGTAATTGTGATTTACCTGCCTTGTGTGATAATACCCTTAGTCTTAGGAGAGGTTTTTATCCCAACAAGGAAGCAAGGAGAAATCATGAACAACTTGGAAACCAGCAGTGAAACTCGGTGAACCTGCTTCTGTATACAGTCCTGGAAGGGCACATAGCAAAACTGTTCTGGATGGGATATGGGGTCAGAGTGATTGCTTAAATCTCATGGGCCCCACTTTCTATACCTCTGCTTAGTTATCTCTCCCTCCCTCTCTCTCTCTTTTACACACACGCGTACACACATGAGCGCACACATCCTTGGTGGGGCAAAGCAGAACTTGAGGGCTGGTGGTATAGCAATTTGCCTCACCCTGACTAGAGGTCTGAACAAGCCACAGCCACAGACTTTTCCCTATGCATCTTTCTTCCCAAATGAATTCCAGATTACAGATTTTGCACGTTTCATAGCTTTATATTTATAAATCTAATCAATACATTTTAAATTTTAAATGTATACATTGCACATTGATGAAAATGTTAATTTAACTAATGTGTACTATTGTGTTAACAAACCCATTACCCTATATGTGATCTATTAAGAGACAGAGTGGTTCAGTAACATTTTGAAAACAACATCTATCACATTAATATTTTTTAAAAAATGAACATGGTGCTAATGATCAACATGCACGAATTCTGTTTACTCAGAAATAAATCCCATTTACTCCTCCATAAATGCATTCCCTGAAGCCATTTGCATTATGTTTGTCTATAAGACGTCAATGATGTATTTTCCTATGGTTTTTAATGAAATTTCTGAGTGGAAATAAAGGGGACAATCCATCTCTGGTTGTGGCAATTCTCTTACATAACGTTCAAGATCTTAGTTCTTTCAATAATTATGTCTTGGTCTGGCACTGGAACATTAACAAGCGGAATAGAAACTATTTCTTGATAATAACTGAGAACTTATGGTATCTTAAATACTAACATATATATCAATAGTATAAGCCATTATATGGCATTCGTTATAGCGTAAATATTTTATGGCATAAATATCTGCTCAGTTGGATTGTAGCTCATGCAACCTTATGGCATATTAAATTTACCAGTCCTTAGGGTTCCACAAAAATATTTGTTATGATCAAGAAGTATTTCTGATTTGCTCAGTTGGTGCCTCAGTACCAACCAAATATGGCATTCATACATTTTTTATGGCATAAATATTGGTTGAAGTGGACTGTAGCCCATGAAACACTGTGCTGTAATAAATTAGTTATTTTTCAAGGTGCCATAACAATAGTAATTGGTGTTGCCAAGAGAATAGGCATATGGAGATGAAAGACAGACCAGCCTTTTTAGCACTCATTAACTTCCGAATCAAGTCCCCAGGCAATGTTTTGTTGGGCAGAAACAGAGAATCAGACTGGAATCCAATATTTCTCTGAAATATTTCTAACTTAAATTGTAGGCTAAATTTTACAAATTGGAATCATACATTTTTTTCTTGCTTAGCCCTAATGAAAGAGAAATAAAAAGTTGTGGGACAGACAGGAAGTAGATTGCTGAGTATTGATAAGAAGCATTCTCTGTGAGTGGAGCTCATCAGCTGATGGGAGGCAGATTATGAACCTAGGGTCATTTCCACATGAGAGGGGAGGAGCAGTTCACCACATGTCAAGAGTGGTGTTTTTATACTTCGATTCAGAAACTGTACTGTCTGCTCCCCCCCCCCATTTACATCATACTATGGTGGAAAACAGTGGTTGCTGCATTTGCAATAGCAAGTCCCTGGCCACTCCTATTCCTCTCCCTCACCCTACCCTGCCATCACTGATTGGTCTGTTTTTTAAACACACACACACACACATTTTAAACACATTTCTGCATTGCTACATTTGTGCATAGGTATGTATGTTCATTGATATGCGGAAGAAAACACATTTTAACAGTCTGTTACCAGATCCACTCTTTTCCTGCTGTCTAACTATCCTGACACAAGCAATGCTCAAGGATACTTTTAAGGTTCCCATCTTAGGAACACTTCTCTTAGAGATCTAGTCTAATTCTTGAGATTCCCTTCCGTGCAGACCTGCAGGTGCTCTGTCACTGCCAGGCGTGAGTAGATGCTCTGCATGTGTTGAAGGGCACTCTCTAATTTCTACTCTTGGGACCCAGGTTCTTCTAGGGGAGATTTCGCCCTGAAGGAAATGGAGCTCTGATTTGTTGCAACCCTTGCATTCTGGAGAATTAAGCCAAACTGGTTTTCTACTCATCAGTTGGCACAGATGCCAAAGTGTGGGGAAAAGGTGCAATTTGGTGCAGGGCCTCTGCCGTGCAGCAGCAACTGAGTCTGAATTTGGGTAAAGGGGGGAGATTGGGAGAGGAGAGGACAGGGCTGGGCTCTCCCTTGTTGCCACGCTGGTGTGTGCCAAGGCAAAGCGGCACCACCTCTAGTGTTTAACCAGCTGACAACTCACTTTCTATTTCAACTTTCTCCCTTTTTTCTTTCCTGGAGAGGCTGATGAGTTCAGATCCAGCCCAGCCAATCGATCCTGGCCACATGGCTGTGAGCCAAGGGTGAAAAAGCACAATGCAAAACTGCAGCGGCAGTGACAGGCAAGCCTGTGGCAACCTTTGTCCCAACAGGGTACAAGATCTGGCTGGGACGCTGAGCAAAAAGCTGGCCAAAGTAGAGAAAAAAGTATGTGGATAACGGGGGGAGGGGGGAGACACATGAGGACAATAATGATGGCAGCCTGTCCTTTGATGGGCAGAGAAAGATAGGGACAGAAATGATGGAAGGGACAGCCTAGGAACACCCATAGCTGGCCACTTCTGCACTGTGAATCGATGCTACTATTTTGAATGTAGGCGAAAAACGAAGCAGAACCAGTTTGGGAGGTTTACATTGGAGTTTTTCCATTTTTTGGATACAGTGGTTTCTCAACACAGTGAACCATTCTAGGAGCTGAAAATGTGCAGAACCAGAAGGAAAACTCTGATGCTAAAACACTACAAAGTGCAGATTGGAGGGTGAGAATTTGATGCTACTACGATGTATCAACCTTGTGCCGAAATGGCCTAGGTTGCATATGCCATGTACCTTATTTCTGTATGTTCAGCAGCATTTATATGCCACATTTCTGAGGAATATTATGAACTTTCACTGTAGCAGACTTCTGCTCTACTACATCTGTCTCTATTCAGACTGGGAAGCCATAATGGGTGGATGGTGGAGTGGATTCTCATACCATGCCCTTCAGGTTGTTGTCCTGGACTGAACCACCTGAGCAGAGCTTTTCCACTTTGCTCTTCAGCTGGTGACCTGACTTACTTCATTCTCATCCTGCCTTGAACAGAGAAGATGGGGCCATAGCAAAGTGTTCTCAGATGGCAAGCACTGCTTGAGTCCTATGTTCAGGATTCAGCTGGCACTAGCAGATATTGTCTGAAGGACATTGACTTGGAGGCAGAATGACATGCACAGGGCATCAGTGGGATTGAAGATTGAATATACCAGTGAGGATTCAATTTCCATGCCCATTTGTAGCCTACAGGGGAGTAGGGGGTAGGGCTTAGAGGAGGCATATCACAGTGATATCAAAATAATCTCAAAATAACGTTTGCATTTCATTATTTATTTCTTTATTTAGACCAAGACAAGAATACATTTGCTTGAAAGTCAAATGCACAGTTCCTGAACATTAACTGAAAAACATAAACACAGAGATTAGAAACACTTACCATTAAAATCTTTTGTGTGAGACCATTATTTATGGAACACATGTATAAAACAATTGCAAAGAACATACCACAGACACAAACAGATGAAGTAAGGGCTAGAATGTTACCATCCAGGCCATCCCTTCATTTGTGGACCCAATGGTGTGTGCGGGGCTTCACTTTTACAAAAATGAATGCAAACTTCATTTTGATGGAATGGAAAAACAAAAACAAACAAACACAACTTTACTGGTTACAGTTGAATAGGCATGGTTCATAGCATAGGTCTGGATCAAGACACTAGTCAACCTGTCTGCCAATCAATGGAACCCATTCATCCAACCAGACTACTAAGTAGCACTCAAAAGACAGATGTGAGGATCCACTTGGACGAAAGCCACTGTGTGGTTACTCTATTACTGCTAGTGAGGCAAAGTAATCTGCTTCTGAAGTGGGCATGACCTGGTTGCTTATGGGAGACCCTATACAAGGTGTAAGCCCCATTTATCCCCAAACTGGATCTAGCACAAGTAACAAAACTGCCCAAAGTTGTGACAATCAGTATTAGTAGCGTAATACCACTAAATAACCCAAATGGTTATATGAATACCCAAACACAGAAGCAGTAATGGAGGGAGGGTAGGAATGACAGTAGAAGCTGATTATTGGTGTGGTGGGGGAAACAGCTTATATGGGCCAGGAGAGGACCTGAGCCTTTACTTGCTCTTGATTCCTCCCCACCACAAGCAAGCTGACTCTGATTGGCCAGCCTTCCCAATCCATATCAATGCCTGAAAGAACAGCATGGGCTTTTCAGAAAGAGAAGCAGCCCATTGCCTGTAACATAGCATGCCCCTGCTTTGCCCACAGGCACAACCTGCACATTGGTCCTCCTCATGAGTCAGGAAATGCACTTACTTCATTGAGGATAATGGTATTCTTAATTTGTTGTATCCTTCATCTATTTTTAGTTGGAATTTTTTTCCAAGCATCAAAATTTAACATCCTTTTCCCAAAGTTTAAACTCTTTAAACTGTCTGATTAAAGGTGCCTACATTTTGCCTGTTCTTATATAGCTTTTATATTCACAGATACAAATCCTTACTTTTCCTGTTGTTACTACTATATATAGTAGGTTACATGGACACAATATAACATATATCATGCCTTGGGTGTTATAAATCAACAGCTTGTTGATGTAGCATTATTTATTACTCAAGAGATCACTGAATACTTTTATTGCACAGCAACTGGAGCACTCACTGCAACTCCAATATGGATATTGTCTGGCACATCCATTTTCACCTACGGTTGCACTTATTCATGCAGCGCAGTATTTTATGTAGTTGTGCACAGCATGTCCCTTAAATTATGTTGGTGTTTAAATGGAACTATTGGAGCTTTTTTTGCATCTAGGAATAACCTCCAGCAAGAAAACTTCACCAATTTGAATAGTGTAAATATTAGAAGTATAACCATGCTATCTATGCTGACATGACTCTAGAGACCAGGGTCAACACTTGGCCCTGGAAACCCACTGGGTGACATTGGGCAAGTCACACCCTCTCAGCTTCAGAGAAAGGCAAAGGCAACCCCCCCCCCCAAATCTTATCAAGAAAACTCCATGATAGTTTACCTTAGGGTCACCATAGGTCATAAACAAATTGAAGGCATGCAACAACAAACTCCTCGCCTATAATAGCTGTTTGAAGGATATCATCTTTTTTAAAGAAAGATTCTGTGTTGCTGCAAATTCTTCTCAGCTTCAGATGATTGTAAGAGATTCTTCTAATTATGTAAGGAGTGATAATGGTCATATCTCAAAAAAGAGTTAACATCCATTGATATTTTGTATACACCAGTAGGTAGACTACAATTTCTATTCTTGACTTCCACGTACAAAAAGTGAATGCTGTTTGGATCCTATGTCTCATCAGACTTGATACTTATAGATACTTATAGGGCCTTATAGGGTACTTATACATATAGATACTTATAGGGCATTTTGGCACAACACTGTTAGAGTGCTCTTATTCCACTTCCAACATCCTATGGAATCCTGGGGTTTGCAATTCAGGGAGGGGCATTTAGAATTCTTAGCCAGAGAGCTCTTTGGCTTCAATAAACTACAAACTCTAGAATTCCACAGGATACTCAAAGTGGAACAATAGTGCTGTAACAGTGAGCAGAAAGGCCCATAGAGTTAAGATGTGTCACAAATTTCAATGAAGTCTCCTCTGTGGCTTTCTATATAACGTAAATGTCATTAAGCATCCCTTGTACACCATAATATATTATATTAAAAGACTGTTTGCTTGTCTTATGTATAGTTGATCCACATAAATATCAGCAAGTTTAAAATCCATGGCTGTACCTGGTATTTACCAATAAAACATATCTATATATTTAAAATAATTCTAGTGCTAATTAGTGTTAATTTGGCCAGGAGTACAGAAAATATATTGGTGGTATAAGTACACTTCTTCAATAATTATCATGGCTTCTTTCTGTGGTATATTGGTATGACATTACATCCATTTTCACTAATAGCACTGGTCTGGAATCCATAAGGATATTATTAGTGAAGTAAGTCAGTAGTATTTTCAATGTCAGACCCAATCTGGGTTTCAGAAAAGTCAATGTATCAGCACATAGGGTCCAAAACTGAACTTTATCTAGAAGTTATGCAAAAAAAAAAAAAAAAAAATTCCTTCCAACAGTGGAATTAGACTGCCTTGCAAAGGTGGTGGACTCACCTTTTTCAGGTGTCTTCAAACAGTGGTTGAATGACCATCTTTTAGGAGTGTTTATTTGTATATTCCTGCATAGCAGAGAGTAAGACAACATGACCCTTGTAGTCTCTTCCAGCTCTATGATTCTGTGATTCTATGATGCTGTGACCCAGGACACAGAAAGTGTCTCTCTGCTATGACTGAGGGAGTAAACTGTACATGAAGTGAGAAATGAGCTCCCTTAATAATACATATAATTTCCTCATGAATAGAAGGACATGGATTACATTCACATGGTTTACAAAACAGTGGACTCCTCGGTCTGGCTTGCTTCTGTAATATTATCTTTTCTATTTATAGTTGCCCAAGCACCTCGCTTACCTGCTGGCTTAAATATTGTATCTCGGCTGCTCCTGAGATTATATTGTGCCTGACATGGGCCTCACTTCTGTCAAACTTCTGGATTTCCTTTACCAGCAATTCTCTCTCCTTTAAAGAAATCATCCAATCAGTACTGAGGAACAGTTTCATTTCCACCATAATCCTAAAAGGTGTCATATTTAGGTGCTGGTATAAAAAATAAGCCCTTTTGCAATATCCGAATCTCTAATTCCAAAAATGCGCACTGAGACAATCTGACTACCAATTGGTTTGGACGAGTTTTTTCTTGTATGTCATTTTGTTGCCTGATGGCCAATACCTTTTGCCACAGTCCTTGCCCTGTCTGAAGCTAGGGAAGATTTTCCAGAGTTCCAGGTGTTTTGGATCTTCTGTTTTCTGAATTAGGACAATAGAAACTAGGATCCCTTCCCCCTACATCCTGCTTTTTGTTTTTATTAGATACTGATTTTCCATGTGTAGTCATGGATCTCTTGTCAATTATGAACTTTTATCATAATCTTTTAGTAGGGATGGGCCAACCGAATCCTCAAATCCTCGAATCCTTGAATCCTGGGTAAGGATTCAAGATTCCCAATCCAAATCCCTGTGCCAAAATAGGCAAACTGAATCTTTTGAATCCGCCAACTAAATAGATTGTTGGAGACTGGGACACCTGACAACCAGGGAGACTGGGATGCCTGAAAACTGGGGAGACCATACATACAAGGGAAGATTGTAAGTAGGTGAGGTTTTTCCTTGGAATAATAATGGCCTTTGCTAACAATTTCAGAAATTACATCTGAGCTTGTATTCTAAGATATTTAAATTGAACATTTCATATTGAAGTTCAGTACTTAACTGGAAGCTACAGGCTTAAGATTTCAAGGACAGCTGAAACATTTCTTTGCATAGCTCCCTTGCAAACCTTTTTCAGACACAGTTCTGGGGTTTGGAGTTTGACAAGGTGTTACAGCCTTCTCTGCCAAAGTGTACTGGTGCATCATCAAACTACAAATCCCAGGATGCCAGAAGGAGCTATGCAAAGAAAAGCCAGTTTTGACCTGGATTAACTCTCTACTGTAGTATGTGGCCCTGTTTATACAGGTAGGAAAATGTGGGATTAATCCACATTTTCCTGCCTCTATAGAAAGGGCTTTCATGTCATTTTCAATGTGGGGAGATCCTGAGGCAAAACAATGACAATTGTCTTGGCCAGGTTTCTTCGGAGGGAGGTTTGCCTTTGCCTAGACTTTAGCTAAGGCTGAGAGAGTGTGTCTTGCCCAAGATTATCCTTCTTTCCCTTGCTTTTTAAATTCTTTTTTTAAAAAAAGATTTGAAAGATTCGAGATTGTGGATTCCCAGAACCTTCCAGGGATTCGGATCCAGATTCAGAAAATTCTGGATTCATTCCATCCCCATCCTTTAGTTTCTCTGGTGTTTCTGGATGTAAGATTTTTCAAATCCTCTATTTTTTTTAAGATCCATGCCCAATGTTCTGTCCTGACATATTTTATTTTCCAATATTACTTGAAATCCCCCTTTCATAATGTGAATTTCTGTATTCAGATATTTTTTTAATGCATGGAACACCTGTTCAGAATGGCACACCACTTTTGTTTGAAAGCATCATTACAAGGAAACACACCTAGCTACTTCAACCCTCTACGTTTTCTAGGTATCCTTTGTATTTTATAACAATCATTTAGAACCCCTTTATGGGTTTCGAACTTCATAACCTTAATGCATAAACATCCATATTTAGTTCAGTTCATGAATTGCCAGTCTTATTTTAATTGGTAGAGGGATATCTGACAATCAGTAGCATATCTTCCAATATTTCACAGATGAAAATCAGGAAATGGATGGCTGAATAGCAGCCAAGTATGGCTAAAAGGGTGTGACCAAGCAATAAGAAGACCAAACTTATTAATGAAGAGTGACACACAAAACTAGTTTAAACATTTATATACGGACATTTATATACTGAGCTTAAAATAGCCTGAGGCTTCTGGGAAGAGCAAGATTCTTCCCCACCTTTCCTTACCCTCTTCCTGAGTTAATTGAATTGAATTTACATTTGGACTTTGAACTATGCAGCAATTGAAGTAAGCTGAAGATAAAAGGGGGAAAGTGGGAGAAGACTAGAGAACCAGGACATTTTAAAAACAGCCGAGAAAGTGGGACCACAGAGGATTAACAAACTGGAGGGTATGCAGAAAGAGAAGGCACTAAATGGAAGAGTTTAAGAAAGGGTGCCTTCAAAGGTATACAGATGGTACATGTTGTCCAAGGTATTTTACACAATATAACTCTTTCTTAAAGGTATCAGAATGAGAATTCCAGCCCATGGAAAAGTTACTTTTTTGGATAACAGCTCCCAGAATTCTGCAGTCATTATGGCCAGTGACAACTAATCCTATATATTATGTCCACCGTTATTGGCAGAACATTTCTCAGTGCTGTTTCCTGGGAAACATAAGCAGGAATCCTGCTAGTAGTTATCCGGATGGCCACTGTGGGAACAGATTGCTGGGCTGGACAGACTTGGTCTGATCGAGCATTTTTCTTCTCACTTCCCAGTTTTTGGTCATATTGGCACTTCATCTGAAAATTCACCAGCTGGTTAGTTATGTTAGACTTTGTAATTTCCCAGAGTTTGTGCAGTGAATGAGAAACTATTTTGGTTACTTTCCAATCTTTACACTAAAAGGATAACCAAAATGTTTTCTGTCTCTGCTATGTTTCAGTGTCATACAAACCTGCTGGGCTTCTGTTACAAATGTAAATATAGACCTAGATAGAAATTGCATTATATTGTATGCCACAACCAATGAAGTGGAACAATAAGACTGTGATGGACAAGAAATGTTTCTGTTATTATGGCTGTTGGACTTTTCTCCTTCAGTATCTTCTCCACTGTTTTGCCCACTTTGGTTTCAAATTACTCAAGTAATAGGATTTTAACCAATTCTATGGGGAGGTGATTTTATAGTTTAACAGACCTCTGTCATTTGGAAATCTTCCTTTCCTTTCCTTTCCTTTCCTTTCCTTTCCTTTCCTTTCCTTTCCTTTCCTTTCCTTTCCTTTCCTTTCCTTTCCTTTCCTTTCCTTTCCTTTCCTTCCCTTCTCTTTCTTGTGGGTTTATTTTAATTGATTTTAAAACTTAAATCTTATTTCCTGGCAATTTTGTTATGAACAAAATGAAATGTAGTATGATGTAAAATGACTAGTTATTATTTGTTTCTTCATGATGATGTGGAGAAAATAGGGTTGATAATTCCATCTTGAAAATTCTACTACTTTAGACAAAATTCTCAGCTTTAAGAATTAGCAGTGCTCAGAAAATTATGACACCATTCAGTCAGTTAGATGTATAATTAACAGACCACAAAGTAGCTAGCTACCATTACTGGATGACATAACTGGAGTCCCTGCCTGCATATGGACTTTTCTGGACCTTACAAAAGGAAGTATCCAAGACCACCTTCCTCAAGGTCCTTGGCTGGCAAAAATAGCCCAGGCAGGAACAATACCAATTGACTGTTTTGGTGTCCCTGGGCTTGTTCTGGCTGCTCTTCCTCCAGTGTGTGAAGAGCAGCCCTGTTCTGGAGACCATGTCTGTTCCTTTTCCCCTTTGTGATCTAGAGAAACCAAAATGAGCCCAGGGGTCACGGCTGCAAATTGATCAGTGCCTGAACTGTGTGATATTCTTTCTCCCCCATTTAGTGAGACCACACCACCAAAACTACAAATGTAACTTGAAAAAATTACAATTACACTTGAAAAGGAGTGAGGTTGTCCGGTGTTAAGTTGCATAATGTCATTATACTTTTGCTACTGGAAAAAAGGAACAACAATTGCTGTAACTAGTTGTAACAATTTACTTCCAAGCTCTGGAAATCAGTATCATGAAACCTCAGTTATCTAAACCGCATGGTATGGGAAGTAGTACTGAAGTAGTCCAGATAAACCATCCAGGAATTGTAAATAAAAGGAATTGGTGATACTTTAGGCTTCAGTTCCTTGAAATGTCTATCAGAGATTAGGCTAGTAAAGTGTACACTATGATGATTTCTTGATGTCGATATAGCAATCATCCTTGTGAAGGATGCTTAAATTTGCCACCCCACAGACACCTCTTTTTTTATTAATTGTTACATACATAATTAGCCATTGGCAAATTAGCAGGCCAGATACCGCACAGATATCAGGATGTTCTATGTGTTTGTGATAGATGGATTTCCATATTCATTTACCACTCCTAAATTTGTGACTTCTGTTTCTCAGCACACCTTTCTATTTCTATATTTGTCGCTGGAATTTACATTAAAAGAAAATAAAAACCCTTCTCACAAGCACCAGTCTGCATAGCAGATAACTGTTCTAGAAAGAAGTTGGACTGATGTTATGGGCATTGATGCAAATCCCCTCTTAGGCCCTTTCTGCAATGCACCTTTTTACGGAGCTGAGATGCGGGGATTGCACAAGCAGTGTCCAGCGAGAGGCTCTTATATCCTGGTTCCTTCAGCTCCACAGCTGCTGCCTGCTTGCGCGAGAACCCCCCTTCCTTCCGCAGTGCAACCTGGGAGTTTCCCAGGCTGTGCTGGGGCAGGAAGCATGAGTGTCACAGCTCTGGAGCTCCGCACGCACAGCAAGTGCGCATGGGGTCCCAGAGCGATGCACGATCGTGCACCATTTTTGGCTCAAAGCCAAAGCCAAAAATGGAAAAGTGCGCGAGTGGCACCTGCCAGACCCTGGAGTGTCATGCAATTGTGAGTGCGTTGTGTGGACCGCTCCTCACATTCGCACGAAACTCAAGGGGCCCTTTCGCATGGCAAATGCCATGCAAAAAGGGCCTTATTTTAGTGCTTTTCAGATTTTGTCCTTTTCTTCATTTGGTTCCATAAGTCTCTATGGCTTAAATCTAAATCCAATTGTCATGACAGTAGAGACTAATCAATGAGGCATTTGTGATGTGTATTGATTTAACAGTGAGCATTTTTAATGGGTCTATTCTAGTTGGTATTAGTAATTGGACTAAGGTGCATATGAAATTTATCTGGGTAATTACTATGCATTTTCTATTTGCTTCTAATTTAGGTTAGTGGTATATTCCTTGCTCATCATGATAGTTCCTATAGCTTTGTTGTTGTGTGCCTTCAAATCATTTCTGAATTATGGTGAACCTACCACAGGGTTTTCTGGAGCTGAGAGTGTGTGATATACCAAAGGTCACCTAATGAGTTTTTGTGGGCAATTGGGGGAATTAAACCTTGGTCTCCAGAGTCATGGTCCAATGCTCAAACCACTAGACCATACTGGCTATGCCCTTAAAAAGAGTAAACATACAGGCAGCTGTGTTGAGCTATATGGGTATGTGTGCATGCAATGTGAATAGTTGTTAAATAGAGTTGGCTACAAGGATCACACAACTCCCCTATTGCAACAGCTCTACTAGCTGCTGGTCCATTTCCTGACACAATTCAAAATGCTGGTAATGACCTTTAATACTCTACATGGCTCATGTTCAGGTTATTTAAAGGACTATATTCTCCCTTACAAACCAACCTGGGCTTTGAGATCTGCTGGAGAGGCCCTCCTCACAGGTACATCTGGTGGGAATACAGGAGAGAGCCGTCTCTATGGCTATCTCTACTGCCTCTATTCCATAAGAATGGGGGATTTGATTTGAAAAAAACAACAGAGTTTGAAAGTTACTTATTGAAAGGGGAAAAACATTTGATTGCCAATCTACAAAATATTATCAAAATTTAATTTAGAAGATGAGACAATTTAAGAGTGTGTGGTAAAATGGGCAAAGGATCTCAATCACAACAAACCCTTAGACAATTGAGAAAAAATATGGAACTGTAATAGTGTTAATATGAGATGCTATGATTTAAAGGAAAACCTCTTGAAAATGATGTACAGAAGGTATCTTTCCTCAGACAGAGTTCCCAAAATACATAAAGGCACAAGTAATAAATGTTGCAAATGTGGAAAAGAAATTGGAAACTTTTTTTCATATGTGGTGGGGTTTAAAAATTTTTGGTATCTGAGAAGAGTGAAAATGCAAAAACAAAAAAACAACAAAAAACCAGAAAACATTTGATCTAGATCCAGAATTTTTTCTACTGAGTCTTTTCAAGTTTCATAAGAGAACAGATAATGAAATTGGTAGACTTCATTGGCACATGGTGTCAGCTGTATTCTTCCTTACAAACCAGACCAGAGTTTGAGATCTACTAAGGAGGCTGTTGCCTCTGTCCTGTCTCACAGGTGTATCTTGTGGGAAGGCAGGAGAGGGCCTTCCCAGTGGCTGCCTCCAGGTTCTAGGAAGTCTTCCTCAGGGATTTCCTCCCTACTTTCTTTCCCCAGTCAAGTAAAGACTTTTTTTATCCCAACACGTGTTCAATATGTGATTATATGTGGCCTGTCTGATAGAATGTGCTGGTTATTGTTAATTGTGTTGCTGGGGTGGATTGGTGTGTGAATTTTTAGTTATGTATTTTAACTTTGTTTCAATTCTCTTTGTTTAATTGTGTTTTAACTTTCGTATTCTTTGGTTTTTAACTATGGTTTTTTTTAATTGTTGTAAGCCTCTTCGAGTCCAAACCTGGGAAAAAAGTAGGATATAAATAAAGATAACAACAACAACGACAGCAACAATAGCCATGATAATAAGTGTGTCAATGATAGAAAGGCAGCTTACACAGAGTTAGAACTATAGTATTTATATAGAGAGGACACTAATCACATTTTTTTAAAAAAATATAACCGATGGACTTTTGGAGGTCAAGATGTCCCTGTGCATACATCGAGCATGGTTTTTAGGTGCCAGCAAACTGGAGTCTCATGAGGTCTCACTTTATGAAGTCTGGGAAAGGTAGTGATGAGATGTTGGCCAAAGCTACAGCTGAAGTTATTATAGCAATAAACTGCTTTGGGCTGCCACTATCAGTTCCTCATCTGCAAATGGGAAATAATAACTACCTTCCATAAGAGATAATTGCTTGGATGAATGAGATAATGATTGATTGAGTGAGCTTGATACTGCAAAGCATTGCACACTAAAAATGTCACATTGCTAAGAAATATTAAAGAAATTTTTGTTGATTACTAGCAATTGAATGCTAGTCTAAATTCTTTTTGGCATGATTAAGTCTGACATTTATGTCACTCTTAGGCCCTTTCCGCACAAGGCGAGTGAATCACTCCATGTTCTTACTCACTGGTTCTTCTTGGCTCGAAGCAACACGACTCTCCCTTAAGCCCTTCGGCAGGGCTCCTCTGTTTGGTCCGGAGTGAATCGGAGTAGTGCGAGTTCTGTAAATCCGCACTGCTCAGGCTTACAAAATGGTGGCTTCCTGTTCTTCGTGGGTCCGGACCAACCACTGATGCTGACGATGCCTACAGCCCGCCCTCCGCTGATTGCAGGCTCACATTGGTGCGAGCCTGCGCATCTGCACAAGTGAGCAGGAAGGAAATGGTGCGCTCCAGAAGATTGAAAGACCGTTTTTTTCTGCTCTTCACTTAGCATGCTGGAGGACCATTGGGGGCGTTTTGGATCAGACTAAGGTGCGGAACTAAGGTAAATAGTCCGAACCTAGTCTGATCCAAGGTGCGGATGACCTCCATGACAGGACACCTTGGCCCGTTTTAACTTCCTCATGCAGAAAGGGCCTTAAATTTCAGAAAACCAAAACTTCTACTAGATATTTGTGTAATATACCTGAAAAGCATTGGCACATCACCAATTCTTCATAGTACTACAGCTTTCCATTATATGAGTGTCTGCCACTGGTCTAACAGCAAGACTTGTCAGAAAAGTCTACTTTAGTAAGTTCCAGTTATTATTAAAGCCCGTTAAAGTGATAGAAACACATGCACATACACAAAATCCAATTGCTAGTCCCAGTTAGAATAAGTCTAGTGAATCAACAGTATTGATTGGCAATTTAGTAATTAATTCAATAGTTCTACTCTAGTTGCAATTAGCGGCTGGATTTAGATCTATACCAGCACCCAGTGTTTCTAAGAACTGCAGAAATTCTGATTGCTTGTACGATCAACAAGATTAGTTTCAGAATATGGGAATCTCCTTGAAGGTTGTAGCCAGCCAGCACTATTGCATAACTGGGTCTAAGGGATATTTCTTAAAGAGTTTCTGTTTCTTTACGATGAGCTTCCAAAGCATACAAAACTATTGTAACAGACATTCAGAACAGGGAACTCTAGAAATATGAAGTGACCAGCCTGCCAAATGCCTTCACCACTATTCATAGGCAATATTCTTGTCTAAATACCTACTTAAAACTCCTGATGGAAGGAAACTTGTGAAACGTTCAAAACCAAATCAGATCTTGACACAAACACTATTTATCCTGTGCTTTTGGATAAAATTAAAGCAAGTTACAACACTTCTCCCCCCCCAGAGAAATGATGTGGTAGACAGACGTGGGAATTTGTAAACAGTATCTATCGGTGAGAAGAGGTGGAACCAAGTGGCCATATAAGTCTTTGCCCATTTATAGTCCTCTTTCTTTTAGTTATGACATGCTTACCTACTTGTTGAGGGCCACTCTGAATGAGAATTTTATTTCTATTAATTTTTTATATGAACCGCTCCCACCAATTTCTTCATGTACAAAGTAGAATTAATGTAACAGAAAAAAAAATGGATGTGGAAGACACAGAAATTATCAGATTTATTCATACAGGCTTAGAGCTTTGTTTAATTCTTAAAAATTTGGTTTGAATCCCTGTGTTCTGTTGATGCTAAATTAGGCTTGCTATCCTTTTTTTTTCTGAGTTGCTCTTCACATTTAAACAGCTATACAGTGGGGAATTATCCTATATCATCTTTATGCTGGCAATGGCTTACCTATTGCATGTGACCAGTGAAGGTAGTGGAGAATCTTTTTTTAGGTTATTTTTGAAGAATTTACCAACATTCAAAATTTCATTATGTTTGAGATGGAATAACAACGTTTTTAAAAAGGGAATCATCTCCTCATTTTACTTTGATCTGGGAACAGTCCTTTTAGTTAAAATTTCTGATTTAATATTCAAACAACAACAACAAAATTATCTTTTTCTCCTTCTCCCCTCCCTCCATTTGAATGACAAGTTGTGAACAGCTTTGATTGGTACTTCATTCATAACACTAATAACCTCACCAGGGGTTTGAGAAAAATCTTAGGGACCAGGGATGATCCTGAATTGGCCATCCTACTGTGCAGTTGTGATGGTAGGGACAAAATTCTCTTTGAGACACACGCCTTGAGTTCTGCAGTTTAGGGGAGAAATAGTAAGAAAGTCTCCTTAAGGCTGCAGTTCTTTGGGAGGACTTCTTGCCACTGCCTCTTATCTGAGTCTGGGTTCTTCTGAACAGAACAGAGATAACACCTGCATTCTGAATGGAGTCATAAACAGTGAATTTGCTGGATGTTACTTAGGAGATAGCCAGAAAGCAGGCAGATAAGATGAAAATAGTGAAGTCAGCTCAGAGAGAGTTGGTTTGGATACATATAAAGAACAGACCCATCACACTTACAAATTGTGGCATTTATGATGTTGAAGTTCTGATTGTGTGATGAGAGCTTCACACTGGGTTTACTGGTTTGGGCAAAGCTCTCCCAGGCACTAATCCCCTCTCTTCTCTCTGCAGGACCTTACAGGCTATAAGTTTTAAAAATGGACAATTAACCACAGTAGCTTCAAAATCAAGGAAAGAAAAGAAATCAGGTTAAAGACAAGCTGATTTTGAATCTCAAACAATTATTTCTTTATTAAGACACAGAAGAATATAGCAGCAGAACCCATAAGAACAATCTGTTCAATACAAGCTGTTTCTCAAAAGAAAAGAGAGGAGAACGGCACAGGTGCTAAAAACCCTACTCCTGATCAAACTAAGGGGCTAAAGGTGTGCAGCTAAGCTGAAGGGACTGCAAACTAAGGCACACAACAGCAATTCTCTAACCTCCCCTGCCATCATGAAAAGAAGAGTTCATTTGGATGGGTGGCTGAAGATCAAGATAGGTCCTTCTCTTGGGGCAAACTCTGCAGACCTTCCAGGCTCTTTCTGGTCGGTCTCCATGAAATCTCTCATCTGGAGTTCTTCCAGACTCCTTTTCAGCATTTGTCTACCTGGGTTACAAGTCTGCAATTCTGTGAAAGCAGACTCTTTTTTTTCTCTTACGGGGAAGCAGCCACCCTTCCAAGTCTCTGTCTGTCTGTCCCCCCTCCCTTCTGTATTTAGCACTTTCCTAACTTGGAGGCTGCCACCTAGATTCAGATGCCTTCTAGGAGGGGCTACCATGACCTTAAGTGTTATTGTCAGGAGCTTCAAAAATTTAGATTTGAATATGACTTCTGCTCACTAGCCTCTGGGTACTGGTAGTGACTCATAAGTAGTCTGAGCAGAGGCAAAGAGTAGATTCCCCACACACAGGACAAAGCCCATCTGAAACAGCTATTTGCTCTCTTTCAAATCTAGATGAGATTTCCCAACATTTGTGAACTATGCACATTACCTTACAATGGGGATTATACCACTCTGAACCAGTTTTGCAGGGCTTCCATTCAGTGGAAGTGAACAAATCAGATAATTACTGATTGTTCTCCCACATACATCAAGGATCCCATTTCCTTGTCAGTAGGAGGGAATAGGGTAGTGGTGTTGGGAAAGTTCCACCTTGTATTTTAAAATGAAGCCTGACTTCTCCAAGATGGACATGTGGTCCAAGCAACTGAATATATTGCCCTACCCTGCAAGTGTGCATACTATGGTAAGAGGAAACTCCCTTCCTGATGCATCAATGTCTTCTTGCAATTAATATTTACTAAGCATAATTTATAAACAATTACGTTTGCTTCTCTACCATATTCTGTCCTTCTGTTTGCCCTTGTAAAATAAATGACTGAATTGTTAAATTAATAAATGCTAGTGAATGTGCGGGCACACTTCGCTACTTATGAAGCAAATCATATTTAGTTATTTGCTTTTTAACTTGTTTTAGCACATTCCAGTTCCCCATATATGAAAATAATAAGTTCTTTGGGGAATGGTTGTCCACGATAACAAAGATCTTAAGACCTGATTGGAGCTTCTGCTTTCAGCTGTAATACTAATTCTAACAAATGCAACATGATGGTTCTAGGCTTGTGCTAACAACACTACAGGGAATTTTCCTTCATAACCATGAGAAAAAGATCTTTTTCAGACCTGGGCAAGTTAGAAAGTTAAAATGGCTTTAAATATAATCCTGTGTCTGTGTTAAACTGTATCTATACAAATTTTGTATCTGTACAAATTTTGTCTAAAGAAAAGAACATTGTGAAGCACACAAAGTTCCATCTTTATATGAATTATATGAATTCAATGAAGAAAGCACTAGTACTGTGCAAGTTTACTAAAATTAGTTTCAGATAAAATATCATTCATGTCTTTTCATAAGCTACATGTGGATCATCTTTGGTTAAAATGTCCATGCATCCAAGTGCAGCAGATGCAAGTGCACATTTTAAAAACAGGAACATAAATAAATGTGACTGGATAGTCTTGATATATGGTAATATATTTATTGCCTCTCAACCCACCAGGGACCCC
Organism: Iguana delicatissima; assembly: GCA_948472985.1. NCBI lineage: Eukaryota > Metazoa > Chordata > Lepidosauria > Squamata > Iguanidae > Iguana > Iguana delicatissima. The sequence goes on along the minus strand of CAOKZL010001194.1, from coordinate 468,762 downwards.
AAGGTGAATTATTTTGATAACTATTATTGAAATAATATTGGAAAGAATGAAAAATATATTAGTGTATTACTGGACAACTGGCAAGCCTGCAATCAGCATCTGTAGAAAGGTTAAGCAATGCTTTAGATGTAGCTTGTATGTATATATTGCTAGACAAAGGATCACAGAGAAACAGTTGCATTAATTATTCCACTGGGTTGTAGAACAGTGCTCATTTCCTCTGTACTGAAGCTATTAATTGTTACTATCCATACAATGCAATGTGCCCTTTTGAGTTTTATCTTGCAATAAGTCCAACATTTCTATAAACAGATCAGGTGACAAACAGTCATTATTTGTGGTTTTAATTTACCATGAAACCAGCACTCTGTACTTGAGCCCCCAAAGTAGACACTACAAAAATCTATAATGAAGCATGTTTTCTGCGTGGCTGCAAAGACTGAGATGAATTAATGTATTAGAATGTGGCAATAACACTGCAATATAGTTCCAGGGCTTGGGAACTTGCAACTACAGCTCCCATAAATGTTTACCAATGGATATGTTAACTGGAAGTTTTAGAAGGTGACGTTCAAATTATCTGAAAAGCCAAAGGTTCTTCCACCCCAATCAAGCTCATTATAGATATTTTCTTCCTGTAATGCATAGAAAGTAGAGTGAGACTGCACCAGCTCATTCCATCCTCATGTCTAGGCATTTGGTGCAGCATTTGAAAAGGTAAACTTGCATGTTTCTATCTCTATAAACATAGAGATCCGTACAATTAGGAAACCTGATCACACAGTCTACAAAACCTGCACACATCCTGACTGGGGCTGGAGAACACATTATGTAAAGGGCAGGATCAAAAGGCGTTTCCCTCACTGCAGGTCCTTGCATGTAGTCTACACAGATCAGAGGGCAATAGGATGATAGGCAGGCTGTTGAGGAAGGGACTGAATCAATTATTTTCTCTTTTTTCTCTTCAACCTTGCTTAATGATACACTTTGGTTTTCAGACCTGCTGAAAAATCTGAGCTCTTACCTGGGGCTGAAATCTATTTCTACTGTGTAACGGAACCTGAATTGAGAAATAAGTCTATATCTTACTGCAGTTACTGTACTTAAAGTATCTTACCGCTTATAAGTTGACTTTCTCACCAGCCAGGTCTGCCTTGTGGCCCTTTCTTAGATTGTGTTACGATGATCTTCCCAATTACTACAGGACAAGTACAGGGAATATGCATTTTCCATTGGGTAGTGGGTCGCTGGTAACCAAAACTGAGATAAGGATAAATGATATCTGTGTTACACCATCTGTAACTCACATTTGCTGTGAACAAAAGAGAATTTGGCTGAAATATTGGTCCCCTTCCATCAAAACTGCTGATATTATATATTTCAAATTGACACAGGTTCAGTTACAGTATGATAACATGTAAGAGCCTCAGGTGTAAAGATAGATAATGAAATATTAAGTCAGATTAATCCATGCCATGGTCATTTTGATTTTTATGTATGGTTGTGAAAATTGGACAGTGAAGAAAGCTGTCAGGAAAATCAACTCATATGAAATACGGTGCTGGAGAAGAGTTCTACAGATACCATGGATTGCTAAGAAGACAAATGAAGGCGTCCTAGAACAAACCAGACCTAAACTTTCACTGGAAGCCAAGATGGCTAAACTGAAGCTGTCGTACTTTGGACGTATCATGAAATGACATGGCTCATTGGGAAAGATGTTAATGCTAGGAAGGTAGTAGGAAAAGAGGAAGGTTGCACTACAAGTGGATTGACTCAGTGAAAGAAGCCGTGGCCCTGAATTTAAAAGACATGAGCACTGCTGTTAAAAACAGGGTATTTGGGCAGTCTCTCATTCCTGGGGCTGCCATAAGTCAAAGCTGACTTGACAGCAAATAACAAGAGCAACAAACAATGACACGATTAACAGAGAAAAGATGTCAGGATGCATACAGGCTTGTTCATTTGCTTAGATCTGATTTGACTTAGTGCAGATTGGCTCAAGAGTAAAGCAGGTATTTGGTTTATTATAGTCAGACCTCCACATTTGCAGCTTTTACATTTTTTAAAATTTTTTTTAAATAAATAATCTTTATTGATACATTTTTTAAACAAACAAACAAACCCACGAACAAAAATGATGATCTGGACACAATGTAACAAACCAGTATCTCTTGAACAGTGTCCTAAGAAAAAGAAAAAGGAAAGGGAAAGAAAAAAAGGGAAAGAGAAGGAGGAAAAGAAAAAAAAAGGAGAAGAGAAATAGAAGAAAGAAAAAAAAGAAAAGGAGTGAAAAGAAAAAAATTAGTATAAAAGAATTAGGAAAAGTGGGATTACAGTTAATCCCACATCCTACAGAACAACTATAGACATGACTACAGACATGTCTACAGACACAACTATAGATAAAGAAGCATTGATACAAGTTAATACAAATATATTAAAATGACTTCCCGTCCTCTTCTGCTATACGTTCCAGAGTTAAATCTATTTCTCTATCTCCTTCCAAATCTCCACTACTTACTTTGTTCTCTACTGATACCACTCCTATCCTACTTTACAAATCAAATCCTACAGTCACCAAGTCCCCATTTTTACTTCACACGTGATCTGTAAAAGGTTTCCAGGTATTCAAAAATGAATCTATTGTATCCCCTTTCAATGATGTTGTAAGTTTATCCATTTCTGCCAAATCTATTAACTTAATCATCCATTCACTTAATTTTGGTATCTTACTGTTTTTCCAATGTTTTGCATATAAAATTCTTGCTGCTGTTATCATATATCTAATCAAATTCTTGTGTTTTCTTTCCCCTTTATCACTCCTATTTATTATATTTAGTAAGCATAATTCAGGTCTTAGTATTATTTTTTTCTTCTAATACCTTGTGCATAACGTCTCCTATTCTTAGCCAAATTTTTTTAGCTCTTTTACATTTCTACCATATATGATAATAAGTTCCAACCTGGTTTCTACATTTCCAACATTTATCTTTAAGATTTTTGTACATTTTAGCTAATTTCTTAGGGGTAAGATACCATTTATATAACATTTTATAGAAATTCTCTTTCAAATCATTACAACTAGTAAATTTTAATCCATTTCCCCAAACATCTTCCTATTGTTCCAAGTCTATGGCCTTTCTGCACAGGATGAGGGAATCACCCTGTGACGCTACTCACTGGGCTTTCGGGCCCCCCAGTCCGGTCCACACTTCTCCGTTGCAGTCCGTGGCCGCTGCTCCGCACTGCTCCAGGGACGAAAATGGCGGCTTCTGGTTGGCCGAGGGTCTCGATCAACCACTGAAGCTCACCAGCCTAAAGACCGCCCCTGGCAGATCGCAGACTCACACTAATGGGAGACTGAGAATCTGCATATGGGAGCAGGCTCGCTGTGGCGCGCTCCGTGCTTTTGAAAGACCTATTTTTAGCGGTCTTTCAAAAGCATGCTGAACGACCACTTGGGGTTGTTTGGGAGCAGGCTGGACTGCAGATCTACGTTCAGTAGGTCTGACCCAGGCCAGTCCCAGGTGCAGACATCCTCCCTGGAAGACGCTCTGCCCCGTTTAAAAAACCTCATATGGAAATGGCCTATATTTTGCCTATTTCTTGTGCCCAATAAATCATTGATTCCTTTATTTGTTTATCTTGTATGTTAAATCTTAATAACAATTTATACATATTAGCAATCAAATGGGAGTCTTCTCCTAGAAACAGTTTTACAAATTCTGTTTCTACTAGGAAATGCTATATTTGTTTGAAACAATCCCAATAGCTTATTCAAATTCCTCTTTCAAGGTGTCGCATAAAGAGATTTCTAAATTATATTTCTCCCTTAACTGATAATATGTTAGCCATTGCATTTTAAACCCTTCCTGTTCTAAACTTTGTGTATCTTTGATTTCCCACCCCTTACTATCTTTCCTCAGTAGATCTCTATATTGAATCCATACCTTCAGGCTTCCCAATTCCCTTCTATATATCACTCTTGGGGTGATAACCATCCTGGTATCCTCCTTGTTAATCTTTTCTTGTATTTTTAACACACTCTTAATTAAATTTCTTCTTATGCTATGACTTCTGAATCCCGCATTAACCTTTATTTTATCATACCATAAGTATGAATGCCAACCAAATTTACATTCGTGGCCTTCTAATTCCAATAATCTTTTGTTCATTAATGCTATCCATTCTCTTAACCATACTAAACAAGATGCTTCAAAATATATTTTTAAATCTTGTATCCCCAATCTTCCACATTCTTTTGCATCTATTAATACTTTCCATTTTATCCTAGGTCTTTTCCTTTGCGATATAAATTTAGATCCTATTCTCCCAAGAAAAGATAAATTCACCTTTTGCAATTTATTAAGATCCTTTTAAAATATTTTCCCATATTCTGGTGTAATTATTTTCATATAGCTGTTGGTTTTTTGATGTTTTAATTATTCCCAGGTATTTTATTTTCTGAACTCTTTCAAATCCTGTTTTCTCACAAACCTCATCCTATTCCTCCTTCATGTTTTTAGTTATAATCTTCATTTTATCAATATTCACTGTAAAACCTGATACCGTCCCAAATTCTTTTAAGATTATCATCAATTGATCTATACTATTCAATGAGTCTTCTAATGTAAAAACGGTATCATCCGCAGATATTTTTAATTTAAATTCTTCTTTTCTAATTTTTATGTCTCTAATTTCCTTATTATTTCTCACTGTTCTACTTAGACATTCTATTAATAAAATAAACAACAATGGTGATAGCGGGCAGCCTTGTCTTGTACCTTTTTCGATGGTTAGATATTCAGAAATATTTCCATTCACTATTATTTTGGCTTTTGTGAGGAATAAATTGCTCTTATCCAGTTTATAAAATTTTGTCCCATAGCCATTATTTCTACTGTTTTTAATAAAAATGGCCAATTCACATTATCAAACGCTTTTTTTGCATCCAAAACTATAATGCTCCTTTAATTTCATTATGGTAAGTTAAATACTCTATTACATCTAATACCCTTCTAATGTTATTCCTAATTTGTCTTTTCAGCAAAAAAACATTTTGGTCTTTGTGAATAGATTCTTGTAATATTATTTTTAATCTATTAGCTAGGATAATCATAAAAATCTTGTAATCTTCATTTAGTAATGATATGGGTCTGTAATTCTTAATTAATAATGGATCTCTCTTTTCTGTTGGTATTATAACTGTATTTGATTCTTTCCAACTTTCTGGAATTCCCTTAGTCCGTAATATATTGTTCATCACTTTTTGAAGAGGTATTTCTAAGTCACTGCTAAAGACCTTGTAATACAAGGCTGTTAAACCATCTGAACCTGGTGATTTCCCTCTTTTTAATTTTTAAATGCTTCTCTAATTTCATCAAGTGATATTTCTTTATTTAATTTTTCTTTTTGTAATTCTGTAAATTTTGGTATCCCCAAATCACTAAAATATGAATTTATTTGATGTTAATTTGATGTTAATTGTGTTAATTGTTTTTTATATATTGCCTGGAAATAATTATAAAATACTTTGGTTAATTCTTTTTCATTTGTTATAATCCTATCCCCTACTTGCAGTTTATTAATTTTCCTTTTAGTACTTTCCTTTCTTAGTCTATACATTCACCATCTTCCAGGTTTATTTGCTTGATCAAAATTCCTCTGTTTTACATAATCCAATTTCTTTTTAATCTCCTCTGTCACTAACATTGCAGTTTGCTTTTGTAACATTTTTAGTTGACTAGCAATTTCATCATTATTAGGATCCTTTTTTAATTCTAATTCCTTTATCTTAATCTCTTTTATAATCTTATTTATCTTTTCTTGCTTTTTCTTTTTCCACTCCACATTCAATTTTATAAAAAATACCTCTTATCACTGCTTTACCTGCATCCCATACTATTCTATCATCTGTCCCTTTATCTTGGTTTAATTGAAAATATTCTGTGATCATATGTTTACATTTCTTAATTATCTCCTCTTTATATAGTAAAGACTCATTATTTCTCCATCTATAATTTTTAATTACCCTTTTAGAGTCAATTTAACTGGATTATGCTCAGAAATTATTTTTGGTAAAATCTCAGTTGTGTCTATCCTATTTGTCATATTTTCAATTATCCAGATCATATCTATTCTTAAAAAGGAGTTATCTGTATTTGAAAAGAAAGTAAAATCCTTTCTATTCCCTTCCTTATATGTCCAGGTATCTGCAAGTTGAAATTCTTCTACTAGTTCAAAAAATTCTTTAGCTAGTTTCCCCTGATTTTTTAAAATACTCTTATCTTCAGACCACCAAGCCATCAGCGATTCTACCACTCCATTAAAGTCTCCTATTAGAATCTAGCTCTCATATTTCAATTTTGTCAACTTATCCTTCAATTCCTTTTAAAAATGTTCTTCTCATTCACTGGTGCATAAATTCCAATAATCAATACTTTGTTGTTATTCCAATTAATCTCCACCTCTACATATCCTCCCTTCTTATCTACCAATATTACATTTGGTTCTAAATTCTCTTTAACATATAACACCACCCCATTCTTTTTAGTTATTCCTACTGACATAAATTCTTTCCCCAAACTTTTTTGTATCAACAAGTTACCATATTTTTCTTTTATCCTTATTTCCTGGGGTCAAATTATATCTAATTTTAATTTTCCAAGATAATGAAAAATTAACATCCGTTTTTTAATTGAGTTCATACCTTTCACATTCCACGTGAGACAATCCACCACTATAGTCCTAACACAACATCCTTCTCAATCAAAACAGTGAATATTAAGAAATTTTAGAATAACTTCTTAAAATTTATGACAATTTGTTAAATTAAATCAACTGAAATTCTAATTTACTATTAACTTTATATCCCAATTCTTAAATCTCTTATATTTCTTATCTCCGTTTACTTATGCCCCTTTTCACTTATACCTTTTTCACCTCTTCCTCTCTAGCTTTCTTTCCTCCTTGTCTTCTTTCTCTTCTCTATTCTGTATCAGAAACATCAAGATCCAGGAGACTGACTTCTTCACAAGATTTGTCTTTTTCAGTTCTTTTCTTGTATACTTTCTTCTGTTTCTTATCTTTCTCTTGCTGTATCCCTTGATATGTATCTTCTTGATGCTCTAGACTGTCTTTAACTTCTGCTGAGGCTTCTTCTAAGTCCTTACTTGCATTTCCCAGGTCCTTTCTAAATCTCTTCAGGAAGTCCTTAGCTTTCTCTAATGTATTAATTCTGTGTCTCTCTCTTTGGAATGTAAAGTTCACTCCTTCAAGTTTTTCCCAACTAAAAGGAATTCCTGCTCTCTTCAAAATGTCCACAAAAAAAGCATAGTCCTTTCTCTTCTTCAAAATTCGAGTTGGGATTTCTTTCAAAACCAATACAAATTTACCATCAATCTTGATTCTTTTATTATAATAGGCTTCCAAAATCATATCCCTCAGTATTTTTTGGGTACACTGGACTATTACATCCTGTGGTAGCTTCATTCTTTTGGCAATTGATGAATTAATCTTATATACATGGTCAAGTTGTTTATCTAAAAAGTCTTCATGCCATTCTAAATTTGTTGCCAAGTCCTTTATGATCTTATTCCTTATGTTTTCTCCTGGATATTCCACAATACCTCTTATCCTCAGCCAGGACTCTTTTTCCCTTTGTTCTGCCAGAGCCATCTGGTCTGACTGTCTTTCCATATCTTCCTTCAGTTCTTGTACTTCCCTTTTCAATGTTTGAATCTCTTCTTTATTTTCCTTCATATCTTTCTTCGTTTGTAACACAAAGCCTTGTACAGCATTAAATTTAGTATCCATATCCTCAAGAAAGGTCCCTGTCCCTTTTCTAAAGCCTCTCATCTCCTCCATAGATTTCATAATATAATAGGGGACACCTTCTTCAATTGATCCTCTTTTTTGTTGATCCTGCTGGATCTGCTGCATCTGGTAAGGCTGATGAGCTCTCGTCTTCCCTCCTGCCATCATTGCTCTTGTTTCCTTCTATTTCCTTCCATTTTATCTTCTTTTCTTTTTTTCAAATTTACTTCCACACTCCTTCCTCTACTTTCTGGCCAGTTCCGCACAGGGTATTTGAAATGGTGCAGTCCATCCTCCACGGAGGACGTCTGCACCTGGGGGCAGACTGAGTATGGACTATTTAACGTAGATCTACACATCAGCCTGCTCCCGATTGACCCCAAGTGGTCACCCATCATGCTTTTGAAAAACCTGTGTCTTTTGGTTTTTCAAAAGCACAGAGCGCACCAGTGCGAGCCTGATCCCTTGTGCAGATTTGCAGGCTCGCACCAATGTGAGCCTGTGATCTGCTGGGGACGGGCTTTAGGCTGGAGAGCTTCAGCGGTTGGTCGAGACCCTTGACCAACCGGAAGCTGCCATTTTTGGCCCTTTTCGCAGTGCTAGCGCTTGCGCGAGGGGGAAGGGCAGCAAGTGCGACAGCCCTCTCCCGAAACGCCGCCGCTTCCCCCTGCCTCCTTACCGCACCTGGCGTCTTCTTCCGCGACGAACACTCTTCAGCCATGCCCCCAGCTTCTGCAGTGCTCCCTGGGAGCTGTAGGCGGAGCTGGGGGAGGAAGCAGGGAGGAAGCATGACAGGCCCGCCTGCAACAGTGCTCCGTGCTCCGGTAAGTGTGTGGCGGTGCTGGGAGCCTTGCCCGAAGGTGGGTTATTTTCAGCTGAAAGCCAAAAATAAAAAAATCCACGCGAGCGCTGCTTGAGCCCCGTAAGTGCTGCGGAAGTGGGAGTGTGTCGTGCAGAGCGACTCTCCCACTCCCGCGAGGCTCACGGGGCTCTTTCACAAGAGAAAGCCCGTGCGAAAAGGGCCCTAGATGCTGGAGCAGTACAGAGTGACGAGCACGCACTGCTTCGGAGCAGCCTGGACCGCAAGACCTGGTGAGTAGCCTCACGGGGCGATTCCCTCACCTCGTGTGGAAATGGCCTCTGTTTCCTTCTTTAATTCTCTTCTTTCTAAATCTCTCTTTACTTCCTTTACCTCTACTTCTCCACTTTTAGCTTCCTGCCTCTTCCTCCTCCTCCAAATTTTTCCCTCCCTCCCTCCTTCCTTCCTCTCCTTCTTCTTCCTTCTGTCACTAAGTGGTTAATTTCTTCTTACAAAAAAAGAAAAAGAAAAAAGGAAATCTTCCAAAGGGAAAGAATAAAAATAAAAAAAGGGAGGGGGAATAAAAAGTTAACAAAAAGAGAAAAAACAACCCCAAAATTCAAAAATTCAAAAAATTCAAAAATATGGGGAAAAAGTGGAATGTCGAGTAATATCAAAAATATCAAATAGTCAAAACAAAACAAAACAAAAAAATCCTCAGCCAAGAAAAGGAAAGGAAAAAGGAGGTCTGGCAATAATGTCGCAAATTAGTCCTCTAAATCCTCTAATAACAATAAGTCTGTGGCAATAAGGTAGCGTTTTCAAGGTTACCTCAACTATGAGTAACTAGCAGCCATTTTAGACTTTCCTCTCAGTAAAGGGACAAAAGTAGCAATGAAGCTGAAGAACCACTCTAGTCAAATATAAGGGAGTTCTTTCAACACAAAGGCAATGTAGAATCAATATAATAAATCTTTGAAATAATAGTCTTTCGCAGATCACAAAGGTAACCTTCTCCAAATAGCACAGACTTAATCCTTCACTGAACGATCTTACTCAAAGACAAAAAAAGAACGCAAAAACACATATTCAAAAAACAGCTACAAGAGAATCGCACAGCTCAGAGGCAAATTTCTTAACTGAGAAATGGACTTTAGTTTTACATTATCTCTAAAAAATTTTTTTCATACCTTCCTCAAGAGGATTGGCAGCTTGTCTCTGCGAGCGGAGAGATTCCACTTGCTTACCGGCATGACAACTTTGCTCTGCTTCTGCTGCTGCTCTCCCTCATGCTCTCCCCACTGGAAGCTGTCGCCATCTCGGCTTGGACTTGAGAAGCCTCACTCAAGCTGACATTGTCCGATCTGTCCCGAACTGGAAGTCCCACATTTGCAGCTTTGACATTCACAGATTTGATTATTTGCAAGTTTCTTCAATCTCTGCCCCCCCACCTCAAGCGCTTCTTTTTCAGGGGAACCTTCCCTCTCAGCAGCTCCAATCAGGCTACAGAGCCCTTGAAAAACCCACCCCTAGTTTTCCTCCTTCTTCAACAGCCACTGCCTAGGCAGCTAAGGATGGCTCACGGTCCAGTTTCTCAGCACCACAAATCTTCTCCCAGTGACCCACACATACTCAAGGAAGGAGATGGGTGTGAGAGAGGATAGGGGCACCTACTGACCCACATCCTTTCCCTTTCTTTTCCCTGACCTGGTTTGGATCCTGGGTGCCCACTCTCCACACTGTGCATTGGCCACCTCCCCAAAGACACACGCAAACATTTTGATATTTGTGATTTTTTCCACTTTTGTGAGAGTCCTGTGCCCCTAACCCTAGCAAATGTGGAGGGCCAACAGTGTTGTCATTGCTCTGATTTGCAGATCATGACTTTTTTTAAAATCATTTTGCTATCAGTACGTTTCCAAAGGTGAATTCTCCAGTCCTGTGTACAATTAGGTTGTAAGCTGCACTTGGATTGGAAACAAGTAAAACAAATCCTTCATCTGAAGCTGAGTGATAATGCACAACTTAGAAATGCTTAGAACTGGGCTTAAAACACTGCACCATGTTTTATCACAAACTGTTGTTGATGTATCCCGTCCATCTTCATGCAAGAAGTTTCAAGTTTGCAGCAGGGGTAATATTTACTATTACAGTCATCTCTCCACATTTGCTAGGGTTAGAGACACAGGGCCCCCATGAAAGTGGAAAAACTGTGAATAACCCTAGGCCTTCCCAAACCGTATTTAACATATCCACCATATTCAACCCACCATGGATTCCCTGGAGACATCAGGATTCTATCACAAGGCAGAAGTGGGTAGCTGTTGGGGCTTACTATCACTTCCACTGCTGCCCCACACCACATTTTTAATAGGGATTTACAAGCCTCGTTCACAGTTTCTCAGTCTCGAGAGGCTTGCAGTCCGTATTAAAAATGGCATAGGGAGGCAGCAGAGATGACAGCAAATAAGCCTTGAATAATCAAATCCACAAAAGTGAAACCCGCAAATGCAGAGGGCTGATTGTAGTTCAGCAGGTGGATCTAAGGTTCTCAGAAGTGTAATCTCAGAAACAGCAAGCATTTCCTGCGTCAACAAATCCTTGTGTCATAAAAAGATCCATATTTAGGTAGCATTGTAGGTTAACCACTGGAATCTTACAATAGCTCATTAATTAATTTTCCCTTGTTTTGTGAGAAGACTGAGCATGTGTTCTGAGAAAGATTGGCATTCAAAGCAATTAGAATTTTGACAGACAAGATGCAAATCTCAGGCCTGTCAAAGTTGGACTAGAAGGCAATCATCTGTTTGAAAATGATCAAAGGCTTTTATGGTTTGTCTTGAAGCTTAATTAATTTCTGTAGCGATGAGTTATTGTTATTTTGATTTCAAAATGTTTGATCAAGGATAGATGGTGTCTTGAATTCAAATATTCCCACTCATTTAAAGAAGTACTTCTTTCATTTTTGTAATGTTCTTAAAGACAGACATATTGACAGCTGAAATGGAGCCAGTAAATTTCTTTTCCATTAAGTTAGGAATTGTACAACCATATGCAAAAGTAATTACACCATAAGTCTTCTGGCTATGACGTTTGAGAGTTAGCTTTTATTAACTAGGAAACAACCTAGATAGAAAATAAAAATATATGTTTATGAATAACCTGATCCAATAATGTTCTGTGAAGTATTTTGTGAGCATAGAAGGGAAATTCATGACCTTCAGATTCCCAGACCTTTAGGGAAAATGAACTGGTATTTCTAGTCAAGGGGGTGTACTATCTTTGCTTGTTATTACCACATAAAATTTCTAAAGATTATTGTCTAACTTTGGCTTTTATGTATATGAGTCAACCTCATTAACTGATCAAGGCCACAAGTTTCCAAAGGTAGTAACTGCCTTGGGTCCCATACCAGGAGAATGAGGGGGCACTAAGGCTCCAGTCCTCCAATCCATTTACATAATTACAAGTGATGCATAAGCTTAGGTTATTGCATGGAGAATCACACACACGTTCCAGTCAAAAGAGTCATTGGAAGTACACTTTGTACTTTCTCCTTTGAACAGGAAGAAGAGTTGAACCAGTTCTTTCAAAAGGGACCAGATTCTGTCTGATCTTGGAAGCTAAGCAGAGTCAGATCTGGTTAGTATTTGGATTGGAGATTGCCAATGAATACCAGGTACTGTAGGCTATATTTCAGAGGAAGGAACTGGCACAATCACCTCAGTGTTTTTGCCTAAAAAAACCTTATGAAATTCATAAGGTCACTGTAAGCGAACAGGTGACTTAAAAGGCACGTACACACACACTTTGGACAAATCATGAGGGTTTACTCATTGAAAAATATTGAAGGCAGTAGGAAAAGAGGAAAACTGCAGCACAGATAGGTTGATTCAATGAAGAAGCCACAGTCCCAAGTTTTCAAGAACATGGTAGGGCTGTTAATAACATGGTGCCCTGTGACTTGAAGGCACGTACACAAGCAGGTAGAGAAGACTCTTACTGGGGGCAGGGTGTGTGTGTTCAGCTGGTGCTAGACAGAATTTCACTACAGGGTTGTAAAATACTGCAGTGGTGGTGCTGCTGCTGCTGCTATTACTATTTCAAATCATAAATATAATGGTTCTGTAAAGCTAATGTAACTTAAAAACATAAAATAAAATACAGACCTCTGCTTCAAAGAATTTATTGATCAGATTTAGTATGAAAAGAGAACAGCGAGAAGGGACAGGATAGAAGATAGAGTGTCTCTCTCTCTCTCTCTCTCTCTCTCTGGGTGTGTGCATGTGTGAGAGACGGAGAAAGAGAGAGAGCGAGAGAGAGAGCAAGAGAGAGAGGAAGGGAGGCCCTTTCTGCTCCAGACTTAGTGCTATTATTCTACTTTCAACATCCTATGGAATCCTGGGGTTTGCAGTTTAGGAAGGGGCCTCAAAGAGAGAGAGAGAGAGAGAGAGAATCCACATGCGAGTGAAATTACCTATAGTAAGGAGTGTAAGTTTAGTTGATGGAAGGAAAGGCATTGCATTGGATGCATGAATCATGGAATCATAAAGTTGGATGGGAGCCCCAAATCCATCTAGTCAATCACTTGAAGTCCTGAGGGGAAAAATGAATCTATGGCCCTTTCCACACCTTAACTCTTTCTGGCACAGGGATTACGTGAGCAGCCTCTCGTGAGAGGCTCTCGCATCCCTGCTGCTTTGGCTCCGCAGGAGCTGCCTGCCGGCCAGCAGGCAAAATGAGGGCTCCACCTTTTCCTTCTGCAGTGCAGCCAGGTATTTTCCCAGGCTGCACTGGGGGAGGAAGCACAAGGGCCACGTCTCTGGAGCTCCGCATGCAAGGTAAGTGTGTGTGGGGCCCTGGAGTGATGCACAATTGAGCACCATTTTCAGCTACAAGCCAAAAGTGAAATAGTGCACGATTGGCACCTGCCAGTCCTGGCAGCATCATGCGATTGCGAGGACATCGTCTGAAACGCTCCTCACAATCGCGCGACGCTCTGGAGGCCCTTTTGCATGGCAAATGCCATGTGAAAATGGCCTATATCTATATAAATAATATTTATAATATGTAGTTGAACACTTTCATAGTAGCATATGAGATGGAGATGAATTGAAAAATAGTGAAATTGTGTTGTTGTTATTTGTCTTCAAGTGGACTCTGACTTATAGTGACCTTATTCTAAAGTTCTTGTGGCAAGATTTATTCAGAGGGAATCTACCATTGTCTTCCTCTGTTGCTGAGGGAGTGTGACTTGCCCAGGATCACCCTATGGATTTCCATGGCTGAGTGGGATTGAAACTCTAGTTTCCTAGAATCCTAGTCCACTTAAACCATTATACCATGCTGAAAACCCTTAAATCCAGTGAAAAACAGTGTGTTGTAGGGGTTAGTGTTGGATGAGGATTTGGGAAATCCAGAGTTCTAGTTGCTATTGAAACTAGTCATGCTCTCTCAGCTTGACCAGCCTCACAGAATTGTTGTGGGTTGTGGGTAAAGTAAGAGAGTAGGAGGTGCCATTAAGGTTACTGAGGAAAGGTGGAATATATATGAAAAAACAACAACCAAAAAAATAAATGGTTTCTCTTAGATGAATGAGCAGAACGTGAAGAGGACGGAAGACTGCAAATTGTTGTCACAAAAGAAGGAAGAGGTAGCCCCAAGTTATTTTCTGCTTATCCTACCTATTCAACCTTGGCCATATTGTTTATCCTAGGTTCTCACTTGGGAACAGCTCAATCTTCTATGTGCCCAAAAGATGATAATGTACCTCCAAATGAAAAGGAGAGGGATGATAGAGCCAGGAGTCAGGTTGCCCCCTAAACAAAATAAACAAACAAGTGCTAACTCTTTAGTGTCTAGCCATACATCATGTCTGTAAGCACCAGGTACCATTTCATAACCAACCATTATACTGAAATGGAACTCTTGTACATCAACCAATGGAAAACTGCTTTTGCTTCAAAATGTACAATTTCTTTAGATTTAAAATGCTGTTTGGTTTACCAAAAATTAATGTTTCAGGTACACTGGAAATCATTACTCCTGTTCAGAAAGAAATTTCCTGCTTAACTAAACACTGATGATGCAATTCTGATAATACCTCTTTGTCTCATATGATATGGGCATGTGCAGTAGGTACTCCTTTCTGGTTGGATGCACTACAATGAATCAGTTTTGCATTGGGAAAATATTTCACATTTTTACACACACGTTTTTTAAAATTATATCCCTGTAACATGGACTTTGCCTAGTGGTCAAAGAGGTTGGATCCTAGATGCTCTTATTGTTACCAAATGACTTCTACTCCAAGACTGAGGAGGTATACATTCACCATTTATTGTTTAAGGGACAAAAGACCTAACTGCTTTATCCCTTCATGATTTGCATTTTACAGATGCCAATTTCAAGGAAATGTGCTTTTGGAAATTTGGCCATCTTACAGTAATGTATATGCCCAGGCCACACTCGTATCTTAGGTATCCCACCTTTTCCACCTTTCTTCTTTTTCTCTTTTCCTTGTAATCATTCTTTTAAAAATTAAAATATATATATAAGAATAAAGCCCAATACATAACCAACAGAAACAGGCAACTCACCCAGAAAGACAGAAGGGTCACATATAATACTGGAAAGAGGCAAATTTGCAACACTTACGGTATTTAATATCTTGCTTATGCCATTGTGAAGGGAGGGCCAATTCCAAAAGGATGGGAACCCATAAGATCCAATCCCAGATAGGCCTAAGCAATGGCCTCATATTAGTAGATGGAGAGGAAAGGCAACTTTTCTAAGCTTTCCTTAAAGTCTAGTTTAGACAGGTCATAAACCAAACACAAAACTGAAAAAGGAAAGAGAAGCTCCATCCATCTTTTACATGTGATTATCTTCTATTGGTATACTGGTATATAGTTTCTGATTAAATTGTCTTTTTTTTCAATTTAATTTTTTTATTAAAACAAAAATAAAAAAATAGTACATCATTCTTAATATAGGTGTATACAATTACTTTCGACATGCATTGTTTTTGACACACTTATTCAGTGATAATTCACCGTCCAAGAAATTCAGCTGTACAATACATGTTGAACAAATCTTAATCCAATCAATACGATATCTTAAATATAACTTCCTTTACCATTACTCTGGTTTATCTTTTCCTGCTTTATATTTACACTTTTTACATTAAATTTCTTATATTTTCTTGTTTCTCATATTTTGTGATTGGTGCACTTTTCCTTTTATTTTCCTTTAAGACACTTATATTAACCATATCTTTCTGTATTACCATTTTTAAATCAGTCATTACCCTCTGTTTCAGTTCTATACCAGTTATTCAAGATTCTCCATACTTAACATACGTACATAACATCTTGTCATTTTTCTGACTTTTGTTTTTACTTTTCTGTTTGTAATGTTCTTAGTGATTTATCTCTCATATTTTTATCCCCCATCTATCTCTAATATAGTTAATCACTGGATTCCAATTGTTTTCAACTCCTTTAGTTGATCTGACTTTAATTACATGTGGAAATAAATCAAATTCTTTAAATTCTAACATTTTTAAAAACCGTTGATCTAAATCCGGTACTTCAGAATTCTTCCACATTTTCAAAAAAGTTATTCTTGCGGCCGTAACCAAGTTCAATAGTATCCTACTATTTTTCCACCGAAAGTCTTTTTCAAACATATAGATCATGTTTAATAAAAAGAATTCTGGTAACATTCGGAATGCTATTTGAAATATTTCTAACGTCATAGATCTTGTTCCAGTATCTTTTTGCAATTGCACATGTCCACCAAAGATGATAATAAGATCATATTTTCTCCTTACGCTTCCAACATTTGTTGTTACCCATATGGTATATCTTATCTATTCTTTCAGGGGTAAGGTGGTACCTATACATCATCTTCACGAAGTTTTCTTTTAAATCCTGAGAGCTTGTAAATTCATTTGTAACCCTCCAAGCTGTTTCCCAATGTTCTAGCAGAATCTCATGCTGTACATTTCTAGCCCACTCTATCATTGTCTCTTTTATGGTTTCATCTTCTAGTTGCTGCATTAACAAATATTTGTAAAATTGAGAGATTTTATGCTTCATCTTGGTAGAAATGATAATTTCAAGTTCATTATTTTTTTTTGTCTGGCAAATCCTTCTAATTTCAAATCCATTTTGAATCTTTCTTTTAACTGTAGATATGGGAACCAGTTTATTTTAATACCTTGCTGGTCCAATTCCTCACGTGTTTTGAACCTTCTTTCATTTTTATTATCCAAGGCTATCAGATTTTCATATCTAATCCAGTCTCCTTTGTGATTTGCCCATCTTCCGAAAAAGGCTTCCTGTTGCGAGATCCACAATGGTATTTTATTATATGTATATTTCTTAATAGATAACCACATTTTTAACAGTGATTTTCTTACATAATGATTGGAAAAATCTTCACCTGTTTTTCCCTTACCATACCATAAGTATGCATGAAATCCAAATCTCATATTCGCACCTTCAATTTCTAGTGTCCTCATATCTTTTAATAGTATCCAATCTTGTAACCAAGTCATTGCATTGGCGCAGTAATAAAGTTTTAAATCAGGTAAATTACAGCCACCTTTCACTTTCTGTTCTGTTAATAATTTCCATCTAATTCTCGTTTTTTTGCCGCTCCATATAAATTTGGTCAAATCTTTTTTCCATTATTGGAAGGGCTTATAATTTGTTATTATAGGCAAATTTTGAAATAAGAAATTAAGTTTAGGAAGGATGTTCATTTGATTGCAGCTATCCGGCCCATAAGCAACAGATTTAAGCTTGTTCATTTCTTCAGGTCTTTAGTTATTTCTTTCCAAATCTTATTAAAATTGTTGTCGAATAATTCTTTGTTGCTATCCTTAAATCAAATCCCCAAATATTTTACTTTTGTCTCAGTTTTTATGCCAACCATCTTAATTAAATCTTTTTCCAATTGTGTCATATTTTTAACTAACATATTTGACTTGTCATAATTTATTTTAAAACCCGCTGCATCTCCAAATTTTTTAAGGTTGGCAATTTGGCCCCTTTCAGTGGGTCTTCTAAAAAACACACCAAATCATCGGCAAAGCCTCTAAGTTTGTATTCTTGAGTTTTGATTTTAACTCCCTTTATCTCATCATCTGCACGAATTTTGCTGTTGAGTACTTCCAATGTTGCTGTAAATAGAAGCGGTGACAATGGGCAGCCTTGCCTAGTTCCTTTATTTATACTAATTGGGCTTCTTAATTCTCCATTTATTATCAATTTTGACTTCTGTTCCTTGTATATTTCATCTATCCAATTCATGAAATTTTGACCACAATTCATTCTTTTTAGGGTTTCCATAATAAAGGACCATCCAACTTTGTCAAAGGCTTTCTCCACGTCAATAAATAGAATAGCCAATTTTTTTTCATTTCTTTTTTCAAAGTACTCTATCATGTTTAATAAAATTCTGGTATTGTTCCTTAAGTACCAGTTTGGTAAAAAGCCATTCTGATCTGGATGGATTATTTGCTGCAATACCTTTTAAAATCTTTCTGCAAGAATAGAAGCAAAAATTTTGTAATCTGTATTTAATAATGAAATAGGTCTGTAATTCTCTGGCTGTGTCACATCTTTTCCCTCTTTCGGTATTAAAGTTATATTGGCTTGCTTCCAAGATTCTGGTAGTCTTTCCTGCCCAATTAAGTTTATTGTCCTCATCAGCGGCTCTAATATTTCTGGTTCAAAAGTTTTATAAAATTTAGCCGTATATCCATAGGGTCCTGGAACTTTTGCAGTCTTCAATTTTCTAATTGCTTCAGAGACTTCTGTATTTGTTATTGGGGCATTCAAGATTTCTTTCTGGTCATCAGATAAATGCGTTATATTTTGCTTGTTCAAGTAATTTATAACTTTTTTGCTCTCTGATTCCAATGTTAGGTCCCATCCATATAGATGCGTATAATATGATGAAAAGATTCTCTTAATCTGTTGCTGCTCTGTTATCTCTACTTGTCCTTTTCTCAGTTTGATTATTCTCCTTTTTTCTCTTTCTTTTCTAAGTTTGTAAGCCAGCCATTTCCCTGGCTTATTTGAATGTTCAAAATGTCTCAATCGGCAGTATTTCAATTTCTTTTCAACTTCTTCCATACTAGTAGCTGCTATCTGGTCTTGTAAGAGTTTTATTTCGATTTTCAGTTTATGATTTGTTATATTATGCCTGAATTCTTTTTCCTTTTCTTTCAATGCCGATAATAAATTCTGTAGATGTTGTTTTTTCTTTTTCCTTTTTAATGCTCCCATTTGGATCAGATGACCTCTTATCACAGCTTTTCCCGCATCCCATACTATTTTCATTGGTATATCTTGATTAATGTTTTCTTCAAAATATTTCTGGATATTTTTCTTTAGGAAGGATACTTGTTTGTCATCCGACAAGAGGTTATCATTGAGTCTCCAATTGAATTCCTTATTTCTCCCATATTTACATTTCAGAAGGATTGGGTTGTGGTCTGACATTATCCTAGGTAGAATCTCCATATTTTTGATACCTGCATCTAGGGTCTTTGATATCAAAAATAAGTCTATCCGGGACATCGAGTTATGACGATCTGAATAGAAGGTATATCCTTTATCTGCACCATGCTTAAAGGTCCAAACTTCAATCAAAGCCGGTTCATCCATCATTTTGAAAAAAGCCTGTGGTAATCTTCCTTGATTTTTCTTGATTTGTTTTATTGAATATCTGTCTTCCAGTGGACTCAAGATGCCATTCATGTCCCCCAAAATTAAGATATTTTCTTGATGTTTTTCATTTGTATGTTCTGTCACTAATTTTTTAATTTTAGTATAGAATCTATCTTTGTTGTCTATGGGAGAATATATTCCAACACACAACATTGTTTTACCTTGGATATTGACTTCTACCCCTAAATAGTGTCCTGCTGGGTCAGTAAAAATTTCTTGTGCTTCAAAGTTGTTGCTAATATACATCACGACCCCACAATTCTTTTTCTTCCAAGATGTGGTAAAACACTGGCCCAATTTTAGATTTTTCAGATACTTTATGTCTTTATAAGCAATATGGGTTTCCTGTAAGCAAATTATATCCAATTTAACTCTTTCCAAATAATGGAATATATGTCGATGTTTATACTGCATGTTCAGTCCTTTTGTGTTCCACAAAAGTATTTTCAGATTCATTTTTTTATAATTTTCAATTAATACTTCTTCTCTTTCTTACTTTAATTTTCTTCTGGGGTCTTGGTTTCGCTCTCCAACTGACACCCCCCCTCTTCTTTTTCTAAGCTTCTTTCTGATTCTTCACTGTCCTCTGATTTTTCCAATTCTTCTGATTGTTTTTTCCCTCCTTCTGCTCCAATAGTGTCTTCTTGATTTGTTGTTTCTTGGAATAATTTTCTGTCCTCCTTCCTGTACTTTTTTTTCCATTTTTTCAAATTCCCCCTTTAAATTTTCAGCAATTTCTTTTGCTTTCTCTATATTATTCACTCTGTATCCTTTTTACCGAAAGTTAAAAAATATCCCTTCTGTCCTATTCCACGTATAATTAATATTATTTTTCAGTAGAAGTTCGGTTAGAAATCTATATTTCTGTCTTTTTCTCAGCATTTGTGTAGGAATGTCTTTATAGATTTTTACTTCTTGAAAATCTATGATCAGTTTCTCTTGGTAACTTTTTTGTAATATGAGTTCTTTTGTCCTCAAGTTAGTGAAACTGATCATGATATCTCGTGGTTGATTTTTCTCTATTGTCACTCTGAAGTTCACCCTAAATATTCTCTCCACACTTGCGTGAATTCTGTCCTCTGGTAGATGGATATATTCTGTCAAGGCATTTGTAATTTTATCATAAATATTTTCTGGCTCTTTTTCAGCTAAACCTCTGGTTTTCAGGCAATGTTCTCTATATCTCATTTCTGTTCTATTGCATCCTTTTTCTTCTATTCTCTGTTGCTCTTTGACCTGTTGCAATGTATCTTCAAGTTGTTTGGTCCTTTCTTGTAATATCTCCATGTCTTCTTTAATAGTTGTTACTTCTTTGGATATTTGATCCATTTTTTCCCCCAGTCCTTCTATTACTTTCTTAATTTCTGCTTTTATCTCTATCCTCGTTTCTTTCAAATCCTGTCGTATTTCTTGTCTTATTTCAGTTCTTGATTTACGCAATTCTTCTAAAATCAAATTGGTGTCTAAAGATGCTGAAGTTATGTCCATTGAAGCTCTTCTTGTTTACTGTATTGGCAGTTGGCTTGTCTGCTTAGTGGCTGCCTTTCTTGTCCCAGAAGCCATTTTAATCTGTCAGCTTAAATCAATTTAAATCAGTAACTATCAAAATACTATATTTTGTGCTAATTTTATAACTCCTCTTATAGGCAGCTAGAAGATACTGTAAAATACTGTAAGAAGCTTACACAATATAGTTATTTAAATGTATTTTGTCAAAGGGATGCTAGATGTCACTGTTAGGCTAGAATAATATTAAAGTAGTTTAAAAAATTCTACTCGTCGTACAGCTGTAGATTATTTTCTTATCTGAGTTTCAACAGTATAATAGCTTCAAGGTCATCTATTCAAAGACCAGCCCTTTTACTATTGTCAACAATGTAGGAGGGCGTCCTGGAATCTTAAGTGTGAAACCAACAATATGCGCTATCTATTAAGTAGTTTAAGGAAATGGAATGTTATTCCCGACAATGATGAAATATAAACTTAAATATCTAACTGCAATTGCTCTAATCCCGTCTCGAACTTAATACTTCTAAATATTTATTGAAATTTTAAACTTAATTTAAGAAGCATACTCTACATATGTATGTATCTATATCGATATAAGTGTTTCCCATTATTAGGTGTTTACTTATATGAATTCATATACAGAAGTGGCATGTATAAATTTGAAATTGTACAACTTAAAGAAAGAAACTTATTTCCACAATGCTTTGCAGTCAGGTTTCTCTTTCTCTCTCTGCAATCCTACTTCTATGTCCCGGTCGTCTATGTCTCCATCACTCCTCCGCATTTCTTTTTAATCAGCATCCTTCTTTTCTTCAAGAATTCATTTATTATCAAATGTTAATAACTCTTTACAAAGTTCACTGTTCTAATTTATAAGAAGAGTTCTTCTTAGTAATAAATAACTCATCAAGTTCTGTTTTAGTCCAGTTCTATCAGTCTGTCTTACTAGTATTTATAATTTCTTTGACTCTTATTAAATGTCTTTACCGTCCACTCCAGTCTCTTATCCGTATATGTACCACAATCAATTTTTTAAGATGTCTTATTAATTTCAAAAGTCTGTAAGTCTAGCCCTTAATATTTTCCCTTTAAGGTAGTCCAAATTGTAAGATACCAAACAAAGTCTCTGATGAGTTGAGATCTTGCTAATTGTATACTTCACTGTAAAACTAAAAGATGAATTTAATAAGTTTAATTCAAAAGCCAGTTTACTCCAAAAGCCTTAAGATCACCCATGCTTTAGAAAGTATCCAATTTTCTCCAAAGCACTGTTGCGAAATATCTTAAGGTCTTTTCTTCACTAAAGTCCGCTTGCTTCTTGTACGGAGAAATATATAACGTTGCTTTTTCTTCCCGTAGTGCAACCCACTCTACAATGATGACATTATTTTCCTAGTTTCAGATATTGGTGATATTAAATTGAATGTGTTCCTTTTTCCTTCGTACTCACATAGTCTTTAAAATAGATCTTGGCGTCACTTAGTTGAAGCTGTAAGGCTTCAGCAGTACAGCAAGTGTTGTGGTAGTTCTACGATCCTCTGCCTCTGTCCGTTTGCCTTCCAGTGTCGACACCTCAGGCTTGTGGGCTGGCAGTTGCTGGATCCCCAGTGAACCCCCTCTGGACTCCCTTTACCGGGGGAGTACTCATCCAGGTTCTCCTGAACTTACGAACTTACGATCTTGTTCCAATCGCAAGCTGCAAATTCAGCACAGATAGACAGGTAAGGACCTGGAAAACCGCTTGTGGCGACAACCTAGAGACCGCATTCGTCCTAGGTGGCCATTTGTTCCGCCATCAGACCGGAAGTTTTTCCTGATTAAATTGTCTTTCAAGCTCTTATGAGTTGTGTAATTTGGAAGAGATAACCCAAATCAATAAAAAAAAAATCACAATCAGCAGGTGGATAATTGGAATGAACAGACTTTGTAGATACAAATGTCATTCCCTTTGTAACTAGTTGAACAATTAAAAAAGATAATTCACGTGCCTAATCCATTCTCTGTATTAAAGTACCATATTATAGTACCATAGGGGCCTGAGAACCAACAGAATATTCAACAAGCATGCCTGCAGAACTGTTGCCTTATGAGTGCCATTTCACACCACATGATTATAGTGCAATGATTCCACTTTAACTCCTGTGGCAACATCCTCTGGAATCCTGCCATCTGTGGTGTAGGAAGGGCTATTTAGAATTCTCAGAGAGTGCCAGCAACTCACTAGACTACAAACCCCAGGACTCCCTAGGATGCAGCCACGGCAGATAAAGTGGAATCAATAATTGTGTAGTATGAAAGGACCCTCAGAGTTTACTAAATGGAGGCTTCATCCAACCCTCCCTCAGTCCAGACAATGTATAAAGCATATCCATAACCGTATTCATATTTGTATTCCTATCTATATTACAATGCTTTATCTGGAACCTCACTAGCTACTTAAAACATATCCCAAAACTAATTAGGGTACACATCTTATAATTCAGTGAGATGAACAAGAAACAGCTAGCTGCCAGACACTCAAGTGAGAATACAAGGATTGTTAAGGAGCACTTTAGTTGCTGCAACACAACTGGCAAGTTGGAATTTCACTCTACAATGTTTACACCTTAAGGGAGGGAGCTGGCAGCTGGAATCCATCCAGATGTTATCAATCTGTAGTTCCTATCATTTACACCATTAACTATGCTGACTGGGGCTGATGGAAGTTACAGCCCCTCAACTTTTGGAGGGCCATAAGTTGTCTGTTGCTGCCTTAGGATATTACACTACCTTTATTGTGGCTGGTATAAATGTGTAACAGCAAAATGCTTATTAAACTGTTTTATCAAATGACACAAAATTATATGCCTTAAGATTGAATATTTTTGAACACTTTGTTACATTTGTTTGTTTGTTTGAAAATGTTTTGTCAGAAGTGAGCCAGGGTGGTGTAGTGGTTTGAGTATTGGACTACAACCTTGGAATCCGGGATTGGATTTCCCACTCGGCCATGGAAACCCACTAGGTGACTTTGGGTGCATCACACACTAGTCCCAGAAAATCCTGTGATTGGGTCACTTCAGGGTTGCATAATTCCAAAATGATTTGAAGGCACATGACAACAGCAACAAAAATGGAAAATTCAGGGAATTTTAAAAACACACAAAATAATGGGACATTTTTAAACTCAGGCTTGATGAATTCCCCACTTGTGAACTCATACCCTCTCTCCCTCTAGCGCAGTACTCTTTTCTGCCCATAAATCATCTTTCTTCAAAGGAGGAGATGAACCCCTTACATCTTGACCATGCTGTATTATTTTCCTTAGCAAACTAAGGAAAACAATATACCTTAAAAGTTTTTTTTTAACAACAAAAATGTCAGAATTCTCCAGCCAGCCACCTGGGTGATTCTGGGAACTGTAGTCTAACAAATAACTTTTCTAGCCTTTTATCTTGGGTACCTTTTTGCACTGCCCATTGCAGAACGGACTATTGAGAGCATGGCTTGTACAGGGTTATCCCATGTCAGTCGTAAATCAAGCTGTTACTCCTAATTCGTTCCTAACTGTGAGCAGACTTGCATTGTTTCTTCGCACATTTTCTGGGAAGTAAGAAAGTGAGACTTTGGCCCTTTCCTCACGGGGGGTCGAAACGGGGCCATGCACGCAGGGGCAGAGCTTACCTGTGAGCGGGTTGCTCTGTCCCTGCGGAGAGCGTGGATCCGCCATTCTAAATGCCGCCGAATTTTGGCGGCACTCGGTGGCGCCCAAAATGGCGGCCGGCGGCTTCCAGCGGCGCTCCGCCAAGCAGGACAGCGCGCCAGCTGGAAGCCTGCCCCTGGGCAGATCTGCAGGGATGCGCTACCGCATCTCTGCAGTTCTTCACCAGGGGCTGCCACGGGGCAGCGCGGGTGAGTTTTGTAAAAACCACTTGCGAAGGTGGTTTTTATAAAACTCGCAGCGCCACCCCTGCAGCTGCGCTAGAGCAGTTTGAGGTCTAGAGCCTCACTTTTTTTAACTGTGCTGGAGCACCCCGCAGTGAAGAAGACCTCCAAGAGAGGTCGCCCTAGCGTGGGCAATATGCCCGTGTGGAAATGGCCTAAGTTTTGAGTAAACATCCACAGTATTGCACTGTTAATGATAGCAGTCACTGAGAGAGAAAAGACACATTAGATCCTACCCTCCAACTGCCCTGATTTGGTAGGGACAATCCCAATTAACCTTCTGCCATTCTATTTTTTCATTTGCTTTTAAAAAGCCCCAGTTACTTCAGTTTCTGCAAACTGATTTCAAAGTGCAAAAGAGGTTTACACTCAATTAAATTAGTAGGAGTGAGAGGAGAGGACAGAACCTTACCTTTTCCAGTTGGCTCAGGCATAATCAAACTGCTGCAGCCTCTTTTAGCATGTGTGTTCTTTCTCATTAATAACTTTTGCCGTCTTGACCACACTCTGATGTTGCTTGGTCACATGTGCCCCTGTTTTTTTATCTATTAAATGTTGCAGATTATGTTACCTTTGGTGTGCGTATGTGTGAGCTGGGATGGGGGGGTGGGATATAGGAAACAAGATAAATGGGCAAGGGGCCTGAATTTTTGATGTAAGTACTCCTTCATGGGATTATTTTCATAGTCTAATCAAGAGATTAGAAAAGTTAACTTTTTTGATTTTATCTCCTTGGAGTTCTTGGGATTCTGGGAACCACAGTAAAAAAGAAATTTTTTTGCCAGCTTTGATTTTATCCAGGAGGAGCTTTTCATGAATTACGTTCTTGGACATTTTGAAATCTTTCCTGTACATAAAGCTGCCACTGTGAAATTGTGACTATATACCTTTCTTTTATTTCTCACTTTTGTCTCTAGATGTCCTAAAATTGTCAAGGATTTTGGAGAGCTCTTGTCTCTCATGCAATTATTCATTGCTTTAGTAGTCCTTAGGATTCTTGAAGTGTCAAGGAAGGCTTTTATTTTTTCTTTAATGCAATTAGAATAGGCTGAATGAATGAAAATGTGCTTTAGGCTTTGAAATTTTAGTACCCTTCTGATGAATTTTACTTCTTTCTTTCCCTTAAAGAAATCTCAGTAGATTCCTGCTGCTGCACAGATCACATCAATATTTTTCCTATCTTTCCATAAGGATTACATTTATCTGTTTGATTTCTCACTAACATAATGGCTTCCTTTTTAACATTGAAAATCTCTGCTCTTTATCTCCTTGATTTCTCAGTACAGCAGGGGTTTTTAACTGCCTTTTATCTCTTTGTACTCCAAGCACCATATTGCCTTACTTTGTAACATGGAAGATCTCTATCTCTTAGATTTCTCTGTGGCCTGTGGAAAATTTCATTTCAACATATCTTTTTCTGGGATTAGAAGTCAGCTTTGGCCACACTTTCAGTTTTGGGAAGGGGACTATGCCAATGAACAACTCACTGCTTGTAACATACCAGCACATTTCTCCAGTACCTTTCCAGAAGAACTTTTCATTATATATTGAATTGGATCCAGGATCTCCCTCCCATGGATCTAAATATTCTCCTCATAAATATGCCTTTATTTGACCTTTAAGGATCCCTCTCTCCTCCACACCACAAATCACTCTATTTATCAGAGTTCTCCACTCCAGTGGGCATCATTTTCAGGGGGCTAAAATTGCTGCTGAGTGGGCCAAGAAGTCCACATACCTACATTCAAGTTTCATGTACCTAAATCTGGATGCATGTCATGGTATCTGGCATACTGTTTTAAAAGTGACACAATTGTAATCCGTAACTAGAATGATATGGATTTTTTTTTCTTGGTTTTATTTATCTCGTGGGACTTATGGCATCATAAACAAGACTGAAACAAAACAGAGCTGGGTACAATGGGTAAAGATTATGGATAAATATTTGGTTTGCAAATATGGATAGTTTTGTTATATAACAACAGCAAGAATATTGTTCGCTCAAATCTGGAAATGGACTGAAACACCAACTATGGAAGAATGGGTTATTAAGATTGCTGAATTAGCCCAGATTGGCAAACTAATGTTGGTTTTAAAGGATAAGTTAGCTGAAGATTGGAAACTATTTAATGGGCTTTTTGAACAACAAGAAATCTAGTGATGCAGTAATTTGTGGCTATGGAGACTAGTAACTCTAGTAGGAATACTTATTTGGATCTGTAATGGTAGAGTAAAATACTTTTTCTTTCTTCATTTTTTCATTTCATTATGGTGTGGCCTGGCAAGTTGAGGCCCTTTTGTGTTTTAGTAGGCTAGTATTCAGTGTTTTAATTAATCAGCATTTAGTGTTCTAGTTTAGTGTGTAGTATTGTGTCCTAGGTTTTGTTTTCATATTCTTTCCCCCCCTCTTGTAACATGTATTTCTTTGATGGTAATTGTAATTTTAACTGAATTTGACTGTTTGCTTGTTTTAAAACAAATAAATAATTATAAATATAAAAACCAAAATACAACTAAGAATCTGGTTATAAAAAAAATCAAAAGAGAATTAAACAAGCTATCATATTAAAACATCATAAATTTTAAAAGGTATTACAACTTGAAAACACAGATTTTTTAATCTTCATTTTTATAATGATTTTATACATTTTTAAATTAAATTAAAATTGACAGTATCCCCCCTCCCAAAGCCTGTCCCACAAAATAAAATAAAATGCCTATATAAATAAGAAGATCTTTGCCTGCCAGGGAAAGGAAAGAAGTGAGGGATCAGCTTAGCCGTCCATGGGAAGGAATTCCACAAGCTGGGAGCAGCCACTGGGAAGACTTTCTCCTGTGTCCACATCAGATGGGTCTGTAATGGGGAAAAATGATGGCAAAAATGATGGCATGTTAAATATGTAATATATGTCTTATCAGTTTCTTTTTGGACTTGCTTTTCCCTTGAAATGCTATACAAACTCTAATTAGTATAAAAACCATTTAATTTTTGATCTTTATCATTCTGTACCTGTTCACTCACATTCTCTTATGCCTTGGCTGCATATACTATTAAATATTTTGACCCACAATAATTATTGAAGGGTCTTCTAGTGGTTTGAGCATTGGACTACAACTCTGGAGACCAGGGTTCAAACCCAGCTTTGCCATGGAAACCTACTATGTGACCTTGGGCAAGTCCCACTCTCAGCCTCGGAGGGAGACAAGAGCAAATTCCTCTGAATAAATCTTGCCAATCCTGTCCCCCAGTGATCGGTTTACCTTAGGGTTGCCGTAAGCTGGAAATAACTTGAAGATACACAACAACAGCAACCATTTCTATTTCCTAGATACGTGGTTGATTTTCAGGTTACATCTGATGAAATGGGCTGCCATCCACAAAAGCCAATTCCAAATAAAATTTGTTAGTCTTTTTGGTGCCACAAGATTCTGTTATTCCTGCTATGCTGATGGCTGTTCATGCATATTGGGATGTCCCTGTATCCCACACTCACATCCCATACAGCTTCATGTAGATAGTCTTCTCTTTTTTCTGAATAAACTTTATGTGGAATAAAGGCCATGTGATCTCCTGGGTGTTGTACACCTAAGACTGCCTCTTGAGAGATGCAAGGGCTCTGCACATATTTTGTATCCTCTGCTGTATGGGATAATATTGCAAAGAAGTGTATAACTGTTGCACTGTGTGTCTGTAGGTATCTGTCAGCATGGTATAGTAGTTAAAGTGTTGCATTAGGATGGAGAAGTCACAGGTTTTAATCATGATTTGGCCATGAAGCTCAGTTGGTAACCTTAAGCCAGTAATGCATAATCACAGGGCTGCCATAACAATAAAAATGGATAGGAGAATCATGTATGTCATGAGTTTATAAATATATAGCAACAGCAACAGCATTCAAAGCTCAGATTTCAGCCCAATATAATGATTGTACAAGGAATACCACAGCTTGCAGGGAAACTGAAATCCTTGTACTTGCTTGCCTTTTTACAAGTGTTCTAGTTGGTGGATGTCAGAATTTTCCACACTGCTGGAAGTTAAGACATGATCTTTAGCTGTCATGTTCTATTTCATGGTGAATTCCATCCATCAGTGATGACACAAAGATTTTGTGTAGATTGATTGGGCAGACAAAACCATATACTCCCCTTGAGAATATCTAAATACTCTGACTGCAGACTTGCAGTAAAATTGACATGTAAAATGTGCTCTCTATTTCTCACTGAAAGCTCCCGCTTCATGGTGATCCATTGAGTAGATATTTCAGTTTTACAGTGCCATCCTAAGCATCTCTATTTGGAACTAAGTTCCATTGAATTCGTTGAAACTCATTCACAGGGAAGTGGATATAGGATCGAAATCTAAGATTTAAACATGATACACATTTTTCTGAATATAAGCCTAATGACCATACACAGAAATGCATAAGATTTTGAGGTAAGATAATGTTTCTTAAAAGACCAAATTCATTTACGAGAAGTATTTCTTCTATTTCCTGAACAATAGATGTTTTATATTATGACAAGTAAAGTGTAGATCTAGTGAAATTTAATTTTCTTTTGCATGGTGCATTTTGGTCTGCAGCTTTCCACAAACTGGCACCCGTCATATGTTGTGCATTACAGCTTTCATCATCCCCAAGTCCCGGGGTATTTCTACACTATGTACAAGTTGGGACACTGCATACCTAGTCCCCCGGAGCACCTCTTGGTCAGCAGAGGAACGCAAGAGGTACTCAGAACCTTAAAGGGAGGAGGTTGGCAGTAAACTAGATCTGACTGCTCCACCTCTGATTATTCTTGCCCTCTGTCCCACAGGCTGCCAGTGAGCATCAGTTGCCACCATCTAGACAGCATAGGAGCTGTAGTCCAGCAACTGTATATCCTCAGTTGTCCTTCATGACCCCATTTTCATCTCATCTCCTTTGTCAATGGAATGCTACTAGGAAGGCCCACACTAGTAGCTAGGAAGGACCTCTTCAGGTGGACTTAGGCAGAGGTGGGCACCAAGGACACTGAATGGTCTCTTACCAGCCCTCCCAAGAAGCAGAGGACTATGAAGTCAATGGGGGGGGGAGTTAATACTTCATTGCAATAAACAGAAAAAAGCTCTGTGACTTGCTTGTGTCACTATGCATGTGTAAGGCTCTGGATACGTTGGTCTTCAGCTGTGTGTTCAGCTCCTCCTCAGTGCCATCCTTTGGTAAAAATTTCCGGAATTGAAAGTGAAAGTATGTTAGTAATATCATCATTAGAGACAGGATTTTTATTTTGCTGAAATGGTTGGTTAGGTCATTTGAGGCAAATGAAATAAATAATTGATTTCACTCCTCATCTTTATTATATTACTACCATATAAAGGTAGAATATGTCAGGGTTTGAGAAAGAAAAAAAATATATGGAACTACAAACTGAAGAAATTTCAGCAGAGATGAAGCAATAGTGTAACTGAAAAGGACAGTGTGTCAAATATGTTTAAGTGCTGAAATCTGATGTTGTAACCATCAAAGGAAACAAGAAAGGCTGGAAGGAAGCATCCATAAGCTAGAAGTGTATAGGGATAGTTTAAGGAATATATAACCAATATTCAATGAGGATGTAATTTTAACATTTAAATACTTGCCTTGCAGAGCCTTCAACCAAGTGGGAGAAGATTATTTTGTGAATAATAAGTATAATAGGCAAGGAATTCTATCCAGAATTTTCATTTTTGTTTCTTCTGGCCCAATCCAAAGCTTGTTTAGTCAGAGATAAGTTGTCATCCCTCGATATAATCAGAGTTCCATACTTCTAAAATGATTCCCTGATACAGAGGAGCTGAGAGTTTAGACTACACTCACCATAAAGGATGATCTCAGGAGTTTTCAAGCCGTCTACCATCTTACACCCCATACTCTCCAGCATTTCACAGGTTGGCCAAGCAGCATCAAAGTGTGGTCAAAATGGCAAAAGTTATTAACAAAGAAGAAAACAGGCTGCAGCAATTTGTTCTTTCCCAAGACTTCAGGAAAAGGCAAGATTTTGCCCCCTCCACTCATCTCCCACAAAGTTAATTGAGTGCAAGCTACAACTACTTTTGCACTCAGAACTCAGTTTGCAACAACTGAAGTAAACTGAGGGCAAAGGGGAGAAAGTGAGAGGAGGAGACAGAAACTGTGGCATTTTAAAAGTAGTTGAAAAAGTGGGATGACAGAGGATTAACTGGCACTGTCCCTGCCAAGTTGGGATAGTTGGAGAGAAAGCCATTTAGTCCTTTTGAGAAAGCTGAAAATGTTGAGGCCCAACAGTGACAAAATGGTAGCTCTGGGGCAGAATCTGTCAAAAAAACAAAACAAAACAAAACAAAAAAAAACTGCAGCAAATGGAGACCCAGTTTAGGATATATAATATTAGACATTATGTTATATTGACATCTATTCTACATTGGAAATTGTTATGTTTTTATCACTGCAATTTCATTACAGCAGGGAATTCCATTATTCAGCTTTCTTCAAGTGAAACATAGAACAGGCTTAGTTTCCTCATTTTAGGCAGAATTAGATGATGCAGAGAAAGACTTCTTATCTTACAATGTTTTCCCTCCCTTTTGAGACAGTGCGTGTATGTCAAATTTAATATATAATTTGTTGTATTATTGTTAATACAACAAAAATTTGTGTTTGTGATATTCAGGAATCCACACACACACACACATTTCTTACTTGTTTGTCATTTCTCCTGCTTTTCTCCTTTCACGCTTCTTGTGACCACTTTCCTCTCCCACTGCCAGTTTCTTTCATAATTCTCTTTTACTGGAGGTGCTGGAGCGGGGGCTGCTGCTCTGAAGTCCACCCAAAAGTGCATTGAATCCCATTGATGGTCCTCAGTTCAGTGGACTATCTGGCTGAAATCAGGGATCATTTTTAGGATATTAAGACTAGTTTTATATTTGAAACAGGGTCATCATTTATT
This sequence comes from Iguana delicatissima, assembly GCA_948472985.1. Lineage (NCBI taxonomy): Eukaryota > Metazoa > Chordata > Lepidosauria > Squamata > Iguanidae > Iguana > Iguana delicatissima. Next base: position 437,019 of record CAOKZL010001194.1, on the reverse strand, counting down.
CCTTTAGCTGCCAGTTCCCTAGTGTAATGCTACATATTGAATACTAAATAGCCTAATGAAACAGTTGCAGAATCTTGCTTACATGATCAATTGACAGTGGCAGCTATGGACTCCTATATCACTGAGAAAGTAAATCCACTCTGGGTTTTAGTCTGAATTTTAAAGACACCATCCAAGGTACTGAAGGTATTTTGGAGATATGTTGCCGGACCTTGGATAGTTCCTTTCAAGTCTGAAGTAAAATGTGATATGGAAGTGCTGATTGATGTGGAACCATCAGCAACAACAATCAACTGGGTAGCATGGACACATGGAGGTGAGAGATTGGAGTTATTGTGCCGAGGGTTTGAACTAGGGGGGCCTCTTACCAATCTCTCAAAAAGAAGAAAATAGAGGTAATTTTTTGTACACTCATTTATTTGTATGCAATGTAATTGTGTCTCTTCAAATTCCTGGTTTGCTTTGGGTGACCCCATGAATTTCATAGGATTTTCTTAGGCAAAGAATATTTGGAGATGGTTTACCATTGCCTTCCTGTGAATATAGCCTACAGCACCTGGTATTCCTTGGTGATCTCTCTTCCAGGGCTGACCCTGCTTGGCTTCCAAGATCAGACATGAGCTGGTGGTGCCTTAAAGGTATATAGGAGGCTGCATGACTTGCAAGTTTAGAAAAAAAAATGCTAAAGTTTAAATTCTGGAGATTACCCATTTTAAAAAAAGCCAGCAGCAGAAATTTTAAGGAAGGCATTTCCATGTTATAAGCAGTCTCCTGAAGTTTGTCTCAATGTCTGCCTGGCTTCCTCAGTTCTAAGATCTTATACTCTGGTACTCAGTGTACTCAGTAATGAGCTATGTGAGCCAGTGCTTTGAGTTGGTATAATTTAGCTTGCTGTGCTCTTTCCCTTCCTATATTCAGCTGGTATTCTTCATAAAATCTCTCTGTAGACATTGTACAATTCAGTCCCTTGCACAGAAAAAGTGATGAACATGTCACTGCAGTCTTTCTTCTCTATCCTTCTTCTAGCTCTTGTTCCAAGTATAGCTTGAATGGCAAAGGTGTGCGGTACTTGTGATTGAAGGAAGGTCCACAGGCAACACTATGTCAAATGAAGTATATGGCTGTCATCTGGTATTGGAAGTCATATTGTAAAATTCTGCCATGGTGGATGTACAAAGTATCTCATCTCCCTCAAGACTCACTTTCCTTCTGCCTCCTTCCATAGTGGTGTACTGCCTGGGAGACAGCGAGGGATGGCTGAGAAGCATCTGACTAGGTGGCTGTAAGCCAGATGAACAATAGTGGAAGACATTTCTGGGGTCCTTCAGAGATCCTGGAAAATGACACTGTAGCCACATCCCCTGCTCTCCATCAGCTTTTTGGCCATCCCCCACTTTCCATCAGCTAATGGAAGGGAGTGATACAGGTGGAAGGCATGGTATCAGCATGGATTTGGGTACTATATATAAGGGAAGAAAATAATTCTGACCTCTGGGGGGAAAAGACATATTCAGGCATAACTTGGACTTATACCTCCATATGTTACTAGCAGGATGCCAGCCCCATCTGTGTCTGTGTGTCTGTGTGTCTGTGTGTGTGTCTGTCTGTCTATCTATCTATCTATCTATCTATCTATCTATCTATCTATCTATCTATGTTTCATCTGCCATCATCTATTTATGTCTATCCACAAAGAGCTAGTAACATATTGGGGTCACCTAGTCTGTTGGGAAAAACAAAACATATATATAAAAAAACAAAATTCCAAGACAAATTCGAACATTCAAATGTCAGAATAGCGTGCATAGAAAAAAAATCCCCAGTGGAGAGGTGATACAAAAAACTATTGATCTGGAGGAATAAAGAAGCGATAAAGATTAATTTGGAAGAGCAAGGGCTACCTCCAAGGTCTAGTCTCATGCTGGTGGCTGGGAAAAACAGTTTCTTCCCAACTAGCGTCATTTGCTTGCTGAAGGAAAAAGGATGGAAAAAAGTTTTTTTAAACTGAAAATCAGCCACAGGACTTAAAACAATATAAAGTTACACCTTCAGTTACTGTGATTGACAGAATGCAGTTGGCCCTGATTTGGAAAGCTTTGCTACTTTTATAGGACAGATGAAAGGATAACAAGAAATGTTTCTATGGATGGGCACCTGACAATCTTTGGCCATTTCTGCACGAGAGGGGAGGAGTGGTTCACTGCATGCCAAGAATGGTGTTTTTATACTCTGATTCAGAAACTGTGCTGTCTACACCTCCTATTTACATCAAATCCCTGGCCACTCCCATTCCCCTCCCTCACCCCGCCTCGCCATCGCTGATTGGTATGTTTTTTTTAAACACATTTCTGCATTGCTACATTTGTGCATAGATACGTATGTTTGTTGATATGTGGAAAAAACATGCCTTACCAGTCCTTTACCAGATCCACTCTCTTCTAACTGTCAGTTTAAGGCATGAAGACAATGACGGCAGTCTGTCCGTTGATGGGCAGAGAGAGATAGGGACAGAAATGACAAAGGGACAGCCTAGAAATGCCCATAGCTGGTCACTTCTGCACTGTGAATTGATGCTACGTTTCTGCATGTAGGCAAAAAAACGAAGCAGAACTGGTTTGGGAGATTTACATCAGAGTTTTTCCAGTTTTCAGATACAGCGGTTTCTCACTGCAGTGAACCATTCTAGGAGCTGAAAACATGCAGAACCACGAGGAAAACTATGATGCTAAAATGCTACAACGTTGGCACTTTAAAGAAATATGTTTCAGCACACTGAGGTCAGAATCCTCTTGGAGACTTGTGCTTGTCTTACGCAAGTGTTTTTCCTGGGCTCCATCACAGCAGCCAGACAAAGCTTTATAGTCTACCAGCAGCAAAGAGAATCCTAGCTGGGATCCCTCCTTGAAGTGTGTCTGTTCCTGCACAATATCCATTTTCAGGCTGGTGAGAGGGTATCCTTGAAGACGCATTCTGCCAGTACCACTCCTTCAAATAACCCTGCTTTATTTTTATTTTGATAGAGCACCTTCTCTCCTTCTATGCCCATATGTCTATCCACAGTGTGTGTGTGTGCACATACACACACATAGTTTTGCAGGATCAACCTTTTGCAGATATCTTAATATATCATTCAAGTGTGGACCTGTCTGGGCTTGGAGTGCTGTTGTGGGAAACAAGGAATGGAAAAAAGAATTAATGCTAATTAAAAACCTCTCTCCCTTCCACACCAATGTATGATAGTTTTTAAAAGGAGTGAAACACTGAGTATAACAAAACCATTACTGCCTCTGAATAAGCCTGTCCATAATTTTTGCCAATCCTCTCCATGGAGTTTGTGCATATTGACAAAAGACATTCCTCTTGAGATTCTATGGTGGCAGACCGTTGAAATCTGCAACCAAAATGATCTATGAGGGATTTCTCCCTAGTCTAGACACAACTGGTTCTTAAATTTTGGTCTGAAGATGCCACATCAGCATGATTAAGCATCAGAGATTTGAGCACTGGGGTCCTATAATGGCTAATTACTTGCAGAAAAGATTTGTTCAAAAGCAGTTTGTTGCACTTGTACAAGCAAGGTGTCCAAGAAGTATCTCCCTGATGAGCGGAAGAGCATCAGTGAATGGTGGAAATCAATGGCAGTGGGTAGCCTTGTCTTTCTGCTGCCCATGCATGCTACTGTTTGAATAGGAGGCAGGTATGTAGCATGTACCTCCTGAGACAAGGCACCTATATGTCCAGACACATTTTTTTTCCTTGATGGTTAGGTCTGCAAGTTATTTAGAGTCAAGGCAGTACATTTGGAGTGATCTGGAAAATTGTCTGAGCAACCCTTCACATACTACTTTGTCTTTTAAGACTCAGCAAAGCCAGTCACTGAGACCAAAACAATCCTCCATAGATAAAACTGACCAGTCTTGGAACACAGGCATTGGGTGATCCAGAGTACAGTGTACTGGCAGTTTCCCCATGCCATCCCTCAAATATTGCCTTGGCAGTCCTTGCATATTGCCTTGGGTATATGTGAAGGGGTGGCTTGGGAAACTGCCAAAAAGAAACTGGTGCATTGCCAAGCCACATATTGCCTTGGCTCTGGGTATGCCGTATAATAGCAAATTTTCTTAATCTTTAACCTATTTCCCTATGGATTGTCCACACAATCTTATTTATGGATATTAACACATAGCTGAAGGGAGTTGGATCTCAAATACCACCTTCTTGTTCATCAGACTCACATATCACCCTCTTTTTGTTCATCAGTATCATAACAGATCCTATGAATTTTAAAGAGTTTCCAGATAGATATGTGGACTCTTTCTAACCTTCTAGCACATGAGGATTAAGCACCATGACAAAGGGGCACATCTCTTATCTCCTTCTCCATGCATGCATATTCCTATATTTGTTCATCTCTGTTATGACATAATTAGCACAATAGAAGAAAGTTTGTCTATTGCCACCCTGCTGTGTGAAGAAGCTCATTGTTCACAGACGTATTTTTCAGTAACTAGACACATTTAGTCAGCAGGTCACCAGAAACCAACGTAAGACTTAGATAAACAATTTCAAAAAACTGGCTTTTAGAAGCACTTGGCAACACACAGATTGGAATGTACAAAATGGAACATGGTATTTCTGTTAAACTAAAAACATTGTGAGATATAGATGACTGTATTATCCTCTTGTTGTCAATGGTTAGGACCACATGTTTACTAATGTTCTTTTAAAAGGATGGATATGTTTGGCAAATGCCATGTTTTTATTTCTGGAAGCAAAATATAAAGACAGAAATCCCCAAAGAACCCCAAACACTCTGGCATGCCCATTCCCTTTCATAGGTTTACCAATATATGATGTGGCTTTCAAGTCTTTCTAAGTTTCGGTATGCTTGGGTGTAGCCTGCCAGGATAAAGAGGAAACAATGATTTAGCCTCTGAATGCTTTCGTCCTTTCTTTCCTTCTTTCTCTCTTCTGCATACTCAATATGACAGGAACATCTTGTTCTGTTGAGATGTCTCCACATCTAACAGCTTCAAAGCAGCTGTTGACTTTATGTTTGACTTCCAAGTACTGAACTGAGGAATCAGACAGTGGCAGGTCTCTTCAGGTTCCTCTGTAAAACATGAAAGATACAAATGGACTGTTGCACCTTGGCATTTCCCTGTGTTTTCACAGGGTCTGTGAACTTCTGTTATTCACAATGAGATAGAGATGGGCCTGTGAACTTCTGTTATTAAGACTAGTACAGATACTATTCTTTTGTTTGCTAACTTTCTTTTACTTTCTCATTTTTGGGTGGTCATTGGGTTTTCTGGTCTCTCCCCCATGTCTATATTTCTCTTCACTTACTCTTTTCATCTCATTTCTCTGTCCTTCTTTGAGAAGCACATTGATTTGGTTGGTACATCCTTCTCTGCATTCTTTACGTGTTAATTTGCCTCTTTATATCAACAGCTTTCCTCAACCTTTGCTGTTCCTGAGCAGCAAAAGCACATTTTTCAAGGTAGCATTAGACTTATTTAATGATAAGGCCAGCCTAGGATCAATACGTTACCTACTCTTGATTTAACACATTTTGCCTTGGATTAAACACAAACTTTCTGCTACCAAGTCTTCTGTAAATTCATCTGCTACATTGATCTTGGCAAGCATGCTGACATTCCCATGTGGTAGCTGTTACAGTAGTTTGTTCACACTGCCTCGTCTCATTTAGCTTTGGGCTCTCTGTTCCTTTATTCATCAGACGAAGAAGAGTGCTGTATACATGTGGGGATAAAAATATAGTTTGTGAAGTTTTTTTTAAAAAATTACTCAATAACATAAGTGTTTATATGACATATTCACTGTCTTGTATCAAAATTAAAGAGCAGCATTAAATCTCTTGGCTGGCTTAAGTACTAAAGAGAGGCTTTGCTTGTTTCTCTTCATGAGCATTATCTCTCTCCCTGCCAGCCCACAACTAGGTTGTATCCCCTAGCTCACCATTGAGCTTACTTAGCTGCTAATACCACTGACACAGAAAATTGAGCAGACTCAGAAATCTCTAAAATGTACAAAAGAAGTCCTGAAGATCTGATCTGACTAATGCCATAGTTCATTCCTTTTTTGTTTTCTCTATCTTCCTAGCATACCCCCAAGCTGAGAAGAGAATTCTTCTGTCTGACTTGAAATGTGATACGCATACATAGAATCTGTGCCTGGTTAACTGGGATAAATGAGCAGTGTGTGCATTTCCTAGCAAGTGACATAGCAGATACAGATCAATGACAAAAGATAAAACCTTCCTACCACTTCACCTGAAATCAGTCAATCCATCTGCTACAAGTCACTGAGTAACAACATCATGTTATGTAGATGCAGGCATGAAATACCTATAACTACTTAGGGCAAGCCCTACCATTAAGTGAGAGTCTTGGCGCAGGGAACAGCAGACGATGGGGGTGGAAGTGACACTGAAGTGCTGGATGGCAGGGCAGTGTTTTCCAACACTTCAACACCTCCCAATCCTGGAATACAATTCAAATAAACAAAAACCAGGCAGTCTACCCTGTAGTCTGTAAACTGTCCTGTTGTCTCCAGTGGTACAGGATGATGCCCCCTTACTGAATTCAAAGAAATATATCTGCACGTTAGAATCACAGAACTGGAAGAGACTACAACTGTCATCAAGTCCAACCCCCTGCCATGCAGGAACATAGAATCATAGAAGTGTAGAGTTGGAAGAGACCACACGGGCCATCCAGTCCAACCCCCTGCTATGCAGGAACACCCTCAAAGCACTGCCAACAGATGGCCATCCAGCCTCTGCTTAAAAACCTCCAAAGGAGGAGACTCCACCACATTCAGAGGCAGCATATTCCACTGCCGGACAGCCCTGACCATCAGGAAGTTCTTCCTGAGGTTCAGGTAGAATCTCCTTTCCTGCAGCTTGAATCCATTGCTCCTTGTCCTGGTCTCTGGAGCAGTAGAAAACAAGCCCTCTCCCTCCTCTATATGGCATCCCTTCAGATATTTAAACATGGTTATCATGTCCCCTCTTAACCTTCTCTTCTGCAGACTAAACATACCCAGCTCTCTAAGTTTATCCTCGTAGGGCATGGCTTCCAGGCCCCTCACCATTTTGGTCGCCCTTTTCTGGACTTGCTCCAGCTTGACCATGTCCTTCTTGAATTGGGGTGCCCAGAACTGGACACAATATTCAAGATGAGGTCTAAACAAAGCAGAGTAGAGTGGTACTTCCCTTGATCTAGACACCATACACCTATTGATGCAGCCAAGAATTGCATTGGCTTTCTTGGCTGCCGCATCACACTGCTGACTCATGTTCAGCTTGTGTTCTATTAAGGCTCCTACATCCCTTTTGCATGTACTGCCAGCCACATGTCCCCCATCCTATGTTTCTGTATTCCATTTTTTCTACCTACACTTCTCTCTGTTGAATTTCATTTTGATAGCCATGGCCCAGCTCTCCAATCTGTCCAGGTCATTTTGAATTTTGATCCTGTCCTCTGGCGTATTAGCAACCCCTCCCAATTTGGTGTCATCTGCAAATTTGATGAGCATGCCCTCTATTTCTTCATCCAAGTCATTGATGAAGATATTGAACAGCACTGGGCCCAGGACAGAACCCTGTGGCACCCCACTAGTCACTTCTCTCCAGGATGAAAAGCAGCCATTCGTGATCACTCTTTGGGTTCGGTCGGTTAACCAATTAGAAATCCAACTAACAGTAGCTCTGTCCAGCCCGCATTTTACTAGCTTCTTTGCAAGGATGTCATGGGGAACTTTGTCAAAGGCCTTACTGAAATCAAGATATGCTACATCCACAGCATTCCCTTCATCTATCAAGCTAGTAACTCTATCATAAAAAGAGATCAGATTAGTCTGGCATGACTTATTTTTGAGAAATCCATGTTGACTTCTCGTGATTACCGCGTTGCTTTCTAAGTGATTAGAAACTGACTGCTTAATGATCTGCTCCAGGATCTTCTGTTCTGAAATTACCTCTGCCAGTTCTTTTAATATTCTAGGATGCAATTCATCTGGCCCTGGAGATTTGAATTCATCCAGTGTGGCCAGGTATTCCTGTTCCACCTCTCTACCTATTACGTGCCTCATTTCCCCTGCTTCCTCACCTGCTCCCCAACCACCAGGTTGAGTGCTTGTATCCTTCTGGGAAAAAACTGAGACAAAGAAGGTGTTAAGTAGTTCTGCCTTTTCTCTTCCCACTGTTAGTAATTCGCCATCTTCTCTGCACAGTGACCCTATTGTCTTCTTCTTTTTCCTTTTGCAGTGGACATATTTAAAAAAGCCCTTTTTATTGTTTTTAATGTCTGTGGCCAGCCTAAGTTCGTTCTGTGCTTTAGCCTTTCTGACCTCCTCCCTACATCTCCTGGCTACCAGCTTAAATTCTTCTTTGGTGGTTTCCCCCCTTCTTCCATTTCCTGTACATGTTTCTCTTAACACTTAGCTCAGCTGAGAGTTCTTGAGTCAACCATTCTGGTTTCTTCAGATGCCTTCCATTTTTCCTCCTTACTGGCACAGTTTTAGACTGTGCCTTCAGTATCTCTCTTTTGAGGAACTCCCATGCCTCCTGAACTCCTTTCCCTTTCACTATTCTTGACCATGGAATTTCAGCCAGCAGCTCCTTAAGTTTACAGAAGTCTGCTTTTTTAAAATCTAAGATGAGTGTCTGGCTACACTTATCTTCTCCTTCCCACTGAATGCCAAATTCCAATAGGGCATGGTCACTCCCCCCTAAAGATCCAGCCACTTCTACCTCATTAACAAGGTCATCCCTGTTGGTCAGGATCAGATCTAGAATATTTGATCCCCTTGTGGCCTCTTCCACCTTCTGGACCATGAAATTGTCTGCAAGACAAGCAAGAAACTTGCTGGACCTTGCTGTCTTGGCAGAGTTTGACTGCCAACATATATCTGGGTAATTGAAATCTCCTATTATTACTGTAACTTTCCTTTTTCAATGTGCAGTCATTTGGTTCGGTAAGGCGTCTTCAAAGTCCTCAGTGTGGTTTGAAGGTCTGTAGTAAACCCCCACCAGAATATCCCTATTGTTTCTCGCTCCCTTAATTCTTACCCAGATGCTCTCAACCTGGCTTTCTGGGTTTAAGTCATGGATCTCTTCACAGGTGAAAACATCCTTGACATACAAGGCTACTCCTCCTCCTTTCTTGTTAGATCTATTTTTACAAAATAGGTTATGCCTCTCTATTCCTACATTCCGGTCATGAGACTCATCCCACCAGTTCTCAGTGATGCCGATCAAATCGTATTTATTTTGTTGTGCTAGGAGTTACCGCAGTTTGTAGCCAGACTTGGGGGATACCAGATATCATTTTGATATCAATAATTTGGCCTTCCTCACCTATTCCTTCCCACATGCTTGCGAGGCCCCCGGACAAGCACGCAAACAGGTGTGGTCGTTAATCGCTGTAATATTCCAAACAAATACAGGCAGGCCAGAAATAACCAGACTGCCTCTTCAGGAGACCTCAAGGCAAGTACCATATTATGTATGCATGCTACTTACAAAGAACTCCCCGCCCCGAGCAGGCAGCTTGATGAGGTAAATACTCAATCGTCAAGCACTCCGCATTTGTATACTGGCTACCCTATTGACAATTCGGACTTAACTCAATCATACTAAATTCTGACCTTTCGGAGGCTTTGTGTCCAGCCCAAAACTCATTGTTCTCCCCAAGTATGGACTAGCCTATGGCCACTTTTTCCCCTATACAAACCTCTGACTTTGAGAGCTTCCTCAGATCGCTCCCAACTTCCATATTGCCTTGCTGCCACTTTGCCTGGCGAGCCTTCCCCTCAGTCCCACGTACTGAGAACCTTCATATCCACGAACTCTATCTTCAGACTATCCGGGCTTCAGGACAGGTGCAGTATTTCCCATACCAAAAACCTCCTCTCAAAATCCCTCTATCCAACTCCAACCTTTATTTCTCTAGTTATCTGTGTGAGTGTGTTGCATACACCTGTTTGTTTGTATTTTAATAAAAACAACAATTATTTCACTTCTGTTTGCTTCTTGACTCGGCCTGACCCCACAGACATTGGGTAAAAGATCTCGCTCCGTTGCCCTGCCTCTCGCAGTGCTAACTTGTGCTCTTTGACCAATTTCCCCAACTTGTATAATTTGGAGAGCATTTAGGTGTCCCTCACGGGACCCCCAGAAATCAGGGTAACAGTAACTTAAAGTAGCCCCACAAATGGACGTCCAGCCTCTGTTTAAAAACTTCCAAAGAAGGTGACTCCACCACACTTGCAGCATATTCCACTGTTGAATGGCTGTTAACATTAGTAAGTTCCTCCTGATGTTTAGGTGAAATCTCTTTTCCTGTAGTTTGAATCCATTGCTCCGTGTCCTGTACCAACTGGTCCTATACTGTGTCCAATACCATCTACCATCTTATACCATGTGGTCCTTTGTCTCCAGCAGTAAAATGTCTTGGGACAGCACTGCACATTGTGCATTGCCATTTGCCTGGCCATTACATGGGATGGGAGGCTGATCCTTGTATTAATGTGTAGCCAGTCACAGCATGAATAACCTAAGCATGTGGTGCAAGGCATTCAGATTGCTCTTGGGGAAACATCTGGGGATAAACTATCCCAGGTGATGGCTAGGTGCACTGTAGTGTAGTGCTGGGCCAAGAAAATCCATTGAACTTTCCATATGCTGTATGTAGCTGAGAAGATGGAGAAAGTCTGGAACTGGCCTCTCTCCCCATAATTTGTTCCCGCAAAGAACTACTTAGTTCATGATGCCTATGCAGCCCGCTCTTTTGCTGTCTTTTTAATAGTTTGGTTTATTTTTTCCTTTGATAATATTGTTTCCGAAGACATAATCTTCTGTGTTCCTCTCTAATGTATTTTGCTTTCTGTTTTTTTTTTAATATCATGAAACTAGTTTTAAGTGTTGTAAGCCACTCTGATTCATGTGTACATGCAAGAATAGGTAAAAATTCCTAAATCAATGATAGATAAAAGTAGAATTGTGCTAAATGAGGAGTAAAACATTCCTTCAGTGGTACTGACTGCTCCATCTCTAGAAATATATGCATGGTAGAACTGATATGAAAAACACTGAAACTGCAGTATACGTGTGACCCCTGCTGCACTTCAAGGACATTCTCTGAACACTATATGCCTGCCCTTTCCTGTATATAGATAATTGCTGCAAAATCTGTGTGGAATTTTGCATTCTGATTTTTCACAGAGATTTGCTTCTGTGGAAGCAGAAGGTTTTGCTGAAGATGGACCATAGATTTTACAGTGGATTAAAGAAATAAAATCATGAAAGCCTATGAAGCCCTGTCTGTTATACTGCTTCTGGAAAGCGCAGTTCATGAGTCATGGGTGTTTGTGAAATGTATGAAATGCAAAGCACTTTATGTGTGTGAAATATTATTAAAGCCTTGAGAAGCACAATAGAAGTCTGAATGTGGAAGAGATTCAACCCTCAGGCCTTGTATTAGTAATGAATGATATTTGACCACAGTAGAGTATTATCAACAACAGCCATATGGAAACATATTTTCATTTTCAGACTCATTTAAAATGATGAAAATCAAGATGTTCCTTATAAAACAAAAAAACAAAAAACTTCCTAAAGATGTTGCTGCTTCATTGGACTGTGCTGAGACATGCACATATTATTTTTTTTTTATATGTATTTTTCAGTGTCAAAGTGAATGGGAGGGGAAGAAAGAGAACTTGGAAAAACTTTTTTTAAAAAATTACTATACTCTGATTCCCTGGCCAATATGGTCAACAGCCATTTTGGCTAGGAAATTCTGGGAGTTTAAGCTGGTTTCCTGTTAGGTAGTTACAATGCCACAGGCTTATTTATGGCCTTGCAACTGTTTTGTATTCACATGTGCTATTGTGGCATCAATGTGAAAGAATTCTGCAGGTCTGGTGAGTGGGGTGCTGAAAGATGATGAGTGCAGCCCCTCCTGCCAGCAAGTTGCAGTGTGACATGGACTCATGACAGAACCTCACAGGGCTCCCTGCTTGTGCTCATCACTCAGAAGCTCACTGGTGAGAGGGAGCCAGACGTGTCATCCTTCAGTACCCTTCTCACCAGCACTTTAGAAATTCTTTGCTTAGTAAGGCTGTTTAGCTTTTAAGGTGGATTGTAGGGGGTTAGATCAGGGGAATATAGCAAGGATATAATAGCTATGTATCCCATGTAAGATCTTAGCCATAGTCCAAAAAATTAATACTGCCAAAAAAGACAACCAGAGAACACAAGAAAAAGCCAGTATGAAACGAAGGCCATTTCTGCACCAGACTGCTATAGTGCTTTTATTCCACTTTCAACATCCTATGGAATCCTGGGGTTTGCAGTTTAGGGAGGGGCCTTTGAGGAATAATAGCACTATAACAGTCTAGTGTGGAAACAACCTAAGTGTTCCTTGGTAAAGCAATTGACCTTTAAGCAGTGGTCAGCCAGATATTTCTGGTAGTTTGAAAGCTGCACATGAATGCAAGAACCCTTCCTCTTTTTTTTCTTTTTTTTTATTTGGTTGGCCAAAAACTGGCATACACAGATAGATTGGCTCTGTGCATAGAGGTTCTAATTTGCTAATATCCAAACTTTGAGATGTTAGGTTTGAACATTGATTCTTTAAAGGTGAACAACAAAACCAGGAAGAGTAATTCATGGTCATTAATGTTAATAACAAAAATAGTCTACTTGATTGAATTGTATTCAGTAATTCATTACTGAAGCCATTGTTTTTAAGAGCAAACAATGAGATTTACGTAGAACGGATGAGACCTACTGAAGAAGCAGAAGGATAGTGATGGGGCAAAGCAGAACAGGAGGGTATGCAGAGAGAGAGGAAAACTTAAAAGAGAAGGAAATGTGAGGGGGGAAGAAATCTTTTCAGTTAATTATCCAGGTGCCTAGATACAAAGAGTTTCACTGCAACTTAACCCTAGTAATAATATATGATAGAATCCAGAATAAAATCAATAAAGATTAGAAGGGAATAACTGTGCAAAGCCCTCTTTGCCAAAACTTCTAGGAAGGCTAATAAAAATATGTGTACAGTGGTGTTGGAAAGACAAACACTAGTCTTCAGCATTAAAAGACCTGACATTCTGAAAGGACCCAGGATGGTTAAGGGACTCTTGTCAAGCAAACAGTCACTTCTCTGCACCTTCTCGCCTCCACCGATCCATTCTTCTGTCCCAGCCAAGGGCTTGCAATTTCTTTTCTCCTCCATTCTCTTGCCACAGGCAGATTAGAACAACAAACCAGTCAGCAAAGGGTGCATTTCCTTGTGGTGCATTTCCTCCAGTCACATTCCATTTCTCCCGAGGCCCTCCTGTTTTACTGTGCCTGGTACAGAGATGACCAACCCACCCCTTAACCAATTATAATGACATAAAATAACTAATCTGTTAAAGTATAGAAATAACAGCAGGGTTAATCCAGCAGTCTATGGCATTCAACTACATTGGGGAAAATTACAATGCATTAATAATTTAATGAAAATTCAATGAATTCACTTAATGATAATTAGCTCTGTTAAAAGGCAGTCTCTATATTATGTACTAATCCCAAACCAATTATTGTGTCTATGTATAGATAACAACAAGTACATGTTGTTTATTAATGTATTTCATATATTTATCAAAATATTTCTATTTTGTCCTTTATCGTAAGATCTCAGGACGGTACACAAGGAAGATCAAACCATGCAGTTCAGAACAGTGAAGAATTTTATAGTGCTAAAAACAGATTAAAACATATTTAACAGCTTTCCAAGTTAAGATAAATTAAAAAATTTTAAAAGTTCAAAGTCGTGTATCTGTACATTTGGGTGAAAAATCATTTAGTATATAGTCTGTTTTCATGGGCTTACGAAACCAGAAAAGCAACATGCACATGCTAAAAGGTACCATGGGCAGATTTGCAGAAGCACAACTTGTAGAGTGTGTCTTGATATCCCTACAGAATAGACCAGGGACTGAGCATGTTTTACAAAATGCTAAATGATTGCTGAGATATAAATCTGAAGTCCAGGGAGCAATAAAGAAATAGAACGGCATGGCTGGAATCCTGAACAAAGAACACTCCACACTGCAACATTTTAGGCAGGTTCTGCTAGCCAGGTAAAATAGTATTGTTGTTATATTTTGTGGTAGTCAAAACCACATACAAATAATGCACTCTGAAGTGTTTTCTTCTGTCAGTCCAGAACTGAATGTGAATGCATTCTCCAACATGGTAGTGAGGCACACCACTGATAAATGTGAGTGCATCTCAGGCCATTCAAACATTATGGAAAAGCAGTTTATATTTGTCTACAGCAGTGTTAGAAAAGGGCACATACCATATGTTTGAAAGTGCATGCACTTTTATATAGAAATATCCAAAGGTCTTGGACACATGATTAATCTGTGTTTTCAGATATTTGTCTTCCCTCTGTATGTCACAGAGTTTACAGAAGAGAGACTGACATGGCAGACAAATGGAAGCTTATATTTTTGTACTGTGTGAATTGCACAGATATTTTTCCCTTGGTTGTTTAGATTTCTTTTTTGGTAATGTAATGAAATCCGACTTCAGTTTACATCGATAATCACTCCCCAGGTAGCCAACTCAGCTGGTGAACATCGTGACAAGATCTTAGGCAAAATGGGACTGCTGAGAACAAGAGGGAGGTATCAAGAATACTTGGAAAAATCCCAAGGTTTGAAGAATGCCAAAATTATTTAAGGGGAAAAGAACATAAGAAGAAAATTCATAAATGAGTCTAGTGAAGGCTGAGCATGCTTAGCTAGGAGAACAACAGAAAATGGAATGGAGTGTCATGGAAAAGGGCACAGCTGACCTGATAGTTTCCTGAACAGGAGCCCAAAATGCAGCCAGAACTGGTTGCAGGTACCATCTATCCATTGAAATCCTTGGATGCTGTGTGAATGGTTCTAGAATCACCTTGACTTTGTAAAAAGAGCAGTAATAATAACAAAAAAGAAGCCAGAGTACTTGTTCTATATGTGTCAGAGTTCCTTCTTGGCAATGGTAAGTTTATTACATGTTACTGCTGATTACTGGGTGTCTGTAACAGCTTCTTATGAATCAGAATAAATTGATCATAGAGAAAAAAGTTATGATGACACAGAAGAAATTGCCAGGGAAGATTGGGAAATAATGCAGGTTATTCTCTCTGGGGCATAGGTAGAAGCTCTGAGTTCATACAAAGTCGACAAAGATCAAAGAATCTTCTCCCCACCCTGGAAAAAACAATCCCGCTGTAGAAGCAATTATGTTGGTTGTCATCTTTACGAAAGGACTGGTTTTCCTCAGACTCCATTTACGAAGCCTCATGAAGAAGAAGGAAGAAGAAAAATACAGAGCAAATTGAAGATTTAGACTTCACTTAAAGCTGTTTTAGGATAGTTGGCTCTAATTTCACTTAATTTTATCAGTTATTTTAAAAAGATGAATCACGGGATTTGGGCCCCATTTTTATTCAACGCCATTGGTGTCGTTCTTTATTCAGAGTCTGACATTACACTGATAATCTCTAAATGTGGTGATTATACTTGTGTCCTGACTGGCAACTGAACAGACCTCCTTTACCCCATAAGGCTGCTGTCTATTAATAGGTGGGTGGCAAGATTGGGCTAGGAGCTATTACTTCATCAGGCATATGTAAATAAATAAGTAACTAAATAGATTCAGAGGAGAAGCTGCTGTAAACTGTTGCTGTTATCATATGCTCATTTTAATTGAGCTTAAAGAAGTTGCTTTTTGGACTATAGTGTCCTGAATCCCCTAGCTACCATGTGCAGTGGTCATTCTGGTCATGGAGTTTGGGGAACTATAATTGTAATTTTTCTTGTGCAATATTCACCAAATTGTATATGGTGGAAAACAGTGAAGATAGCAGTGCCTCTTATGTGGAATAATGAAATAGGCAAAGGAGAAACTGAACAACAATCAGTCCCATGCCCATCTACCCACACAGGTTCTAGCAGAGACAAGAGTGCAACTTATCTTCTTGTAAAACGTATACAAATGGCTTTATTTACAAAGTACTTGTGCAAGGTCAAACATGTGGCCTAATGGAAGAAAGAAAGAGATGAAAAAAATGGCTGCAGGTTAGGGTAAAACAGGAAGAGAATAAAGCAACCAAAGTGGAAGTCATCATAAAGCAGCAGTCAGCATAGGCATTCAAAGGTTGTTTTATCAGTATATTAGTGAAATTTGTGAAAAGGAATGGGTATTTTCATAACCTCCTACACAAGATTGTCACCAATTGTTGAATTTTAATGAGCATTCTGGTTATTAATTATCAGTTCTTTTATTTTCTTTTACTTAATTAGAGTTGGCTTCATGCAATGTAAGTGGGAGTGCCACTATCATTACAGGCTGAATCCACCTGCTATCCTTTTCCCAATCCAAAAATTGAAATACTAGTGGACTACTAGTGGGCTAGTTAGGACATAAACATGGGTTAAAAATGACTCATTGGAAAAGATGATAATTCTGGAAAAAGTTGAAGAGGAACAAGTCAGCATTAGAGATGGGTTGGCTCAATCAAGGGAGCCATGGCCCCCTGACTTTGCAGGACCTGAGCAGGGTGGTTAATAACAAGCTCCCTTGGTGATCCCTCATTCAGAGAATTATCACAAGTCAAAGCTGATTTGAGAGCACATGACAGCAAAGCGGAACTATACTAACTTGGGAATGGCTAGCTATCCAGCAAGTAACTATAGAACAATTATTGCACTGAAAAAATTACATTCCAGAGAAAATGGGTTTGCCATCCCTTTTCAAGGCTGCATGATCAGGAACAGCCAATGTAGGAAGAGGACTGGAGTGCTGGTTCTTTTTTAGATTTTAGTCCTTTTAAAAGGATAACAAAATGTGGCATTAGACTCCTTGGAAAAGTTGTTTTTTAAAAAAGTGTAGTGTGAGGGAATTTAAAGCAACACCCCTTTGCATATGTTTTTGTTGTGTGTTTCCAACTCATTTCCAACTTATAGTGAGCCTATCATAGGGTTTTCATGGCAAGGTTTGTTCAGAGAGCATTTCCCTTTACCTTCCTCTGAAGCTATGACTTGCCCAAGGTCACCCAGTAGGTTTCCTTGCTCAGGCAGGGATTTGAATCCTGGTTTCCAGAGTCCTAGTCCAATACCTAAACCATATAGCAGCATGTTAAAAAGATAGTCCCAAATTCGATTTTTAGTTTCAAAAACAGTAGACCCAATGAATCAATGGCATTTAGTTAAGGTTGATTTACCATTCAACAACTCATTGAAGAGATCTGCTCTAATTGGGACTACCAAGAGGAATCAGGCCATTAATTTTTATTCTTGTAGGTGCTTCAGCAGAGTCTACAAAGGTATCTATGATCCTTAGTTGTTAGGTAAAAGTGTCTGTTATTCCCATACAAGATACAACAAACACACACAGCTGGAGAAAGGGAGGAGTACACTAGACTGCTATCTTTTTCCTAAACATTTGCTGTTTTCTGGTTGTCTCAGTCAGCAATGTACCAAATATTAATAAAGAGTAATACATGAGAGAAGGCTACAGGGTAATAGATTTCATTTCTTCTTTGAGGAAAAATGGAACTTGTTCCTCTTGAGGACAATGAAAACATGTTGTTTTGAAGAAAACAAAGTAAAGCCATTAGCGTGACTGAAATTCTCATTCTGTAGGTCAAAGTGAGAGCAGTCACAAAGCTCTTTTGTGCTGTACTTGGAGTTACATGCTGGAGAATTATGTGAAAAGTCACACAGGAGCATTTTTATACTTTAACAAGCGGTGATTGCTGCAAAGTCATCTGTTTTATACCTTGGTGATATTTGGAGGTGTTCCTTCTCATGTGGTTAATTATGGCTCTATGGGGCTAATGAGTCTTGCTTACTCAAGTCCATGCCCAAAACACTATAGAGGGATGGCAACAAACAGGGCCCATAATTATGTGCTGCTTCTGGAAAAATTCATTTCCTCTCCGGTTATTGGAGGGGAATGTGGTGTAGCGGCTTGAATGTTGGCCTATGATCCTGGAGACCAGGGTTCGATTCCCTGCTTGACTATGGAAACCCACTGAGATTGCTTGGGCACATGACATGCCCTATGACAGGTTCCTTCATTTCCCCTTCTGTTACTGCAGGGAATTGCAGCCAAATAGAAATGGAGCAGAGGAATCCAAGCGAGATGACTAATGACCTCATAGTCTTTGGTCACCTAAAAGTCTTAGCAGTTTCACCTTGTGATCCTTGGCTTCACTATACCACTGCATGGAGCAGAACTGAGAATGTCCTGGAAGAGCAATCTATAGCAGTGTTTCTTAAGCTATTTGATACGAGAGACCAGTAGGAGATTTTTTTTTTACAATGTTGACAAGACCTGGCACCATATTTTTGCTCACAGACTACAAATGTTTCTTTTCTTAAACCTCAATGAAGATCCGCAGGCAATAGCTTGAGGATCAGTAATGGTCCATGAGAGACTGTTTGAGGAGCACTGTCCTAGAGGACACCATGACTCCAAGTGCAGGTACTTACTTGAAGATATGAGGGGAAGGTCAGATGTAGCTATCTACTGGGGCCTTTGAAATCTTATCAAAGACAAAGCTTCCACCTGTTAGATAAACCATCTGAAGCACTTTTCCTCTTTTCTTCATGGCTTGGAACAAGGGAGGATGGAAGGGGGAACAAACACTTCTTATAGCTCAACTTACCACTGAAATTCTGTGCAAAGAGTTCAGTGTTTAAAGCAGTGTTCTACTTATCTTATATATGATGACGTTAACAGGTTGAACACCTCTTCTCCATGATATGGTTTAATTGGCAAAAATATATTTAATTGGCATAAAATATAATTTATCCTGCTATGACTGGCTGCTGGCTGCAAAGAGGAAACTGGCTGCACATGTGCATTGCAAAATTAGGTCATGAAGAAACCTCAGGGCATGACTAGGCATAGCCAGGGAAACTTCCAGACAATGGACTTGCAGATGTCCCTCAGCAACTCAACCTTTAGAAACAATGGCACTGAAACTGCTTCCATGGAAGGACTGGTTGTCTTTGACCTTTTCCCTTTGTCCAGCGAAAACTTTCTGTCCTCTTTCTTGTCCAGTAATTAAGGAGCTATAATGATTCCCATCAATCTCTTTGCTACTGAATTCTAAAACAATTAGCTCATTCCAGACCCTATTGTCTATGCTGCAGACTCCATTGTTTACTCCGCCAGAGGGCCATTAACATCTTCCACCTCAGGGCAGAAAAAAACTATTTAAACCCTGGCTTTTTACCTTGGCATTGTAATTCCAGTTTTTATGTATGGTTGTGAAAGCTGGACAGTGAAAAAAGCTGAGGCCATTTCCACATGAGATTGATATTTTGTTGTTGCCTCGAATTCTTATTCATCAGTCTGCATGTTGTAGCATCATAGTGTCATAGTTTTATTCATGCTTCTGCATGTTTTCAGCTCCTAGCATGGTTCGCTGTAACAAGAAACCACTGAAAACTGGAAAAACTCTGATGTAAATCCCCCAAATTGGTTCTGCTTCATTTTTCACTTACATGCAGAAGCGTAACATCGATTCATAGTGCAGTAGTGTCACATTTTGCCATATCATGAGAAGACATGACTCACTAGAAAAGACAATAATGCTTGGTAAGGTAGAAGACAATAGGAAAAGAGGAAGACTGCATTACAAATGGATAGACTCAGTCAAGGAAAACATGTCTGAATCAGCAAGACCTGAGCAGGGCAGTTGATGATAGAGTGTCTTAGAGATCTGTCATCCAAAGGGTTGTCATAAATCAAGGTCAACTTGACTGCAATTAGCAACAACAAATATTCCTTTAGGCTCCTAACATGCTGTGAACCACAGTTGCCAAATCATCACTATTCTAGGCCCTGAAATTTCAGTGCCCAAACAACAACCTAGGGATGTTTCCTAGTGATATCACAAAAGGGAGGTAATAGTGGTATTACAAAAGTGATGTTATAGGAACAGCCTCTGGTGATGTGATTAAGTACAGTGTGTTCAATTTTACACAGTAATATAGTTGCATAGGATATGACTTTCAAATAAAAAATGCCTAGTCTAACAAATGAGGAAAATACCTATATTTTTCAGGGTACTGCTCTCATCCTGAGATTCTTCCCCTTTGCTCTGAGGACTGCAGGAGAGGAACCAGGCCCTGAGACTGAGGGCCAGACACTGAGATCTGGCAATCCTGTTGTGAACATCTCCCATAGTTGTCTTCTACATGCATATTTCTCCCTGTTGTGTGATCCGTACAGGATCCCGAGGAACATCATCACTTCCATGCGCAAAAGGAAACCTACCACCTCAAGAATTAATGGTGTATATGTGGGATTTTCCCTTGTTATTAATTAATAATTGATATGCTTTCCAATGATGCATGTAGTATCTCATTTAGTTTGGCCTGCGAGATAGATACATATAAAAATAGTGGAGTTTGTCTTTGAGTTCACAGGAACAGGAGAGTAAAAGAAAAAAAAAGATGTTGAAAAGGAGTAGCTTCCTTGGCTGTAATTAAAACATAATGATCTTTATTCATTTAAATATTAGGCCACATAATAGGATACAGAAATGTGTGCAAAGTTTTGAGATCTCCAGATCACTTCATCAGGTGACATGTTACAAAAAGAAACACAGGGATTGATTTGATGTTACAGTTATGTTATCTGCAAGGTGTATTGAGGAGTGATAGGCCCTTTTCGCACGGAATTTCTGAAGCAAAAGGGCCCCTTGAGCATCGTGTAAATGTGAGGAGAGGTCCGTATGATGCACTCACATTTGTGCAACGCTCAAGAGCCTGACGCGGACCGCGCATGCATTTTTTCATTTTTGGCTCAAAGCCGAAAATGCTGTGCCATCACGCATCGTTCTGGGGCCCTGTGCGCATTTACCTGGTGTGCGGAGCCTCGGGAGCCGGGCCGGTCGTGCGTCCTCTCCTCAGTGCAGCCTGAGAGGTCCCAGGCTGCACTGCGAATGGAAGAGGTGGGGCGGTTGTGCAACGAGAAAGAAGCTGCGGAGCCGAAGCAGGAGGGACGTGGGAGCGTTCCTCCCAAGCCTTTGTGCATGAACTGAGCAGCCCATCACTGGTAAAAGGTAAAGTGCGAAAAGGGCTCTAGAGGAGAGAAGGTCTGCAGGTGTTCAAATCAAGCTTTCTATCAGGTGATATGATGTTTTTAGCTTTTGCCTGAAGGAGCCCTGCAGCATTATAGACACAAGGACAGCAGAAAAGTCTGATGTTCCATTTTTTAAAAATATAAAATCCAACTGTTATCTCAGAACTCTTTTTCAGCCTGAGTGAAGCACAAATTCCTTCACTGATAGACAACAGATAACAACTTAGGAGTCTTTATAATGCAAAGTATATGCTGACACATTTGTAGGCAGATTGTAGATTTTGAATCTTGTGATCATCCTGATCCTGTATCTGAAGTAGGGTGGGCAACATGTGGCACTCTGGATGTTGTTGGAGTGCAACTCTCAGGAGCTCTAGCCAGCAGAACTAGTGGTGAGAAATGCTGGGGGTTTCAGTCCAACAGCAACTGGATGTTTTAATGATTCCTATTGCTGACTTCAACAGGGTCCACATTTCCCAGGATGAAGCAGCCTTAAGAAATTAAACCAATAAAAGGGGAGCCAATATTTTCAAATAATACAAAATTGGCTGTTCAAATTTGCTTGGGTTAGGGGCAAAGAACCCCTGCAAAAGTGGAAAAATCACTAATATCAAAATGTCTCTGTGTGTAGGGGGGAAGGGGGGTTGAGGCATGGTGGAGAGAATGGGCCGTCAGGGTCCAACCAAGTCAGGGAAAGGACAGGCGAGAGGGATGGGTCGGCATGGTTGCCCTATACTTTCTCTCTCTCACCCATCTCCCTTCTTGGGTGTGGGGGGCACTGGGAAAGGGGTTGTGGTGCTGAGAAATCCAGCTGCAATCCTCCTTAGCTGGCCAGTTAGAGGCTGGTGGAGGAGGATGCGGACCAAAGGCAGGGTTTTAAAGGGCTGTGCAGCCTGATTGGAGCTGCTCAAAGGGAAAGTTCTCCTCCAAAAAAAAAAAAAAAACAGGGCGGGGAAGTGGGGACATTTGCAAATGATCAAATCCGTATAAGTGTAATTACAACAAAAGTTAAGGGCCAACTGTATAGAGAAACTTACAGAAACATATGTTTAGGGTACATTATTGATACAGATATATCTGATGTAAAAGTCAGTTAAATGAAATACATGATAACAAGGAACTTTTCCTGGAATCAAAAGTACTTTCAATAGTGAAATTTCTGTCCATAGAATATATTTTTACTAGATCAAAACAAGAGGCATGGTGACAATCTGGTATTTTTTCCCTATGGAATAGTATGTAGTATACTGAAACATAAAAAATCTGTTTGATTTTTTGTTGCTTTGGCAGAAGTGAAATCTTTTGAAGTGAGAGATATCAGACAAGCTAATTAGCTGGAAAGAAGCCTGAGGCCTGGGCTGAATTACAACACTTGCTTTGTAGGTACAAGAGTTCTGATTAAAGTTCTCTGGGTTATCTGAAGCATAATGTTGATAATCTTCTGATTTCCTGCAGTGTGTTATTTACAATGAAGTGTGTTACTGTTAGAAAGGTTAAAGGTGTATTTATCATCATGTTATAGTCTAGTTTCACAAGCTTACCATACATTTCTTCAAAATGGTCTTTGAGGCACAGAATCTTGCATCATATTAATGATAGAAAACCTTAACAGATTTGTACTCACAGAAATAACATGGTACAAACCGTTTATGGAAAACCTGCTATTCACTAAGCAGCTGCAGTTGTTGGGTTGTAGATAAGAGTTAATTACACAAGAAACTGAACTGGAGGCAAGCTGAATGTTCATTCCCTCAGAGGGCCTGTAAGCAACTCTGTCTCGTACTTCCTTCTACAAGACCCCCAAACTCTGGAGACAATTAAAAGAGAGATAGAGAGAGAGAAATAGACCAAAAGTAATTTGGTAGGTCACGGATAGTGAGCAGAGGGAAAAGTAGAGTATGGCCCTTTCCGCACCGCATTTGCCATGCGAAAGGGCTCCTGGAGCGTCGCGCGATTGTGAGGAGTGATCTGCATGATGC
Organism: Iguana delicatissima; assembly: GCA_948472985.1. Lineage (NCBI taxonomy): Eukaryota > Metazoa > Chordata > Lepidosauria > Squamata > Iguanidae > Iguana > Iguana delicatissima. Next base: position 413,862 of record CAOKZL010001194.1, on the reverse strand, counting down.
ACTCACAATTGCGTGATGCTCCAGGGGTCAGCAGGCGCCAATTGCTCACCTTTTCATTTTCAGCTGGAAGCCAAAAATGGTGTGTGATCGTGCATTGCTCCCAGGCCCCAAGTGCACTTACCTGGCATGTGGTGCCTCTGGAGCCATGCCGGTCACGCTTCCTGCCCCAGCGCAGCCTAGGAAACTCCCAGGCTGCACTGTGGAAGGAAGAGGTGGGGCTCTTGTGTGAGCAGGCAGCTTGTGCGGAGCTGAAGCAGCAGGGATGTGAGAGCCTCTCGCCGCAGGCTGCTCGCGTGATCCCCGTGCCCCAGCGCCGGAAAAAAGTAAGTTGTGGAAAGGGCCTAGAGTAAGAGTCAGAGAGAAAAATTGGCAAGATATTTAAAAATCAGGGGAGAAGAGAAAGAGCACTGGTGTAGGCGATTAAGGATTCCTTTTCTTTTCTTTTGTATTTATTTTTTATATGTTAAAATATTTACAAGAAAGAAAAGAAAAACATTAAAATATAGTAAGGCATAGTGATAAAGAGGAACAAATTGTACAGAAAAGAAAAGAAAAGAAAAGAAAAGAAAAGAAAAGAAAAGAAAAGAAAAAACACAGATCAGGAAAAAATGAGCTAACAACAAATAAAAACTATACACATGAACAAACAATAATCTAGAAAGAAAAAGAAATTTAGACTTCCTCAAATGGTGAGGTTTCATCCTTAACTAAGGGCCTTTCTGCACTACATTGTTATAGTGCAATTATTCCACTTTCAACATCCTATGGAATCCTGGGATTGGAAGTTTAGGGAGAGGCCTTTAGACTTCTCAGCCAGAGAGCTTTTCGGCCTCAAGAAACTACAAACCCCAGAATTCCACAGGAGGTTGAAAGTGGAATAATAGCACTATAACAGTGTAGTGTGGAAAGCCCCTAAAACTACCAGGAATACCTTCCACAATTAAAAAGAGAAGAAAAAAGGTAGGATAATAGTAAAAACCATCCCATCCCATTCCCTTTGAGCAATATCACCCTTAATTACAAATCAGAAAAGGATTAAGAAAGGGGTTTTTCTACCCTTTCCTAAAACATATAAACATCAGAAATTCTAATCTTTGTAATGCTGGAAACTCTGTTGGTTTGTAGTAAACTTAGAATGATATCCCTTCTATATCTTTCCAGTGGTTTTTAACCTTTCCCTTAATGCCAGTAAAACATAGTGTGAGATAACTTTAGTAACAGTAGGACATTTCCATCTGGGGTTTCCCGGTTTAGTACCCTCATTGCAAATATAAGGAGAAGCACCGAGGCTTATTTTTAAATTTGTAGCATCTACAATTCATGTTAAAGAGGAGAATTACTTTATTGGCATTACAGTCTCTGATGTTTAGATGTAGCATAAACTCATTCATTCTTTAATCACATCCTTGGAAATAATGCAGAAACATATGGTAATGCTGGCCAAAAGACTGAACTGTCAATCAGGACATCGCTGCTGAATCTTGCCTCTGCCATTAGCTTAAGCTGCCTTAGTCATGGCCTTGTCTCTCAGCCATTGTCCCTCCCCTCAAAATCTGCAATAAGGGAGATGAATTAAAAATACCGACTTATTTCACAGGTTTTTGTGAAGACCACTGCTAAATTCATGTGAGAGCATTTACAGTATTCAAATGTTCCTTCTTCATACTCCTTTGGCAAAATGGATTATAAAACAGTGATCCTAGATCTTACAGTTAAATGCTAAATAAGACTTCCATCTGGCTGTAAAACACAATTGAATCTGAATGAGGAGCTGCTTAATTTGAGAAATAATCCACACAAACACCAAGTCAATGTGCTTTTATTAAATAATTCCCACTAGAATCAGGCACATGAATATTGAATACACCAGAAAAAGTGTGTCACGGACTTCCTTCCCTGGATGCACGTTAAAGTTGACTACTGTTAGCAAGAGTAGAAATTCCTCTGTGATACTCTGTATATTTACGAATCACTTGTGGTTAGAGCAGAAGAAATTCAAATATTCTGCTTGGAATAGGGACACTAAGATTACATCTGGAAGAGTAAAAAGATTATGGCTGGAAGAAAGAAAGTGTTGCTATCATCAGCCTAATATCCTAATTAATTTAGATACAATTCTTAAAATAGTCAGCACATAGATCTATGGACATGTAATATCAATAAATATCTTTTCAAAAATAATGTTACCAAATAAAACCATTAAAACATTTCAAATGAAATGTACATCATATAAAATTCCTACAAAGTAATTTTGAACACCATATTCTAATATTCCTATCGGCTTGCAGATAATTTGTTGAGGGCATCAATAAAAAACTTAAAATGGACTATTCTGATGGAATGCCATATGAATTCAATTCTTTCCCAGCAAACCAAGTGACATGATAACTAAAAAATTAAAAAAGCCATTTATAGATGTCTGAGACTACACCTTAGATTTAAAATTATTTGTTACACATAGGCTGTTATCCTAGATGGCTCAGCATAACATAGTACTTCCATGTGTGGTATTATGTTATGCTGAGCCATTCACCTCCTTCTTGGACCTTGGTAGAACCTCAGTAGCTGCCTTTGTGCCGGTTGGAGAACAGGAGAGATTACAGAACCCTATAGCTATGCCTCTGTAGCAAGATGTAAAGAGATTACATCAGCCACGGAGGTCTGCTGGGGTCCTTTGGAGCCCTCAGTGGCTGCTGTCATCAACTTGTGTCTGGTTTCAGTGACATAGACAGGTATTTCTCCAGTTCCACTTCTCTACATCAGGCACAAAAGGCTATGGGGGTGGGTTCAATGGCTCTATGATAGGTTCAGGCAGTGCTTTGGTTGCTGCAGAAGAAGGAAAAGAATACCAACCAAAACTAAGCAAACACAGGTGTAAAGTTAACTTACTTATGATGACATCCATAATTCCTCAGCTTTTCAACTTTTCAAAAATCAAGTTTTTCATCAAAATGTGAATCATCATACTTAATTTATTATCTAGCAAATATATGTTATTTGGTGAACCTCTCTGAAACAAATCAAAAGTAGTGTGGATTTGTATAACCGTACCATTATCAAATTGTTCTTCTCCGTCCACAGAAGAGAATTCTGGATGATTAACAGAGGCATGTGGGAGAAGAGTGCAAGAACAGCTTTTTACTCCAACATTTCCATATCTTTAGTGTAGTTATCAAGAATAGATGATTGAATTATCAATTATTTTCTTGCACTGTGAACTGAGGGGCACTGAATCATCATAATCTGTCTCAATGCAAATATCCATATTTAGCCGCTGCAGCAAATCATCATTTCTTATTACGTGTACTGTATGTTTGAACTTAAAAGCATCAAAGTATAATTTCCAGTTTGAAATGGATAGCCCTCTGCTGTCCATTTTTCTGTATTGGGTGTGTTTTGGGAAATATACCTTTTCCCCACCAAAAATAAAATCACTGATCATTTTTTTGCCACGCAATACATTTGGCCTGGTATTAATGGAATTGTCTAGAAAAGAAATAATAGGCTGGGCAGAGCCTGCATTTTGATAGTTGCAATTTCCCCTACCAATGGTAGTTTTATATTCGACTCTTCATTGGATGGATAATCATTCTAGACTGACATTAATTCATTCTCTCTTGGTCATTTTTTCCCAGTCCTTGGCCTTGTAATCATGTATTTAAGTAGCTTCCCTGATTATAGGATTCAGACAAAGGTGACTAAATTATTCATGAGAAACTATACCGAAAGTCTTTATAAATTTATACATTTTGATAAAAAGAGCAATTTATGTCAGAAATTGAACTCTGTTAAAATGCTGTATTTCTGAAAAGGAGGTCATGTGGTCATTTAGTGTGGCCAAAGGAAAGAAAAAGAAATACGAAATTTATAAATTTTGGATATATGATTGCACCACATCTTGTCTATTGTGTGTTGGGACATAGAAATAATAGGTTTTGAACAAAGTTGTGTCAGCTGGAGTGGTGGTGGGTTAGTGTAGTGATTCCAGAGCTGCATGGGAAAACCAAGCTGATCACTCAACTCAGCCATGGAACTCACTGGGTGATCTTGGGTCAGTCATTCATCTGCTTGATTTACCACACAAGAGCCTAAATCCAAATACTAATCCAAGTAGAGTAGGTCTAGATTAAATCCAAATACTAATCCAAGTAGAGTAGGTCTAGATTACTAATCCAAGTAGAGTAGGTCTAGATTCACTTACCACTCAGCAATATTATTCTGATGATAAAGTGGCAAAGAAAATAGGCGTGTAAACCAGATTGAGCTCATTGGAAGAAATATGGAATACAAGTGAAATTCATGAACAACAGCAACAGCAACCATGCCTGGAAGTAGTATTTAGGAAGAGGTACTGGCATGCAGTTTGCCTCATTTGTCAAGCACGGAGTTGACTTTTGGTGTAATAGCCCAAATAATTGTTTATGAGGTACGATAGCCAGCCCTGGTCTATTGCAGTGGATTGATTGCAGCAGTCCTAGTTGGAAGCCAACTATAAAAATCCAGATAGTATTTGTCCTGACAGAAGGAAACAAATGAATAAAAGATTTCATTTCCCTTATGAAAAAGGAGGACTTGGACAGTCCTTGATTTCTTTTATATAAATGTACCATGTACTTTATATAAGCGTCAGTAAATATATTGGAATTATTATAAAGTGTTGAGACTATTAATTGCCATTAGATGAACTGATCAGATTTTTTTTATGACTATAATATTTTTCTATACAGATGGTACACTAAGGATTAAACCAATCTCCTGAATCACTGACATTTCATATATGTTTACACTTTATTGCTACAGTTCTATAGGTGCTTCCATGATGGATAGTGATTGCCTTATAAAACTGTATCAAAAGAAATTCTGAGCTATTGCTATTAAAACAAAACAAAACAAAAACATGGAGCACAAGCTGGGAAGTGAAGAGAGAGTTTTAACCTTCCTTCAGCCTTCTGCATCTCACAGTCATTATGTTGAAATGTACCCAAAATGTGGAAGAATCTATCTACTGCATTATTTATGTGTTCTGAAGGGTGCATGGGGACTCAAACTGGGGATAAGGCTGTAGGGGAGTGGGGGAGGAACAGGAAAAATGAGAGGGAGTCCTTGAAAAACTGAAAAAAAAAAGGATTATGGAATAATTTCTTTCGGAATCATAAATAAAATCTTTAAGACAAGATATTCATATATTTAATTCCTCAAAGTTATTTCTAAAATCTTCATTAGAGAAAGTAAAATTATGTTTTCTGGTTTAAGTAAAACTGTGCATAATATCATATTGCTGCAATTTCTAGTCTATTTCCTTTTTTCAGTTTATTTTATGTGAATGAATGCTTTATGTCTCCCCGATATTATGGAGAATTATGAGAAACAAAATAATTTTCTTTATTTTACAAATGCTGATGGTTTGTTCTGTCTTATAGATATTTTTTTGCCTGCTATCATAAATTTAATTTGTAACAAAAAAGAGTAAATTCTGTTTGTAATTATTGTCTGAATAAAATGTACTTTTAATATTCCAGACATATTTTTAAGCCAAATAATGCATACATAAGATATCTGATGTTTTTAAACTAACAAAATTACTTTTGATCTATAAAAATGTATGAATATCACATTTTTCCAATTTCTGAAAATGTCTGGTTTTCTTTAAAAAAAATGAGTGTGGGAAAAAAACCAGGGTTGACTCTCTTTGTCTTCAAAATTTCTGAGAATTTTACATCCCTAGATAGGGCTCTTCCCCAAAGGTTTACATTTGCATTGCACCCTAGTTGATTAGCTTCAGACCTCTGAAGTGGCGTTCTTCATGTGTTCAAGCCCTATGTGAGTGATGAGACTGATAAAGCAGAGTCCTTGATAGGTATGTAAATCTTAATTTTTCTCAATTTCATGTGCAAAATGGAAATGTCCAAAAAAGATTTCTCACTGCCACAATTTTTTTCTTTGGCAGGGAATTGTTTATCCCATCTGGAAGACTATCACACATTTGCAAGATGGATTTTTACACGTTTACTTAAGGCCATAGAATTGAAAACTATTGCTCCTGCTTCCTTGTGCATGGAATATTAAAAAGTGGAAGCGCTGGATAGATTGTTTGCCTCTTTGTGGGCATACAACTCATTTGTCCTGTTATTTGGCTGGATGAAGTTTTCAGTAAATGAAGACTTCTAGAAAACAATTCTAAACTCATTCCCCTCGTGACACAGCTCCTTGATAAGACGTGGGTAAATGCAGACTTGTTTAAAATAGTGCTCGATGCATTCCTTCTTTTATTCTGCCCTGACCCCTGCTTCTGCTTTACTTGTGCACACATTGCTATAAGATTTGTGTGAGCAATGCATACAAAATTCTGTCTTGCTCTCTTGAGAAATCTTCTATTTTTTAAAACCACTAAGAGAGAAATGTGTTTCTATTCTTCTTTGGATATACTTGACCAGATACAGGAAAATTATTTTATTGGGAAACTGATAAACATTCTAACTCAGGTGAGCCAATTGCAAATTACTGTTAAAGCATTCTTATTTGGGATATGGGGTAGTGGGAGAGATATTGTTGTGCACTTCCTAGGTCTCTGGGATACTATAGAACATACCACTCATGAACTTCATTGTTGGAATACCCAGTATACTACTCCTATACTGGCCTCAAACTGTATAGCGGAACAGGAAAGTACTTGGTGAGAATCAAGTGTTGTTAAAAATCTGTCCATGATACAAAATCCCAAAGGGGAACCAGTAATTTCAAAATACTACTATAGTGCTCAAAAGGTGCCCAATAGACTGAGGTTCAGTCTTAACTTGAACTTTTGATCAACTCAGACTCCCTTCCAGTTGTGGCTCATCTGCTCTTGATTCATATCCCATAAATCTCAACAGGCAATCAAGAAAATTCAGCCAATGCTTGCAGTTTCTGCTTGCTTGTCAATATATTCTTCTTGTACACACTTCACTACGGTAGCCAGGATGGGACTTTCACTTTTTCATATCTATATCCCAGCTAGCTGACAAAGTGCTCTGATTCAACATCTGGGACACATCACCCCATGCTGAAGTGGGCTGACCAGCAAGCCATGTAACCTCTGACCCCACAGCCCTCTTTGCTCACATAATAAGCTGTCTGACATAAGTTACTGGCTTGCAGTGCCAAATTATTGTAACTTAGAGTTGGATCCATTCAGACCCCCCCCCCCCCGTAACTGAGTTCTCCTGCTTCTGGTTAACATCTAATAAATCTTATAAAGCAGACAGGAAAAATCAGACCATTCTGTCCCCATGGTGAGAGTCAGGTAACAAGACTGGTGTGATCTAAACTTTGTTAACAGCTTTGCTCTTATTACGTACTGACTGACAGTGGGAGCTGCAGCTGTAATGTTGTGGAGCCAGGCTGGAGGACTGCCTTTGGCATCAGACCCCTGCAGACTTCTACTCCCACAGAGTTTCTGGTTTTCCCCACAGAACTGGGAGGGTGCTACCCACTGCTGTGGAAAATCAAAGCAGTTTATTCTAAACAGCTGTTCTTCCCTTCCCAAGCCTTCACCTTCTTGGGTGGGGAGGATATATAAAAACAGAGGCAGGCACTGGTGGTGAATAGCTGATGCTGGATTGACCCCAAATGAATGCACTAATGAGAGTCACCAGCATCTTACCAATATTTGTTTTTTATTATATGTGTGTGTATATGTGTTTTTATACTGTGCATGTGTTAGGGTGAATCTCTGGGGAGGGGAAAGAATGAGGTGCCCCCATTGAGGTAATCTTAGGCAGAGGGAGATATAGTGGTGGGGTTAGACATGCTGGCTAAAGGAAAGAAGAGGAGATTCATAGAATCATAGAAATGTAGAGTTGGAAGACACCACACGGGCCATCCAGTCCAACCCCCTACTATGCAGGAACACCCTCAAAGCATTCCCGACAGATGGCCATCTAGCCTCTGCTTAAAAACCTCCAAGGAAGGAGACTCCACTACACTCTGAGGCAGCATATTCCACTGCTGGACAGACCTGACTGTCAGGAAGTTCTTCCTGAGGTTCAGGTGGAATCTCCTTTCCTGCAGCTTGAATCCATTGCTCCTTGTCCTGGTCTCTGGAGCAGCAAAAAACAAGCCCTCTCCTTCCTCTACATGGCATCCCTTCAAATATTTAAACATAGCTATCATGTCCCCTCTTAACCTTCTCTTCTGCAGACTAAACATACCCAGCTCTCTAAGTTTATCCTCACAGGCCATGTCTTTCAGGCCTCTCACCATTTTGGTCACCCTTCTCTGGACTTGCTCCAGCTTGACCATGTCCTTCTTGAATTGGGGTGCCCAGAGCTGGACACAGTATTCAAGATGAGGTCTAAACAAAGCAGAGTAGAGTGGTACCAGTACCTCCTTCGATCTAGACACCATACCCCTGTTGAAGCAGCCGAGAATTGCATTGGCTTTCTTGGCTGCCGCATCACACTGCTGACTCATGTTCAGCTTGTGGTCTATGAAGACTCCTAGATCCCTTTCACATGTACTGCTATCCAACCACTTGTCCCCCAGCCTATATTTCTGTATTCCATTTTCTCTACCTGAGTGTAGGACCTTACACTTATCTATGTTGAATTTCACTTTGATAGCCTTGGCCCAGTTCTCCAATCTGTCCAGGTCATTTTGAATTTTGATCCTGTCCTCTGGCGTATTAGCAACCCCTCCCAATTTGGTGCCATCTGCAAATTTGATGAGCATGCCCTCTATTCCTTCATCCAAGTCGTTGAGAAAAATATTGAACAGCACTGGGCCCAGGACAGAACCCTGTGGCACCCCACTAGTCACTTCTCCCCAGGATGAAAAGCAGCCATTCATGATCACTCTTTGGGCTGGGTCGGTCAACCAATTACAAATCCAACTAACAGTAGCCCTGTCCAGTCCGCATTTTACCAGTTTCTTTGCAAGCATGTCATGGGGAACTTTGTCAAAGGCCTTACTGAAATCAAGATATGCTACATCCACAGCATTCCCTTCATCTATCAAGCTAGTAACTCTATCATAAAAAGAGATCAGATTAGTCTGGCATGACTTATTTTTGAGAAATCCATGTTGACTTCTCGTGATTACTGCGTTGCTTTCTAAGTGATTAGAAACTGACTGCTTAATGATCTGCTCCAGGATCTTTCCGGGTACTGATGTCAGGCTGACTGGGTGATAATTATTTGGGACCTCTTTTTTTCCCTTCTTGAAGATGGGGACAACATTTGCTCTCTTCCAGTCTGCTGGTACTTCTCCTGTCCTCCAAGATTTCTCAAAGATTATAACAAGTGGTTCTGAAATTACTTCTGCCAGTTCTTTTAATATCCTAGGATGCAATTCAACTGGCCCTGGAGACTTGAATTCATCCAGTGTGGCCAGGTATTCCTGTACCACCTCTCTACCTATTACGTGCCTCATTTCCCCTGCTTCCTCACCTGCTCCCCAACCGCCAGGTTGAGTGCTTGCATCCTTCTGGGAAAAAACTGAGACAAAGAAGGTGTTAAGTAGTTCTGCCTTTTCTCTTCCCCCTGTGAGTAATTCACCATCTTCTCTGTGCAGCGACCTTATTGTTTCCTTTTTCCTTTTGCAGTGGACATATTTAAAAAAGCCCTTTTTATTGTTTTTAATGTCTGTGGCCAGCCTAAGTTCGTTCTGTGCTTTAGCCTTTCTGACGTCCTCCCTACATCTCCAGGCCACTTGCTTAAATTCTTCTTTGGTGGTTTCCCCCTTCTTCTATTTCCTGTACATGTTTCTCTTAACACTTAGCTCAGCTGAGAGTTCTTGAGTCAACCATTCTGGTTTCTTCAGATGCCTTCCATTTTTCCTCCTTATTGGCACAGTTTTAGACTGTGCCTTCAATATCTCCTTTTTAAGGAACTCCCATGCCTCCTGAACTCCTTTCTCTTTCACTATTCTTGACCACGGAATTCCAGCCAGCAGCTCCTTAAGTTTACAGAAGTCCGCTTTTTTAAAATCTAAGATGAGTGTCTGGCTACACTTATCTTCTCCTTCCCACTGAATGCCAAATTCCAATAGGGCATGATCATTCCCCCTAAAGATCCAGCCACTTCTACCTCATTAACAAGGTCATCCCTGTTGGTCAGGATCAGATCTAGAATATTTGATCCCCTTGTGGCCTCTTCCACCTTCTGGACCATGAAGTTGTCTGCAAGACTAGCAAGAAACTTGCTGGACCTTGCTGTCTTGGCAGAGTTTGACTGCCAGCATATATCTGAGTAATTGAAATCTCCTATTATTACTGTATCTCTCCTCCTTGAATGTGCAGCCATTTGGTTGAGGAAGGCATCATCAAAGTCCTCAGCCTGGGTTGGAGGTCTGTAGTAAGCCCCCACCAGAATATCCCTATTGTTTCTCGCTCCCTTAATTCTTACCCAAATGCTCTCGACCTGGCTTAGTGGGTTTAAGTCATGGATCTCTTCACAGGTGAAAACATCCTTGACATGCAAGGCTACTCCTCTTCCTTTCTTGTTAGGTCTATTTTTACAAAATAGGCTATACCCCTCTATTCCTATATTCCAATCATGAGACTCATCCCACCAAGTCTCAGTGATGCCTATCAAATCGTATTTATTTTGTTGTACTAGGAGTTCAAGTTCATCCTGCTTGTTTCCCATACTCCGTGCATTAGTGTATAGACACTTAAGTCCCCGGGCCCTTCCTGCAAGTCCTGTACTATTGTTTCTACTCCTCCCGCCATTGGCCACTTGTACTACTTGTCCAGTATCAATTGGGCCTTTTCCCTCTGCGCTCGCCAAGTCCCTGCCCTGAATAATATTGTCTCCCTCCCCAGCAGAACTTAGTTTAAAGACCTCTTAATCCTCCTTGCGAGACTGTTTGCAAAAACATTCCTGCCAGTTTTGTGAGGTGCAGGTCATCCCTTGCCAGAAGCCCATGTTCATGGAAATTCAGGCCATGTTCCAAAAACCCAAACCGTTGCCGGCGGCACCACGTGCGGAGCCAGTTGTTGACCTCTGCTATTGTCCTTTCCCTACGTGCGCCATATCCTTGAACAGGGAGGAGAGACGAAATGACCACCTGCGCACCAAGGTCCTTAAGCTTCGTCCCCATAAACTCATAGTCCTTTGCGATGTGGTAAAAGCTGCTCCTCGCAGTGTCATTGGTTCCAACATGAACCAAAATGAGAGGCTTATGGTCAGTGGGTTTGACCAGCCTGGTTAGCCTCTCCGTTACGTGGTTGATCCTGGCCCCAGGAAGACAGCAGACCTCTCGATTGAGCTTGTCCGGTTTGCAAATTGCCCTTTCGGTTCCTCTGAGCAAAGAGTCCCCAACAACCAGAACTCACCTCCTCTGAGGCTTGTCCTGGTCTCCTCGATGAACATGTTCCACTAGGACTGCCTGGGCATTCTGTTGAGGCTGGGAGCATTGACCTAGTTCCTGTTGCCGAAGTTGGATTTCTTCTTGTTGACATTCTGTTCCCTCCACATGGCACTCCTCATTGTTCATAAGGCCAAGAGCTTTGAAGCGATTGTGCAGGTTAAGAGTCTCTGTTGCCTTCCTGGTCCTTCTACTCCTCCGTGTGACATTCGCCCAAGCCTCCATTTCCTGGCACAGTGTGCTAACTTGCTGATCTGGCAGCTCCTCCGTGCATTCAGTCTTCCGGTAGGTCCTCTCTGCCCTATCCAAAAACTCCTACCCTTCCCTAATAAGATGAAGATCAGAAACTCGTGCCTCCAGCTGGCACACCTTCTCTTCCAAGAAGGTGACCAGTTTGCACTTGGTGCAGTTGTACCCGAGAACATCTTGTGGCAAGAAAAGGAACATGCCACAAGTGTTACAGGTGACTGCGGTAGCTCCCTCACCTTCCATCCTTGAAACTAGAAAGAGCAGTACAGTACGTAGTTCTAGAAAGAATAACTGGGTGTATAAGCTACATCTGCTCTACCGAATGCCAAGGGTTAAAGTTGGAGGACTGAAATAGAATACTTTAAGTGTGTGTGCCTTTGGCGTGCGCCGTTGGAAGCTCCTAATAAAGCTCCCCCCCCCTAGCTGGCTCCTCCCCCTCGTTAGTCAGACCATGTGCTCAGGGAGAGCACATGGCCAGCACAAAGAGACTAAACAAACACAAGCAAGGCCAAACAAACACAAGCAAGGCCAAACAAACACAAGCAAGGCCAAACAAACACAAGCAACAAACAGACAAGCAAGCACATCCCCTCAAGCCTGTAAACACACCTGATATAGGATGTCTTCACAGACCCTCTGCTCTGCTCCCTCTGCTCTCTCCTCTGGAAAATGAGCTAGAGGGCCGTTGGAAGCTCCTAATAAAGCTCCTCCCCCCAGCTGGCTCCTCCCTCTCGTTAGTCAGACCATGTGCTCAGGGAGAGCACACGGCCAGCACAAAGAGACCAAACAAACACAAGCAAGGCCAAACAAACACAAGCAAGGCCAAACAAACATTCATCTTGTGTTTTGGTCCTTTCCCCAACCTGAAGATTCAGGTTGCCATGTCAGCTCACTCCAAAGTTGGAGGGCCAGGGGTGAAGAGTTGACATCATTCATAAGAATTCCATTTTCCTCATGAGGAAATCCATCTACCAAGGCAAGAGTTTCAAGGGTTTGTAGCTTGTGTTGGGCTAGAGAGACAGAACAGGGAATACTGGTAGTGTTTCCTCATTTTGTTGCCCAGCAATCTCCTTACCTGAGAGGGCAAGATGGTCTTGGAGTTTGTGTTAGAAGACCTACCTTGTGCTTCTGGAGAATTTCAGTATACATGCTGTGGCTGTCCTGCTAGAGTTGGCTCACGACTTCATGGCTACCGTGATAGCTATGAGGATGTTTCAGCACATCACTTGTTACCCTGTGTGCTGGGGGTCCCGGGAGGGGCACCCAAATAACCAAGCAACAACAACAAAAGATGGGGGAAATTAACTCGAGCACTCTCTTAAGCTAAACGAGAGGCAGGGTAACTTAGCAGGGATCTTTTAACCCTATGTATACAGCGTCAGGTCAGAAGAGCAGCCAGACAAGTTTTAAAGTAACAAAATTGATAGTTTTATTAACAGACAAACAACAAATAAGACAACACATACACACGGCTAACTAAGAAATAGGAAATGAGAGTTTCAGGGGAAACGGGTGATACAACACCTTTCTCGTAGTCCTGAAGAAGCTGAAGATGGTAGTGGAGAAACTCAGCGTGGTGGCTGAGGGGAGTTCGCTTGACAGAGTGGCAGGAAGGCTGGATGGAAGTCTGGAGCGATCTGAGGAAGCTCTCGGAGCTTGGGGTTTTTATAGGGAAAGTATGACCGTGGGCTAATCTGTACTTGGGAGAGAACAATGAAGTTTGGGTGTGAGACAATGTCTCCGAAAGGTCAGAATTTAACATGATTGAATTAAGTTCGAATTGACAATGGGATGGCCAGTATGCAGATGCAGTTTGCCTGGGCGGTGGAGTGTCCAGCTCACCAGGGTGCCTGCTCGGGGCAGGGAGCTCTTTGTGTTAGCTTGCATACTTAATGAAGTTTTTGATTTGGGAGGTCTCCTAAAGCAAGATCTGGCTGTGTCTGGCTTGCCTAGGTGTAAACAGAAATGATTCAGCATTTAATAACCATGCCTAGCTTTGTGCTTGTTTGGGGGCCTCACAAACACTTGGCTGAGAGTGGCAAAACAAGACCGAATTGTGATATCAAAATGATATCTAATGTCTACCGAAGCCAAGCCAGTTCACGGTGATAACACACTGGTCCAACACATGAGATAGAGCATACCTTGGATCTGATTTTTCCCATTGGGCAGATGGAGTATGATCTGATTTTAGGAGAGATTTCAACAACACTGTTGTCATGGTCAGATTATTTCCTTGTGAAGTTTGGTTTTATGGTAACAGTTCCTCCTTGCAAGGTAGGCCACCTTTTATGTTGGTCCAGCCCTGGAGACTTATGGAATTTAAAGGATTCCTGAATGCTGTGCAGGATTTTTCTGCTGAGAAGGCCGGCGATTCTGTCAGGGTCTTGGTTTTACTATGGAAGGAAAGATGGCAAGGGCTATTAATACAATCACTCGTAAGCACCCAGTCCAGTGTTGTGGAGCCCGTAATTCTTTTTGGTTTATAGAAGACCTGTGGTCTATAAAGCAGGTGGATGAAAGCTAAAATATATGTAGCATAGCTGTTGGACTGAATGTGATTGGAAATTAGCAAAGACTGTTCATTTGTGCCTAATCTGCAGCAGTGATATTACATCCTCAGGACTGCATCTTCAACCTCTCAGCCAGTAGGAATTTTCCAAGTGCTGAGGTGCCCTTTGGATACAAGCCCACACAATTCAGGTATGCAAACTATGGCTACTTGTTGTGAAAAATTTGCTAGGTACTTTGAGGAAAAAGTTCCTTGCATTCACTCAGAACGTGACACCACATTTGTAACAGAGCCCAAGGAGGTGTCTTCTTCCCCTACCTCCTGCCCTTCTCACTGTACCCCTTCGTTCCTTTATCCAATTCTTCTGCTTTTACTTCTGCCTTATATAATCCAGTGGGTGAACTATTCTCTCTTACGGGGTATCTTCCCGGGCTGCTTTAAGCATGCTGTTTTACATCCTCTATTAAAGAAAACGTCTCCTCCCCCTCCCCCTCCTTCCCCCTCCGCCTCCTCCCTTTTTTTTTTTAAAAAAACTTCTCTGTATTCTTCACTTTCTGCTTACTATCACCCTGCATTCTTTCAAAAAATTTGGAGAGAGCTGTCCTTTCCCAGTTGATGCCATACCTGACTATACATGTTTTTTTGACCCATTTCAATCAGGCAGTGTTGCAAATATCCCCTTTTTGCACAAGGTGGCTGAATATATGGTGGCTCGGCAATATCAGGCATTCTTGGAAGAAACAGATTATTGGGATCCATTTCATTTTGCTTTCAGTCCAGGATATGGCAGTCCCTTAATTTCTTTGATTGACAACCTACTCCAGGGGAAAGACAGGGGGAGTGCTGCCATGTTGATTTTCCTGGATCTCTTAGCACCTTTTAATACCATTGATCATGGTATCTTACTGCACGGCCACTGTGAATGGGAGTAAGAGGCACTGTTCTACAGCTGTTTCATTCCTAGCTAGAGGGCTGATTCCAGAAGACACTGTTGTGTCTTTCTGTTCAGCCCCATGACTATTAAGCTGTGGGTTGCCACAGGATTCCATCTTATCCCCCATGCTATTCAATAGCTACATGAAGCTGCTAGGGGAAGTCATGATGGGATTTGGAGTGGAATGCCATCAGTATGCTGATGAAACTCAGCTCTACTTCTCTTTTTCACTGGAGTCAGCTGGGACTGTGCAGATGCTGAACCAGTGTCTGGATTCTGTAATGGCCTGGATGAAGGCCAATAAACTGAAGCTGAATCCTGGTAAAACAGAGACAGAGAGTCTGTGGATTACTGGTCCCTGGGTCTGGAAATTGTTCTGGATGGGGTTACACTCCTGACAAGGAGCAGGAAAATGCCTTGGGAGGGCTCCTAGATCCATCCCTGTCACTAGAGGCCCAAGTGAACTCTGTGGCTGTGAGCACTTGGTGCCAGTTTTGATTAGTGTGCCAGTACAGCCTTTCCTGGACAGAGATAATCTAGCCATAGTAATTTATGGCACTGGTAACTCCTGACTAGATTAATATAATGCTCTCTTAATAGGGCTGCCCTTGTTGTAGTTAGTCCAAAGTATAGCTGCTGACTGGACTATCATAAGACATCATGCTAGTGTTGAAAGAATTCTATTGGTTACCAATACATTTCCAGTCTGAATTTAAGGTGATGACATTTAAAGCCCTGAATAGCTTGGGATCTTGATACTTGTGGGAGTGCTTCTCCCCATATGTACCTTCCCAAGGATTAAGATCTGCTAGGGGGGCCTCCTCCATGTCCCACCAGTGAGGTTAATGCACTGTGCTGGGACATGGGAGAGGGCCTCCTCTGCCACAGCACCACAACTGTGGAATGCTCTCCCCTTGGAAGACCAACTGCTGTCAAAACTTTTATCATTTAGGTGTCAAGTTAAAACTTGGCTATTCATCAAAGCATTTGGATCTAATTAATACAACCCAAAGACTATTATTTATAGTTCTAATACTTTCAGATTTTTAAAATATGACTGAGAATGTGGACAGAATCCTTGGAGATATGAGAGCCACCGCAGGTATGCTAGATCCTTGTCCATCCCGGCTTATTAAAAAAGCCAGAGGGGGACTGGATGAGTGAGTACAGGGTGTGGTTAATGACTCCATGAGACAAGGTAAAGTTCCATTCGAAAAGGAGAGATACAGTAATAACAGCAGATTTCAATTACCCGGATATATGTTGGCAGTCAAACTCTTCCAAGACAGCAAGGTCCAGCAAGTTTCTTGCTTGTCTTGCAGACAATTTCATGGTCCAGAAGGTGGAAGAGGCCACAAGGGGATCAAATATTCTAGATCTGATCCTGACCAACAGGGATGACCTTGTTAATAAGGTAGAAGTGGTTGGATCTTTAGGGGGGAGTGACCATGCCCTATTGAAATTTGGCATTCAGTGGGAAGGAGAAGATAAGTGTAGCCAGACACTCATCTTAGATTTTAAAAAAGCAGACTTCTGTAAACTTAAGGAGCTGCTGGCTGAAATTCCATGGTCAAGAATAGTGAAAGGGAAAGTAGTTCAGGAGGCATGGGAGTTCCTCAAAAGGGAGATACTGAAGGCACAGTCTAAAACTGTGCCAGTAAGGAGGAAAAATGGAAGGCATCTGAAGAAACCAGAATGGTTGACTCAAGAACTCTCAGCTGAGCTAAGTGTTAAGAGAAACATGTACAGGAACTGGAAGAAGGGGGAAACCACCTGGAGCAGCAGAAAACAAGCCCTCTCCCTCCTCTACATGGTATGCCTTCAAATATTTAAACGTGGCTATCATGTCCCCTCTTAACCTTCTCTTCTGCAGTCTAAACATACCCAGCTCTCTAAGTCTAGCCTCATAGGGCATGGCTTCCAGGCCCCTCACCATTTTGGTCACCCTTCTCTGGACTTGCTCCAGCTTGACTATGTCCTTCTTGAATTGGGGTGCCCAGAACTGGACTCAGTATTCAAGATGAGGTCTAACCAAAGCAGAGTAAGGGAGAAAACAGAATTCTAAAATATTTTAAAATTATGTAAAGCTGTATGGATGGAGGGCAAGATGCCCCAGAATCTGCTGATGCAGAAAAGCCACCTGATAGAAAACTCAAGCAAGTGACATGAATTTTTAAGAGTTCACTAAATAAGGGAAATATAATGTGAAATGAATAATATACAAACTGAAAACTCAGAGCTGTGCCAGACAGGGTCATTTTTGAGTGATTTGTGCTATGCTCTTTAATGTAACTTTCTGACACTTCATGTCACTTTTTGTCACTTCTTCTGTCAAATGCTCTTCTGACTTTTTTTTTAATCAATTAAAGAGTGGCACATATTGATTCATTTATGGATGCTTATGATCTCTGTTGTGGCATTAGTTGTGGGTATGGATGATTCCTCCACTGGCCTTCCAATTTTGCCTCCAGACATGTTTCTGCTTTGCAACCCACATATGGTTCTTTCTTTCTCCCAAAACGCCTACTCACATTTTGAAAATGATTTTTTAAATATCTCTAGAATTTAATCTTTTGGTGTGTATGTGGGAGAGGGCAGTGGCATGACCTTGCTCTGAGGAAAAATTACAAAGATACTACCATAGCAGCTTAAAGAATTATAACTAGTCTTGCAGAGAGATTTTTATAAAACAATGTCTTCAAAATGAGAGTAAATAGGAGAACAATGCATTGCAGCAGATAGCTACACTTGCTGCAGGAGCAGCTGGTGCTGGGTTGGTGCAGTTTGATTTTCTTCCCAGCATTATGAGTGCAACCATTGAACTGGGAGGATCGAGTATACAGAACCCATAATGGGTCTTGTTCTTTGGAAGCATGTCGTATGGCCCCAATCTATATACACCTCTGGGGAAAAAAATCCATAGGCCAGAATCCTCTATGAACTACATTACTATGTAAACACAATAGTCACATGGCTACTTAGTGAATCCCGGACTCCCATCCCCAATTACCAGGCAGTAGCTGCTGTGGTCAATGGGGCTTGTTCTCCCAGAAAATGGCTGACTACTCCTTCCACTCCATTTTTGTGAGTGATCTCTTTTGCAACAGGCCAAAGTAGGGTCCTTATCACAATCCCCCTTTGCACCAAAGAATTCACACACAAGGAAGAACAAGAATATCAGTCAGACACATCCTCAGCAACAAGGGAACAGAACCCTCCACCACTGATCACAACAGCTGCTGCAAGTAAGTGGGGACTGTGGGACTTTTATGGTCCCTGTGTATCCCTTAAAAAGTGGAATACATAGGGATCATGTATATGAAATGGTCACAAATGTGTAACTCTCAGTTATGCATTTGCAACTACCCATTAAATTTGAGCTATACATTGTTCTCCTGAGCAAAAATGTATGCAATGCCAGTTTTGTGCTCTCACTAGCAAAGCAATTGAACCAATTGGCTTGGAGGGTCACAGATTTAGTACCCATGCATTTCATTTTCATGGAGCATCTACAGCAGCATCCACGAGCTACGAGTGTAGGGAGGTTGCATTCAAACTGTTTTAAAAATTATGGTTGGCCATTTATAGTTAATGTTTCTTTTCAATATGAGTTACTGAGCTGCTTGATTTTCAGGAGTCAGATGCCATGTGTGGATCTGTGGCCACAACATTGGTTTTTGGGCTGCTTGACAGATGCAGACTATGGTTATGAGATCCCATTTGGGACTCAGCTAGCAATGACTGAATGGTTAAAAAAGAGGGTCTTGGCAGCATTGCCTTCCATTATTGTTTAAGGAGAGGTTCTTGTTATTCCACATGGGTGGAAATCATACAGGAAAAGCCTTTCTCTTACAGGCATTGGAAGATTCATGTGAGATAAAGATGTCTTGCCCATATGAATATATGGAAGGGAGAAGAACATCCCAGATGTCTTGAATGTGTCCGAGTCCAACTCTCTGCCTGTGCTTCTCTGCCAGTAAAGGAAGCGAGGTGAAAGTACTTGCCCAAGAGGAGGAACCAGTGGGGCATGTCCAATGCAAACAAACAAGTGAAAACGCTAAGCTGAGCCAAGTCAAGGTCAAATCCAAAAGGTCCAGAAAGCCAAAGGTTTGTCCAGAGAGGTCAAGGGAGCTAGAACATAAGGGTTGTGAGAGCTTGCATAGTGATTTGCTACAAGTAAACAGCAAGCCAAGCCATCAGACTTATATAGCTGACGAAAACAGGTGTTCCTTATCATTGTTCTGTTTTCTTAATATTGCCAAAATGGCTTCCCTCTGAGCTGCTTGTTTCTGTCTCCTCCGTGATTGGAAGCAGGGGGGCAAAGATGGATCAAATTCCTCTAAATCATTGCTGGTCCCCTCTCCCTCTGGGGCTGGCTGCAACAACTCTGCCTCCGCTTGTCTTTCAACTGATGGGGATGTTTGCAAGCTAGCTTGGTCTATCACTGGCTCTGTTCTTGGTACAATCAGTTGCTCATTGACCTCTGAGCCGTCATCTATCACACATTGTGCTAGACGTAAAGTTAACGAGGAGATTTGCAATGCTGTGAAGATAGAACTGAGTCATGTTCTGGCGCATGCCTCAATTCTCTATGAGATGGGGGAACTTTTCAGGGATGATGGTGCTTATTTGTCATTTGAGAGCAGCAAAATATCCTTACAGGATCTGCAACAGGGCTTGAGGGCCTTCTTGAACAGCCTGGTAGTGGGGGTGGGGTGGGGAGCTAAGCAGAGGCTTGTTCCTTTCCAAGACAGTGTAGTGTGGTAAAGGGGATCCTTGTAGAGTTGTCAGTGAACTCCCACAGTCACTATGTGGTGAAAGGGGGTTCTCTAGACTTGGTCTTTGGGTCCTGAGATTCAGGGTCAGGATAGGAACAACCTTTGGGGCTGGACTTGACTGACTTTCTCCCTTAGAACTCAGTTCTTAAGGGGAAGTCAGCCTGTACGGACCTCATGGAAGCAGGTTAGATGGGGCAAGCTAAGTTTATTGGTTTGGCTTTAGGCTGTGGCTTGCTTGCCCTTGAGGTGAAGGAGATGAAGTGGATACACAGCCGCACTATGCAGCCCAGCTGCAGAACAGGTTTAAATAGTTAATAATATGGTGGTTAGTTTACTCATACATTTTGTGTCTATCTCTTTCTTCTAAATGGATGGATAAATGGAATCCAGGGAAATATACCATGCATGAGAGATAGGTTCCAGCTTATTTTTCTTGTTAACATTCTGATGCAGTAGTCCTAAATGGTAATATAAAAATAAGATGATAGAATAAATCATGCAATGTCATTCTTGCATTATGAAACAGCAAGGGCAGTTCCTTTTTCACCCTGAAATTCTCAATTGTATGGCTCACTTTACATATAACAGTTGTAGTACAGTTTGCTCCTTAGTGTAGAGGCATATCTAGAGTAAACAGTGTTACCCTGATTTCTGGGGTCCCTTGAGGGACACCTCAATGTGCTCTATGTGATGGGGAATGGAAACTAGCCAGAGCACAAGCAATAGCAATGCAAGAGGCAGGGTAACCTAGCGGGGTCTTTTTACCCAGTTTTTACGGGGTCAGGACAAGCCAAAAACCAACCAAGAATGTCCAATAAATGATTTTATTGAATGCAAGTCTCACACATCCAAGAGCTATTAAGAAACCAAAGAGAGGAAATTGGATAGGGGAGTATTGGGAGGGTACAGCTGGGACAATACTGCACCTTATCCTGAAGTCCTGGGTCCAGGAAGGCAGCAGAGAAGTGGAGCTCAGCATGGAGAGGGCTGAGGGGATCACTCAACAGGTTGAGCAATGGTCTGCTGGGGTGACCGGGAGTGATCCAAAGAACCACTCAATAACTGGGACTATTTGTAGGGGAAAAAGTACCTGGAGGACTAATCCTTTACCGGAGAGAACAATGGGTGTTGGAGCGATAACAAAGCTCCACCATGATAATTGCCTTTGTGTGATGGGATTGCAAGGTGCTGCCAAAGTCTCAGGATCTTTGGTTGTGTTAGTTTGTGGTGTGACTTCATGTAAATGGTCCTCGCCTGATGGAATATTTGCTCAACTTGGGGCAGACATGCTAATTCCCTCAAGTTGGCTTCTCAGGGGCTGAGGACCCTTTGTTTATTGTGGGTTTACATATCTTGAGGTCTCCTGGGGCTACATGACTGCGGATTTTACTGGCCTGGCTTGGTTTTCGATCTTTGACCATCGCTGCCTACGTGCCCATCTGGGTGACTTCTCAGGTACATCGAATCATATTTTAATATCAAAATTGTAGACCCTGGGACAGGGTTTTTCCAGTGAGATAACAACAGTGCCTAGGGCAAGTGAGGAAGTTGCACCTCTACCTCTGGGACTGCTTCTTCCTCCTCTGCTAAATCTTCTGGCACCACTTTTTTGTCCCCCTTTGGCATAGGTTTCTAGGGCAAGTAGTACCCTACTTGTCCTACCCTAGATATACCTCTGCCTTAGTGTTTATTGATTTTTAGTGAAAAGTAGTCTTGAAAACTGGGATTAAAAATGGAAGGCCTAAGAGGAAAAAGGCCGTTATAACCCCCTTTCTCCCCTGCTTTCTCATTTACTCAAAATCCACCCCACCCCAGTTATTATCTTGTTAATGGAGGCCCATATCTAATTGTTAGTACCTAATAGGGTATACGTGCTAACTAGTTGCTAAATGATAAGCAAATCCCATTGAATCAATAAATTTTTTCTAATTTGTACTAGCAATTTCGTTTAGGTCAGAGTCGTTTCTCATGTGCTGAGGGAAAATAACCTGAAATGAGAATGATTTTGAGCAATCATTCAATGGGAGGAAAAGAGTTAAGTGTTCTCACTTTCCCTGCTATTTTCCTACCTAGACTGGCAGTCTCCTGTTGCTGTTGTTCAGTCAAGAGAAAAGAAAACACAAAACAACACATCAGGAGAGTCTTGTCTCCTGTGTATTATGTAGTATTGGAACCTGTTATATAGCTCACCATGCAAACAATGAGATGATTTTTAAGTTCCTAAAGCTTTTCTGAAAGTATTCCTCCCTTTTTCTCAAACATGGATATTCTACATCACTGGGATTATTTAAAAGAATTCTATTAATGCTAAATCCAGATGTGAAAGACTTTAATTTTCTTTTGATGGGGAGTGTTCCTTATGCAAACAGGATAGCCAGCCTGTTTTGTTGAGCTTAGCGCTTTCTTTTTCTCTTTTGGTAGTTCTTGAAGGATACAAGTGAATAATGGAAACCTCCACACTGAAGTTAGTAATTTATTTAACCACAATTTTTTAGGGTATATTACAAAAGAGAAACAATCCCAACTGCCAGCGAACATAAAGATGTTAATCTGATAGATAAATCTAAATGAAGCATGGATGGATCACTGGGAAAGTAAAGGGGAAAAAACCCTAATTCATTTCAGTTGCTTGCCTTTAAAACTGCAATGGTCACATAAGCCACAAAGCTGTCATATTCTAGATGGTCACAATTACTTGCTAAGATAAGTATCTAGTGAAAAAACTCTCCCAGAGTTAAAATGTTACCAGTGAAGGTCCATGACCATTGATAGTGGTTTTAGAGACAGGTTCCATACACACATATTACACAGACAGATTCTATCTCATAGAAGCTCTCCTAGGAATTTGTTTATCCAGAGTAATTACAGTTGGACAGTTCCAGTTAACATTTGAGATCCATGGTGCCTCTAGTATGTATACCATGACTTCTTTAACTGCAGATGATATGCCTCTCTGAAATCTCCCTTGTTTATATGGGACTGCATGGGGGAAGGGTGTCTGATGTCATGTGCAGGGATTTAATCAAAAAGGAAGGTCAGCTGAAGGTTTGTGAACACAGTGAAGAGGGGCATGTCAAACCTGCTCCTGCCACATAAATAGAAGGAAGGAAGGAAGGAAGGAAGGAAGGAAGGAAGGAAGGAAGGAAGGAAGGAAGGAAGGAAGACTTATCTGTCCTATTTATATTTTGGGAAGTGTCTCCAGCCACTCTGGAAAGATGACAGATGTATGAGTTTGTTATTTGTAAAAATGGAGTGAACTTAAGAGACCTAATATGTGGAGTGGTTTGAGAATTGTACTATGACCCTAGATACCAGGGTTTGATTCCCTGCTTAGCCATGAAAACTGAGTAGGGGACCTTAGGTATGTCACCCACTCTTAGCCCTGGAAAACCCCATGATTGGTTTGCCTTAGGGTCACCATAAATTGGAAATGACTTGAAAGCATGTAACAAAAGGGAACTAAAAAAGAGTTATCCAACATCATTAGATATTCTTGGGGGGCATTCATGATCATATATGCTTTCTTATACTTGCAGGCCTTGTGTTAGGATACATAGTGAAAAGAACTCTACAGTTCTCCTCCTACCTGCTCTATCAGGTCTGGACAGTCTTAGGCTGTTCATATATTTTGAATGACATATCTCAAAATTCCTTTCCCCTAACTATGCTGAAAGGATGGGATGAGGTTCTGGGTGTTGAAGTCCAAACTATACAGAAGGCTGAAGATTCTGAACTCTGGTGCCACATTATAGCATATGGGTACAAGAGAAGCAGTTCCTCATCTAGGGATCAGTTACTTTTGTAAAGTTGTTGAAGTATTTCAGGGAACATCTGGGATGAAAGTTATCACAAGTATTGTTGCGGCACAAAAACCAAGCAACAGCAATGCATTGGAAAAAAGTAAAATTGTTCCATAAGGGAGTCGCATTATATAAGACAGGCAGTTTGATGATGGGAGAGCAGGTGGCTCTCATCCGCTGAGTGTGAGTCTCACTGTCATTTTGCTTCCTTGGGGAGGTTGTCAACAGAACAAAACAGTATAGTTGTGGAGGAAAAGTCAGTGTAAATTCTGTTTGAATTGGTTGAGAAAGAAACCCACCAGCTGTGGCAAGACACTTCTTTATCTCTGAAAAATGTTTTCCCCTGTAAAGCAAAAGAATGGACTTGTTGAAGAAGGATGCTGAGGAATATGCTATGCATATTAATGGAAAGATGCCCATAAGTCTTCTCAGGACACTCAGGTCCAAATTGTGACTATCTGGGCATGTCAGAATGTGGATGGTTGTAATATTTGTGGGCTAAATTAGAAATGTATATATCGCCAGCCAGAATTTGTGGAACTAAACTAACTCACACATTAAGGCTTGACATTTATTGCTGATTCACACAGGTACAAATGCTGTTAAGCAAGTGATTCCATTTTTTAGGAATTTGTTCAGGGTGGTATCCTAATCTGGGTTGCATAGGCAATGTTACACTGGTGCAACCATTGTACATTAGTTGCACTTTACAGGAGGTTGCCAAGTTCCTCTGTTTCTCACTGAGTATAATTACACCATTGCACAATGGATGAACATGTGACATTCCACTGATTGCATGATGGGTTATGCAGTGGTGTGATTCAGTGTATCTCTAGTAGAGGTAATCTCAGCTAAGCAATGCTGGCAACTACTGATCAGGATCTTGGCCTGAATGTGTTCATTTTGGGTACATTGAATATTCTAAGCATAGCAATAGACATTTTAGTGTGCCAAAATGCTTACACAAGTTTTGTCTCAGTACAATTTTCAAGCAATTTGGATTTGGAACTCAGTATTACAAGTTTGGAAAACTGCATAGCCCAAACTATCTCTTTCTTTGTACAATTATTGCTCTTCTTATGGTTGAATACTTTTCTATTTTATTCTGTCTCAAATTATGATATCAAAAATAATGCAAAGCCCTACATCAATAATCACAATATAGACACGCATACGTGTGTGTGTGTGTGTGCACGCGTTTAGTATGCTTAGATTTGAAGAACTCATTTACAGCAGGCATGCCATGAAAAGGAGGCTCTCTGTGAGAAAACATTCATAGTCTAGCAAATGATGCGCAAAATCTCATAATTCATAATGTGTTTGCTGAGCTGTGCATCTGACATTATAATGTCAGAAAAAGTTTCCTTGTTAATACATGTTTTTGAAATAATTTTTGAATTTTTGTGTGTCACTAAACCGTGCCATGGGAACATCCATTATGAGAATGAGGCATGTTTCTATGGTGTTTTATTCTGCCCTATATGACACCATGCTGTTCTTGTTATTTGCTGTCAAGTGGATTACAGCAACCCTATAAATGTGAGACCTCTTTCATTCTCAGGGCTCTGGCTTTATTGGCTCAATCCATCTGTAATGCATTCTTGTTTTCCTACTGCTTTCCACTTTACCAAACATTATCATATTTTGCAGTGAATCATGCTGTCTCATGATATGTCCAAAGTACAATAACCTCAATTTAGTCATATTAGCTTTTAGTGTAAATTCAAGCTTGATTTGTTCTAGGCATGACTCACTCATCTTTTCAGCACTCTTTGGCATTCCATGGTATCTCTGGCAGCACAATTTCAAATGAGTTGATATTTCTGTCAGCTTTCTTCACTGTTCATCATTGCTACTGATAGGAACTCGAAGTTAGATAGGTTTTTTGCTGAGGAGCCAGACTAAATGTATCAAACAGCTACTGGATAGCAGAAGTAATGAGGGATGACACTGGAAAAGGATCTTTCAGAGACATCAGCAGTGGCATTTTGGCTAACTCTTGTACCATGGGTTATGAGACAATCCAGAATGAAGCTATATCAGCATGTATATCATCATAATAAATTTTTCCCTGATTGGCTGTGACATGTCTGCAAGTGCTTAAAAGTGTTTTACTTCTTATCCTCAAGAGAAATGTCAGCCACAAGTCAATGAGAAATGAGTGCCCAATTTAAGCTAAGAAAGAAACATTTAAGAAGTTGTGAATAAAAAAATGATGTGGTTGGGGAGATTAATCCATCCTAATTTATCAACAGAATTTTATTTCCCTGGAACCTCTCCACTTGCACTTGAATCCTGTAGTGTTTGTGGTGAGATGACGTGTTGAGAGAGATTTAATCTTCTTTAAGACTAACCCCCCTATGCCAGCATCTAGTTAACTGTGCCAAAAGGCTATTCCATTGTTGTTAATGAGTAATAGGTTGGTTATAGGTTGGTTTCCTTGCACTCTGTAGCAGTGTGTTTTGGAGAAACCAAACATAGAAGGTTACTTTAGACACTAAATTGCCATGTGGCTTATTAGAAAATCTCATCATTGTTACAGTACAGAATTCATTTTAGTAATCTATTGCATTTTTTTACTACTTTTCAGATACTTTTATATTTTTAATGTCAGTATGTCTTCAGTATATGGCTATTATCCAATCTATAAAGTAGTTTAAATTGTAAACGTAATAGAAAAATAATAAAAAAAGAAGTCCATGGCTTTTTCCACACAACACTGTTACAGTGCTGTTATTCCACTTTCAAAATCTTGTGGAATTCTGAGGTTTTTAGTTTCCTGAGGCCCAAGAGCTCTCTGGCTGAGAATTCTGAATGCCCCTCCCTAAACTGCAAACCCCAGGATTCTATAAGATGTTGAAAGTGCAATGATAGCACTATAACAGTGTAGGGCAGAAATGGCCAAAGCAAGCATCCCAAGAGTAGATACATCAGGCTATTACAGTTAAGAATGAAAGAGTTCTGCGCCCCTTAAAGATTAACAAATTTATTTTAGCATGAGCTTTCTTTTTGGTAGGCTAGACAAAAAGTCCATGACAACTCATGCTATAATAAAAATAATGTCAAACAGCCTTATTTCTACGGTACAGTATAGGAGCAAGTCCAGTACCGAGGGAGAAATAATATAAATATTTGAACAGGAAGCCCTGATATCTGTAGGAACTGTGGGTTAGATGGGTGATGGTAGTAAAAGAGACATGAAATCTATTTGAACCTCAAATACTAGACTTATGTGCTTTTGTTTCTTCTCAGGAATAGGGGCTATGCTTGCAGGGCTTTATTTATTTATAGTTAAATGTGACTGAAGAACATTTTTTTCATGCTATAATACATCATTTATGAGAGCTTTAATAAAAACCAGGATATGCTTCTGACATTTTAAAAATATAAAGACCCGTTCTTTCTTTTCACAGCAATATTCTGTTGGTTCAAAACAGCTGGCTTTTAATGGAATTGTGCCCCGCTTACATGAGTTAGGAATCAAGGCATCATGTGTGTTTTCCCATGAATGAAACCAACTCATTTGGAAGAACCATGTAAAATATTTTGGTTTCCAGAGCTATGTCCACTTGAGTACCTACTATCGGCTGAGCAAGTAGAGATATTCAGGAAGGTTTGCATTAACCGATAGGTAAACTGAATTAAATCTGGGCAATCCTGGGTGCATCACACACTGTCACTCCAGAAAACCTTTTGATAGGTGTGCTTTAGGGTCACTATAAGTTGGAACAACTTGAAGGCACACAACAATAACAAGATTGCAGATCCTGTCTGATCTTGTAAACTAAGCAGGGCCTGCTCTAGCTAGGACCTGGATATGAGAGTGCCAGTGAATATCAGGTGTTGTGGGCTATATTTCAAAGGAAGGAGTATTCTTTGACTAGAATTACCTTGGGAAATTCATGGGGCCACCATAAACCATCCACTTGAAGGCACATACACATACAAGACTAACATATTTTAGTTGAATGTTACGCTCACTATTGTATTGCAGGTTAGAGAGGGGCATTTAGAAGTCTCAGCCAGTAAAGCCATAGTGCCTCGTCAAATTACATACCCTGGTATTCCATAGGATGGATCACTATTGTATGTTATTATATGTTATTTCAGCCATCTTACTGTATATTCCATAAATTTGCTTCCAGGAAATTCTTGTTATCTGTAGGAAGTTTTCACTACCCTGTTTTGGAAGATACCCTTCCAAACGATAGATTTAATGTTCCGTAGTCAGGGCGACCTTGTCAATTACAATTTGACTTATGTCCTCACACTAAACTAACTCTATGGAATAAACTCAATGGGAAAACTGTGAGGCAATTTTTCCTATAGAAGAAATGGTCTGGTTGCAGGATTTCTATATTAAATCAATTGATAGGGCCATTTTCAATGTTGCAGCCTACATACAATGTTCACTCTGGGGAAATATTATCACTTGCAGTATCTGTACGTACTACACCTTATATGAGCCATCAGCTCTCAGTATCTCAGCCACTCCTGCTGTGTTCAAAGCACTAATTGTATCCTCAGAGAAACTGAAACCAATAATGGTAGTTTATAAATGTTTGCTGGAAAACACAAAATTTATTGTCAGTGAGGTTATATGAATATTTGCAATTCATTTGCAAATATTTAACATAATGTGGTGTGTGTGAGAGAAAAATAACCTTTTTTAGGTTATGTGGATACATAGAAGGAGAATAAATTGAGTTATTCATTTGTCGCCTGAGCTGAGTGGAAGCGGAGAAAGGGAATTCTGAGGCTTCAGCTGGGACAGGTGCATAAGGTCTCTTGGGGCCTGTGTCTGCTGGAGAGGCTCGCCTTCACTTAGGATCTATGCCAGCATTTTAATTATTGGGGTGGGGATTCTTAAATAAAAAACTCATAAATCCAAGTCAAATCGTGCAGCCCCACCTCGGCCAACAAAAAACAGCAGCTTAGTCATATACCACAAAAGGTTAGGGGACCAACCTCTCTTGTCTTTTCTATAATTTTGGCACTTCTCTGTATGTTACAGTACTTTTGAATAAAGAAAATGTTACAATGATTCCATTAGAGCCCAGAAATAAATAATTAAATTTAGTTATATGATAATTAGTTACCCAACTGGCTTCACCAAATTAATTTGTTGGTTAACATGAGCTCACTATTGGAGTGCAGATACAACTAGACTCTGCAAGTCCTTATTCAGTGCAGCCTATGGCAACGGTGGCTTGGAGATTCTAGAAACTGTAGTCCAAAAAAGTACCATTTGAAGCTCTGATATTATGTCCTACCTGAGACTTTCAAAACATCTCCAGGTAGAGTACATTAGAGGTAGGAAAGCATGTGCATGGGTGATGATGATGATGCAACTACAAATGAATGACACAGAGTAGTAGTACATACTTAAATATTTAAATACATACATAACTAAATACAGTGGGCAGGTTCAGCACTCACAGATTTGATTTTTTGAGGATTATTTTATTTATTCAGTTTATTTTTTTTAAAAAAATCCTTATTCCATTTGTCCCTGCCATGGGTAAAAAAAAAGTTCTTTCTAGGTATCTCTAGGTCCTTCAGTGTGATCATGTGGTCCATGTCTGCCAGAAGTAGGCCATAGAGATGTGCTGGAAGACCAGGAGATTCCTAGAGAGAACACTTTTCTAGACATTGTAAGTCCACCAGCATGATTCTAAGGCTTACTTCTTCCAGAAGTTGACCATGGAATCATGCAGAAGGACCTTAAAGTGTTCTCAAGTAAAAATAAAAAAAAAATAGCATTCATGATTTTTATTTTTATTCATATTTTTCGACTTTCATGGGTGCCAGTAACCCCCATGAAAGTAGAAAGTTCACTGTACATAGATTCAGCCATCTGGAGACCTGATGCTATAAATCTTTTATCTAAGGCCCTTTCTGCACCTTACTGTCTTCCGGCACTGCGGTGTGGGGATCATGCGAGCAGCCTCTGGTGAGAGGCTCTCGCGTCCGGGGTCCTTTGGCTCTGCACGAACTGCCTGCTCACGCAAGAGCCCCACCTCTTCCTTCCACAGTGCAGCCTGGGAGTTTCCCAGGCTGTGCTGGGGCAGGAAGCGCTACCGGTGTGGCTCCGGAGGCTCCGCACAGCAGGTAAGTGCGCGTGGGGCCCGGGAGCAATGTGCGATCACCCACCATTTTCAGCTTCTAGCCAGAAATGAAAAGGTTCGCGATCAGCGCCTGCCAGCCCTGGAGTGTCACGCAATTGTGAGTGCCTAGTGCTGATCGCACCTCACAATCGTGTGACACTCCAGGCCCTCTTTCGCATGGAAAATGCCGTGCGAAAAGGGCCTAAGTTAAGATGTTATTTGTTTCCTTTTCTAGCATTACCATCAAAGACATTAAAAATTGCTTATTCTGAGTAGGGGTAAAAAAATTTGGCACTGTAGGATTTTCTTCTCTTTGCTTCACTTCTTTGTGAATAGCAATACTTAATGTACTGATGTTAGTGTGGATGTGTATTTGAAAAAGCTACTTGAATGCAAACACCCTTTAAACTCAACTACCTAAAAATAGACAGAACTCTCCAAGTTGGTAAATTTGTGCCACATTGTGCAGAGTGCTCCTAGACACGCAGGGATAAATGAAAACTGATGATAAAGGAAATACAAGCTATTAATGTGGAGAGGAAGCTGTCTCCTGGAAAGTGTCAATTAGTGCTTGATCAGCTCAACTTCAGAGGAACAAATTCAAAAGGTGAATAAATTCTAGGAGAATGTGAACCTTTAAAATGAAACAATGAGGTACTTTAGAAACAATGCTTATTCTGTTTCTTTCTAACACAAATGCTGTTTCATCTAAAAATAGAAAGAGAGGTATGTTCAGGCTCTTACTTGCTAAAATAGTTGGATGAGGTTGTTTTTCAGTCCATTTCAAGCTGAAATGATACATTTTGATCTCACGAACAACCATGTTAAGTCCAATATCATTCAGCTAAAATCTGAGCATTTCAGTTTAATTTATTTTTAGCTGCCTGCATGTATTTTCAAAAGCTTGTGTTGGCTTAAATCTCTCCTGAGGTGTTCTTTTCAGAGATTGTTTTATATTTCTTGCTAAACTGAAAGAAGACGAGGCAGTCATGCATTGAGGTTCATAACTGATTTCATAATCTTGCCAAATTATGTTACCATAGATAAAGGCTTCTAAGAGTCAATACAAAACAAAATTCATTTTCAGAGGCTCCACAACTCTACTTGTGGTTTCCTTCCATTCCAGGCCTGAAATTACTTGCAGCACCTCTTGATATTTATTCAAGACCACCTTTGAGTTTTGAGGCTGACCTCTGAGGAGGTGAAGGCATCTGTTCTGATATTGTTCAGAGACATTTGGTTCGCATTATATTCAACAGCTGTCAGTTCTTGTATTTCTTGAATGAAATGCTGCCCAAACCAATGCAATGTTTGGGTCAACATCTGAGTCAGCACAGCTTTATGTACTGACAATATTGACTAATGATTTTCCAACTCTGTGTACTGGCAGTATCAGCTGAGGATTTTTCAACTGTGACCATAATATTTAGATTTTTTTTCTTAAAAAGTCCACTTCTTGCACATTCTTTTCAGTGTTTACTTTTGGAGTTCATTTGCTTTTCACTCAGCTTCTTGTTTGCCATTTTTAGTACTGTTAAGAACTTCATTGTCAATTTCCTTCATTTCAGCTAATCTCTGTCTCTAATTTTACCTTTGTAAGATGGTCTGTCAGATTGCTTGGGGCAGGATTGATGTCAAGGCATGAAATGTATAGCTAATGCTGCAGTATTATTGGCTATTTATTTGTTACTGTTAATGTAAAACTCTTTCCCTAGCTCACCTTTGAGGAAAGCTGTATGCTTCAGTATGCTCCACCTGGTACTTCTTGATTGCCCCTTAGAGATAGACAATGGAGTTGCCACACTTGCACCCATCTTTATGATTATTTCAAGAAGTCCCTCCTGGGATAACATTCTTTTTTCCCTTGATAGTTACACAAACATACCCCATAAAGTTCTGTTTTTGCCTCCTTTGCTATTTAACGTCTACATGAAATGCTGAGCATGGTTGCAGAAAGGTTGCTTTAAGATATCTTTAATATGCTGATGATATGAGCTCTGATTCTCCTTTTCATCAAATTCAGGTGAACACGTGGAAGTGTCAAATCCACTGCAATATTGTAATTATTGGATGGTGACCAAGAAACAGAAGTTCAGTGCAGTCAAGATGAAGGGTGTCTGGACTGGGCTGGGGATGATATTATTCAGCAGTATTGCATTTCTCCTGAAAGATCTGGTTTTCTGTTTCAGAATACTGATAGATCCAGTGCTACTGCTGGAGGCTGTATCCTACACTATCCTAAACAGCAGCTTAGAAGACCCACCAGCACCTCAGACTGGTGCAGCAGTTGCAATATCTCTTGGACAGCAATACCCTAGGCTTGTAACATTATGATTCAGTTATTGCACTCCACTGTATGTAGAACTGCCTTTGAGAAGTGTTTAGAAATGACAGCATAAATTACAGCTGCATAACCAGATATACAGAACAAATCTTGACTATTTCTAAAGTTACATTGGTTTTGGTCCATTTCTAGATATAATTAAACATATTGTCTTTGTCCAACATGCCCCCCCACAACTATGGCTTGGGGAGTTATCATTTAAAGGCTCACCTTAGGCCCTTTCCGCAACTCACCTTTTTGCGGAGCTGGGGTGTGGGCATCATGCGAGCAGCCTCTCTTGGTTCCTTCAGCTCCACAGCTGTTGCCTGCTTGCGCGAGAGCCCTCCTCTTCCTTCCGCAGTGCAGCCTGGGATTTTCCCAGGCTGTGCTGGGGCAGGAAGCACGAGCACTGCAGCTCCGGAGCTCTACACACACGGCAAGTGTGTACAGGGCCCCAGAGTGATGAGTGATTGTGCACCATTTTCGGCTTGCAGCTGAAAATGAAATAGTGCATGATCAGTGCCTGCCAGGCCCTGGAGCATTGCGCGATTGCGAGTACGTCATGTGGACCGCTCCTCGCAGTTGCGTGACGCTCCAGGGGCCCTTTCACATGGCAAATGCTGTGCGAAAAGGGCCTTATAGTTAGTGCAGTCAGGAGCAGAGGGAAGGAGAGTGTGAGAAAATAGATCTTTTTGAACACCTCAGTTTCAACCCATGGTTTCAGATTATATCTGAATTTAGAGCATACTTATAAATGTGTGAAAAGCATTTGTAAGAATGAATACATTTAGAAGCATTACAAAAACATCTAGCATTGGGTTAATGAGCCTTTGAAAAATGAATGTGCAAGCCCCCCCTCACTTTTCATTTTGAATGAGCAGATCTTTAGCTGTCATGTCAGAAGAAAATTAAAAATGTTCAGGCAATATGTGTGAATAATGGGATGGCCATATAAATAGACATTTTGTCCATGCTAAATCTAGCTTGAGAACAGAGGCAGGAGCTGGTGCACAGGCAGCACATCAATCTGGGGTTTATTCCAGGAAGAGTGTGGCTGTTAGTACCACTAAACCTATCCATATGAAACTTTATACTCTGTTCTCAGTATCTGAAGTGTTCTTTAGGCGTAGAGGTGACGGGAATATTCATAGAGTCATGTGGTTCAGTTTTCTCATAGTCCCGTTCCATACCAAATGAAGCCTTTTCCCAGATATATCCATTTTCCACATGTAGGGAGCTTACAATTTATAAATGCTTTCAAGCGAGCAATTCTAAACATACCTCCACAAAAACCTGTACACGCACTTATATCTTTCCCATTATCTACACATGCTTACTTCATCTGGGTTGGGTACCTACACTGCCCAGTTATAGCATTTTGTTAGTGCTTTAATAGCTATGGGTCTATCCCATGGAGTCCAAGGATTTGGAGTCTGTTGAAGGGTACTTAGAATTCTCTTCCAGACAGTTGTAATTTTGCAGACTAAAACTCTGTCAGAATTCAAAGTACCTTAGGAGACTAGAAATCGCATGATTCCATTGGATCCAACCATAGCAGTTAAAATGGTATCAAACTGTTATAATCAGGTAGTATGAATACTAACTTACCACTACGATAGATAGATAGATAGATAGATAGATAGATAGATAGATAGATAGATAGTCTCATACAGTTTGCCCAGAAAAACAAACAAACTGGAACTTATGGTGGCTTTCAGCATTAAAACAACTAAGCTATGCATTAAATTGATATGTATGTTCACAGTATTAGAAAGGTGATCATGATATTCTAAGGAAGAACAAATTTCTTACTGCCCTTGGTTACCTGCTGTGATAGAAATGTGACTTTAAATGCAATCAAAACTTGTTGGGATTCAATATCCCTTATTTACAAGACAACCCAATGCATGGTTGCTCAGAATTAAGTCCCGCTGTTGACAGTAGAGCTAACTTTCAGATAAGTGTGTTTAGGATTGTGACCTTAGTTTCCAAAATATCTATTAATGCTGATAATTTAATCTTGGCAGCCCTAACAGATGTAATCTTTTGGGAATGGCATATCTAGCAAAGCCAGCTCACAAACTGAAATGTGGTAAGGAACACAATATTCTAGTACTTATATAAAAATAAAATACTGAACACTTCAGTTTGCAGCTCAATAGGTGGGAAACTGAGATAATGGCACAATGTTAGGCCTTGAGTTCCTGCAGGGTGATGAAGCAAATGCTTTGTGTAGAATGTACTTTGTTCCTGTTGCAGTCTTTGACTCACAACTTTGCTTTAGTTGTAGATAGTACTGGTGCTGTTACTATAAATGCATTGTTTCTATAAAGAATGTTTTCCAACAGGATGTTTCAACAAAGTGTCATTGTCAAGAAAATGTTGGGGAAAATCAGATGGTACATTTTGTATAATTTTCCATTGTTGTGATTATCTGATTTCTGTTTGGTTTAATGAGATTGGTTTTATTTTTTTTTCCATCTAGAAGATGTATGCCAACAGTTGTCTTTTTAAGGCCTACAGAAACTACAA
The DNA here is from genome assembly GCA_948472985.1 of Iguana delicatissima. Taxonomy (NCBI): domain Eukaryota; kingdom Metazoa; phylum Chordata; class Lepidosauria; order Squamata; family Iguanidae; genus Iguana; species Iguana delicatissima. The sequence continues at coordinate 379,281 of CAOKZL010001194.1, read as the reverse complement.
GCAAAAATCACTCAAACTGTGCTTGCTCTGCTTTACTCTGTTTTTCATTAAAGACATGCAATTGAGTTGCAATCTGTATCAGAAACTTGTATGTGGGGTGCAGTTTGAGTAAATGCAGAACTGGGGCTAACATTTGGCAGGGATAGGCAATTGTCTTAGTCAACAGATGGTTGTGAAAGTAGGAGCAATGGCTATATATCAGAGTACAGAGCAGTGCATATCATGCAACTTACTTTGACCCATAAGTTAAGCTGTTACCCTCAGGCACAGTGGAGAGCATTGCCACTGTTGACATACAATTCGGTTGTGAGTCTGGTTAGTTTCTTTATGACAGTGGTTCTCAACCTGTGGGTCCCCAGATGTTTGTGGACTTCAGCTCCCAGAAGCCCCAGCCACTATGGTCAATGCTCAGGGCTTCTGGGAGCTGAAGTCCACAAACATCTGGGGACCCACAGGTTGACAACCACTGCTTTATGAGGAACGGGACAAGAGTGGGACGGGTGGAGGTAATCACTGTAACAGCTGAACTAGCTGCTGGTCCATTTCTAAGCACAATTCGAAGTGTTGTTTATCTAATATATAAAAGTCAAAGTTTGTGAGTTTGTCTGTGTCAGGCAGGAGAAGACCTCATAATGATTGGCTGTGTGAGGCAAAAAGACCTAATATGATTTGCTGGCTGTGAAGATTCTATGGAATTTAGGGAAGGGCTTTTAGAATTCGCAGCCAGAGAATAGGGCGGTTGCTACGGAGATGAGGCCTAGCAGCAAGAAGAAGGAGGGCAGTGTATTCTCTCAGGAACTCAATCTCTGTATGTTAATAACTGAATATAGATTGGATTGGGAAATGGACAAGACAGTTTGAGGAATTAGAGACACAAGATCTCAAATCTGTGTATTTTGACCGCATCTAATTCCAAAGGTAAGGTAAGGTAATTCCTAAAGTATTTCTAACAAGTATTACCTATGAGAAAATAAAATCCCGGGCAACACCAGGGAAAAATTACAGGTACTGGATAAGACAGTTTGGCGAGTTCTTAAGAGGAAAATAAAATCCCGGGCAATGTCAGGTATATATGCTAGTGTCCTATACAGCCCTACACAGCTTTGGTCCAGGTTATCTGAAGGATCGTATTGTTACTGCAGTCTAGGCCTACCCGGAGATAGCACCCGATATCCTTTTGATATCAAACAATTCAGCCTTCCCCTGCCACCCCGCTCTACGTGTTTGCAAGGCCAGCGGACAAGCACGCAAACAGGCATGGCCGATAATAGCTGGACATTCCATTCTCCACCTAGGCAGGCCAGACACAGCTAGTTCGTCACTTCAGGGACCTCTCCGGCAAATACCTCATTACATATGTGCAATACTAACAAAGGCTTCCTGCCCCGAGCAGGCTACTGGACAAAGGTTGTGCTGTCCACTGGTAAGCGCTGTATATTTGCAAACTGGCCACACTATCGTTAATTCGGCTCTGATTCCATCATGCAAAGTTGTGACTTTTCTGAGACATTGTCTCACACCCAAAACTCATTGTTCTCCCTGAGTAAGGCATAGCCTGCAGTCCCAATTCACCCTATAAAAACCCCTGATTCCGAGACCTTCCTCGGATTGCTCCTGAGTTTCATCCTGTCTTGCTGCTACATTGCTTGGCGAGCTCCCCTCAACTAATCGAGCTGAGTTTCTTCTCTGCACCCCTGGTTTCTCTTCCGAGGTCCAGGACGAAGAGACAGGTGTCGTATCACCTATTTTCCCTGAAGACCTCTATCCTTAATTCAGTCTCTAATTTCTTAGTTAGCTATGTGACTGTGGTATCTTTAATATTTGTTTGTATGCAATAAAACCGCATTTGATTACTTTAAATCTGTCTGGCTGCTTGACTGACCTGACCCTGTAGACACTGGGTTGCAAGATCCCGCTAAGTTACCCTGCCTCTCGCTAGCTTAAGTGAGTGCTCCATCTAATTTTCCCCAAAAATGTGTGTTGTTGTTTGGTTATTTAGGTGTCCCTCCCGGGACCCCCAGTAAACAGGGTAACAGTATCCTCCTACATGAGCCTGCTTGGATGCTAAGATGATCAGGAGAGGCCTTTCTCTCACTCCCACCATGTTCACAGGGACATCTGATGGTAACATTACAGAGCACCTTCTGTGTGGCTGCTGGCTGGCTGCCTGGCTTTGGAAGCCTCGGGTGGTTCTCCAGTTGCTGTGCTTCTGTCTGCAGATGAAATCTTTTCTGTTCCAACAAGCTTTTAGGTACTGACTACAAGGATATTGAGCAGTGTGCTGTTTTGCTGCTGTTTATCTTTCAGTCTTCCAAATATTTGTTTTTAAATGGTTTTATTTCCATAGATAGTTTAATTGTATTTGAATAATGACTTCCTTCATGTTTTACTTACGTCTTCTAAGTGCTTTAGTTGCCATTGGTTTTGAAATTTGTAAGCTGTGTTGAGTTCCAATTTGGGGGAAAATGCAGAATATAGTGGTCAAATGTGTACATTCCTTCTGTTCCTATGGTCACTTTCTAATAGAGCCTGTGCTTCCAGCAATACATATACACAAACAAGCAGAAAGAACAGTATTATAGGCCTAACCACACATTTCAAAATATATTGATTCAGCCATTCCTCTGCCACAGTATACATAAACTATGGCAACTGGATTTTGTTAGATTTTCACAGTATGCTTCCCCTAATGATAGAGAAATCACTCTGTGTGAAATCCCTTCTGCACTTTGAGACTCTGGGACTCCAGAGAAGTTTCCAGATGGAGGGCTCACCATGGTAACAGTTAGAAAGCACAGTGTAGTTCTTCCTTCATTTTCTTCCTAATGGATTTTCCACTGTAAGCAAAAAGGCAGAGCTGAGTGGAAGAAAAGGAAAGAAAGGTTACATGTGGAGGGAGAATGACATCTGGAGCTCCTGTAAAACTCAGTGAGGTACAGCAGTGGTGTGAGAACAGCTGTTACCATAGTTTTCTAGCCCGGGCTTGTGGGATATTAGATATCCTTTGATATCAATAATTTAGCCTTCTTTACCTATTCCTTCCCACGTCCTTGCAAGGCCCCTGGACATGCACGCATACAAGCGTGGCTGCAAATCGCTGAAATATTCCAAACAAATACAGGCAGGTCAGAAATAGCCAGACTGCCCCTTCAGGAGACCTCAAGGCAAGTACCACATTATGTATGCACGCTACTTACAAAGGACTCCCTGCCCTGAGCAGGCAGCTTGATGAGCTGAATACTCAACTGTCAAGCACTCTGCATTTGCATACTGGCTACCCTATTGACAATTTGGTCTTAACTCAATCGTATAAATCACTGACCTTTCGGAGGCTTTGTCTCAGCCCAAAACTCATTGTTGTCCCCGAGAACAGGCTAGCCTGCTGTCGCATTTTCCCCTATAAGAACCCCTGACTTTGAGCACTTCCTCGGATCTCTCTTGGCTTCCATCCCGCCTTGCTGTCGCTTCGTCCGACGAGCCTTCCCCTCAGCTCTCTGTGCTGAGAACTCTACTTCAATGGACCTTTTCCCCAGACTTTCCGGGCTTCAGGACAGGTGTAGTATTTCCCATACCAAACCTCCTCTTAAAATCCCTCTATCCCACTCCAACCTTTATTTCTATAGTTCTCTGTGTGAGTGTGTTGCATACATGTGTTTGACTGTATATCAAAAAGACAATTATTATTATTTACTTCTGTTTGATCCTTGACTCGGCCTTACCCCATAGACGCTGGGTAAAAGATCTCACTATGTTGCCCTGCCTCTCGTAGTGCTAGCTTATGCTCTTTGCTAATTCCCGACTTTGTAATATTTGGAGCGCACTTAGGTGTCCCTCCTGGGACCCCCAGAAATCAGGGTAACACAGCCTCATCTGGAACCACACTAACAATTCAGAAAAGTTGATTACCATTCAGAATGTGCATAGAATGGAGTAAAATAAAATATCAAAGGATCTGTGATGCTTCCAACTAAAATTCCTTCTGGCCCCATTAACCATGGGACAACATTGAGAGGGTAGGCAGGGAAAGACTGAACCAAAAGGGGCTGGGTCACCATCCAGCCCAGACTTAAGGCTCTAGGAGGCAGCCAGGCAAAGACACCACATCCACCCATTCTGATGTTAAAGGTTCACCCGTAAACATCTGTCATTGCCACTGATTGATTGGTGATGCCTTCTTCACTCCTGGCAGCTACAGTGGAGTCATAGTAGAAGGGCCTTATTACGTGAAGGTGTCATACCACCAGAGCAATGCGTTATTGCTCGTTCAGAATCAGTCCTATTGCATGATGTCATTGCTAACAAGCAGCTATCATGTTGCAATCCGTTCAAAATCAGACCATTTTCCATGTTGAAAATAATCTGTTAATGATCCCCTTTCCCGCAACAATCCAGTTAGCTGTGGGAGTGCAGTTTCTGGATAGTACTTCTTTCTGCAGCTGATCCAGTAATGGGCATGGTGTGAGTGTTCCCAGAATATCCCTCCCTCAGCTACTCCCATGGCAATCTCTGCCCAATAACCTGTAAACAGTGTGGCAATGTTTACAAATTTTTTATTTGAATTTGAATTTTTATTTGTTTTATACACTTTTAAATGTTATAGCACAAAAATGCAATAGTGTTGCAGTATGGGAATGTTGCATTGAAGGGACATTGCTTGAAAGGAAAAATGCCATGCTATTACAATGTTATTGCACTAGTAAAGCATTAAAAAAATCAATAATGAGGTGTGGGGTGGGGAAAAGGACTTGCCAATGAGGCTGTAATGTGGAGGGAAGAACTGTGCAAATAACACTATTCATCCACTGAAGTGACAATGGTGTGGTAGAGAACATTCAGAATCTGCTACCATCATGGAAATAGAAATGCTGGGATTCAAACAGAACAACATGGTATTAAGGTATGGTGTGATAAGGCCCAAAGACTCCAGCCCCTCTTTCCCACTCCATACACACAAGGTGTGAACACAGACCTCTACAGCAAAGCAGGAACCAGAACAAATAGACTAGGCCAGGTTTCTTTTCTTTTTTCTTTTTTAGTCAGCAGTCAGTTTAGAGGACTTTTGTGACTATTCTAGAATTTTAGGATTATTACCTGCTCTGCTTATATGCTCTTGCGGTAGTAATTACAGTACTCTGAATATACTTTGTTTCACAGAGCGATTTTACTTCACACCGTGTGCAACAGGGAGAGTGGGGATAGAATATTATGAAAAGATTGTCTCAGTTATTGGGGAAATAATTCTATATGAGTAATTTTCCAGCTAATAAGGTAATTAATTTTAAAATGCAATGATGGGTTTCTTTTCACTCAGCTACACATTTTGGATATGGGGACTATGTTGATGGGCTTTTTTTTTTCTGAGTCAGGTTAATTTTCTACTTTAACAACCTTTATTCTCATTAATAATCCCTGGAGAGAGCACTTACTGAAAGTATGAGGAGAAGAAAAACCTCCTTTCCTTTCTTAAATTTTCCATTAGAATCAATTAACAAACAAACAAAAGATTTCTACAGATTATGTTTTGACTGAGAAACATAGAGCTTGTAGAAAATTTACTATAGGCCAGTGGTCATGTTTTCTGGTGGATTCTAGGAGCTGTAATTCCTCCCCTCTCCCCTCCGCCATAACTTTTCCAGGCTCTAGTGAAAATGATCACATAATCATTTGGGAATATTTTCATGTGATTGCGTTGCACAACAGTGCTCATTAAATAACCTGGGGCCTATTCACATTACACAATTATAGTGCTATTATTCCATGTTTAACCGCCTTGGTTCCATCCTGTGGAATACTGGGGTATGTAGTTTGAGGAGGCACTATGGCTTTACTGGCTGAGACTTCTAAATGCCCTTCTTTAACCTGCAAGTCCCAGGATTTTATAAGATGGAACCATGGGAGTTATAATAGTGCTATAATTCTGTAGTGTGAATGGGACCTGACTTCATCCTCCAGTTGGTTTATATATTCAGCTCATAATTTTAAAAAAATAGAGATCTGAGTCAACTTATTCCTCCCATCACAGTGCATTGTGCTTTCCTTCTCTTTTTCTTTTACATATACAGTGCAAAATCTCTATTTATAGTCCAGACTTTCCTGTTTCTGTTTCTGAAGAACAGATGTGCTATTTTTTCCCTTTATGGTCACCTTGTAAGTTCTTTTGATTTCTGTGACTTGCTCCCATCACCATTCTTCAGGATTCAGACCTTTCTTAAGGCCCCCAAAATTAAATCTCAGTATCCATGCTATCTCTTACCTGTAGGTAAGAGAAACACAGAAACAGTAAAGCCAAAAATCTGTGCACACTTACCCAAGATTAAATGCCAGTCAATGTAATACCGCTTATCTCTGAATAAATGTAGGATCATTAAGATATGCTTACAGAATTTCTTCTCTAAAAAAAAGAAATGATGATCAGTAAATGGGACAAGAGTCTGCACTGGCTTCTTCTACTCAGCACAAAGTAAGCTAGGTGGGAAAACATCATAAGTGCAATACTGTTTTAATTCTGAATAACTGAATCCTAGTGAGATGTTACTTTGATTTCTGGGGGTCCTGTGAGGGACACCTAAATGCTCTCCAAATTATACAAGTTGGGGAAATTAGTCAAAGAGCACAAGCTAGCAACACAAGAGGCAGGGCAACGTTGCGAGATCTTTTACCCAATGTCTACGGGGTCAGGCCAAGTCAAGGAGCAAACAGAAGTGAAATAATAATTGTTGTTTTTATTAAAATGCAATCAAACAAATGTATGCAACACACTCACACAGATAACTAGAGAAATAAAGGTTGGAGTTGGATAGAGGGATTTTGAGAGGAGGTTTTTGATATGGGTAATACTACACCTGTCCTGAAGCCCGGATAGTCTGAAGATAGAGTTCGTGGCTACGGAGGTTCTGCAGTACGTGAGACTGAGGGGAAGACTCGCCAAGCAAAGTGGCAGCAAGGCAGTATGGAAGTCAGGAGTGATCCGAGGAAGCGCTCAAAGTCAGGGGTTCTTATAGGGGAAAATGCGGCCACAGGCTAGTCCGTTCTCGGGGAAAACAATGAGTTTTGGGCTGGAGACAAAGCCTCCGAAAGGTCAGAATTTAGCATGATTGAGTTAAGTCCGAATTGTCAATAGAGTAGCCAGTATGCAAATGCAGAGTGCTTGACAATTGAGTATTCGGCTCATCAAGCTGCCTGCTCAGGGCAGGGAGTTCTTTGTAAGTAGCATGCATATATAATATGGTACTTGCCTTGAGGTCTCCTGAAGCAGCAGTCTGGCTATTTCTGGCCTGCTTGTATTTGTTTGGAATATTACAGCGATTAGCGACTGAGCTTGTTTGTGTGCTTGTCCGGGGGCCTCGCAAGCACGTGGGAAGGAATAGGTGAGGAAGGCCAAATTATTGATATCAAAATGATATCTGGTATCGCACAAGTCCGGGCTAGAAAACTGCAGTAACAGAGAACTCCACTTCACGTACAGTTCCTTGCATGTTGTTATCTGGGATTGTATATTGTACCCTAGAGTAACGTGGTAATTAAACACCACAGTGAAAAGCTGGAACTCCTCCTGCATACAGTTGACCAAACCACTATGTTTTATCTCAACAACTAGGTGGGTGAAAGTTAATGTAAGGAAGTCATTCTAGAAATTAAAAATCTTGAAAGAGTTGTGTTTGTTTCAGTGTCCAAAGAGGAAAAAAGTGGGGAGGGTGAAGAATCTTATGGCATCTTTAATGTTAACCAATTTATTTCTGATTTGGGAGACTGGGGAACTGCAACCCATTTCATGAGTGAAGTCTTAGTACTCAAACATTTATAATCTAATAAAAATGGAAAATACGCTAGCATGCTGATGGGATAACAATTTCAAATCCTGATGGTAGTTGATAAGAGTTGTTAAAAAGATGTAGGTAAATGGCAAGTAAATCCAAACTGAGCAGAGAAATGTCTAAGTCAGTGAAAGGGGAACAAATATACTCAGATGCAGGTGGATAAAAATTGCAACTAGAAAAATTGTCAGTAATGTCAAAGAAACACAAGAAACTGGAGTGGTGGCATAGGAAGCATTAGAGGTAATGATCTTGGTTTCAAAAGTTTCTGTACATGGATAATCAACAAGATGGATCTAAACTCCTAACATTAAAAAGAAAATATGTATCAATATACAAAACTGAAAGCTGGTGGGATGATACTCATAACTGCAATGTAGTATTAAAGGAGTGTGCCTTATTCAAAAGAAATAGACAAAGCAGAAAGGGAGAAGGTAAAGCATGTATCCTTCCTTGCATGAAAGCTGAAGATAAAGTTTCTCTCTGTGTCTCTGTTCTGCTGTGGATATAGTGTATATCGCAGTGGTGGTTGATGGTTTCAGTGTGAATGAGGTGGTGAATCCAGTCTGGGTTTCAATCTAAATGTCAAGTCTACACTTTAAATGGCACTGTTCCTCAAAGCAGATTTCTCCAATCAGCAGCTGTCACTGATATTTTGATTTCAGTAAGGCTTTTGACAAGTTAATCTTGCAGACAAGCTGATAAAATGTTAACTAGATGATGCTAGTTTCATACTAGATGACGCTAGTTTCATACATGTATGATGGACTGAAGCCAAAGTGTGCTCACCAGTGGCTGCTTATCATCCTGGAAGGAAGTGTCAAATAGAATGCTCCAGAGTTCTTTCCTAGGCCTGATGTTGTTAAACATGTTTATGATTTACTTGGATCATGAAATAGAAGGCATACTTCTTAAATTTGCAAGTGACATCAAGCTGGCAGGGCAACTAATATCTCAGAAGACAAGAATCAGGATTCAAAATAACCACAGCAGGTTGGAGAATTGCACCAAAACTAGCAGAGTGAATTTCAGCAGGAATAAATCAAGGTTTTTATGTTTTGTCAAGAAAACAGAGCAAATATAAGACGGGCAACACATAGTTTGATAGAACTGTGTGAAAAGGATCTAGAGGTCTTAGTAAACCATAAGCCATGAGTCAAAAGGGTGATGTGGCAGCAAAAAAAAAAAAAAAAAAAAAAAAAAAAAAGAAGCTAATGTAAATCTTAGCTTCTTCAAGAGAAGTATCATTTCAGATAAAGGGTAATAATAACACTACTTTTTTTGTTCATTCTTCAGGCCTCATCTGAAACACTATGTCTAATACTGGATACTACATTTCAGGAAGGATATAAGTAAGCTGGAGAATGTCCAAGAGAGATAGTGAAAGTTTAGAAACCTCATGAAGGATTGAAGGAGCTGAATATGCTTAGCTTAGGGAAGAAAATATTGGGAAGTATTATGCAAGCCATCTTCAAATATCTGAACAATCTCATATGAAAGATCAAGCAGCAGGGCTGCTTCTCATCCCTGCTACACTTCTTCTTCCCTTTCCACCTTGTAAACTACAGTGGGTGGGGGAAGGAAGCCCAATGCTCAGTTGTGTCCCTCCTTCCCTCCATCAGCCATTTAATCTCTGCAGCAGCACCCTGTGGGGCTTGACAACTGCCATGGGGGAGGTTCTGGAAGGTCCACTGGTGAATAGTCTCTTGTGCTTGATTGAAAATAAGTCTCTCTCTCTCTCTCTCTCTCTCTCTCTCTCTCTCTCACACACACACACACACACACACACGACCTTGAATTACACATGCATATGTCATTAACCGGATTCTGGCGTTATAATGTTTTGTTGTCGGGTTATTTCCAAATATAGTACTAGAACTTTGAACTAATCTTACCACACGCAATGCCCTTTTCATGCTTATTAAGATAAAAATTATGTGACCCAACAATGGCATTTTGTTTGGGGTTCCCCTACTTGACAACCTTCCTTACTTGGAGGTTTGCTGCTCCATAAATGGTTCAAAAAGACAGAGATCTCCAGCTGCCTTTGAATTCTGCTTTCATGGGTACTTCCATGGCATTTAAGATCACTAGAGTGTTCTCTGGTTGCCAATTTTGCATGATAAACATACATCTTTCTTAGTCCCTGTCAGACATTCTTACAAAAATACAAAACAGATGTGGAGTTATTTACATTTGATATATTCTGCAATTCTGAGCACAGTAGCTAGGAATTACATCTGATGGAACCTGGACTCATTGAATTTAGGTTCATGAATAAATCATGATAAACATGATTAGGATAATATTTTGTGAGCTGTGATGCCTACCGGCTACCATGTCAATCAGAAGACACGGCTGGCTGATCCAGACTTTTAAACCAGACATGAAAGGATTTACCATGGGTGCTAAACTCTAAATAGCTCGGATAGCTCCTTTAAAGTTCTAAAACCCAGAGCAGACTCACCACCTTATTGACATGGAAGCCAATGGCCAGCACTCTTGGCAAGCATATTGTTTCATTGGTTTTGTTGGTATCATTAATTATTTTGTATGTTCCCCAGTTTTGACTGTTAAACATCCTGATCCAGGGCTGGCTCAATATGTTTAGCTATTTGAGTTACATTAACAAAGGGCATCTCTCTGTTCACTGAAGTGAAGGAGTATAGTATCTAAAACCATGTGAGACAGAAAATGCTGCAGTGCCATTTCCCATCCTTGGCAATAAAAAAAAAAAAGAACAATATCAAATAACTACCAATTTACTGCTCTTTCATGACAACTCAGATTGGCTGTGTGAGGCAGCTGTTTCATTCTGACTAATGGTAGAGATAGGTCTGCCTTGTGCTTTGGATGTTCTGACCTAAGAAATCTAAATATCTAAATCTTAAATCTAAATCTAAATAATTACACCATTTTTGTGCTCTGCAATTGGGAGATAAATCATCCAATATATTGCATTTTGACATTGGGGTGCTGTTTTGTCCCAGACCATGGCACTGATTGGGACAAACTTAGTTTAGAGGGGGAGGAGACAGTATTATTGAGGGAAGAAGTTTATCAAGTGGTCAAGATAATAGTCCAAATCTTATAGGTAGAAATGGACAATCAGCACAAGAACCCAACAGTGGGAGGCAAGGAAAAATAAGCAGCTGGGGGAGTGATCCATGGTCTCAGATGCCTCTACACTAATGCACAGAGCATGGGAAAGAAACAGGATGAATTGGAACTTGTAGCACAGCAAAGTAAATGTGATATGATAGGCATCACTGACATCTGGTGGGATGAATCTTATGACTAGAATGTAGCAATAGAGGAGTATAACATATTTCAGAAAAATAGATCAAACAGGAAAGGAGGAGGAGTAGCACTACATGCCAAGGACATTTGCATGTGTAAAGAGATCCATGACTTAAATCGTGGAAGCTCGAGTGAAAGCATCTAGGTAAAAATTAAGAGGGAGAAAAACAACAGTTATGTTATTGAGAGTGTCTACTACAGATCCCCATGCCAGATTGAGGACTTGGATGATGCCTTCATTGAACAGATAACAAAACATTCAGAGAGGATAGATATAGAAGTAATGAGAGATTTCAATTATCCCAGATATTTGTTTAAAGTCAGACTCTGCTAAGAGTCTCAGGTCCAACAAATTTCTTATTTGCCATGCAGACAGTTTCACAGCCCAGAAGGTGCTAGATCTGATTCTAATCAACGATGACCTGGTTAATGAGGTGGAGGTGGCAGGAACCTTAAGTGGAAGTGACCATGTTCTCCTGGAGTTTATTATACAGAAGAAATGGAAGCCAAGCATAATCACACATGCATTCTAGGATTGAAGAAAGCTGATTTCAGTAGACTTGGGGAAATACTGGAGTGATCCCATGGTCAGGAATGCTAAAAGGGGGAGTGATGACAGATGGGAGTTTCTTAAAAGTGAGCTTCTGAAGACACAATTTCAAACAGTTCCAATGAGGAATTAAAACGGAAAGTGTCTAAAAATCCAGGATGGGTTTCTAAAGAATTTTCATCTGAACTAAGAGTTAAGACTTGAAAGACGAGGAATAGAAAATAGGGGAATTCACAAATGAGGAATTCAAATAAATAGCCAGCAAGTGTAGGGAAGAAGTCAGTAAAGCTAAAGTGCCAAATAAGCTCAGGCTTGCTAGAGAAGTTTAGAACAATAAAAAGGATTTTTCTTTTTTGGTTATGTCCATTGCAAAAGGAAGAACAAGGAAATGGTAGGGCTGTTGCATGGAGGAGATAGTGAAATGCCAGCAGGGGACAGAAAAAAGGTAGAACTTGCTGAACACCTCCTTCGCCTTGGTCTTCTCCCAAAAGAAAAACAGTGCTGTCTCTGGGGGACATGGAGCAGATAATGTGGTAGGGGAAGGCAGAACAGAATAGATAAAGAAGTATTACAGGAATACCTGGCTACTCTAAATGAATTCAGTTTCCAGGATTAAATGTACTACACCTCAAGGGTATTAAAAGAATTGAAAGTAATTCGAGAACCACTAGCCATAATCTTTGAGAATTCATGGAGAATGGGAGAAGGAGGGGAGCAAAAGTTGTCCCCATCTTCAAAAAGGGAAAAAAAAGAGGACTCCAAAAATGGCCATTTCCACACTACACTGTGAAATTCTGGGGTTTGTAGTTTAGGAGGCCAAAGAGCTCTCTGGCTAAGAATTCTAAATGCTACTCCCGAAATTGCAAACCTCAGGATTCCAGAGGATGTCGAAAGTAGAATCATCGCGCTATAACAGGCTAGTGCGGAAATGACCTAGGTCAAGGGAAGTAATAGAGCCACTTTATTCTGCTTTGGTCAGACTGCATCTGGAATATTGTGTCCAGTTCTGGGTGCCACAGGTTTGGAAGGATATTGACAAGCTGGAATGTGTTCAGAGGAGGGCAACCAAAATGATAGAAGGCCTGGAAACCATGCTGTATTGAGGAGAGGCTTAGGGAACTGGGTATGTTTAGCCTGGAGGAGGGAAGGTTAAGAGGTGACATGAAAGCTGTGGTTAAATATTTGAAGGGATGTCATACGGAAGATGGAGTAAGTCTATTTTCTGGTGCTCCAGAGACACAGAGCAATGACTTCAAACTTCAGGAAGAGAGATTCTACATAAACATTAGGAAGAACTTCCTAATGGTACAAGTTGTTTTACAGTGAAATGCACTGCTTTGGAGTGTGGTGGGGTCTCCTTCTTTGGAGGTTTTTAACCAGAGGCCAGGTGGCTATCTGTTGGGAATGTTTTGTCTGTGTATTTCTCAATCAAAAGGATTGGTCTTGATCATCCTTGTGGTCTCTTCCAGCTGCATGATTCTACAATAAGCAAACACATTAAAAGGTGGTGTGAATGCTTGGATGAGAAACACCCTCTTGGTCTACTGAAAATGTGTGTGTCGGAAGGAAGCATTTTCTCCCACAGAAACTATTTTGTTATTGGGATAGTAAATTACTCCATGATAACATTAACCCTACCATTAATGTCCTCCTTCAAATAAATAATAATGGTTGCTTACCTAAGGACTTTATGTCAATTCCCTTTTACAACCACCCCCTCCCACCCCTGTTTGAAACCCTAAAATAATAGAAAAAAATGTACACATCAATTCTTCATAATATGTACATAACATCTGGGAAAATTCCAATAACGAAGAGCTATTGTATGTTTTTTTAATACAAAATGCCAACACAGATACAGTGTGCCATAAATAAAACTGTTATAGCTATAATGAAATTTGTGGCACAACAGTAATTTACTTACACATCTATACATGTTTATGTTTCTAAGTCGAGCCAAAAAAAGAGATGTTGCTAGAAATGTTTGCATATATGGGCAGGGTTGGATTATCAATTGGTGCAATTGCCCCAGGTCCTTCACTGGCTGGGGTGGCAGGAGGGAGGCTGAAGTTTTCATTTCTTTTTCTTCTTCTCCAATTGCTTCTCAGATCACCTGTATGTTTGTATTGTTGATTTATTTCATTTGTACTCCACCCCTCCTGAAATAGGTCACCCTTGTGATACAAAAAGGGACTCCTATTTTTGGAACTGGTCCAGGGTACCAACTACTTTACTCTAGCTTTTGCATGTGAGTTTGCCACTTTTGTTCCCTAGAAGCAAAGAGTTTTCCAGTGAAGGAGAAAGAAATGAATGTGATGAAGCAAAGTGAACTTTCAAATAGTATTATTTGTGCCTTTTAGGTATTGTGCACTTGGCAGAGGAGGAAATGGGCACCGTGCCAATGTAACAATGAGAAAATATTTGTTTGTGGTGTATTTATACAAGGAAACTGCTGGTGTCTGTAGGATCTGTTGGAGAACCATTCACAGAGAATTCAGGATATCTAACAAACCCCTAATCATGGAACAGTTTATTTCTTAAAAGTGAATTTGAAGATTAGTTAAGTCTATACTCTTGGAATTTACACAAAGCACTTATTCTCTCATGATGAACCACTTTAATCAACAGATTAAGCTTCTCCTAAGCTGTTGTGCTGATCTATATCTCTGTGTTCAAGGAGGTTCTAGAAAGTCTTAAACTTCTGATAAATATTAACAATAAACATTTGTTCTTTTACTACCTTTGAAACCATTTCTTTAGCAAAAGGAAAAGAGCAAATTTCCTTCACACTACAGGCAGATCATGAACTCAACAGGACAAGCATCTTTCCATTCCATTTTGAGGGAAATACCCCATCACACCACCCATGAGCCACCCCAGATTTTCAGATACTGGAGAATTTGGGGTGTCTGTTTTCTTAATTTGGTAACATCCAAATATTTTCCAAGGGACACACCAGCTGTCTGACAGCTAGCTCTCTGACATTGGGCTTTTCCGCACTTTGTGGGGGAAACAGGGCAGTCCATTACTCACCGGACTGGCACGCTCCCTCCCGACTCTCCATGACGCTCCAGAGCAGCGCGTGCCCACGCTACGCACTCTCCGGAGACGAAAATGGAGGCTTCCAGTTGGCGGAGGCTCTCCACCAACCAGAGAAGCTCGCCAGCCGGAAGCCTGCCCCGGAAGATCTGCAACCTCATGCTGGTGCGAGCCTGCAGATCTATACTTTAGCACAGCGATGGACTGGGGCGCGCTGTGCTATTGAAAGACTTCTTTTAATTGGTCTTCCAATAGCACGGGGAACCACCAGTTCTGGGCGTTCGGAAGTGGGCTGAAGTCCAGACAAACATCAAGTAGTCCTGACCCAGTTTGCCCCCAAGTGCAAACACCCTCGCTGGAGGGCGCTCTGGCCCGTCACTAATACAAAGTACAGAAAAGACCTCTAACTAGAAAGTTTCTGTTTTTGTTTTCATTGTTAGCCTAGGTATAATTGTGAATTTCAACTAAAGTAGATCCCTTGAATTAATTGAACTTATATCAGTGTTGACTTAACAAGTTCTCGTTGATTTAATGGGTCTACTCTAGTTTGAACTAACAACTGGATTTAGGCCATTTTCACTAGTAGCTAGTGGCAGCAAGTGAGGAATCATTCAATAGACATTTACTACCATTTTTATGGAACCTATGAATTTGGAATGGTGTCTAGAATTAGTGACCTGTGTTTACTTCCCTGGACGTCTTACATGTGGCAAGTACTTAAGAATATAAGGCTGATCAAAATATTGATGTAATTTCATGGTTTGAGACATAGTGGATCTCATGTAAATTTAAAACAAAATCATAATAACAAGACCATATATGGTTTATTTTTAAGTAACCTTGATCAATTTTAAGGATAGCTCCACTGTCTGTAATGCATAACATGGGACAATTATGTCCCTTGTTATTCCAGGTGTTCTAGTTGATAACAGCAAATTTGGCCTTCCAGCAGGATGGCATACATGCTGAATGGCCTATTCTTAGTCCCATCTTTGAATCAATGCAACTAAGATAAGTCTTGATTTACTAAGTGACTATTGATTCAGCAGGTTTAACTGCATTCATTTAAAAGTACACAAACACAGTGTTTTTAAGCCATATGGAGAAATGCCCCATTGTATACAACTGTATGTTCAGAATGTTGAAGAGCTATACACATACACAAAAAACACATAGGTTAGAAGAGAAACCTCATGCTGAGAGATTACTACCCCTGCAACCCACGCATTTCTTCATTCAGCAATAACATGAAAGAAAGTTTTGTTTGTTTTTTCTGACCGGTTTTGCAAAGTCTGGTCTATGTACTACACCATGTATTGAGTCAAACTTTTAATAAGAGGAAAGAGCTATACTCTAAAATTTTAACTCTTGCATCTACTGCTACAGTAATCACAATGTTGCTGAGCAATAATGAAAAAAGAGAAAGCTGAAGAAAAGTCATACTATTTAGCAAAGGAAGGGAACAGACTTAGCTCTTCTCACTGTAATTCATAGAATATCAGTTCATGCTCCAGTTTGTAATATGGTAAATTGAGCTGACAGTGACTGTGGTGTAGTGGTTTGAGTGTTGGATTACAACTCTGGGAGACCAGGGTTTGAATCCCCTCTTGGTGATGGAAATTGGTTAGGTAACTATCTCAGTCTCAGAGGAAGAGAATGGCAAACCTTTGCTGATTGAATCTTACCAAGAAAATCTTTGATAGGGTCACCTTAAGTTGAAAGTGACTTGAAGGTGCACAACAATAGCAACAACAATAACAAACTGTGGAAAGATGCTCCTATAACCTACCACATCGAAGGGCTATTGTTATGATGGAAGCACAACTCTGAATATACTGGTTCCCAAACATTTTTTCAGTCCACACAGCCCAATTAGATATGCTTCCAAGAAGCCTCAAATGGGTTTTCATCCACATTAAACAAAAAGATGCTGACAACTCCGTCATTCATTAATTTTTGGCATCTGTTAGGGACAACAACAACTTAAAGAGCAGTTACTGGATTATAAATCAAGGTTGTTTTACTGAGCTGTTGTTAGCTTTCCTGGAAATGAAAAATGTTTTCATTTGGAAACACTACTTGGTAGGCAGGTTGAATGCTGTACTAGGAAGAAATATGTCTGTGATTAGCAAGGGCAATAGAGATGTAGATAGACTTTTGACTCAGAGGGTTGTGCGGGCCCATAGCTGGATATTTCATGATTAGCCATCCTTAGCAAAAAGCTTTATGTGATAGCTTGTTGTCGTTATGGCATACATTGTATGAAAGCTGGATCAAAAAGCACAGTGGCTTGCTTGCTTGCTTGCTTAGGTCAGAGGCAGCAGAGGAAATGAGATGAAAATGAATGTGTTCTCATAAGGTTAGTTCTGCCTTGTCAAGTTTTGTATTGGTTGCCAGATGGCCTGTCTACTACAATTCTTACAAAAATTTTTATAAAACCATTACTGTCATACTCTTTAATTCCTTCTATGGACATGTCAGCCTATGTACAATTTATATTCAAAAATGTATTTTCTTTTTCCTATGACCCACTTGAAACCTAGGTTCATACCATTCTAGTCACAGTACTCCTACTAGAAGTTGGAAAATGTCAAGCAACAGGCTGTGTATAGCAACCTAGGAGGCTCTGCTTGCATTGTTAGAACAGCAAAAGAAGTGGTTTTAGGTCAGTATTCCAGAGATCTAAATAGATCATGACATCCGTAGTAGGAACCCAACAGTAGGAGATGCAGGTACACACAAAGAAGCAAAGGGGACAAGAAAGGGTAGTGGATGCTCTGCTATCTTTCATTGTTATGTGCATAGCTAGAGAAAAAAAATTAAGAACATCAGACAATATCTGTTGCAGATTGTGGACAGTAACTACATCTTAAGGATAAAGATGTCATCAATGAAGGTCTGGAAAGGGGAAGGAAGTCCCCTAGTCCCCTAATCCATTGTTGTTCTTTGCTATCAAGTCAGCTTTAGCTGATCCTATTAATGAGAGTCCTCCAGGATGTGTACCCATCAACTGCTCAGCTTTTGCAAACTCAGGGCTGTGGCTTCCTTGATTGAAACCATCCACCTATAATGTGGTCTTCCTGTTTTTCTACTGGCTGTTACTTTTTTGAGCATTATCATCTTCTCCATGGCATCTCATGATATGGCCAAAGTATGATATTCTCAGTTAGTCTCTGCTACATATCCAGCTGTCATGCTCCTACACATGGAGGGCAGTTATTTGAAAGAGGGTTACAACTGACATAAAGACCCCCATGGATGGTGAAGCTCTTCCTCTTCAGACTTGGCTGCCCTCCATGTGCAAGAGACTGAGGAGGAAACAGAGCTATAGAGTTCTGTTTGTCACGCATTGGCAGTTCATTCAAAAATAACATGTGAGTAGGTTTCATACAGGTCCAGGAGTGAACATTCTGTAATGGCATGTTATAGGTCTTTAATTATAGGTCAATGAACTTTCAGTCTTCCAGAGTGAAACTTTTGATTAGATAGAGGGTTCTGGCTGCAGAAAATAGAAGGCCAGGCACAGTCCCATCAGAGTAAATCAGCTAGAAGGACTCAAGAAAAGAGTTGGAGAGAAAAGTTGAATAAGAGAGGATGCAAAAGAATCTAGCGCTGAGAACTTCAAAAATCCAGAAAGGCCAACAGTGGAAGCAAACAGTGACTGTCCAGCAGAAGAGAAGGGAGCAGAAAGAAGGCAATGGAGAGCTGTAACCATAGTAGACAAAAGTTGATAGAAAAGATCTTTAAGAAAAAGAAAGAATTTTGAAGCAGTCCTTCAAAAGAGCCGTATCTGTGTCTTCTTGTCAGCTAGAAACATTTGGGCTGAAGAAGCAGTGGTGTCATCAGGAAGCAACAACAGGAAAAACCAACTGCACTGTATCTTCACCACAGAGACCATGACTAGAAGGGAAACTTTAAGTTTAGACTTCTGAACTAATCTGTAAATACTAACTGGGGAAGGAATTAGCATAAGGGCAGTTGGTTTAAGTAATTGGGTATGTTAGTTTGAAAGAGAAGATTGAAGGAGGGGACATGAGTGATACTATCTTCAGCTATTTGAAGGACCACTTCACACAAAAGAACAAACATAAGTAGGAAAGATAGGGGGTGGGATATATCTAATGGGCTTAAGCTACAGGAGGGTAAATTTCCATGCAAGATCAGGACAAATTCTTGATTGTGAGGGCAATTTGACAATGGGTGAAATCACAACATCACTAGTGCTGACTCTTGCTTGGGCAGTGTGGCTTTCTTTTATTTTGTCATTGCTTACCATGAATCAGTAGGATTAGAGAGGTAGAAGCTGAAAATAAGTTTTGCCCTTTTATGTTACTGGAGTCGTATTTATGTGACATGAAATCAGCCTTTGAAAGGCATGATGAAATCACACTGGACAGTTCCCTTGACCTAATTACCAATGGAAGTACCTGAAGTCCTTTCATTCAATTTTGCCATTGAGTTCTTTTTACAGACCCCAGGAAATTAATTCCTGCAAGTTGACGCACACTCAGCAATTTATTAATTTGTAGAAACTGTGCAACATGTACACTGTCAGAAGATTTTAATTCAAGGTTATTACTGTTCATTCTGAAGCAGCACCATGAATACCTGTTTGCTTTTCGGTCCTGATTACTTTTGCCAAATGACTTATTGCTGTTGAGAAGTTTGTTTCTTTAACTTCCAGCTAAGATGAACTCATTTCCATGCACATGTAAATTTGAAAGTACATTGAAAACACACACATTTCTGATAAAAAGATAATTGTCCTTACAGAATCCTGTCTGGAAAACACAGAAAAACTGTATGAAAGGGGAAGGAAAAAAGTTGTCATATGGTACCCGTAAAATTAATCAATTTTATTTTAGCATAAGCTTTTGCAACCACACACTCATTTATGAAATCATAATAAAAAGTAATTCAGCTGTCATTAGTACATGAATACCTTGGAAAAGTTACTTTTTGGACTTCAGTTCCCACAACCTCCTGACTAGCTAGGAGTTTCTGAGAGTTGCAGTCCAAAGAATTCCCCCCTGCCAGGTTCTTAAGTTATCTACATTTTAATCCCACTTAATTGCAAAAGTTGTTTTATGTACAAAGGCCTCAAATGCTGTACTATTTTCAAAGGAACACAGAAAAGTTTCCTGTCATAAGAAGAAGAGCTGAATAATAAATTTCTCTAGAAATTGGACTGGACTGGACTACTTTACTGTTTTACTAAACTCACTGGAAACTTAGGACAAAAAAGGTAAATTAGGACAGAAAGGTAATAGAAAGGTAAATCCAAATAAACCTAATTAATCTAAGTAAAATTTAAATCAATAGTTCATTTATTTTTTGGCAATGCCTCTTAGGTTTCATAAACCCTGTTTGGGAAGAAAGCCCATTGTTCCCAATACAACTGAAGGGTGTTCTGCTTGTTTTGTAACTCAGTAGCTCAAACAGACATCCTGAATGGATTTTGGCATGTGTGTTCAGCTTATAGTTGTGGGATTTATATTCAGATACCAGCTCAGCTCCTGTACTCATTTTCATAGGGTGTGGAAAAGAAAATGTATAATATAGTGTTATATGATACAATACCTATCTGACAGGACATCAGAAGGAAAAGCATTTTTCAGTTGCTTTATTTGTTTTTAACTACTCTGCATTTCAATTCGAATCTCTTCTTGGCATCTGCACATATTTTCAAGGAGACTTGGGAAGATGTTAAAAACAAATCCACATGTTATAACACAATAGAAAATGAAAAAGGGGATACATAATCAAATACTATTCTTAATTTTACGGTTTCAAGAAACAGTTTGACTCCTGCCTGTTTTTTTTATTTATCATTTTTGTATATTATTTTAAAGCAAAACAAATATTTAAAAACAGTTTCTCCATGATATTTTTATCTACATACATGAAAATTTACTGTATTTTCTTATCCTCGTACACTTCTACTTAAAATCTTAGTATTAACATAAATGTTACCAGTTGTTTATGTACTTCAGCAGTTGTCTTTTAATAACCTTCGATCCAGGTCCTTATGTACTTGGTATTCTATTAAGTAACCTTAACACATTAGTACATATTTTCTTAAAACCCTTTGAAATATAATAATGTATTTTTACCCAACTACTCATTCTCAAATCCTCTTTGTATATTAATTATATTTTGTGTTGGAGGTAATTATCTATTGGAGCCCACTCATTTTTTATGCTTTCTTCTGTTTGCTTTCTTAATTTTCGTGAAAGAGCATCTGCTATTTTCATCTCTTGTATACTTTGAAACCATTGCTCAATTTTGGGAACATCCTCATTTTTCCAAAATTTTGCAAATTCTATTCTTGCAGCTGTTACCATATATAGTATGATTCTCCAGTTTTTTTGTTTTTGTTTTTGAAGGGGTCCTGCAAAATAATTTGAAGAGAACTTGGACTTTTTTTTTTGGAAAGGAATATGTGCTGTAGTAGTTTGAGCATTCGACTGCAACTCTGGAGACCAGGGTTTGAACCCCTGTTTGGCTATGGAAACCCACGGGATAACCTTAGGCAAGTCACACTCTCTCAGCCTCAGAGGGAGGAAAAGGCAAACGCCGCTCTGACCTCTGAAAATCCTGTGATAGGCTCACCTTAAGGTCTCCATAAGTTGAAAATGACTTGAAAGCACACAACAGCAACAACCAAGATAACATGATTTCTCCCTTAACCACTGAGATATCATAATGAAATCTGGTATGCAGTGTGAAACATAGTTGTCTATTCAACTTTAACTTTTTAATGGCTGGTTTTGTTTTTAATGTATTTTAAATGTATTCAATGTTTTTAGTGTTTAATGTTTTTAACTCAATAAATTGTTTAATTGTTTTTTAAATTTGCATTTGTACTTTTATGTATATTTTAACTTGTATCATTTTAAAGTTTGCTGCCTTGAATCCCATTGCTGGGAGAAAGGCAGGATACAAATAAAATAAATAAATAAATAAATAAATAAATGTCAAAATGAAGTCAAGTCAAAGGAGTTAGAAAGAAAGAATCAAACTAGATTACAATGTGATGTATAAAGTGAGACTTCTTAAACACTGTGTTATATATTATACATTCCATAAAGATCTTGAAAATACTGCATAACATTAAGAGATTAGGAAAGTTCTCTTATTTCTTTCATTCTTACCATGTTGAATGTAGTTGTTTGATGTCGTAAAGCTACTGAGGAATTCATTAAAAAAATCAGTCAATATTTATTTATGATACTGCTGGTCTTTGAAGTCTCATCTGTTCTGAATTCAGAGGAATTTGAATATTTCAATCCATTAGTTTTCATGTCACTATAATATATGGGGCAAATTATCAATTTATAAATATTTAAAATAAGTGTCAACAACTTGAAAATAAGGGCCTCATTTAATCATTCTTAAAGATAGCAAGGATTGTTTCAATACCATTCTAGCCACTAGACTGCAATAGGAGAAGTCTTTTTTATTTTTATTTTATTTTTATAGAAAAGGTTTCTGGAGTTGAAATATAAATTTTGCTGCCACGTTTGGAGGAAGGATGTCTTCTGACACATTATGATTTTCAACATACACCTCAGATTTTGAAATGCAGATCTAAATCATAACGATAATTTTCTTCATGTCTTTTCTTGGGTATGTGAGGAAAACTATACCTCATGGTCCCAGTGCCAAATACGTCGGAGACATTGGTCACATTTTGTCAGTCAGAAAATCCATCAGAGGAATTCTACTTGTATTCAGTTTGTGCATGTGTGGCTCTGTCTTCAGTCTATGCCATGACTCATTCATCTCAAACCAAAATGTCATGCCATGACTCATTCAGAAGAACCTCAGCACACATATGGAAAGTCCAGTATGACTTCTAACAAACAAGTACATGAAAACACTTGCTTCATCCAGGAGCATTCAACACACAGCTAGCAATCATTATAGATCATTGTGAATGGTACGCTCAGAGACAAAACCAAGTTTGTTGCTTTGTGCAAATGTGTGAATAGCCATTGCATTCCAATATGTAATATACAGTTGGGATGAAAACTGCAGGCAGTGTTTATCTATATTTTTGGCATTAGATGACAATCACTGAGATTTTTCTGGCCAATGCTTCTTGCTGGAATGATAGTAGAATCTTATGATGTGTAACAATAAATAATAATTATCAGAACAATAAGAAGCCTTGTTTGTCTTTCTTCTGTTCTCCTAGTTTGTTACAATGTTGTTCCAGAAATCACTTAGTGGCAGAGTACTTAAAGAACACACCCAAAGCTTTATTGATTATGCAGGGTAAGGTGGCTTCCTCAGGTGGCAGATGCACAAGGGAAGAATGGTAGTGAAGTGTTGTGA
Source organism: Iguana delicatissima (assembly GCA_948472985.1). Taxonomy (NCBI): domain Eukaryota; kingdom Metazoa; phylum Chordata; class Lepidosauria; order Squamata; family Iguanidae; genus Iguana; species Iguana delicatissima. Next base: position 356,238 of record CAOKZL010001194.1, on the reverse strand, counting down.
GACAGAGCATTGGCCCTTTCCACACGGGGGGGGAGCGTGAAACGAGGGGAAATGGGGCAGTGCATGCGGAAACGGAGCTTACCTTAATCCGGGTAGCTCCATCGCTGCGGGGAGCAGCACGCGTTCGCCGCTCTACACAGCAGCAGCGTCTGGTGGCACCCGGCAGCTCCCGGTGGCACCCAAAATGGTGGCTGGCGGCTTCCGGCGGCTCTCCGCCAATCGAAGAAGCGCGCCAACTGGAAGCCCGCCCCCGGGCAGCTCTGCAGGGATGCGCTTGCGTGTCCCTGCAATTCCCCAGGGGGCGCTGTGACGGGCTAGCACGCGCATTTCATAAAGACCACATGAAATGTGGTCTTTATAAAACACGCGTCGCCACCCTGTGAGGGCGGTGTGAGGTGGGGAAACTCCACATTTCTAATCACCCTAGCGCACTCCACGGTGTAGATGACCTCCGGGTGAGGTTGTCCTACCCCGTGTTACCCCGTGTTTTTCCCCCGTGTGGAAAGGGCCATTGTGTGCCTCAGCATTGTGTGTTGTTCTGCATTCCCTAAGCTAGCATGTTCCTTGAAGATATGTCTGAAAATGCTGTTTTATCACCAGTCTTGGAGTAAAATTCAACTGTCAGCCCAGATGGCTTTTTTTATGGATTAAGATGCTACTTTGACCTTTATCTCGAACCAAAATGTCTTGGTCCAGCTCTTGATGTGGGTGTAAAGGCGTGAGAAGGGAACTATCATGACTGGGGACAAGACACAAATGAAAATAAATTCTATCACCATTACAAAAAGTTTGGAAGTCCACCCTTAGGGAAAAAAAATGTGTTGCAATTTTATGATTTACAGTGGGTATTGTAAAGAGTATTGCTCATTCTTATGTTAATTGGATTAGCTCTTCTTCTGCAGCATCTAGACAGCAATACAGTAAAACTGAAGAACTGTTATGACTTTAAAATGCGAACACATTAAAAGGAGTAATGAGAAACAGTGTCAGCCTACTGACTTCTACAACTTCCCTTTTTCAAGATGGTTTTTTAAAACTGCTGCCATTTTTCATTTAGCAGCAGACATCATTTTCTTTCAGCTGCTGAATATGTATCTATCTCTACATCAATAATATGGATCAGACCAGGGCAAACTTCTGTGTTTGCCAGTAAGCAAAAAGTAATACTTACTTTATTAATTTCCATCCACTGAATCAATTTTTCATTAATAAGTCTTGGTTTCTGAAGTCTAGCTTGATTAAATATGAAGGACCAGTGGAAATAATGTTGTTTTCCCTCCATTGCAGTGGAGTAGACTATTGCTTATGCAGAATATGTGGGTAATGTTGATTACACAGTCATTGCTTCTTAGATTAAAAAGATGGAAAGACTTCTGCCCTTTAAAAAGATTCCAAGAATAGCTAGGCAGCTGCATCTAACTATCTTTTAAATTTCCCATAATGCTCCAGCTGTAACTTTGCTTTGAGGCACTGTAGAAAATTTAAATGGCCACTGGCACTTGATAGCTGCCTCATGTATGCCAGGAATTGACAGGTATTGAAGTCAGAGGAATTAGATGGCAGGGACATGATCCTGTACAGTTATTCCAAATAAATCCCATAGTATATGGAAAAAATTACAGCTTTAGAATGCTGCAGGCACAAGATCCCATCTGATCTTGGAAGCTAAGCAGGATCATCCCAAGTTAGTAACTGGATGGGAGAATGCCAGCAAATACTATGTGCTGTAAAAGCTGTATTTCAGAGGAGGGATTTAGCAAAACCTTCTCTGAGTATTCCTTCTCTAAGGCTGCTCTATGAAATTCAAGGAGTTACTAGAAATCAACAGGTGACTTGAAGGCAAACACAAACACAGGAAATGACAGTCACTGAGATTCTCCTCACTGATGGTGCTTGCTGGAATGATAAAGGAAAGAATCTTATGATTTATAATGTTTTGGATCAAAATCTTAATGGTCCTGTAAAAACAATAAGAATAATTCACCATCTATATATTCTGTTCTAAAACTTAAAGCTAGTAATATGAGACTGATGATACTAGAGTGGGAACAAGTATACAATCTGCATGATCATAAAGCAGCTTCTTATATGGAAAACATGTGATGTCCAGGGTCTTCTACTAGTACCTAAAATTTTACTTTTAAAAAATAATTCTAGTTAGAGTTCAAGGGAAGCAAAAATCATTAGCTACTACTGGTATTATAGTTTCAACTTTTAAAGGAAGTTTTCTTACTGTTCACATACAGCTAAATTACATTTTAATTTCTCAGAAGAAAAAGCAGAGTGCTATAAGCCACGGTAGCTGATATTAAACACATCAAGTAGTGAGGCCACACACACTGTGTCATTATGAAAAGAACTAAAACAGTTATAGTTAAACCTACAAAAAGAAGGAAGTTAACCTTATTATGTACTGTAACATTCTTTAGTTATTGCAAAAAAGGAATACAATGGGACCTCAGTATCCAGTAGGTTTGATTCCAGGACACTGCCCCCACCATGAATGCCAAAATTCATGGATGCTCAAGTCCCATTAGGTACAATGGTGTAGTAAAATGGCATCCCTTATTATAAAATGGCAAAATCAAAACTTGCTTTTGAGATTTTTTAAAAATATTTTCAAGCTGTGATTGGTTGAATCTATGAATACGAATGGCTGACTGTATAAGTACTAATAACTCACTGCTTATAACTAGTTGCTAGTTGGAAGATTTGCTTGGCCAGTCTATGGTCTAATTTATAATGTAGACAATTGACAAATCAATACTTGGGGTGCTAGTAAGATCAACACCTTTTATTATTTGTTTGGTAAATTTTTATAAGACATGCTAATTTGTCTGGACTTTGATTTAATCCTCCAAAGTACATCTTTTGAATGTAAACAGAAGGGCATTCCCAGAAACATTTAGCACAGATATACCATAACACCTATGAAATCCTGAGAATGCATTTCTTCATATAATTTTTTTAAAAAAAATAGACCTTAACAATCCTATTAAAAAAGAGATAATGCAAAATTCATTAGATGTCACAAATGTCGCTCCCTATTATTTTTCATTGCAGAAATGTGGTGCTGAAATTTGCTTATCACCATGACCATCTTGCTTTTGTGATGATTCTTTAAAAGTTTTACAGGTGATTGTATGTTCAGCTTTAGGACTCATCCTTCAGATTTCCTTCTGTTGCTATGGGATAAACTTGACAGCCTTTTTATTACTGAATAACTGAATGGAGAGTTTCTATTGAACAACAAATATCTGGCATAGAGGAATGTGCTGAATAGACACCTGCTGTGATAAAACATAGTATTCTCACCCATTCTGGGGACTGCATGCAGCCACTCAGCCACTGTGTCTTCTGGCTTAGTTAAGTGACTGACCTCAGAGTTTGGTTTTGTTTTTTCACCTCTTTTATATTGCTCACAAGGCTTTGCTTATATTTTTCAACCTATCATCATATTGTGTCTGAAGGAGTGAAATATCAGAGCCTCCAAACTGACATGTTCTGGCTCTCTCTCTTCAAGTGTGACTAAAGGCTTGTCCCCCCCACTTTTGGTGGCTTCTTGTACAAGGCTTCTTTCAAAGTCACTACTCTTTGTTGTTGTTGTTTTCAACTGCCATCAGGTTGACTTCAACTTATGATGACCCTGTGGATGAGAAACCTCCAAGTCAGCAATTGTCCTGCTCAGGTCTTGCAGATTTGGGAATGTGTCTTCCTTGATTGGGCCTTCCTTGGGTAACGTGGCCTTCCTCTTTTCCTACTGCCTTCTACCCTACCAAGCATTATTGTCCTTCCTAGTGAGTCAGGTCTTCTCATGATATGGCCAAAGTACAACAGCCTCAATTTAGTCATCTTGGCTTCTAGGGAGAGTTCAGGCTTCATTTGCTGTAGGACCCACTCATTTGTCTTTTCTAGCAGTCCAGAGTATTTGCAGAACTCTTTTCCAGCACCACATTTTGAATGAATTGATTTCTTCCTGTCAGCATTCTTCACTCTCCAGCTTTCACAGCCATGCATAGAAACTGGAAATATAATAGCATGGAGAATCCTAATTTTAGTATTCAATGATATTTCTAATACCACTATTCTTTTTTAATTTTTTTATTGATTATAAAGAAAAAGGCAGAACAAAAAAGAAAAACACCGTGTGATACACATAACAGTGAAAAAAAGGAAATTTCAACAAAAACAAGCTTACATTGTTATTTCTCTCCAATTCCATTACAATCATATACTTATTCAGCATATTCTATATCATACTGGTTATATACTTTTGTTACCTATATCTAGATCTCATTCTCATACTCATTATTATTATAATAATTTCATTCTTAACTCTATACTTTTCCATTACATTTAATCTATTACTAAATATGATCTTATTACTAAACATATCAAACTATTCCTAAAAGTAAACCCAACCTCCAGAGCCAATTATGTTTCAACTTACTCCACCTTCCAGAATTGTAATTCTTCTTGTGGAGGTATGACACATTCCTCTTTTATTAAAACCTTTTCTACAAATATCTTCCATATTGCTTCAAAATCATTCCCCTTCGTTATTCCTTTTTTGGCCTTAATTCGACATGTTAACTTATCATTAATCGCAATTTTCCACACTTCTTTATACCTATCCTCTATTTGAAAATCTCCATGAGTTTCCCATTTTCTTGATATAATTAACCTTGCTGCAGTTAATAAGTTTGTAATTAAATCCTTCATTGCCTGAGTACAATTAACCTTATCGAATATAGATAATAATGCTATACCTGGACATATTTGTAAATCAATTTCAGTTATCTCTTTTATCACTTTAAAAACGCTTTGCCAAAATTTCTGTACACCTTCACAATTCCACTACTTATGAATATATGTACCAATCTCTTGACAACCCCTCCAACACAACCTTGAATAAGTCTTATCTATATAATTTAACCTTAACTGGTGTTAGGTACCATCTCCAAACCAATTTATAATAGTTCTCTTTTATCCTTGATACTATTATTCAATGATACATCTACTACTACTCCCTGCATCTGATTATAACACCTATTTACTATAACTCTCTACTGGACAGTTGTGTCTTAATTGTTTTCATTATCTTTTATTCACCTTTTAGCTGTCTATCTAGTATTTCAGCCCACTTTCATAGTCTTTTAGTGTCGCTTTACTGTGGCAATACCTTATTAAACTTAAAATACGTTATTTCTTAACCGGTGAAGAGTCATTTTCACAGAAACACTGTTTTATTCCTCCCTTCCTGAAGTTGGCAAAATATTATATACTAAATACCATATCCAGCCGAGGAGCAGAGAAATACAGAGCATCATGAACTGTAGGGTGAGAGTTCTGTTTTGTCAAACATCACAAAAATGCTCTGTATAAACCACATCTATATAGAGGCTTAAAATATTTTTTTTTCTTTTTCCACACAAATAATTTCATTGGGCTACTTTAAAAAAATAAACTAGTTAGAAACTGTAAAGAAAGAAGCCCTGGAACATTTTCATTGCACACTTTCCTTGTCAATAAGGAAGATTGGGAGGGGAAAATCAAGTGTCTTTCCAAAAGAATTACATTTGAGGAAGGAAGCACATCAAGGCAATTTGCTTCTGACCATATGCAATTTCTCTTGTCTATAGCTTGGAAACATCAATACTTAGGCTGCCGGTGGGTTGATAATTTGAATAAAAGCAACTGTTCCAGGCGGGAGAGCAGGAACTGAGTATTTGCACAATGTTTAAATTTGTTTTTTAATATTTCAAGTGCAACAGAGATTTTTGCAATGATGAACTGGGAAGAAGGAAGGAAGGAGGGAAGGAAGGAAGGACAAACTGGTAAGGAAGGAAGGATGGATGTGCACAGGAAAAGGGGAGAGGAAGTTTCAGTTAATAACAATTAAACAACAACATGTTTATGACACTCTGCTTTCCACTTATTTTTAATGAAGCTTTACATAATGCTCTTTATAAAGATCAAGATTCTTTCCCACTCAGCTACATAGGTCTCTAGGGCACTATAAGAACGTGAGTTGATGTAAGGCACATAAAAATATATAATGTTAGTGTTCCTATTTGAGAGAGCCAGCATGGAGTAGTAGTTGGAGCATTGGACTATGGAAACTAGGGTCTGATTATCCACTCGGCCCTAGAAATCCACATGTCACGCACTCTTGCCATAAGTTGGAAACAACTTGATGGCACACAACAATTCCTATTTGACAAACGTGAATCAGCAAGCCTGATAGTAAGCATATACTAAACAAATTTCTGCTACTTCCTTTTGTTAATCTTTCCTTATTGTTGCACCCAAAGAAGAAGAGGAATAGAACATATATGGGGACAAGAGGACTCCTCTCCTTTCTCTCCCTCTTTCTCTTTGTTTCCTCATGAGAACATGGGCTGTTTATACATGCTGCATTGCTTTCAGAAGATTGCTCAACTAGCATGGAGATTATATTGATAGATCGTGTGATAAAGGGGATAATAAAGAGCCACCAAGATCTGTAGCCTCTATGAATTTGTCTAATTCCTGTTTAAAGTTGTCCATCACTAGAATTTGTGGTAATTTAACAATCCAGATGGAGACAGAGAGGCACAGTTTCACACCTTATGCATCTTTTATATCTGTGAGGCATAAATATTTGCTGCAATTGAAAGGTAGTAGTTTCTGCTGAAATTTTTTTCTCCTCCTGCTTTAATGGGAGCACATTAAAGGAGTCATTTAATTATCCTGATCTTGACTCCAGTATTTATGCTATGTAGCTGTCTTCACCGGCCTGTTTATAATGCACCTGTCATCCTGAGATATAGTCTATGTGTTTTATTACATTTTCAGAAGTAGGTGACATAAAATTAGAGCTTCAAGGGAAGACAGATTTCAAAATATTATTAATAACTTAAGCAGCTCAAATGACATTAAAGAATGGCATTAAGGAATATGATTATCGGTACAGGTGAGAAGGTCCAAAATGTGAATTTGTCAATGTGCCTCTGAGCCTCTGAGAACCCTTATAAATGGTTTTCAAGATTTGGGAAATCTTTTGAAAGACACCCTACTGAACACAATGTATTTATTTATTTAAGACATTTATTTATCACCTCTCAACCAACCAGCACCTTGGAAGCAATGCATAATGGATGAAAACATCTAAAATAATATGTAGTTGAAAACTTCTAAAGACAAACTAAAATTCCTTGAAGAAAAGTTTAAAACTGAACAGTTAAAAAAATACTATAGTAATTTCAAGGACCAAAGGCCATGAAGAGCAACACGATTTTAACTACCTGCTGGAAGCTCAAAAGAGCCAGAGCCAATCTTATTTCCCTTGGTAGAGAATTCCACAGACATAGTATTGCTACAGAGAAAGCACTGCTATGCATAATAATAATAATAATAATAATAATAATAATAATAATAATAATAATAATATTTATTTCTATCCCACCTCTCCCAAATGGATTGAGGCGGCATTACAGAACACATAAATATATTAAAACATCAAAATGTAGCCCATCCTCCCCACCCACCAACCCTACCATCCCCCCAACACACCAACTATTAAAACAGATTAAAATAAAATTAAAACTAAAAATTAAAAACAAAAACAATTAAAAACAATTAAAAACAAAGGGAAAATTGATGAGAGGCAGTGGAACACTAGTCTGGGAAGGCCTGTTGGAAGAGAACAGTCTTGACTGCTTTTTTAAAGCAGTCAAGACTGGTAATGTCCCGGGTCTCCTCCGGCAGGCCATTCCATAACTTGGGAGCGACCAAAGAAAAGGTCCTCTGGGTAACCGCAGCCAACCTAGTTCGATTGGCTGCAGTAAATTCCTCCCAGAGGACCTTAATGTGTGGGGCGGATTATATGGGAGAAGGCGATCCCGCAAGTAGGCTGGCCCCAAGCCATGAAGGGCTTTAAAGGTAAAAACCAACACCTTGTACTGTGCCCGGAAACTAATAGGCAGCCAGTGTAAAGACTTCAAAATAGGTGTTATGTGGTCAGTTTTAGATCTTCCGGTGACCAACCTGGCTGCCATATTCTGAATTAATTGAAGTTTCCGGACTAAGCACATGGGTAGCCCTATGTAGAGTGCATTGCAGAAGTCAAGCCGTGAAGTTACCAGCGCATGTACCACTGTTTTTAGGTGTTCCAAGTCCAGGAAGGGGCGCAGCTGGGGTATCAACCGAAGCTGATAGCAGGCGCTCCTGGCTGCCGCATCAATTTGAGCTGTCATCTGAAGCGGCATACAGGCCAACCTAGCCTCATGAGGTGCTGGGACATACAGCAAAGCCTCTTCTTAGGATTTCAAACTTTGGGCAGGCTCATGTGGGAGGAGCTGTCTTTCAGATGTTCTGGCCTCAAGCCAAGATATCTTGAGTCTCTAGGAAAGTCAGAATTAACCAAAATCAACACATACCTGAGACATAGCCCCCAACATTTCACAAATGAAAAACCAACACAATAAGACCAGTCAAGACCAGAGTGTGGTCAAGATGGCGAAAGGTATTAATTAGGAAGAACACACAAATGGAGAGAGGCTACAGCACGTTGGTTTTGTGTGAGCCTCTAAAGAAAAGCAAGATTCTGCCCCTCATCTCTTCTCTCCTCACTGTTGAGTTAATTGCATACAAACTCCTTTTGGACTTTGCAGTCAGCAATTGCAGCAACTGAAATAAGCTGAGAACAAATAGGAAAAGAGAAAGAAGAGGAAGACAGAGAAACTGAAATATTTTAAAAGAAACCGAAAAAGTGGGATGACATAGGATGCCAACTGTCCCTCACAAACTGGGACAGTTGAAGGGTGTGAAGGTACAGACATACCTCTTTTTCTTAGTTGTAATCTGCATCATGCTTTTTTTACTTCCCTAATGCCTTGATGAGATTCTGTGTGGGCTAACAGATGCAGATATAATCTAGAAAAGAAAGATGGTGGGGTAGCCCTATTCTTGATGAATGAAGCTCATGGATTTTGGATGTGTTTCTGGACCCAGTTTTGTAAACAACAAACAAAAGAGTGACCGGAGCCTACAGTCCCTTTGCACAATTTTGATTTCGTAAATGTATCATTAAGAAGCAGTATGTTGCAGCGATCTGAAGCTTGGACTAAGACTCTGGAGACCAGACTTTTAATCCCTGCCCAGTTATGGAACCCATGAAAACCCACTGGGTGATGTTGGGCAAGTCACACTCTCTCAGCCTTTCAAGAAGGCAAAGGCAACCCCCTGTGAACAAATCTTCCTGACAGGTTTGCCTTAGTGGCCGTTAAGTCAGAAATGACTCGACAGCACATAACAAGCTGCGTCAGACCTGTAGCAGACAGATTTAATCTCTGTCACAAAGTCCTTAATCATGTGGATTAAAGATCAGTGACACACTGTGTGGTCTGGCTCTGAAGTATATTTGGAGATTTTACCTCTTTAAGGTATCAAATTGCATTGATTATGTTGGGTAGGTAAAAAGAAAACAAAACGGAAATGTTTAGTTGTCGTATGATTGTGTCTGGGACTTGTTTTATTACTTTAATTTATACCCTGTCTTTCTGCCCCAAAAGAGTATTCAAGGAATCTGACCATAATACATTATAAAACGTAAACCACATTTTTAATATATATTTTTATTAATATTTATAGAACAGAGACTAGTTTCTAGTAAACCACGATTTTGATTGAAATAGCATAAAAATGCAACAAAAAGCAGAGTCAGCAGCCAATAGAATGCATTTTACATATATATACATATACACACACACATATAATATATATATATATATATATATAAAATTATTTTTCAAATGAAATATAATAACAGTGTATACTAAATCCATCATAAGATATACCATTTAAGGAATGACAATATATTTTTAACTGTAAAGAAGTAGTTCCGTGTACCTTTTTTTCTTCCTCCTCTCCCCTCCAGGATACAGTACACTTTACCTGTATGCCATTACATGCTTCAGCTTTCCTCTAGTTGTCTGTTCCTGATGTTTCATAAAAAAACAATTTTATATTTGAAAACTCTTAGTACTGTGTAAGCTATTTACTATCCCTTTCATTCATTAAATTTTAACTTATTACCCCCTTTCTTTTTCAAACTGTACTTTTCTCATCTTATTTTTACTTTAGAAATCATTCTAATTCAACAAGCATTATTCTGTTTTCGAAGAACAATATCTACAGGTGCCCACTCATTATTTACCTTGTCATCTGTTGACTATTTGAGTCTGTGAGTTAAGATATCTAAAGCTTTCATTTCTAACAGATTATGAAGCCATTGCTCTATTTCAGGAGCTTTTTTCACTTTTCCAGGTTTTTGCATACTCAATTCTTGCTGCTGTGATCATGTAGAGCAGAATTCTCCAGAATTTCCTTGTTATGTTTCTGTCTATTTCAAGGAATGCATTTTACATTTCAAAGTCCTGTAACTCTAGTTTTACTCAGGCCATTTCCACACGGGCATATTGCCCACGCTAGGGCGACCTCTCTTGGAGGTCTTCTTCACCGTGGGGTGAAGTTAAAAAAAGTGAGGCTCTAGACCTCAAACTGCTCTAGCGCAGCTGCGGGGGTGGCGCTGCGAGTTTTATAAAAACCACCTTCGCAAGTGGTTTTTACAAAACTCACCTGCGCTGCGCCGTGGCAGCCCCCGGTGAAGAACTGCAGAGACACGGTAGCGCATCCCTGCAGATCTGCCTGGGGGCGGGCTTCCGGCTGGTGCGCTGTCCTGATTGGTGGAGCGCCGCCAGAAGCCGCCGGCTGCCATTTTGGGCGCTGCCGAGCGCCGCCGAATGCCGCTGAGCGCCACTGAAATTCGGCGGTGTTTAGAACGGCGGATCTGCGCTCTCCGCAGGGATGGAGCAACCCGCTCGCGGGTAAGCTCTGCGCCTGCGTGCGCAGCCCCGTTCGCCCCCCGTGAGGAAAGGCCTCAGTCTGTAACTATTGCCAATTAGACTCTAATCAAATTCAAAGTGTTGTTTATTGTGTATAAAGATTTAAACACCTTACAGTAAGGACAGTTAAAATAGCACCTTCTCCTAAATTACTATGCTCACTCACTGTTGACACCAGGAGTTGAGTTTTGTGGGATCCAAGATAGGACCTTCTCAGTGCCATGATCTAGCCTGCTGAAAAAGCTAGTCAATCTCATCTTTGCTGGCACTGCAGCCAGCCATGAAGACCTTTATTTTTCATTGTGCCTTCAGTTTGATTTTGATCTTTGCACTTCTCTGTTGATTTGAAATATTATAGACTGATTTGCAAATTGACTCTCATTATATTGATTTAGCTTTGACTCTGTTGTGCTCTTAATACTCTTTGTGGAAGACAGTATGAATAGATGTACTACTGTAAAATATATTGAAACAATAGGGTAAGGACTTTGATGCTAATCATTCACACTCAGGTCATCACTGCCATTCTGCAGCTGTTTATAAGTGCATACACAGTATGTTAAACAGAAATTGTTATACTTCTGCAACTAACTGCTAATTGCTTGTTCTTAAATGACTTGAATGGTATATTTGTAAAATTCCACTCTGTGCCACTTTTGTATTTGCTTATCTGCTGTAATTCAATTTGGTTCTTTCCCCACATTCATTAATTTGCACTTGTTTACAAAATAATATCATACATACATACATATTACAATCTGCATTCATGTGTATCACCTTGAAAATAAGCTTAACATCACATTCGATTTATTTAAACTGCTGAGAATTGCACAGCACCCTTTGGAAATGTGCAGAATCTGTTGGACAGCTACATTCTGATCTATGAATTTGGCCAAAATGCCCAGATCAAAAAAATCTGGAAAAAAAAAAGATCAGTGATCACATTTCTGAAGCATACCTGACTTCATTTTCTCCACACAACACAAGCAACCTATAGTGAAAGCAGAGTTATGGCCTTGCCTTGTTGCTATATTACTCTCCCACTGCCTACTCCTATTTTGCGCAGGAATTGCCTTCTCTTCCTATGTGGCAGTAGGGGTGCAACCAATTGCCCTGCCCTTCTGTACCAGAAATAGGGGTGTCCTATGTTATAAGGGGAGGCACCTCTCAACATCTGAGCATGTAAGATGAAGAGAGGGGAGATGAAAAAAATGAGGAGGGAAAAAAAAACCAAAACTAGCTGCTGTGGTGATAGCAGCAGTTCCTGGGCCACTAAGAGAAATGCAGGAGGCTGGAATGGTTGCATAACTTCCATTTTCAATCACAGAAAATCTCTGCACACAACTGATTATTTCTGAATTATTCCTGGCTCTAAGCGGTCCTTGAAATGAAACTGTTATTGGAGGTGTGAGATATCATTTTCCTGATATGTTCTATATGTTCAGATATGTTCTCTCAACCTGCATCATGTGGGATTACCACAACCATCATCTGGGGCAGTGGATGGTCCAATGACATGGGGTGGTAAACCTGTTCTGGATTTTGCCAGCATTTCTCCTGCAGCTGCTTCAGGTTAAATGGGAGCTGTACTAGTGCCTGGATCCTAGTTCTGATTCAGCTGCATCTCCAGTTGTTTACCTGTTATGCTATTGTGGCTGATTCCTTGCTGGTTTTGATCTCTCTGGGAAGCTGTTTTGCATGAAGATGCCTGATTTGTGGAGTGATTCCCCTCCCCACATCAAAACTCTATGGGTAATGGCCCTGTGCTATCAAAGTTTGCAAGCAAAGGAATTTGCATGAATTCTTCCTTTATTCATTATTTGATGGAAATAAATAAGCAAGCATCTAATTAAGAACAAATCCGGAAGCAAAAAATAAAAATCTGTTCAAGTGGACAATAATGCTTGCATCAAATTTATGCTCCTTTCCATGTTTTAGTGTCAGCATCCTTTTGCTAATGTGGTTCCTTAAATTGCTTCAATTTCTAATTGTTTACTTCTTCAGAATATTGTTTTGTTCCTGGTGACTTTAGGTACCTTGATTTGTTTCACCTCAGGAAGAATAATCACTAAAGCAATGCCACTGAAATGAGAATTCTTTGATAAAGTTTATTTCTTTTGTCTTCTCCTTCTTTCTTTCCTTCTATTTTTCTTTAAATTATGCATACCCTCCTTCTAAATGATTTTATTTCCACACCAGCATGGAAGAAAACAAATACAGTTTCAGAGTAGTAATGCATACATCAAAATGAAGACAAACAAATGCAAAACACAGCAGCATCAAAGGGGAATCTATCAAAGAGGAACCTATCAAACGGGAACCTGAGGAATACTAGGAAGTTGATTCATCAATGCCACAGAACAGATAAAACAAAATCAACCCATAAAGCAAGATGTAACTCTCAGAATTCCATCTTGTAAACTAGCCTTCCTCAGAGTGGTTTCTGATAGATGTACTGGCCACAGATCATACTGGCTGAGGAGAAAGGAGTTGAAGTTTGATACATCTGGAGGACCTCAGGTTTTGGAAGGCTGTAAGAAATCTATTTAAAAGCAGAACAAAGGCAAGAAGGGTGCACTGGAGACTAGGGGGAAAGGGTGGTAAAAGACAGATAAAATTTCAACGACATTAGCAACAGAAAGATAACTTCCCTTGAAATCCAGGCTGTCTCTGTACTGGGTGAAGTTAACTGCCTCTTTCTTGTGTATTGTGGTTGGTCCAGGAAATGCATCACTGGTTTTGCAGGTTTTGGATTATTTCACTTTAACTGCCATGGCAGCATCTTATCGAGTCCTGGGATCTGCAGTTTAGGAAGAGATATTTAGAATTCCCAGCCATAGAACTCCTCTATTGCCTCACCAAAATGTAAGTCCTAAGATTCCATAGAATTCAGCCGTGTCAACTCTAGTGGAATCGTGGTGCAATAATTGTGAAATGTGAAAAGGTCCCTAACATCTTTACCTACAAGACGTTAGGGACCTTTTCACATTTCGCAGTTATTGCACCACTATTCCACTAGAGCTGACATGACTGAATTCTATGGAATCTTAGGACTTATAGAGGAGTTCTATGGCTGGGAATTCTAAATATCTCTTCCTAAACTGCAGATCCCAGGACTTGATAAGATGCTGCCATGTCAGTTAAAGTGGAATCACAGTATTATAATCGTATAAGATGCCAAAGGGCTCTAAATCATAGCTTCAAACACAGGGGAGCAAACACTTGTTGGCTCTGCTGGCTAAGGGGTTCTGGGAACTGTAGTACAAAAAAGCAACTTTCTAAGATCTGCCTAAGTGACACTGTAGGCAGAGTTGGAAAGCTTGCATTATCAGGGGTTATGTTTTTTCCTCAATGCTAGTTCTTTTTGCTGGATGCCTGCTGGAAGGGCTTACTCACAGAGTGACAGTTGAGTGGCTCATTTAACTCATTGAACTGAAGCTGATTGCAATAATAACCATTGCTAAGGATTTGGGAGCTGGGGGGAGCAACTCTAATGCTTCAAGACACTGCTCTTGGAAGTGTATCATGCAGACACAACAAGCATTTGTTTACTGCATGCAAGGATGGCATGCTGGGTCTTGAAAACAAGTTTCCAGCTTCCACTGTGAAAAATGATGCCTATCAATCATTCCATATTGTTTTAAGCCTCTCCAGAGTTTCAGGGGATGGGATAGGAAATTGACCCCACTTTAATACTGAATGCGTAGTATTTCAATAATGTTATATTAACCTACCATTTGGAGCCACTGAAAGATAATAGCTATTCTCTTTCATCTTTAATCAGGAGGTAAACCAGCTATTATTTCCCACTGGTATCAATCATCCACATTTGTCTCCTCTGTTATTGGAGAACTAGTCATTGTTCATCTTCATCAGTTGCACTGATGTTTCAGATTCTGATTTATTTAGCTTTGAGCAAGGGTGGCTCTTGGACTGAATAAGGGTAGAGATGGGCAGTCATGTGTATCTGCATGTATTCCATATCACCACCTCAGGCTGAGACATCCTCCAGGCTAAGTTGACATAGTACAACTGGCTTCTAACCCACTTATAGTAAACAAACTGGATTCATGTTATTGTTGCCCTGAAGGTAGACAATATAGATGGTGACATGATGGGTGGCCCCACCTTTCTTTATTACCCACCCTCCCAAGCTGTCATTATTTTATTCACCATATCTATTTTCTTGTTTCCAGAAAGGAAAACTAAGAAAATAGCTGTGGAGGAAGTTATATCCTTTTTTCATGTCTGGTGATTTCTCTTTCAAAATTTAAGTGCTGTTATAGGAACCAGTGCTGGTATGCATCAGTCCCATAATAAATTATCAGTTAGTAGAGAAAGTAGGAGAAGACTTTACCTTTCTGTTGTGCTTGTGGGAAACATTTGGCAGACTTTTGTGAGAAAGAGAGCTGTTTGTGCTACAGTTGGTGAGAAACAATAATTTAATCAAAATTTTATGAAAACAGATGTAGTAATGGGAAAAGAAAGGGTTTCATGAAATAGCTCACCTTACAGCTTTGTTTTGCCTGTCTGTATGGCTGAATCTTTAGCATGTTCAGAGTAAGTGCCTCTGAATGCAGTGGGTCTTACTTTGGATTAGATGCACATAGGCTCGCATTGTTGCCTCTAACTTATTGCATTGCATTGTTACCTATGATCCTATGGCTGAGCAGGTATTTTGAATCCTAGGCCATTTCCATACAACAAAGCTCTTCTGCGTCGTCTCACTGCAGTCATGGGTCCAGAAGGGAGCGTGTCAGCAATGCTCCCCTCTGCACCCATTCGGTCCATGTGGAAAAGAATGCAATGGTACCACATCTTCCTTCCGCAGCACAGCTGGGCTTTTTCCATTGCTGCGCTATGGAAGGAAGCGTCGCCAATGTGCTTCTGCATCTTCTGCATGACCAGAAGTGATGGGAGCGCTGGGCGATCGCAGGCGTGAAATGGATTTTTTCCATTTTGCAAAAACTGCGCGAGCACGATGCTCCGAGACAGGATGGCTGCGGGATGGTGATGACGTCATGCAGAAGCATGACCTGCCGACCGCTGCCGTCCTGTGGCAAAAATGCAACAGAGACATCATACGGAAAGGGCTCTAGTCTTGCACAGTCCAGGTACTCATCTAATATATCACACTGATCCTTGTTAGTTTACCTTTGATTTACTTCATCATTTTGACACATCCTTCAAAAGCAGGGAATGGCATTATATTGATTGCCGTTATTTCAAGACCAAATGTTGTTTCCTATTGAATGGGAAAGAAGCACTAAGAAACAGTTGTAGCTAGTCTTCACTGATGAATCCAGTGTGACTTTTGCATGCACTCATAGCAACCTGATGTTGAGACGTCCTCTTCCTCCTAGCTCTCCCTCTTTATAAAAGTCTCTCTTAGAATTGTATAATCAGAGAGCTGGAAGAAAGAGCAAAGGCCATCCAGTCCAACCCTGGCATATAGGAATACACAATGAAGCACTTCTGAAAGATGGTCATTCAACCTCTGTTTAAACTGGACACAATATTCCAGACCAAAAGCAGATCAAAGCAGAATAGACTGCTACTGTTACTTCCCTCAGGCCATTTCTTCACTAGATCATTATAGTGCTATTTTCCCACTTTCAACATCCTATAGAATCCTGGCCTCAAAGGCCCCTCCCTAAACTGCAAACCCCAGGATTCCATAGGATGTTGAAAGTGGAATAATAGCACTACAACAGTCTAGTGTGGAAACGGCCTCAGTCCAAACACTATACTCCTGTAAATGCAGTCTAGAATTGCACTGTCTTTTTTGGCTGCCATATCACACTATTGACTCATGTTTAATCTGTGTTCCATTCAGACCCCTAAGCCCTTTTTACAGGTACTGTTACAGTTGTCACCCATCCTATTTTTGTTTATTTTACTTTTCCTGTCTAAACGTAGCACATTACTTTGGCCATTTCCGCACAGGGCGAGGGAATCGCCCCACAGCGCTACTTACTGGATCTTCTGGCTCGCTGGTCCGGTCCAGGCTGCTCCAGAGCAGTGCATGGTCGTCGATCCGCTCTGCTCCGGCGTCCAAAATGGCAGGTTCTGGTTGGTCGTGGGTCTAGACCAACTGCTGAAGCTTGCCAGCCTAAAGCCCACCCTCGGTAGATCGCAGGCTCGCATTGGTGCAAGCCTGCGAATTTGCACAAGGGAGCAGGCTCGCAGTAGTGCGCTCTGTGATTTTGAAAGACCAGAAAAATCAGGTCTTTCAAAAGCAAGCTGTAGGGCCACTTGGGGTCATTCTGGAGTGGACTGAGGTGCGGATCTACACTAAGTAGTCCAGACCCAGTCCGCTCCAAGGTGAAGATGTCCTCCGTGGAGGACACACTGCACCATTTTTATTACCCCGTGTGGAAATGGCCTTTATCCCTAGTGAAAATCAGTTTGTTAGTTTGTTAGAAAATCAGTTTGTTAGTTTGTTAGCTCTCCAATCTATTCAGGTAATTTTGAATCCTGATCTTTTCAACTGAGATATTAGCTACCCTGACTAATTTGGTGCTATCTGCAAATTTGATAAGTGTGCTCTCTATTCCATCATTCAAGGTACTGATAAACATGTTGAATAACACCAGGCCCAGCAAAGAACCCTCTGGATTTCTTCTTCAATACAATGCCAATCAAGAGACTACAGAGACTTACTGGACTAGTTATGTCTCTGTAGGGAGATCTCACATGTGAGATCCATGTGAGATCCATGGAGGGGAGGGGAGATGATAGAGCTATTCTGCTATGGTCAGAAGATGTGGTGTGCTTTGTGAATTGGGACATGAGATATCTACATTCATATCCTCACTTAGGCATGAAACTCACCTGGGCAGTTTTCTCCTCTTTCAGTCTGAACTACCTTACAGGTTGTTGTGAACTAATTGGAGGAAAGGCAGGACAGAACTATCAAACTGTACACCACCTTAAGAATTTGAGATAGTGGGTGAGAAAGAAATATTTTAATTAATAATAAATGAATGAATGAATGAATGAATGAATAAATAAATAAATGTAATAACTAACAAATAAATTCAAAGTAAAATAGCTGTTGTAGATAGTGGAAGTGGTGCAGAGGGTTGTTTCTTTTTAGGAGTCTTTTCTCAAGTAGTATATTGTCCACTTGGACTTATCTATTGTGGGGAATGCAATAGGGAAACACTCCAACATTAAAACGCGGTGAGGTAAGCACAGTGAGCTATTATTTTTAGAATATTTAAATGAACTGTGGCCAAGAAACTTTAAAGGACAATTTATCAACAATTATCATTACTCTTGACTATGGACCTTGCAAAGAACAGATGTGGTACTAAAATGGGATTAAGAAAGTAATGCACCATAGTATTTCCACCATTCACTAGCATCCTTTATCTGTTTGGTCCTTCTTTGTTCATCTTGCCTTGAGCTTATCCATATCAAATCATTCTTTATGAAAAATTAGCTAGTGCAGTACAAATGTGACCTTTTCAGTATTCCAAAATTTAATAAGCAAGATCATTCTTCATGACAC
Source organism: Iguana delicatissima (assembly GCA_948472985.1). NCBI lineage: Eukaryota > Metazoa > Chordata > Lepidosauria > Squamata > Iguanidae > Iguana > Iguana delicatissima. The sequence continues at coordinate 337,836 of CAOKZL010001194.1, read as the reverse complement.
ACTAGCAACACGTACTAGTAAGCAACACAAAAGACATTGCATACAGATTCCAAGATCTATTGAGCTCATCTCTGCTAATGAGGTGTAAAGCTTTATGCTTATTGCTTGTTTCTTTATCTCATCATTTTGGGAGACCCATAATCCACATCTTGCTTAAAAACAAAGAACAGAATGAAAAGATGAATTTAATAAAGAGCTAGATAAGTCCTGCTTTGTGATCTGGAAGGGATCACATCATTTTGTTCTAAGCAGCTTCACTTTATCAGTGTTTTTCATGGGAAACTGACCACAGAGATATTTGGAAGAATTTGAAGTGCAGCTAGGGGATTTGGTGTAAAAGCAGTTTACAGGAACACTTGTGTATGCAAGCTACATTCTACTTATTGGTTTCATTTAAAAATGTTCTCAAGCCAGATTTCTGTTGTTCTGTGAAAGACTCAAGTTAAATCCAGAGTTTTGATGGGATCAGTTACTAGGCAAAAGATTCTGCAAATAACAAATATATCCATGTCTTTTTTGTTTTTTCATTTTGATTTTGATTTTGATTTTGATCTTATTCTGTTTCTATTTTAAGCTTCTGCAGATTTGTGGTTTTTCACTGTGAACACATGAAATTTGGAGAAACCCTTTCTAGCTTGCAGTGAATATAGCAATAACATGTTCTGTAAACTCTCTCATTGATAGTGTTGCTTCCCTGTTTAAAGAGTTAAGTTGGAATCCTGTTGATGTCATCAGCATGCATAAATCCCCCCATCCCAAGAAATGGCTGGACATTTGTATCAGTTGAGTAATGTCCACATTCTGTTCAAGGTTGGGGAAGTGAAGTTTCAGGCAGTGCTGTTCCGCATGTGGATGTGCATTCTTGGAGAGGGAATGGATCAGATCTTGTGACTACCTACCAAAGGCTGCTAGCCTTTGATTTCTACTGGTTTTAGAGAGAAGGTGGGCAACGGGGCAAACTCCTACAGACTATGCCTTCCCACTGGCATTCCCAAATACATCAACTTTTCAGCCACATATGAGCTAAAAGGGTGAGAAGAAGTCACTTGACATTACTTCTGGTCACCATTTTGGCTGGTATATGGCCCAAACCAGAGGCATTTGGGTGGTTTTCAGGTGAAAATAGTCCCCAAATTGTACAAAATAATAAAAAATGGTGGTGCTTTAGTGGATTTGTGAGAGGGACTGGCTTTGGGAACTACAAAATGATGTTTGGAGACTACATGAAGCTCATAGGCCACATTTTCATTTCCTTCAGACTTGACTAGCATGCTATAGGAAGGAGCACCTCTCACATAGTTCAGGGAATATCAGATTTGAGCATATATTTTCTTGTCTTGGGCACACCTACCCAATTTCCTTTTGTTCTCTACTAAAATAGGTCATTTTTCATTTGTCACGATGAATGGATTGTCTGATTGTTGTGGTTTTCAATGTAATATATTTTTTAAAATCATACAATGACCAAAGAGCTAGCAGTTCGGGAAGAGTTTTTCTCTAAATGTCTCTAGATAATGTGGTCATGATGGATTTTTCAGACTGCAAATGAATCACCCGATTTACAATTACAGTAACAAGCTCTTGAACATACTGCATTGTTTTCAGTGATGGGAATATAATAGCATGTGGTTTTGTTGCGATAATTCATAATTCCCTTTACAGTTGTCCAAAGAGAACAAACAGCTAGCCAGGGCCTGAGGGGCACCATCTATCCTCAAATGTTTCAGAAGTAACCCAAATAACTTGTAACCCCCTCCTGATGTGTAAAGAACTCTATTGTTTATTCCATGTCATCTAAGATACAATTCTCCCATTATGCTCCTTAGGAATTCTATCCCAATTTTTCACATCACAGCACAGATGTGTGCAGCTGAAGCATACGAGGGGAAATTGGCTAATATTTGGTTTGAATTAAAAGTCCTTTCCCCATCGTCAGAGAACATGAGATGCATAGTAAGCAAAGGAGCCTGCCCAAACCCTTGTTGTGCTCTGTGGAGAGAGAGTGGAGGGGTATGCAGAAACTTTTGCCATTTCAGCTTATGTTAGAATTAATCCGTGACTAAAGACAATGAGCCTGGTACTTTAGTTTTTTCTGTGGAAAAAAGAGCTACTGATTAAGCTGCAGACTCCATGATACAATTCTAGGAAAAAGAATTCTGGTCTAGCAGGCAAGACCAGATTAAGGTGATTGGGCTCTGGAGCCCAAAAATAAGACCTCCCCTTTGTGCACAGGTGTGAATTCTTCTTCCACACCTGAGAGAGGGGACAGTGCTGGGCATTCTTCCTACATCCTTACTGGTGTGACTCAGGCTAGAGTTTTAGAGTTAATGAGGCCAAAACACTCTCTGCATTCACTTGCTTTGTAGCTGGAAAATGGGGCAGGCTAATGGTAAATACTACCAGCCCTTTGGGAAACTGGAAGAAGAGAGCTCATTGGGCCTTTGTTCTCTGGGAGCATTTTTTTCTTTCCAGCACAGCAGTACAAAGATGTAGGTCCATGAGCATGTGTGCCAGCAACAGCACAGGGCCCCTAGCTATTGAAGAACTGGAACGTTTGTTTCAATTGGATAACTGATAAAACCAACTTTGGTGCAGAATAGGTGTTTCTGGCAAGGGAATTCTAACTTTTGCAAAGTCTCATTTAGTCTCTTATAGCAAACCAGGAAGCTCTGAACCTTTCCACCAAACTATTAGCTGGCATCTAAAAACTCATATTTCCCCGTTTCTGATTTACATCTAATCCTGTCACTATTGCTTTTGTTACTATTGGATACTCCTGTTTTTTGGGGTAAGATTTCTGCATGTCAGTATATGTGGAACATGAATATGGCATGTTTATTTATAACTGAATATATATGGGATTTATGGGGATTTCAGGATAGTGGTTAATGTTGGACCCTTGGAAAGAAACAGCCACATGTCCAATGTGCATTTAGGCTGCATGCCAATGCGATTCTAGCCTGCATCAATTGGAGTATAGGGTTGAGATCAAGGGAAGTAATAATACTACTCCATTCTGCTTTGGTTAGGCCTCTCCTGGAATACTGTGTCCAGTTCTGGGCACCACAATTCAAGAAAGATATTGACAACCTAGAATATGTCCAGAGGAGGGTGACCAAAATGATAAGGGGTCTGAAACTATTGATTTAATCCAAACTTTGTATCCATGATAACATGGATTAAAGAATTTCTTCATTGACCACAATCCTTTGCCAACTCACTTTATCTGTTTCAATACTAGCTAGAAAACTGGAGTCACAAAATATGGTCTGTGATCATTTAGCAGAATAACAGTATAGGACTACTTAAGGTCCCAATATTTTATGACTTCATTTAAAAGAACTGCAAGGATGGAAAGCAGTGATAGCAGAGAAGGAGCAGCAGTAATAAACAATGCTACTTTATCAGCAAAACTAATACCTCAGGCTAGACTACTCTCTCTCTCTCTCTCTCTCTTTCTAATTTATATCTCACATTTCTCTGAAGATGGGATTCAGGGCAGAAGGGGTCTGTTCATTTTATGTGCTGTGATTCCTCTTCAACTGCCATGGCTGCATCCTGTGGAATCCTAGGGCTTATAGTTTAATGAAACTCTAGAGATCTCTCGCTGAGAATTCTAAATATCCTCTCCCCAACCTGCAAATTCCATGGATTCTACAGGATGGATCCATGGCAGTTAAAGTGGAATTAGAGTGCTATAATTATGCAGTGTGAGAGGGCTCTATGTGTTGATGGCTGAAAATCTGCCAGCAAGTATGGAGGAAAGAGAAAGCAAGCAATGGCAGTATTCTGAGATTAGTCTCAGGTTGCAGGTCCACACTTGATCTCAGGATGTGTCTTTCTCACCTGTTCTTGAATTATGGTGTTTCCTGTGGAGAGGGAGAGGGAGCAATAGCAGGAAGTAGCCCCTTTAGCTTCACCCCAGTCCTCAGGCTGCTGATGGATCACTGACATGGCACCTGTAGCTAATACTACTTCTTCTGGCAGTACAAGATTTTCTAGGATTGCTTTGGCTACAGGTGAGAACATGAAGACCCTACAGATGTTGTTGGACAGCAATACTCTTCAACATTTGTTATCCTGTTTTGGGTTGCTGGGGCTTGCAGTCCAACAATATCTGGAGGGCCGGATGACTCCTACTCCTGTTTTTTATTTTCCTGAAGGCTCCAGCAATGTGACTTACCTTGCCCTGTGGAGAGGATCAGAGCAAGGGCAAAAGGCCACGGTACCTGGACATTTCAGTCCTGTTCCAGTGGCACCACTTGCTCCAGGATAGGGTTGAGAAGCAACAGGACATGGGCAATATCATATTTACATAATATCTAGTCCTAACCTAATCCAGATGAAAGATGGGCTAGAACTCTGGGCTAGTGGGTAAAGTCTTGCCTATGCTATTATTTTAAACACTGAAACACTTTCCCCGTGCTGTTTAAATATAATTAAATGTTCTTAGGACCATAGCCATATTTGAGGCATCCTTGAAAACAAGACACTGCGTCTGAAGAGCTTATCTCAGCACCCACATCCCAGTGAATTAATCTTTTCAATTGCTTTTTCTCGCCTGTCAACTTTTTATGCTGGTATTCTCACTAAATGAGGTGCTTATATGCATCACCCTTCAGCTGACTTTAAGTAGATGTAAAAGCTGTGTGACATTCTTTCCCCCTTTTTTTCAGAGCCTTTGCCAGTTTGGCATCTCTATAGGAGCAGAATAGTTTAAAATAGTGCTCCCGACAGCAGAAATGATTAATAGCAGCATTGGGAGATAGTGGTTATGTGGTACACATTGATTGTAGCATAGTGTTTACAGTGAGTATGTTAATGAAACATCAGAAGGGAACATCTTGTAAAAAATTCTCTGCACAGTTTGAAAATCTGAAGGACAGGGGAAAATTTCGAACTCTTTGGTTATGGAAGCCACAGCTACAGGCAGCAACTCTGCTTTCTTCCATTTCTTTCCATGATGACAAAAGCAAAGCACTAAGTTCAGGGACTCAGGACTGTCCAGCTCAACTGGTACATTATAGACATTCAATATTCTGAACACATTTTGGATTAGTCTCTACAAGGAACAACTGAAGGAACAGAAATATGAATAAATTTAAGATGGACACTGTTGAAATTGGCACTTGGTGAGTGTACTGTTACCACATGGCTTCATACTAGGACATCCTGAAACATTTGTAGTTTAGTGGGGTTCTTAGGCCCTTTCCACATGTGGGGGAGGGAAACGGGGCAGCGCACGTGGAAACGGAGCTTACCTTAATCCGGTTAGCTTCGTCGCCACGAGGAGCAGCGCGCGTTCACCGCTCCACACTGCAGCGGTGTCTGGCGGCGTCCGGCGGCGTCCAGCGGCTCCCAAAATGGCGGCTTGCAGCTTCCGGCAGCTCTCTGCCAATTGGAGAAGCGTGCCAGCCAGAAGCCCACTCCCCGGCAGCTCTGCAGAGACGAGCTTGCACGTACCTGCAATTCTACATAAGGCGCTGCGACAGGGTAGCGCGCTCATGTTTTATAAAGACCACATGAAATGTGGTCTTTAAAAAACACTTGGCACCACCCCTGCAGCCGTGTGAGGGCGGTTTGAGCTGTGGAACCTCAAAATTAATAACCGCCCTCGCACACTCCACGGTGTGGACGACCTCCGGTTGAGGTCGTCCTACACTGTATTTTTTCCCCCGTGTGGAAAGGGCCTTAGAATTTTCTGCAACAGTACTCTGGTCTCTTCCCAGAACTAGCATCCCCAGGATACTTTGGTTTAATCTTTAGTCCTTGTTTTGATGTTCTTTGGGAATTCTAGTTCAAGGAAGTGTGCACTAAGCCCTTGTAGCAGAACATTCTTAACACCAGACTAACCTACAGATATCAGGATTTCACGAACTTGAAGTGTGACATTTAAAGTCTTTTGAAACATACTGAGCTATGTCGTAGAGGTACACTTTTAATCAAGAGAAAAGTAAATGAGCAGCCTAGATAGATTTTTTTAGCTTTATTAAAAGCAATATTTTCTTCATTTCTTTGAGATCAGTTCTAGACTACACTGTTGAAAATGTATATTGATATTCATATTTTCAATCTTATTAAAAATTCATACAGATACAACTCTCCAGGCAATACCACAAGGAGTTCAGCAAGGATTTATTTTGGCCGTTTTACTCTTTCATTTATATGTGAATACTGGTGTCTCTTTCTTAACATTACACGATCTTTCTCCCTGTGAAATTTGGGAGAAAGTGATAATCTGTTCTAATGTATGCACATAATACTATGCTGATCTCTTATATTGAAGTTTGATAAAAGTAGGCTGCTCGAGAAATTTAGCCAACATTGCCAAAATGAACAGTTGAGTATAAATGATGATAAATGGGAGAGATGGTTTTCCACTAAATATATTACCCATATAGCTAGCTTCTTGATGGCCATCATATCAGCAAATCAAAAAATTAAATTATTTTGGAATAATTTTTCAATCAACTAAAACCATCTTAGTTAACAGAAAAGTCTATGAATAGTTTATCAAAATTTCACAGAACCAAAAGCAGTAAGCCAGTTAAGCCAACCCTTGAAATATATAAATACAGAATAATATTTCATATATTACATGGGGTGCTTTTATGGGCTACGGATGACACTGACCCAGAATAGATTTCTATGTGCCTTTTAATAATCCCTTCATCATTTGCCACATTCACAGCAGAATTGGGCTTTCATTAAATTAACGAATAGGCAATCAGGTTAACAGTGCTTTTTTTGTTTGAAAATAATTTTTCAAAGAGAATTAGGTTTGAGATAAGATGCTTTGGAAATGATTTATGGTTCTTACTGATGGAAATGGAATGGGCTGATTTTAAGGCTTGGTTTTAATTCCTCTTATTTATTTACTCTGTGTTATGAAATGGCCAAAGAAGAGATGCTAAAATGATAGAAGCATGTCTTATCCCAAAATAATATTGATGATGTTTTCCTTTGTTTCCTATCTTTTCTTTTGTGCCAAATTGTATGTTGCTTTACTTTGCCTATCAGAAAAAAAAATAGTCTGTTTGATATCTTACTTTTAGGACTCCCTGAAATTAAGATGTTGTGAGTTATGCATGATAGTTTTTTGTATTCCCTGTGGTTTGCAAATGGCAAGAGGCATAGAGATAATCCTACTTAACAAATCTTCCAGATTTCAGAAGGATAAGTGCAGTGCTTCTCTGGGAGATGAGCATTCATCTTTTGGAGGTGGTGATGGTGGTGTAGCAATTAACTTCCCTACTACTTCCTGAGATATTTTTTGGTTAACATTTGCATTAAATTAGCTCACGTCATAGTAGTGTCCCTTGGCAAGAAACATGCAAACTTTTAGAACAGTCTAGAAGATGCATGGTCTAGGGCCAACCACATGAGGGTCCGGAACCAATTCACCCCTGACTGCTTCCAGTAGGTCTCCCTCCCAACAAGTCCAAATACTTCCATTTTCCCTTTCAATCTCACTCAAAATGATGACAGGAAGCAACACTACATCTGTTCCTGTTGCCATTTTGAGAGGGACTGCAGGGGAAAACAGAGGTATTTGAGGGCAGTATGGTGCTCATTTGTACTTGTGGGTGTGTTTTTGCATGTTTTCAAATGTCTGTGGGGCTTTCTACGTGGTTTGGGAGCAAATATTCATTGAAAATCATCCTGATTTTTATTAAAATGGGCAGATGAGGGGCTTTGGAAGACTTGTGGGGGGGGGCTTCATGGGCCATGGGCCATGCTTAGCTCACCCATGTTCTAGGGATTATGGAGTTAAGATAGATGAAAAACCATTATGATACACAAAAACCAGAGGACTTTGTTGCTTGACTGGCATCAAAATAAAAAAAAAGTACAATGGAACAGGGGAAATGATGTATGTGAATGAGAAGTTATATCAGTTTTCTAGAGATACAGGTTGAGAATCTACACCAAGGTTGTATAGCATAGGTTTTCAAATGTGGTAATTTACTTCTTGGGTGTCTTTGTGTTGAACAGCAACATTGCACTACCACATTAAGGCCATTTCCACACTAGACTGTTATACTGCTATTATTCCACTTTCAACATCCTATGGAATCCTGGGGTTTGCAGTTTAGGGATGGGCATCAGAGAATTGGTCTACGATTCCTGGAACTGAATGCATACCTGTTTCAGCAGATACAGGCAGATGTTAATGGACCAAGAATACACAGCTGTGTGCAGAATGGCAATGTGTGCACTTCTCCCCCCACACCTTGAACTGAATGCAGACATTGCACATCAGATAAAATGTGCTATTGCTCCCATAGACAAGCCCAGATTAAAGTGGCTGAAGCCCTGGAGCAGTTTTAAATTATAGAGACTTCCTTCCTCACATGTGTGAGTTTTTCCAGGAGTGGTGGCACAGAAATTAGGCAAGTGAATAAATGAAATATAGAATGTAATAGGCATCCGCAACTTCATGTCTGAACCCGCTCACAGAACATTTTCAACTAGTATGAGACTAACTACCTGGTCCTATGCAGTTTGGATCAATTAACAGAACAGCTCGCAAAAGAACGATGATAACAAAGATTGAAGAATGGGAGATTCACAAAGAAGCTAGGGAAGAAAAAGAGGCAAGCAAGAAAAAGAGGCATTTCCCCCATAAGGACCACATTCTTAGCCAGTGAGGGGCCAGCAGTGATTGCTTCAGTTGAATCATTGATAACTTGTCACTGTCCACAATGAAACTCAAAAAGATTGTAGACACAGCATTTCTGTATCCTTCTGAATAGAAATTCTCAAATCTTCAGGAGTGTTCAGCTATTTTGAAAGGAGTCCCATTTCAATTCAAACACCTTCCACTTCTGTCCACATTAGCTTGATACACTTTGGGAATTTCTCTGAAATTCTGAAAGCACACTTCACTAGTTGAGTTACTGAATGAACCTGTACAGTTTTATCTCACATCTTGTTTGTTGGGCAGAAATGGCTTTTAAACAAAATCTTCTAAATGACACAGTTCAGTGCCGATACTGTAGTTTGGGCTCATACGCTAAGAAATATATATGAAGGTCTGTGTCATTGTTTTGTAGACTAGCTTGTGTATTAGTTTTGAGTCAATCTGACTTATTGCACATGCCACTCAAAAAATTTGGTGAGGTTGTCCAACTACTATTTTAGGAATAAAACTGACATGAAGCCATGTACAGAAATGTTGGTGGCAAAGATTTTAGGCCTCCAGTCTTAAGATTCCTGCAGATGCTATAAAAACTCTGAGACAACTCATATTCAGAAGAGATTGTAATGTAATCCACATGTTTGTTTGAGGTCTAGAATATTAAACCCAGCCTTTACGAGAACACTTATACAGGCATAAGAGAAGAAGGGAATAGCACCAATTCTACAGTTAATGCCCATCCAGCACACTGGTTTTACACTCTACACAGTAGTGTATTTGTTTACTTTTCCATCACATGCTGGAGAATCAAAGCAATATGCAATATACTTTTACTAGGGCTGTGATGTATTTTCCACCTTGATTTTTTCTGGCACATCCCTGAAAACTGTATGATGTGTCTTATGAAAGAAGATAAACAAAAAAGCCATAGTCTGCAGAGCCCTGGAGAAAGTCCATAAAATTTCAGGGACAATGGAACAACTTGAAATGCCCAGCAGCAAATGCTTCCCTTTTCTCTCTCTCTTTTTAAAATACTCTCTTTCTGGAAACTGAGACAGCTCCCCAATCCAGTTTACAAGATTGTCTCTGCCCACAGTGTCTCTGTAGAAGGATTCTGCATTATGATACAATGTCCTTCTAGGGACATTTTTTTGGGGGGAAATAGATGCTTCCACTGCCCTACTGGTGGCCACTGTTATTTTGCCCACAGTTTCTCTTCCACAGAGGAAATGTGTGTGTGTGTATGTGTGTGTGGGCTTGAAAATTACCCAAAAGCAGGCTAGAAATACTGTGGCCACTTCCTGCATGTGTCTTCTACCCTATAAATGTTGAAGAATTGTAAATAATCCTTAATTCCAACCCCCAAAAGGTTCTGAGAGGTTTTATGCTTTTACAGGGGAGAATTTGACTGCAAGGATTGCACCATCAGTTCACTTTTTTAAAAAGTCACCACAGTCTTCCAAGATGGTTTGGGCTCAGAGATGCTGACCTATCAAAAACTTCACATGAGTCTTAGTGGTTGAGTAGTGATGCAAGTTCCACCACAGTTTAGATAAGAACCACCAGGTGCTATGCCATATCTTCAAAGCCTTCAAGCCTTGCCCTCTCATCTTTCTGCTCTTACAATCTAATACATCCCTTCTAGCCCCATCAACGTCCACAGGTCACCTACTCTCTCTAAAGACTTCATAGGTATCCTAGATCACTTGTGTGAATCTCTGTTTCTTCAAATCCTTTCTAAAATCCCTTGTAGATTTTCTTTTTGGGCTGAATTATTAGTCTTCCAGCACTTACACTTAAGTGCACATAATAAGTCCTTTTCAATTAATAAGTTTACTTTAGATGGAGTGATTGGAGTTAGCCCTAATCCCCATGCTCTTCGGCAGGTATGGGACACATGGCCTCCAGCAGTCCTAGCCAGTATAGTCAATGATGAGGAATGCTTGGAGCTCCAGTCCAATAACATCTGGAACGCTGTACAATTCCTACCCCACTCTACTTTGTCTAATCCAGTAACAAAACATATAGGTATGCCAGTTCAAATAGTTGTAAACTGCCAACTTGTTCACCACTGTTTATCACTGTCTCCAATTCTCTTTCTTTCTTCTGTGTCAAATTTTAAATTGTAACTTCCTCCAGTCAGAGATCTCTCTTCTTATACTTTGGAAAGTGCAACTCGCATTACTGGTGTTATATACAGAATAGTAATAGTATTGTAGATAGTGTTTCATTATTTCTCACACAAAGGTCAATACATAAATTCTTCAGGACAGGCAATAAACAGCTCACCATCACTGGCTGTCAAGTAGGTAAAAAAAATCCAAACTGCTTTAGAATTAATATAGTACCAAATGTCTCTTTGATGGTTTCTTTAATATTTCATTTACATTCCTTCCATAAGTCAGTGCTTTTTATCTATATTGCATAAATCCTCTGACTCAAAAACCATTTGTTTTAGAGTGAGTTTGTTTAGTACAAACTCTTTTATATTCATCAGGTTTTCCCAGGATATTAATTGAGGCAATGAAAAAGCTCAAAATTTCTTATTAAGAAACTGCAAACTTAATTGTTTAAGTATGATTAGCCCTGTTCCAAATGAGGATATGGTTGTTTAAATGGCTGAGTAGACACATTTTTGGATTCTGGCTGTCTGCTTACCTACCAAATGATTTCACCCTCCATGTACAAAAAAAAGCAAAGAGGACAAGATGAAACAAGCATCCAGTGTATTAAAATTGATTTACCACCAAGAGTCTGATCTGGAACGATGGGCAGGCTTTGATTTCAGAAGATGCAACTCATTAAGCCACTTGCTCTGGGGCTACATTAATGAAATATGTGTGAGTCTGGCATAATGAATATCCGACATCACCACCAACATAAAGAATCTCATTCAAAGACTATTTGATGTACTCTACTGTCCTTAAGTGCCTCTTAAATCATTAGCAATGAGATCCAACCCACATCACTGTGTGCTTGAGCCCAACACACAGTCCAATTTCCAGGGCATTCCGCCATTCAGTAGAAACTGTTCAATAATGTTTATGTTACCACTCTCATTTGTCATGCTGGCTACTTTATTATGCAGGTGAGAAATGATTTGTAGCATTCAAGTCCAGGTCCCATACTAATGAGTGTGTGTGCCATTGTAAACTTCTAGCTTCTGGTTGTGATCATCTTGGGAACCTTTCACTTTCTCCATCATAGTTGTAGAGCCCCTATATTATGAATACAGGAAATAGTTAAAGCCCTCTCTTTAACTGATTACAAGTAGTCTGGTTACAGCTCACTAAGACTAAATATTAGAGTTTCCTTCCTTTACTGTTATCATCCTGGTGGCCTTGTGGATATAACAGTGATTGCATCCTCACTGTACATCCCATATAAGCTACAGCTTGTTCATATAATTAATTACTGTTGGTCAATTCTCTTTGTGAGGAAGGCTGACTGAGAGGAGCCAATTTCAGCACAGAGAAATCTGTGAGGAGAGGGAGGGGCTCCAGTCAGAGGGAGGAGGAAGTTTTTTTCTTTAAAATAGAATTGACAGCCCATTGAAGAAAGACAGTTGAGCCAGAGAGTTTGAAACTGACCATTGGAGAAGTTAGTTGAGGGCATGAGAGAAGTTATGGAATACTGGTTGCCTGAGTGATCTAAGACACAGGTCTGACATAGTTCAACTGGAATAATGTTAATGGTTTGTAACTAAGAACTGGAATTTAAGAAAGAAGTTATTCTATATGTTATTAAATAAAGTTAAGCTATTTGTTATTTTGTACAATTGACTCTGGACAGAATATTAACCCTGAACTAAGAGTACGTCACATTTCCCCAAAAGAAGGCAACACTAGCAACTCGCAATAGTCCACAGTGAGGTCACCCAAAGGCCTAGGACAACACAGCCAAGAAGGGATTTTAACAGGAGACCAGAGAGCAAGGTGATAGTGACAGGTTCCTCAGGTTAGGAATCATGTGGCAAACTGAAAAGGAAATCTGTCACAGTGTGCTACTGTCAATTGTTTCAGGGATCAGCAGGTAGGTTATTGTTTCCTTTTAAAATTCATCCTCTACAATTCTCTGGATGAGAACTGAGATGAGAGCTTGAAATGAGAGGTTCATCCCATGAAGCTCAGGCCTCTGCACTTGCAATCTCACTTTTGCACAGTGGACCATCTTGCTCTTGATAGAAATAGAACAGAGATGATAAATAGTTGGGTAGATACACTAAGGAGATCAGCGCTTGAAATTAGCTCATTAAATTATCTCAGGATTTCACATAACTTTCCAGATTCATCAATTGTTGCTGAAGTTAGAAATGAACTTTAGAGAATTGAATTAGGTTGTTAGAATTCATCAGAAAGTGTTAGGATGGGTACCTCTCCCTCTGTCACATTCAGTAAAACAGGAGGATATGCAGCCTCAAGAGAAGAGATACTGGAAATTTTTAAAAAATTATTTTTATTAGAATAAACATTGTAACATTTAAAACAAAATGAAGTCATCAAACATATGAACACAATCATTCTTAACCTTTCATCATTATTACTTATCTTGACTTCTTCCTGATACAGGCCATTTCCATGCTAAACTGTATTAGTGATATTATTCCACTTTCAACACCCTAAGGAATCCCGAGGTTTGAAGTTTGGGGGTGGGGATTAAGAATTCTCAGCCAGAGAGCCCTTTGGCCTCAGTAAACTACAAACCACAGAATTCCACAGGATGGAATTCTGGGGTTTGTAGTGTAAGTGGAATAATAGCCCTATAACAGTGTAGGGCAGAAACGGGCAAAGTTTAGGTCTATACTAGCTATAAATTCTGTACCTTGTGATCTAATATAACAAATGATTCTACTTATTTCATCTCCTTACAGTATTTACATATAGAATTATCTCAATGAAATCAAACTTCAAAACTTGCTATGATTGTATCTCCCCAAGTGTTCTTAAGATACGACATAACAGTATTCCATTCATTTGTAAATCTTTCAAATTTTTCTCCTTTTAAGAATTTTTATTATAAATTTTATTTTTATTTTTTATTATACATTTTATTTTTATTTATTATAAATTTTATTATAAGTTTATAAATTAAATAAATTAAATAACTTTTATCCTTTTAATAAAATCCATATAAGCCATATCTAATAATTTCACAATCCAAGAGTTCTTTGTTTCCAGTTTTGGGGTAGTGTAATTCTAGCAGCTGCCATCATGTAGAATAATATTTTCCCCACTTTTTTTTCCAAGATTATTTTCTATAATTCCTGGTAAATATAAGTCCAGTGACATCTCAAAGCAGATTTCAATTTTTTTTTCCTATCTGAATATGGATAGATTTCCAACAGTTTTTGAAACTTTTTTGCAAGACCACCAGAGATGTAAAAGTTACTTCTATCTAACTCACAGTTCCAACATTTGTTATTATAATTTTTATATATCTTAGATAATTTATCTGAGGAGAGGTATCACCTGTAATGCATTTTATATAGATTTTCTCTAATACCGTGGCATGCATTGTACTTCATTGTTTTAATTATTTTACTAGAATTGTAGGAAATGTGTCACATGGCTCTGTCATTAGGCTGACTATCTTACGTGATTTTAAGAAAGATGAAAATATGGAGAAGGGGGGGAGAGAGAGAGAGAGAGAATTGTATGGAGTCCAACCTCTCTGACATTTTCTGTAAACTCGATGGCCCAGTTAATACTACTTTAATTGTTGTGTTAATTAACAATAATACACTAAATAACCATTGCAATTATTAGTGTTTATGCCAGTAAATTAATTTCCAAAATTTTTAACAATTAACAGTAGGCAATTAATTTCCAAACCTAACATGTCAAGCTCTGAGACAGATCACAGAAAGACATGCATTGTTTTAGAAAATTTTATGATTAAGAGTTCAGAGGAAGCCAGCAGAATGCTGACATATTCTAACAGGAGGAAAGAACTGAAACTGAATGGCTGAAGATCACTGTCATTCTGTTTTGTTATGATGAGTAAGCAGAAAGATAAGCATGCTAGACGATAGGCCTTTTTGACATGGAAATATAAAGCCAGTGTAGCGCATTGTACTGTGACTCTAAAGACCAGAGTTCAAATACTGGTTCAGCCATGGAGGCCCATTGGGTGACCTTGGGTAAGTCACAATCTCTGAAGCATCAGAGGGAGGCTAACGTAAACCCTTCTGAACAAATCTTGCCAAGAAGATTCACCTGAAGGTCACCATAAGTTAGAAGACAACTAGAAGGCACAAAAGAACAACATGGAAATCTCAAATATGTAATGGGTGTTATGCAGGGTGAGAAGTAGGTTGGTCCCTACTGTCTCATTTACCCCTTGTGAAGCAGTTCCAGAGTGCTGGATAATGTCAGAGGTGGGATCTTTATGTTAGGAAGTTGTTTTGCTAGTTTTCCTTTTTCCAAACAAGGAGAGGTTCAGATCTCAGAAAAAGCTACTTGGCTGGTGGCTTGTAGGAGCAACTTCTCTAGGCATTACCTGAGTTTCAGCCTGTGAACCCCCATTATTATCTCCAGGTGCTAGAGTGGAGGGGGAAAGAAAGTGAAATCACTTTAAAAAGGAGAGCCAGTGTAGTGTAGTTGTTTGAGTGTTGGGCTGTGAGGGCTTGATACCTTGTTCAGCCATGGAAACTCAGTGGGTGACCTTGGGTTTGTCATACACTCTCAGCCCCAGAGAACTCCATGATAGGGCCATATTTAGGTCACGATAATTTGGAAATGACTTCAAGGAACACAACAACAACATTAAAAAGGCAGAAACAACTGGTAAAGAATTTGATTTGTGCCATAGCACTCTATCTGTCCATCTTTATTTGCATTTATTTTATTACAAGCAACAAGCAACCACTTTCTACCTTACGATAGTATTTTCCCAGGAACTGTACGTAATATTTCCTACAGCTATGGATCCTGACATTGTGTTACAATCCAACAGTTGGTTTGGGCTGCACAGGTATTAAATAGATGTAAGGAGAAAGGATTGCTTAACACAGAGGACAGAGGATCAAGGAGTTTTTAAGATGCAAACAAATTTCCATGCAGATATCTGTTGCCTGCCTGCTGCTTGTCTGTTTTGGTTTGGGATCTGAATCTTTTGTTTGTGCCCTATGCCTGATTTCCAGCTTAGACATGGCCTTGCCAATACTCACCTTCTTACTCTTTATCTTGTAAACACTCCAAAACACTGTGCCAAACTTGAATAGATGGATGAAGCTGTGTCTTCTGAGGAAGATACAGGAAGGAAGCCCTAGGTTTTTCCCCCTCAAACAGAGAAATCTCCCTCTCCTTTGAAACACACTGTATAGCACCATTCCTCCCAGTTTCATGGCAGTTTTCACTCCAGTATCTCTTCTTCATCCCCCTCCCCCTCCTCCTCTTCTTCTTGCTGTTTTTGTTGTTGTGTTGTTGCTTTTGTTGTTGTGTGCCTTCAAGTTATTTCCAACTTATGGCAACTCTAAGGTGATCCTATAATTTTTTTGGAGGAGGGCTGTGCGTGTGTGCCACATCCAAGTTCACTCAGTGGGTTTCCATGGTCAAGTGGGGAATTGAATCCTGGTCTCCAGGGTTATAGTCCAGTGCTCAGACCACTACACCATACTGGCTGTCTCCAATCTCGCTAGTTATTGAGAAATATTACTCCTTATTTCTTCACGTATGAAAACTGAATCTTGATGGTTTGATTTTGGGGTTTTTTTGCATGTGATTCGTAAGTGGTTTCTTATAATACCATTTGTGTTCATTTTTGAGCACGTATATAAAGCTTCTATAGTGAGAAGCGTTAATGAGATGCTTATGTGGAACAGAGATGAAAAATGGCTTTGTAATATAAGGCTGCTGTCAAAGTGCCACCTGGTGACAAATAACTGTTCGATGGTGGGCTGTAACTTCTTTGATCTTGTCATAATTCTGGAGACATCCTTCCTGTTCCATATCTTTACTTGGAATGTTCAGATATTTACAAACCTACTTTCTACCAGAAGAGGTAACTCTCGGTAGTAATGAGCAACAAAGACTTTTAAAAACATGCTTTTAACTTTCCCACTGTTTAGAAAACTCCTCCCAGAGCCAATGTACACACACATACACATGTAAAAATCATAGGTTTGAGGAGTATTCAAAAATGAATATTTGTGTGTGTGTGTGTGTTCCAAAATTGTAGAACAAATTTAGTTGTGCAAAATTTGTACTTTAAGGTGATTTTTTTTCATAGCAAAAAACTGAAAACTGGAATAATTTAGATCTTCTGTTTGTCTTGATTACTTTGACTTTGTCAGGGGGCTCTCCTTCCGGACAGTCAGACATGGATGTTTGTTTGTTTGTTTTGCCCATCCCTCCCCTGTTAAAGAGGAATGAAGTCAATTGACTGGATTTTCCAAGGAGAGGGCAAATGGACTAATAAGTGCCAGCTAGATATCCATCAGGAATCTTCAGCACCAGGACACTACAGAGAATCAATTTACTTTCTACCCTTTGTGTGTCAGCATGGGTTTTACCTGCATCACCTATTACTGTGTTCAGTTGGAACTTTGGCCCTACAGGCCGTTGTCACTTCCTTCATGTGGTTGAGAGTGGCCTAGTTTTTTTTTTTCTTAATGAGGACAGTTTGGCATCCCTTTTATTAGCAGTTCTAATACTGTGTAGCCTGGGGAACAGGCATAAGTCTAGGTATCATTGGCAAACACCTTGAGGCATTGTCTGGATGGGGGAGGTTCTTCCAGCCATCCTTTCCTAACTACGAGGGATGGTGGCTTATGGAAGCGTCTGGGCAAGTGGAATTGGGAGTGATGTTCTGTGCAGCTGCCAAGGTCCCTTTAGCACAACCATTTAGGCCAAACTGTGATTATGCCTTAGTGATGCTTCAGTAACATCAGTATGGAGCTAATTAGAGAACCTTGAAATATTTTTTGTCATTTTAAACTTGCTTTTATATTCTCTTTGGTGTTGCATGCACTCTTTCTCTCTCCCTCTCTTTCTCCCTCTCCCTGGTTCTTGCCTACCAATCTGAAACACTGACCTAAGAGATGAGTGACCTTAGGGAAGATTGTACATGGGCATGTAGGAATCCCTACATTGAACAAGAGTGTAGGGGATAGATGTGTGCTCTTTAAAAACCCTAGCCACAGATCATATCTAGAAGTGGAATTGTATAGAATAAAGGAACTGGTGGTACCTAAGTAAAAAATTCTGCAGTGCAAACAGAGGAACATATTTTGCTTGCGCAAGAATTGACATTAAAAGGGGATAGAGAAACCTCCAGGGCTGTCTCATCCTATGGTATCTATGGTTCAACAGTTACAGGGTATATACTATTCCCAATAATGTAAATAACTTCAGATTTTTTAATTACAATATTAAACAGGTAAGTTATTTTGAGACCCTAAGTTTCTCCCTCACAAATATGCTCCCTATGAATAAAGAAGTCTAAAATGTGGCCTGGTATTCCATGAAGAAGGTATAGGCCAGTCTTCAGTAATGACAAGGGAGAATTTCATTTGGCCTTGATTTTAAAATGAATCAATCCAATTTGTGCTTGTTGGACTTATGCACAGATCAGAACTCAGTTACAGTACACACTGAATTTTCAGAATCAGATCCTGGCTCAAAATATTTTAAAGCAAAATGTGTGCAAATATAAAGCATGACTTTTCATGGTTCTTAAACAAAAGATTGCAGACAGATAAAGAAATAGGATAAAATGACTGAATACATGCAAAACTGACATGGACTAGAAATAGATTTATTTCTTTCTAGATTTGCTCATGGTGAACTTGCTCAATCAATCCTTCCTTTTCTTGTTTTGAGAAATAGAAGCAATCAATGAAAGAAAAGGGCTGTTTTGTTCTCCCTAAATACCACAGGAGATATTCCTTTGATGACCAGCAGTAGATCATGCAGTGAAAAAGGAACCATTGTTGATGTTGTTGTTGCCAATGGGGTGTAGAGCCTCAGACTCATGAGACCGAATAGATACAAATCAAGTGTGTCCAAAGTGGTTAGGTCACTGTCTATCAGCACAGATTACCTCACATGGTTGCCATGAGGATGAAATGAGATTAAGATGTACTTTTGCTTGCCCTGAGCTCTGGGAATAGAGAAGAAAAGACTTCTTAAAAAATAAAGGATACCATGTTTTTGTACTATATCACAGTAAGATGTCATTGATTCTTTACATTTGAAAGAAAAATATTTTTGTAGTGAAATTTGAATGCCTTTATAACAAACAGTTAAAAAAAACCCTGAAAAGTTTATAAGAAAAAAAAATACAGAAAGTTAAAAAGAGGTATAAACCAGTAAAGTCAGTAAAAAGACCAGAATGAGAAGGTAACTATGAAATTTATGTTAAGTGGCAACTATAAGACAAAGCAGTTATTATATTGATAAGCAGAAGGCAAGATTAAAGAATTGCTAGGTTTTGTAGTTATCAATGTCCCAACAGTATCACATTATAATGCACTGGCATTTATTGATATTGGTGTAATCAAAATATCTTCAGTTTTACCAAGGCATGAGAGGTACAAAACTTACTGAATTATTTTCCCCATTCTTTTCCAATGTAGAATAGCTCTTGCAGTACAGTCTTCAGTGTATGTACATTTTAAGAGTATTTAATCAACAGAAGTGCTACCAAATCATGATATGATACCGGTTATAATTTGTCAGATTATCATAGAAAATTCATAAAAAGTGAACAAAATACCTTGCAGACAATGATATTTCCATATAGAAGATAAGATCTGAGGAAGATGATTTGTGACTTAATCTACAAGAGATTCATTCTTCAAAGCCTCAGTATATATTCTCTGATGCCTAGATGGCTGATCTATCAAACATTTCAATTTGAATTGCTCATTCTCATAAGAAAATTGAGCAGCAATTTTAATAGAAGAAAAGAATGTATTCTGTTAGAGAAATCTGGCTCATACAGATCAAATATACACAGCGACATGATTAATTTTTTAAAAAATAGAGTGGAAGAGAATGAGCAAATGACAGTTAACTTCCTCTATTTTGTTTAGACTAAATTCAGCTAAAGTTCAAAATGTATGCTTTTCTTTTATTACATCTCACAGTCAGCATATTGAGATATGTAAACCAGTCAGGATTGCATAAGGCAGCGTTTTTCTCATCTGTGAAGCCATTTGTCTAAATGTACAAGGATATCATTCTTTATTCATCACTTTCCAGAAGATGATGTCCCTCTGTTTCTCCCTCTCAGATGCTCAAGGGGACAATTCCTTGCTTTCATCTTTTGGCCATCCTGTCTTTTAGTGTACCTTTCTCCCTGGCCTCTGTTTTGTCCCTGCAGCTAAAGTGACTCATAGGAATGAACTCATATGAATTAATTAAGCATCACAGCCTATAGACCCAATGCATTTCTCTACTACTGTCTCTTTCAATAGAACAGACTTACTTATGAGGAGACATGTCAGCTGTATTTTCTTTCTCTGGGAATTTTGGTAGTGTCTCAGTTGTATAAAAATATTATTATAATTTTGATACTAGATGTTCAAAAGAATGTTGGTAAACTGTTTGAAATTGTTCTGCTTAAGGCTTGATTATCAAATTAACTGGCAGAGATGGCTTTATGATAAAGTTGAATTTTAACGTTTAATTTTAATGTTCTAATGCTTGAAGATAACTCAACCTTGGCTGGTTCTTATTTACAGATATCCTCAAAGTGAGGAGGAGAAGTGGTGAAGAAGAAAGCAGAGAAGTGGCACTTGGAGAAGGCAAGTAGTGGCAGAAACTATTTAGCTGTCTCAAATCATGGGATGGCCTGGCCCATTACTGTCGTTTAGACTGTAGTTTAGAACCTGTGTTCATACAATTGAATGTTCCTCCATATTAAAGATAGGAAGAATATTTGCAATTATTTGTTCCCAGGTCAAAAAACACATTTCTTGACAATTGAGAAAGCCCATTAGGAAGGACAATAGACCAATGCGAATTTTGCACATTTTTTTGCTGGTGTATGAATGTCCCAAAGTGTTGTAGAAGAATTATTCTACAAATAAAAACATGTGGGATTTTTTTTTTGGTGCAAACACCTTTTTTTCCACAGAAAATGAGTTTCATATCTAGAAAACATTAAATAGTCAAGGATTTATAGAAATCTTTTTTTTTTTTTGGCACAAACTCCACATGTGTTTTTCTCCTTAGAGTAATTCTTCTTCAGTCTTTTAGGATAGTCAAATGCAGGGGGAATACTGCAGAAGAATATTCATTGTCTCGTGTATTGGGTAGAAAATTATAACTTTTTATCTGTGCATAGAAGGATAAAATAGATTAAATTCTTATTCTATATATTTATTAAAGTGAAGCAAGAATAGTTCATGCCTAGTCTAACCTTAATCTAACATGCTAGTATTATATATGCAGGGATTTGTGTAAGTATATATTTTTACAAATATGGAAATAACAGCTGAGCATTCAGTTTTATCAACCCAATCTGAAGCACAATCCAGATACGTAGACGTATCTTGATTGTATCTGCTGTTTTTGAGAAGAGTGAGTCAGCCACCATATCTGTAAAGCTATGGTTGATCCCATGAATTTCATAGAGTTTTCTTAGGCAAGGGATACTCAGAAGTGGTTTTACCAGTTCCTTCCTCTGAAATATAACCTACAGTGCTTGGTATTCATTGATGGTCTCCCATTCAAGTGTAATCAGAGCTTGGCTTCCAAGATCAAATGGGTTCTGATGCCTTAGGGTATTACCAGGGTAGAAATTCAACTGGAGAAGTCTTTCCATCATTGCAACTCCATCCAGTAGAAACGTTTTGTGTTGAATCTTTGCCCCTTAAAAAACTGTTAAAGAGGCAAGACTGCTGCTCCTCCAGAAGAAATCTGACACATAGATGAAGTTTTCTTTTACTTCTGTTAGACTACATACTAATGTAGTGTTTTGTATCCAAAGTGAATCCTACAAAGCAAGAACAATCTCAGATTTCTATCATTCTTGAGCTCTTTTCCAATGCAAAAACAGCATAAAAATGCCATGAAATCTCTTCCATTTCTAAACTACCCTTTTGGGTGTGTCTAGCAGAAGATAAATTCTGCCTTGAGTTATCATCAGTTGCTAAATGTCTCCTTGATGCCAGAGGCACCTGTGTGTGTTTCAGAATGAGCTGTTCAAATTTTCTCACTGGGGTGGGTCATTCTCCTGGTCATCTTCACAGGATTTGTTCTTTTAAATGCACAAATGTTTCATTATACAGTTCTGGGCAACCAAAATGCTTCAAGGGGGAAACATTGGATAAACCCCATGCTGGTGTTACATTTCATAGCTTCTGATGAGACAGTTTACTGCAAACCAAACAATCATATGTTTGCAGTTGCTATTTCTAGAGTGTAGAAAACTTACTTTTGTACTGCAGCTCCCAGAATCCCTGTGCATGCTGGCAGAGTGATTCTGACAGTTGTATTTTTTTTAAAAACAAGTTTTCTAAACTTGTTTAGTTTACGCTTTCCAAAGAAGAGACATTGTATTTTAATATAGTATCCAAGAAGAGATGTTCGCAAGAAGATACGTCCTTTGGATATATGTCAAAGGATATGCTATCTTTATGCACATCCCATTGCTAGGAATGCCACACCACCTTGGATATTCCTATCTTGCCTGATTTCAGAAGCTGTGCAGAGTCAGTCCTCATTAATACTTGGCAAGCGGACTATCCTTGGGATATCTTGATAGAATTAGGAAGAATCTTCCTGACAGCTTGAAGAGCCATTGCAAATCAGAGCTGAAATCACTGACAAACCAGTGATTTCACTCTGTAATAAGCTACCTACATTCCTGATTCAAACTTATGTGATTAATTAATTCAGATTAATTGTGAATTATTTTTATGTTTGATCATTAGTTGAATTACCTTTAAATGAATTGAACTGCATGAACAAATTTTAAAGGTATATCTCTAGAACCATATGGAAAAAAGGGGACTGGGAAAACTACTAATTAGTCAGCATGACATTGATGCCGGGAAAGTTTCTAGAACATCTTTGGAAACATCAACTTGTGAGTATTTAGAAAAGAATGCTATGATTACTAAAGCCAGCATGGTTCTCCAAACTCAGTCATGTCAGCCTAATATTATTTTTTTCTTTTGATAGAGATATAAGCTTGGTAGATCAGGGGAATGCTGCAGAGGCAATGTATCTTGATATCTGGATGGGTTTTGACAAGGCTTCCATGATATTCTGGTAAAATGTGGGCTAACTGATGCTACAGGTGGTTGACTTGATGGAAACTAAAGAGTTTGTCCTCATCCTGGAAAGAAGTGAGAATTGGGATGATGCAGTGATTTTTCTAAGATGCGATATTGTTCAATGTGAATACTTGAATGATGGAATAGAAGGATGCTCACTTCTCCAATTTGCAGATGACAACCAGCTGTTTTGTGCATATGTGTACCTAACTAATACTTTAGAACATAAAATCAGAGTTCAGCATGAACTTAGCTTGGAGAACTATGCTGAAACTAACAAAATTAATTTCAGCTAGGGTAAGTTTATGTTTCTACATTAAAAAAAGGAAAAATCAGAGGTACTAATGTGGCATATAGCTTGATAGTACTATGTGTGAAAAGTACTTAGAGGTCTTTATTACTGTATGTCTTCAAGTTGTTTCTGACTTATGGGGACCCTTTTGTGGTGTTTTCTTAGCAAAATTTGTCCGGAAGGGTTTTGCCATTGCCTTTCTGTAACTCTAAGAGAGTGGGACTTGCTCAAGGTCACCTGGTGGTTTCGTGTGGCTGAAAGACTATTCAAACCCTGATCTCTGACAGTTCTAGTCAAGCACTAAAACCACTACACCATGCTGGCACATGGTCTTAGTGGGCCATAGGCTGAACATGAGTTAAAAAAAGTAATGCAACAACAACAACAACAATGCAACTCTTTGCTGTACCAATATAGTGTTCAGATCAAAGGAAGTAATACCATATCCTGGTTTGGTGTCTATTTTGTACTCTACTTTGTTCTGACATAATCTGGAAAAGTGTGTCCAATTCTGGACATTACAGTTTAAAAAAAATGACCAAGAGCCTACATCACTAATTTATTTAGGAATACGTAACTATGGCCATTTCTGCACTACACTGTTATAGTGCTATCATTCCACTTTCAACATGCTGTAGAGTTCTGGGGTTTGTAGTTTACTGAGGTCAAAGAACTCTCTGGCTTAGAATTCTAAATGCCTCTCTCTAAATTGCAAACCCCAGGATTCCATAGGATGTTGAAAGTGGAATAATAGCCCTATAAAAGTGTAGTGCAGAAATGACCTAAGTATCATCTCCTGGCTGGACATCCCATCCAAAACCTACTTAAACAGGCAGCAGCTTCTCCAAGTGATGGAAATCTGTTCCTTTGGTATTGGGGAGTATCAGGGTGTTTCTAGTGCCCTCCCACCAGTAAGTGAGGTTGCCACAATCAGAAGCAGGACCTTGTCACATTTCCTCCTTGTTGTACAACAGATTGCTTGCAAGAGAGAGCTGGAGATGTCATTCTGCTGTGCCCTGATTGCCAACAAAAAAACCCCCCTGCATTGCTTGGAGTTGCTTCCTGGAGTTTAAGGCAGGATTCAAGTGGCATTTATGACTGTAGCAATAGTGCCATGATCATGAATATGTAGCATACCTGAATATGGAGCAGTTACAGCTCTGTAACTCTAGGGTATAAATCAGTAACAGCAATACAGGAGGCCAGACAATGTTGATAAGCTGGACTGTGTCCACAAAAGATGGTTAAGGTTTAGAAACCAAGCCCTATGCCAAACTCTTGAAGGGGATGAATATGTTTAGTTTGGAGAAGAGAAGATTGAGTGATCCCGTGAACATTGTTACCCCAATGGCAGACCCCATCTCGGGGGGCTATAAAATTGATATAATATGCCTGCTATGCCAGAGAGGTTGCCTGGGTGGATGCGTAGACAAATAGATCAAACAACCAAAACTAGGTCAAGGCCAGGAAAATCCCATCATGTTTCCCCAAGGAGACCTCAGGCTAGACAAGTCCACATGAACAAAGAGTCCTCAGTCACGAATCGCCAACTTGAGGGGATTACTGGGTTTTCCCCAGGTTGAGCAACTCCGACTTTGGAAAAATCCTACTAGGCGAGGTCCATCTGCATGAGCCAATCATGCACTATCAAGTTGCTATTGTGCGGCATTTTTCCCTTTATTTTGGCCATTGTTCTTCCTGAGAGAGAACCTGCTCTTGACCTATAGAGCCTGCCCTATAAGTAGTCCTGGTTTTGGAAGGCCTCTAGCAGACCTGCACTCTGTTAGTCGAGTGATCCCCTCAGCCGTCTCTCTTTGCTGAGCTCCATCCTTCTCACCACTTTCTGGACTGAAGAGTTCAGGATAGGTGCAGTGTCACTGCCTTTAGATGCTCTTCACTATCAATTTTCACCTCTTTCTCGACAGGCCTTGTGCTCATGAGTGAGTGAGTATGTTGGTGTGTGACAACACATTTATTAATAAAAGCCATTTATTAGGATGATTGTCTGGCTTTTTGCTTGGCCTGACTCCGTAAACAATGGGTAAAATATTCTGCTGGGTTACCCTGCCACTTGTTTTGCGGTTTCCTGTGCAATAGCTAATTAGCCAATAATGCCAGTGCTCTGCTAATTTCCCCAACCTTTGCATTTTGGAGTGAATCAAGATGTCCTCCATGGGACCCACAGAAATCAGGGTAACAATGTCATCATCTGAAGAACTGTCACATGGAAAATAGAGCAACTCGTTTTCTTTTTCTCCAGAAAGGAGGCCCTGAACCAGTGGATTCAAGAAAGAGATTTTGAAAAAATGTTAGGTAGACATTCTGACTGTTAAAACTGGTTCAAAAATGGAACAGACTAACCAGGAATGTGGTGAACTGTCTTTCATTAGTAGTTGGATGAACAGCTCTGAGATGTTCTTCAGCTGTAGATTCTTGCATTAGCAAGAGTTTGGACTAAAAGACTATTACTCTAGGGATTCTGTGAATTGTTAGGAGCTCAAGTTTTGAGGAGGAGACTGTACAGTCTGCTTATGTTTACTCCATCTTTGGCTTAGTACTCTCTCTCTTTCCCCATCTCTCTGTTTTTGGTAGAGGGCACAGTTTTATAAATATGGAAATGGTTATTTTTTTCTTGAGGTACAATGAAACTGTATGACAAATCCACTCAGAACACATTGGTAGATATTCATGGAGTTTTTGACTGAATCTTAGTCTTTTTGTAAAGAATCCTTTCACACACATTTCTGCAAAGAGCAACTTGTGTTTTCCTGCTATTTTGCCCTCAGTGCAAATCAAATACAGGTTGAGCTGTTGTAAGATGTTAGATTTCTTTCACTAGTTGCATCTTATATCACTTTTCTTTTTACATTGCATGTACACCAAGATTATTGCTTCCAGCCTTATCTAGGGGAAAAAAAGTTGATAACATTATCTGAGGAAGAAAGAGCATTATATTTCTTATTTTCTTTTTTGCAAGTGGAATTTGCTTATTTGATTTGATTCGTCTATCTATCTGGGAACCAGTTTACTTGCAAAAACTAAATATAATCAAAACCATCTCAGAAGTTACAAATGCATCCCAGCGTAACATCCTGTCTGCATCGCCATTATTCTTATGGCCATTCTCTCAAACCTTTCTTGTAAATTCTGAACACGGTTTACATAACACTGATCTATACAATTCTCTTAACATAGGGAAATGTTGTGTTTAAACTATGTATTGTGCATAGCAGTCACTGCTTGGCAGAGCCTCCAGCAAGAAATAGAATGGATTTTATTTGATAGGAGACATATATTTGATAGCAGACACAAATAGTATAAGACAAATGGAAAACATTCTGCTTTCATGAGTGTTTTCTGCCAGAAGTTTAGCTGGGTGGGAAAAAAGGGACATAAGTTACAGCAACTACATATTATCTCAGTTATAAAAATCTATACTTCTCTTAATACATAAGTAACTTTTCAAAAGTGATACATATTTTAGCCTAGAATACACGTAGCTCTATTGTAACCTTAAACTGTACAGTACACATCACAACATATCAAACTGAACTCATTACTTGTGAGCCAGTATGTATAAAAATTTATTCTTAAGTATTAATATGAAGAGAAGTGTTCTGTGGAACATAATAACAGGAAGGTATGTATTTGCTTGTTTCATTCTTGAAAAACAAACAAACAAACAAACAAACAAGCAAGCAAGCAAGCTTTCTCTCAAGTGATCAAGGTTATGGGGACTTTGTCATTTGGGAACTTTTTCGTGAAAATTTCATGAAATCTTCTAAACCAAATATGCTTTTTGGTCAGATATGTTGCTTTGCACAAAATGTAGTATTTCTGTGCAAAATATGTTATTTTCCCCCATTGTGTCTGCTACTAATGAGAAAAATGTTCCTGTCTACTCATTCATCTGGAGGGACAATTTTTTTTATGAGTGATGGTTGACAGTTTTTCCATGTCATGTGTCCACATTTTGAGATATTCTTTCTTCCTCCTCCATAATGTTGTACTTCTAATGATGTTCAACACTTAATTATACTTCTCAAATCCGAGTCTGCCTTCACAACTGTTGCACTCTGCTCCATTTTAATGAACAGTACAGGGTCAGCACTACCAGGGTTTGTCTTCATTTAAGGAGAGAAAATTATAAGTCAAAGTGGTAGTTTTCAAAGAAGTAGCCATGCTAGTCTCTTGCAACATAAAAGGGAAGAAGGAAGGGGAAAGAAAAGAAAAAGAAAGAAAAAGAAATGTGGCGTTCAGTTTAGAATTAAATTTCAGCTGCTAGCTTGGCACCTGGAGTTAAAGAGAGTATATGTATAGGACTAAAAATTCATATATCAAATATTACATTGATTGTGTATTTGGTTGCATATATGATTGCACATCTGGTTCTGCAGTGTTGCCATTTGATATGTGATCAACAGGTTAACTCTTTATGCAAAGTTTTATACTATGCAACTCTAATGTAAGATCTCAGCTATTGGATTTCCTTCAGTGTGCAATGTGCGGTTGGCAATCAGTAAGTAACTATAACAATCTTCCTGTTCCAATTTACAGACATATTCACCCACTTTACTTAGGCATTTATTTCTTTCCCCAATCATCAGGAAAAGGAGAATAGAAACATTACTTACTATGTATTGTAAGAAGCCAAATTCTCCCCAGTTCTCCCTGTTTAATCTCATACCAAGTGCCTGCTCCATGTACAAGCAAACACTCAATGTGTAAGTAGCAGTGTGTTGACTGGCCATTTAGATGAATGACTCTATCCATCCTGAGAGAGACTGCGCTAGATCCAGACATATAGCCATAGAGCAGAATTAGTGAAATCAGTCAAAGTTGTTAGTCATTACTAACTTAAATCTCATTGATTTCAATAGGTTTGCCTTAAACACTATGAAATCTAGATCTAATCCATGATGTAGAAGGAAAGCACGTGCTAACAAAGTTAAGATTTGCACTTAAGAGTAGAGTACAGAATCAATGTCAAACAGTGAAGATTTCCTTTTCATAGTGCATAAGAAATTGGAAGAAACAAACAGGCTAATTCTTTTAAGCCAGAACATAAAATGTCACAAGTGACGTGCAGGTATGGCAGAACAGAATAGAGCAAAACTTCAAATATATATTTTGGGCTACAAACCTCAGAATCCACAGCAAAAAGCAATATTTCCAAGCTTTGTAGAGGAATACCTACACAGTGAATATTTCCAGATCATGTAAACAACTGAATACACTATAGGGAAACTTAAAAACTGCAGATAGAAGTAGATAATATCCACAGATGCAGCAGATCACTCTGAAGTATGTGAAGACATGTGAGATTGCAAAAATAGGCTTAGCAAGGAGAGACGGTGCAATTTTGCCTTGATGTTGAAAGAATCAAGTTCTCAGTATTGCTTAACATCAAGTAAGCACTACAAACAAAAGAAATAAAAAACAAATGAGTTTTGAAATACAAAATATTCCCAGGGCTTTTGAATTTTCTTTTTTTCATCATGGGCTTGTTTACAGCTTATACAAACCATGAAATCAACCCCAGGGGCTCTCTGGGTTGGTTGGCCTGATGTTATAATGCCTGAAAGTGCCTTTGATCTGTGAAGTGCAAGTTCTTGCTGCCATCTTTCCAAATGAAGCTGATCTATGAGAAATTGCCATCTTATAAACTTATGATCTCTGCCTCTGGGACCAGTGCTAATAGTACCCCATCCGAAAAAGCACAGGCTTAGGAGCTGCAATATTTTCAAGCTGTATAGTCATTAAATCATCATTATTTCTTTTACAGCCTTTGCAGGTCCTTAGGACACACTGAACAATGTTATAAAACAGCTATGTGTCATGAAGAACAGCAGAAATGAAATAGGTAAACCATCAGTCGATGTTATAAAAGTTACTAGTCTGTGCAGGCTAATAGATTTACAGTAGCATAAAGTGGGCATTAAAAACCATTTTATGGCATGAGCTTTCATGAGTTACAGCATAATATTGGCCAACATTAAAACAATGGTTAAAATCTGCTGTTGAGATAATGAAATTGGATAGGTGATAAAATTGCCAGACAGAAAAGGACTGGACTTGACAGCTGGTGTTTGAGGTTGCCTGTGAATGGAGAGGGCAGACATAGAGGCAAAAGAGGAAAGGAAAGGAAATATAGCAGGGGGAACAAAGGGTAAGGGTGAGACACAGACAGCAATAGAGAAAGTGAAAGAGAAGGGCTAGGGAGTTAGAGAAAAGGTGAGCATAGCCAAGAACTATCATGGTGCGAGGGGAAAAAGAGAATGAGTGGTTTAGCATGAGAAGGAAGAAGAAGACAGAAAAGAATGAAGAAAGAGAAATCAAGAATTAAAAGTAAAAAAGAATCAAGTGCCTAAGCAGAGCTGAAGAAGAAAAACTTTTCTATCAGGACTTTTGGTGATGATGATCTGGCCCACATTCACTTCAGGTCATGAGAGGAAACTGTAACATAGCATGAATTGTTTAGGGAACCTGGAAGGTTAACAGTGAGATCGGAAAAGCCACAAAGCAGTGATCTTTTAGTTCTATATTCAGTGACTGTGTCCAAGGTGGCTCAGAATTTTCCCACACCGATTGCTTCCTCTTATTGACATCCATTCTGGTGGATGTTTGAACAACTCTGAGATGGGATCAGGAAGAAGAGATAAGTGCACCAAATGGACTTCCTGGAGAATCTACTGCTACCTCTTTGAAGCAGCCTGCAGAAGTGGCACACAATAGAGCTTTTTCCTTCTCAAGGTAGGGCTGTCACCCAGAGTTTCTTCCTCTCACCAGGAAATTTGAGTATTGGGGGCAGGTCCTGAGATTCAGAGCTAAGGCCAGGCTCTTGGGACTACTAGCAACAGGCTAGAATTTGGAAAAGCTTTCCACATATCATGGGTGCTGTAGGTAAGGCTATGTGCAGGGTAAGAACAGGCATTTAATACTTCATTTGAGGGGTACATATTGCCACCTGTCTGGCCAGCAAGAAATGCTTTCTCCCTGTCCCATTTCAAGATTGTTGTATCGCTTGCTTAGCAAGGTTTTGTCCAAATTCTAGACCCATTATCCTCATGCCATTTCTCACAATTAGCCCATATCCTTCACCTGTCCCAATTTGGCAGGGCTGTCCCACTTTTGTTTCAACTGGTTTTAAAATATCCTGATTTCTCTTTTTGCATTCGATTCCCCTTTGTCCTCATTTACTCCAATTACTGCAACTTGAGCTCAACATGCAAAAATAGTAGTTAAGAGAGGTGGGTGGATGGAAGCTCAGGCCAAAGCAAACTGCTACAGCCAATCCTAGTTTGTGCATTCTTCCTCATGAATAACTTTTGCCATCTTGACCACACTCTGATGTTGCTTGGCTGTATGTGTCCTGTTTTTCATCAGCAAAATGCTAGAGGATATGGGAGAGAAATGCTCAGGGTTAAAAGCAACTTTGTACACAGAAATCAGATGTTCTCCTTCTTCAAGGAAATCCTCATTTTTAAATCCAGGGAAGCACAGCAATCCCCTGAGATTTCAATTCACACCCTGGGACCTGGTTACCCTGACAGTGGGAGATTTCACTTTGGACCAGAAATGGGAAGATGGATTCCTATTAGTATGGTAATACTAAACATGACATCTTACTGTTATTTGTATCCACCTTCAGCTTGGGTTGGAATGCATGGATCCCTTGTGAGACAGATCCTATGTATCATTAGTCACAGGTGTGTATTGTGTGGAATTGTGGGAATCTAAATAAAAATGGTCTTTGTATTTTCAGAAAATGTAGGGAGAGAATCTGCCATGGTTTTGCCTGTGTTCTGAAAAATTTAGTTTTGTTGGAGCTATATTTCATCTGGCAAAAGTTCATTCCCATACGTTTATGAATCTCCTCTTGGACATCATATGAGAACATTGCAACTACAGAATTTGTGGCTTTAACTTTATCTTAGTCTCTTGTACCCCTGCCCTTTACTGCCTGTTTTGTTTAGCATGTAGGCTGGTGATGGCTTTTGAAGAGCTCAGAACTTGCTTAGTATTTTGTGACCATTTGGTTGGACCTCATTTTGTTCCTTTATATTGTAGATTCTGTAGAATTTGTTTCCCAGTCAGAAAATGAGTTTCCTGACAGTCAGGAATTCCCAGTGGGAAGAATAATTTCTTGCAGCATTGCGTCCTTATTCGAGTATTCCAAAACATATTTGCTATGCAAAAATAAGTTATTGTTGTTGCTTTGCTTCAAAAAAGCTCCGTGTCCTTCTCTGCAGAAAAGTCCCCTAGGACATTTTGGGACTGAAATATTTGTTTTTCTTCATCACTGGGGAGAAAATAAGAATAATTTTTAATTCTTACATATGAGGCTGAAATTATTGAAAATTTACATCCTCATTTTAGACTAATACCTTGAGGACACAACAACTTATCAGGCAAAGGACAAGTTAGCACCCTCTCTGTAGTCCATATAGAGAAGCTAATTGGCCTGCTAGCTGAATCTCACTTCTACACTGGTAGTGAGTTAGCATTCTCTACCACACCTGAGTCAGCAGACTAGTTCAGAGGGTCCAGAATTGGTCATCTGGGACACACCACTTTTCCAACAGAGGGGAAGAGCAGAGAATTCATGAGAACAGTTGTGGGAATTACATTGTCATCTGCAACATCTGTTGCCCCATTCTACTTAATAGCAACCATGTAGGTACAGGGGGGTGGAGGAGCAGTTTGCACCGGGCGGCAATGTTTTTGGGGCATCCTGGCCCGTAGCCACGCCCTGCGTGCCCTGGCCATGCCCATCACACCATAGCCCTGCTCCCTCCAGCCCCCCCACTCCAAGCTCTGCCACTGCTTAACAGTAGGGCTAGCTCTAACAAGTGCATACTCAAGTACATACTCAAGTGCTAAGCCAGCTAGAGCAGATTTAAATGTGCATCTTTTTTAAAAAAGAACACACTACAAAGATTTTGTTTCTGTTAAGGTTTCCATTGTGGTCATCTTAAACACAGTTGTGACACTCTGTGCCAAAAAGCACAGAATAAAGGGACAGCAAATATTGACATTTTTTTTCTTCCTGAAATATTTCTACAGTGATGGTTTGTGTAGAAAAATCATCATACATGAAGCATTCTTAAGTCACTCAGAGCTGCTACACCCTATGAATCATTTTGATTACCCAAATTAATGGTGAATAACATGCAATTAATTCTAAATGACGGCTTTTGTCATGCACATTTTCTTTCCCATTTTTTAAAGAGCTTCAGTGCCAAGGTTCCATCAATACACACAAATCCTGTCCAATGCTAACTGGATGGAACACAGAGGAGCCTTCAATATGTTTTATTGCAGGATTTAATTATATATCAACTAATAGGTATATATTAAATTAAATTAAATTAAAAATAGTAGTGTCTTTTCAGGTACCATTATTACTAAAATGCAGCCCCACTGAGCTGACAAAAACGTGGCCAGAGATTGAAATATTCTGCTAATATAAAATTGAAACTACATGTAAAACTAATTCCCACTGAGTAACAGCTATAACCTTCACATAAATGTTGCCTTTGTGTGATGTTTCATAAATGATAATGATCCAGTTACAGGATATTTTCTGGCAATTTTGCTAGTCTTATACTATCTGCCAAGACATGTTGTTGAATAAAATTGTGTCCTTAGCAATTCTGGCAAGTACTAAATCTCAGCTATCATGTTAGGTTCAGGCACAGATATAACAAAGAGTTCCACAAAATAATTTATTGCTTGCACGCTATCTCTCTTTCTGCTTCTTACATATCCTTGCCTATAGTCTTTCACCAGAATAACAGCTACAATAAGGTTCAATTACCCTGGTCAAGCCCAGAGTCACCTCACTTCTTAAGTTTTGCTTGTTCTTCCAAAACAAACAAGTAAATTTTCCTTTGTTCACAATAAAATGTTTTTGCATAACAGAGCCAGTTGAATTTAGCAAAGCCAGCTGAATATAGAGTTAATTTTTTTTTTAAAAAAATCCTCCTACATACAAAGCTTGGAAAAACAGGTACATATAGAGAGATGGTGGCACAGAAAAACCATCTGATTTAATGTGAGGTAGGGCTTAGTGTGGAATCAATTTTTCAATGTGGTGTTCTGTGAAGTAGTAATATGCAGAGAGTACACCTGATGATGGACAAAATGTTTCCTCTTTACTTCTATGGGTGACAATAACAAGTAAAGCTGACGGGACTAAGCCCAAAGGTAGCATCAAAAATTAACAATAAAGTAGCATCTAGAAGTATCTCTGCTCTTATTATTATATGGAACATCTAATTTCTGTTAGTCTTTTGCTGTTAAAGGAGTCAATGTGCTTCTCAGATCTCAGAGCCTGGCCTTACGTCTCAGGGCTTGACCTCTCTTCAGCAATCAAGGCAAGGGGGAAGAATCTTGAAATATTGTGTGTGTATTCCTTATTGGTTAGTGCTCAGAAAGTGTGGTTGATGTTTGTGTCATTCTGAATTACGTCACCAGGGCCGTCCCTTATGACCTGCCCAAGGTCTGCCTTTTGTGATGTCACAGAGAAGTCGTCATAAGTTTTGGCCCTGTAGTCTTAGATCCTGGGAAAAGGGGAAACCCTGACCAGGCAATCCTATTTGTCCAGGATGGAAGCAGTTCTGACTTTGCAGCCAGATTTTATAGATTCAAAAATTCTTGTATCTTTCTTCTACCCAGCATTCTTAGGAATCACTCCACTGAAAAACATCTGCTGAACTATTCTTTGGAATTTTTCCTTTTGCATTCCATAGCTCAAGACATCATTACTTCTAACTCAAATTAACCCCTGCACGTACTTCTTTTTAAACAGCATGTCTGATGAAGTGATCTGGAGATCTCAAAAGTCTGTACATATGTTATGCCCTTTCATTGGTCTATTAAGAGAGTGGCCTATGCATTAATATGATTTTTTATTTCCTTTTGGCCACCATAGCTACTTTCGGATTCTGTGGGACAACATGCCAGGAAACAACAGTATTATTCTCTCTGCATCCATTTGCTCAGCCTTCTCTCCCACCCACTTAAGTACAGAGGCACAGGTTTCACTCCATGGCAATTGCAAAAGGTGACAGCAGTAGCCCACTATGTTTCTCTCAGTTTATTTTGCCAGTATGCCAAATCAAGGAGAAGCATACATTATAATAGCTTTCAGGGGCTACCTATACTGTAACATACCTATAACATCAAAAATGCTTTAACAACAACAACAACATAAGTGGACTTCCAAACATTTGGAAGTTTTGGGGTCATAGTGGCTTTTTGGTAGCCCTTGGAAGGTTTTGAGGAGAGAAATTTGACCCCTGAGTCTTCCATAGTTGCCCAATTGTGATCCAGAGAATAGCAGTGCAATCTGTGAATGGTATCTTTGACTATGCTTGAACATTTCTTTTTCATTCTTATCAGCCATTTTTACATCATGTAACTAAGGAAAATAAACTTTTCGCTCACTTTGATTTTGAACTCTACAAATTTTCTGTTAAAACCATCCACTTTGTTTAAGGAAAAAGCCCTGCTTGTTTCAGAGACCTCATCAACAGTTTTTGGTAGCTCTTGATGCCTAACCACCAGATAGGTAGACCTGATCTATGAGAAATAAGTATTAGATTTGTTTTTTTCCTATTTCCTAGTGAGTAGATGCCATGTCTTTCCATCTGCAGTGTTAGTCTCAATTTTTTTCTTGATTTCTTTCACTTCTTATAATGGTCTCTGTTTCTTATTAAATTGCGCTGCTGCTATAGTCACTGTGAGAATCCTGCCCCTTTTCCCATACAAAAAGCCAACACAAAAGGAAATTGAATAATGGGATTCTGATGTAGCACTCATATTTTTTCTTACAGAAAAATGATATAACAACATTGGGCCACTTTGTAGTCCTTCAAACACAGCCTGAAGTATGAACATAGTAATGATAGATTTTATCTACATGATGGATGGCATGACAGGGTTACTGTTTAGTTTTTTTTTACAGGAAAGGAAGTTCAATAAGACCTGACTTAGGTCCTTTCCTCACTACACTGTTCTAGTGCTATTATTCCTCTTTCAACATCCTGTGGAATTCTGGGGTTTGCCATTTACTGAGGCTAAAGAGTTCTCTGGCTGAGAATTCTAAATAACCTTTCCTAAACTGCAAACCCCAGAATTCCACAGGTTGTTGAAAGTAGAATAATAGCACTAGAACAGTGTAGTGGAAAAGCCCTTTGTTGCTACCGTTTGGAACAGTGAGGTGGATGGGCTGACATAATTGTCCAAACAAGTCACTAAAGTCTTGGATTTTTGGATCTTCCTTTTTAAAAATTAAGTTAGCAATCAGTTCCTGCTTGGGAAGACAAAAATGATGGCTTTAAAAAGAACTTGGAAATTCAATTTCCAGACTAAGGATGTGACAACCATTGCTTTGATGTATTGCATTTAATGTAAATGCTCAAGCCTGATATTCAGATTTGTGATAGGAGAGGTCTCTAAAATTACTGTAAATCTCTTCTTGAGAAGCTAGATATGTGTTTTTTTTTTAAATTCTGTGTTTATTAAAACAAAAATAGGACTTGCCTAGGGTCATGTATGATACCTACTGGGCTGATGTATGAGATAATAATTTTTTTTTATTGTTGGATCTCAGTAATCAAAGAACCACAGATCTATTAATATGTGATAGTTTGTCCATCAAATGCCTCTTTGTCAACAGAAAACAGGCGTGAAAACTTTTAATTCTTACTCCAATCTCAGCTTCTTCTTGCTAGATGATATGTTAATAAACTGTTTTGGAGGGAACATCTTTTCATGTACAGCCAGCTCAGGGGCCTGCTACAGTTTAATGTCTGTTCAGCCCTTATGCCACAGTTGTTTCACAGCAGCAGCAAAAATGATTAACTCAGATCAATACAAACACAGGAAGGATGTTGGCCAGTAACTCTCAGATTAAATACCACCCAACTGTCAAAAGTCCCTGTCCCAATAGCAGCAAGATCCTCTACTAAGCTTATCCATCTGTAAATGAGTCAGCTATTCACAGCAAACAAAAAGTGCTGTGGATTCTTCCTGCAGACACTTGAGTGGAAAGGGCAAGGAAATAGTAGAAGATAGATTTATTCAGTCCATTGACCATATGGCTTTTACAGAAAAAGTCTGTCCAAAGGAATAAAGAACTATAGTACTGTCTAGAAACCTCACAATATTATTAGTCATAGCTGCAATAAGTATCAAATTCAGACAACTGTTTACTAACATCTTTGGTCTGGATTACAAAACTACCTTTAAAACCATCACAACCTTCAGGGCAACTTTAATAGCTCCCCCTTCTACATATATTGAAAATAACAGCTCATTGGAATGGCTTGGAAAGGATACCAATACTGGGTGGATCAACATGCCTCTGGCCTTCTGATAATATTTACAATGAAATAAATTATATTCCCAGAACCATAGGGAGCATTTTTCTGGAAGGCAATACGAATTCCTCCATATCATCCTTCCAGCAACTGGAAGTGCACCATATTAAACCTTGTTAGTGAAACAATTGCATGATACTTAGTTAAATATAGGGGGAAAGGCTTGTGCACCGAAGAACCTTTTCCCCTCCCATTTGCTTGCCTTTTGCCAAGGCAGTGCACCTGGACAAAAGGCCAGAGAATGGGAGAGGGAGAATGTGGCAGGGAGGCAAGCAGGCACCTCGCAAATAATCAAATTCATGAGGGTCAAACCCCTGAATGTGGAGGGAGAACTGTATTTCTTTATTTATGCTATTTCTTTTTCTTTGTTTTTATTCTGTATTTGTTGATTTGTTTATTTTCCCTTTGTTTTGTTTGGTATGTATTTTGAAAATTCTCAATAAATTTAGGAAAAAAATTACTCTACGTTAGATGGCACGTTGGTAGAGGCATTCTGTATCAAAGTACCTGCTTCTGTTAGTATATCTGCTGTGACATATGATCCTCATTTTAAATTTAGAGGAGCTGTTACCATATATCTTGAAAGTGCCAGTACCATCCTTAAAAATCTTACCTGAGTATAACTAAAATATTATATAAAGTATAACAAAATTAAATTCGTTCTTAACCCTCAATGAAAAAACAGAAGCAATTGTCTTATTTATACTACACTTCCCTATAGTGTAAAAACTCTACACAGTTTGTTCTGCATTCTGCACTCCTGTTCCTCTTTTTTACCCTACTCCTTTGGCTGTAGCAAGACATCAATGTAACATAATATATTAGAGTATGAAAACCCAGGGGGAAAATATAGCCCGTTTAAATTTAGTGGTAATTTAATCAACAATTAATTTATCCCATTTGTGTCTGAGGAATTCTGTAACTGGATGCCATTGATTTGTTATTTTATCTAGCTTCCCCTTTATTCTACAGGTTAAGAGATCTTTTTCCTTCATCTCAATGGTTTTTATCAACCATTGCTCAATCGTGGTATATTTTGGTCCTTCCATAATCTGGCTAAGAGTGGTCTAGCTGCAGTGAGAATTCTCCTATATTTCCTAAAAAACAAAGGTTCTAGGTCATAAAATATATTCAGTAGAAATATTTTCAGGGCAAATGGGATCTATGTTTTGAAAGTCTCTGTTAGTGTTATGTGCATCTGCTCCGAGAATTTTTTTTACCCTTTGACAGCTCCACCACATATGATGAAATGTTCCTATGCTCTTTTGGCATTTCCAACATTTTGCTTGCTTATTTATTTATTATGCTGTATATAATATTTTAGTTATATTTAGGAAATTAATTAGTGATACCGAGATGGACAGTAAGGTGAGAAATCATAAAATATAGAATATATCATACAGGATGGAAGATGCTATGAATTGAGATAATGCTTTAATGTCTCTTTGTTTATTCTGTTATTATTTCCTATCTAGAATACTGTATAACGTTATAACTGGTATCATGAATTAATTTTTTGGATTTCTGTTTATAAAAACAAAGTTAAAACACAAAAGCAAAAGCTTGCCTGAACTTTCTTATACATACTCAAATGGTCTGTAAACAGTGTTTGTGCTCCATATAGGATCTGAGTTAGCCCCTTCACCTGGTAAATCTAGATAACAACCAGAACACCCTTCTCTCCTTTCATGTAATAAAAACAGACGATAGCACTCGGGAAAATATTTATCTCTGTTTAGTGAGTACTCCCTGTTAACAAACAAGTTAAGCATAGGTTGAAGTTGTAGGCCAAAATATTCATGTGAGTGCACTTGTTCAATGACTTCGCTCTTTAGCCATGGTTTATATTTGGGTCTTTCCCTTGAGAGGCTTGTTACTTTAGCCATCGTACAATTCCTTTGTAATTCAGTATGCAGCATTCTGTTAGTATAACTTACATGTGCATATGTCTCTTTATGCATTTGGCATAGGTGGCTATTCTCTAGGCCTTGTGCCCTGTATAAAGTCTCCCTGCTCTGGCTGTCAAAGCCTGGGAGAGGCCACTGCTGCTACTATTTACCAGTGGGAAGAGAGGGAGGCAATTCAGATAGTAAAGATGCTGCTGATCTGGACTTAGAGGGGAAGGGAAAGAAAAATGCACAGCCTTTGTGAGTGCACCTTATTTGTTTCCGCTCCTAGCTGAGATCAGCCACAAGTTTATTATCTGAATTTCCTCCTTGCTCACTCACCAATGGCTAGGAGCCTTCCTGGGGAAGTTGCTGGGTAGCCATGGAACTGTGTGGTGCTCTGGTGCCAATGAAATATTTTAGAAATTTTCCACTTAATTTGTGAAATTTGTCATAGAGGGAGAGAGAAAACACAGATTGTTAATGAACAGTGACTTGTTATCCTCTGTAATACCAGCTTTCGGAGATGAGAGATTTCATTGTAGTAAGAGATACTGGTAAATCTGAAAGGAGTAAGTTGAATAAGGGGGTAGGATAACACTCTATTTAATTCCTCTAATTGTTAGAATTTGGACAGATGGTCTGTTAAGTGCCTGTGCTGACTTTGGTCATTAATATAAAATGAGAACTAAAAGCTTGCTTATACAGTTCTTATACTATGTAAATAAGGCAGCAATCCCACAACATCAGGAGAGTATTTTGGAGGCGAGGAGTCAGAAATCCCTGCCTCTGATTATCATAAATATTATTCAGCTTAGAGAGGGAGGCTTCATCTTGGATATCTTCTCCAAGCCCTGCCAAGACACTAGTAGAGGTTTCTGATGTGGTTTCTTTCTGAAATAGGATCTTCTAACATCAAAAGAAAGCAAAATGGGGATGTGGTAATAATAGGTACAGATAAAGTACCTGTTGGCTCACTGGAACTATAGCCCATTTAGCCTCCAACTTCTTTCCAACACTAAGGAAAATTTGGACTAGCTCAAATGCTGACCAACAGAGGGAACAAATATTTGTAATTATTCATTGCCAGTCAGAATACTCCACTGAGAAGAATGATAGACCAGCTATAATTTTGGACATTTTTCTTCTGATATTCAAATGTCCTGAAATGTTGCAGAGGAATTATTTTGCAGAGGAAAAACACAGAAATGGGTTTACCATACAAATAGCGCTGTTTCCTCGCATAAAACCTATTTTCTATGAAGAGGGGGTGCAGTGTTGCACCAAAAACCATGTGTTTTTCTCTTCAAAATAATTCCTTTTCAACACTTTGGGATGTTTGAATATGAAGAGAATACTCTGCAGAACTATTTGTTTTGTCCAGACACAGGGAGAAAGCTAATATAATTATTCATCTTCTTATGAACTATTTGAGAATTTTCATTCCCTGACTGATCTGAATTGTTTCTGTATAACAAATTGAAATGAGAGGGGATTTTTTTTTTTTTTTACTTTTAGCAAAAGGGAAGCTATGCAGAGGGACTGGGAAAAATAAAAATAACAAAAGATTCCCTTTCTGCTTCTACCCTCTAGCAGGAACCTATCAGGGCTTGAGGAGGTTTTGAACTTGGGTTGTTCTTCTCTCTGCCCTCTCCTCCTTTAGATTTTCAGTATGAGATTGGGCCCTAGGTAACCACATATAGAATTGCACTGTTAGTCTAATGAGGTACCAAGCACTCATTTTGTCCCCTCAGAAATATTTCATACAGTATTGTGCTGACAACAGTGCTGGCACTGTTGTAGAGGTGTGCCAAAAAGAAAGTGTAAAAGCAGGTATACTGTTGAACATTAAGAAAACAAAAATAATGATCAGAGATGATTTATATAACTTTAAAGCAGGTGGTGAATTAAAGATTTTCTCTACTTGGGCTTGGTCATTAATCAAAATGGAGACTGCAGTCAAAAAATTAGAAGCAAGTTAGGACTTGGAAGAATGGCTATGAAGAAACTAGACAAGATCCCGAAGTGTGAAGATACATAATTGAATACTAAAGTTAAAATTGTCCATGACATTGTATTTGCAATTTCTATGTATGGTTGTAAAAACTGGTCAGTGAAGAAAGGTGATGGAAAATCAGTTTATTTGAAATGTGGTGTTGGAGAAGTGTTCCATGGATACCATG
Organism: Iguana delicatissima; assembly: GCA_948472985.1. NCBI lineage: Eukaryota > Metazoa > Chordata > Lepidosauria > Squamata > Iguanidae > Iguana > Iguana delicatissima. The sequence continues at coordinate 297,219 of CAOKZL010001194.1, read as the reverse complement.
GATTGTTAGAAAGACCAGTAAATGGTCCCAGAACAAATCAAGCCTGAACTTTCCCAAAAGCCAAGAAGACTAAACTGAGACTGTTGAACTTTGGGTGTATCATGAAAAAAAATGACTCACTAGAAAAGGCAATAATGCTTGCTAAGGCAGATAACAGTAAGAAAAGAGGAAGACTACATCACAGATGGATAGAAGGAAGTCATGGCCTTGAGTCTGCAAGACCTAAGCAGGGCTGTTGAGAATAAGATGACTTTGAGGTCTTTCATCCATAGGGTCAAAGTCAACTTTATGGTAGTTGAAGACAATAAACTGTTTTCAGATAAGATTTTGATTTTTTCTACTACAAGGACTTCCTTTCTAAAAGAAGAGAAAGGATTACTGATTTTTCTGTAGATTACTGGGTATTTTTATTGTTGTGTTCTTTCAAGTCATTTCTGACTTGTGGCAACCATAAGGTGAATCTATCACAGGATTTTCTTGGTGTATTTGTTCAGAAGGGATTTGCCCTTGCCTTTCTCTGAGGCTGAGAGAGTGTGACTTGCCCAGTGGGTTTCCATGGCTGAGCAGAGATTCCAACTGTGGTCTCCCAGTGTCCCAACCCAACACTCAACTACTATCCCTGGCTGGCTATCTTGTGCATTTTTGCAAATTTTAAAACATGTTTACATGTTTATTCTAGTATTTTATTTGTGTGTGAATTTTGAAGACTTTTCCATTTCTCATTAAAAAATGGTCATATGTCTGCAAATACACAAATAAAAGTCACCTGCATTTTTCTCCCACACTCCAGGCTCAGTTTCCAGCCTGCAGCACACAGCTAAATAAAACATGCAGCAGACTTCAAATTAAACTGGAAGAAACCTGCATGCAACCATTATTCTTAAGTATTTAATTATGAAAGACACTTTAGAGCTGGATTGACGCTGTCATTAAATAAGATCTTAAATATAATCATTAGATTTGCTGAGTCTAAAATAAATGAGCACTTGTTCTTAATGTGAAAACAGTGTTGCAGTACAAACAGATTTCAACAATAAATTTTTAATGAGTAGATCTGTAAAATGATGGTAATAATGATGAATAAATATGCATTTAGTTCCAACTGAGTTCCAGGGGTTCTGATAAATATATGGGGGCCTGGCCCCTAGCCAGTGAGGTAAGAGTTTATATGCACATTTAATCTTTGTGCCTATTTAGTGAGACATCCTTATGAAGATAAATGTGTTGGTAGCGAAGGGTGTTAGGGCTCTTTTTAAACTGAAGCTATCCCCTCACAACTGATCAGTCTGGCTGAGGCTTATGGGAACTGAAGTCAAAAATGTTGGTAGAGATGCTGTGACATTTGCCCTAGTTAAAAATACTTCTGATGAGCATGTGGAGAATACACCTGGGGAATGACTTGGCAAGTCATGATGTAATCCCTAGGGGACAGTAAGGCTGAGTCATGGTAATATGAAATCCTGGCAAGGGGTTGCCTCAGCCATTGTCCCTAGCTGATAAGCTATCAGCAGGTGTGTATATAAGACAGGTTCTCTCTTTGTCTCCCTTTCTCTCTGACTCTTGCTGATGCCATGACACCGAAACTCTGTCAGAGCAAACCTCTGCCTGATGTGATGTCTGATGTGATGCTGAACCTATGACCAAGGATCTGCGCATCCTGCTTGTACAGATGTGTATATATTGGAACTTGAAGAATAAAAACCTCCAGATGTTTTTGGATGACAACACTGTGTGCTAGTGTTACTAACCAGTGGATAGATTGGGGTCAGAGCTGATGCTGTATGTTTACACTCTGCTGCTGCTCACGCTTGTTGCTGTTTTGATACTCTGCTGTATGTTTAATGCTTGCCTCTGAGACACGTTTTTTTTCAGAGTGCAGCGGTTCCAGGGGGGCTTTTGTGCTAGGTGCTAAAATCTATCTCCTGACAAAATATGATCTGGAGGGCCATATGTTTCCCACCCCTACTTTACAGAGTTATCCCAGAAACTTTATATATCAGCACTGCTGATGATATGATGTGGCTCTGATCTTCTCAACCACCAATAGAGGCAATGTTGTGTCAACAGCTGTAGAAACACCAGCAAACTCATGCTAACAACCCATCAGCATTCATAGATCACTCACAGAAAATGCCTCCATGTTATTCAAGACAGCAATAGGCAGTTAGATCTACTATGTCACCTTTGTAATCTCTTAATCTCCTAATCTCCCAGTTTGTGGTCTACCATGCCATAGTCATGTAACTGCATACACAGTGCTCTGAGAAGACAGTCATACACATTAGAATTAAAGGAACTCAATATGAGCTTGTAGACTAAGAGAAAAGCACAATACCAAGTGATAAAGAGGCTGAAGACCCATCTATTCATAAAGACAGGGTATAGACATGTATACTGGGAGGGGCACAGTGGTGGCTTCTATCTCAGGGAGATGCTGAACCTTTGCCAGGTTTTAGTCTAACTTTAAGGGAGTTATCTTAGGTGAACTCAACCTCAAATAGTTTCAGCACTTGGATAGCTCCTTTAAAGTCTGGACTAAATCTGGAGTGTACTCCCTGCCTCACTTGCATGGGAGCCAACAGCTGCTGTGGAACAGTGGAATAAAAATGTCACTGAGAGCATGGTTTCAACCCTGTAAAAGAGTATAGGGCATGCCACTTGGAACTAGCATTCCTCTTGTAGCTTTTGGTGCTGAGCTGTATGGTATGTATATGGATCTGTGTAAATGCATGCATGTGTGTGTTGCGTTGTAGTGTTTCTCTGTATATCAGACACTTGGGCAATTGTTAAGAATAATGGAACATATAATCCAACAAGTATTTGAAGGATCTAAGTTTGTCTATAGAAAAGCAAGAAAAATAAAGGTAAGAGAAAGGGTAAGAACAATTTGAAGAAGCTGTTCCTGTGACTTTGTCCTTGCTGAGTCTGGTTGAGAACCAGTGCTGCAGTGTAGATGTACTTCCATTCATTTATCTCCTAGCTTAGCTCTATATTTTCACACTGAGAGTTTCAGTGAGGTCATGTGGATGAACCCATCCCATGCATCAAGTTGCACTGGGACTGTTTCCAGTGACTGTTCTGCTTCATCCTCTGATTCTTTAAAGAAAAACTGAGAAGTCATCATTGACTGAGGCCATTTCTGCACTACACTGTTATAGTGCTATTATTCCACTTTCAACATCCTGTGGAATTCTGGGGTTTGTAGTTTATCAAGACCAAAGAACTCTCTGGCTGAGAATTCTTAATGCCCCTCCCTAAACTTCAGATCCCAGGATTACATAGGATGTTGAAAGTGGACTAATAGCATTATAACAGTGTAGCGTGTAGTATGGAAATGGCCTGAGAGCCAGTGTGGTGTAGTGGTTTTAGCTTTGGACTACGATCCTGAAACCCAGGGTTCAGTTCTCCCCTTGACCACAGAAATGCACTGCATGATCTTTGGGGCATCACATACTCTTAGCCCCAGAAAACCCTGTGAGAGGTCTGCCTCTGAATTGCCATAATTTGGAAATAACTTGAAGACACACAACAAAAACAACAACAACAACAGCGGCAGCAGCGGCAGCAGCAGCAGCAACTCGAAAATGCTGTATCCCCTAACAAAAGTGACTGTCCTCCTAGTAACTTTCAATATGGAGAACCAATTCCCATTTGAATGTCAGCCTCTGGATTAAATACAATGCCATGCAGCAGATATCTGTTAGTGCAATGGGATTTTCTTTCTTTCCTCTGAAACCATTTGTATCATCTGAAAATCTAGCTTGCAGGGGCAATTGTAGGAGGCAAAGAAAGAATTCCTCCTTCCCACTCCTGCTGATGAATACAAGTTCTATTAACACAATAAGTATTACATTTCTTCTCCTGTATCTTCAACAGGGAAAATACTACTGCTAATAATTAGGGGGGGGGAGGAGGGGAAACCTAGATGAGGGAGGAAAGGACATCTGTATCTTTGACAGCAGCACTGAAGAATGGATTTCAGTCTTCAGCTTTGCTATCAATGTTGCAGGAACACATTTCTGGTTTGAGTCTGACTGCTCTAGAAATAATAGAAGGCATTCACAACCTGTGAGTATGATTAAAGGTCACTTAATTTATGGTCTGTCCTTTTGTATGTGCTCTGCCTTTACATTTTTGTTGTATTAAATTGTTGGGAGCCGCTCCGCAGCTCAGACTCCCAATTTTTTAATTTTTTGCACCAATTTTCAGATGATTTTCACCCCAAAATTGACTAAAAGCACCCCAAGCGGATGCAAATAGAGTTGCATACTTTCCTCACCTCCACAGAGCTTCCAGGTTCCCCAAACTTCTCCACCCAGCTTCCAGTCCCCCAAACTTCTCCCACTCCAATTACCCACCCTGTTCTAGAGCATGATTACTAGAAGAATGTGAGATAAATGTCTGTGTATGTATGTGCCTTCAACACACCAGTCGATTTACGATAACTCTATGAATTTCGCAGAGTTTTCTTAGGCAAGGAATACTCAGTTGTGGTTTTGACAGTTCCTTCCATTGAAATGTAACCTACAGAGCCTAATATCGCCCATCCAACTACTAACCAGTGTTGACCCTGCTTAGCTTCCAAGATCAGATGAGATCTAGCACCTTCAGGGTACTTATAAATAAAAAAGAATTCCATACATATAAGTAGATATCCATTGTCTATTATTTATTAAACTTAATTCTGCACAAAGTCTCTGTACTTTGTTCTTAGGTATATGCCTTAGAATATCCCTTTATCTGAAAAGGTTTATCACATGGCACTAAATCCAAATTACACATACCTAGAAATGATCCATGGAAATGAATGTCAGTCACAGTTAACCAATTTAGTTGTGGCTAACGATTGACTCAACTAAGTTAATCCCTTTCATTTCAAAGGTTCCATTCTAAACCGGACTAACACTGGTTTTGTTTTTTTCTGACAGAATTACACAGGGACGGTATGAAATAAATAAGTGAAATAATTTTAAAGGAAAATTATTGTTGTCTATTTGGGGTGGACAAAAACATGTATCTCAGATTGCTGTAGATATCTATCAGTAACATTATTGTTCATAACCATATGCCATTGCAATTTATTGCATCAAAATGCAAAATACTGATAACAAATTAGTTTATCGTATTTTATATTGTTGTATATCATAGTGAAAAATATTCTGTGAAGGAAATATAGAATAAAAATGCTTTATCTTAGAAAATCAAGCTGTTTGAAACTAAAATTGTTATTCTTATTATGGCATGATGGATGTGACACTAACGTGTTGTCCTGTTTCTTTTGTCATGGCTTTGACTAATGCACACAATGAATGGGGAACAGAAGAAACTCTGTTCATTCCTTCTGTGAGAGTGCAGTCAAATCAACTGTGGCACCTGGAGACAGGTCCCTCCCGAAACTGCAAACCCCAGGATTCCATAGGATGTTGAAAGTGGAATAATAGCACTATAACAGCCTAGTGCAGAAATAGCCTCAGAGAATAGAAGACATTTTATCCACAAATGATGCACATGATCCACATGATGCATTTTTTGAGAAATGTAGCATCTGAGAAAAATGAGTGCTGAAATTCCTGAGGCTAGACATAGCTCCAGATCTTTCTGTACTATTCTGTCATTTAGGCATTTCAGGAATGATATAGCAATAGGAGAACTTGGGGGGAAAGTCAATCTGTAGTGAGCAGATGAGGACTGCTGAGTGTTGAAAGTAATGGCTGATCAACAGGTTGAACTGAAAAGAAACAGATATGAACCTGGCCTGTTGTAGTAATGTCATTTTTCTCTAACTCCTTACCCATTACGATATCAAAATCTCCTTTTGTTTAGATGTTCAAGTACACAGAGGTTGTCTCAGATAGTTTGTGTGACCTTAAAGACTATTCCATTTACCACAGAAGCTTTAATCTGCAAGGGGCCACAAAACATCTCAGCTGGAGAGATCACCTGTTGGTGACACATGAAGTTATTATGCCTACTGATGTTGTTTTATGTACATTGTGAAATACCTTGTTTACACATCACTCCCTCCACAATCTACCTGGCAATTGCTGGTGTTCTCCCCACCACACTGTCATTCTTCTGGACTTCTACAGTGGAGGTGAAAATATGCTTGGCAGAGCTTTAGGGTCTATGGCCCTTTCCGCACATGGAAAAGGAGCCATGCAAAAACGGGACTCACCGGATTTCTTCAGCATCCGGGTGAGTCCGTCGGGACGAGGACCAGTGTGAGCTTATCGCTCCACACTGCTCCGGCGTCCAAAATGGCAGCTTCCGGTTGGCGGAGGCTCTCCACCAACCGGACAAGCTCGCCAGCCTAAAGCCTGCTCCCGGCAGATCTGCAGGCCCGCACTAGTGCGCACCTGCAAATCTGCACTGAAGCGCGGCAGTGGAGCGACACAGAGTCGCGCGCTCCGTGCTTTTGAAAAACCTCTTAAAAGAGGTTTTTAAAAAGCATGCTGCGTGAGCAGTTCCGGTTGCTCCGAACCGGATTGAGGTGTGGAACTACAAAAAGCAGTCCGCCCCAGTCCACTCCACGGTGCAGAAGACCTCTGTTGGAGGTCACTCTGCACCGTTTTAATAGCCTGGTGCGGAAAGGACCTATCACGCTGATGCATAATTTCAGCTTCTTTTTTCTTTTTTTCCTTTTGCAGCAGACCAACGCATAGCTATTCTTCTGGAACTTTTCTCTGGGTTGGAAGTGGTTTCAGTATGTAGATATCCAAAAACAAACATGGATATATGAGATATTTTGAAACCCCTGAAAGTTATGGGTAAAGTGATTTCTAGGGCTTTTTGAAAGAATAAGTAACAGGCATGGGGTCCACAATACTGATGGAACCATGGTATGTAGAGAGGGTGTTCTGCTTTTTCCTCCCTACCCCTCAGATGCTACTGCCCTCAGTAGAAGGTGGTCTTGGGCCTGGGAGAGGCTGTTATGAGACTAATAGCATCTGTGGTATGAGTGGATGTTGTACAGGAGGGATATTAAGAAATTTTGCCAGTATTTCATTTGGGTGAAGATGGGTTGTCCTGATACTGTGACACAAACATGTGAAGGAGACTTGAGCTCTGGTGAAAATTCTCACTTGCATCATGAGAGCAGGCTACCACATACTTTTGTTCTATTGTGTTGTGTAAAAAAGACTGACATCCTATGTGGGGAGACACAGTTACAATGATGCTTCATCTCACAATGTTGCCACCCTAAAACTTACTTTTTAAACCATGTAGCCATCCTAGCAGAGGAATTTATGAGGTGCTGGATGGTGTGGCAGTGAGTAATGATGCATCAGCCCTCTCTTGGCAGCAGGGCAGGCTGCAAAGGGCTGTGGCAGGCACACTTCAGGGTTCTGTCACATTTGCCTTTGACAAGCTGTTCCAATGCACCCCACTATCAGAAGAGAGCTGGATGCACCCTGCTTTCTAGCATCTCAGAAATTTCACTCTTGGGAGGCTTAAAAGGTAGGTTTTGGGATGCATTTTCAGTCATTGAGATGGTGCAATGATCATAAAAGTGTAATTAATGCCATTACAATGACATAAGTCAGACTCATAACATCATAGTTACAGAAATATTGGATGCCAACTGATTTTTCTAGTGTCTCTTTCCTTTGTTAAGCATACACATACAGAAAGAAAAAAACATAGACTGAATATTCATAACGATATAAACAATCCATCTAATCCTCCTATTTATACATGCAGCAAAGCAGCAGTTGCAATAGTTTGTTTTTTTTGTGCATTTACAGTTGTGCAGAAAAATCAGTCTACAAGACAAGGAGAAAAAACTTGTGACAACATTTTTTTTCTGATTCATTCTCATTTAGTATGTGAGGATGAACCAGGCCATGTTTAGGGTAGGGAAGAAAGGAGTTAATTTTCTGCTTCAATGCAGAGATCCTGACCAGCATTAATCTTCCCATTTGCTATTAACCGTTTCCTGGTTTGTTTGTTTTTAAGATACATTGGGAGCTATTATGCTTGGTTTGGTCCTTATATTATGTAGGGACAATGGATGAACTCTTGGCTTCTTCTCCACCTGTTCTTAGCTAGTAGACTTCCCATCTCCAACCCCAAAATCATAATTTATCTCATCTAGAAGTTGCGCTGTATGCTAGGGATGGAGAAACGTTGGACATAGTTATTTTGGCCTACAGCTTCCATCAGCTCCAACTAGAATGACCAATTATAAGGCATAATTGGATTCATAAGCCCACCTGGAAGGCCAAAGGTTCCTCATTCTTGATGTAGTCATGGTTATTCAAACAGAGAAATTCATGGGATGAAAGTAACAAACTGTGAAGTGCTATTGGGTGGATCTATACAGTGTTTAATACATGGGGAATCAGTTGGACTCAGACTATACTTACCATTAAAAGACTCCAGAAAATTGTCTGAGCTGTAATTGGAAAATGTGAATAGTTTCTGGCTAATTTTCTGGCAAATGAGAGAATGTCCTACTTAGGGCATACATTTTGTAAAGAAACTACTTGCAGGCCTAAGCAGAGAGTCTTAGAATATAACAAGACTAAGGCCATTTCTGCACTACATTGTTATTGTGCTATTATTCCACTTTCAATATCCTGTGGAATTCTGAGGGTTGTAGTTTACTGAGGCCCTCCAAATACCCCTCTCTAAACTGCAAACCCCGGTATTCCATAGGATGTTAAAAGTAGAATAATACTATAACAGTATAGTGCAGAAATGGCCTATAGTGGGAAGAAATGTTCCTTCAGGTATTTGTGTCCTGTGTCAGGACAAATGTGGGAAAACAACAGAATGAATGAATGAATGAATGAATGCATGAATGCATGCTATAAATTCCTCAAGATCCATAGTGCTTTAAATGTAGATGTAGATGCCGTGTACCATCTTGAACAGGAATGCGTGACAATAAGGCAAACAATGAAGTTCTTTTAAACATGATATAGTATGTGTAAACCTGGTAGTCCTAGTACTTTCTAACCTAGCTAACTGCCCTATGATGCAGCAGAAGATGCTTTTCTTGTTGCCATTATAAATAAATGATTCAACTGCTGGACTGATCAGCAGTTAATGTTCATAGAACTAAGTGGCACCATCTTGTCCCTCATGCTTGGCCTGACCTAACCCTCCATTTTGCTGGGGAAATATAAAAAAAATATATTGAATATTGAGAGACCTTGGTAATGAAACTCTCAATTGGCAGAGTATTTTAGTAATTGCACAAAACGGAAGTTGAACAGATCACCAGTCCCATTTCTTTAACTACACCCCAAACACACTTAATCTAGCTCAAAATAAGCACAAAAAACAGTTTGGTTAAAAATATAAAAGAGTTTGCTCACAAAAGCTTGTGCATAGTCTACACAGGTTCAATTCTTGAGGAAGGTAGGAAGAAAATAAAGCACTCATATGCTTGCTGCAAACTGATCTCTGTTAGGAGACTCAGAGCATGCTTTCAGGTCAAAAGGTGAAGACAAAAGGAAGAGACAAAATGGCCGGAGAATCTTTTTAAAAGAACAAGGAATGTCTACGTGCTGGAGGAAGAGGTATTAACCAACAAACAGGAAGTTTTCTCTCTAGGCTATCTCTCTATGCTTACAATAGACATGCAAACAAACTAGCTATTCAATTAGCATGCAAAGGTTGCCACTCCCAACACATTTAACTCATTCAGGATGGCCAGAGAGCAAGGCACATTCAGGAAGCATAGAATCCATGGTTAATTTTACTGTTGCTTTTCTTGCGGCTGGTTTGAGTTGTCCAGTGCTGGACCCTATGCTTTCAGAGGTTCAGTACTGCAGAGCTCCGGTTCAACTTGCCTGTGTGAGGACTGGTGCTTTAATGGAGAGTTGATTCACCCCCCCCCAATAGTTATGGATACACAGGCCTACCCTGAGCTCTTTGCAGTAATCCAGCCAAGGAGATTCTCAGAGGAGGGATCACTGTGACAAGATTGCCCCTCTCTGAACCTAGGCATAAATTTCATTGATAAGAGATGGATTTCTTTGAAAGTAAGTGCATGTAGCTAAATATGAAACATTAATTCTTTTCCACATTGATGAAAATGTAACTAAGAACCTTTCTACATGACGACGATGTCCCTGCATTGAGATCCAAAAGGAGTGGGACCACAATGATGCTTTTGCATGATGTCATCACAGTCCTGCCCTTTTCACATCTCCAGCTGGCACAATCATGGGCTATATCACTGGTATAAAAACTCCATCAATAACCCCTGATTGCACAAGCCTTCCATTGCAGTCAGCCATACAGAAAGGCCGGAAGCATGATTGATGCACTTCCTCCCCTACTGCAACATGAGAAGAAGGCAGGTTGCAGTCCAGAAGGACGAAGTCTGTCCCTTATGCTCCCTTCTTCAGGCAGCTGCTTGTGTGTAGTTAGAGGAACGTTGAAGAATGCTCCCAACCCAGCAAAGGCGCTGCCAAAATTGTGACAGGACAAGGCATGAGAGTGTCATCATGCAGAAAAGGCCTAAGTTACACTAGAATTATAATCTAATAAAAGATCATTTCACTCTTTTTACAGTGCAATTGTAACTTTTAAGTTATGTCACTAAATAGTGCAGGAGGAATATGACTTGGTTCATGTACTGACTCATGCTGTGTTTTGGGCATTGAGGCAACAATGAGACCAGAAGAATGTGTTCTTTATTGCAGGATAGAAACTTGTAGCACTCAGATGGGCTTTAAAAAAGGTAACTAAAATAATTCATAATGGGGAAGTAAAAGTACTTTTGCAATTTGAAACTATAATGGTAATTATTGGGAGCTGAGATTGTTGCAAGAGCCCAGAGAACACAGAGACCACAGAGCAAGAAAAAGAGTAATTTATATGCGCGGGCTTTTGGCTGGATGTCTCCAAAAGACCAAAAAGCCCTGAATTCAAGTTTCACAGCTCTTTTATAGACAAAGTTCACAGCATACACAAAGATCACAGGCAAAGATCGCAGGCATGTCTCGGTCCGCCCCTCCGGGATCACAAATACCACATGCTGTTACTAGCTAATTACCCCCGCACTCAGACCCCGGAAAGTGCTTATCTACAATCTGCAATTACTGCAGCCAGTCAATAAACAACACCCTGGCTACGTGATCAACATCCTAGCTACGTGATACATTGGCTCTCGTGACCTTTTTACCCTTCTTAAATCTTTCTTCGTTCCTCTGACCTAAGCCCCCAGCTTCTACTTTATTTCTACTTTATTATTTCTAATTCATACCTATATCATTTCCCCCCTTAAATGCATAATTTCTAAACAATTATAGCATTTTGTGACGTTATATCATAAAACAGCGTCAGGCTGAGCCATCAAAGCATACAGAGCTGCTGTCTTACTGGAAGTAATTTGAAGCATATTACTTATACATTGTATAAAACAAGGAAAGCATATACACAGAAACAGGAATATTAGCACTACTGGCAACAAAATTACAAACAATGCTTTTAGCCAATTTAGGTTTGGTAACCAAGATGTGAGCCACTTCCACCAGCTATCATCCCCTTCATTTATATCCTTTACTACTTCGTGCAGTTTGTTAATTTGGGCTTCTATCGCACTGCTGTTATCAGACAAGTTGAAACAGCACAATTTCTGATGCTTTTCACATCCTACATGATGGAGAAGGAAGAGATAGTCAACGCCTGCCCGATTTTCCAATACAGCATTCCTTAGTTCCCGCTGTTCTTTGTTAAGCAAGGATAATGCTTTGGAAGTAGCGTTTATACTTTTGACTAGCGTACAGGCTAATCTATTTATTTATAGTCCGTCCTCCAAAGCCAATCCTGTTATTCCAACCAGGGAGAATGCTAACGCTATTTTCTCCTCGTCCGACCATAAGTGTGATTGGCCGTCACAGTTTTCATCTAGAGGGGCGGCTCTAGCTCTACGGTCTCGCTTCTGAGGCCATGGAGGAAGGACTGTTACCCGACAGCTAAGGCAGCAAGGTTGAGTGTCAGACAGATAGGCTGGTATGTATGACCAGGTTCGAGACCCACAGGTCCAGAACCAGCCATGAGGTAAAAGAACATGACCTTGGTAATAAGATATATTTTGGATCTCCTTGCAAGGAATCGGAGGTCCGGGAGCAACCTTGCATTGGCTATTCTTACTCCGACAATTTATCATGCGCGCGCAGGTAGCATTGGCTCCTGCTACTATAGGAGTTCATAAAGTGAACTCAGTTAGGGGTAGAGAATTTGAAGTGACCCCCCAATCTGCGCTGCGAGCATACGACATATCTAAGTGGCTAAAGATCGAACTCTGGTAGTGGGTACTATCCTGGATTTGGCTTGGCTGCCTACACACCGGTATCAGACATGAATTAATGAGTCTATTGGCAGGAACTCCCTGTGGCAAACAGAAATGATCTACCCCGGTTATATTAGCTGGGTGTAACCAATAGTTATCAGCCAAACATGGGGATGCTATCTCTTCAACCCCTTGAGCATTGTTTACAAATATGTACATAGAGAATAATAAGAGTAATATAAAATGCATGTTAGTATTACGTCCCTTCCCAGGCTTCCTGGGGTCTGGCTGTATGCAGGGCTGCTGGAATCCTGGACAGCAGCGATAGAGCCTAGCCCCCGTCTTCTTTCTTTCTCCAGGTGCAGGCTTAGTTGTACGTAGAATTACCAGCTTCTGGAGTGGTAATAGTATAACTCAGCCTGAATCTCCATGCCACTTCTTCAAGGTGAGCTTGAGTGGGTTAGTAGGGTCCCCAGCTACCGACCATTCCCCTTTTGCTCGCTTTACACGTGTCCAGTGTATCCAAGGTTTTATACCAGCTCGTGTTGGGTTAGCTACTGGGGAATCTGCCTTAGGCGTGTTGCCGGTGAGGAACGAACATAGAGCCTCTAGGGTTCCAACGGAATTTTTAAGTGTGTCACAATAAGAGTGTGCCGTGTCCTTCCAATCAGAACCTTTAAGGGGACTGGCCGGACTGGTAGTTGCCATCTGAGAGTAGTCTATGCTAGTCCCCTGAGATGAGACGGTGCTGCTGGGAGACACCGTTGCTCCTGCGGCATGAGGGGCGTGCTGGCACCGCTGCTCCAGTCCCTAACTGCTGATCTGGCCCCGCCTGAGGCGGTGTATATGGTGGCAGCGGTGTAAAGCCTAAGAATGGGACGAGGGGGACCGATGGCTCTGTGGGTTCCTTTTCAGGAACTTCTAACACTGGTTTTAACTTTTTAGCCAATTTCTCCTTCCTCAATACCAAAACTTTTGCCTGTGACTCCTGGCATCTCCGTAACCACGGTGGGGAAGAACGCACTACAGTGTCCCATGAATCTATATAAGGGAACTGGTCTGGGCGCCCGGATTTCCCACTATCACAGAATACACTTTGCTTATCTTATCACTTTCTAAAGACCCCTCTCGGGGCCATCCTACACTGAATGATGGCCATTCTACTTCACACAGAAACTGCAACCATTGAGGGTTCATGGGGGGGTCTCCATAATCTCCACTAAACCCTTTCTAAGTTTTTCAGCATACACTGCAGAGGGGTGCAACCCTTGCTTCCGCCACCTCCCATGTCCTTCCGCCTAAGATGAGACAGACACAATAGGGGAAGGGAATGGTCGGTGAGTAAAGGGGTCTCACCGACCAACACACGAGGAATAAAACAGCACACACACGTGTCACTGGCTGGTATCGCTGGACGATCACTGTCAATAGCCAGAACCGCAGCAACCAATCACTGCACAACAGTCACACACTCGCATACACAGTCCCTGCCTCCCGCCGTCCTGTACCACAAAGCGGAACAGTTTCCTTAGTGCTTTTATGGCTAAGTACTAGTGTCCGCTTGGGAGGTGATCAGGTTCCCCTTCCACCCTGAAGCGAGTGGGGCGTCTGACCTCTAACCAGATTCTACTTGCCTAGGTCTTTTGACAGCGCAGTGGACCACGAACTACTTCTCCGAAGATGATGATTGCCAAATCAAACACAGAGGAAATTTTCAGTGGAGGCAGGGCCCAGTTTCTATACTCTGCTTTCAGGAGGAAGGTTCCTTCCGTTCAGCGCTTGCCGTTTGGGCACCCCTAGTGCAGGTTCCCCCGTTCCGGCAAAAGGAGGTAGCTGGTGGGCCCAACGTGGGGCTCGTATGCCAAGCCCCCCCGCCCGGCAAGGCAACTCAAGAGCAGGCAAAACGCCACCTCAGTGTCTCAGCGCCTGCAGCGATCCAAGTCACGGCACCATTTATGTTGCAGGAGCCCAGAGAACACAGAGATCACAGAGCAAGAAAAAGAGTAATTTATTACGCGCGGGCTTTTGGTCTTTTGGAGACATCCATCCAAAAGCCTGCGCGTAATAAATTACTCTTTTTCTTGCTCTGTGGTCTCTGTGTTCTCTGGGCTCCTGCAACAAGATGGCTCTAACTATATTTACTTTCCCAGCTCTAGGTTAACAAAGAGGGATAACATTGTTACTTGTGTGAATTGGTCCTGAGCATCTGTCAAATCACACTTGTCAATCACAGGAGTCATGGATATCACGTTATCTATACTAGATCCATTAATAGGAGATTTAGCAGTAAATGGAATGACCTTGCTTTTATGACAAAATGTCTCAGCACACCAGGAATACTTAATACAGCCCTGCCTAGGAATTTTCTGTTTAATTAAATTGGGAATGACTACAAGCTGTTGTTCAAATGTTGGTGTATTCCTTTGCCTGTGGTTTGAGGAAAATGAAATAGATATTAGGAGCATGAAAATAATGCCCTGTCCTCTCTGCTCTTGGATAGCAATCTGTTCATGTTTATCTAAAAATTACTAACATGAACAGTGAAATCCCACTCCTGTGCGCTCTCATCTCATGGGCCCTAAGAGCCTTCACAACATGAAAGACCATTTGCCTGATTGCAGCAGGTTCAACACAAATACACAGTGCTGGGTTCCAATAAAGGAGATCTGTGTGCAGAGACATGTTTATGTCCCTTTGTGATGTTCATCTGGCACCCATTTAACTGGTTTATTGCTCTGCTGTTACTGAAGGCAGATTGGGTAATTTAGATAAATCTCCTGGCAAGAAAGAAACAATGCAAAGCACTTTCCAGTGACTACTTCTGCAGATCCACACAAGGAGGAACATCCCCACCAGTTGTTGTGTACACCTGGTTGCCCATGAACAGAGCTAGTCTGGAAGCTTATAGATTTTACTCTGAAACACAAACTGACCAGGACTTTTATTGATGGGTGATGCTATCCTTGTTTGAAAATGAATTCTTCCCCCTGGCTTGGTTGTTTTCACAGCCCTCAGCCACTCCAGGCTCTGTTTTTCTGACAAAAAGGCAAAAAGTTTCTCTCAAAAGCTGTAAGAAGGCTGCAGACTCCTCTTTGCACTGCTTAGCATTTTAAAAAAAACCAATTTCTTGAACCGGAAGACTTCTGGACTGTTTCAGATTTGGAGCATTTTTCACAGTCAGCTTGTGTGTTCCCCCAGACCCACCAAAGTTGCCCACATCTGGTTTAGGGTGGTTGGATTAGGTAGAAATTCTCTTCTGCTGTCAGAAATCTTTTCCAACATAGATTGCTGAGAAAACAATTTGATGGCAGAACTACTCTGCTGGCTAAGATTCCTTGGCATTGATGGTCAACCATGAAATAATGAAACTAGACACAGAAAGTTGGATTAAAGTAAGGGCCACTTTATTTGACCTAACCTATTTAAGATGACTGGAAAGGAAGCAATACCTAAAGGGTGGCCAAAAGGTGATCACCAAAGTCTTCTATTGTTTCTCTGCTACCTGCCACAGACAAGCATCTGCTTAGTCTTTTCCCCTACCAAGCCAGGCAAAATGGCCCTCACCCTCTGTTGCAGCTCCACCAGAAACAACATATTCCCCACTTCTGACAAATAAACACCATCAACCCTGAAGAGCTCTTACCACTAGAAAACAATACTAGCATGAGGAAGAAAGTGGGCCAACCCTCCCCTGCCCAGGGCAATGAGGAGCACAGTATTAACCGTCCCGTGGCCCTGATCAGTGTGCTTTGGATCACTGACCCCTTGCCACACTTGGTGGGGCAAAATGGCTGGGAAAAAAAAAAACCCAGGGAAACTCCAGGCCAACAACTTCCTATAGTGTAAAAATCTTCCAGTGCTTGGAAAATGAGGGCCTTGCCCTTTAGTAAGCCCAAGTCATTCCCACCAAGGTGAATGACTAAAACATCAGGAGCAGACCCCATGTGCTCCTCAAACAAAAGAGGGATCACACCACTCCACTGTAAGTCTCTTTTCACCAGCCACCTTGCTCAGCCGTGGTTGAGCTCCAAAATGGCAGTTTCAGGCCTGGTGCACAGCAATTAGTTCCTGCTTGGGAAGACAAAAATAATAGCTTTAAAAAGAACTTGGAAATTCAATTTCCAGAGAAAGGATGTGCCAACCATTGCTTTGACATACTGCATTTAATGTAAATGCTCAAGCCTGATAGTCAGATTTTTGATGGGAGAGGTCTCTGAAATTACTGTAAATCTCTTCTTGAGAAGCTGTATATACATATACATATACATACATACATACATACATATACACACACACACACACACACACACACACACTGTGTTTATTAAAAGAAAAATAGGACTTGTCTAGGCTCATGTATGAGATCTACTGGGCCGATATATGAGATAATAAATCCTATTTTATTGTTGCATCTCAGCAATCAAACAACCACAGATCTATTAACATGTGATAGTTTGTCCATCAAATGCCTCTTTTGTCAACAGAGAACAGGCATTAAAGCTTTTAGTTCTTACTCTACTGTCCAGAACACCATGCTGTGGCTGCAAATCAGGACCTGCCATCTTGCCACACCTCAACCAACAGGAAACAGGTTAAGAGGGCATACATACCTCTTAGCAATGGAAGATTTCCAATGCTCAGTGCACTGGATATCTCGTAGGCTTTTGCGATGGTTCTAAATGAATGGGTGTCAAACTCAATCCTGTGAAGGCTCAAACACTGCAAGGGCTTTGCAGTAACTGTACAAAACTGATACCTTGTAAGGGAAGAAAAATCAACACAGCAAACAACACACTCAGCCAGCTGCCCCTGAGCGGCATGTAATATTGCAATGCATGATCAGGGCACAATGCCGGTTCAGCGCAGCAACTTAGCTTCAATGTACCCTCCCCTCTTTGATCAGTCTTGGAAAGCCTAATTTTCACCACCATACCGCTATCAACAAACTCTAAATAATAATAATAATAATAATGATGATGATGATGATGATGATGATGATGATGCCCCACTGGAAACATCATCCTTAGCCGCTATAACTAATTCACTAACACACAGAGCCTCCCAAAATGTAGTCAATGCTGCTGCATGAAATAAAGCTACTTCATAACCTGACTTGCAAATCACAGGCCAAACATCACCTAAACTCTTAAGCACCACTGGAGACACAGGTTCCTGGGTGTCAGCCACCTGACCATGCTCCTTGGACCACCCTTCTGAGGACTTACGTACTCTAAAATCAGATGTTAAGTCCTTGTAACCCTGAGCCTTTGCAGTGAAAGCCAGCACAGATAGCTTAAACCTAATAGACTGAGGTACCAATCCCTTGTTATTTAAATACACACAATACTGCAAGACCTGTTCAACAGGCACAGGCCAAGAAGCTTACAATCCTATAATCCTTCTAAACTGTTCAAAATCTTTCCCAGCTTGTGGTGCTGGGAACTAATTAGAGACCAGTGGCTCACAGAATCTCACTCCTCCCAGGTTGCATAGGTCTACCCACATGGGAATGGGTCTGGGGTCCACTCCTGGGCCCAGCTGTTTGAAAGCACTCCATCTGTTGGTGTGAAAGAACATCTGCAATCCCATTATGCACATGAGCTACATGGAGCACTGTAAAAAAATTGCATCTCAAACACAGCAGGACAAAACCCCTGACTGAACCTTGGTGATTTAGAAGGCCTAGACCAGTGGTTCTCAACCTGTGGGTCCCCAGATGTTTGTGGACTTCAGCTCCCAGAAGCCCCAGCCACTATGGTCAATGCTCAGGGCTTCTGGGAGCTGAAGTCCACAAACATCTGGAGACCCACAGGTTGAGAACCACTGACCTAGACCCTTTCTACACCATCCTCCCAACCTGCCATAGGGACAGGAGAAGGACGGGACCACAATGATGCTTATGCACGGCATTGGCATGGTCCTGTCCTTCTCCCTTCCCCAGGCGGCAAATCATTGACAGGTTTTCCCTGTCAATGACCAGCGGTTGTGCCACCATTGTGGACTTGCCTTGTCTGTAGAAGCCCTGGAAGCACAAAGCCTGGGAAACTACCCAGCTGTGCTGTGGCAGGAAAAGCATGGCCATCATGCTTCCTGGAATATGGAGGCAGTAGGTGCGGAAGGAAGCACTCCTGCCATGCTCCCCTCCCAGCAGAGCTGATGTTGGGACCCACACAGGATGTCTCTGTGACCAGGTAAGGTGCGGAAAGGGCCCTAGCTTTTATAACATGGACAGCCACTATGTTATCACACTAGAAATGTACTGAACCCAAATCCTAACTGCCACCACAACGGGAAAAAAATTCCAAAAAGGTTAAATCACTCAATAAACTAGCCTGTGCCTATTCATCTGGCCAACACTGAGCATGCCAATGCCCCTTAAAATAAATACTAAAACCTATTGAACCAGCTGCATCCAAAGACATCTGTACAGGTACAGCTCATCTCTCCAAAATGAAACCATTAAGGAAACCAGAAATTCTTGCCATAATTCTTGATCTATATATTTCCAACTGGTCCACATTAATTGGATCAGACCCCTTTTGGGTGTACAGAGGAAGCCTCTGCACCTTGCTTACTTCCTTGCTGGTCTTTGGGACTGGCTATGATCTTTCATTTTGGACAGTTGCAACCTATTTTGTCCCACTGCAGAAACCTGACCATGACCTTCAAACCAGATCCAATCTGTGCCCTTTAGACCATATGCCCACTATGGGATCTCTCATCTCGAATCAGCCTGGCTGAGTCATCAGATTGACCCATACCTGAGAGTAAACCTGATTTCATCAAAGTGCAGGATTCATAGTAGTTCTTATATGAAAAGACTAACCAATTTGTCATGGTCTATCATATTGACAACAAGAAGTCTCAGAGTTCCTTGTATGTAGGCAGGAAGTAGTGATGTCTGGTGGAAACACCATAAAACAATGGAGCAAGGCTGCTTCATTTTTTGGTAGTATTTGCAGTCCCCTCCAGATTGAACCAAATACACACCTTCACTTACCATACTCATGAGCTAGAGGAATCAACACCATTAACTTCACAACAAACTGCTACAAACTGCCACTGCTAATACCCATCAGGCAATCAGCACCACAGACTCAAAACCCAAATGAAAAGAATACCACACACAAACACACACCTAAAAGGAAACTTCAAAAAAGAGTAGGGCCATTTCTGCACAGCTGGCCCCTCCCTAAACTGCAAACTCCAGGATCCCATAGGATGTTGAAAGTGGAATAATAGCTCTATAACAGTCTAGTGTGGAAATGGTCTAGGTCACTAAATAGGCAGTAAAATCTCCCCCGTACACACACAGACCTACACACTTCAAAATCACAATCACAATCACAACCAACCAAAAGCTACAAAGGTGAAGAAAAAAAACCAAAGGAAGAGAGTGCCACCACACACCTAAAAGAAAGTGTCAGCAAAATAACGGTTCACTGCATAAGGGAGTGGACCCACCCCATGCAGTCAACCCCTAAGCAGCCCTGGAAGGATAGCTTAGCCAAGAAAACAGTGATAACAAACACACAGTCTGGCAGAAAAACAATCAAAGAAAAATTCCAAGGGAAAACTAATCAGTCAAATTACCTGACAAAGCCAACCATCCCCCTCACCTTACAGACAAAGATTAATGAGCCAGTCAATGAAAAGTTGCCTGATCCCCAACAGACATGCAGCTCTCTGCTCTTGTGCTGTGAAGATTAAAGAGGGCTCCTGCTGGGGTGACCAGCCTTAAGTAGCCTTGTGCCCCACCTCTGACACCTGTCCTGATCTGGCACCAGGTACCAGTCACTAATCCAAGCCAGTTTCTTTCATAGAGACGATCAAAACTTTACTGCCCCCCACCCAACATTCACCATCCAGGTCCAAATAAACAGAAGAATCAGCAAAGACAAAGGATGAACCAAGTTATACCAAAGTGCCTCAGGCCTATTGCTGTTTTTCCTTAACTTGAAGTCAGTTCCACTGGTCTCAGGAGTGCTTATTTCCATGTAGATATGTGTCTTATGTAGGACTGTGCTTACACAGTTTGACATATTGATTTCATGACTGCAGAGTGGATTCGTATACTGGAAAATATATCATGTAAAAGGCCATGCAAGTGTCCATTTTGCTAGGAAAACTTTGCAAGAAACCAATGTATTTACACTTCTGTTATGCTTTCTTTGTACACAGGAGTAAGGTTCTTGATTATAAATTTGACTTTAACACTCTTATGTCTCCAGAAAATCCCTTAGATGTGTGTTCTGAAATGTCACTGGAACGAAACTGGCTTCTGGAACAAAGAAAGAAAAATACCAGCAGAAATATTTTATTATCATTTTTATTATTATTTCCTGTGAGAGCAGATTATAATTTGCACAAAGTATGAGGTGTTTCTTCACATTGTTGATGCTCTTCCTCACATACTGGAGATGTTATGTTGTACCCCAGTTGTCTCATTTGTGCAGAATTTCAGATTCTAAAATAAATCTCTTTGCCTTTAATTGTTTCTGTGATAATATTACTTATTCCTATTAATATCTTCTTGGATTTTTGGTGCTGTCAGATCTGAACTTCTGTTATAATCATTTTAAACAATTCAGAAACTTTCTCTCACTAGTTGTGGCCTTGAATGTTCTAAATAAGCTTTTTGTAGCCTTTTTGGGAAAATCAGCAGAATGTGAGCAAATCTTGAAATTCTCCTGCTGATACAAAATGCTCCAATTTACTTTTCAATAAGGAGAGAGCATGAGGAGAGAGATGAGATTTCTGCAAAGGAAATTGCAGTAATCGCTTTTTAGGCCCTTTCCGCAACCTACCTGCCAGTGTCCTGTGGGATCCCAGCAGCGGCTCTGCCTGGAGGGGAGTGTGACAGGAGTGCTCCCCTCTGCACCAACTGCTTCCATGATCCAAGAAGCACAATGGTCCTACCTCTTCCTGCCACAGCACAGCAGAGTACTGTCCTAGGTTGCACTGGGGTAGGAAGTGCAGCCATTGCATTTCCAGACCCTCCACACACCAGGTAAGTGCAGGATGGTGGTGCAATCACGAGTCATTGATGGGGAAAATCTGTCAATGATTTACTCTGTGATTATGCCACCTGGGGATAAGAGAAAGACAAGGCCGCGATGACGTCATGTGTGACAGTTGTCATGGTCCCATCCTTCTCCTGTCCCCATCGTGGGATAACAATATCCTGTGAAAAGGGCAAGAAGTATGGATTTCTAAGGCATGGCATCAGCTTAAAAATTAAATAACATTCTTCCAAAGAGCTCAAACTAATACCTTGCATTTTACTGAAATGAAATGCATAAGTAAATATGATTGTAAATATGACTGACAGATGTCAGTACTCATTTCTATGAAGGAATTGCCAACTGTCCAGTGAAGTCTGGTAACTACATTTTGACTCAAAATGTTATTACATAACATCGAAGCAGTCTTTTTCATGTTTTACTCCAGTGCTTCTGGAAAAGTGAGATTCAGTTCCCCTGTCTGTAAAGGATTATCCCTTTGCAGTATTAGTTTCCAGAACTACTTACAGAACAGTTATGTGGTAAGAAAGTAGTCCCAGATCCACCTCTTACTGTCAGCTGAATAGTGATGGTAGGGGTGTCATACACTCATCATCTTAACATCTGTTAATAAATCAGGAAATACATAAAAAGAAAATCCTAACTCAAAGATGTGTTGGCTGTGAAGGGTTGTAAAGGCATAAGTCCCTTATGCCAGAAGCTTTTCTGCAAGTGGACCTGCTCTTCTGTTCTCTTCTGCCAACTGACAGCTGTGGTGTGATCCAGAAGCAAAAGAGCCAAAGAGGGGTGAGGAAGGAGAGAGGTGAGAGAAGAGGTGAATTGTGCCAGATTTGAACCTTTTACTAGTCCAGGGATGCAGCTGAAGTGCCAGTACAAAGTTAAGACAGATTAAGGATAGTCCAACAACCACAGTCTGGGAGGAATTTGAATTCAGCATGGCTTCAATTGGTTTAGTGTCATCTTCAGTGGTCTTTGGCTATCTTTGCTAGTTAGAATTGCATTCTAAGTACAATTTCCTTCAGGTTATTAGACATGTACACCACTATTAACAAAAGAAAACCTCAACCTGTCAGTTGAATATAAAAAGTAGTGTAATAGTAGATTTATGGATGAATAGGGTTGTCAATCATTTTTGTCATTGGAACATTCTAATGCATTCATGTATCACATTGATTTAAATAATTTGAGGAGAGGATACGATATAGAAATGACAGAGTTCGAAGTAAATTATTTAGTATTATTGGCTTGACTATATTAATGATCGAAAAGACATAAATCTGTTTTCAATCATGGTATTTCACTCTTTTGTCCTGTTCTCTTCTGAAAATATCGCATCGAAAGATATTTGAGGTAGAAAATGGTAGAAATGCTGTTTTTCTCTCCAAGAAGATGCCTTTCATGTGGTACATTAATTATGAAAAGCAGACTCACTTATGCATTTTCATTTTCTATACTGCAACTCTTATCAGCTTTATGTACTTTTGTCATACTGGAATGGGGATTCCAGTGTTTACTGGGTTCTTGCCAGCCTCCCAAGCCTGACTGTCATCCTTGAAAAAGGCTGGCAATTTCCCAGCATTATTCTTGCTGCCACCACCCACTGAATTCTGAATTAACCAAACAGCACAGTGGGACACTGTTCAGTAGATTATCAATCTCTATGCGTTTAAGGACCTCCCCCCCTTTCTGAGTGAGAGAGGTCCTAGCTATCGTGTGCCAAAGGCTGACGTGGGAATGGAGAGAAACAGAGGTTTTACAGAAAGTATTTATTCAAGGCATGCAAATAAAAAAGACAATAATACATATGAGAGGCTTCCCCCTCCCAGGTACGCTTAGTTACAAGAAGTTACAAAAAAACAGATATAAAAGTACAGATACATTCTTAAGATCAGCCAGTCTCCAAAATAAGAAACAGCCCTAACACGACTATCTATCTTATTCCTGGTTACTCACAAGTAGGCTCACAGGCTTAGATGGTCTAAGCGGGAAGAGAGGGAGAGCCAAGAGGCCAGGCATACCTGCCTGCGACTGGCTCAGATCTCATCTGTCTTTGTTCTCTTCCTGTTCTTTCCTGGCCACATGGTCTCCCAGAAGTTTTATAACTTTTCCCAAGAAGCATCTGGAAACATCCCGAAGATGCCCACCTCTTTTCCTTTTGGTTGGTCAGTGCTCACCCTGTGACCTATGATGCTGACCCACACTAAAATGTAATCTAATCCCAAGACCTCATTAACCCTTGGTTTACCAGAAGAGGAAAGTGTCCCCCTTTTAGCTAAGTCTAGATAATGGGAAGCCCCGTTATCACAACTTTAGAAAAGGTATAACCAGTCTGGTGTGACACAGGTTATCTTTGGGTCTTTCAGCTGCTCTTAAAGACCCTTGGTTAAATGGATACTTAACATCCAGTTCTTTCTCAGTAAATAGAAAACTCCTGGCCCCACTTTCTAACTTTTTTTTGAAATACTGGTGCCATACAGAAAGCTTTACATGTGTGAGCACACATGCACACACACAGAGCTGTTATCACTATATTAACAATAGCAGTGGAAATTTAATAGTCTTTGGGGCATGCAGTCTTGCAGATCAGCATTTTTACAAACTGAAACACTTACTGGTAAATGAACAACAGTCTTCTTAACCTTACTGATTTTCAGAAATAAATTCAATTAAAAGAAATCCTTTGTGACTTTTGTGTTTCAAAACTTGGTTTTGGTCAGCTCAAATCAACATGACACATTAATTTCCTTAAGCAATCACTGTGTGACATTTTTCTATAATGAATGTCTTCTAGCTATCTGGTGCATGTACAAATACCGTTGATTTGTGGAACCTTTAGCAAAGCAAAATGGTGGCAGCTTGAATATAACCATAGGCTAGAAATACTGGTTATAATTCAAAGGAGTATTGTGCTTGTTGAAATCAAAGATTTTAAGTTTCCTCAAACTCTTAAGTTTGATTTAAATGCATAACTATTAGTGGTGTTTTCAATTTGGTAGCAATTTATTTTATTTTAGTTTAGTTTAGTTTATATGGCCTGGAATTCACCTGGGGACTTATATCTTTCTAAGTTGACTTAAACTTGTGAAAAATAGTATTGAGTAGTTTCACAACACTCCTATGTAGCAAAGGGCTGATGTTCTGTTACTACACAGAAGATCCAACGGTTGAACATTAGGACTTGACACAAAATGGAACCAATGCACAATGGGATCTAATACACAGTGGGAATTGATGCTCTTCAAGAGGACAGCTAAGGAATGCCAATGCATATTGGTACAACCTGATGTTCTTTAGCACCTCTGCTAAGTGTGCATGTTTATGCAACATAGACTGCAATAGAGAATTCTGATCACAGTGATGGACTTTAGGTGCATTCTGTTTTAGTCTGTGTTGTAAACTGCCTTATATAATACTCTGGGAGAAAGACACAATCTAAACTAAAGAAACTTTCTGTTTTGCAAGGGTAAGCTGCATTCAACACTGCTTCACTGATTCCTATGACCTTTCTGTACCCCAACACTCCATTCAGCACCTAAAATGGCCAATCATACTCTCAGGTCAGAACTGGCAATTTCACTGCAACCTCCAGACTGTTTTAGGCTTGTACGAGTCTGTTCTCAAAATCAGAAGTGACTTGTTATCACTTCCAATATGACAATATGCAGGACTGAAAAAGACCAAGTGAGCACAAAATGACCAATTCCAATTTGGGAATATCTGTGGATAAAAGGTATTTTCATAGCAGAAAGCCAGCATGGCACGGTCACAGGGATGTGTGTCCCTTTGATGTCCTGAGTGGTGCAGCCTGTGGACCTTTGGGAAATGGATTCACATTCAGATTCTGCTCAGAAATGCATTCACATCCTTTTCTTGCTTTGTTTCTAATCATAGCTATTCAGATAGCTCAGCAGCTACTCTCAAATATTTCTGAGCTTGTCTGCTAGCTTATTGGGCTACTTTCAGAAGCAGGAATGGAATGTGCACTACAAACTTGAAAGTTCTTGTCCTTGGCTGTACTGGCAACTAGGTCAAAGCTCTAACTTGTTAAATTCATTATGGAAGCCACAAACTCATGATGGGATGGGAAACATGCTTTGATGAGTTTTTCTTTCAAAATATTATGTGGGAAGTGTTGATTGTTATATAGCAACCTGCTTGAAAGAAATATCTAAAGTCATTTTTTTTCTTATTCATTTACTTCAAAAACAAACAAACAAACAAACAAAAACCCATAGGAGCTTAGATATGACAATCTTTAGTATCTTTCATGTTTCTAGAAACTTTGAAAATGGGTCTTTTGAAACTTCAGAGTTTTGAAAAGTCAAAGGTCCATGAAATTGCAAAGTTCCATGAAGTTTCCCATGCTTTGTAAAATGTAGAATGATTTGATTTTTTTTTAATAAAATGAAATTCCAGTTTTCAAAGATGATGCATTTGGAATTTAACTTCAATGCAGACATTTTAATTTAATTTAATTCAATTTAATTTAATTTAAACTTGGATGATTCTGGAGGTTGTTTAGGGATAGAACTGGCTTTCTATGCTATAGAGAGTTTCTCTGTACTCCATTGATCCCCTGTAGGAATATATTTCTTTGTTATCTTTCTTCTCAACGAAAGCAACAAGTAATTTTGGAGATTTTCTTCTTGTTGTCAGAAATAGAACTATTCATAGTTCAAAGACTTATTTGTAGATAACATTCACTCATGGTTGGTTTGCCTTATTAAAAAACAGCAATCTTCATGGGAAATAGCACCCTCTACTCAAAAGTACCATGTGTGAATTTTGCATATAGTAAGTCCTGAATTATGAAGATTCTTGTCAGTGCAGGATTCTTGTCATCAGAGATTCACAACACTCGAGAAACATTTTTTTAAAACAATTTTTTAAAATATTCTTCCCATATTCTACCACATCTACAGAGTTCAGAATGGAAAGACCTAACTGACCTGAATGGCCCATTGAAGTTAAGCACAAGTCATTGTTATCTTAGAAGCAGTTGCCATTTTATCACTCTCTTACCTTTAGACTTAATATTTTAGTAGGAACCGAAATGGTTATCCAGTTCTTTTTGCTGGATCTCTTTCTGGTAATTTCTAAAAGTATGGGATGATTAAGGTGGTGGATTTGCCAAGCGTATCAGCCAAGGGAGGCATGGCTAACTCAGGCATTCCTACATGTTCTTTCAAAAAAAGAAAGGTGTTGTGTGGATCCCCTCATTATGGGCAGCAACTTTCAAGGTTTTCAAAGCAAATTCTACTGGAGATGTCAGGGTTTGAACTAGGGGCCTTGTGCATGAAAAGCATCTGCTCCATCACTAAGCTACAGCTTCTCCCTGATAGCATATTTACAAGACAGTCCAGAAAATATGCATAAGTGTTTCTCTTTTCAGAGGTGCAATGAATATATGGAGGTGCAATGAACAAGGAATCAAAATGTTGTGCTCTCTTTGTGAATTGATCTGAATTAGAATTCATACATTATACATGCGTAATTTATTGTTTATGCATTAGACACCCTGCCTTTTGGATTGTTTATAAAAAAAATAGCAATTTATCTATGTATCCTCTGTTAAGACTTTGTAAGATTTGCTTGAGACAATCCGAAGCAGTGTTAGAGAAATCTCAAATAGCATCCTGAACTCTGTCACCTTCTAGCCCATCCCTAGCCTGAGGCCCTTTTCTAGAATACACTGTGCTTATTAGGTTAAAGTGGAATTATGTGAGACAGAGAGATTTGCTTTCCCCTACTTGACAGGGTCTATCATGGATGGATCCTACCTCTGCCTAACATCAACAGCAGGGAGAATGAATGTTCTTTGTAAAGGACTGCAAAGGAAGACAAAAATGAACTAGACCTTTTCTGTATAACCTTTTCACGGACTTTTGAAAATTCAAGCTATTTCTGAGATGTTTCTTATTTTGTCTGAGGTATGAAGTACTTAATTAGGTTAATTTAAAGTAAAGTTACTCTCCAACTTGATTGGCAGCCAACCAGGTTTCCCTTAGCCTTCTTCATATGGGCACTAGATAACAAGTTGCCAATAGCATGGTACAATGCCAGCCACTCAAAAGAGCTACTCCTTCGTTATCATCAGTATCCTCAGTAGAAACCTGCCACTTCTTGCTCTCCATCAAAGATTAGTCCTGTGCGATTTGCTACTTTCTCAGGAAGTCTGAGTAGGAATTGTATGGCCCAGCGTGAGCCAAAACAACATGTTTTTGTTTTTGCACTTCTTGCATTTCCTGTGTGGTAGTCCACAGTTTGATCATTGCATTGCTTTTGTTTACTTCTGGCAAGTTAAGTGCGAGTTGGGTCAGGAATGAAAAACTAGCTTGCAGCATCTACGAGTAGGACAGTGCAGGTATCATTGGGACATAGTGTAAACATGTAACAGGCACTCCTTCTCACACCATCACTTCAATCTTTCATTCTTCCATACAATCTCATGACCCTCCACCCCCAAAAATGTTTGTTTCAATTCTGAAATTATTGGTATATATTCTGCATTTCCAAAAATGCTTGCCTTTTGCTTGATAATAACATGTTACCTGAGAGTCCTAGTTATAATGATTTTATATGTTCTTGGTCATGAATAAAGGGCTCATCCTATCAATGTCTTGATTATTTTTATTCCAATGCACCAATATATATGCAAACTTTAGGCTATTTAACTTGAAAGTTTTATTTTTCTGGTCTTTTCCACTGGAAAATAATGAAATAGTCTCTCCTGCTGTCAATTTCCCCCCAATCAATTTCTCTTCACACTAAACAGAAAAGATGACTATGTGACTTAAATGTTCTTTCTCCGTTGTAGCACACCCACAGGTCTTTTTTTTTTCCATGGGTGTTATCTTGAAATTCTTCCAGCTTATACCAGTCACTGGCAGTGGGCAAAAGCGTACGGGGCCATGCTTCACTGAAAATTAGTTGCAGTTGTTTCTTGTAAACCTAATTAACTAATATAAATAAAGAGTTAATATACTATTCTTTTCTGAAAGTAGGCTTGATTTTTTTTTCAGGTGTAACATTTCAAAGGAGAATTCTGACAAAGATCTATGTGATACTCATTAAGTTCATACTCATTAAGAAACTGCCCCAGAGTTCCCCAGACTCTGATATCATGTGTTTGAGGACTGAACAGCATGAAAAACAAATGATGCTCTTCTTGCTCTGAATGTGTTCTAATGTGAAGATATAATTACTCAAAATTGCATTGAAACTGTGATTCTGAGTGATCTGGATCCTTCCCGGGGGGCCTGCTAATATCAGCAAACAAAGAAGAAACACTTGCACCATTGTTTTATTTGGTGTTTCAGTCAGTCATCACTGCTTCTTGCCTGCATACAAGGAACTCTGGGACTTGTTTTTGACATGATAGACCATGCCAAATAGGGGAAAACAAGTCTCTCTCTCAGTCTCCCAGAATCCTAATTAAATTGAACAAGCGTACTATTTTAGAAATGGGCCTTAGGCTGAGGCTGGAACCAACTGAGAATGAACATACACTCTAAACTGTTGTTTGAGATTCTTTTAACACAACTGATTGTTTCCAGAAAATGTTACAAAGGCTTGACGGTAAATACATAGATACAAGGAAATATAGCTTATCTTCATTTTTGCCCTTTAATAATGAGGACTGTGGTCTAGTCTCACTTATTTTGGGCTCCTGTAATCTGTAGCTATCCATTTGGGAGCCCTCAGGGAACCATAGCCACATGAATCAATTCATACCCAAAGTCAGTGATTTTGAAGAGACTCAGATTCCATTCAGGCTTATTCAGAGGTTCCCCATTTTTACTTGGACCCACATCCAGAAATCTAAATCTTCATGCCTCTCATTAGTGAAATCCATGGATTTTTGAGCTATGTGCCATTAAATTCTAATAATTTTACTTACTATTTTATTTTATTTTAGATGTTTTTGTATCACGTCCCAGATTACAAGGGCTCCCAAGCACTTGCTGCAGCTTCTGAGTACTTTTCAAGGGCAGGCCGCATAGTATACATTATGGTAGTCTACTCGGAAGTAACTAGGGCATGAACCACTGTGGCCAGATCTGCCTTCTCCAGGAAAGGGTGAAGCTAGCATGCCAGTTGAAGCTGTGTGAAGGTGCTCCTGTCTAATTCAGAAACCTGGCCTTCCAGGAGCAGCACTGGATCCAAGAGAACCCTCAAGCTATGTACCTGATCATTCAAAGAGATTGCGATTCCATCCAGAAAAGATTGGTTTTCTTACTTACCAACAACATTTCCATCTTGTCTGGGCTTCAATTTATTCAACCATATCCTACACCCAATATTTCACTGCATCCAGACAATGGTTCAGAATTTCTGCAGCTTCTTTGGCATCAGTTGTAAAGGAGAGATAGAGCTGGTTATCATCAACATCCAGTGCCAAAGCTCTAGATGACCTCTCCCTAAAACTGTATGCAAATGTTAAAAAGCATACAGAACAGTACTGACCCTGTGGAATTCCTTTGGCTACTATCCAGAAGGTTGGACAACAGTCCTCCAATAATACCTTCTGAGAATGTTTAGTCAAAAAAGACTGCAGCCAATGTAAAGCAATGACTCCAAGTTCCACATCAGCTAAACAACCAGAAGGATACCATGACTGATGGTATCAAATGCAACTGAAAGATTCAAGAGGACCAATGAAGATGCATTCCCCCTGCCCAACTCCCAGTATAGGACATCCACCAAGGCAATCAAGGCTGTTTCTGTTCCCTAACCAGGCCTAAACTCAGATTGGAATGGATCCAGGTAGCCTAGAGTTGTGTTCCCACCTCTCACTCTAAGACCATACTTTGAAAAGGAGATAGAGATTGTTGTGTTGACCGTGTTGATAGTGTCTATGGAGGGGGGATTGTTTACAACATTGCAATCATAGAATAAAAATAGTACAGCACAATTTAAAACAGAAAACCCTTAAATGTAAAGTCTTCATTTTTCAAATGTGTGCTGGGAATAAGAAAGTCTTAATCTGCTGATGAAAGGGCAGCAAGGAAGAAGGCAGCCTAGCCTTCCCAGGAAGGGAGTTCCAGAGCCTGAGAATAGCCACAGAGAAGGTCCTCTCCCATGTTTGCCATCAAATGTGCTCGGGAAGGTGGTTTGGTTGAGAGAAGTGTCTTCCCTGAAGATCTTATTGCTTGGGAGAGCTCATGTGGGAAGATATGGTCCTTCAGAGGAGGTTTACAGAATAAGATTAAAGCAATACCATTAAAACAATATATGGAACAAAAAATCTCACATTAAAGAGACAATCATATCCAAATAGTTAAAACAATTTGAAATATGAAGAAAGAAACTGTAAAAATCACTAACCATGTTTGTTCAACTAATAATCTGACACGCAGGCACTGTGGGAGGTCTGACTGGCCTCCTCACTTCTCTTCTTCCACTGGCAGGTGAAGTTTTTTTTTTATTCAGACAGGCCTTTGAGATCTAAATTGTGAAGCAGCGGTGTGTATGAAGTGGTGTGCTGTATATAGTTGTATTTATTTATCTTTTATTAGTAATTATGTTTTACATGATTTTTAACCATTTTAACCTTTTTTAAAAAAATACTTTTTAAAACTTTTGTAAAATAAGATTTTTAACTTAGGCCATTTCCGCACTGGACTGTTATAGCACTATTATTTCACTTGCAACATCCTATAAAATCCTGGGGTTTGCAGTTTCGGGAGGGGCCGGCTGGCCCCTCCTGAAACTGCAAATCCCAGGATTCCATAGGATGTTGCAAGTGGAATAATAGCCCTATAACAGTCCAGTGTGGAATGGGTCATAGTCTAGTGTTAATAAATGTCAGCCACCTTGGATTCCATCCTGGGAGAAAAGTGGGGTATAAATTCAGTCAGTCAGTCAGTCAGTCAGTCAATCAATCAATCAATCAATCAGAAGCATGGACCTGAGCTGTCTAGGGCTTTATTGGTGCTAACCAGGACTTTCAATGGTGCTCAGAAACAGACTGTGGAGCTTTTGTAATAGGGAATTGTGTGCTCCCTGTAAACATCTGGAGTTTAACCCCTGTGATAAAAGAATTATCCAAGGAGCTCTTTTCGGTCCCCTAAAGCAAGTTCAGCACCTTGAATGTCTCTTTTAAAGTTCAGATGAAATCCCAGAGTGAATTCACCACCCCACAAACATGGAGACTACCAGCTATTACTGGACCTGTATTGCTTTGCTGGAAAGGAAATTGTTCCCCTGGCAGGGGAGTTTGAAATTTCAGTTAGTTTAACATTGTTGCACTTCAGCAGCTGGCTTCCCTTTGACTGACTGAGTTAGTTTTAGTTTTGGAAAAGACTGAGAAAGAGAGAGAGAGAGAATAAATGATCAGTTGCTGCCTCATTTGATCTTGTACACCTGTTGCTGGAGATAAGAACATGAAATGCCGTTCCAGGCAAGCCAAGAGATCACTGGGCACCCTAGATGTGTCATTGTTATTGTTATTGTTGTTGTTGCTGCTGCTGCTGCTGTTGCTGTTATATTCGTTAATATCCACCTTTCTCCCACTAATGGGACTCAACACAGCTAGCAACATATTGTTATAATGCATATAGATCAGTGGTTCTCAACCTGTGGGTCCCCAGATGTTTTTGGACTTCAGCTCCCAGAAGCCCTGAGCATTGACCAAAGTGGCTGGGGCTTCTGGGAGCTGAAGTCCACAAACATCCGGAGACCCACAAGTTGAGAACCACTGATATAGATGTATCCAAAAGGCCCACTTGTGGGGGCATCTGTGGCTGCTGGAGAGATGCAGAAAAAGTTATAGGAATTGGTAAAGGCGTGAGGACATTAAAGGCTCAAGAATATTTGCATATGTGTACCCTTCAACTGTCCCAATTTGGCAGAAACAGTCCCAATTAATCCTCTGTTTTCCCAGTTATTCAGCTGCTTTTAAAGTGTCCCCATTTTTCTCTCCTCCTCCCACATTCCCCTTTTATCCTTGACTTCAGTTGCTGCAAACTGAGTTCAAAGGGTGAAAGTAGTTTATACTCAATTAACTCAGTGGGTGGGAGGGAAGGACAGAAGCGGGCAGAATTTTGCCCTTCCCAGTAGGCTCAGGCAAAAGCAAACTGCTGCAGTCACTCCTGCTTGTCTTTTCTTCCTCATCCATAACTTTCACTATCTTGATCAAATTATATTAAGGGGTGGCATACAAGTAATCTCTTCTGAGAGAGGTTATAACAATTTGAAATATTAAAAGTTATTTAAATATGTTCAAAATGTATTAAAACACAATAGCAACTTAAAGTGGCTTTATAAGACTGAAACAGTTTAAAACCATGTGTATAGCATTTTAAATAAATCAGTGATGCCCAAAATCTTTCATAATCAGTAGCCGTGTTTTTACTAGGTGCCTAAATGAAATCAGTATTGGTGCCAGTCTGTCCTCTAAGATGAGGGCATTCCATAGTTGGAGTGTCATGGCTTAAAAGTTCTACACAAAATATTAACCTCACTGGTAGGACACAGAAATGCACTCCCCAACAGACTTCAATCCTCACGTACAGGGAGAGGCACTTCCTCAGGTATTGAAGTCCTAAGACATTTAGAGAGGCTATATCCTTATAACTATAGAAATTAACCAGAATTTTACAAGTGTATCACAAAATAAATGAACTTTGTTAAGTTGCAATCCTAATGTAGTTGATGACAAATAGCTAGCTCTTCAGAAGTAAATTCAGGAGAAAAGGGAAGCAGCCACTTAAACAGGCTGTTGCTTGACTCATTTTGCTGCCGGCTGTGAACAGGCCTTGTTCAATACAGATGTATTTTATTCAGATGAAGGCCTTCTGCTGTTCTCATTCTCAAGCACAAAGATTCACAGCATCTCTAGGCTCTCTTCTTGTTCAGCTGCCTTCCCAACTCCAAAGAAAGTATTACTGCAAAAGGAGAATGATTGCTATGGCTCAGAGTTTACCATAGATAAGAACAGTAAAACACACATGACTTATGGAAGGCCAAGTGTTGATGGAGGTGGACTGTAGAAAATTGGGTGTTTTGAAAATGGATTGTGTGCAGGTTTTGTAACACAAAGGGATATGTTTTGTGAAAGAAAGTAATCCTGGAATAGCTGAAAAGCAACCTGGAATTATAGGTACATCATACTGTAGTTCCATTTCATGCTGAAAACCCCCCCACTAATCTCCTTTTTAAAGAATTCCTGGCATCTTTCTTTAAAAATGTACCCAGCTTTGCAAGTAAGTAGCCATATTTCTGGGAACTATTAATAAATTCTGAAAAAGATTGGGTCCTGAGCTTCTATGTGAAGGTTTAAAACTAAAATGTAAGAATTGTCTGGCACCAGCATTCAAGTGTTAGTGAAAATCAATATTTAAGGTTTGGTATTTTTTTTGGACCCTGTGTAAAAAGAAGAAGAAAGAGAGATATCCACATATTCATCAATGAAAGGGTATAGCACCAGCTTCTATCCCTTCCTGTCTATGACTGTGTGGATGCACTGCATAGATTTCTTCAGAAACCTAATTCCATTTAAATAGGTAGGAATCATAAATGGGAAGAAGACAGAAATTTCAGACAATTGAAACAAAGGAGACAGGAAGAAAGATATGAATAGATAAAGCTTGCCAGGTAGAACAATCCCAGATAGGATTAATGGTGGGAAGAACTGGTGGATTATCCAGCACATCCCAGGGGAAAGGGTATTAGGTATGTCAGGGGACATTTTGTTGGGTTTATTAATCTGATGAATCCCCTGCAGCTTCCATGTCAGTTGGGCAGCAAATCTGCTCCAAGTTTTAGTCCTAACTTTAAAACAGCCATTCAAATGCTAAACTATATCAAGATTCAGCACCTTGGATAGCTCACTATAACCCAAAGTGGATTTACCATCTCACTAACATAGAAACTGCCAAGTACCACTTGAACCTTTTCAGTTTAAACTCCTTTCTCCACATTGTAAGATTAGGTACATCAGCTCCAGGCTAAATATAACTGAAATGCCTGGATAAGTCCCCTCTCAAGAGAATAGAGTTTCTTTGTATCAAAAGCTAGTTCTGACTTGTCCCTGCCCTTCAAATGCCCCAGTCTGCTACCTCTGTGCTTCCTACCACCAATGGGAACATTGTTGATGGAAATTTTCCACTCAGAATACTCTCTAAGGAAGGTTTTCCCAACAAGGGTTCCCTGGAACCCCAAGTTCTACAAGATGCCACTAGGGAATCCAGAAGAGATTGTGGCTGGAAAAGAAATGAGCTGCACACACATATACATATATATTTAATGCAGCGGTTCCCTGAGATCTGAAAATCATTTCAAGAATTCCTTCAAGATAATAGGATGAGAAAGGCTGCTCTAGAGGTACAACCAAGTTGGTGCTATAGTGGGAGACACTCCCTACCCTTCACCTGTACAGTCATTCTCTGCCACTGGAGGGCAGTGGAGGGACTCATTCAAATTCTCTGCTACTGGTTAGATGTATTACAGTCTGTTAATTATGTATTAGAGAAATCTTCGGCATTTGTAGATATGAATGTTCTTTTAAATAATATTCCCTGTAATGTGGAATCTAATTTATTCCTGCCTCCCTTTTTTTCTTCCCCTCTATTCTTTTCCTTTTCTCTGTCATCCTGCTTTATAAAGTCAATAGATTTTTTAAGAAGGAAACCTTTCTTGCCCTTCTGCATATTTACCAGATTTTTGTAGTTTTGTAAAATGTAAGACTCTTTTGAGAGGTTTGTGATTTTTAAAAATTATTATTATAAAAGGACAGATTTTATGTATGTGGTAATTTTTATGTTATGCATGAGAAATTATTCTGGTCTACTATGTTTATGTGGATGGACAAAACACAAATAATTATACGTCCAAGTTTTTCTCCAAAGCCATGAGTATTGATGTGTTACAAACACAATTTGTGATCTATATATCTAATTATATGCAGATTCCACACCATTGGTGCAATATGTGAGCATGTAGATTTTTTGTTATCTAACTGGCTTTTGTTTCTGGGAGATGATGATGATGATCATTTGGCAATTAAATTCTGTTGTGCATGTTCTAAAAAAGGACATGTATTTCCACTGTTCAAAATAAAGGTTTTACTGTTTTACAGCTTCAGTAGCAATGGCAATAATAAACTTTTCTCTTTGAAATAGCCACTTCCTCTTTGAACACCAATTAGATAATAGGTCCCTCAAGTCCACTGTGTTCTAGAACATCAAACAAAACAGTCCATGGATGACTGAGTTGAGTCAGTGAGTGAATAAGGAAGCAATTGAGCCATTGAAGGCCATCATACTGGATACAGAGATAGTAAGTACACCCTAGAGAGATATAAGCTGGCAACATTGTACATAAACTCCTTTGATGTTCAAAACACATGGCTCAGAAGATTCATGGTGTGGGTGTCTGTGGGTGTGTGGGTGCATTCTGAGAATGACTTTGTTGTTCCTTTGCTTTTTCCTGCTGCTGAAAGTTGTAGCAAGTACAAGTGAATCCATCCATTTTACAGTTGCTCTTTGAACAAGCTGGTGGGCTGCCTTTTTAGCAGTTGTGTTTCCTGTTAAATCCAAAGCAAGACAGCACATTCAGAGCCTCCCTGTGTCTCTTGTCTTCTGAACTGGAAGACAAGCAGCTGCAATTTATGCTCTCTGGAACACAGTAGGTCCCTACCACTGCTCAGTGTTAAAAAGAGACCAAGGATAATCTTAATTCAGAAAAATTGCTTATGAACTTCACAGCTATGGGCATACTGGAGGTTTATGGCTAGTTTGGAAGTGTTCTGCATGTGGGCTGCTCACTGTAATAATAATAATAAAATTTATTTTTATCCCGCCTCTCCCAAATGGATCGAGGCGGCATCACAGAACATATAAATATTAAAACATCAAAATGTAGCCCACCCTCCCCACCCACCAACCCTACCATCCCCCTAACACACTATTAAAACAGATTAAAAATAAATTGAAACTAAAATTAAACAAAAACAATTAAAAACAATTAAAAACTTAAAAACAATTAAAAACACAATTAATGTAGCTTGAAGGTCTTAGGTGTAGGACTACTGAGTTGGCTGTGCTTTCTGTTCAGGGATAAACGGCATCCCCTTCGCCAGCTACTTAAAAGGCAGTTTTGATTTCGATAGGAAATATATGATTCAGACAAAATGTAAATATAAGTATTAAAAGTTTATTTGAGTTTAGCTGCTCCTTATTCCCTTGGGGGAAGTCTGGATACAGAAGTCACAAATAATAAATATTGAGCATACAATTGAAAGTGACAGCTGTAATTGTGTTTTATTGTGAATTTCTGTTTACAAGCAACAAATGTGTGGTTTTCAGTTTGGCAAAGAAATAGCCCAATATACTCTCCATTCAGAACATTGTAACATTTTCTGTGTTATGCTTTTTTACAGTACTTGATTTTTCTGGAAATGAAAGGCAAGCTCAGTGTTTGCCCAGGAAAAACTGTTGCTTGTGCAATGTGAAGGTTTGACAGACTGCTTGTTGCTAGTTCTGTTCCTAAGGTGACCATGTGATTTAGAAATATCCACAACCGTAGATTAGGAACAGAAGGAATACTTCCTGGCTAAAAAGTGGTATACCTGGGAAGTTTGGTTGGGAAGAATAAAAGAGGTATTTTGCCTGTTATTTATACATCCTAAAATGTTTGGGACCTTATTCTGCTCAGAAATACATGTGGGCTTTTTTTTTGGTGGGAAACCTATTTAGGTTTTGTGCTAAAAACATGATTTTACACAGAAAGCACAAACTTGCCATTTATATGCAAAACTCATGTGTGTTTCTGGAAATCTTTATGCAAAAAGCATATTTTTCATGAAAAATGTGAATGTGTAGAGAAACACACATTTGAAAATAAAAATAATGATTTTTTTTCTTTCCCCGTGTGTGTGTGTGTGTGTGTGTGTGTGTGCGCGTGTGTGCGCGCGCGTGCATTTTTGGAAGCAGTGTTTTTTTTTAATCTGAAAAAATAAAAATGAAAAAAATGTGCTTTTTGTGTTTTTGCCCCAAACCAAGTATTTTCATGACCTCCTTATACATTTCTGCACAGAATAATTTCCTGAAACAAATTGGGATGTCTGGATACTGGGCAAATAGTACACAGAAATTACTTTTTCACCTGAAGTCATAGAAAAAGCTAAAAAAAAATATTTGTCCTTGATAATGAAATAGTCTAAAAGTTACATCTGTGATGCAGACACAATACAACCAAACATGGAAAAGTTTCTGATTTTGGGCTATACCTCCTAGAATCCCACAACCACTGCCTAGACTGGCTGGGGGATTCTGGAAGTTGTAATCTTAAACTATAACCTTCACCCCCATATTATTTTCATCCTGAGAACCTCCACTTTAAATCCACCTGTGTTTTTAACACCATATCTGGATCGTCCCTGATTGTGAGAAATTTTCATCTATATTTTTGCCCCCACCTCCTCCCTAGTCACTCTTTGGTCAAAACAGGCTTGTGCTGATAAACTGAGACTAGAACATGAGATAAAATTCGGCCACATCTCATGGTATAATGCAGTGGATATTGCTGAGATTGGAAGGAATCCCATTAATCCAAGTACAAACATCAGTGCTAAGAAAACTAATTGTTTCTTCCTTGTATACCATGCATCTGCCTTAGTATTCCTAATACCCTCCTTTAACATACTGAAATCTGACATTTCATCTCAGGTCTTGTTTTATTGACAGACATTCTTTCTGTTGTTTCTTATTAACTGTCATCTGCAAGCAATTTGTTAAAAAAGTAAGAGAAAGTTCACATGCTCTCTGTTGGGTCCTGTATTAGATTTCTATCCTGCAACAATTCCTTTATTAATTGGAGCACTCCTCTGCAGTTCCTTTCCCTTTAGCCAATGTTTTGGTATCTAGTGAGCCAACTCTTCTCCCTTGTCCACAGCCCATGACCTTGGACTCTGGTCCTAGCCTTCGATAGGAAGTAAAAATTGTGGAAAGAATGTTTTGGAAACAGTACGCATATAGAAACAGAGTTCAATATGTACTACTGAAGGCGACTGCGTACATTAACGAAATGCATACGTGTGAGAGAACAAGAACGAAGATGGGAACTTCCAGTCCTTAAAACATTACGCTTGCAGTGAATCTTTGTACACATTCCCCAATTAAAATAGCTCCCAGAGTTATCTCCTCCCCCAAAAGTTCACAGCCACATTACGTGCCATCCTTGGGCAGTGATCTCATCAGCTGTTTCAAAAAAGAACAAATGCTGATCTTCCCAGGGCAAGAATAGAGATGTTCCAAGAAAACTCAAAATATTCCTAGGGAATAGTGGTGATGTTGTGGATTTTTAGTTCCATACGGGAACTACTGATTGCCTAGACATGTAAGATAGTTTTACAAGATACCATGTAGGCATTCAGCCTGCTTACCAGAACTAAGAGGAAAGAGGACACCAATACACAGAGAAGCCTCATGCCCAATCTAGGAATGCTGAAAACTGAGACGATGAGAAAGTTGCAGGAAACACTTGTACATGTACCTCCATCCTCTTCTCAGTATTGATATTAAATCAGTGGATCCTTCATTGTCAGCTAGAGGGTAAAAGAGCAAGATTCAGCCAAAATATGGTAAAAGGAGGTTAAGGTGGAATCTTAACCTCATTCTCTCACTCACAATGATACAACTTCATCATTTTAAAAAAACAGCAACCTGTAATTAGGGTGTAAAATAACTGGGTAATTGGGATCGGCTGATAGCAAAAGAAGCCAAGGCACTTTTTGCTCGGCATTTTCCATGTGAAAGGGCCCCTCGAGCATCGCGCAAATATGAGGAGCAGTCCACATGATGCACTCACATTTGCGCGACACTCCAGGCTCTGGCAGGCACCGCTCATGCACTTTTTCATTTGTGGCTTTAGGCCGAACATGGTGCCCGGTTGCGCATTGCTCCCAGGCCCCATGCGCACTTACCTTGTGTGCAGAGCCTCGGGAGCTGGGCTGGTCATGCTTCCTATCTCAGTGCAGCCTGGGAAGGTCCCAGGCTGCACTGTGAAAGGAAGAGGCAGGGCTCTCACGCAAGCAGGAAGCTCGTGCGGAGGTGAAGAAACCTGGTTGCGAGGGCCTCTCACAAGAGGCTGCTCGTGCGAGCACCACACCCCAGTGCCAAGAAGAGGTAGGATGCGGAAAGGGCCCAAGTTTGGTTCCTTAGTTCTGCCAGTGTCCACAGAACTGAATTGCTTACAGCTGGACACATGGTGAAGAAATCATTGCTGGATATCTCTTTCCTAATTTCTTATAATTTCTTTAGCTCAGTTATACACATGAGGAGGGAGCTGGGCTACAAACCAGATCTGCATTTTTCTTCCTTGGACATCACAAAATAGATGGGTTGGGCATTGCAAATCAATAAGAGAAAGTGGTTCCATAAATGGCTTCAAAAGCCAAATAAGTTTCAAAATCTCAAGGTAGTCCTTTGAAGCAAACTCAAAGTACATTCTTCACTCACAGGCCAGGGTTTTTGTGATATTGTTAGCTCAAATTCAACTACTACCCAAGAGCCAGAGTTGGATAAAAGAATCCAGGAGGTAATTCTAAATGTCATCAGCAATAGTAGACATGGATGTAATGTGGCTCTTCAGTAATGGGAGTTACCTAACATACCTCAAAAGAAGAAGTGATTTGAACATAAAACAGCTGCTAATGGTGTTTTTTTTTCTATGATACCCACAGCTCAGCTGTAAGTCATAAACTGACTTATATCCAACAGTATGAACGTAAGGGCTGGATGCTGATTGCTCATGCATTGATAATGAAGTGATATTCAACTGTATAGCCATTCCTTAGATACTAAGTGAGACTTTTAAATCTAATATGTAAATAAAGCTTACCCACAAACTATGGCTGAACCTGCTTAGAATTCCATAACTGGAATGCCCAGCATTGCTTCTTCAGCTGCTTTCTCAATCAAGCCCATAGCAACAGCTGGTTGCATTGTCTCATGTCTCTGAGAAGCACTTCACATTTAGTTATAAACCAGAACTAAATATTTCTTATTCATGACCATCAATGTTGACAGGTTAAATTGATTTCATCTACCTGAAAACAGGCAGATGGCAAAATTCAGCTGATGGCCTTCTGGATAATTTTCTGTTTTGTTCCATTGTGTTTAGGCAGTGAAATGAATTCCTCTCTCCCTGCCCCCCATATTCACCAAAACAAAAAGTGTCCTTACCTTTCTTCCACAGAAATATGTCATGTTCAACACTGTTGGATCCTTTTCAAGTAGGAGAATTCAAACAGTAATAGTTAAATGTGTATCAAAAGGACTTGCTGGTTTAAGGGTAGGAGTAAGTCTGCATACAATTGCCACCTAAGTTCAAACACTTAAAAAAAGTGCTGTTATAATACTAGAAGGGACTGTTTGGAGGACCTGATTTCTATAGCTCTCTGCCAATTTCCAATGTTGACAAAGGTTATTTCAATTCAAGCTTACATTCAGCCTCCTTCTAAACACCTGAGGGCCAAAACAAACATTCTGTAAATTCAAAGCAAACAGCTATGTATCTGGTTTTGTTTCAGTTAAGTGTAGATGGACACAGTACAAAAGTGTGTGTGTGTGTGTGTGTGTGTCTTTATCAGGATTCTTAACAGAAATGTTGTGTTGGGTGGGACTGAGATATCAGCCCCACCCACACCTCCCAGATAAGGCACAGCCTCTGTTATTTGTAGTGGAAAGAGGCTCTCAGCAAAACAGTTCCTGACATGGAGCAGGTTCATCCTTATGAACCTGGTGACTACATGTAGTTGAAAAAGTTCAACATGAAGACTCTTACTCCTACCTGGGAGGGCATTTTTTTTTTCATTATTATTTTTATTTGAGAAAAGAAAAAATGAGCAAAGCAAGAATGGTGACAAATAAAAATAGCCACAAACCATGTGATTATCTTTGCTTAATAAAATAAAAGTATAAACATGTTAGTAAACTTTGAGAAGTTTCAGTACATTACAAATTGAGTCAACATCACAGTCTGATTAAATGAGACCTATATTAATTCTTTATAGCCCTATCACTATCAGCATAACTTACATTTAACTAAACACTTAAAGAGCCTCGAATTATAATCATCTACTGTACAAGTACATTTACTACTTCCCGTTGCTTGGTTTATATCTGTAACTTAATGTTTCCTCTGTTTTCTCATTATTTTTTTTACATTGATTATCTGCTTTTTTTCCTTTAACAGAATACTAGAATACTAGAATAAATAAAGGGCCCATTTTTTATCCTCCTTACTACACAGCAATCTCATGTCTCATGTCTTTCCTCCTCATCGTGATTTGAAACTAAATGCTTCTCTCTAAGCTAACATACACAAACACAGAACCATTCCCTTGTACAGCAAGAGGTGTTTTTTCCCCTCCTCTGTGTTTTCTCTACCAAGGTAAGAAAGAAATTTAAACTTCATACACACTTCAGAAGAAAAACATAAAAATATTGTCTTCTCATGTGAGCCTGGCTGATCTAAGATCTTTAGAAGTGCCATTTCTTTCAATCCCACCATCTTCCCAACCACGTTTAGTTGCCATATTCAAAGCTGGGCATCTAATTTACATAATATATAAATAATATATAAATTACTTTCATTTACATTCTACAGTAATTGTTGCACTTTTTTTTTCTTTGTGTTTCAGCCTTCATATCATTTTGTGCAGTTACAGTAGATCTACGAGAGCCTGTACAGAGTAATGTTTAATATGCTGGACGTGGAACAGGATGACTCAAGTTCAAAACTCTGTTTGATCATGGAATTTACCACGTGAACGTGGGCTGCCACCATTGCCTCCTAGCACCTCTACTGTACAGGGTTGTTGTCCATATTTAGAGGGAGAGGTGAACCGTGTCAAATGTGCATGCACATTCCTGCTGCAGTACAGATAACAATAATGCTAACATTTTAATGCACTGGCACTTCTGGTGGTGTTTTCACCAGATCACTTTTTGCCATTAATTTTTCACAAAGACATCCCTCTACAGATCCACAATAATCCAGGAGGCGCACAAGAATCAGTTCCCCTCTGATTCTTTGTACTTTCACTTGCTCTACTCGTCCTCCTCTCTGCCTTACACCCTTCCTTGCCTCACCTTGTGTCCTTGCAATGCACCTTCTCTTGCTTCTGGAACTCTGATGCTCATATGCTCATTCTCCTTTCCCGCATGCCTGGAATAATTGTTTCTTGCAGAACTAATTGACAGAAGAATACCTACACATTTTGCCCTATATCTTGTTTCTACAAGGGCTAGAAATATACTTCTTTAAAAAAATGAAACTTTGGAATTCAGATCAGATGATGATGGTCAAAACAGGTACTGGATGGAATACCTGGCATCCATGTAAAACCTGGCTAAACTGGGGATATAGCAACTCTAGTTTCATGAGAATAGGGGAGAGAACCTTCTTTATGGCTGCTCCTAAACTTTCGAACTCCTTTCCAGGAGAGGAAGTCACCACATCTCCAGGTAGTGAGCCAGCCCCATAGCTATAGAAATAACTAACAAAAGAAAGCAGTGTGAGAGAAAGAATGCATTATTTGCTATTTGTAACTAGTTACTTCCATTCTCTGGGTTTCACTATTACCTACTATGCCAAGCAGGTGAACATTCAAATGTAAATCAAATTGTGTTTCAGCCTTCTCATAAGGCACTTCACAGCACTATTTCCTAAAGATATATTTATTTTCAGAAAAGCACCCAGCATTTTGTCTAAATCTGATTCCCCTCCCCTTTCCTTTTTGGGTGCATATAAATACAGACCTAAGGTTTCCATGTGTAGACACATTACTCAAAATATTGTCTGGAACTTTCATTTCTGGGAATGTTTCTTTTTGGACTGAGAACAATAAACATACTACAAAAAACACACACATTATGGTCTCATGCTAATATTATAGTGGGAAATTAATCTAATAAAGCTTTGAGGGGAGAATGACTAGTGTCTGAGATCTGTTATTTGACTGTTAAGAATCCAGTTGTGTGGAAAACATCTAGTAGGTTGTTCCAGAAAGCAAAAACATAGGCTCTGATAGATAAGAATATTTCAGACCAGGTACTTTCTCAGGCTGTGCTGGGGCAGGAAGTGCAGCCATTGCACTTCTGGACCCTCTGTACAGCAGGTAAGTGCAGCATCATGGCATGATTGTGGGTGATTGATGGGGAAACCCTATCAATGATTTACTCCATGATTGCACTGCCTGGGGACGGAGAAGGATGGGACTGCTACAACATCATGTGTAACGTTGTCATGGTCCCGTCCTTCCATTCACATTGCGGGATGACAGTGTCCTGTAAAAAGGGCCTAAGAAAGATTTTTAGAGATACTCACACACCCAGGGACACTGTGGTCATGACACGTGACTGTAGGTGAACCTTTGTGTATGGGAAAACAGTAAAAAAAAAAAAAAATCTAATCTAAATCTAATGTGATCAGCTTTGGAAACTAATAGTACTAAGCACTAGTAATAACACTACTAGAGTAAAACAGATCCAAAAGTTATTGCAGCTTATATTTATTGAACCCATAATTCTAAGAGTCTGTTGCTCCAGACAATATATGCTTATGTGTCTAAAGATACATAGAAATTCCTGAAAGTAAGCTCTTCAAATCCAAAATTATTTGGACTGAAACAGTTTATCTGATGGAATATTCTAAATGGCAGCGGCTCATAATGACTCCACAGAAATGTTTACTGTAAAGATTTGAAATAAGAAAAGTAATAAACACTTGCCAAGGAATACTTGGTTGTAAAAAAACAACCTTATGATTTAACAATTTATTATTTAGAATATAAATGTCTATACATAATACAGAAATACTATCTTGCCTTAGCAAAAGGAATGGCGATGCCAGCAGCGCCCTTCCAGAGCTATGGTTTCAAATGAC
Organism: Iguana delicatissima; assembly: GCA_948472985.1. NCBI lineage: Eukaryota > Metazoa > Chordata > Lepidosauria > Squamata > Iguanidae > Iguana > Iguana delicatissima. The sequence goes on along the minus strand of CAOKZL010001194.1, from coordinate 253,053 downwards.
TCTCTTCTTCAATGCTTGCAGAATGTGCATAATCTGGCTTGTGAGAACAATCTGAGTTGAATTGCACTAGGGTAATAGCATTTTAAATAAGGGAACACTGTGATACTACTATATAGATATTATTCTAAAGAATTTTTACAAGTGCCTTTTTCTTGAAAATCCCATTAATTTCAGTCACTTCCTTCCCTCCCAAGTTCTCTCCGTGGCATTATTTAGCAACATTGCCTTTGAGAACAAAATGCTCACAACTGCACTTTATTAAATTATACATATGCAACCACTTAGATAAACTAACTCACTGTCTTGTTTATACTGTGAACTCCAAAAGCCATGAGTAACCAATGGAAAAAATGCATATTTTAAAAGACAAATACGTCTTGTACTTTTCATGATCCAGTGTGTCTGTAGTGGTTACTGGAAACATGCCTTTGTACATGAGGTCTGTTCTACTTAAGTTGTGTTGATATGTTTGGGCTCCTCCCAAAACTGCAAACCCCAGGATTCCATAGGATGTTGAAAGTGGAATAATTGTGCTATAAGAATGTAGTGCGGAAATGGCCTGTGTTACACCTGTCCTCTTTTCCTAAGGGAAGCACACTGGCAGATAATTCTAAAGAAAAGATTAGGGGAATAAGAACTATCATCTCCCCTTTTTTCAGGTAACAGTTTCATGAATTGGTAAAATCCATTTTGCAAGAAATGCTGTGAAAGAAAAGCTTTTTTTTTTAAATCTTCTGTCTGATATACAACTTCTAAAGATATGGGGAAGAGTCCATGACAGAAAAAGGTGGCAGTCTTAATCTGGATGTAGTGTCAGATCAAAGGCAAGGCAAAGTATGGCCTCCAAGGCTATTTTCATGGGACCCAAGTCCCACATATACCTAAGTGCTAGACCCAACAGTAGCCAGTTCTACTGCCAAATGCCTCCGGGAACTGCAGTTGGACATTTTAGTTCATATTAGGGCATCTGTATCTGGGGCTCTTTAATACTACATAATTATAGTGCTATATTCCACTTTAATTGACATGGCAACATCCTATGGAATCCTGGGTTTTGTACTTTGGTGAGGCACTAGAGCTCTCTGGCTAAGAATTCAAAGCACTCGTACCTAAGCTGCAAATTGCAGGTTTCCTTAGGATGTTGCCATGACATTTAAACTGGAATCATACTTCTGTAACTAAGGTCCTTTCCGCAGGACAGCGTCATCCTGGCATGGGAACATGAGAGGAGTGGGAATACAATGATACTTCTGCGTGATGTCATGGACCCATCCTTCTCATGTCACTAGCCAGCATGATTGTGGGATATATCATTGACAGAAAAACTCCATCAGTGGTCCCCAATCGCATAAGCCTTCTATCACTGCCAGCTGTGCAGAAGGGCTGGAAATACAATCATGAGCTTCCTTCTCCTGCAGCATGGGAAAGAGACCTACTGCAGTGCAAAAGGAAGAAGCATTTCTCTTGTGTTCCCTTCCACAGGCAGCCAGTCAGGTACAGAGGGGAGAGTTGGGGACATGTTTCCATCTTGGCAGAGGTGCTGCCAGGATTGTGATGGGGCAACTCAGGAGACCGTTGTCATGAGGAAAAGGCCTAAGTAGTGTGAAGGTAGGTGCTCATGTTTTAGGACTGGGAAAATTAAAAAGTGAAGTTTACAGCCACTTCCAGTTTTGAAAAAAATCCCTTGGGGACTAAAAATGGTCATTCTTCCACAACCAGTTGTACCCCTGGAGTGATTTGAGGGCACGATTGGCTATTTTTAGGTCCACAGATGCTATTGAGGGCAGGGGATGGTGAGTCAAAATGGCATGCATTTGAGACAGATGTGGCCCTAGAGGTCATGGTGGTGGACTCCTGAAAAGACTATGACCCATGGTTTAGCTCCCCTCCCCCCAGTGATGTGTACAGACTACAGAGAGATGACTAGAGAGGGATGATGATGAAGAGTTATATAGCAATCAACTTAGTAGGGATACTTGTTAATTCTTTCCTATGAAAACTGGTATTACTGTGTGGAACTAAGGAGGGAAGCCTTCACATATCACATTAGCAAGGATGAATGAAAAATATCAAAAGTTTTCTCCCTGGTGAGTGATATTGTGATGGTTTTTGTGTACTTTTGTTCACAGGGAAGGGGCATTTTGGAACTTTGGTCTGGAATTTTTATGAAGAGTTTTCTTTTATGTGTAAAAATTTAGGGAAAATAATTTTTGCAAAAAGGCCTAAAACGAGAGAAGTCTCACATTCCTTAACATCCTCCCCATGCACACCTGGATCTCGGAAGGTACTGAGATGTTCTTTCTCAGCAAGAATGAAAAAAAAAATGCAAATTGCAACAATAGATATAAACTGATAATTAAGCAGAGCAGCAGATACAGATGAGATGAAGTGAGGAATGGATGGTACTATAAGATGGGTATTATTCCAAAGCTCCAATGTGTTACTATTTTAAAAACTCTGGTCTGATTTTCTGGCATCATAACCCTTTGCATCAGCTCCTGTTTTTCTGAAACTGCAGATTTCATGCCTGGGGGACTCCTCTATGAAGTGTGCCATTTTCATACAAATTGTTCCCCAAAACATGGAAGATGGGAAAATGATGAAAATAACTTTCCCTATTCTCAAATGCTGGGAACTGTCCCTTCTATATAATCCATTGCAGTTACCTTTCTGAAACTGCTTTCTTTCGATTAAAAATAATGGCATCAATTCATCCCCTCAATGTCACGTAATGATACATATGGGCCTTATGCTATGCTGACCCCTATTCCACTCCCACACTTACTTTAAATCCCTGAAGCTACTTTACCCAGGCTTTCTGTGGTCCAGTAGCAGGCAGGATCAGAGAAGGTCTGGCAAGCCCTTCTCCATGCCTTGATGCACAGTGATGTCGTCAGTGCTGAGATCAGAGGTCTCAGGACTTCTCTAATCCTTGTTCCTCTGCCAGTGGGAGGAAGAGATTGCCAGACACTATTCAGTCCTGCTTGTTCACACTGCAGCACAGAAAACCTGTATGAAGAGGCTTTGAGATTTTAAAATAGGCTAGTTAGAGGAGTTTTGAGCACTACATGGAGAGGACAGGAATGCCAATCTCTGCAGCATCTCCCCTGAAAAAATGTCCACTTGCATGAGGGAGACTTATGTGTGTGGCTGTCCCTATCTGTATATTCTAACATTAAATTTATCTCCTTTCCTTACCCTGCACTTTGTAATACATTGCCTGGTGAAAAGACCATGGACATGATATGATGTATTTTTTTCCCTTTAGAATTATTTTATTAAATCATAAATGTACAACAGCTTCTTAACTCTCATTCTAAAGATATTTCTTTAGTATGGTTTCTGGAATTTTTCGTATGGTGCATCATAAGAAAACATTGATAGGTTTTCTTTGCAGTGTCACCCTACTTGTGGAATGCCCTTCCCTTGAAGACCTGATTGGTGACAACATTAGTATCATTCCAGGGTCGAGACGAAACTTTATTAAAGTCTTCAAGCCTAATTGATTTTATCCAGGTGGTACATATGCTATGATTGCATCATTGTATACTGTTTTGACTGTTTTTAAATTGTCTGTTTTTAATCGATAAAATATTTAATTATATTAAATTAATATTATATAGTTATAATTAATTATAATTAAATAATTATAATAATAATTATCATTAAATAATGAATTAAACTTAATTAAACTTAATTAATTAAATTAATTATAATCCATTATTAAATTAATTAATTGATTAAACTAAAATATATTCTTGATTTTTTAAAATCATTGCATGGAATTTAAGATGGCAGTTATGAATGTAACCTAGAATTGCACATCTATAACTTATTTGTATTTATGATCTCTACATATTCACAGTTGTAGCAAGAGCATAAGGAATATATAGGGATTATAAAAGTCCTCCAGTCCTGCCTTACCGGTGGCAACCACTGGGAGCAACGGAGGTCTGGTTCTCCTTTCAAGATGTAGCAGAATGGCATTTCCATATCTGTCCTGCCAGGAACCTCTAGTGTGAGGAAGAATTGTGATAGGGATCTTGCTTCTGATTGTCACACAGAAGATCTCTGCTAGGAGTGGGGATAGAAACATCAGTCTGCTGTGTCTCAAATGACAGGAAAACAGACTTCTGTCCCTCACAATAGCTGCTGCCAAGTAAGCCAAGATGGAGCTGGTTTCAGGCTGGGAGATGCTACTTAATTAAGTATAAGGAAACTAAGTAGCTGGACTAGAATCTCATACATTGTTTATTGTTTGAAATTATATCTTTGGATATAGAACAGGACATAGATAAATATTTACGCATGCTGACTGAAGTTTGGATGAATCTGTCAGCTTTGTGTTTTTCATATTCAGCTGAATGTATTCATTTTTTAAAAGTTCCACATTCTTTCTAACCTGTTTGGATGGCAGGGGAAATTGTAAGTTCTCCTAGGAAAACTAAATAAACAACATTGATCACCTACCTACACTGGCCAATTCAATGGATACAGGTTTTTTTTTTCCAGTCTAGGGAGGACAATGTCAGACCTGGTAGAAAAAAGGGATAGGGAGGCAACATTAATTCAGCTCCAAAAAGATGGCTGTGAATATATGGGTAGTCAACCCAGAAGAAGAGTCAAAAGATAGCTTACCTGTCTTCGCTGATGTTCTTCCACAATATGCATCCACATCACTCTGCCCCAGTTACAGATGATATTGGCACAGGACCTATAGAAAGTGTTTAAAAGACTCCCACAGTCTGTGGATAGTTAGTTTCCATTATTAGAGAGCTGTAGGCGTCCTTTCATACTTTGGTTCCCATGCTTACAGCAAGGTGGGATATAAGTTAAATAGATGATATAGACAAACAGAGAGAGAGAGAGATGGGGAACAGCACAGTATATAGAGATGCAACAGAAAGAAGTTTGATGGCAAATTTTAGGATAGCCAATGGGGAATCCATTTTCCAGCTATCTGTGCTAGCATTCTTCCATCTTAATGAATGTAAGTGGAGAACCTTATAATGCATTCCTAAGACCTAGTAGGATCTGAAAATTGTACTTTAAAAATTATAGGGTTGTAAAACCCAGATCCCACTTATAAACATACTTTTAAAAAAGATTAAGTCCATTGGCTTCATTGTCTCTTAGCTGGGATTACAGAATGAAGGTTGATTTTTATTTGAAAAAAAGAAAGCTATATATATTTCTTCTACAAGTTTAGTAAATGCCAAGTTTAATTAACGTTACCTTGTACTTAAATAATGAATCATTTTTGTTCAATCATTCTGTTTAAGGCATTCATTAGGCTGAAGCATTGCTTTTTTTTCTTTGTAAAGATGTTGAATACTGATGAACAAAATAATGGTATTTATTCTTTAGTGATAACAATGACAAGACGTGGGATTTTGAATATGCTAAGTGCCATAATTTAATAAATTAGACACAATGCAAAGTTGCACCTGGTACACCAGAATAACTTCTTTGATTTGAACGCTGGATTCAAATGTAGAATAGTCTTCAGTGATGTGTTCTGTCAGCGGCGGGCGGAGGTCAAGCAGAGGCAGGACAAGTGGCTGAGGGAGACAGCGTTTATTGCTGCCAGCAAACAAGGGGTTACAGAAAACAAACCGTCCTTAACTGAGGACACGCTTTAAGCAGCAGGCTCCAACAGAAAGCAAAGGAGGGCTACTTCACCTGGAACACAAAAGAAGTTACTTCACCAAACACAGAGGGATTGTCCTTGGCTGGCAGAGAGGCTGGACGCGGACTCGGGCTGGGCTGGAACCGGACACGGGCGGCAGGAACACGGTAGGCTGATGGTTGTTGCTCCCGGCCCCTCCCAGTCCAGCGCCCGCTCTAAATAGCCCCCTTGGCCGGTGGCGGACAATCCGGAATGACCACGCGGCTGAGGACTCACAGCTGTGTTTACAGCTGGGATCTCTCAGCCCACAGCCACCTCTCCTGCAACCGCTGGGACTGGCAGATAGCTTCTTTGTACTGCCGCCGCTACCGGAACATGGGCAGTGGGGGAGAGGCCTCAACCTCCTCTGGGTCGGAGCCGCAGGTGGGCGGAGCCACGGGATCGGGCCCGAGACCCGCCTCCCCTGGCGAGCCAACACCCGCCTCGCCCACCGGTGTGGAAGCCGGGGTGGTGGCCTCCGCAGTGTCTGGGTGATCCCCGGCGGCGGCGGCGGCCTCCTCAGCGTCCGGGCCCTCCTCCTCGTCGGAGGCAGCCTCCGCGGCAGCCTCGGGAACTCCAGCAGGCGCAACCATGCCCGAGCCCCTGACATGTTCCAGCAGCAGTTAGAGCTAAGGGCATAGGCATGTTATGAAGAAGACCAGGGATCCAAATAAAAGTGGATGGGGCAAGATCTAATTTTATAATCCTATACAATGTATTAAATGAGGATTGCACAGCAAGAAGGTGGCACAGTGGTTAAATGCTGGTACTGAAGCCACAGCGTTGTTAGTTGGATCCTGTAGGACTCCAGGTTGACTCAGCCTTCCATCCTTCCATAGATTGGTAAAATGAGTACCCAGCTTGTTGAGGACAATTAGCTAAATATATTGTAATCCACTTAGAGAGTGCTTTGCACTGATATGAGGTATAGCAATGCAACTGCTAACTGCTACTGACCAGCTCCAACTATCCATTCAAGGTTGTTTATCATCAACAGTCTGTGTGATATTTGATGTTGTCTATACAGCAGTTTTTTGTATCCATGCTCCCACATCTGAAGAAAAGATCTGCATTTAGAAACATAATAGGCATGGACCAGTTCAACAGGCTTTTAAGAATTTGGGACATAGATCTGGTATCTCTGTTTAAACCCCTATGTGACCACACTCTTCTCGATCAGCACTTGAAGCCAAGAGGTAGTGACTTTTGGCCTCCAAGTGTTCAGCAGAGCCTTCTGGCATGAGTTGGGGTTAGTCAGTTCAAGTACACAGGTAGGACAACAAAAGTATGACGAATAAGAAAACAGCAATGTATCCTAAGAGAAAAGGCTGAGGAATGAACAGATCATGGGAGGCAGGATGGTAGGAAGCTGTAGCAGAGAAAGATTCTGGAAACAGTTCTGAAGAGGATTTTCAGTGCAGATTGTCAGAAGACAGGTGGCTGGAAGGCACAGTGACAATCAGGAAAAGGAAACTGAATTACTTCTTTGCTGTTTCCGAAGATAAAAAGAAGACTTAAAGGGAATTGTCCATTTAAGATCTCCTAGTTGAACGTAATTCATCCCTGGTAACTAAGATTCCAAATTTGAGAGACTCTTTACAACTGTTCATCCTTTGAGTTTAGTACCTCCTGATTAGAGATACAAATTAAAGATCTAATCAAAATGTTGTTTGCTGCAGCTCATTTAGAGGTAGCAATGTGATGGAACTCTCTACAGAAGCTCACCTTGAACACTTAGATTGATAGAGTGTGGTCTGTTCTTCTCTTGGAAAAACTAACCTACAACATCAATCATATTAGCAAAAAATGACTTGTTTGCTGAGATGCAGTATCTCTTTATGGTGTATTCCAATAAAGACTCTGTGCCATACAACCCACCATATGAATAGTTGAGGCTGTGGAAAAGTGCTTTTTGAGGACTCATTGGACATGTACTCAAGGGGCTAATAGTTCTATATTGCACATTATTTATTATGATGGCTCTGCCTATGAGATAAACTGTTGTACATTGTTGTCCTTTGCGCTGACCTGATATTGTTTCTTTTTCTCCCCCTTTTTAAAAAATAAGACACATTATATGACATTAATCACAATGTAAGCAAGATGCAGACAGTGAACCAATGAGGCCTCTATAAAGAAAACAGTTTCTGAGGTCAGCAAAGCAGGACCACAACACAATATGTTGCACTTAACAATGCTGAGTATGACTAACTGCAAACTGAAGTTATTTTCTGAAACTTCCTGGGAAGCAAATGGAACTCCTTATTGTGTTCACAATACTGGATGAATCACAGCCAGAGTAATTTATTTCACAACAGCACTAACATAAATAGCACTGGAAGGACTGATAATTGTTTGGCTGAGTTACCACTTTGTATGGTTTTTGTTTGGTTTTGCTTTTGGTGTGTATGTAGTACATCAGGCAGTGGCTACATGTAGCTTCCTGTTGTGATATAAATAGCAAAACAACTTGAATTAAAAGATAACCCTATCAATTGTTCTCACATCTTTCTGCGAAACAGAGCATTTATCAGACTTCTTGCTCAATGTATATACATATTCATGAATATATTTTTCATACATCTGTTTCAAATCTACCTGTCTATCAACCTATCAATCATCTCTTTAGCTACAATATTTTTAAATGTGGAAGGGTATGGAATAGGGTGCTACAGACACCCCTTGCATACTGTTTTTGTGTATATGTTGAAATACATCTTCGGATTTGTGAATGCAGCAGTCCTTGTAAGAGACACATCAAATAATCTCCCAGTTTTTTTCTCTCACTGTGTGCAAACATGTCAATGTGATGGAGCAGGACAAAAGGACTAGAGGAAGGGAGAAAGACTTCCCTTTTCATCTTTTCTTGTAAAAATCTTCTTTTTCCGCTTCCAATATACTTTTTGCAAGGAAAAATATGATGGAATAATGTTTCGGGGAGACGACTAACATTAATTAACACTGTTAAATGTTTAACTAACATTGTTATTCAATGTTAGCTAACACTGAAGACCACTTGCAGTGGTATTATGTTATATGGTGACTTTTTTTTTTTTTTTTGTAGTCTAATTGAACCAGAAAAATGATCCAAAAAAAGAAAAATCTTAATAGTTTCTGAGTTAGAGTGAGGTGAACTTTAACAAAACAAACCATCTCATTTGAATGCAGACATTAAGTTCTCAAATTTATACAAGTCTAGACTGCTGTCACTTTCTACTGAGGAAGGACCCAGGCAGTTTGTGTCTGCTCACTCATAAAAATTTAAGCAGCAGCTCATTTGTTGTTCCAGCATGAACTACATGAATGTAGTGCTGTGCACTAGTGAGTCTCGGGCTTGTTCATATTTCACAGTGATGGCTAGTGGCTTCTCTGTCAGTGGGGACAGTAGCCAGTTGAGAGCCCCATCCACACTACACAGCTATAGCATTATTATTCTACTTTAATTGCCATGATTACAAACATAGGGTTTGTAATTTGGTGAGGCATCACTGGCTGAGGATTCTTAATGCCACTCCCTACACTAAAAATCCCACCTTTCCGTGGAATGTTGCCATGGCAGTTAAAATGAAGTGGAGTGTGTAATTGTATAGTGCAAATGGGTCCTAGGCTTTAAAGGAACTATCTGGGAGATAGTGTTCACAACATTGGATAGCTACTGTAAAATTTAGAGTAAACCTGAAGTGGATTCACCATCCCACTGAAATGAAAGCCACCAGCCATCACTACCTATGTATAAATTCTATCATGTGGCTACATTTATAAGCAGAGATCACTGTCTTCAAGCATCCAGCTTACTTAGTATTGCTTCCAAAAAAAACGACTAGACTGATCATATGTCTAGAGGCCAAGTTCCTGCATTGGCACAGCCCTGAACATTATTTACCTCAAATGTTATATCAGCTGATCTTGTAAATGGAGTATAGGACCAGAGCTTTAAGTGGAAGGCTAGGTCATGATAGGGTTTTAATCCCCACTCAGCCACAGAAACTCACTGGGAGACCTTGAGCAAGTAATCTCTCTCAGCCTGGCAAGTACAAGCCTGCTATGAATAAATATTGCCACAGCCGTACTGATACAATTGACAGAAATCAAAATTGACTTGAAGGCACATTGCAACAGCAAGAAGTTTTCTCTAGGACTAACACCTAGTAGTTGTGGAAACACAACAGTCTTGATTATCACTGTGGGATAGGAGAGACTTTCATTTCTGCCCAACTCCAGTAATGCCTAAGGCCATTTCTGCCCTACACTGTTATAGTGCTATTATTCCAGTTTTAATATACTGTGGAATTCTGGAGATTGTAGTTTAGGGAGAAGTGTTTATAATTCTCAGCCAGCGAGCTCTTTGGCCTCTGTGAACTAAAACCCCCAGAATTCCACAGCATGTTGAAAGTGGAATAATAGTACTATAACAGTGTAGTACAGGAATGTGCTAAATCTATGTGGGCAAGGAAGGGGTTTGTAACCTGAATGTTGTGCATGGAGATGTATGCACTGCATATGAGTATACACAAATATATGTGGAGAGGGGGAAAGAGAAAGAGGGAGAGTATGAGTCCATGTATGTGTATATGCACAGCCCATGCCAACACCAAGATATAGCCTTGGGGGTCAGAAAGGGTGAACATTCCTACCCTAAAGATATAAAAAATAATGATAAATTGACCTTTTTGTAATAAATGAAAGTGGAGGATTCTCACTATTCTACATTATGTTATACAGTTCTCCCTCCACATTCGCGGGTTTCACTTTCACGAATTTGGTTATTTGCAAGGTGCCCACTTGCCCCCCTTCTCCCCCTCCCATTCACTGGCCTGGGGAGGCAGAAGAGCACAGGGAAGGTGATCGACCCTTCTCCGTGCTCTTTCGGCTGCTGTTGCTGGTGCAGGTGCACACTTGGCAGGTGGCAGAAGGTGAGAAAGGGGGCACAGGAGAGAGCCAGTGGGGAAAGAGCTGTTTCCCTGCTTCGGTTTCTCCTGAGCCCCTCCCCTTGCCCGATCACGCAGATGGGAGCCAGGAGAAAGCCAAGCAGGGAAGTTGTTTCCCCGCTTGGCTTTCTCCTGCGCACCCCCAGTCACCCTATTGTAGGAGTGGGAGCCCGGAGAAAACCAAGCAGGGAAGCTCTTTTCCCGCTTGGGTTTCTCCTGCGCTGTCCCCCACTTGCCCAATCACATGGGAGCCAGGAGAAAGCCAAGTGGGGAAGTTGTTTCCCTCCTTGGCTTTCTCCTGTGTCCCTCCATTTGCCTGATTGCATGGGTTGGAGCCATGAGAAAGCCAAACAGGGAAATTCTTTCCCTTCTTGGCTCTCTCCTGCGACCCTCTCGATGGCGCAGTGGGGGCCCACAGTTATTTGCACTTTTTTCACTTTTGTGGGGGTTCTTTTTCCCCTTTCCCTTGCAAAAGTGAAGGGCCTACTGTATTTTTATCCTAGATTCATGACAGCAAATGTTTGTTAATGGGGAAACAGCTGACTGACATTTCCACCCCCTTCCATGAGCAATCTCCACTGCAACAGCCAGAAGAAGAGTCCATGGTGCAAACTCCCTCACACTGGAGATCGCCTGCATGAATTGGGCTGGCAACATCGATCAGCTGCCTCCTGACTGATAGGGGAACATGCTGCCATTGATCACAGTGCCTGCTGCCCAGTAAGTGAAGATGGGGGTCTTTCATGTTCCTGTGTGTGTCTGTGCGTGTCTGTGCGTATGTATATTCATGTTGCCTGGTGACTTATGTTGATCCCATAAATTTCATTGAGTTTTCATAGGCAAGCAATAATCAGAGCTGGTTTTGTCTGTTCCTTCCTCTGAAATAAAGCCTACAGTATTCGTTGGCAGTCTCCCATCTAAGTACTGACCTACATATCTCCTAAACATAGGGCTTGTGAATACAAAACAGTCATGAAGGTATACTCTAGGTTATACGTTCATAACTGCCTTAGTGGCCATTGTCTTTTAGTTTTAACAAAAAGAAGGTATCAATATTAGAAAATAGAACAGGGTCCCGGATCACAAGAATTTCACTGCAACAAAAGAGACAGAGTAGATTGTCTTAAAAGATACACAATTATTGTGTGGCTTTCATCTTGTTATAACACATTAGTCAAGACTGAATTATGGAAAAGGAAATGTGTCTGGAAAAAAGAAAACACAAGTCTTTCTCAAAATATCCACTGCTCTTCTTCTTCTTACAGATCACAATAGCCTACTGCACAGACTTTTATAGTGAAACATCATGTGGGAGACCTAGCCATCTAATTCTTTCTCTGCACTTATTAATTCCATTTCCAAAACCATTAAACAGAAATGCACTGACTTTCCCATCTGCAAAGCCATTATTATTTCATGAATTTGGGGGAGACACACAAATACACAATCCTCTGTAATGATGTATAATTGCTTGATGTTGTGGGTTGATCTGGTTCAGCACTTGCTGTCGTGGGGAGTTTTTGCAGCTGCAACTATAATCTGAAAGAAAACAGTATGAAAAAAAGATGAGGTGTTTGAAGTTTCAGTAAGACATTGGAGCATCCTGCCTTAAACAAAAAATTAGAGCAGACTTTTGGAAACTGGCCACTCACTAAGGAAGGGACTTTTTACCACTGTTGTTGTTCTTGTTGTGTTGTTGTTGTTTCCTTTCAAGTCATTTCTGACTTGTGGAGACCCTTGAATCTATCACAGTGTTTTCTTGTCAAGATTTGTTCAGATTTGTTTTCTAGTGAAGATTGTTATGTTTACCTTCCTCTGAGGCTGAGAAAGTGAGACTTGCTCAAGGTCATCCTGTGGATTTCTGTGGCCGAGCAAGGATTTGAACCCTGGTTTCCAGAGTCATAGTGCAATGCTCAGACCAATACACCACAGTGGCTCTCCTTTTTACCATGTGGATATTTACTGTTTCCCTACTGATGGGTTTTGAGTAGTGCTTCAAATGGTTTTAAACTGTGCTTTAAAACTAATAGTGTTTTAAGGCTTTTATTTGTTTGCACTTTAATTGTAGCTTCCCATTTGGGGAAGAAAGATGAATTAAATCAAATAAATCAATAAACACATTAAATTGTAAACATAAAAAAGCAAATGCACACCCATAGTATGTCTCATTTTTACGCCTTTTATAAAGAAGCACTGGGAAGTTCCTTTTATGTAAGGAAGAGTCAGTGCTCAGTGGCAGAACTAGAGATGGGAAAATAGGTCAGATTCTTTTAAAAAGAATTTATTTTTTATTTTTTTATTCTTTCTGCACCAACTATAAAGAGATTTGCAAATTTTGATAATGAGCTGAAAGAAAATCTTCCTCATTTTCAGTGGCAAAATCACTATGTACAGCTATTCCCAGTACTGAGAAGAAAATGCTGTCCTACTGGACACAAAAACCTTAATGATGAGGGGACTTTTTTTTTAGTAGCAGTTGTAATTCATCAAGGGACTTATAAAAGCTTAACATAAGGCTTTTGGTCTGGATGCAAAATTTTATCAGTTTAGGTTTCTCCCACAGTTATTCTTTTTTTTTTTAAATCTCAAATTCTTTCCCTGCAAAATATGAGAAAATATGCAAGTTTTGATAAATTTTCAACAAATGCAAATGGAAACAGAATTCTCACTAGCTAAATACTTTGCATGCAGAAAGTCTCCTGTTCAGCCCAAAGTACCTCTGGGTAAGATTGTGAAGGAATGCTGTGTGAAACCCAGGCAAGCTCCTGCTGATCAGTGGAAATGATACTGTGCTAAGAATACCCATGGTCCACTTCAATGATATTGCTAGTGCAGATCACCTAATACAGCATACAAAAACTAAGTTATTGTTGGGAAAAGGTGTCAGTATTTCAGAATATTAATTATGCTATTAATTATTCCTGGCTAAAGAAAGGAAAGTGGTTTTATATTTCAGTCTCATTGAGTGCTGGTCCATGACTCTGGAGAACAGGGTCTGAATCCCCATTCACCCATGGAAACCCATCCAGTGACCTTGGGCAAGATATACTCTCACAGTCTCACAGATAATGAAAAGTAACCTCACCCCCAAACAAACCTTGCCAACAAAACGATGATAATGTTTGCCTTAGGACAGCCATAAGTAAGAAATAACCTGAAGGTACACAACAACAACTCCTCAATGGGTATTCATTGTAGTTTGATTTTAATTTTTTTTTGATAGCAGATAATTAAGAAGGAATGGATACCCAAGAGGTTTTTTTTTTTTAACACTCAAGTTCTAACATTCGTTCATGAACTAATTGTCCTAAAGGATGTTGACAAACTGGAACATGGTCCAAAGAAGCTGATCAAGATTGTAAAAGGTCTGGAAACCAAGACCTGTTAGGAATGGTTTAGGAAGATGGGTATGTTTACCTGGGAAAAGGGAAGACTTCTCTGGGTGATACTATAGCCATCTTTAAATACTTGAGGGAATGTTTTTCAATAGGTGGAGAACACTTGTTTTATGCTGCTCCAGAGACTAGAACCTGAATCAGTGGATTCAAGAAAGAAAAGAAAAAAGATTCCAGGTAAGCATCAGGAATAACATTTTACTGTAAGAACTCTTTGACAGTGGGATAGACTGCATCAGAGTGTAGTGACCTCTCCTTCTTTGAAGATCTTTAAACAGAAATTGCATGGGTGTCTTTCAGGAGTATTTTATGTGTATATTCCTGCATGTCAGGTGGTTGGACTTCATGGCCCCCTGGCACTTTATGATTTTATTGTTCTACAAACATGACTATAATAGCCAAGGCATAGTTTATAATTTTGAAGAAATCAAGCTGGAAAGAATGGACAGCTTTTAAAGGCACTGCTATAGAACAATCAGGAATTTAAGGGCTGAAAATAATGTCAATACTTGCATAGTTTATTTGCCTAATTTTCTCAATATTTTTTCCAATGAGGGATTATATTAACATTTAACCCAAATTAAATTTACACCTATTTGATTCCTTGATCTCTTGATGACATAGAATAACAGCTGCAGAATAGGATTTATGCAGAAGATCTTGGAAAGCATACTTGCAGCTTTTGTTTTATCTGCAGAACTTTCTCCAAAAAGTTCATCACAGCGTTATTTGTTGTGTGACTTCAAGTTGTTTCCAACTTATGGTGACCCTAAAGTGAACCTATCACAAGGTTTTCTTGACAAGATTTGTTCAAGGGGCTTTGTCATTGCCTTCCTCTGCTGCTGAAAGAGTGTGATTTGCCCAAGGCCACCCAGTGGGTTTCCATGACTGAGCAGGGGATTCAAACGCTCATCTCCAGAGTCCTAGTCCAACACTGAAATCACCACAACACTCTGGCTCCTTCATTGCATTACATACAGTCCCAAAGATCTGAGTTTGGAGGCAGAGAGCAAAGTCCTTTGCTTTTTAATCAGTTTTGCAAGATAATAAAAATCTGAAATTCACAAGATAACATTAAAGAAATACTTGAAATCATGTGTAAAGGAGAAAAGCCACAGTTTCAAAGTGAGAAATGTGCATAAATTGATCCTTATTTAATTAATCTAATAGAATTAAGTCTCGACTACATTGGTCAAAAATCCAAAGTAGGGACATCATTCATTGTTATACTTGTTCTATTGAACCATTGGAAGGAGCCTGATGAAAGCAGTGAATTCCCCATCTAGTCAAATTTTGTTTTGGCTGATTGGCAGTGGTTCTTAAAGATCTCTGAGATCTTGTACATTACTTATCATTTGTGCTTTTTAAATTGCAGGCAGCAGGAACTGAAGCAAGGATCTTCCATCTGTAAAATCATGTACTCCACTACTGAGTTATGTTGTCCTATGCCACTCATGTCCAGCATTAAAAAAAAAATTCTGATTCAAATTTGTGCTTTTATAGAAAAGATTTAGTATAAAATAATGTTCCATTCTCTTCCAAGGAGAATAACCTTGTCAGTTTTTGTAACCAAATAAATAAATAAATTTCCTTCCTTGTATCTCATGCTAAGCTTCACATAACAGTAGGCTGTTTAGTGCTTTCACTATATAGTTCACTATATATTCACTATATCGGCTATATAGTTACTTGTCAAAATGAACTTTAAAAAACAAAGCAACTCCCCGTATGTTCCTCAGCATGTGTTTTATCCATGCATTTTGATTTTTGTGGGTGTTACTGCAAGGCCCATCAAAGAACGTACAATACGCTGAAATGGGAGCTAGGTTTGAGGGAGCTGTTTCAGAATTTAAAAGGAATGTAAAAGTCTATTAAACAAAGTCTGTTAAATGAAATCAGTAACAAAGTCAGGTAATGCCAAATGTCATGAGATGTTAAATGCCTTTTGCATTTATTTGTAATTTTGTCCTAAAAGAAATAGGGTTCCTGAACCGTAAAGGATTATTCATTGCCTGACAGAAACGCTGCCATTTTTATGCTTCAGGTCTCTATGGACTGTTAATTTTTTTCCTGTGGACTCTGTACCATTCACAAATCAAAATGAAAGCAGTGTACAGATTTCCAATAAGTTCAACTTGTGCTGTAAAAAAGAGCTTCTTGGACATGCCTCACTTCAGTCTGCCCCAGTATCTTGCTCCCTCTCTCCCTCTTTCACACACATACACACAAACATTTAAATAAAGTCACAGTTCAGATTCAGCTCACTGTTCAGTTTTTGATATCTCAGACTTAGTCAGCTGTGTTCCTGAATCACACAGAGAAGGTTTAACCTCTATAATGGGGTCTAAATAAAACTTTAAAATATCTTTTTGAAATATACACTTAATTCACAACAGTCTATTTTATTTTATTTTGATGCAAAATTAAAGTGGATAATGGAAAGAAAGATAGGGAAAACAAAGCATTTAATATCAACAATAACATAAAGCTTGGCTGACCATTTAAGCCAATCAGAGGAGAAAGAATGCAATAACACCATGTACTTCAACCCCCATAGGGTGGACCTTTGGCTTAGAGGGCTTTGTTCCCTGTGAAAGTCATGTTATTCACACAGTTTTCCTATCTAGAGTGCTGGGAAATCCTTGATATGTCCAAACAGGGAAATATACTTTTCCTTTCCATGATGCCAAAGTAACTTCTTGGCCTTGGGTCCAAGGTAGGAGGAAGCACTGGAGGCACATTACAAAACTGAAGTGAGCCCTGCCTGCTTGCCTTCACTCTGCCAACAAGCATCCAAGCTGCTATGGCTATTGAGCATTCTTACCCGAATGCTCATAATATCCATAGAAAGGAGTGGCTGGGTTGGAAGCAGAGGAGCCCTGTTCACTTATTTACAAAGTGCATAGGCTCATGATATAAAGAAGGGAGTGTGCTAGACTCATCCCCTCAGTTTCCAGTTCTATTACATTCATCACATGAGTGAAGAATGACTCTGAAGAAGCCTTATGTATGTGTGTTTCCCACATGATTAGCAACTCCTCACCTCCCAATTTGGAAGTTTTATCATCTGAGTTCAGTCTTGCCTTTAGTCTTCCCTCTGGGACCTGCGGTTATGTACCATCCATAATTGTTTATGTTTATGAAGTGAATGGACAATTTCCATGGACTTCTTTTGCAACATGCTCCCTTGGCTTTTCCCCGGGTACAACATGGATGGTTAGCTTTCTATTGTACAGTTTTTGAAGTTCTTTGGAAATATTCATGTTACACAATTATAGCAATCTGATACGACTTTAATGCTCATGGTGCCTTGCTGTGGAATCCTTAGATTTGTAGTTTAGGAAGGGACTAAGAATTCTCTGCTACAAATGTCTAATGCTGCTGTTCAGGGGACTAGAGATAACAAGAAGAGAATTCTCAGAGCCTTTCCACACTACGCTGTCATAGTGCTATTCCACTTTCAATATCCTATGGAATCCTGGAGTTTGCAGCTTATGGAGGAGCATTTATAATTCTCAGCCAGAGAGCTCTTGGGCCTCAGTAAACTACAAACCCCAGAATTCCACAGGAAGTTGGAAGTGGAATAATAGCAATAACAGTGTAATGCGGAAAGGCCCTCAGTCTTTTGCCATACTAGATATCCCAGAATCTTGTGGGATGGATCGATGGCAGTTTAAATGGGATCAAACATATAGTTGTGTAGTGTGGATACAGCCTTAGAGGGACAAGATACAATAGAGGTCACTGATCGTATCTCTAATAAGAGCTACAACCATCAAGGCTTCCACGCCTATAAGTGTACTGATATAATGAAATAGAAATAGGTGTTTAGAAGAAATAGCTTCCAAGTTCTAATTCTGAAACTTTATTCTGTTGTCAGGAAATTTCAGGAATCGCTCAGTATATAGCCTTGCAACAGGGAAGAGAGAATGAAATATTAGCTGAAATACACAGTCCTTGAAACACAGCTCTTGAGCTTCTGTGTTTTCTTTGGGGATTTGTTCTGTGCTAGTGTCTGAAATTTGACATTTAGCATTATCTTTTTTTGTCATTATATCAGAAGAGGTCTGACTACTTTACTTATGATGTGGTGCTTACCTGAGTCTTCATCACTAAACTTTTATCAGAAGAAAACTGTTTGGACAAGTGGAAGTCCCCTGAGAACAAAGGTGGTTTTGTACAGAATAATAGCCAAGCAGGGAACAATCAAGAAAGTTCTCAGAACAGCAGAATCTTTTGTAACATTAAAAAAAAATCCCTTATATAGCCAAACTAGCCAAACATATGTTGATGGTGGTCTAAGATCTTGTTCCTTAAATATCACAGATCAGCAACAAGAAAATGTGGAGTAGCTTCCTTAAAAAAATTTGATTAAACATACACAAATATCAAGAAATTACTTCAGTGGATCTCTATGGCTAGAGATTGACAAGCAAGCTGGCTTGTCATTTTGTGATCCAAATTCCAATACAATTTCTTGATAGGATTAAAGTTTGGTCCAAAATTATGTTAGATTTGCTGTATTTTAGAATCATAAGCACATAGGATCCAAAAAGTTCCATAAAGCGTGTCTAAGCAGTTCAGTGGGATTTTTGACTTGTTTTCTTTGATCCCATGCTACAACACAAGCTGGATTTGCAATTTCACTAACTTTCTTATGCCAACAAACTCCAAAATACATGTTGCACTGATACCTTTATTAGGCCAGCTAAGGAGTGCAAAAATGTTATGCTAGCTTTTGAACTTCACATGGTCTTTCATCATGGAAAGATGTTAAAAATTATAAAGAAGAAAAGTGAAAAGTCGGAAGTACAGGCCTGTATCTTTTCTGAGATGTTTCTTTCTCTTGATGTTTAAGGTGGACTCAAGGGAAACTGATGCAGACAGAAGCCACTGTCCTTTTTGCCTTGAGGGGACTGAGGACAAAGGCAGTAAAAGACAGGTGATAAAGTTTCTTTCTCAGCAACAATTTCTTTAGCATCAACAAAGTAACTTCTTTTAATATCTAGAGCACCTCTCTCCTGTGCAAGGCTGCAAGCCATTTTGTAGGCAGAATATAGTGAAACTCTTACAGAGCCTCTGCAGTGTCACATCAGGAAAAATATTTAAGCACTGTAACAGGTGAAACTTGCCAATGATGGCCAAATTCAGATTGTTGCTCCTTTGTGGGATGTAAAAATTTCAGAATGGTAAGTCCCATTCTGTTTGCTCCCTCTTGTTTGGGATTGCCCTGTTCTAGCTAAGTTTGGGATTTTTGGCCCTTTTCACATGGCATTTCGCATGGCAAAGATTCCAAACTTTGCCATACAAAAGGGCCCCTGGAGCATCATGTGACTGCAAGGAGCGGTCCACACGATGCACTCGCAGTCATGCGATGCTCCAGGGGCTGGCAGGTGCCGACTGCGCACTATTTCATTTTCGGCGGTGAGCTGAAAATGGTGCGCGATCACACGTCGCTCTGGGGCCCCCCCACACTTGCCATGCTTGCAGAGCTCCAGAGCCATGGCTGCATTGTGGAAGAAAGAGGAGGGGCTCTCATGTGAGCAAGCTGAAGGAACTGGAACGCGAGACCCTCTTGGAAGAGGCTGCTTGCGCAATCCCTGCACCCCAGATCAGCAAAAAGGTGAGTTGCAGAAAGGGCCTTTAAATCCAGCACTTTCAAAACTATTTGAAAAGTGGGACAAGTGTTGAAAATATGTTCACCAGAATCCTAGCCCCTTTCTGCACCACCCTCCCATCCTGCAATGGAGATGGAAGAAGGATAGGACCATGATGATGCTTCTGCATGACGTTGTCACAGTCCTGTCCTTCTCCCATCCACAGATAGTGCAGTTGCAGATTAAATCATTGACGGGTTTTACCCATCAATCACACTGATCGCACAGCCATCCCAGACTTACCTTCCTGCAGAAGCTGCAGAAATGCAGTGGCTGCACTTCCTGCTACAGTGCAGCCTGGGAAGGTACCCGGCTACACTGTGGAAAGAAGAGGTGTGGCCATCGTGCTCCTTTCCACAGGAAGCCAGCCATTATGAAGGGGAGCACTGCTGTCATGCTCTCCTCCCAGAAGAGCTGCTGCCAGGATCCACACTGGATGTCTTCGCTAGAAGGTGGGGTCCTAGATTGGCTACTTTGTTGCATCTGTGTAACTAAGTAACATCTCCTGGTCTTACTCTCCCTCAATCCATCTTAACAGCCAGGATCGAATGAAGGAGATCTCTTTACTTCATCAGAGTGCAAGGAGGATAAGGTTTCCACACCTTCCTGCCTGTGAATGGGCTTGTCACAGGCTCACTCACTGGTCAGGGTGAGGTGGAAACATCATCCAGCTTGTGCCTTGATTGGGAGATGAATGGACCTCCTTCATCCAATCTGGTGGCTGGTTCTTAAAGTGGACTGGGGTAGCATGTATGGTGGTGTCCAGTAAGGCTATATAGTCTTACTGAAAACAGACCAATTGCAGATATCTAACTCTAGGTTATGAATCTGTAACTGTGATACTCTAGGTTATGAATCTGTAAATGTGATACTGAATACCAGCCATTACTTTTAGTGTTCTTTAGATAAAAAGGCTCAGGGGATCCATATGGTTCCATGAAGCATACCTGAGTAGTTGAAAAAAAACTAAGATCAATGTGCCATATCTTCCCAGGCATATGCAATGGAGTTCCTTGTTTGTTGTTGATTTCAGCATATACAGTTCATCTTATGCTAATATCCAGTAGCATAAGGATTAAGAACATCTTAGGACCCCATCATGCACACTGGTTCTTATGATACAGATTTACAAGGAGAAAAGATGGTATGTATTAGGGGATGTTGCACAGCACCTGTGCACTCACTAAATTCATTATAATGTGTAATGTGTAGTGAAAGGTATGAACAATGAGATCAACATGATCAGAGAGCCCCAGGGAATCATAGGTAAACTTCATACTTGAGTATGCTCAACATTTTGAGTGCATGAAGTTATAAGCAGAGAGATATGGAAAACACTTCCAAACTTTTAGTGACTCTAAGGCCCTTTCCAGACCTTACATTTTTTGGCGCTGGGGTGCAGGGATCGTGTGAGCAGCCTCCAGCAAGAGGCTCTAACATCCCCGCTGCTTCAGCTCCACACAAGCTGCCTGCTCCTGAGCAGGTAGCGCGAGAGCCCCGCCTCTTCCTTCCATAGTGCAGCCTGGGAGTTTCCCAGGCTGCACTGGGGCAGGAAGCGTGACTGCCACGGCTCCGGAGGCTCCACATGCATGGCAAGTGTGTGTGGCGCTCTGGAGCAATGAGCGATCGTGCACCATTTTTGGCTGAAGGCCGAAAATGAAAAAGTGTGCAAGTGGCACCTGTCAGACCCTGGAGCATCGCACGATTGTGAGTGCATCGTACAGATCACTCCTCACAATCGTGCGACGCTCCAGCCACCCTTTTGCATGGCAAATGCCATGCAAAAAGGGCCTAAGAGTACTTAAAAAAGAAGATAACTTGAAGGAAGCTCTTAGATTTTTTTGGCTTATATTCATTGTTGGTATAGTAGTTTGAGTGCTGCATTATGGCTCTGGAGACCAAGGTTCAAATTCCTGCTCAGCCATGGAAACCATTGGGGGGCAATCAGTTTCAGAGGAGGTCAGTGGCAAACACCTGCTGAACAGATCTAGCCAAGAAAACTCTGTGACAAGACTTGCCGTAGGGTTGCCGCAGGTTGGTCAATCAGGCTCACCTGCTTTGCTACTGGACTGTTTGAGCACTATTGGAAGCCTTTAAAAGGACTATTAAAATGCTTCTTTGCATTGAAAAACAAAAGCTTTGGGGATCCTGTTTTTTGCTGTGGTGTGTCTATGTTAACAGTAGTAGCAAAGGAGAGTTTGATGATTTAACAGCAATTTGAAATTAGAAATGGGACTAGAAGTAGGCCTTGTGAATAAACCGACTCACCACCCTCACCACTTCTATTCAAAGGAGGTGTAAGAAAAGCAGGATAAGAAGAAGAACCCAAGAAACTCAAAGGACTTATTCAGAGAAAAGTGGAGTCTTTCTGGAGAAAGGTAAGCACTTTACACAGCAGATTTTTTTTTTTTTTTTGGTAGCACTGGCTTTGTGTCTATTGTGTGGTATGACCAATGACACCAGGAGCTTGAGAACCGTGCATTTAAGTGTCACTAGGCTTGATCTTCCCCTCCTTCACTACAATGCAGCTTAGAATCATCTTGTGTATTTTGACTAGGAGGAGGGCTTAGTATGAATACATGAGGTTTAGAAGGCAAATATTTCAAAGGAACCTTTGCTGTTGAGCACCCCTCTTTTTTAACCTTTTGGGTTAAATAGTGTGACTTGATTACTGTGTTTGCAACAGACCCCAGAGAAGACATCAGAGGTTTAAAAAATGTGTCTCTGTACCTGCAGAAAAGTTAGTTCTGGAATATTGTCTTTTGGTAGAAGCCAGAAACACATTTATTGAAGGGATTCCAAACAGTGCTAACTTTATCTCTACTGCACCAGAATTTTGTTTCTTCTGTGAATTATGATGTTAGCAAAGATCCTCAATTGGAAGACTTTGTAGATTTATAATGCTAAAGAACTTTTGGGCAATTGGTCCCCAGACCCAGATTTTACACATAAAAATCCTTATTTAATGTTTTCTGTCCATACTACTACTCTGTATTTGGATGTCTTTGGAACATGTCTTTCTTGCAGCTCAAACTAATTTTCCAGAGCCTGGATAGTATAAAGAAGAAACTTTCCAGCCTCAAAGCCAACATTCAGGTCTTAATGGGTCTAACTGAGATTGGAAAACACTTCCTTCTCCAGCATAACTTGATCAAGAAATGGATAACAATCTGGTTCCAATTAACTTGCAGGCTGATATTTCTCTCAGCAATGAGCAAGATTTGCAGGACAATATAGTTGAAATTTCCCATCTTAGCTTCTCTGATTCTGACCATAAGCTGAGAACAACGTGAAGGCATACAACAAAAACAAACCTGATTAAGGCTGCAACTCTATACCAAAGAGACAGAAATCATGCAGCCTTCCAAACATTGTTGACCTGCAACCTCCAGCATTCTTCACCATTGAGTATCCTGGCTAGGGTTGCTAAGATTTGTAGTACAACAATATCTGGAGAGCTGTAATTCCCATCCTTGTTAGATACACTTCACACCAAGATATCATCTCAGTTGTATGAGAAAACAAACTCATAAACTTGGAAATGTCATGCAGTTCCTATGACACCAGAATGATCTCCTTTTGCCATTTATAAAATAAGGACATTATTAAACCATCTCACTTGTTTGTGAGAAAGATCAATGAAGACAAGAAGAACAATGAACAAGACTGTGAAGTTTAATGTTCTTCAGAACCACTGTAAACATGATTAATAAAATATGGGACTGGTGTTTTTTCCATCAGGAGCTAACTATATTAAAAGATCTTTAAAATGCTATGAGACAGTTGGTTTCCTGGCTTTCAGATCCTGAGGGTTTTCAACTATGGAAAAGGAAGAATGTAAAATGTACATTTATATATTTGTAAAATTGAAAAGAAGTTGGGGGATTTAATAGCTTAGAGATGTTCAGTCACAACCAGAATTGTATATTGGCCTGGAGCTGTTTCTTCTACAGACCAAATCTACTTCACGTTCAAAGCAGTACCTGATTATCTTGATTGTTATCTGTAGGTGAGCGGCAGGCACAATAGCAGAATTGTTCTTCCCCACTTCACTGAAGCTCCAATTGGCAAACACTGAAGGTGCAAATGACATTGAACATCTTAGCTGGAAACTTTATTACAATCTAAACAAGTGTACTTTAATTTGCATAAAAATAATTGGGTTGCTGAGGTATCGTAATTAATTTCTGTGTTACAAAATGCTGTTTATTGCACCCTCAGGTTATCTTGCCATAGCTGTTGCAACAGGATAAGAATGAGGGGAAAATTAAAACCCCTCTTCAAGCTTTCTGATAGATGCTGTTGACGACAAACTCTGACATATCATTTACCTTGGGAAAAGGCCAGAGGAAATTGACCTTGCATTTGGTTTGAAATCATGCCTCTCAAGTGATAAATGGAAACAAGTATACATGGTCTTGAAAGAGAAAAATGAAAGAATTTGTAAAGTGGAGAACAGAGGTGTAGGTGGGGGGGGGGATTAGAAAATGAAATTTTCCTTTAGTTCCCAAATTTCTACATTGCAGTAACTTAAAAATTCTAGGGATGGGCCAACCAAATCCTCGAATCCTTGGGAAGGATTCGAGATTTGTGAATCTGAATCCCTGTGCCAAAATAGGTAAACTGAATCTTTTGAATCCATCAACCAAATAGTTTGTTGGAGATCGGGATGCCTGAAAACCTGGGAAACCAGACACAGAAGTGAGATGGCAAGTAGGCGAGCTTTCCCTTGGAGTAGTAATGGCTTCTGCTAACAATTTCAGAAATTACATCTGGGGTTGTATTCTATTTAAATTGAACATTTAATATTTAAGTTCAGCACTATCTTCCGTGCTAAAAATCAATGGCATGTATAAATGCTGGGATCAGTGGCTCTGACGCCCATCAGTAATACTGGGGCAGAGGGCAAGGTCATACAATCTCATACAGTGATTGCCACATGTAGGCCAGTGTACCTCCTTCCACAAGACCAGTGCTTGGTTGTAAACCTAAAGCTAGAATAGGATGAGAAGTGAAATGTCTGTCATGGTTTCTCATGAGCCACATGACAAACCACATATAGCAGAAAGGAAAAATTGCTCTTAAAAATTGGTGCCTCCTGGGCCTGATTGGCCGGTGGGCCCCTGGGCATGCAAAAATCATGGCGTAAAGCTGCACACGTGTGCCGGAGGCTGCCTGTGACTGAGGCTCAGGCTGCCTCCCTCTGCAAGGTAATAATCTCTATTCTTTTGACTTGAGACTGAAGGGTAGGGATTGGGAATCATTGAGACTGGACTACAGATTTGACTTGAAAGTCCCTGCAGGACTTGAGACTGGACTTAAGGGTAGAGAATTGAGACTGGACTAGAGGCTGGTGTTGTTGTTTTTTTAAGTGCCTTCCTTGTTGCAGGACCTGAGACTTGACTTGAGACTGCAGGGTACAGAACTGAGACTGGACTACAGGCAGGTGTTGTTTATTTTAAGTACCTTCCTTGCTGCAGGACTTGAGACTTGACTCTTCAAGTCAAGTACAGTCTTAAGATTTCAAGGACAGCTGAAAGATTCCTTTGCATAGCTCCCTTGCAAAGCTCTTTCATACACAATTCTGGGGTTTGTAGTTTTACAAAGTGTCACAGCCTTCCCTGCCAAAGTGTGCTGGTGCATCATCAAACCACAAACCCCCGGATGCCATAAGGAGCTATGCAAAGAAAAATGAGTTTTGACTTGGATTATCTCTGTACTGTAGTATGTGGCCCTGTTTACACAGACAGGAAAAGGTAGAATTAATAATCCACATTTTCCTGCCTGTGCAGAAAGGGGCTTCATGTCATTTTCAGTCTGGGGAGATCCTGAGGCAAAACTGTGACAATTGTCCTGGCCATATTTCTTCAGAGGGAGTTTTGCTTTTGCCTAGGCTTTTGCTAAGGTTGAGAGAGTGTGTCTTGCCCAAGGTTATCCTCCTTTCCCTTGCTTTTTAAACCTTTTTTTAAAAAAGGATTTGAAAGATTTGAGATTTGTGAGATTTGTGGGTTCCCAGAATCTTTCAGGAATTCAGATCTGGAAAATTCTGGATTTGTCCTATCCCTAAAAAATTCAGTTGAGAATTTGGAAATACAGTTTAGGCATACAAGGAAAGGGGGCTGGCTAAGTTGACTATGGGGTGCATAAAGAACATAGTTATGGACAATGTATCTAGTGGATGTATAGTACAGTATAGTATACTGTAGTGATTATTTTAATAGCATATCCATGACCCTTGTGAATAACTTTATCCTGGTGAAGGAGACAAATGGTTTTGCTTTTTGTTAGAGCTATTTATTTTGAGGAATTTTTCCTAGTCTCATCGTACTGTTTTAATTACATTTCTTTTAAAATAAATACATTCCCAGTAACTCAGTCTACAAATTTAATAAACCACAAAACTTAACTTTTTCCTAATGTAGGCTCATATTTAATTCAGACTTTTATCTAACGTATGCCCACTCTGTTGGAAAACTCCACAGTAGACCACATGATTTATGCATCAAGGTCTCAGGTTCAATCTCTGGCAATGCCACATGGGCTTTGCGAAAGTCCTCTATTGGAAAATTTGAAGAATGGATGTAGTAATGGACTGATATTTTATAATGCAGGGGTTCCGGATTTCTCTTTCTTTCCCCATAACCCAGGGACTGCTAGTGTGCCATCCTCTTTATTTTATTGTAATTTGCAGTAATGTGCAGGAAGAAATAGTACAACCTATGCCTTACAACACATATGTGGCAGGGGTGGGGAAGATGTGGCTTCCAGAAGTGCATTACAAATCCATAGCCATGTGATATTATGTTAACTGTCATGATTACATCCTAAAGAATCCTGAGATTTGTAGTTCAGTAGGGTACTTTGAATTTTTAGCTAGACAGTTTTAATCCACCCTCCTGGACTACAGCATAGAGTTCTTTAGCACAGAAGTCATGCTAAAGTTGTTCCAAATGAGTGGTACAAAATTGTTCTACTGGCAGCATGCATATCAGAGGTGGGCTGCATGTAGCCCTCCAGGACCAGTTTTGTGCCCCAAAGGCGTTAAATTTTGTTTGCTCAAAAAAGCCCCCAAATGGTTTAGAGGGCATTTTCACGTTTGGAGCTCCCTAGCCCCGTTCCAAGTCAAAATGAAATATTATGATTTTTTTCAAAAATGTTTTGTGCTTCAAAATGTCCCAAAATGCCCTGTAGGGGTTTAGGAAGGTCTCAAAACATGCTCTCATCTCCTGCAGATGATGTCTGGGAGCATTTTTTTGTGAGATCAGATGTGGTCCTTGAAAGTCTCCTGGAAGGTCCCCTAGTCTTCTGCCCCTGGTGTAAATGCACATTAGGTGTTGCTGAACTGCAGTTCCATGTTTCCTCACACAGAAGTCATTGTGTTGTATTAGTTAGATGAAAGTACGATGTGAAAGATCTGTGTTTACATCCCCAGTTATCTACAAAGCTCATGGGATGTTTTTCCATACCTAAGGGGGGATTAAAATGTTCCAAATAAAATAGGTGGAATCCTGAGTTGGGAATGATTACAGTCTTAAAGCATGTGGGTTTCAGTCTCACTTGAGATCACATTGAATGTCCTTGCATTTACAGATCTATCAGGATGAATTTATGGAAACTATTAAATGGCAAAATTTATCACACCATTGATGCAACTCCTGAAAATTTTTTATTTTAAACAGAGAAAGCATATAAAATGCCCTTTGTAGTACCAAGCACATGAGAGCCACTGTTGTTTTCCCTATGGCCATTTCCACACGGGGGTAAAACTCCGTGCTGGGACGACCTCACCCAGAGGTCGTCTACACCGCGGGGTGCGCTAGGGCGGTTAAAAAAGGTGAGGTTCTACACCTCAAACCGCCCTCACTCGGCTGCGGGGGTGGCGCTCCCTGTTTTATAAAGGCCACTTTTCAAGTGGTCTTTTTAAAACTTATGCGCGCTAGCCCGTCGCAGCGCCCTGTTAAGAACTGTAGGGATGTGCTAGCATGTCCCTGCAGAGCTATCCGGGGGCAGGCTTCCAGCTGGCGCGCTGCCCCGACTGGCGGAGCGCTGCCGGAAGCCGCCGGCTGCCATTTTGGGCGCTGCCGGCCATCGCCGGCCGCCGGCCACCGGCCACTGCCGCCACCATTTAGAGCAGCTGCTTCCCGCAGGGACAGAGCCTCCTGCTTCAAGGTAAGCTCTGTCCCCGTGTGCACCACCCCGTTTCCCGCGTTTCACCACCCCCCATGTGGAAAGGGCCTAAGTCCTAACAGTTCACTTTTATTTAAGAGATTCCTGGAATGTAATGTTTCTTTATTTTACTTGAGTAGAAAATAGAATTTGCATCCACATTATCTATATCTCATTTTCCTTTGGTTCATTAGGCATTTATCTATTCAAAGATTTCATACGATAGATATTATAAGACTATCAAAAGATTCAGTTTTATTACACTCATTAGTGGAAACAAATGGACAGTGGTGGATATACAGATATTAGATCTGGGCAATTAAATGTAATGTCTCACAACTTGAGTTGCGCTTTGCTGGTTGTTTTGTTTCCCTTTCAGTACTCTGGAAATCTTTTCATATGTTTCAGTTTAGTCAAGAGAAGAAATATTGGCTTTAAAGAAACATCCAAGCATTGTTCCCATCCTTTAGGCCACAATTCTAGACAGAATTTCTAGGAGTGGTTCCACTGAATTCAGTGAATCTTAGTTCAGAGTAAGCAAAATTTGTGAATGAAAAGAAGTCCTGTTTGGGTTTTCTACTTGTGCCTACCTATTTCACCTGGACTGAATGGGAGCAGTGTACTGGTCACCCGTAACAGAACATCACACATCTTATTGGGGATGTGAAAGATAATATCATATCTCACAGACAGAATGATTAGTATTCACAAGCTGAAGGTAAGAAAAGTCCAGTACTATACCAGCACCCGTCAAACACAGAGCTGGTAGAGAAATGAAGCCAGTTTAGTTTCTTTTCCAAAAACATACGAAGTAGAATCATAGAATCATGGAATCATAGAAATGTAGAGTTGGAACAGACCACAAGGGCCATCCAGTCCAACCCCCTGCCATGCAGGAAAACCCTCAAAGCACTCCCGACAAGTGGCCATCCAGCCTCCGCTTAAAAACCTCCAAAGAAGGAGACTCCGCCACACTCTGTGGCAGCACATTCCACTGCCGGACAGCCCTGACCGTCAGGAAATTCCTCCTGAGGTTCAGGCGGAATCTCCCCTCCTGCAGCTTGCATCCATTGCTCCTTGTCCTGGTCTCAAGAGCAGGAGAAAACAAGCCCACTCCCTCCTCGACATGACATCCCTTCAAATATTTAAACATGGCTATCATGTCCCCTCTCAACCTTCTCTTCTGTAGACTAAACATACCCAGCTCTCTAAGTCTATCCTCATAGGGCATAGCTTCCAGGCCCCTCACCACTTTGGTTGCCCTCCTCTGGACCTGCTCCAGCTTATCCATATCCTTCTTGAATTGGAGTGCCCAGAATTGGATGCAGTATTCAAGATGAGGTCTAACCAATGCAGAATAAAGTGGTACCAATACCTCCCTCGATCTAGACACCATACTCCTGTTGATGCAATCAAGAATTGCATTGGCTTTCTTGGCTGCCGCATCACACTGCTGACTCATGTTCAGCTTGTATTAAGACTCCTAGATCCCTTTCACACGTACTGTTAGCCAGCCACGTGTCCCCCATCCTATATTTCTGCATACCATTTTTTCTGCCTAAGTGTAGGACCTTACATTTCTCTCTGTTGAAATTCATTTTGTTAGCCTTGGCCCAGCTCTCCAATCTGTCCAGGTCCTTTTGAATTTTGATCCTGTCATCAGGCGTATTAGCAACCCCTCCCAATTTGGTGTCATCTGCAAATTTGATCAGCGTGCCCTCTATTCCTTCATCCAAGTCATTAATGAAGATATTGAACAGCACTGGGCCCAGGACAGAACCCTGTGGTACCCCGCTAGTCACTTCTCTCCAGGATGAGAATCTGCCATTGGAGACCACCCTTTGGGTACGGTCAGTCAACCAGTTACAAATCCACCTGACAGTAGCCCTGTCCAGTCCACATCTTACTAGCTTCTTTGCAAGCATGTCATGGGGAACTTTGTCAAAGGCCTTACTGAAATCAAGATATACTATGTCCACAGCATTCCCTTCATCTATCAAGCAAGTAACTCTATCATAAAAAGAGATAAGATTAGTCTGGCATGACTTATTTTTGAGAAATCCATGTTGACTTTTCATAATTACGGCATTGTTTTCTAAGTGATTAGAAACTGACTGTTTGATGATCCGCTCCAGGAGGTTTGCTTACAAAAGTTTTCGAAACATCTAATTGGGATGGCTATGTAACAAGCAGTCGTCAGACATATTGGAGAGAGAGACAACTGAAAAATATAAAATGGGGGACATAAAACTCAGACTTACTGCACACTAACTGATGAAAGAAGAAAAAGGATGTGGCTAAAACCAACAAATAGGAAACTACATTAGTAGATAGAGGTGCAGACTTGCAGCTAGTAGGTATAGACATAGTAAGGTTGCTACTCCCAATAAATTAGTGGTCACTTCTGGAAACTGCTATCTCCCCACAGAATATCCAATGTATTAGTCCCATGGAGTCATTGTTCAAGTGTACAGTGTCTGTATATAAAGAGGAGTAACTGAGGTGATCACACTATCTTCACCATCTTCTCCTCATCTTCCAAGAATAGAGAAGGTCTCCATATGATTCTGTCTTCCATAGTTTGAGGCCTAGTCACTCTCTACATGTAGAAGACAGTGAGAATGGTGATGGGGGGGCATGAATGTTTATTGCTGTTCCTCCTCTTCCTAAGGAGAATTTACATATTTTTATAGCTTACGCAGGGGCTAGTACTGATTCATGGTGAAGAACAGCAGCCATCCTCACTCCTGTGGTGGTTCCAATAGCCACCATTTTTTTAAAAAATTGGTAGCTGCCCATATTTCCCACCAGGAATAATCTGGAGTAGCACTGTATTGAGATTATTTGAGAGGGAAACCATTGTAGCCATTGCTCTACTGCCTTAATAAAATGTAATATAGTGTTTAGTCCTTAGTTAACTTGATGATGCAAGATTCAAAAACAGACAGACAAAACAAAAATTTGTAGGCATGTTAATTTCATTTCAGTTTAAAACTGTGACTGATGAAAGATGGGAGCTATACTGTCAAGGACCAGGTTTATAAATGCTGTGATAAATAGCCACTTCATCTGATGGGGAGATTAATGGCCCATTTTTCACTGCTGAAGCAGAAATCTGTGTGTTTCACTATGATCTAATAAAACCATCTTTTTGTACAGAAACAATGCAGCATTATAGAGATATTTCCAAGTGCTAGGTAAGGATAAGGGAGGTTAATTGAGCATCTTAAAATGTAGCATTTGAACTACTGACACCATTTTTCAAAAAACAAATCTCCATGTAGTTTGAGATTTCAGCTAGATTTGAAAATCAGATTTTGGAATGTTACTTTCTGAATGGCACAGCTATTAGACTATATAGAATATAGAACAGAATATATGACAATCTGGACTGTGTTAATTAATTTACTGTGCATTTTTTTCTAGAGATACTAAGTTATTTTATTGCTTGACAATACTTATCTGACTCATGTGATCAACGTTGCTGCAGGGGAGGGCAAGATTTTGATGGTTTCCATGGAGTAAGACCAGAGTGTCATGTTTGATTGGTGCTAAGCATCAAATCAAAACACGTGATGGGGCAAAGGAGACAGTGAATCAGTTTGCCTCTTATAGGTGTCATTTGGTGCTTGATGTTGAACCACCCTCCCACCCTCAATGCAATGTGAGTTAATCTGGTCACTTTGGGGCTGGATAGTAATCTTCCCCTTTTTCCTCAGGTTTTTTTTTTTTTTTTTTTTTTGCCTATCCCATATTGTATTTGATGGAATTGGGAAAATTGGCTCTGGGTGGTGTCATTAAATAGGTTGTCCTTGAGCAGATAATGTGGGATAATGGAGGACTTCAGTGATCACCTATTGGCACCCCTTTGGTATTGGGTAGGGCTCTGGAACCATCTCTTTAGGGCCTTGCATCCCAGGAGGTCAGGTAGGAATGGGAAAGGAGAATATAAGAGTTTTGGTGTACCCATTGGAACCTTTGGAACCTTTTTAGTGAAGGGTAGGGCTCTGGAATGGTGTCTTTAGGTCTACCCAATGGGGTGGGAAAGGAGTCTACTCTTGAGGCAGACCTGTTTTCTTTTTATCTCATTTAAAAAGTCCTGGAATTTGGGAAGGGGGAGCACCCTGGGTTTGTCTTCCAGTAAATGGCTGATCTGGAAGGAACCCAGTTATTTGGATGCTCTCAGGGCCCAGGTATTTTGCCCAAAGGATGGCTTAATAGGTAGTCAAGCAGTGACACGTGCCCCCCTGGTCCTTTGCAGGTTCATCTCAGTTTAAATTGGTTTTAGGTCAATAAAGTGGTCCTTATTTAAACCAGTCCTCCATACTTGGTCTCATTATTCTACGGTTGACCATCAAACACATGTATTTGGTCAGCAACATGAGATTTACATGAAGCTGAGCTGATCACTTAAAATTCCACTGAAAACATTTGGAGGTTGCAGTAACATGCACAATTCTTGACAATAAGCTCCACAGAATTAAAGATAAGATTTAAGACCAGGTTGTTTAAAGTAAAATTTTCACCCATCCAGAAGTACATGCAGAAGATTTGTATTTGTGAAAGAAACCTAACCATGTGTTTCACTGTAAAATAAAGGTAACTGCAAATTTAATTGCCATCACAAATAGGAATGGTAGTATAACTGAAAAGCAGGTCACAGTTGGAGATGGGGAAGGAAATGGACATGTGTCATGAGAAAGAAAAATGAATGATTTAGTTGAAGGTAAGTGAAAACTCCTTTCCATCTTTTGTGTGTGTGTGTGTGTGTGTGGATTTCCTTGGTCTGCCTCTCCCAGAAATAGAGAATCATTATAATGTCTTTGGTGTCCATACATGAGACATTAGCTCTGAAAATCACAGCCATTCCTACTGTGTTAGAAGTACTAATTACATCCTCAGAGAAAATGAAGCCAACAAGTGCATTTTACAAGTATTTCTGGGAAAGCATTCAATGTGATGTCAGTGAAGATACAACTGAAAGGAATAAAGAAATAGCTTGTCCCATGCAAATCAACCTTGAAAAATTCCTTAAGCTTCAGTATTTAAATTGTCTTTAAATTTCAAATTGTAATTTACATTTTTTTTGGCTAAGAATTTTTTTTATTTTGGTATAACGAGCAACATCACATGCGTAGAAAAAGAAAACTGGCCACATCAGCGGATGATAATGCTTCCTTGTGGCATACAATGCAGTGTGCTCAGTGGTCTCTCCTGTCTGGTGGCATGTTAATTTTGTATTAGAAAATATTTGATATTTCTAGATGCAACTGCACTTTCATACTATATTGCTATGATTTGAAACTTTATTGATGGTCAATGTGGTTGGATCCCATATGTTGTTATTGTTTCTAAAAGATTTATAATCCAAATTTGGAGACCCCCCCCCCACAAATATTCACTTTAAATAGTTCAATGATCAGAAGATCTTTCTCCTTTAGCCACATGCAAATGTGTATCCTACACACATCTGTTCCAAGTAAATAATCTTTGAGCATGTTATATTAATTTCTATGCCCAGCTTGTGTCCATATACTTTATGTTTCTTACCGTCTTCCTCCCTTCTTTCCCCTTTTCATTGCACTGGTAATTTAAAAATCCAATAAAATATTAAAATAAATAAAAAGATAGCATATGGAAAGTGAATTTTTGCCATTTATTTTTAAAATCCATTTTAGTATCATAGCACTAAAAACACTTTAATTTGAGCACTGTTATTTTAAATATGTAGTTGGGAAAGCATTTAATTGCTGATTAAAATATAAGATAAAAAGCACAGTTGGTTATAAATGGTTCCCACTAGCAATAGGAAAAATAGCAATACTAAATATATTTAAAAATATATTTTAAAAAACCACATGTATTTCTTGAGTGTTGGGGAACCCTGAGAAAAGAATCACGGATTGGTGAGAATCTTCACTGTTTAAGACATATTTTATACAAAATTTGTACAACAGTATTTTAAGTAGAAAATAGCATTTTCTGTACAGGAAACAGCATTTTCTTTGTAAACTACCTTGGGTCCCACACTGGGAGAAAAGCAGGACATAAAAGGAATAAATGAATGAATGAACAAATAATAAAAACAGGTTTTTTTGGGGGGGAGTGACTTGTACTTTGCTAACCTCTATTTTTGGTTTTTCAAAAGAAAATATTTAGCGTATCAGTAGGCCTCATAAGACTTCTTAGCAGTTTGGAAGATGGCTATACCATTCCCAGAGAATGAGAAAAATAAAGTGAGGCAGTGTTTTGTTTTTAAATTGAACATAATTTCCTGGCTAAAGGGCAGAAACCTGTAAGATTCACATAGTTGTTCTTCAGGGAGGGATTTATGTAGCATGAATATTTTCGCCAGTAGATACACTGAGAAAAATATTACCTTGATCTCTCTACAGACCTATGGTTAGCTTCAGTTTAAATGTCAAGATTTAATGCTGCTGCTGGTGTATTCCCAAGCTGTAAACATTCAAAGTAATAATAACTGCCTCTGAAGAATTTTTTTAGAGAGGCGATTACAGGAAAAGTTCTGTCTATACATGTTCTGGAAAAACAAAAGGAATGTTGGTGAGAATCCTGTATTATCTTATACATGACTCAGAGCCTTTCTGCCCTATACTGTTATAGTGCTATTATTCCGCATTCAACATCCTATGGAATCCTGGGGTTTGCAGTTTAGGGAGAGGCATTTAGAACTCTCAGCCAGAGAGCTCTTTGGTCTCAGTAGCATGGAAATGCCCTAGATCCTTAATTAAGTAAATTCTCCTAGATGGAGCACCCAAAAAAAAACTGAACAAAAACATTATTCAACTGTGCTCTGGTTGTTGGCAGAATGGACCTCTTTCTCCTCATGCAGATGATGCCTGGTAAAGTAGGTTGGGAGCAGGGATAAGAACTATGGAAATAGTGTCAAAAATCACAAATAAGTAGCAATCATGAATAGAAAACAACTACAATCCTCCCCCCACCCTGCGATTAACACCAAAGTTTTAAAAATAGTTTAGTAAGTTAAGTCATTAGAATTTATTTTAATTCCTTAGGGAGGGTGTCCCTTCCTCTGGCAGTTTTCAGTAAAGAAGGATGGCCTGCTGACTTAGCAAAAGATATATTATAGGACTGGAGGAAATGTATTGCACGGCTTTTTGTTAAGAGAGAATATGTAGGAGTCCAGGTCAGAGCAGCAGATACAACACTCAAGGAATGGAAAAGAGAAAGAATATATTAGATCAGAACCGGGAGATTAGAAAACAACAGAAGATATTATTGTATTTGATTACAACAGTATGGTTGGCCTATGCACAACATTGGAAAGATAAAACAGATATTCAATTAGATAAATGGAAATTAAAAATGTTAGACATGGTAGAGACTGAAAAACTAGCATATGCCCTTAATAATGGTTCAGAATTTTGGAAGAGAATGGAAAAGGGTAATGCTCTGCTTAAATGTGTAAATGTTTGTGGATCAAGTATGTTGGGGTATACAACAAAGATTATGTATAAGGGAGAAGAAGGATTCAACTGGAAATTTTTTGAAATTTTTGATATATAGAAGTAGGGAGGGGAATGGAAGGATTATAATGATATATATTTTTATGTTTATATATGCTTTTATATATTTTGTAAAATTAATAAAAATTCCTTTTTAAAAAAAGGAAATGGGTTGGGGGTGGGGAGGGGAGCGTTTTTTTCTTTTCTTTTAGAAGACCAAGACCCTCAAGCAGCCAGGGCCATTTCAAAATGTTTCCTCATATGAGCTTGTATGAAAGGAAAGTGTTTAAAGGCTTTCTGGGAGGTGAGGGTGCATTGTGATTCTCTTTAGCAATGTTTCTTTCTCTCTTGACTATATTCTGGACTGGTTTCTAGTGTACATCATTATTATATACAACACAATATTATTGGCACCAGCTGCAAGGAATGGCTTTGTAATCTTGTTTCTCGCACAGTGGTACACATTTTGATAGTTAAGTGAAAACTCCTCTTCACTCATCTTCTTTTGTGGCATCTCCTCCCTCTCTCAAATTCTGCTTTTTGTGGTCCTGTTTTCCTTTTTTCCATCCCCTTAAAGTATGCTATTACAGCAAGGCAGCTGGGCTTGTTAGATAGCAGGAATAAGACAGGGCCTTCTTGGTGACTTACTCTAGACTTTGAAATTCCTTTCAAGGCTCCTTCTTTGCTGTCCTGCTGTTGGCAGACTTTGGCCATTTCCACACTCCACTGTTACAGTGCTATTATTCCACTTTCAACCTCCTAAGAAATCCTGGGACTTGCAGTTTGGGGAGGAGCCTTTAGAATTCTCAGCCAGAGAGTTCTTTGACCTCAGGAAACTACAAACCCCAGAATTCCACAAGATGTTGAAAGTGGAATAATAGCACTACAATGGTGTAGTGCAGAAATGGCCAAAGATTTCTCCATACCAACAGGCTTTTGAGAATTGGAGGTTTTAAAGAAAAAGAAAGAACTTTTTAGAGGATACTGTGTGGTTTTCATTGTACTGCTTCCTGCTTTGAGAGGAAACGGAAGGTATAAATGAAGTTCCATCACTTTTGAGTTTGACGGGTGGCTAAGGATTTAAATACAAACCATCTTGGTCTTGGACTGACATCTTCATCCCAAAGGCTGACATTGATTGGAAGGAAAGGTAATCAACTAGGTATTTCAATGGAAAGGCTGCCCTTTCCATTGAAATATCCAGTTGATTACATTTCCTCCCAATCAATAAATATATCTTTTGCAGACATCCTTTCTAGTTACCATGGGACTGGTTTGAAATATCCAGTTGATTACAATTCCTCCCGATGAATGTCAAGTTTCATATATATAGCTCTAGTATATATGAGAGGCATAGGGATGAATAATTTTATCCATACTCTCTCCCTCCCCCATGTGTTTCTCTGTTTGTGTTGGATCCAGATTTATATGTTTAGAAATAGTTAACCACAGTAAACTCTCCATATCCTTCAAAATGCTACATAGAAAGCATGAGATGTTGAGTTTCTGTGTGTGGGGAACAGGGTTGTTCAATATAGGCACGGTCAGCTTCCAGGATTTCAATCTCTCCCCCCCCACACACACACACATTCATACCCTTTTTGGCTTAAACATAAGGGTAACAACCAATTTAGTATATGTGAAAATTCCTTTCCTTTTTCCAGACTGTGGTAGCTGTGCTAGTAGGAAGAATTTCAACTTACAATTCCTTCTCATCTCCTCAATAATGCCATCACATTGTAATTTGAAAAGACAATAGGGCAGGTAAGGTAGATGAAGAAATAGAAGAAGTATCAAGAGCACTTGTCAACCATTGAAGTCTGGTCATTTCTGGTCATTGCTGTCTGAGGACTATTTATGAGAGACATCTTTTGCAATCTTCTGAGCAAATCCATTTTCTTTCACGTTCCATTCTTCTCAAGCCATGCTTCTTCTATTGTCAGTCAAGTTGAACTGATTCTTCTCTACCTTATCTTTTGAAAAAGGAGGGTAACCCACCCTAGAACAAATGCCCTTGGAACAGGAAATTGTTTGTTACCTCTTAACCCCTATTTATTTTGCACATAAACAGAGTGGAGTGAATCATATTTCATGCTGAAGAATTTATTTTCTTGTCAATAAAAATCTTGTTAGCCATATCGTGAGCGGAAATGCTAACGTCTAGATCTGCAAAGCATACAGGCTATGCTTATTGATGTACTAATTTTGCTAGGACAGTGCTCAAGAGATAAGAGGGACTGAGTGGTTCCAGTGAAGAAATTGCTCGGCATACTCAGAACATCTCAATTATTGCCAATCATTGTTGTTTCCACCCACTGGGAAGCGTTAGATAAGAAAACAATTCTCTCTCTCTCAAAGGGAACATTTGTGCCTCACAGGGTAATAACTCTGCTGATAGTGCTAAGGCAACTAATTCATAATGAATAATTTATACCATGCTTTCTAACTTCTGTTTCATTCTTTCTTATGCATATTTTGCCCAAAATCAGAATGTTTTTATTTGAACTGCATTTTTTTTTCTGAAGAGAAGAATTCATTTATGTCCTGATCATTGAAAAAAAAAATCCAGTGACAGGGTTGTTGCAAATAACATTTGTGCTTTATTAGACAATCATTTCCCTATAGATACTTCCAATATGATTTGTTTACTCTCTAATCATGCTCTCTTTCATAAGTACAGCAAGAACAATCTGGGTCACTGAATG
Organism: Iguana delicatissima; assembly: GCA_948472985.1. Classification (NCBI taxonomy): domain Eukaryota; kingdom Metazoa; phylum Chordata; class Lepidosauria; order Squamata; family Iguanidae; genus Iguana; species Iguana delicatissima. The sequence goes on along the minus strand of CAOKZL010001194.1, from coordinate 215,047 downwards.
TTGGATATGGCTGGGCGGTCTGATCTCTGGTCATCGAAAGTTAACAGGCACGGTTGCTGAGTACTACACAAGATCTCTTTCTAATAATTTCCTTGATTTGCTGGTGCTGGGAAACACAGAAATCTCAAAATGTCTTAGGACATTTCTGCACTACATTGTTATAGTGCTATTATTTTACTTTCAACATCCTATGGAATTCTGGGGTTTGTAGTTTACTGCGGTCCTCTACATATCCTTCCCTAAACTGCAAACCTCAGGATTCCATAGGAAGTTGAAAGTGGTATAACAGCACCATAACAGTATAGTGTGGAAATGGCCTTAGTTATGTATTATGTTGTCTCAAGATATGGTCGTCTATCATTGTCAACATGATAGTCTATCAGAAGACTGTTTTAGCATTTTCCTCTTATACATGGAGATAACAACAACAAAATCCTTGCATCAGGAGAGTTATGGGGTATTTTCTGACTCCAGTGTATTGTGGAGTGGAAAAATGTTCCCTGTCCAAAGGAAGTTTGTGTGTTCTAAATCAAGTATACAATATTCCATCCAAACACCCAGTATCAGAAAATATGAGGTGGAATGAAAATATAATAAAATCAGCTAAAATAAAATGAAACATAGGCATCTTGTATTGTGGGGTATTTCATACCCCCAATGGATTTCCCCTCTACCTTGGAAGTAATTTCAGTTTCCCTGAGTGAGACCAACCTATTCACAACAGAACAAGAAGTTTCTTTTTTGTTCCATCACAGTTTGACAGAAAAACAGCGCAGAACTTTTTTTTTGTCTTATTACATAAAATCAGCTGAGAGAGAGAGTACTGCAGTGGCAATCAGCTCATGTATTTGTTGGGACATTGTTTGTCCCTGATTTTTTTGATCATTTGTTTATAAGAACAAAAAACCTTTATGTGAAAAATGGCAGAAATCTGGGGAGATGTATAATTGACAATGTTAAAAAATACCTGCATCTTAGATCTAGTTCCCTATGGAATCTATGATGAAATGTGACTCTGGAGACCTAATATCCCTAATTCTAATGGATCTGAATTCAGCGCTGCCAAAGAAAATATTCTTATGTCAATCTTTCCACTTTAAATGTTTGTTGTTTATATTAAACTCCAGGACTGTTCTGGAATTATAACCTTAGCTTCTATCTAGTCAAAGAAGCATCTAACTCATGGATACATCTATTTATGGTAAGGATGAACCTGGGCCAGCTCTAGGTAAGAGAAAGTCTGCTTTCTATACCTGCTCCATGGCCACACCTATTCAGTTGTTGTGGGATACTTTGGGAGTCATTCTCCCTGAGCCTAGTGGTTCTGTGTTGGTAGAACAGATAAGCCCCCAAAGGGGTTCCTAATGCTCTACAGGCCTCTAGAGCACTTGACTCAATTTGTAGGAGCCCTCACAATTTGAAAGATTCTCAGAATATGTACCACTGATTTTATTTTGCTGTATTGACATTGCTTCCTTGAAAAGGACTACCATTGCTCCATCAGACTCAGTCTTACAGTATTGCCAAAACTATATTTCAAAGAATGCAGGGGAGACAGAAAACCTTTCCTCATGAGCCAATCAGATAGGCAGATGGAAAAAAAACTTGGCCAGAAAGTAAGAACTAATCCTATACTAAGTCCCAGGAATGGCTGGATAGATACTGCATCAGTTGAGAAGGGCTGGTTGAGAGGCAACAGAGGCTTATACAGCTGAATACCCCCTCCCCCATGATTTGGTATTAAGATGAGAATTGGTGGGTCAACAGTTGAAACTGGAATTAGGACTTAGCTGGAATTAGGTAAGAGAACAGACATGAGAGAGAACCAATAGAATCAAGGGACTGCATGTTAAAGTTGACCATAGAAGAACAGAAAAGCTAAACCTACATCTGCTAAGGACATACTATGTGGCTAAGAACAGATTATTAAGTTTTAGCCCTACTAGTGTAAATTAGGGACAGTAGGTGGGGTTGCCACATTCTACTTCCTCAGATCTGGGCATTTAATTTGCACATTGTATAAATTATTCTAATTATGCAAATTTCTCTAATTTGCAGTCTAATTATGCAAATTGGCCACATCCATAGTTGCATGTTTTTCCTGTTATATTTTAAACTTCATACCATTTTGAATAGTTATAACTGAATATAGAATAGGGATGGAAATCTTGATTTCTCCAAGTTCCAACAAACACTGAATACACTGAAGCAGTTTTTCATCCTGTAACTTTGAGACTCTCAGAAATATTTTTACCACAACAAAAAAGTTTTCCAGAAGCTATACAGCAATTCCTGAGAACTGTGCAGCCTACCCTGAAAAGTGTGCAGTTTTTGATATAGAAAGGACTGCATCCAGGTAGCCACATTTGTGTTTTGTGCAGCACGGTTGCACAACAAAAATGTGCAAAATCAACAATATTACAAATAAAACCATGTGGCTATTTGTTGTGCAATGCTGCTTTTTTTATATAGAAAACAAATTGTGTTGATCTTGCACTACATTTTTGTTGTGCAACTTTGCTGTTTTTATGTAGAAAACAGCAATGTTGCAGAAAAAAATATTGTGCTAAATCAGCAATGTTGCACAACAAAGCTATGTGTGGTTGCAGCTTCAGTCAACACAAGTTCCTTTGTCTGCTGTGCAATATTTGGCTTGCACAGCCTTCAAATCAGCAAAGGCTGCAGCCATGACGTGGAACACTTCACCATATTGTTTGTATAGGGGTATAGTGTGCAATTTAGTTTTGCATTTTCTGTACTTTCCCCAAGGATATAGAAAAAAATATGCAAGGGGTTGAGGGTTTTTTCCCCTCTGGGAATTGTGCAGTTTTCTGTGCAGTTTTTTTTTTTAAGAAAAGATTCTGAGTATAGATTTTGGCCATTTCTGCACCAGGCTTTTAAAATGGTGTAGAACGACCTCCGACAGAGGTCTTCTGCACCGTAGAGTGGACTGGGATGGACTACTTTTTGTAGTTCCATATCTCAGTCCGGTTCTGCACGACCAATACTGGTTGCGCAGCGTGCGTTTTAAAAACCTCTTTTTAGACGTTTTTAAAAAGCACAGAGTGCATGACTCCGTGCTGCCCTGCCGCCGTGCTCCAGAGCAGATTTGCAGGCACGTGCAAGTGCGTGCCTGCAGATCTTCCGGAGGCAAGCTTTCAGCTGGCGAGCTGCTCCAGTTGGTGGAGAGCCTCCACTAACCGGAAGCCGCCATTTTGGATGCTGGAGCAGCGCGGAGCAATGAGCTCGCACTGCTCATTGTTGCGATGGACTCACCTGGATGCTCAGGAAATCCAGTGAGTCCTGTTTTCGTCCGGCTCCTTCCCCATGTCTGGAAAGGGCCTTTGACTGCAAAGCTGTACAGTTTCTCAGACTCAGTTCTCAGGGACTGTGGAGTTTATGTTGTTCCAGTGGTCTAAAAAAAGTTCCCATAATTTGTGGGAACTTTTAATGTGCCATTTTTGTTCCTGCTAACTTTCTTAAAGGGTAAGGAAATCCAAAGTTGACTCCCAAAGTTGACCCCAGTTGAGAAACTGATGAATTTCCATTCAATCCCTAGTATAATGTTTAAACCACTGGACGTGTAATAGAGAGAGCAAAATTCAAATTTCCTTTTAGCTATGGAATTTACCATGTATCTATGGACCACCACAACCTTCCAACAAGCTCGCTTACAGGATTGCTGTGGAGATTAACAGAGAGAGGGAACATGCAAAATGGATACATGCATTCCTAATGCAGTACAAACTAAAGAATAGCAATAATAGCATGAACAGACATTTCTGTGGTATTTTTTTCTGATCACTTTTTTACTGTCAGTTTTTCACTGATGGTAAAAAGCTACAGGCTCCTGAAAATTCCACAATAAGCCCCTTGAGAGTGACTGCCATGTGATGGCAGGATGCAGAGGAAGATAAGAAAAAATGTCCATAGCTAGCTGAAGGAGAAAAAGCATGGCCTTATCTCCTTCAGAGATAACAAAATAAATATTTTATAACAAGTAGAAAACAGTCTGCTTTAACTGACTTCCACCTATTTGACTTTTCATCAAAATGTATGTGATAAGCAGTTCAACTACACCAAGATGTCTCTGCTTCCACTTGTTTATTGTTTGTTAATGCCAGATAAGATAATGATAAATGTTTATAATATTTACAATTCCATCTTCATCTGATTAATTACGTCCTTCCATCACAAACATAGATATATAAATATGTGTGTATTCATTCTGTTTCTCTACAGTTACATTTTTAGTTAATCCTGAATTCTAATTGAAGTAAGAGGTTTTTTGTTGTCTTAGTTATAGGGTGTGGAATGGGTTCTTTATGAAAGAAACTGCTGAAAAGAAGAACAGAGAGTCTGCTAAGGACTCAATGTGTGATTATGGGCAAATCATTAAATGTTATTCCTTCAAATATAAATTCTAGCCCAACTCTTCCACTCTTAACAGCCTGTGGAATTCTGTGGTTTTTAGTTTGTAGTTTCCTGAGGCCAAAGAGCTCTCTGGCTGAGAATTCTAAATACCTCTCCCTAAACTGCAAGCCCCAGAATTCCACAGGATGTCGAAAGTGGAACAACAGCACTATAACAGTGTAGTGCAGAAATGGCCTAAATGCTATGTTAGTCCTGTCTAGAGTAGATGCATTGAAATGAATAGTACTTGTTAGTCACAGCTAACTTGATTCTCATTAATTTCACTGGACGTCTCAATAGAACTAAAGCTGGATTTAGCCCACTATTTATACTCATTCTTACCGTCTCTCTATAGACAGAAAGAGAATTGCTGTCCTCTACACTGGGGATTCAGCAGTAATCATATTGTTCATATTCAACACTGGAATTTATTGCTGTAAAATTACATGCCATTCCTTAATACCAGCATCCAAAGACCTCTGGCTTGGAGAAAGGAAGAAAGGCATGAGCAACTGGAAGAAAACCATGGCCTGAGAACAGAATGCATGTCAGATATACAAAGAGGATATGAGAAAATAGTATATGTGACCAGTCTGGTTTTCATTATATAAGTGTTATTTCAAGTTCTTCCCAGAAAACAAGCAGGGGAGGGGTCAGGATAGAAAAATCTGTTTTTTTCCTTTATGTAAATTGCATAAATTCAGCCAAAATTCACTGGCAGCCTCACTATGTGAAAATCAATTTGATTAACATAAAATTCTCATTGCTAACTCCTGTTTACTACCCATTCTATAAACTAAAGATCCTTTGTCAAATGACAATTGCCTTTTCTAATTAGCCAGGAGATAAAAAGATATTGCCCAGGCTTTTAAAGTAGAAATGGGGAACATTTGGTCTGAATATAGATGGCCAAAATTCAAACATAGGCTAACGATGCTCTGCCTGTTACACCACAGTCAGTTTTCCAAGCTCCTGTAAAAGTGATGACCTCTGTGTTCAAGTGAAGAGAATAAGACTGAAACAAGAGGGTGGCAGGCAAGCAAAGGAGCTAAGAAATGGATTATGGAGTGTTTCATTCTTCATCAAATGCACTCTATAGTTGTCCATGTACCTGCCTACCTGCTGTCCTACTTATCTCTGAATCAAAAGAGAAGAAGGTGATTCTGAGTGAGAAATGTGTGCTTGACCACAGGCATTAGACTAACCTATCTTTGGTTATCCTCCCTCCTCTAGCTTCCAGGGGACTAGAGAGAATATGATAGCAAGTGGAAGACAATATGAGGATGGGGGCAGGATGGATGAAGAACAAAGACAGGCAGGTTGCCAGGTTGTGTTTCTTGTGTGTTCTTCTATATAAGTCTGTGGTCCTGGATGTATAAATGTACATGTGTATAATTCTGTATATGTGTGAATAGATGCAATGCTGAGGAAAAGAATCAAATGCAGCCACCACTTCAGAAATTTACAGAGGATGAATGCTACAATAGCTGCTGTTTAGGTGACAGTGGCAAGTGAGAGAGCATTTAGCTGGTGGTAAAACTGCATGCATTTCCTAAACAGGGAAAATACTTTATTTTAGAAATGTCATAGATGATTGAGTTGGGTACTCATACAGATATTTCAGAACATGACAAGGGAATAATTAGGGGGTGAAATGTTCTAGTTTTCATTTTCCTACTGAATGGAATAAACTTTGAATCAAAGTATTTAAAATACAATCTATCATGGTTCATTTTTACTGGAGTACTGTACTTCATACTTATTCTTAAAAGACATTTTTTCCCATATGTGTGTGTATGCATGTGTGTGTGTAAACTGATCATACTGGCAATTTGAATGGCAACCCAGAATTTATCAAAATATCCCTTTGACTGAAAAATGGGTCTCTTCCACTTTGTACTCTAGATTAACAACATTCACAAGTGATATATCTTAAGGCAGAAAGGAATCTGATGTCTTCCCAGAAACTGCATCCCAAATGACATTGATTTAAGAAAATTTTGATCTTTTGATAGAAATGAAAAAAAAATGCCAAGAAAATGGTAAAAAACAGGAGATATCAGAGATAGAGAGAGAGAGAGATTGATTTTAAAGCTAACCCAGAATACAGATATGTAGATAAGATCTAGAGCAAATCTAGTTCTGAAAAAATTTACAACAACATAAGATTATGTGAAAGAAAAGGTGCTTTTAGAATAGTATTTGAAATTCTGTAGTGCTTTATTTAAGACAATGTGGTGTGGTGGTTTGAGTGCTGAAGGAAAACTCTGGGAACCCAGAGTTTAGATCTCTACTCAGCCATGAAAACTCAATAGGTAATCTTGGGCAAATCACACTCTTTCAACATCAAAGGCAATGGCAAACCTCCCCTGAATAAATCCAGCCAAGAAAACCCTACAACAATTCTTCTTAAGCTAGGTGAGATAGGAGATTGGAAGTTTTCCCCAGAAATGTGTTAGAGATTCACACTATATTTGCTCCTACTGGTTATAGCTGTTTCTTTCTGACCTGGAAACTCACTATAGACTGGTAGCCAATAGCTCACAGACCAGGACTGTTTGTTGTTGCCTCTGTGGAGAAGGAGGACCATTGAAATTTTTATCTGGCACAGAACTATAGGTTTTGACATTCCATCAATTATACCACTTCCCTATGCAGTAAGAACATTCAGGACAGGCTCTTTTACAGAGGAAGTCCTTTTTGTGGAGAGAATAGAAGAGTCTCATGTGATATATCTAGTGATGGCATTCAATTCATGGAGAGATATGGCTCCAGCTGAGGCATTTGCTCATTGAAGATGGCCAGAAGGCAATTGTTCTTTCCTGAAGATTCTTATGGCACTTCCTATGCTGTTCCAAGAGACCTTCTCTCTCTGGAGCAGATTTTCAGGGAGTGTGTTGGAAGGAGCATGAACTTTCGAAAATAGTGTCTATGTCTTCTATGCATTGAACCTTCTACTAAATCTGCCCCTCTTGCATATATGAAATTATGCAATTGCGATCCAACTTTTGTCTATTTATTTCCAAATAAACAGAGTGAGCAGTCAGAGAGCCAGTTTTAGTTTTAAAATTAGCCTCAGATATCTCAAAAACAACTGACATTCATGTGCAGATGCCATCAAGGTAGCTTTTTTGCAGACCTGCAGAACTTGAGACAAGTTCTTTCCCACTAATTACATAGCATAATTACATAGCATGACTATTTTTCTACCAACCCATAACATCAGTGGTAGATGTGACTATTATTTCCAGTGATACCAATGCCAACTGGCAATCAGTATCCATTAATCAACATCAGTCTCTCAAACCAACACAACACTCAATTCTAGTTTGTTGGCAGTCACTTGGAGAAACTCAGCTGCTTCCCTGCAAACTTGGGACTATCTTTTCTTCTCATCTTTCCTTTTCCTTTCCTACCCTCTATCTTTGCTTCATGTATAGTCTCTAATCTCAGTGCCAAAGGAGACATGATATTAAATTATGAGTGGAAAGGTTTTTCCTGCTTAAGGGTCCTATCCACTAGTGGATAAGCTTTCACTGGCCACATTAGTTGGGGCCAAAGCAAAGAGTGGAAAGAACCATCTGCTTTTCCTGTCAGATACAAAAACATGTCCCATATACTTGTCATACACTTTCACATAAAGACAGGAACACATCCATTCACATATAGAACATCACTGGTTCCATACATCTACAAACATAACACACAAACATCAGTTGATATACATTCATACTTTCATACCCACCCCCACCCTCCACCATGCACAGAGGGATGGAGGAATTGTCCCTTTCCTACCTGACATAATAGTCAGTTAGACTTGAGGGAAAACCTCCCATTGGGGTCAGTTGTCAGGCAGTTGTCGGACAAGTCTAATTGCCAGGATGTTTTCTGGAGGGAGGCAGGCTTTTTTGAGACAGAGAACATATGAAGCATTAACCCCCCCCCCCGCTCCAGTTGCAATATGATAGAAATTGCATTTCCCTCTTGCATTCCTTAGACTAGAAAAGTACTTCCCATTCACTCCAACGGGAGCTTTAACATGCGATCATCAATATGTAAAAGCATAAAAGAGGAGCTGGAGGTCACATTTGAGGTCTCTGTGGGTCCCAGGCCAGCAGTTCTGTAGCCATGTGTTAAATAAATCTTGGCTCTTTAAATCTGCATTTTTTTAAAAAATGTCAATAGGAAGCCCTTGAGTTCTGATAATTTGGGGGACTGTAGCAGACAGGGAATGAGAATTCAATTCTTTCTTGTCTTGAAGTGGTCCTGATTAAAATTGCTCACCTGAAGATACTATTTGCGTAGGAGGAAAAAGCTTTTATTGGAACCAGTTGCTGACTTCCTCCCCTGTTCCCAGGTTCGGGATAGTGTGGTCAGTAATTCCCGAACAGAGATTGGATTTTCAAGACATGTGCAAGGGATATCCATTCCCAAAATGTCTAGGGTGTGCCATGGATACCACAGTCTCTTCAAGTGGTACCTTGTCTCACTGGCAGAATGCATATGGACAGTTCACTATAAATCCTAAAATCAGACCCTAGGGTCTGTAGTTCTCTCTGTGGAGTCCTGTTTGGGGATTACTCTCCACACTTTCTGGAATATCCTGCCTCCATCCACCGTGTGCCTCTGGAAGATGAGAGATTCCTGTTCCTTTGGAGGCTCCTCATGTAAGCAAGAACTGTAGAAAAATCAGGGATCTTGTTTGCAAGGAGATCAGAGATAGAGCTCTTTGTACACAAAACATTAGAAAATGTCAAAGTTTCACAGGGAGAAATTGCAATCTGAAGAGCAAGTACAAGACCTCTGTACAAAGAAAAAGACCCCTTCCAAACTTTTCTTTGGCCTTTTGTAACTGTATTGTTATATCAGCTGTTATTTTTTTAATCTCAGATTCCTTTATTTTGCTACTTACACTCTGATTAGTAACTATCTCTTGTGCCTGAAATGAGAACAATATTTTCTTAGCCAATAGCGTTTCCATTAAGAAGATCTTAATCTATAATCTTGTTTGCATCCCATGCTTCATTACAATCACCTTGTCCCCAGGTTTAGAGGTCATTAGGAGGCTTCATTCCCAGAATCAAGTTTATTCTATTTGCCAACTCATTTCAGAACTTGGTGTCTGTAGGGCAAATTCAGAGCAAGTGTATCAAATTAAAACTGGCCTGTACACCATTCTAGCCTCTTTGGTGTTCCATTTTAAAAACAATAGTGTAGAGCTAAGACAGAAAGCAAATATTTGATCAAATCTAATTCTGGCCAGTGTAGGCCTTTATAGATAATGGGAACAGCAACAATAGCAATTTGTGGCAATAAACATCTGGTGATGTTTACTGTAAATTTAGTCATTGAGGATGGTCTGGTCTGGAGTAAAAGTTTTTAGAATGCATGACAATGAAACTCTTTAATGTCAAACAAAAGCTGTATCAAGCATCCATTGCCCAAGAGTCACACACAGCTTGACTGGGATAATAGTATATAAGGTTAGGATCAGTATGAGTTACAGTGTGATCCCAAAGTGAGACTCTAGGACAGGGGTCAGCTTAGGACCTTCCAGGGAACACAGAGACAATCAAAGATGCAGACTCCAAGCCCTAAACCCAGAAGTGACAGGAAGTCCACTTCTGGATTTGTCAAATGACAATTGTTGATCTATGCAATGGGAAAATAGCCGAGGGAAGGGATGTTCTCTCTCATGACAAGGAGCCAAATGCAATCTCTGCTTTTCTATGGACCTAGTGTTAAAGTGATAAGGTAGAAATTAGAGCAGCTTTGGTGGAAGACTAGAGCAAATCTGACCAAATATGGGGTATTTGAAGGCCTGCTCTGTGGTAGTATGTGCAGAAAATAAATGATTCTTTTCTATCACCATTATGTCTGCATGGAAATGTCCAACTGAGCTGTTTTGAGTGTTCAGAAGTTGTTACATGCTGCCCTCTGAGAAGATAACCAAGACCAGTCAACAGTCCATTGTGAAGAGTTTCCATGGCACTTTGCAAATAAAGTTGTTCAGATCCTTTCTGACTTGGATGCTATAGCTGATACATTAACAGTGGATGCGATTTTGATTCTGATTGTTCAGTAATAATGGATTGGTTTCCATGTGTACAGCCTGAGGATGTGAACAGGACTCTTGAGAAGTGACAACCATCACATATTCACTGGAAACTTACCTGTCCTGGCTTATTAAAGGAAACAGAAGAGGATTGGCTGAATAGGTGAAGGGAATAGGCAATGCCTCCTTGCAGCAAGGAAGGTTTCTAACAAGCCTAGAGGAGGCAGTTATCAAGCCTCTACTGAAAATGCATTCCCTAGATCCTATATAGTGGGTAACTGTCAGCCAATGTCTAGGCAATGTAATAGAATGTCTGGTGGCCTCTCAGGGTCCAGGGACTCTATTTCTTCTTCCCACTAAGCTCCAAGGAAACTGTTTCAGTTCTGAGCCAGTTCTGACATCACTAAGGAAGTGGATAAGAGGGAATAAAATGAAGCTTAATCCAAACAAGACAGAGGTACTTGGTCAGTGGAAAGATAGATCAGGTAATAGGCATTTAGCCTGTGCTGGATAGGATTACACTCTCCTTGAAGACATAGGTTTGCAGTTTTGGTGTACTCCTGGGCTCAGCCTTGAACTCAGAGCCCTACATTTGTGTGGTGGGCAAGAGTGCTTTGGTAGACTTAAAGCTAGTACACCAACTGCTCCTGTTCCTATAGATGCCATAGTGACATATGCTTCACTTTCATTCCAGACGGATTATTGCAATGCACTCTAAATGGGTGGCCTTTAAGAGTGTTCATAAACTTCAACTGGTAAATAGAGCTGCTCCCAGAAGCTGGTTACAGGAATCATGAAACCCCTTCTCCTGATCCAACAGCTCCACTGTCTGCTAGTTTGTTTCTGGATACAATTCAAAGTGATTGGTCATAACCCATAAAGTCCTATTTGACTTTGATCCAGGCTAACAGACCAAATCTCCTTGTCCCATAACATCCTTGGACTAAGTATTTCTCACTTCCACTTCCCAGTCTTTACTGCTGTCCTCCATTTATTGGATACAAAGTAACAGGAAGTGATCTATTAGATACATTGTGGCAGCAATTACAAGTTGTTTTCACATGGGTACATAGCAGCCTTTAGTACTGATTAAATACATTCTAGCCAGTTGCAAAGAATACACATTTAAATACACATTCAGCTTACTGGTATCTTATTTTGTTATTCTCCTCTCTTATCCACCCATTACCATGACAAGAATGCCTTTCAACCTGACTCTGTCTGTGTGTGTAAAACAGTCTTGCAGGCTCAGGGGTGACACACTAAATAACACACACCAACACCGGAGTGGGAAAATAAGACCCCAACTTTATTGGCTATAGTTGCCAATAGGGTTGGCATTAGCATGGGTCCGGCTGCAGGCATGAACCAACCCATCTGTTGATCAATGAACCCGACCACCCAGCTGAAGCTGAATCCACTGGAACAACAGGGGAGGTACCCCACAACACTGGGCTCCCCGGTGGTCTCCCCTGCTGCCAGGGAGTGCGGGAGTCCTGTGCCTCTTGCTGATGGGCATGACCACCACCTCACTGCACCCCTGGTCCCTCCCCCACCCGGGGGGGCTTCCCACATGATAGCACCTGGGATACTGGAACCATATCCCTGCATTCCAGACCCATGCTACTGCCAACCATCAAGTTATGACAGTAAGCAACAATTATACATAATTCCCAAATACAGAAAAAAGATCCCACCAAGCCCATGCAAGCTCCCACCACCACCACAGCAGAACACAATCCCAACCACACAAAGCAAATGTAGAACAGGCAACAAAGGGAGAATGGGTGGACGATGATCCAAAGAAGACTGGCTGGCAGCCAAAGAGAAAGGATAGAAATACCCCAGTGCCCAACTGGAGTGGAATCCACATCTGGGCACTCTGGATGGGCCCAGCCAACTCAGCTACCCAATGAATTCAAATAAGGAGTTTGTAAGGAATTTGAATTTATTGGCTGCCAACCACATCTCCCGAAAGGCTGTATGTGGATGCACAGCCCTCTGGGAGGAAGAAATGTGGTCCAGCATGGACAGACCCTCAGAGGCCACCAAGTCCTCACCTTGAGCTACAAACTGCCGCACCAGGTAAGTCAGGCAGCTGCCATCTCAGAGCACAAATATGTTTAGAAAATGGCAGAACTGCCATTCTTCAGTGTGAGACAACTGTATACATTTTGAGTTGTCACCTGAAAGCAGTGATGTAGACTCAAGTCAATAGACTCAGACTCAAGTCAGACCTAAGTTGCTTCAGTGATTCAACTCGGACTCAACTCGGCTATAAATAATGCACTGACTTGACTCAACTCAAAACTTGTATATTTTTAATGATTGGCTTGATGCCCTTGGTTGAGTAATATAACAAGTCATCTAGAAATCTTATGACTTTGAACATCACCTCCATCTCTTTTTGCCTATTGTTCACATGACAATCTGTGTCAAGCCCAAGTGTGGGTGCATTTCTCAGAGGGGAACAGCAAATAGATTAGGCAATGGGCTTGAGGCAGGCTTGATGTCTGCTCAGCAACCTGTCCCCACTGCATATTGGAGGAACCTTCTAAAATGTTTCCTAAGAGCAAAAGACAAGACTTGCCTCCAGACTGCAAGGTGCATTTCTCAGAGGGGAACAGCAAATGTGTTAGGCAATGGGCTTGAGGAAGAAGGATCCTTCCCTCTAAAGTTTTTGAATCTTCAGTAATGGGGAGTAAGATAGGATCCTATTCACCACTACCAGAGCTGCAAATTTGGAGAGCTGACTCTACTTAAATTGTAAAAACTGAATTTATTTCACTCTATCCAATAATTCTGGAATTTTGGTTGGGGTATAAAGTTGGCTTCCAGACTTGAGACTTGACTTGAAAGTATCTTCAAAGACTTGAGATTTGACTTGAGACTTGAAGGTAGAGACTTGATACTTGACTTGAGACTTGGAGTAAAAGACTTAAATACATCACTGCCTGAAAGTATATGTAAGTCTAAGTAGAGGTAACAGTAAGCTCTTGGTTGTACTCGTTATCCTTGCCACAGTTTTCCACACCACTGAAATCCAGATTGCAAACTCCTTAGAGAAGGATTATACTTGTTTCAGTTCCTATTATTTCATAAAGGGCTACGTTCATTGATGGCTTTTTAGCATTTATACATATATACATATCTATTCCTTGAAGAAAGTTTCCTTAATGTGCAACATTTTCTTCCCTCTCTCATGGAATCATTCAATAGTTACTCCCAAAACATGTTTTTCATTAAGTACCCACTTTGGGTTATATGACTACCAGGAATATGAAACTAGTTTCCTGTTTACCAGAGCATAAAGGTACTCTTGTTTCATTTTATTATTGGGACGCTGAGAGAGCAGGGTGCTTTCTTTTACGTTCCTCATCATCTTCTAAAAGATAATAGGGAATTAAATGATGAATTTGTCTTCGTTCCCTAAGAAACAACCCTGTGCAAATCTACCTGGGAGTACACTCTACTGAATTCAGCAAGCTTGAGTAAACATGAACTGTACTGGACTATGCTACATAATCACCAGCTCCCCGTGGAGGTCCATAGAAGGCTATGGTGAATCAACCTGCATCCTTGTTCAGTTATCCCTCTGCAAATATAATTAAACTCCATTATGATGCTGATAAAAACCACCCAAATACTGCTGTCCTGCACATTTAATGAGCAGCTTCATAATTTCTGAAACACACGTCTGGTCACTGTCATGAACAGTAGCTTGTTCAATGTTGTCAAGTTTGTATGACAATTTTACATTATGATGTTGTCATGATTGGGTGCAATATAAATGTTAGAATGAATGAACAACCAAAATTAAAGCCACAGAATCCTATTTTCCATTCATTTATTGTGTATAGGCTCTAGATGCTATCACCAATAAATGGTACTTGGAAACATCAATATCTGGGTCTGGACTTTATACTTATGAGGAATATTTTGTCTTCCTACATTTTTTGGAAACTGTGATTTCTAGTGGTCTGGCTTCAGGACAGTATTACTGGATACAAGTGGCTTTGCCTTGCTTGCATTTTCATACTATAACTGCTAGTTTGTTTGTATCATCATTTTGTTGTTATATCACCATCTTTTTGATATTTCTTGATATACTACCATCTTTTTTTGCAACAGTTGCATTGGAAGGACTGGCAAAGCTATGTATCTGGCCCCATCCTGAGGTTATACACCTACTTACTCCGGGTATTAGTATGCATAGCTGGAGTTCTATTGATGACTTATGCCCATGTAGGGCATGCAAATCATAGCATTAATAGTATTTTTTTGCTGGGGCTTAAGAGCAGCAGGGAAGCAGGAGTGAAAGTTGTCCTTGACAAGTTGTTAGCTCCTCAGTGGCTTTATCTTCTGATAGAGAAGTTTTGCTGCTGTCCACATCTACTCCCATTGTCAGTGTGACACCTATTATCCCTTTACCTCTGCTTCTGTAGCATTGACTCTTTCTATGCTAGTCTAGTTATACTCACCCTGTGGGTTCAGCATCAGCCCTGTGTAATCAAAGTTCCATTGTCCCTGTGATCCCATAAAGCTGTATGATCAAAGTTATAGCTGTGGTAGAAGCCTAT
Source organism: Iguana delicatissima (assembly GCA_948472985.1). Taxonomy (NCBI): domain Eukaryota; kingdom Metazoa; phylum Chordata; class Lepidosauria; order Squamata; family Iguanidae; genus Iguana; species Iguana delicatissima. Next base: position 199,999 of record CAOKZL010001194.1, on the reverse strand, counting down.
GTGTGTGGCTCAGATATTCATCTCAATGTGCGCACACTGAAGGCCATGAGCCAAGCTGCCTGAACTCAGAGCCAGCAGCACTACTTTTTAGGAACAATGCACAGGCTTTCAATGTACAAGCCCATTCATATAATTAACATGTGAAGAAAGATAATGGGTAGGCTACCAGCTCAATAACACATATTTCTAGTGCTGGAACAGTTTTATACCCTCCCGCATTTCACAGTAAAAACCAGAACACACATGGCTAAGAAACATCAGAGTGTGTTCAAAATAGGAAAAGTTATTTATGAGTAAGAACATACAAGCTAAGATAGGCTGTAGCAGTTTGCTTTTCCCTGGGTTTATCCATGGCAAGATTATGTTCCCCTCTCTCCTCTCCCCTTGCTAAGTTAACTGAGTGAAAATTACTTTTGCCTGTTGAGTTCAGTTTGCAGCAAATAAAGTAAGCTGAGGACAAAGGAGTGGAAGGAGGGAAGAGAAACTGGGACATTCTGAAAGCATCTGAAAAAGCAGGATGACAAAAGACTAAATTGGGATGGTCCTTGACATATTGAGACAATGGAAGAGCATGCCTTTCAGCTGGTGTCTGGATCCAGTTAAGAGTGCTGCTTTTGATCTCTACAGATCAAAATTGTTGTAAAGCACACCATATGGGCTGCTTTCTGTCTTATACCATGCTATTTTAAGATTTTCTTCAGTGGTCATTCCCAGGTCCTTTCGGGTAGTGATGCCAAAGTAGAATTGCTCCCTTACTCCAGTTTTGAAAAGTGCTGACAAGATCTGAGGATTGTAGTTTGGCTTTGAGACATTTTAAAGTGTTTTCTTTGGTTCTGACTAATTACTGCTTCCTGTTTAGATGCAGGGTATTCAAAACTTTCTTGCCTTTCAGTTGCTAAGAAGAATAGGCAGGAACCTGTAAAGTCTAATAAGGAAGAAAATAAGACTTTATAGGATGATCTTTCTGGTAAGTAATCTTTGAGACATATGAACAATGAATGACATCAGTGTGATCTTTCAGGAGGGAAACAAAGGCTCAAATTCACCACTGATTTCCACTGATACAGGCAATCTGCTCTTCTTGGGGTTAGAAGTGGATTTAGGTTCCAGTTGGAAACAACAAAAATTTTGAGAAAAGCAATCATATTTTACTACTTTCCCTTTCAGGTTTCCCATAAATTCTACCTGTCTAATAATGAATGTTAAATTATGTAGAAGTGGTTTCAGTGTGGAACAGAGTGTACTCAATAATGAATAAAAAATAATTGCAAAATGTCCCTTCAAAGTATACCTGCTTACTTTCACAGTTTACAGTGTAATGATCTCTTTGAAGAAAACGCAAAGGCTGGGGCCCACTGTGCAACATCTTTTTTTTTCCTTTGCCAAGAAATTGCTATAACGCCATACTACAATCTATTGTAAAGTTAAAAATGCTTTTTTTTTTTGGTGGGAGTGTGATCTCAGGCTTTATCAGGATGAGTTCTGTCTGAAAACAGTCATGTTTTGAACTTTTCTCTAAAAACAGGCTTATTTTACAAATTACAGGATCAAAATATTTTGGGGAACCAGAAATATGAAGATACCTAGTATAACAATATAGGGAATTTACAATTAATGCTGCAGGTCCCATATTTCTAAAACCTCTCCTTGTCATCCCTTAAAATCTCCCCCAAAGGCATGTCTAAGTAACCTTATACCATCCCTCTTCTGTATTCTTGCCTGTCTCCCTAGTAGTCATTCACAGCCACTCCTATCCCACTTCCTGCTACCGACTCCAAAAAAGGCTTCTTGACCTCTTTCCCTTCCAAATGATAGTACCCCTTGCTTGTAATGCGATGCATGGTTGACAAGGAAACCTAAAGCAGGGATAAGTAAAGTATGGTCCTTCAGATGCTGCTGCCTAGAAATGATAGAACAGCAAAGATTCACCACCCATGGCCTAGAGAGAGCAGTTACATGATTCCCATCTCCATGTTTCCTATATCTGAATGAAAAACAGCTAGTTTGGAACTAGAATACTATCAAGAATAATGCAGGTCAACTACATGGCTTCCATTCTATACCCACAACAGGGATGTGCAGATCTTCTACCTTGCCCTGCAAATTAATCACAAGGCCTACATCTAATTCTTAGTTCCAACTAGAGGAGACCAATCCAATCAACTGAATTTATATCACTGTTGACATATCGTTCAGCATTTGATTTAGTGGTAATGGCATATCTTGTGTAAACAGCACCTAGGGCAAGTGTGGAAGTTGCACCCCTATCTTCTTACCCTATCCTCACCTCGATCCCTACATGCATGGCTTTTTTGCACACCCCTGGTATTGGTACCCAGGGCATGTGCCCTACTTGCCCCATCCTATATACACCTCTATTCAGTGGGTCTACTCTAGTTGGGACAGGCAGTTCAGTTCCAAGGCTCAAAAAAACTCAAGGTATTTGATATGGATACTTGAAAAGCTTAGTTTCCTAGTATCCTCCTATGACAAGCCCTTACTTCTCTCAGATTGGTGTGGTGGTTCCCAATCTAATAAGGCACCTTGTTTTTATCATACAACTCTGCCACTCCCATTATAACACCACCTTTGTGTAAAAGGGTGAGAGTTTTCAATGTTTATTTAGAACCACTTAATAAGTTTATGGTACTGTGCTTTCTGTGTTACTTTGTACACTGTATATAGCTTAGCCAAGCCAGTGTTTACAAAGATAAACTGTTAACATTATTAAGATAAAACTAACAATAAAGTAGCGTGTTAAACCTCAAATGCAGCCAAGGTTGATACATTTCTTCAGTGCACATTTTAGACAATATAACAGGTAACTTCCTGATCATAAACAGTTCAATTATATCCTTAGCTTTTCATATAAGGCACAAGTATCATGTAACAGCCCTTAGGCTAAACTCCCACCAAAGGATTAACCCCTCAATCCAGGTCACACTCTCTGACCAGATCCTACTAGGGTTCAATTACTCTTCTGCCTCTCACTAGGCTTCCATTAAGAACTAACCCTCCCTAAACAGCTACACTATCTGGCTAACTAAGGGACTCTACTCCCTAGCTCCTTGCTAGGCTCTCTCACTGAAGGAATAAAAACACCCACAGGTACTTGGCTTTATATAACTTTTTCTCTCAATTACAAGCTCCTCCTACACTCTACTGGGTTGTCTTTCTTTCCTGAGGTGCTATTCTGGTTGCCTACCAACCTGCTTCCAGGCTGCAATGGCACTTCAGATAGCCACACTCCCTGTAACTTCATCACACCTCTCTTTCCTGGAAGTCTTCCCTTAACTTTACCAGTCCAACCAAACAATAGTTTCCAGACCTGCCTTTCTGTCACTTCAATTTTTCATGAGGAAGGGATAACAACAAATAGGGTGGTCATGTGAAATAAGAGGACAAGATAAGTACCAACTGAACTTTCTTTTTTCACACATGCTTTTTCACATGACCACTGTAGGAACAAGTGTTCAATGGCTCCCTTCCAGAATTAACAGGCTAATAAGCTGCGAATGGCACACACTGCAACTTTTCCAGCCAGGAATCTTGGGTGCTTGTCAAAGACTTTCTATTCTTCAGTGATAAAGTTCTGGGAGTTTGGCTGTTTAAAATACCAGTACAGCCTGAAATAAGTTTTCTAGACAACCAGAATAGCACCTCGAGAGAGAAAGTAAACCAAGTAATGTGTTGGAGGGACTTATGACTTAGACAAAAAGTTACATAAAACCAAGTGCCTGGGGGTATGTTTATTCTTTCAGTGAGAGCCTAGCACGGAACTAGAGAGTACAGTTCCTTAGTCAGTCAGAGAATGTGACTGTTTTGGGAGGATTAGTTCTCAGTGGAAGCCTAGTGAGAGATGGGTCAGTAATTGCTCTAGTAGGATCTGGTCAGATAGTATGACCTAGCTTGGGGGTTTAGCCTTTGGTGGGAGTTTAGCCAAAGTGCTGTTGTACTGTGCCTTTTGTGAAAGTCTAAAGACATGATTGATCTGTTTCTGAGCAGTCAGTTAATTATTAATATAGTATGAAGAGTGCAGAAGAAATGTATTGTAATGAAACTGATGGGAGGGGGTCTTGACAACAGAGCCTCCTTGGCAACTGAGAGTGTTTAAGATGATTGGCTGGTGAAAGGGAACCTTGGATAGCCCAGGGGAGGGGCTGGGGGAAAGAAGAAAATAACAGATTTTAACTGTATGGGGAGTGATTGAAGAAGAGTGTGATTTGTGGTGTGTTTGGGAGAACTTGGAGATTTGAAGAGCTCTGTGGGAGAGAGAACTGAGAAATTGGGTGTACAAGAGATAGTGAATGAACTAAAAAAGAGAGAGAGAGAGATAAGAAGGGTGTGCTGTTTATAAACATTTAGATACAAAACACATTTAAAGCAACAGTGTTTCAATAAATGTTTGAAGTTCTGTGTTCCTGATAACAGTCTCCCAGAGTCTCATTCTGAATTCTGGAATATACACGCTACCAATAATATCATCTTGACCTTGGTGGCAACAGTACCACAGTCTTGGAAAATATAAATCACTGCTGATCCTTACATCTGGGAGAAGGACAGATTTAGCGAAGGCAGTAAAGAGGGAAGAGTCCTGAAAGGAAGAAGCCAAAGGGGAGCAAGAGTGAGGAAGGGACTGCGTTCTCAGAAAGGGAGAACTGAGGCAGACCCATTTGTCCTGGCCCTGGCTTGGTTCAGAGATCTCCCGGCTATTCAGTTCTGATCACAAAGAAGTTGTCAGGCTGGGTGTGCCTTTCACACTCGGCACTGACAGGCGGTGGTTTTTCCACGTGTTTTACATGTATCAACACTGAACTGCATATGAATTCTACCATGCTATCTTATTCTTATTGTTATATTAATAAATGTTATAGTTTGTATTTGTAAACACTGACTTGGCCTGAGTTGTCTACAGTGATAAGTAACACAGAAAACACACTACCATAAAATTTTTAACTGATTCCAAATAAACATTGACAACCCTCATCCTTTTACACAAAGATGGTGTTATAAGGGCAGAGGAGGCAGAACTGCATGGTAAGGATGGGTGCCTTATCAGACTGGGAACCACCACACCAATCTAAGGAGAAGTAAGGGCCTGTTACAATTGTTCCTAGATCAGTGGGATCTAAAAGATCCAGTGCTGAAATATTTAAACCCAGTGGAGATCTCAAAAAATCCAGTGGGGATTTGGAGATATAGTTTGGAATTCTCTGATTCAGTGAAGCAATCCAGAGATTTAATTCAGTTTTTTTTTGTGTGTATTAGGATCAGCTAGAGTAATTCCCTGAGGTACATGTTTGAAGATAGAGTAAGGGGTTACTTGGAAGCTGATTTTGAAAACAATGCTGGTGTTTAAGATAGCTAGAGTGGTCCCTGGGGTACTGCTTTGCGTAAAGTGGGGAACTGCTTGAGAGCTGAGAAAACTGAAGCTTAAAGGTGATGTGATTCTAAATGAACATTGAAAACCTTTTTACATAAAAGTGGTGTTACACGGGGGGAGGCAGAGCTGTGTAGTATATGTTACTGCAGCCTAGGCCTACCCAGAGATAGCACCCGATGTCACTTTGATATCAAACCATTCGGCTCTCCCCTGCCACCCCGCTCCACGTGTTTGCGAGGCCACCAAACAAGCACGTAAACAGGCACGGCCAATAATTGCCGAGACATTCCTTTCTCCACCTAGGCAGGCCAGACGTAGCCAGTTCGTCGCTTCAGGGACCTCTCCGGTAAACACCTCATTGAGTATGCACGGTACTAACAAAGGCTACCTGCCCTGAGCAGGCTACTGGACAAAGGTTGTGCTGTCCACTGGTAAGCGCTGCGCATTTGCATACTGGCTACACTCAATCATGCAAAGTTGTGACCTTTCTGAGACATTGTCTCATGCCCAAAACTCATTGTTGTCCCTGAGTAAGGCATGGCCTGCAGTCCCACTTTACCCTATAAAAACCCCTGATTCCGAAACCTTCCTTGGATCGCTTGGCCCACTCCAGAGTTCTACCCTGCCTTGTTGCCACATCATTTGGTGAGCTCTCCTCAGCTAATCAAGCTGAGTTTCTTCTCTGCACCTCCAGATTCTCTACAAGGTCCAGGACGATGAGACAGGTGTCGTATCACCCATTTCCCTCAAAAATCCCTATCCTTAACTCAAGCTCTATTTTCTTAGCTAGCTGTGTGATTGCGGTGTCTTTAATATTTGTCTGTCTGCAATAAAGCATCATTTTTTTATTACTGTACCTTTGTGTGGCTGCTTGGCTGACCTGACCCCGTAGACATTGGGTTGCAAGATCCTGCTAAGTTACCCTGCCTCTCGCTAGCTTAAGTGAGTGCTCCAGCTAATTTCCCCCAAAATTGCGTGTTGTTGTTTGGTTGCTTAGATGTCCCTCCTGGGACCCCCAGAGAACAGAGTAACATAAAGATAGGGCACCTTCTCAGATTGAGAACCGCCACTCCAATCTGAGCGGAAGTAAGGGCCTGCCAAATCTCTCGTCCTCTTTTTTTCCATTCCTCCATGTTGGCATAGAAGTAGCAGAGAGAGCAGGGGAGTGGTGGAGGTGGCTCCCAAGTCCCATTTCATAGAGGGGGACCATATGAATTGGGCAACTCTTGAAATGAGACTAACCTGTTGAAGCAGAAGTAACATATATTATCATATCCCAAGTCCTTTCACCTTACTATTCAGTCACACTTGCTTAAAAATATTGCAATATGCCTTGGGAAGGGAGTCATGCATTGGCATGCAAACAATGAAAAATTAGTGCTCCATATACTTTGAAGGTCTCCAGTGGCAATAGGCACAAGTGAAAACATTCTAAACACTGGCAATGGGAGAAAGAACTAAAATTTCCTATGGCTGAGGGAAACTTTATCCTCTCTATACAACAGGAAATATAAAACATAGGATGTTGAATCAATGTTGTATGCCTGTTTCCAGCCCATGTCATGAGTTCATTCAAAAGTCTGCGTTAGGGATGTGAGTATTGTTAAAATTCATGTAAATATAAAATAAAATGTGACTATTGTTAAAATTTCTCATTCTTTCTGGAAAATTGACAGCCTCCACAAGTATTCCATCCCTAGCACAAGAACAAGATGAGGAGTGCTTTGAGTTTTGTCCAAGTTTCTGTAATATGCGTGAAAATCTCTTTGCTCAAAAACACGTTTTGAACTGCTTTCTTTTTTTGGCGAGGAGGGTGTAAGAAACTGTCCTTATTCTTTCCATGTTATTTCTACTTCTGGTAACACATTTTCTATTAAGAAAGTAATGTCCAGGAACATACCTATTTTGTTAACTAAGGTACACCTGTATGTGCTTTTGGGTCTGTAGTGTGTGCGTGTGTGTGTGTTTACATTTAAGTGGCCTGTTGACCCTATTAATTTCATAGGGTTTTATTAGGCAAGGAATACTCAGAGCTGGTTTTGCCAGCACCTGTGAAACGCACAATAAAATAAAAAAAAAAATAATAAAAGTAAAATATGTGATTTACATACATTTGGATGTGACAGTCTGAAGGACAACTGTGTCCTGATCCAAATATTTATCTGGGAGGCATGGATCAAGTCAGTACACTTTGTAATGCAGACTGAACAAAATCCTCAAGCGCAGCTGCAGTGATTTTTCTCAGTCAGATCATCTATAATTAAGAATGATTTCCTTTCCCTTGTGATACTGAATATTAGAAATGATCAATGTGAATTTACAGGAATACGCTGGTCTTTTCTATTCACTGCTAATAGAAAACATTGGATAAAGTAGCCTTCATCCTTCTGATGAATCTCAAAATATTTCAGCAGATCATTAAAATGTCATTACATGCCATTCATTTTTAACAGATAGCACCTGGGGTGCCTCAGCAATCTCAGTTTCAGATTACAACGATGATATCCTTTTTTGTACATGATGCTTTCTTTCTTTTTTAGAAAAACGACTAATGGACTATCATGCTAAAATTTGCTCCAACAAGTTCTGAGGGAACAGGTGGTGATTTATCAACACCTATCATTTACCAGCATATTTTGCCCTATTCTGGCCATTGCTGAATATAGCTGATAACTAATTGTTCTTACTGCCTTTTGGTCAGATTTACTGTAGTACTTTAACTTTCTCAGTTGTTCTAATTGTTCAACCAAGAACCCTCTGAGAGTACATAAAGCTGGAACTTTATTGTTACCATTTCATGGAACATATCTATTGATTTACACACTACAAAGTAGAACATAAATTCCCTGTACTAAAATATGGTGTTTTTAAAACTCTCCATCTTTCAGAAAGAAATAGTATTGTTGAGAGTGTGGCTGGCTTAGGTGTTTTTTGTTTTTGTTTTAACAAAAGAATGTTAACATTATGTAATGAGTATAGATGTTTCCTGAATGGATGGTTCATTAGAAAGGGAAGGGTAGAGTCGGAGGCCAGGTTATAAGTATCTAATACTAGTTTACAGCTGGAGGAGAGAGATAGTTTGAAAAAAAAATGGATGTGTTTAGACTGATTTCATTAGAATTGAATCGAGGGAGGGAAGAGAACTGTGACAACTGTCCAAGTGACCTTCGTGGGGGAATCTTTTGCATACAGTACAAATCTCTCTGTTTTTGCTCCTATTTATGCTCTGTTTGTATACTTGTAAATAAAGCAAATATCACACAGCAAAATCAAACTGGGGAGCCATGTCCTGGGGCATGGGACCATTCATAGATGTAGGTAATACATTTAGGCTTGTGTGTCCTTTATAGAAAGAAGATAAATAATATTTTAGCCTGCATTAATGGAACTATAATTTCCAAATATAGGAAAATTATAGTCCCACTATATTCTGCACTCATCAGGCCTCATCTAGAGTACTGCATTCATTTCTGGGCACTTCATTTTAGGAAGGATGTGGATGAGCTAGAACAGGTTCAGATGAGGGGGAAAAGTTGTTAAGAGGTATGGAGAACAAAACATAAGAGAAAAGGTTGAGGGAGCTAGACTTGTTCAGCCTGGTGAAAGACAGAGAGATGATTGCACTATTTAAATATATAAAGGGTAATGACCAAGAGGAGGTTCCCTGTTTGTTTTCTGCTCCCCCAGAGGGTATGACTAGGTCTAATGGTTTTAAGTCACAGAAGTGTAGATTTGAACCTTAGTGAACTTTTTGATGGTTATAGAAGTTTCACAATGGAAGCAATAACCTAGAGTGGAAGTGGTGGTCTCCTTCTTTGAATGTGTTCAGAAAGGGCTCAATAATTACCTGATCGGATGCTTTAGCTGGACTTTCTACACTGAGCAGGGGTTTGGACTTGATGTCTTATGGGGCCCCTTTCAACTTTATGATCCTATGATTCTATGGAACTATGAGTTGCTGTGGTTGACCAAAACAGAGCAAATTGAGAGCATTTCTGAAATTGGAACCCAAGTAGCTCAGAAGTTTAAGGATAAATTAAAAGAGCCTGAATAAAAAAGTGAAAGCAATCATGAAGGAGAACCTGGAGAATGTGCTTGCAGAGGTGAAACCTCCTTTGATCAGCAGTGTCAAGAGTCAAAGCTGATTCAGAAGTTCAGCTACAGAAGACCCAATCTGGATGACTGAGAAAGTCTATGAGATGGAGAACAGCTGGCAGGTTTGTACTGTGGAAGATGGCAGAAGAGCCTTTATCCTTGAGCTTACCAACACTGACTGGAGTGCAAAACTAGAAAAACAGGCTTAGATATAGAATGTTGAAGGGGAGAAAGTAAAGCACATATGGAAATGACTGATTTAAGAAAGTGAGAACATAAAAAAACCCATGTTGCAACCAGACCTATCTAGTCCACCATTCTGTTCACATAATGTCCAACCAACTGCCCCCTCAGCAGGACATGAACACAATTGCACTCTATATCTTGTATTTCCTAGCAACAGATACACAGAGCTGTTCTTGTACTCCCATTTTCCTACTTTTTTTCAAACTCAGGAATTTTAGCAGCAGTGCCGTATCCCTCTCTTGTTTCCCTGTTGTTTCCCTTTGGCTCAGAAAACTTAGCAGCAGTATCCCAGAAACTCCTCTCCTGTTTTGTTGTGGAACAGTACCGCTTTGTACTTAACATAACCAAAGAGGCTGTAAATCCTTCTATTTTGGCACATGTACCTTTTTGAGTTCAAGAATTTTCTAAAAAAAAAAGTGGTAGCTGATGTATGCCTTCAAGTCATTTCTGACTTATGGTGCCCTAAGGCAAACCTATCACAGGGGCTTCTTGGCAAGATTTGGTTAGAGGAGGTTGCCTTTGTCTTCCTTTGAGGCTAAGAGACTGTGAGTTCCACAAGTTCAGCAAGTGGGTTGCCATGGTCAAGTGGGGATTTGAACTCTGGTGTTCAGAATCGTAGTTCAATGCTCAAAACTGTCAGAGTTTAACTCCCAGTCCGTGCTTATCTGCCAGCAAGGGAAGAAATGTAACAGTACTTGCCTAGGAGAAGGCGGAGGCAGCACAGAGTGTCCAGCGCTATCAATCTAGTAGAAACTTTGAGCCAAAAGCCAAAGTCAAAGTCAGTCAAAGAAGTCAAGAAAACTGAAGTTCACAAGAGGCACAGCAGGAATGCAAGGGTTGTGGGAGCTTGAATAGCAATTTGCCACAAGCAAAAGGCAAGCCAAGCTGACAGACTTAGGCCCTTTCCACACAAGCTGATACATCACAGTATTGTCACTTTTACATCTGCACATTATACTGGGTTGACATCGTTCTGTCCTTCATGGTTCCGCATGAGTTGAGTTCTTAGCGCAGTTAACATCAACTTTAAATTGATGTATTGTAAAAATGGAAAAACTCTGATGTAAACAACCCGAACAATTTCTGCTGCATTTTTTCCTACATGCAGAAGCGTTACATTGATTCACACACTTGTACTAAAATGTAGCAGTGGTTTCTACAACTTTTTTTTATTTGAAATTGATCAGTCAGTGGCCTCAGGGTGGAGGGAGGGAGGGAGGGGAATAGGAGTTCCATGAGACTTGACGATGCAGAAACTACAAATGATTTTCTCTGCTTTACTTCAATAGAAACCACAGGGTGTGTAGATAGGAATCGGGGTAAGTCAGAGTAAAAAACATTGCTCATGACACATGATGAAATGCTCCTCCACTCTACAGTGGAAATGGCCTTAAATAGCAGAGGAGAACAGGTGTTTCTTATTCCTGTTTTCTCAACCTCATCTAAACAGCTTCTTTCTGAGCCGCCCTCTTTAGCTCCTCCATGACTGTGGGCTGTGGGGCACAGGTGAATCTAATACCCCTAAATAATCACTAGCCCTTTCTCCTTGCACTACCAGATGTAAAATCTCCACTTCAGCTTGTCCTTCAGATGGTGGAGGCACCGGCAAGATAGATTGCTCGATCACAGGCACCGGCTGTAAGGTCTCTGTTTCTAGCAAAATAAATTGCTCTTCGACCTCTGACCCCTCATCTATCACACTACCCGTGTACCATGCTGACACTCAAAGAAAAAAAATACTGAGTTTGAAAAGCAGTGGTTTACAGCTTGAAATAACTGGGGGTGGTGGGAACTGCTGAGCAGTTTTTCCCCTCCTGAAGTTAGAGTACAGTTCTGAGAACACTCTCTTATCTCTTATTTAGTGTCTTTGAACATAACCAAAATATTGTGCATTATGTGATGTAACTTAAACACCATGATGAAATAAACACATACAGAGAGATGGGGGAGAGGGGGAGAGGGAGGGATGAGAGAGGTTGTCCTATATTTCTGAACTCATCTAGGGCTGATTCTTCTTTTTCAGTCTTTACTATGCAACATCCCAAAGGATGTTTACCTCTTGTTGCCTTTTTCATATATAACTTCAGAGGAAAGGCTATTTCATGGAATAGCTTGATAGCTTCAGACAGTTTTGATCAACTAGAATTTACAGGCCAAGGGATTTTAGATAATAACGGTTTCATCTTTGAATATGCCGAGTCTAAGAGTGAATGTTGCCACCACTGCGCTTGTGGGGAAGAATTTGAATCTCTTTCATTAAACATGTTTTGCATAATAATAGGACATTCAAGTAGTTATAACACAACATTGTAGTAAGCTTAATGACTTTGACTTGTTTGTCTCAGTAATGATTAATGAAATAGCATTAATCTAAGGCAAACATAGCACTCAAAGTTTTGCTTGTCCTGGGACTTGCAAAGAATTAAAATATAGTCAATTAATTATTCAAAGTCATCTTTAAGGCAATGTGACTTTCTCCCTCTTTTGAGACACATAAATGCTTCCTTATTTTTTGCATCAACAGCTTCTACTGAAGAAGGCAAGGTGATATGAGTGCAACAAAAAGAGGAGCAATTTCTAATATACTAGAGTGGACTATGCCACTGTACCCTTAAAAAGATATTAAAAATGAATACAGTAGCTCTGAAGGGAAAGCAGAATATTGCTTTGTTAGTTCTTATTTCTGACTGTTACTTTTTGATTTAATGATCTGCCACCTCTAGCTATTTATACTTTTGAAGGAAAGCTCTTTCAGGATCTTATCTTCCAACTGCTGTACCTCTTGTTGCCTTTTTCATATATAATTATAGTTGACATTCTCCCACACTGTCTGTAATGGCAGTTGAAAGTACTTCTATTGCAAGATACTAGCATCTTGAGCTGTATCTTCAGATGTGGCGCACTATCTTATTTCATAATGGCATTTTTTCCAGAAGCTATACCATGATGGATTGAGATCAGTGCAAACCATAAATAATATTGCTGTCTGTCCACATCAGTTTACACATATCATTTGATCTCATACATCTAGAGTGTGTGGTATCTACCTGTTAATTTATAGTGTCTCCATGAATTCCATAGGGTTTTCTTAGGCAAGAATACTCAGGTAGTTTTTGCTAGTTGCCTCCTCTGAAATATAGCCTACAGCACCTGGTATTCATTGGTGTCTCCCATCCAAGTATTGACCATGGCTGACCCTCCTTAACCTTCCTGATCAGACAGGAATACAATGTACATTTTCCCATCGTGTCTATCAGTTAAAGAAATATTTATTGATTTATTGCATAAGCTGACTCAATTAACAATGCAGTCTCAGACATATCTACTAAGAAGTATACCCCAATGAGTTCAGTGTAGCTCTCAGGTAATAGGTATTTACTTATTTAATCTGCAAAAATGTATTTGTGAGAAAAATTCATGCTAAATAAAAAAAATTTACATTTTACTTATCTGATATATAAAAGTCAAGGTTTGTCTGTGTCAAGTGAAGACCTCATATGATTGGTTGCCTAAGAAGATTCTGTGGAATCCTGGGGTCTGCAGTTTAGGGAGGGACCTTTAGAATTCTCAACCAGAGAGCTCTTGGGCCTCAGTCAACTATGTCTGTGTTGAATAGGTCAGGTGCTATGGAGACAAGGCCTAGCAGCAAGGAGGAGGGCAGGATATTCCCTCAGAAACCCAGCCTCTGTATGTTAATAAGTCTGGATCCAGACTGGACTGGATTGGGGAATATGAGGAAAAGTTACAGGTACTGGACAAAGTTACAATTTGGGGAATTAGTGAATTAGAGACACAGGATCTCAAATCTAACAAGTATTACCTATGAAAAGATAAAATTCCAGGCAATACCAGGTATATATGCTAGTAGATAACAAACACATATGCTACAGCAGGAATTACCTTTGAAGAGGCATTCCTTCCTTCATTGTTATTTACAGACAAAATTTCTCCTTTAAAAGATGTTATCTGCCATCTTCATTTTTATAAATACTTGTGCTGAAATTATTTTTCCCCTCAGGTATATTAACCAAGTAAACATTTTAGACAAGTACAATTGTCTTAATAATCACTTGACCATTAATTAATCAACTAAATGTTGTAGACCAACTTTTTTTAAAAAAATCAGGACACAATAATTTTGTTAGTAACACTCACTGTCTGAAAAGAAAGGAAGCAAGGCAAAGTCTAATTCTCATATTAATTTATCAACTTTATCTTCTCTTATTTAAAGTACTACATTTTTTTCTGTTACTTAACGTTATGGGCTACTGAGGATAAGGACAATTTATACCTGTAGATTTTCAACTACCATGGTAATTTTATATCCACTTGAGAAAGTCCTTTCTGATCTTTCATTCTTCCATATCTGTTTGACAGTGAAAATGCATTTACAATGCGAAAAATGAAATGGGACATTTGCACTAAACACTAGATTGGCAGTGTGGGTGACAAGCTACAAAAGAAACCAAGGTGCTCAACTGATGGGTGTTTTTATTTGTTAACAAAAACCAAGTCTTTCAGCCTGTATGTGCTCTCAAAGGCTTTCTTCAAAGGATATAAAAACATAAAAGAGACAACAAATAAGTACATGGTAAAATAGCATATATTATTACATGAAAGTATTGTTACATTTGTGCACTGCCTACGGCCTGTACATTCCTATTTGAAATTTAACATCAGAAATTTCAGGAGCTGAAACTCTTGTACTATTTATGGGACAAAAAGAAATATGTGAGTGAAAGGTAAAGGGTTTTGTTTTGTTTTTAATGTCAGAAGATAGTCAGGGAAAATATTGTTACTAATTAACATTCAAGGATATTTGGTATAACTAGGCTGAAGTAAGGGGAACCAGGCAAAAAACTCAGAGGCAGGAGGTCAAGATCCCCATTTAGGCCTCTAGGAACCAAATAATTCAATTTATATTATACACTCTACCCATTTGTAACAGTGTCCTGTCATCAATAGTATTCACCTTTTCTGAAGTTCAAAATCTAAGGTCTTTTGCAGGGTGATATTGTTCCAAGCAATGACTCACTATGGCACCATGCGCTTTGTTGTTTCTTATATTACAAAGTATTCACCCAAGTGTTTTTAGACAGGTCTGGTATTTTTCCTACATAAATCTTGTAGCTGAGCAGCCCAACTTACAAAATCATTCACTCTGTTCCTTCCATGCCAGTACTTTTGTCTGTGATTTCTGTCATGGGAAAAACGTGATCTCATGAGAGTGATAACTATTGTGGAATAAAATGAGATATAGCAGTGGTACGGACTATGATATAGCATGGAGGCATTTTCTGTCATGGGAATTTCTTGCTGTTATGTGCCTTCAAGTCACCTCTGACTTATGGCAGCCCTAACACAGAATTTTCTTGGCAAGATTTATACATAGGAGGCTGGCCACTACTTCCCTATAAAGCTGAGAGAGTTTGACTTCTGCAAGGTCACCAAGTGGGTTTCCATGGCAGGGTGGAGATTTGACTCCTCTGCCCTGAACCTGATGGTCTATGGCACTCCTTCCAACTTTCTGATCATATTACTCCATGGAACTATGAGCTGCTGTAGATGACTAGGACAGATCAACTTGGAACATCTGTGAAATCAGAATACAAGTAGCTGAGAAGTTTAAGGATAAATTAAATTATCCTTAGTAAGAAAGTGAAAGCAACCATGAAGAAGAACCTGGGGAATGTGAAATCTCCTTTGATCCGCAGCTGCAGAAGTCAAAGCTGATTCAGATGTTTGGCTACAGATGGAGGAAGTCCATGACATGAAGAACAGCTGGCAGATTTGTGCTGTGGAATATTGCAGAAGAGCTTTTGTCCTTGAGCTTATCAGCAATGACTGGAGTGGATAGCTGGAGAAACAGGCTCAGTTACAGAACATTCAAGGAGAGAAAGTGAAGCACGTATGGGATGAGAACATAAAAAGAACCATGTTGCATCCAGACCAAAGACTTATCTAGTCCAACACTCTGTTCACACAGTGCCCAGCCAATTGCCCCACCAGTAGGTCATGAATTCAATTGACCTTTGTATCTTGTACTTCCTAGCAATAGATACACAGAGGCATTCTTACACCCACAATTTCCCATCTTTTTAACTGTGGGAATTCTAGCAGCAGTGCCTTTTCTCTCCACTGTTTTCCCAACTTTTACCTCTGCTTCAGAAATCTTAGGAACAGTGCTCCAGAAACACTTACCCTGTTTTGTTGTGGAATGGTACCACTTTGTACCTAATAGCACCAAAGAGGGTATAAAGCCTTCTATTTTTACACAGATACCTTTTTGAGTTCAAGAATCTTCTAAACAAAGTTGTTGCTATTGTGTGTCTTCAAGTTGTTTCTGACTTATAGTGACTCTAAGGCAATCCTATCACAGCATTTTCTTGGCAAGATTTGTTCAGAGGGGGGTTGCCTTTGCCGCCTTCTCAGGCTGAGAGAGTGTGACTTGCCAAAAGTCACCCAGTGAATTTACATGGCTGGTGGGGATTTGAACTCTGCTCTCCCAGAGTTCTAGTCCAGCCTTCAGACCATTCCATCACTCTGGCAGTTTGTCATGTATTATATTTTTGGTTTCAATTTAAAAAAATGTTACCTCTTATTTTCCAACATCAAAAGACTTGAACAAATCAGTCAACAGTCAATTTCATTCCACTTGAAAGTTTATAAATTTTCTCACATCCTGAGAAAGAGAGTGACAAAAATTGGCTTCTTTGGGAGTAGAACAGGGGAGAAAAAAGACTACTTTTCACTCTTTTCTTTCTTTGCCATCAACAGCTTTTATGTTTGTCCACTGAATAATTCTAAAGGCTTGATCTGTGACAACAACTTTATTGATTCAATTCTGAATATTTAACCTCAATACTTGCTATGTTTTGGCTGGCAGATTTAGTAAAAAATAAACAGATATGTATTGTATTCATAATAAAGATGGCTAATCTATTAGAACCAGCTTGCTTCATTGTCCTGTTGCTAACAAGCAGTGTGGATGTAAGCATTACATATATATAAAAGGAGCCTCAGTGTATTCTGGGCTCAAGAATCATGCTACAGCAGCTAGAGACGCCTTTCCGCACTACACTGTTATAGTGCTATTATTCCACTTTCAACATCCTGTGGAGTTCTGGGGTTTGTAGTTTACTGAGGCCAAAGAGCTCTCTGGCTGAGAATTCTAAAAGCCCCTCCCTAAACTGCAAACCCCAGGATTCCACAGGATCTTAAAAGTGGAATAATAACACTACAACAGTGTAGGGCGGAAAGGCCCGAAGTCAATGAAATAAGATAAAAGCTCGAGAAAAGGAGAGTGGGTTGCTCAAGTCAGTCAGTTTCATCAGCTGCTTGGCGCTAGGCTCTTGAACTTATGTAGTTAACAAGAGCTGTGTGAATATTAAAGGCCAATCTCTTCTGTGAGTAGAATTTACCACACTCATCCAGGCTTTTCCATGCCTGGCCCCATCCAGCTGGGGATACATGTATACAGAGACAAACATTTTAAAACATATCACTACCTGAATAGAACTTGGGAAGTTCTTTTTTAAAAAGTGATTTGTTTTTGCAATTCAAAACGTAATTTGCTACTGTATGAGTTACAAAAAAATTGCTTTACTGAAAAGTATGAGTTGCTTTTTGTCTTTTTTACCAAATGAAATAGGATAAGAGACTATCATAACATTAAAAAAATTCTATGTAAAATTTCCTACTGAAAATGTCCTAAAAATTAATCAGAGGTAACAAGACAAATGTTACTTACCTGGAGAGAAATTCTATTACATTATTTTTAAAATATAACTTAATTGTTCCTTCATGACTAAAAAGGTTATGTGTTTGTAATTCTTCCTTCATTACCAAAAAAGTAATTATCTATCAAAGCTCTATATCTGGACGTGGAATCATGCACAGATGAATGTTGTGCATGTAGTATCTGTGGTTTCTCTTCAACTTCATGCTGTTGGTGGTGTCATACACATATTAAAATGTTTGCAGAGCCAAGCCAATATTCTTTACTGCCAGAGGCAAAGATTTCCTCCTCATATACACACTTCCACATATAGAAACTTGTTTGATAATTGAATCATACTTCAGTGTTAGTCCAACAGAGTCCTCCATTGCCTTTAGGAGCTCTTAGCTTAGGGGCTACAAGACAAACTGTGTGCATGGCTTTGTTCTCCAGCACTTCACTGCTACTCCCTCTATCCTTCTAAATCTGGTGCTGAGATGTTTGCCTCACTCTGCCTAATAGTTGGGCTGGCCCTGCTGTTTGGGAAGGCTGTGTTCCACTTCTCTTTCTTATTACAAAACTACTGTTCAACACAATTCCTGCTTTTCTTACAGGACTCTAAGCAGGCAGTCCTTACTACAGCACATCTTATTATTGCTGTTAAGCAAACTACATAGTGTTACCTTTTGCATTTGCATCCTTTCCCAATGGCAGCATGTGTATGTATATGTTTACTGACTACAGCTGTATTCAGGGCACCTGATGATGTGGGCTGCAACCCATGAAAACTTATGCCAAATGAAAGCTGTTAGTCTTTGGCCATTTCCGCAAAAGCCTTTTATAGTGCTATGATTCCACTTTCAACATCCTATGGAATTCTGGGGTTTGCAGTTTTGGGAGAGGCCAGCTGGCACATTAGGGCAAATGAGCATACAGGTTTTCATTTTTACATTGTTAATGCTATAATTTTGTGGTATGTTTTAGCCTGTTATGGTTTAAATAATGTTTAAAATGTGGCTCATCACACTGGGATCTATTGGAAAAAAAGCAAACTGTGCAAGTATACAAAATGTGCATAGTCAAAGGTACATTATAGATCTAGATGTGTAGATGCATAATTTAGATAGTTTAAATAATGTTGTAATTATTCTTTAAACAGTAATAATTTGTGGCTCATCACACTGGGATCTATTAGACAAAAAGCAAACTGTGCAAATATACAAAATGTGCATATCATAAGGTACATGTATAGATCTAGCTGTTAGATGCATAATTTAAATAGTTTACATTTGAAAATGTTAATAGTTTAAATAATTTTGTAATTATTCTTTAAATGATAATAATTTATGTAATTTAAATTTTTGTTGTTGTGTGCTAGTCATTTCCAACTTATAGGACCCTAAAGTGAACCTATCACAGGGCTTTCTGGACATAAGTGTGCATAATGTGTCCAAGGTCACCCAGTGGATTTCCATGGCTCGGTGGAGAATCAAATCATGGATCCTAGTGTTGTACAGTAATTTAAATAAGTATTATAATTTAGATTATTTAAATGGAATTTTAAAAAGTTAATTTAATTACTATGTTCTTCTATAGGGTGAGAGAAGTAATGCTGTCCATGTGCTAGCTTGCGTCTGTGAACCCCAGGGTAGTGGTCTTCCTTCTTATACTTCTTCATGTTTAACCGCTTCTTCTTTATCTTAATCTGTGAGGATTAAACCAGTCTTGGGTTGAATGGCATCTTTCAAACAAAAGGTGGTGACTCTTAACAGCTTGCTAGGAGTGGACTTTCTTCTATAAATAGGAGACAAATAATTACCTTACTGAAAAGATCAAGGCAGGACCATGGTGTGGGATAACAAGTTATACAAAATCCCCTTAGTGTTGCAACACATCAGGCCAATGGACCTAAAAAGTTAAGTTTATTAATGAGGCACAAAGACATAATTATAGTCGATACAAGAACTAGATGAATGCTAGTTCTTATACAACTTGCCCTAGATATTATAATAACGGGATAGATTATGCAGAGAAGACCTACAGAGACGAGACAGAGTGTAACTTTATGTTCATAAAGATACATAGCAGTTGTGCATTTAGTACAATTCATTATTGAACTGAAACATTATTCAAACAAATCCACATCTGCATGTACAGTGTATATCCATTTGCGATGGGAAATCATTCACAACAGCATCACATAGGCCACGCTTTCAGCACCTTTGAACTGAATAGGCTGTTCCACAACAGATAAAAATGTCCAGTTGTTTCTGTGGGGAACCTGTTCATACATAAGACGCCAACAAAATTCTACTGACTATCTTAAGATGCAATGAATCAAAACTTCCCCAGTTATCAAGGCAGAAGATGCAGTATGGGCCAAAGGAAGCAAAATTTAAGGTTGGAGATCTCTTATTTGAAAGACTAATTTGCACTTTTATTTGATTTTGCCTCCAAATTCGACATAATAGCACAGTCTACTTAATATTGAATAGAGTTGAAACTAAGGTCAATACCTGGTTGCCACTTGGACTTTCTCCCCTCAGGAAAGAAGACAAAGATGTCTGGGTGAAGCGAAGGTTAATCAATAGGAACATTGTGTATTTTGTACTTCAGAAAGACTGGCAGGCAGGTTGGGGGCAAGGTGAAAAAGATACAGAATGTATGTATTTTAGATTATTTACGTTTACAGTTTAAACTGTAGCATTGTCCTCTGGGACACCATTTTGCTGGTATTTTGCAATATAATGAAGGAAATGAGCTGCTTCAGCATAGCTTTTAACAACTGATTTTCAGCCAAAAGCAAACAAACAAAGCCACAAGCAAATGAATTAGTGGAATGAAGGTGAGAAATAATAATGCTTAGTGAGGCCTGCTGGGCATACTTAATGGTGTGGGTTGTTTACACATTTCCACATCCTCAGGTCCCATGGAATCAACCCATTAGACTTAGCCCTTTTCAATGATTTCTTATACTATGCAATACCCTTCAGCAAGATTTGAAGGGGGACACTATAGGGTAGCATTACTTCAAAATGTATTGGACTCCCATTTGTCCAGTTAATTGTAGCCCAAAAATGTTTCTGGAAATAATTTTGACTTTCACACTTTAAATAATATTTTGTATGTGAGGAAAAGTGGAGGTAGAAAGAACTTATAAAAGGAATAAAAGTCCACAATTTTGGAAAAAAACCTCCCCAAACTGGCTTGTTTCTTCCAAACCTGGGAGAATCAATTGATATGTGAATATCCAATCAAACAGACTGTATGTCCAATTAAACATAACTAAATACCCACACTTTATTATCACAGTCACATGGGAAAATGAAGATATGCAAAGAGTCAGTGAAATATAGGTTAAAAAAATACTTAAATGTGCAAATAGAATACTGCCCATCTATGTCTTTATTAGAATCTAACTCATTTTGCATAGTTCCATCCATCTCCTGCCAAATATGATAGTGTAGAGGCAGTTCATGAGAAACAATGGAGCTGAATTACAACTGGAAGGAAAGTGTAAATGTAGGGGAAAAAAATAGTCTTATTGTATATTTAGGTGTGTTTGTGTGCTGTAAAGGCTTTTAATGAAGCTAAATTGTTGCCAGAAATATTCTGAGATTTGCCTGACAGACAAAATAAAAAAACTGAGAAGGACTGGAGGAAAAGAAATGGGCAGATGGATTTAGGATTGAGATGAATGAGGACAGTAGCAGCTGATGACTCCTGTAGCAGCAGAGTGATGAATCTGTCCCAAGTTTTAATCAGTGTTTTAATTGTACAAGCTACTACTGAGTACTATTCCTAAAAGAGATTCAGCACCATGGATAGCTTTTTCAAAGTTCAGGCCAGGAGTGGATTCATAGCCCTGCTAACACGAGAACCTCCACCTGCCAATGGGCAAGGATGAAGTGGCAGATTAGGGAGAAGGCAAAAAGGAGAGACAAAAGAGTTGGAGGGAGGCAGGGAGAGAGAGAGGGGAGAAAAAGACAGAAGGAAAGAAAGAGAGAGCACACACAGGACTATTTATCATAGTGACACAGTGAAGAAATAAAGATGCCCATAGTAGTTTTGTAGGAAGACTTGAACAAAGAAGAGGACCCTGGTGAGACAGAAAGTGAAAGGGAAGTCAGATGGGGGCTAAAGTGAACTTTAGCAAAGGAAAGAAAGATGGAAAGAAGAAGTAAATCAAAGCTTTGACCATAATTACCAGTCTTCAGCTGTCGGTTGCTATCCTTAGGATATTTGGGAACATAGGATGTCTAAACAGTGACCAGGTGAAAAAGAGGATCCAAACCTTAAAACTATTGGTAATCCTAACTAGATTCACCTTCTAGTGAACTGCTAAGAGGTGAGTTCACCTTTATTCTAAATCCAGTTCATTCAGCAGCTGTATTCTAGTTGGCAGAAAATTATGTTTATTGGTGAAAAAGCCCAGCACCTTTTGGACTATGGGTAATCTGAGGCTTTCTTGAGTTGACTTCAATTGGCTATAAAACACACAGAGGACACCAGATAATTGCACCCAACCATGGGTGAAGGGTGTGGGTTAGTGTAGGCTGGCTGTGGATTTAGGTTTCGAGGTAAGAAGCTAGGTTGGATCTCGGTTCCTCACTATCTGGGTTGTCGTTGGTGATCTGAATCTGAGTTTATAAAAACAAAAGAAAACTTAAGATTTCTCTGAATAAACTAAAGTTTCTGTGGTTTCCAGACCTACCCTGCATGTTTTCTCTGTTCTTTTATCCGCCTAGTTGCTGTACACATCTTTCTCATTTCATTCTTAGAGGGAATGATGTTAACAGCAGATTTCTCTGCATCAGTAGAACAACATGCTGCATTGTAATATTTTGCAAGACAAATGTCTTACTTTTATTGGAAATGTTCCCTTCTTTCCTTCCTTCCATGTGCATTCTGTATAAAATAAAACAATTTTAAAAAACCACATCCCTGACAACAGCATATAATTTAGAAGGAAAGAGCCTATGGAGCGAGGAAAAAACAAATGCAGAGACACATACTAAGGCTATAAAACTTTGTAAGGATAGTATTAAACTGACATTTGATAAGCTTTGGAATGCAAACACACTTTTAATTCTGTTCCCAAAAGCAACATCACCAAGTCTCCATAGTGTTGCTGTGTGTGTGAAAAGTAGTGCAAAAAATCTTCCCTAATGTGATTATAATTGTGGGTGGTGGTGACTGAGATGACCAGCTCTGAACAAAAGACATCTGTTCCCTTAATATTTAGATCTAGTATGTTAGCAGCACGATTCACTAGAAAGCATATCCCATATAATTATCTGATCCAGAACTTGCCATTTCTCTGCTGATTGTCTCACTTTATGTAGTAAACAGAATAAAATATGACATGTTTATTAGGCTGTGCATTCCTTTGTTTTGATAGATTGCTGCACAATGATGTAATAACTCCATGAACGGCAGTATATTCACAAAGGAGTCTGATTTAATTGCAACTGTTCATCATTTCTTAAATCTTTCCATATTGATTAATAACACAATGTCATACATTGAGTAACAATGAAGGTTTTGTAAATACTGTATCTTCACACTGTGCACATGGGCCTGATGCATTGCTAATCTCTACTTTCAGGAATAAAATAACAGTTTCTAACTGATTGAAAAATAAGAAAAGGACAAAATAAGCCTAAAACATGTGCATTGCAATAATGTGGTAATTCATATATGAAATGAATGGTCACATATGAACCATTACTATTATACACAAATACATATTCTAATATTATATCAGACAGGGAGTCAAGGGTCAAGCTATCTAGTGAAGGACTTGCCAGAGGCAAGTTTAGTATATGAATGAAGTTCTCAAACCCAAATGTTGCTCCATGTGGAGGCAATGATTCAGTGAGAACATAAGAAAATTCATGCTGGATCAAGAGCTTGTAAAAGCTACTTTTTGGGATGACAGATGTGAGAATCTTCCCACCAGCAGGATACCTGGGAAAAGTGACTAGCTAAACCAACAATATATTTGACCCAGGCTTGTTTTCCACATTGGACAGTCAGATGCTTGTACAAAGCCCATAAGCAGAACATGAGCAGAACAGACCATTATCCCAGTCATGTTTCTCAGTCACTTAGAAGCTACTGGATGTCATAAACAGCATCCTGACTAGTAGCCACTGAGAACTTTACCTTCCACAAATTTTCCTAATCTAAAAGTGGCCAAACTGTATCTGCACATTTGTATGTTCATAAATACATATTTTTGTAATCTATGCTCTGCTCTCTCTACTCCTTATCCATATTGCTTGTCAATAAGATGTCATTTTACAGGTGACTGAGCTGTCATAAACCTGTTGGAAGCCCATCCAGTAGTCTAAATTGAATTAAACAGATTTTTCAACAATGTTCTGAAAACAGTGGCATTATCCTACTGAGCAACCCATTTCCATTGTACAATCAATGGGTATTGCCCCCTCCCACGCTTCTTTGTGAGACTAACTCAACCAAAAAAATTAGTTGAATTTATAATGGGACAGAATATAGACAACATGAAGACCAAGGTGGAGTCAATATTTCAATTGGGTTCATTTCTTAAAGTCAGAGAAGTTCAAACACTAGTTTTAAATTAATTATAGCATTTTAAATAATCTTAGCTCTAGCTAAACTGACTTAATAGAATGACACTGTAATTTATATGGACTAAACTGAAAAGAAAAAAAATACTTCTCACACCAATTATTTTTATTCATAAGGATCAGCAAAATGGGATTAAGATCACTGTTTTTCATAGTGCTAGAGGCAAGGATTGTGTTTAGATTTAGCAGTTGTCAAGAGTCTGGCATGGCACGTTCATACTTATTCCATGTTCCTCCTCTAAAAATAGACCAATTATAGACCCATCAGAGTTAGACCTATAATTAAGAGAAAAGGTTGACTTCAGGAGAAATTGTCAACTGATAGACTGAATTTTCAAAGATTTTATGTCTTAATTACCACATTTTTATTCAAATCACATTCACTTGCCATTCTAAGATCACATATGAGAACTAAAATACTGATCAGTATATATCTGAATTTCCATCTCTAACTTTCATTGCAGAACTGTGACCTACAACCAGCACATTTTAAGCTCTGGGATTTATTGCTATAAGAAATGCTGATGGCCGAGGTCATAAACTTGCCCTTCTCTAAAAAAGGACCAGGCAAATTCATGACTGTGGATAATCAGTGGTTATCAAGATAAGGTTATCAATGGATATTAGTGAGAATAGCTACACAATATCTTTTTTAAAAAATCATTGTTTATTATAATTATTGTAAGTTACGTTGAGTCCCAGTTCTGTGGAAAGGGTGGTCTAAGAAATTAAAATTAGAATAGTTCAAGTGTATTCCAAATTGTAAAGCACTGTAGTCTAATGGAATTACACAGACTTTTTGCACACTGTTTCTAAAGCGAGAGGGCCCCTTGAGTGTCGCGTAAATGGGAGGAGCGCTCTGCATGACGCACTCCCATTTACACGACGCTCAAGGGCCTGAAGTGGACTGTGCATGCACCTTTTCATTTTTGGCTTAAAGCCAAAAATGGTGCGCGGTCATGCAATGCTCCCGGGGCCCGCACTCACTCACCTGTTGTGCGGTGCATTGGGAGCTGGGCTGGTTGTGCTTCCTGCCTCAGTGCTAGCCTGCAATTCCCAGGTTGTGCTGTGGTAGGAAGGAGCGGGGCGTTTGAGTGGCACTCGTGCGACCAGGAAGCTGCTGCAGAAAAGCAGCAGGGAAGCGGCAGTATTCCTGCTGAGGCTTTTCACGCGAGACGCCCCGCCCAGCCACGCAAACGGGTAATGTGCAAAAAGGGCAACAGTCTTCCCTCCACATTTGCCTTAGCAAAGATGACTAAAAGGGATTTCAGGAGCTGGAGTCTAACAACAGCTGGAGGGACATAGATTCCATATACCTACGCTGTGACATATGTCATTTTCATTCATCAAGGCAGTTTATAAGGGTATGATGATGCATATTGATGCACCATCCATGTGCATATATCAATATTATGAGCTGTGACATACTTATGAGGGTACTTTTAGAAAACAGATGGCCTTCTTCTCCCTTCTCACTGTAAAAACTGATAAATGTCAAGCCAATCATCAAGTCAAGGAAAGCTTGCCAATCTCTCTGTAGTGGCATGGGTTCTGCTTCCAAGCAGAGGCTCCTCCATGTAAGTCACATTCTTTCATCCATCCGTTCATCTATCCATTTTATATCCAATCTTTTTTCCAATATGAGCCCTTGAGCATTTTAAAGTATTAAAGCAAAATACAGCTAAAATAATGCATAGCTATCTTTGTCCACTGGCAGAAGAGGGTAAACAGGAGGCAGTTTAGTCATTTGGTGGGAGGAAATTCCTCAGCCTGGGAACAACAATCAAGAAGGCCTTCTCTTCTGTCCTCACCAAAAATGAAACTATGATGGTGGATTGAGCAAAAGCCTGCCCCTAAGGATCATAAAACATGGGCAGGCTCACACTGGGAGATATGAGTTGGAATCCTCTATGCATTACATTGCTATTATAACCATGGTCATCTCATAGCAATGTTATGAATCTTGGCCTAACTGCCCCAATCCATACTTACCTGTCAGTAGTTGCTGTGATTGATGGGTAGGACAGGGGTCTGTTTCCTTGTTACTCGGGAAATGGCTAATATTTCCATCCTCTCATGTGAGTGATCTCTGTTACAACAGGCAGAAACAGGAACTCTTTTGCAATTTCCCCTTACAGATGAGATTGAGAAGGATGAGAAATATCAGTCAGCCACTTCCTGAGTGACAGTGGGAATGAGCCCCTATCAGTCACAGTGGCTGCTGTCTGATCAGTGGGAATTGGGGGACTTTAACAGTCCTTAGGTATCCCCTAAATGAGGGGCTATGTAGGGACTGAGCCAGTGTGGTGTAGTGGTTTGAATGTTGGACTACAATGCTAGAGATGGGGGTTCAATTCCCCCATTGTCCATGGAAACCCACTGGGTGACTGTGACAAACCTGATGGGAGGGGGTCTTGACAACAGACCCTCCTTGGCAACTGAGAGTGTTTAAGCTGATTGGCTGGTGAAATAGAACCTTGGATAACCCAGGGGAGGGGCTGGGGGAAAGAGGAAAAAATAACGGATTTTAACTGTCTGGTGTGTGATTGAAAGGAGAGTGTGATTTGTGGTGTGTTTGGGGAAGGTTGGAGATTTGAAGAGTTCTGTGGGAGAGAGAACTGAGAAATTGGGTGTACAAGAGATAGTGAATGAATTGCAAGAGAGAGAGAGAGAATAATGGTGCGCTGTTTATAAATGTTTGGATACAAGACACATTTAAAGCAACAGTGTTTCAATAAATGTTTGAAGTTCGGTGTTCCTGATAACAGTCTCCCAGAGTCTCATTCTGAATTCTGGAATATACATGCTACCAATAATATCATCTTGACCTTAGTGCCAACAGTACCACAGTCTTGGAAAATATAAATCACTGCTGATCCTTACATCTGGGAGAAGGGCAGATTTAGGGAAGGCAGTAAAGAGGGGAGAGTCCTGAAAGGAAGAAGCCAAGGGGGGACAAGAGTGAGGAAGCGACTGTGTTCTCAGAGAGGGAGAACTGAGGCAGACTCGTCTGTCCTGGCCCTGGCTTGGTTCAGAGATCTCCCTGGCTGTTCAGACCTGAACACAAAGAGGTGTCAGGCTGGGCAGGCCTGAAATCCAAGGCTTGGGTGTGCCTTTTGCACTCGGTGGTACGAACAGGCGGTGGTTTTTTCCACTGCATTTTTGCAGTGACCTTGGGTGACTTGTCTCCACAAGTCAGAAAAATACTTTGAAGGCACACAATAACAACAACAACAACATGTATGGACTAGGAACATGAAGCAGTCACAGATGTGTACCTACTTGTTTGGATTCCAGTCTTTCAGTTGATCTAGACACAAGGAGTCTTTAATAAAGGCTACATAAAAATTAGCAATCAACTTTCATCTTTAGATGTTGTTATTTTCACCGGTGTTTGTCTGTTTATCTACATGCTTTGCTTTCCTGCTGCAAGAGAGCCAGCATTTAAAGGGAGTCTACACAGACCGTGTTTTGCTGCATGGGGTTTTCAGTTTATTGCTTTAACAATTGCCTTCTCTGTCCCAGCAGTGAAGGTTATTAACCTTTCTCTTTCTCATGACAAATGTTCCTTTTGTACATGTTTTCTTGCCTTCGGCTTAGTAAACAAGAACTCCTATAGACCAGAAAGAGATTTCATTAATTTCACTTAGAAGCAGCTGGATTTTATCATTGTTTATCTAGATTATGGGCTGAGAGCTAACTACAAAGTTAGCAACTCTTCTTGTGATAGTAAAAGAGACTAATGGAATAGTTTTATGAGAACAGAGACATTTTCCTTGATCAGATCAAGAAGGCCTGAAATCTGTTGGGTTGAACTTGCTATTGGTGGGTGGAGCCAAAGGCAAAAATCAGTGACCACTCCTTTTTTCCCCCATCTCTCTTTTTCTACCCATCAGTTCTTTATCTGATAGCAGTATTTCTCTTTTCCTATCTCCTTCTATAAAGCAAGTTGCCTCAGAAAGCCAGATTTACTTTTGCTACAGGTCTGGGCTGATGGGTTGCAGAGGGCTTTCCCAAAGAATTCAGAAGATCAGTACAGTTAGAGTGACGTCATCCCAAGCCTATTATGGTACTAAAATAAGAGTTCTAAGTTCTAAAATTAAACACAACATAAAAGCAACAAAAAAACTAAGCATGGCTTTTAGAAACAGGGACTTAGCCAAATCTGTTTTTAATTATTAACTGAATCTGAATAGCTAGGACCTTCTATATTTTGAATTTGTTCTATATGAAGACCTTCAATTTACATTTCTCAGTTCTGAACTGAAAAAGATTCTACGTCTACAGCATCTATTGTTCTATAGCTACAGTGTTTATTCAGCGTTAAAGATTCATTAAAATAATCTTGATGGGAAGGTGTCAAAAATAATTTGCATTATCATTATAAATTCCTCCCTAGGTGGTAGTCTGAAAAAAAACACAACCCCGATTATATATATGAGTCCTAAAGTTTTGCCAACCAACTTGAGGAAGTTCTCGCTGTTCCCCCTGCTTTTTTTTTTCTTTTTCTTTCAGAGTAATGCTGTGATGCATCCTATACTGGGTACTAATTATCTAGGATTCTGATATAACTTAAGCATGGAGACAATCATTTCTACCCACCATCTACATCTTAATAGACCTAATACAGCTCCTTGGTTTACCATAGAGTTGGGAGCACTCAAACAAGATAGGAAGAGATGACTGAAGAAAATCCAACCAAATGTGTGCATGTATGTATATGTTTGTGTACATATGTCTTACACCATGGCAGGAATCATGAATGTGGCCATACAAGCAACAGACTTTTCTAGGTGCTCCTGTCTTTGACTCCATCAACAACATGATGCAACATTCTTTTTAAAAGAAGTTGTTGTGGCACACTGCTCTGTACCTAATAAGAGATAAGGAGTGGGCATTGTGTGGTTTACTCCTAAAGCTGTTTTTGTGGCCTTTGATCTACTTGGACTGCCCAGATCACCCTTTTTCTGGACAAAAAGAAAAAAAAAGAGAAAGAGAAAGAGAAAGAGAGAGAGAATAAATTGCTCCTTTTAAAGGCCTTTAACAATTTACATTTTAAAAATTTTGAACCCCTCTTGATCTAGAAGCCCCTGCCTCAACCTGTGCTATAGATGATCTCCAGTTGAAGCCTGAACACATGACAAAAATGCTCAGAGGAACAGGGAAAGCCACCTGTTTTCTGAATCCATCTGTGATGAAGCAGATGATTCCTTTAATGTTGTGGCATTCTGAGTTCTGAATGTTCTTCCAGAAACAATTATCTGACACAAAGAGCATGGTATATTTTGCTCACCATTTCCAGATAAAGGCCTTTTCATTTATCTAGGCATTTTTTGCAGATTTGGTTGTCACTGATTGTTTTATTTTCCCTGTCATTTAGTTTACCTCTACTGCTCCCTTTCTCTTTTTCTTGCTTACCTTTTATTTTTTTTTTAAAGATTGCTGGTTTAAGCTATTTAGGCAGTGAAGGCTTTATATTTCAAAGGATCTCTCTGCAAGTACCTCCTGGTTGCTTTCAGGGCCCATGTCAGGGGTTATGGATCCTGATCTGGACCGATATATAACCATATCTAGAACTCCAATCTGAATCAAATTTGGAAATTTAAATTTTAGACACACATATCTATTGGGAAATTCATACAATGACAGATGTAGGCCTGAATCCTATCACTGGTCCTAACCAGAGCAGACCTGTTCAGTCAAAGGGATTGCCTACGTGTTGTGTTGCCATCAGCAATTGATTGAGTAGATCTACTCTGAGACAAACCAATACAACCCCAGGTGCAATGGCATTGTCAGTGCAAATGATCTCTGCCAAATGACAGGAAAGGGTTAGCAACCTGTTCGTTAGTCCCAGCTAGAGTAAACCTGTTACCACCGTGAACTGGCCTGGCCTTTGGTAACCTTTAGACATCATTTTGATATCATAATTCGGCCCTGCTCTGCCACCAGCCAAGTGTTTGTGAGGCCACCGAACAAGTGCGACACTAGGCATGGCGATTATCTGCTGATTCATACTTGTTTACACCAAAGCATAGCCAGAAACTGCCAGATCTGCTTTAGGAGAGCTCCAGAAACAAATAAAGTGGCAAGTTGGAGAGCAGACCTTGGTTTGAAAAAAAGATTTCTTTATTATTCCTTCTTGCTAGCAAGCTGTACTGGTTTGGGATCGCTCCAAAGAAAACCGGCCCCGCCTCTTAGATTGTCTAAGCCTTTATACCAGTGGTTCTCAACCTGTGGGTCCCCAGATGTTCATGGACTTCAGCTCCCAGAAGCCCTGAGCATTGACCATAGTGGCTGGGGCTTCTGGGAGCTGAAGTCCACGAACATCTGGGGACCCACAGGTTGAGAATCACTGCTTTATACGTTCCAACAAACGTGTCATGTATGCAACATAAGTTTCGTTTTTCCCATACAATGAACAATAAGCGATTCTTCCCCAGTGTGCCTACAAATGTCTCTACCATTTGCAACATTTCTACTTCAAAGAGAGAAAGCAAGATTACAATTCAGCTTGCAGAGTTCAACTTACAGAGTGCTATTGTTTTCTCCAGGCAGAGGGAAAGGCTGCATTTCTGCAAAGACAATTTTCTGCTTTTCCCCACTCCTTGTGGTCATCAGGCCTGACCCACTTCACAAATACCTTCATTATAAATGCGTGTTAAAACAAGGAGACCTCTGCCCCGAGAGGGCATCCTGGCAAGCTGAGTGCTTAACTGCCAAGCTAGCTGCATCTACATATTGGCTGTACTATTGTCAATTATGACCCTAACTCAATCATGTAAATTCTGACCTTTCAGAGACATTGTCTCCAGCCCAAAACTCATTGTTTTCGCCCAAGACCAGACTAACCCACAGTAATGCCTTCCCCTAATAAAACCCCCCAGCCCCGAGAGCTCTTCAGACTTGTGTTCGGACTGCTTGGACCACTTCAGAGTGCCATCCGGCCCTGCCGCCACTTTGTTCTGCGAGCTCCCCTCGGCAGCCACGCCGAGTTTCCTTCCCTTCATTGGATTTCTCCAGGACTGCGAGATAGGTGACGTATCACCCATTCCCCCACAACTCTTATTTCCTATTTCTTAGTTAGCTGTGAGGTTGTGTTTTCTTAATATTTGCTATCCGTTTAATAAATATTGTTGCCATTTTAAACTGTTTGACTGCTCAGTGACCTGACGCTGTATACATTGGGTAAAAGATTCCCGCTAAACTACCCTGCCTCTCATTAGCTTAAGTGAGTGCTCTAGCTAATTTCCCCACCGTTCATTGTTGTTGTTTGGTTATTTGGGAGCCCCTCCCGGGACCCCCAAGTCACAGGGTAACAAACTCATTCAATCAATTACTGAATAGTGAGTTAAAACATAAATTGTACTGATTCAATGGGTCTATTCTAGTAAGGATTAACAACAGGATTTAGGTCATGTAATGTTATGAGTTTTTTTTTTAGTTGCCTTTAATTCCCCCCCCCCAAAATAAATTACAATTTTTAAAAAGCAGGAACAACCAACAGGAACAACCTTTTAGTTCAATTAGTTCATCCTGCTTTTGCCTTTGCTCAGTTCCCCTGGTATTGAGGTACCCTGCTAGAACCTTAAAGAGTGAACTGTTTACAGCTAACTACTGATCTGAGAGTGTAGGAAAAAACAAGTTGTGATGGTTAATGCTGAGATACTGCACTGAAGGGCTTGATTTAAAAGTAAAGTAAAACCGAACTAAAAAACTGCACTAGAACTATGGCCATTTCCCCACTAAACTGTTATAGTGCTATTATTCCACTTTCAACATCCTATAGAATCCTGAGGTTTGCAGTTTAGGGAGGGACTGCCTGGCCCCTCCCTAAAGTGCAAACCCCAGGATTCCATAGGATGTTGAAAGTGGAATAATAGTGCTATATCAAGCTAGTGCAGAAATGGCCTATGTGATGTGCTTCCGTACTTCTATTGTCTTCTTGAGCGCTACCTGTGTTAAGACTTACTGTGTGTATATAGCTGTCCTAAGCAGATACAAGAGGAAAACTAAAGACAGAACAGACACATTTAAAGAAACAACCTGGACAGTTGTTGTGTGAAAACACAATCTGTTTTCAACACCAATTGTAATCACATTCAAAATTTAACCTGAAAAACTAGGGCGGAGATGGGCCAAAGGATATAAAGCGATAAGAAGGCAAGGATGTTTTGAAGCAAATTACTACCACTAAGTAGTAATACTAAGGCACTCAAATAAATATAGATAAGGAACAATGGGTGCTTGAGTTATTATTATTAGGAAAGGAGGACTGAAAGGTAAATATTAGTTGATGAATTATGGAAAAAGATAAGCAAATTGAAGTTATGCAAAGTAATCAAGCTTTTGCAAAACTCCACTAGAACTCTTTGGGAGAGTTGATGAGAACTCCCTAAAAGAGAATTCTAAGGACCTCACCAAACTATAGATCCCAAGTTTCTGTAGGATGGAAGTATGACAGCTAATCTCTTGTCTAGATATGTTCTTAGTCCAGGTTTTCTTCATTTTTTTTCCTGAATCTCTCTATCCTGCATTCTCAATCTGTCATTGTTTCATATGAGATTGAGAGACAATTTTCATGCATTTTTGTACACATTTGAAAGGTATACATTTTGGTACACCCTTTTCCCATTGATGAAAGTGTGTTTGTATATATTATTCAACCAGTGGGCATCCTTTAACTGTTTGCATATTTAAAATATAAACATTGTTTTGTGCAGTTTATCCTTCAAAATATGTTTTAGAGGGAGGATGTGCTTTGGTTTTACAGGGAATCTTGAGCAGTATGAAAGGGATCCTTTTGTACCGAAATATAAAACCAATATAAATATTTTTTTTTCTCAGTCCTTATAGCTCAATAATGGGTTCTGACTTTGAAATTGACCTAATTGCAACATTTTTAAGCTTTATATTTAAAAAACAAATTCTTAAGATTTGAAGCAACCCCATATTGGCTTAGCATACCTCTTAAGACAGAGATTTAAATCAAAAAGCACAACAATGAACATTGCCATTTCTGGTATGGCTGTCCTTTGGGAAAGATGCCATTGTCTGTTATGACACTTGAAAATAGTGTGCTTTCTCAATCCTCTATTTATGCTTCCTTTTAATGATTGTTTACTTTTAAACAGCAAAAGTGACTTAAGTGCATTCAGGGCATTTGAATGGCTAGAACAAAGTGTGACTATTTATTAGATTTCTCTGCACAGATAAATGTTTCCCAGGACTGAAGACCACATTACACTGGGAGCATGTAACAGACATTAAGCTTTAACAGCCTTTTTTTTTTTTGGCCTGCTGAGTTCTTTTTGTGAAAGCACTTCTGTGCTGACAATTTGGAGTATCTACAGTAACTAATGATGCCATTAAAGATAAAGGAAATAGAACAAAAAATTAGCTGGGATCTAGTTGACTGTGTTTCTGCGTATGTGGAAAAAGTAGCTGGTTATTTCTGTACAAGTGACTGGTAAGAGTTGGTTTCTTCTGCAATTTCTGGGTCCAAAGTTATCAAAATTAAAGGGAATTAATTGAGATTCAAGACAGCAACTCTAACTAAACAGTTTCACCAAGTCACCATGTGAATTGTTCCTTCACAGTGTTCTTTTTGGTGTATTTTACGTCTTTAAACTCAAAGTGGAGGCCATTTTAAAAAGTATTTGTATGTTATGCTATGTTCTTATTCCTACAGAAGTAACTAAACTTACCTCTGATAATTTCCATGATTGACAGCTGTAACTAAGGTTTTGTTTTGAATAGTAATATCACTGAAGCTCCTGTTTCCTGGCTTGATAATATCTGCATGGTTCATAACTCTCACCTCAAAATGAAGAGAATGGCATGGCCATCAACATTTTTGTGAACTACTAGTCTCTTGTTCTCTTTGTATGTAGTTTTTTGAAGGATATATTTGAGGGCAGCCATGTCTCCTGCTTTACAGAGGACAATTATCTGTATGAAAGCATGCTTAGGTTGAAGGGCTGCTTCGTCTAGTTTAAAAATAAAGAACCATAAGAAATCAACTTGAAACTGGCCATCAACAGTTAGCAACCAGAAGACTGAGCAGATTGCATAAAGTTGCAGTCCTCCCTCTATAGTTAGATGTTGTCTATTTCTATTAAAATTATAACCAAAAGTGTCTTGGGGCACCTTAACAAAAAATGTCATCTAGCATGAGGTTTCATGCACTACAGAGTGGAAAATAATCCATGAGAGCTTATGCTAAAATAAATCCTGTTGTTCCTAAAGGAGCCCCAAGTCTCCTTTTTTGTTATGCTGGAAGAGACAAGCATGGCTTTTCCTCCAACAAATATTTCAGTCAAAAATGCAATTAATTTTCTAAATACAAATCTGAATGTGCACTTTTAATGAAATCAGTATCCTATTTTTTTTTTTTTGCCAGGGGGGATGAGTATGATGCATATTCTCTTTTTGGAAAAGTGACTGGCCTAATGTACACTGGACTTTCCAGTATTTTCATTAAACATGGTGGTTTAGTGTTATATGGCAATGACATATTCCAGCACTTATCTTGGGTCAAAATAAAATCTCAGTCAGCCCTAAAATATCAACCCAATTTTTTTTTAAGTACACTACAGTCCTCCCTCCACATTCATAGGTCTGACCTTCATGAATGTGATCATTCACGAGGCACGTGCTTGCCCCCCATCCATCCCCCATTTTCCTCCTCCCAACACTTGCATTCCTCACCTCCAGCTTACAAGGCTTCTGTTTAAAATGGAGAGTGTGGCCTCTCAGCCATGTGGTTGTATATTCTGCTGTGTTTTGGTTGCTGATTGCTCAAGTGCTCCTTTCTCAAGATGGCCAGCGGAAGTAATTAGAAATCCCCTTTTCTCTGTCTGAGGGGAAAGTACTGGCAAGCCTATTAGGTTGTCTTTTTTCTCCCTGCCCATCGCCAGGGCAGAGGCAAAGGAATGGGAGAGGGAAAGCTTGGGAGGCGAATGGGAGGGGAATCGTGTGGGGGAAGTTATTTGCATTTTTTCTACTTTTGCAAGGGTTCTGTGCCCCTAACCCTAGTGAATGTGGAGGGGCTTCCTGTCAGTTGTAAAATAAAGGCAAGACTCTATTCTCATTAAAGCTCATACAGCTACGGCTCTTTTTGCCCCCTAGGGAATGAACTGGTTGTGCAAAAATTCTCTCTTCTTCACAGTTATTCAAGGTGAGGGAAGTCTGATCTTTCTTGCATCTGGCCAGCTGATATGCAATGGAGTAGCAAGAAACAGAAATGAATGCCAAAATTTTGCTCTGCAGAAAATATAAACTGTTGCTGCTTGAGGTCTTGTTGTGTGGAGAGCCCTCTAGTGGAAACACAATCAGAAGTCATGGTTGAGTCATCTGACTTCAGTTCTGGATCAAAGAGAATGTATCATTCATTCTCTTTATTGCCACACTTCAAAGATCTTCTTTATATAGCCCAAACAGCACCATCTGCAGACAAGACTCAGCAGCCTCATAGGAATCCCATAGCCCTGTAGCAGTATTTTTTTTAATTATATATAGATCATAATACACCCCCAAATCAGCCCTATGACAAGCGATCAGGCCTAGTGGTCAACAGATGCTGACTTTTAGGGATATGAAAGATTTAAGTTGTGTGTGGGGTCATGGTGAAGGTGGGATTAAATGTGATGTTTATGCTGTAAAGGCTGATGGTTGTCTGACTAGAATACTGAAAAGGACCACTCTACATTTTATTGCAGGTCCCAGGTGCCAGCTTTGAAATTATTTTAAAGAATGTACCCTTTTTTTGTTTAGTGTAAGCTTAAACCTTTTCAGAAGAATGGCTCAAGCAATCTTAATAACAAGTATGATCTTAAAAGTACAGTCTGTTGTCTTCTGAGCTGTAACTGGTTTTAAAATCCATTATCTTTTCTTTGAAATTCAAAATAAGTTTCCCATTATACAGGGGGCAAAACATTTCAGCTTGGTTGCCTACTGTGGGCTTGTCAGGGATTGGGAAATGCTCTTATCCACAATCCAGGTGAAGCACAACCTGCTGTGGTGCCACATGGATATCTGTTTTAAACTAAGCATTTCATTTATCTATTAGGAAAAATGAAAAGTATTTTTGGCAGTGCCCATTTTAAATTCATAGCTGTACAGAAGCATACCTGGGATGAACTGAGAGTGCATCCAGTGGTTTGACAGTTCTTCAAAATAGCTGGTGTGGTCCTAGATTTTTTAAAGGATATAGATATATTTATCTAAACATATTTAAAGACATGTTTGTATATATTTCTGTGCACATACGCACAGGTATGCACAGACATTCATATGCATAAGGGATGGATGGGTAGAGAATCTTGCTATAATATAACACAACAATTCTAGATGTACAACAAACAAACACAACAATATATGGAAAGGTCAAAGTGTGTGTGAGAGTATTTCTGCAAAGTATTGTGTCTCATTGCTTCGTTAGAGACTTTACAAAGTGAGAGGAACCTTGTAGCAGACTCTGGCCATTTCCACAAGGAGTGAGGGAATTGCCCCATACCTCTACTTACTGGACTTCTTGGCTCCCCAGTCCAGTCCACGCTGCTCCAGAGCAGTGTGTGCTCATTGCTCCGCACTGCTCTGGGGACAAAAATGGCGGCTTCTGGTTGGTCAAGGGTCTTGACCAACTGCTGAAGCTCGCCAGCCTAAAGCCCAGCCCCGGCAGATCGCAGGCTTGCACTGGTGCGAGCCTGCAAATCTGCACCGGAGTGCGGGAACGGAGTGGCGCATTCCGTGCTTTTGACAGACCTCTTTCAAGCGGTCTTTCAAAAGCACGCTGGACAACCACTTCAGGTCGTTTGGGAGCAGGCTGAGGTGCAGATCTACAGTAAGTAGGTCTGACCCAGTCCGCTCCCAGGTGCAGACGTCCTCTCTGGAAGACACTCTGCACCATTTCTTTAAGCCTGTGCGGAAATGGCCTAAGTTATTTTATTGCTTGACAATACTTATCTGACTTGCATGATGAACATTGCTGCAGGGGAGGGTAAGCTTTTGATAGTTTCCATGGAGTAAGACCAGAGTGTTATGTTTGATTGGTGCTAAGCATCAAATCAAAACACGTGATGGGGCAAAGGAGACAGTGAATCAGTTTGCCTCCCTACAAGTGTCATTTGGTGTTTGATGTTGAACCACCCTCCCGCCCTCAATGCAATGTGAGTTAATCTGGTCACTTTGGGGCTGAATAGTAATTCCCTCCCTTTTCCTCAGGTTTTTTTTTTTTTTTTTGCCTATCCCATATTGTATTTGATGGAATTGGGAAAATTGGCTCTGGGTGGTGTTATTAAATAGGTTGTCATTGAACAGATAATGGGGGATAATGGAGGACTTCAGTGATCACCTATTGGCATGCCTTTGGTATTGGGTAGGGCTCTGGAACCATCTCTTTTGGGCTTTGCATCCCAGGAAGTCAGTGAAGGAGGAATCCCTGGGTTACTTTCCAAGATGCCGGACTGGTGCGAGCCTGCAAATCTGCACCGGCGCGCAGGCATGGAGTGGCACGCTCTGTGCTTTTGAAAGACCTCTTTCAAGCGGTCTTTCAAAAGCACGCTTGATGATCACTTGAGGTCATTCTGGAGCGGGCTGAGGTGTGGATCTACATTAAGTAGGTCCGACCCAGTCCGCTCCCAGGTGCAGACATCCTCTCTGGAGGATGCTCTGCACTGTTTCTATTAGCCCGTGCAGAAATGGCCATTCTTGTACCCAAAAGGCCAGGCCAGGCCAGACTTGACAGGCAAAGAATAGGCCAGCCCTTCATTTTAACAGGCAAGAGAATAAATATAAATATTCTTTTCATCCCTGCTTTAGCCATTGTTTATTGTCTTATTTTTGTGATAATGTATTTTATTTTTTTAACAGTACTCACCATCCACAGACTTTGTTAGTGGGCAATTTAAAGGTGCAATGAGCTCAACATTCAAGCCACTGTAAATTTGGTGCAGAGACAAGATTCAAACCACAGATTTTTCAGTTCAAAACTCCTGAACAATATCTAATATCTCAGCTTTGTAATCTAGCTTTCTCATATGTCTCCCTAGGGCAGTGATTTGGACTTCTTTTTGCCCCTTTTGGTCATCTATATGTCTACATATGTATGTCTATGTGTCTTCTATATGCCTTTGGTCTTCTATATGTTTTGGACTTCAGATCTCAAAAATCCCAGCCATCATAGCCGATGGTTAACAATTCTGGGATTTGAAGTTCCATACATCTGGTGCACCAAAAGTTCATAAGCACTCCCTAGGGGGCTGTAAAATTACAAGCATGAGAAAGTATTGCACTTTCTTGTAAAATCCAGTAAAATATTTCCAGCTGCCAGACAATCATGGCTACCACTGAGTTGTCATCCATGAAGAAAAGCTGAATTGACTTCCCCCCACCAATTAGCACTAGCAGTTTATCTGGCAGAGTTACACAGATATAATCCTGTATACATACACAGTGCTAAGTTTTGGACAATCATTTTCTAATTTCTAGTTTTTAGCATCTGAGCCTCAATCCAATGTCCCCTTGGTATAGCTATATATACACATGCAGACTTATGCTACTCTGAGCCATATACCTGCTTGACTTACGTAGAGCCATTGAAGCTGCCCTATTCCATCTTTGACAGTAATCAGAAAGGATCTGAGAAATGGCTGGCTACCTTCCCAAAAATTACAGCAGCTGAGACCTCTGGAGGACCTTGGCATATCTCAGTGCTAAACACATGCTAAGCAGCTTCAGGGCTTCAGAGCAAGTTGGGGTTGGGCTTTGGACACTGCAGAGGGAAGAAGTGAATACTAATCATGCATGCAGATGTCCCTAACTGAATCTCAACTATTGTTTAAAAAGTCAGGTTCCAGAAAAATTTGAAAAAACTAGGGGGAAAAAAACTTTGATAAAGGAAGAATGTTTATGTACAAGTTGTCAATGTGTAGAGATGGACCAATCTGTCAATTTTCCTTTTTCCACATTCAGTTTTAAAACCTTGTGTTATTTCCATCCTGAATACAAGAAAATTTGCAAATTTTGCTAATTTCCCACATATCCCTAGTACCCAAATTAGACTCAGGGGTCATGGCATTGGGATAGCCATGTTTTACCTGTCTGCCATATTGTGGTGGAAAAAGGCTAACAGATTTCATTGTCACACCAAAAGTAGCCCTTCTGTTGTTACCAACACACACTGGGAGAAGAAATATCTCTTGAGAATTTGCACATTTGCAAGGCTTATATTACATTTGGGGGTACTAAAGGGCACTGAAAGCGATGTGCAAATTATGAAATAGAAATGGCAAAAAATGTATAGAACTTAAAGCATTCACATATTTATTCAGTGGAGAGGGAATGCGTACATTAGGTACAGTACAATAATAAATATGCACATTAGGAAAATGCATTAAAAACATCTTACAAATTTCAGTGCGAGAACTTTAAAAAATGGCTAACAAATTGGAATGAAACAAGGTTAGGAATCAAATGGAATCATCATCATCATCACCATCATCATCATCAAGACTGAGGCCTAATACCTACTGGTTAGTCCCAACTAGAGGAGACCCACAGAATTGGTTGTGGAATAGTGAATCAATACATAGGAAAATCCCATTGATTCCATAGTTCTACACTAGTTGGGACTCACAATTGGATTCATGTGGGAAGATTTTCACGTTCCCTGTTGTCAGATAGCTATTAACTATGAAGGCCCTATCAAAAAATAAAAGGACAAAAAATGGGGTGCCAACCCTAGTAACAGAAAGATGGCTGATTACTATCTGAACCCTTGGATTATACACATTTCCTGTGATGCTGCTACTCTGTCTATGTGGTAGACTGTGTTCTGGGTCACATATGGTGGGCTGGTAGATGTGAAATGTTTTTGTAATAATCAAACTAGATGGTCTTTAATCCTTTCTAACTTTTTGACAGTATTGGTGCACATGCTTAGAAGATCTATCTGTGTTGTTCATCATCACTACCACCAAATAATTTACTGCCCCAAACTACTTTTCACAGGGGAAAAGGACATGTGTGATTGAGTAAAATCAGAGGGTAATCAAGGTGGCAAAAGTTATTAATGAGGAAGAACACACAAGCTAGGAGAAGCTGCAGCAGTTTGATTCTGTCTGAGATGACTGGGAAAGGCAAGATTTTGCCCCTTCCTTTCCTCCTTCCCCACTAATTAAACCTGGGACACTTTAAAAGGAGATGAAAAAGTGGGACAAGAGACAGTTAATCAGGACTGCTCCTACCAATTGGGAGATTCGAAGGGTGTGAAATTAATAGTCTGCTTTTCTACCATATTTTCTTGGGAAAGTGCAGAAGACCTCTGGAGCTTGTTTAAATAATAATAAGGAAAGATAATTTAAAAACGAATGAGATTAGAATATTGCCAATAATTAAAGAGATTAGGCCATCTCTTAGATTCTCTCAGTGTCTCTTCCTTCACCCAAATTTAGAGTACCTGGTGGCAAAGAGGCAATGATATCATTAATAAAACAGTAATAGGGTTATTTTTTCTTCCCACCCACTCAACCACTGTTCTGTCTTTTCTCTCTTTCCTTTACCGCCACAAAGGTTACAGGCACAAAGAACCCTAGGTAATATTTCCAAAAAACTGTTGCCCTTGGGACACTGGTATCAAAGCACTATAGCAGAGAAAAGGAGAGACACGAAAGCAAAACTTGCTTTGGTTGCACTGCCACTATCATTCTACCAAGTAAATTTGAAGAAATGACAATAGTATATAAAAAAAGGAGAGGTAGATCTGGCTGGCAACAATGGTGACGGTGATGATCTCTGGGATCTCCCAGAGGTTGACATAATTTTTATGCATCTAGCTATACGAACAGAGGCATAGAGTCAGTGTGGTATAGTGATTTGAGTGTTGGACTCTGGGAGACCAGGGTCTGAATCTTCACTTGGGCCATTTCCACACGAGGCAAGGGAATCGCTCTGTACCATTACTCACTGGATCTTCTGGCTCCTCGGTCTGGTCCAGGGTGAATCGGAGCAGTGTGAGGTCTTAGATCCGTACCGCTCTGGCTTCCAAAATGGTGCTTCCGGTTGGTCATGGGTCCCGACCAACTGCAAAGCTCACCATACCTAAAGCCCACCCTCCGCAGATCATAGGCTCGCATTGGTGCGAGCCTGCGAATCTGCACAAGGGAGCAGGTATGCAATGGCGCGCTTCAGAAAAATGAGAA
The DNA here is from genome assembly GCA_948472985.1 of Iguana delicatissima. Taxonomy (NCBI): domain Eukaryota; kingdom Metazoa; phylum Chordata; class Lepidosauria; order Squamata; family Iguanidae; genus Iguana; species Iguana delicatissima. The sequence goes on along the minus strand of CAOKZL010001194.1, from coordinate 158,743 downwards.
ACCTCTTCTTTCTGGTCTTTAAAAAGCACGCTGGAAGACCAGTTGGGGGCATTTCGGAGTGGACTGAGGTGCAGATCTCTGGTAAGTATTCTGAACCTAGTCTGCTCCAAGGTGCAGATGACTTCCATAGAGGACGGACTGCCTTGTTTTAATTCCCCCGTGCAGAAAAAGCCTTGGCCATGGAAACTTTTGGGTGGCCTTAGACAAGTCACACTTTTAATTTAAGAGGAATGCAATGGCAAACTCCCTCTGAACAAATCTTGCCAAGTGTATGATTTAGGTTGCAAATGACTTAAAGACACACAACAATAGTTATAGGAAAATAGCTGGATGCTGTGTGGCTATTCCCTCCCACCCCTGACCAGTAAATGATTGTGTGAAAGGGACCTCCAGCAGACAGGGAACTGCAGTGGTCAAGGGGTCATTGTGTGAGGGAGATAGTATGAAGCATAACTATATATAACCATGAAAAGAGATAGTCACCAACAGAATGCCAGCCCATGTGTGTGGCTAAGTAGAACAGACATGGTTCTCTACCCATGCATCTCCAGAGAGAAGGAATGAGAGTCCTTTGTCATTTGTCAGCTTACTTGGATTCTGTCTTGGGTCCTGTTTTGGCTACCTGGGTGTCCAATTTGTGATGGTGGTGAAAACGAGACAGGAAGATTTCACATTAACACTCCATTTAAGCATTTTTAAATCTTGGAGTTGCATGATATTTGTATGGAAGAATGAACAGGCTCTTTGATAATCTTTTAGGGTATTTTTACCACACACACACACACACACACATCCATCCATCCAGTCCCCTTAAAGAAAAGCAAAGAAATGTCAATGTTTGGCCTCATTGCTTCATTCCATTCCATTGCATAACATGACATATAAAGCATAATATAATAATTTCGTTACATGCTTCAAAGGGTTAATATCCTTGAGTGTTGCATAGCTATAAGCACCTATATATATATAATAGCATAACTTAGTTGTTTCTTCTTACCAGGATCAGCATGTCTGGGTTGGTTATCAAATTACTAGCTTGGAACAGCAACATCAAATGGATAACATCTGTAATATCTCATACCGTAGTTTTTCCTTATTGAAATCCAGTTCTGTCAAATGTACATGACAAATTCAGTCTTACAAATATGATGAAAATCAATCTATTGACAAGATATATGTGTGTAAATCCATAATTATTCTTTTTTTTTAAGATGTCAGCCCACAATTTTCTTTTTTATTTGTCTTAGTCTTTTGAGGTGAACACACTTACTTGGCTCTTGACTGCATAAAGAAAGTGGCTGGAGAGGCTTCGTTGCTTCGTTTTAATCAGAAGAACCCTTCACTGTCATAACTCCAAAGATTTTCCTAAAAAAGTAGCTTGCTGATATTGTGTTGAGGGATCCTTCAATCCATACAGCTGCATTTCACTGTAAGGGCAAAAGATGTCACCCTCTCAGTCCTTCCCACTCAAAATGCATTTACTCAAAAGTAGATGCGAGTAATGGGAATTCTGGAACCTAATGGGTGATCTTCTGCTCCCCCTTTTAATCTGAGGGAAGTTTCTCCAGTAAGAGATCCCTCTGGCTGGCACTTTTGTTGCAATAGCTCTCCTTGCTGCACAGTTGCAACCAGGGCTTCTACTCACTAGCTTGCCAGAAATTAAAGTCCCCTGACCAAAGCACATCTAAAAACAGCGGCACTGGGAAATAATGTCTGGGGTGCTTTCCTGGTTATGAGAATCATAGAATCATAGAAATGTAAAGTTGGAAGAAACCATATAGGCCATCCAGTCCAAAAGCTTGTGATAAGCAGTTGTAGCAGTACCTATGGGATCTCTCCAGTTGCCTGTTCTCACCCTGTGATTGAGAGAACACTGTGGATATCCAGCATCTCAGAAATGCTTCAGTTGAGGTTCTGCCTGGCTGCAAAGGAAGGTGTTTGGGGAGAAATTGTCAGTTACAGCAACAACGAAAGAGATCCAGCTTCATGATGATGATGATGATGATGATGTAGGATCTCAGACAACATATTCATCTACCCAGGCCCAGAGTTTTGAGAATACCGATGTTTAGAAGTGTGAGTTTAAAGCCGTAACATATATTTAACATATCAGTGCTGAATTAGTGTTGTTACTCATTTTTTTTCTGAGAGACTCATCCTCTTTAACACCCACGCCAGTCAGGTCCAGTACGGTCCTCTATATGCTAGGTGTAGGTGTAATATTGAATTTGGCCGAAGCAACTTCATTTCAGGTGGGATAGGCTTTTTTTTAAAGGGATTTTATCAGAATTCACTTATTTCTTCATATATAGTAGAGCCCCTGTAACCACGGATTCCTTCTCCACTGATTCAGTTATCTGCAGTTGACTCCCTGCCACTACCATGGGATCATGCTCATCACGGCTTCCCGCCCCTCTCTCTGGGCCCAATCACAGTGGCAATGGGCAGAAGAAACAATGAGCATAGCACCACACTCATAGCCACCTCTTGCCCCTCACCGTGGGCCCGATCATGGTGGCAGCAGCAAGAAAACAGTGGGGATCATGCTCCTTGCTGTTTTCCTACCTCCTGCTTCTGGCCCTGGGCCTATCACGGCAGCAACCAGTGAGAACACAGCGAGAATCACAGGATCCTGCACTCTCTGCTGTGCAATCGAGAACACTGCTGCAATCGGGCCCAGGGCAGATGGTAGGGCAGGGCGTTCGGTACTATCTGTAGATTTCAGTATCCGTGGGGGGGGCAGAACCAATCTCCCGCAGATATGGGGGTCCTAATGTATGTGATGGAAAGAACTGTGGCAAAAAGTGAGAGAAAAGTGGCAAAAAGTAAAGCTAATAGACTTTTCTAATCTCCATAACATATGAAATACTTTTCCTTTAAAGGATATCACCATGAGACAAAGTCTGAAACAGGAGAAATTTAAGAGGATGCAAATGTTACTCTCTGTAACAGATCAATACAAGCTAGGGAAGGTCTCGCCCATATGGCAAGCCCAAAGGGTCAGTTGCATAGGGACTGGGGGGCTATGGGGGCAGTTTGCCCTGGGCGGCAATGTTTTTGGGGTGTCCCAGCCTGTTGCCACACCCTCATGCGTCCTGGCCATACTGCTGCATGCCCTGGCCATGCCCCCCCACACCACAGCCATACCCCCGCACACAGTGGCCACACACCCCATGCCGTAGCCCCCCTCTTCCCAGCCCCCCTTCACACATTCCAAGCTCCACCACTGCAAAGGGTATGAAGATACATCATTACTGGTCTTCCTTTCTCCTTTATCACATCTATGTAGTTTGGAGCTCCATATAATCCAAAGTTTGCTCATTTCTAGGCTTCCTCCTTGTAACATTCTAGACAACCATGTGGACATCTGGCAGACAACCAGTGATGTTTGGTTAGTCATCACATGAGGTCTCCTTCGTGTGCTAAGCTTGCAATCTTTGCAAGACCATGATCTCTCAGTGTCTCTCAACCTTCCTATTTGCAATCAGCAGCCTGAAAAGAGCAATACTGAGATGACACCCCTCACTAGGCTGTTGCAAGGTATGACTCAAAAGAAAGTATCTTAAGTGCTCTGAATACTGTAAATGTGTTGTACTGTAGATACACCTTTCCTTCCTTTCTTTGGGCCTTTCCACGCAGTGGTGTTATAGTGGTTTATTATTCCATTATTCCATTCCATTCCATTTTCAACATCCTATGAGATCTTGGGGTTTACAGTTTAGGAAGAGGTCTTTAGAATTCTCAGCCAGAGAGCTCTTTGGCCTCAATAAACTACAAACCCCAGAACTCCACAGGATGTTGACAGTGGAATAATAGTGTAGTGCAGAAAGGCCCTTTCTCTAGATAAACTCTAAACTTAAACTAGTAAACATTTGACTCTTCAGATGTCAATAATCCCCTCCACTTATTTGGCATAACCAAATAGTGAAGGATTTTAGAGGCTGTAATTGAAAATATTTGGATGGCAAGAAGTTTTCTATTCCTCTTGCAGCCACAACAGAGTTTTCCTCCTATATTTTTCTACTGGCAAAGATCTTAATATGTAATGAATGGTTATTTTATGCACATTGTACCAGTGAATAGACCTTCCATGTTCTTTAATTCCCATGTACTTTATCTAGGAATATATTATTCTCAGGTGTCATTTGATACCTCTGTGTTCCCTATTATGTTGTAGCAGAAGCATTAAACACTTGTTTGAGGTCAGAGTTAAGTCTCATATTGGATGTTGACTTATGGCATAATCAACTAGACTGAAGTTTATGGACATATAGTCAACAGATTTGTTCATTTTGACTTTCCTCTTAACATATCTCCTGTTTGGATACAGTATAGAAACTTTTTGAGTGGGAGTGTTCCCTCTCTAAGATGTTAACAGCCAGTATTCAACTTATCCCCTCTTTCTCCTGTACACTTTTTGCTTCATTTTGCATGGAGTCTATTAAAATCCTTCCGGTTTATCATATGTTCTCTAAATACATATTTATTGCTATTTTGATGTTAATGATGGGCAATTATCATTTACTATCATAAAAGTAGTAAAGGGACAGCATATCATGACTCTGACAACATATCATGACTCTTTAAAATTCTTGTGCTCAGATACTCATGCAGTCAAAAAGTGGGTACACTCTAAATTGATTTTACCTTTAGCCTCAGACGTGTCCAGGCGCCCATTCAATGATCAAATTAAGTTCCTAAGCCCCCTTCCTCACCGTGGCCCTAGGTGTACTTCAAAGCAGGGGAAAAAAATCCCCACAACATATAAAATTTTGATTCTGTTTTTAATGTGTAAAAGGTCCCCTAAGACACTGTTGTTGTTGTTATTGGACATGGAACACACTGCTTTATCTGTGAAGGATTTTTTTTTAAAAAAAACAAACTACATTACTTTCTGCAATACATTTTTTGCTTAAAAAATACCAAAATATGAAAAATCTTGCAATGGTTGACAGGTTGTCTCAATATGTTAAGATGCCCTTTCTTGTTGAGGATGAGAATTCTTGCCTTCCTGTCACTTTCAGTTTTTTTCAGAAGGGGCTAATTCATTCTGCAGTGTCCCAACCATGCAAAATCTGTTCTAGACCCCCCACCCACACAGCTGCTTAGCCATGTTCTTTAGTACTGTGTAAGAGAATTTTTTTGGTCTGGACTGTGGAGGCTACATTTTGTGAGATATTTACTACAGTAGAGAAATTTTGACAGTGTCTGATCTATCTATCTATCTATCTATCTATCTATCTATCTATCTATCTATCTATCTATCTATTAGGTATTCTATTTGGCCTGTATCCTAAGACTTTTACCAATCAAGAATACCCATTGTAAGTCTGTGGATGATTTCAGCCCATTTGGCTGCTGATAAAAGATAAACTGCCCCCTTTTTGTGTTCTGATAAATATTTAATTATATGAGAAAATGCAAATGCCTTTTAAATTTCTCCAGGTCTATGGATCCTGTTGCTGCTCAGTATTAGTAGCTAGTTTTTATTCAATTATATTGCTAAAACTTCTTCAAGTCAAAGTATATGAATATCACACATCTGATAACTCAAATCCAATACAATTGATTCTCACTTAGTACATGGGGAAAAAAAAACAAGCTATAAAATAGCTTTAGATCCTAAAAGCTGGGGCCTCATATATGTAAAAAGGCATTTCCTTTATTGGATGACCACTAGCTTAGTAACAGCACATTCTTAACATCAGTGAGCCTCTAAATCTCTAGTTAAATGTTACTGGTTTGCTTATTTAAAATGTTTAGCCAAGAAAACCTTCCAGGGTAGTTTACATGGAAAGTGATATGACAGTCCCTACCCACAGGCTTTCAGTCTAAAATTTAAGCCATGAGACACAAGGAGTAAGGGGTGTGAAGAGAAAAGAAGGAAAAATTAAGTCTAGTGCTTAAAATGTTTTTGAATAAGAAATTCTGTATCTATAAAATTGAGTGCTTACAGCTAGATGAGGCAATTTGCTGGAATGGCTACTGAAAGAGGAAGACAGAGATGCCTTCCTGTGCAGCTGTTTGTTTCCCTCCTACTTCCATTATTTCTCAGCAAACAGACATGGTGGACTTAGAAATATCTTCCCAGGGTTCTGTGCAAAAGTAGCATGTCCTCCTGTGATGTGTAAGGCCCTAGAAGTATAGCCAACTTCATCCTGTCACCCATCAGTTGCCTGACTCAACTGCACAGTGCAGGAGGAGAGCCCTTGCACAATTGCAGTTGATGTCTAGAGGTAGAATTATTCTGAGCAGTAGTTAGGCCCAGGATAGATGGAGATGTGCCTGGCTGTTGCCTTTCTACCCTTTGTATCCAGAGCATAAGGACATACAAGGTAACTTACATCAGGACATGCTGGAGTGAGCTGCAGTTGTACTGTGTAATCAGTCACCCTGTTACCCTGAAAATTGGGGGTATCTTGAGGACACCCAAACCAGGCTTCAAAAATTAAGGGAATTAGCAGAGCTACCCAGCAAAAATTGTGAAAGGTCAGGGCAAGGGATCTTCAACTCTATGTAACCACGCAAGAGTCAGAGGAACAATCTAAAATGGTTTTTATTGAAAAACTAAAGGGGAGGGTCACATACACATGTTATCAAAAATTCTGCAATCTTACAAGAGCTACAGAGATAAAGTTGGAAATAAGCGACCAGTTGGGAGAGAAGCCATATGGACCTTAGTCTAGACTTCCTGGGAGAAGGAGAAGATTAGCGAAGGCTCAGTGTAAAGCACCAAGGGGAGGCTGGATCTCTGGGCTGGGCGGCTGGAAGCAGCGGGGTCTCGCAGAGGGTCGGGGGTGAGAGTCGCATTTGGCTCTTGGCATCATCGGAGAGGCTTGGATGGGAGGTTTCGGTAGCAGCAAAATGGGCCCTTCTGTCCGGAATAGGAGGGTCTCCAAAGAGGCTCCAAAAGTGGGGAATATTTATAGCCAATTTCTGTCATCAGGCTGTGTATTGGCTAGCAAAGTGGTGTTAATGGGCGATAATTGCGGAATATAATGTTAAGCAAATATCACGACCCCTCCTCAGTATTGCTTCTTACTGGGAAGTCCAGGTGCATGATAGGTTTAAAATTCCAATTGATAGGTTTTGATTGTCTAGCTTTGCAAAGTTCATCAAAGTAGCTTGGGGCTGTGACAGTGTCAATGACTCAATTAATCAAGGAGTGAGTCTATTGTGTCTGCCTAGAGATACGTGACTTGGAACAATAGGCATAGGACTTTAGCATAAAGGATGTTGTCTGAGTTCCCATACAGCAGAGAGGGGCGGTGTTGTTTTTAGGAATTTCCAATTCAAAACCAATTTTTAACTGAAACTGACCTTTGCTCCAAATTTTTAACTGACACTGACCTTTGATCCAAGTTGGGGGAGCCAAGCCAATTCTAGGGGTCCTCTCTTAGGATTACTTTGGGGTATAACAACCCTCCACTTTAGAACTTGTCCCCATCACATGGACATACAATAGGGCCTTTCTGCCCTACGCTGTTACAATGCTATTATTCTACTTTCAATATCCTATGGGATCCTGGGGTTTGCAGTTTAGGAAGGGACCTTTAGAATTCTCAGCCAGAGAGCTCTTTGGCCTCTGTAAACTACAAATCCCAGAATTCCACAGGATGTTAAAAGTGGAATAATACCACTATAACAGTGTAGTGTAGAAGGGCTCATAGATCTTCATTTGGCCCATCTCTGCATATTCTCTAAGTGTTTAAAACTATTTTAAACAGTTTTAATTTGTTTTGTTTTTAATTGCTAAACTATTTGTTACATTTTCATCTTTTAAAATTAGTCTTGTTTATTATTTTAGATTAGTGTTATTGTAAGCCACTAAGCCACCTGAGATATTTTGATATAGGAGAGGCTACAAATATTTTAATGAATAAAATAAATATATCTGAAATTTGCATTTTTGCCTCGTCATTATGATCTCTGTCACAGTTGATTTAATCTTTTTAAAAGGTGCATTTGAAGTTGCATTCTTTCTTCGAGTGTATGACACATTTTGCCCTAAATTTCATTGTTTTGTAGAAATATATTTAATTGCCCTTGATAAACATATTGTCTCCTGCAATAAATGTGATCCTTGTAGCAGATACAAAACGAATGAGGGAGGATGTAGCAATCACATTGTCAATATTTGATGAATATAAGAATAGGCAACAGTTTGAAAGGTTGGAGGGGTATGCTTTTTATGAAAAGATATCGGAGGACAGTTGTCCACTCATATGTAAATATGAAGTACTTGGTATAAATTGTGATCAATAAATAGAAAATAGCCGTACTAGATAGAACTTTGTGATCCAAAGCAACTTCTGTTCAATCCCTAGTAAACAGTCATAGTTGAAAGCTGGCAACAATAGGAGGTGTTTTTATGGAGGTGCTTTTAGGGCTAGAAAAGATATCTGTTTGAGATTCTGGACAGCTATGATAGTCTAGTCTTTAGGTAGCTGCTTCAGATAGCAAATGCTGGTGTGTGTGTGTGTGTGAAATAACAGTGAAATGGTTTTCTATGAAAAGAGCTAGGTAACATTTTTACCTGAGCTCCCTTCCTATTCTCCTCCACTGGAGGATGTAAATGGGAGTGCTATTTTGTCTGCCCTTTGCCTCTTAAACTTGCCTACTGTCTTGAAGTTTATTGTTAGTGTTGGAGAAAGTTTCCCCTGCCATTCTGTTCACCTTCTGTATTTGAAAGAAAAGAAAATATTATCTGAAGAACAACACAGTAAGACCTCTGTTGGACTTCTTGGCCCTTTCCACACGGGGAAAAAAAAACGGCTTAGGGCGACTCATCCAGAGGTCGTCCACACCGTGGAGCGCGCTAGAGCGGTTTGAATAGTGGAGGTTCCACACCTCAAACCGCGCTAGCGCGGCCGCAAGGGGTGGTGCGGCGCGTTTTTAAAAACCACATTTTATGAGGTTTTTACGAAACGCGAGCGCGCTAACCCATTGCAGCGCCCCGTGTGAAACTGCAGGGACGCGCTAGCGCATCCCTGCAGAGCTGCCCAGGGGCGGGCTTCTGGCTGGCGCGCTGCCCTGATTGGCGGAGCGCCGCCAGAAGTCGCCGGCTGCCATTTTGGGCGCCGCCGAACACCACCGAAACTCACCAGCGTGTGGAGCGGCGAACGCGCGCTCCCCGCAGGGACGGAGCAACCCGTTTTCAGGTAAGATCCGTCCCTGCGTGCACTGCCCCATTCCCCCATCCCCCGTGTGGAAAGGGCCCTTGTTGTATGCCTCCAAGTAGTTTCCAACTTACAGGGACCCTAAGATAACCTAAGATGACCGTATCACAGGGTTTTCTTGGCAATTTTTGTTCAGGGGGTGGTTTGCCTTACCTCCTTCTGAGGCTGAAAGAATATGACATGTCCGAGGTTACCAAGTGGGTTTCCATGGCTGAGCATGGATTTGAACCCTGATCTCCAGAGTCACAGTGCAATGCTCAAAACCACTATACCACATTGGCTTTCTGTTGGACTAGTCCCGTTTAATCCAAGTAGATGCCTGTGAGAGTCTCACATGCAAGATTTGAGTGGAAGAGAATTATCCCACTTATATTTTCCAGTTATGGTAATCAAAGGCATTCAGGTATTCTCCTGAAAATACATAGGCTAAAATTGGGAAACAAATGTGAGTGGCATGAAAATCCTTCCCTGCAACATCTCCAAGCACCTGGATAGAAGTTAGAGCCCATAAAGTGCCAGAGAGAGCTCTGCTACTCCTTTTGGCTAAACATGATTACAAACGAGTGGAAGTTCTACCTTATTAGGGCAGTGGAATAGGGATAGGGAGGTGAGAGGGCCGTTGTGCTCTGGCTAGCACTTTTTTTGGGGGGGGTGCAGCTGCTCTTTGCCTGCCCCCTGCACACTGTCACCCAGTCCCCACATGCTGTAACTCTCACCCGCCCCTCTTCCCTCTCCTGCCCCACGCATCTCCCCCTTGCGCCAAGCTATTCCACTGTATTAGGGTTCTTATTCACAGCAGTTTTGCAACTTCAACCAGCCAAAGAAGATATGGATCAGACCTTTGTTCTCAGTGTGAGGAAGTCTAATTTTCAAGTTCTTGGGGAAATGGTGGGGGGAATCACATGCATGCTCACATTTCAGCCCTTTCCATGTTTGTGTGAATAGCTAACCAGGGGTACTGTCTCCAGTACCAAAGACAGTATATATCTACTTTGTCTTTTATCTTAGTTATTATAATGTTTTGAGGCTACCTGGATTATTAGTGTGACTCATTATAAAAAGCTTCCTTACCTTTATTTCTTTCTATTCCAAGATGATGGGTATTAAGCCAGGAAGCTCTTAGAACGCTTTGCAGGTTTGTTTGCCTTTTCTTTTTCTGTTTCCTGTCCTATAGATATATTTGCTGCTGGAGCTTCAAGCTGTGTATGATGGTGGTTCCTGCAACTCTTTCATTTCAGGATACTATCATTTAATTTGATTATATCTCATTGTGCAAGCAGCTTAATTGGTTTAAAGACATTGGGTGGTTCCTGGCCATTGCGTGAGATTAAAATGGATGGCTTTCGAAGGTCCTTCCGATTCTAGACTTCTACATTCTTTGAAAATAAATTAAAGTAATAGGAAAAGAAGGCACAATTTGAGTGCTGCATTTAATTGCATACATTTCAAGCACCAGGGCTTCTTACAAAAGAGTTTTCATTTTTTATGCACTGTAATTAGGGGTGCAGTTTCTTGTGAGCTCTGCCATTGGAGATCAATATTATGAAGATTACAGTAAAACTGGAAATTTCTGCTAGCAATGCCAACTTCAACAGTTCCTAACATATTTCTTAATTACTTATCCTGCTGCCGTACCACATAAATTGTTCAATTAATTAGTACAAGGTATAAACGAAACTGTAGGCATATTTATAAATGCATGGCACATTAAGTAAAATACAACTTTTGCAACTGTTACATTCCCAACAGCTTTTGTTCTTCTCCTGTACTATGAGCCTATTAGTGTGTCAAGAATGTTTAGCTTTTATTCCCAGTTCTTCTCTTGTCTTCAGGCATGACCTTCAGAGCAAGATAAATCTTCTTATGTGCTTTTAGAAACATCTTCTTGTGAGAAAAATACTCAGGTCTTTTGATGATGACTCCTCAAAGAGAAGATAAATCAGCAGGAAGTCATGGGTTGTAGAAGAAGTTTATGAAACTGCTTCATACATTTCCCGGGGAATCGTACACAGTGATGGAATCCTTCCTCCAATTTTTGCATTAAATAGCAACACTCCATGCTTATGAGAATGGATAGGAACAAGTCAGGAAAAAAACTCTGGGGAAATAAAGGAACTAGTGGAATATTTTTAGGGCCATTTCATGCATTGGCTGAGAGTCTGCATCATGGAAATATAGAATAAATGTTTTGCATGTGGAACCCCCTCCCCTGTCTTTAGCTACAGAACCCTCCTATCTATGGGTATTCAATGATTCATAGAAAGAAAGGGACTTTGGAGAAACATCTGGCTATGTCCATATTATTCTAGCTTCTGACTTATGGTGACCCTAAGGTGACTCTATCATGCGGTTTTCACGAGCTGAGAGTGTGTGATGTGCCCAAGGTTACTCTGTAGGTTTCCATAGCCGATAGGGTACTTGAACCCTGATCCCCAGGGTTGTAGTCCAATGCTCAAACCACTACACCATGCTAGTTTTCTATCTCCACTAATTTTATGTTCATGATGTCCACTAATTTTAGCTAAAGCACCTCACTTATACTACCTCATTTATGCCTATTAAATTCAGGCAGAATTCACCTCCTAAATTAACCTGTGGAGGCTAAAGACAGTAGCCAAGGGGGCTATAAGATAAGAGGTAAGAGGACAAGACCTATCTTTTTCTCTTTGGACAGTTTCAGAGCTTGGAACCATTCTGTTTTATGTGCCAACTCCCAGAATTCTTCAGCCACCATGACCAGTGGGAATCCTGGGAGTTACCATTTAAAAACACAACAAACTATGGGCAATTTCACATTAATGGCAAATCAAATGGCCCCTCTACATACTGTGTGCAGGAATGAGTGAAAAATTCAATTCAATAAAAATCAATTTCAGGTTTTGGTTGAAGGGGGAGATTACTCCCTCCCATATACATTCCCTTTTTTGGCATCTTTTCACCTTTTTGTCCAAGTGCTCTCATACAGAAAGAGACGCTATTACAAAAAAAGTGAACCACAGGAAAATATAGGCAGGAAGATTTTGATCTAATTTGGATTCAGAAATAATCACACAACCAAATCTCATTGGCTAAAAGGACCTGCCAACACCAACATAGAATGATGGGATAAAAAATCTTGCTTCTCAAGAATCTGTTATGTGGACTTCTGAACTTCAGTGAATAAAATGAAACATTTTCCAACACTTTTATATGTCAGGAAAAGAAAGAAAAGGTTTTCTACCAAACAAAATAAATAAATATTTAAAGAAAGAAAAGGTTTTTCACCAAACAAAATAAATATTTTTTTAAAAAATCTTCAAAATTGATCCTTGTAGAAACAGGCCTTTTCCAAGATAGTAAGATAATTATATTTCATGGAATATAATCACATCTATCATAGGATCTGCTGTAGTCATTAAATTTCATGAGAAAAGTTCATGGTTTCAGGGTATATCTATGAAAGTCAAGCATACCCTAAAGGAAAATCATCTGACTGGTGCATGGAATGAAGGTCTGGAATGTCTAGTGAAAGACTTTGAACACAGCAAGCAAAAAATAATTTATTCTTCTGTTCCCCTTGAGGCTGTTCTCAGAATGTGTTGCACTTCCCTTTGATGGTGAACACACAATTGGAAACATCTTTTTTCCTCTCTTGAATAAAGGCAGCTTTTAAGTATTTAAGACTTTATAGGTTCACTGGTCAATACTAGAATTTATTACAAGTAAAAGTTAAACATCTGTCAAAATGCCTACTTTATATGTGGTTTATTTCAATGCTATTTTGACAAAAATTTTTGAGACAGCACTACACATTTGAGCCGAATGTCAACTATTTTTAAAATGTTGAACCTAAATGTTGTTGTCTAATATTTTCCTTATTTCAATACTACTTTGACAATATATTTTGAGGCAGATAGCACATTTAAACCCATCTTAAATGGATTTTTATAAAATATTAAATCTGAGTGCTTGTTGTCTTGTTCTCTTTTTGAGATATCCATGAGTGCTTAGACCAGGCCTGTGAACATATCCTTCTGTATTCATAATCATTTATGAGATTGTGCTGACTGGCAAAGATTAAGACTGGTATGTACAGCAGGACTCAAACTGTGAAAATCCCTAAAGTGCAACATTGTTGTTGTTTTGTTGTGTACCTTCAAGTTGTTTCTGACTTATAGGAACCCTCAGATGACACTATCAAGGAGTTTCTGGGGTTGAGAGTGTGTGACCTGCCCATGGTCACCCAGTGAGCATCCATGGCCAAGCAGGAAACTGAACCATGGTATAGGGTCATAGTCCAATCAATGCTCAAACCACTATGCCACACTGGCTCTCAAAGTGCAATATATATTTGTTAATTAAATCTGCAAGCCTTCTTTCCATCAAATGGTGCTCAATGGAGTTTAGAACAAAAAATAAAACATATACAACAAAGCATAATAAAACACAATAAAGTACAAAATGAAAAGGATAAAAAAAAAACAGCTAAAGCACCATCAGTAAAACGAGGTATTTTTAGATCACTTTCAGCTTTATTAGTGCACATTTATCTTGGAAAGAACTGTGCTGGATACAGCAGAATTTACTCAGGAGTAACCATGCTGTTATAGGTATGCATTGATTCTTTTGGGCACATCTGCATTCATTTGGGTTGGATGGGATGGCGTACCACACGGCACATTTTTTTACCACATGCTAGTCTGCATCAGAATGTATGTCACTTAGGCCAGCTAATGGAGGTAACGCATATCACGCAATTGCATGAGCACTAGTCAGTTACACATGCCAATCTGCTCCACTTTCTGTGCTTGTGGTTCATGGGTGGGCAATTGTGGGAGGCTATTGGGCTGTATTAGCTCCTCAGGAGCCCCGGAGGGCTGCATTGCCTTTTGGATCCCCTGAAAAAAAATGACCTCCAAATGCCGTCTGGTGCATTTAGGAAATATTTTCTCCATGCTTCACATCAAGGCCATCTTAAGCTCAGGAGATGCTTTTTTTAACAACAGGAAGTGAGTAGAGGTCACTTCCTGTTTGTTTCTTAAAAGGTAACTTTTGGGCCTGAAATGGTCTATGGGAGCAAAAGCAGGACAAGAATCTTACCCATGCCCCTTAGAGTGCATTTAAGTACAAGTTTTTTTTAAAAAAAATTGACCCCAGAGGGATCTGGGGCCACAAAACTGGTCCTGGGGCCACAACAACCCACATGCTACGCTTTGCCCACCCCTGTTCTATTGATAACCCTCTTCTAGCATTTGTCTTTCTGATCAAAATTATACATAGAACAGTTTTTCAAGCTACTGTACTATTATGGAATGCTAAAACATACTTTGCTGAGAAGAAAAATATCATGTTTGTGCATTTCTGTTTGTGATCCCATTACCCAATATCATGTGTCACTCACATATGTGAAACAGCTGTCACATGTTGGACACTATAGGACAGGGGCTGTGCCTTTTTTTCTATCAATGAATGTTGAAGACTGGAGAACTGTGATGACAGGGAATCTAAGTAGCGTAGTAGCATTTCACCTATTGATTCAGAAAAAATCTAGCCAAACATTTAAGCGCAAGTTTCTAGTGACTTTGTAGTCAAACAGCAGAAAGCAAGAGGGTGTGTCCAAATGTTACCTTTAAAAAGTAATTTCTTAAAATAGCTTCAGAAGTGGTGTATGTAGCTTTCTGATATATACCCACATGGTATTATTTTGACTTAAACTGGCAAAAACCTCTTAGATTGGATGAAGAAATGTTCATTGTATATAATCTGTTTAAAACAAGTAAAGGAAAATAGAAGGCTTAAAAGGAAAAAAAATACAGAAGGCTATAAAAGATATATATTGGCTGTTAGATAGCCAGATGCACCTGGTGGATATTTTTTTAAAAAAATTTCTTACTTTCAAAATTTGAAGTGTAGATGGGAAATTAACACTTTAGAAAACTTGCGCTGATTGAAACTATTAAAGTAATATATTACAAAATCCTCCCAAATTCATGGGCAGTTGGCTGATTCATGTATGAGAGTTGATTTAATAACTGTATCAGAGCAGGTCCAGGCATACATATTTGAAGTGAACAGTCAGAAAGGATGTCCAGCAACTTGACTTTGAAAACAAGCTGGTAGCTCTCCAGCTAATGTTCAGAAGATTTTATTTCCACCCACATAAGCTGCCAGAGCATTGCAGATGGAAAGGCCAAGCATGATCTAATTAGAAATTATCCCTCAGAATCTAACTTTCAGTGTCATATTTAAAGCTTCATCCACTGTAATCTTGAGCCAAAGTCTACTGAAATCCATGGCAATTCCTGCCATGGTTCTCACTGGAGGTTTAGCTCTGTTTGTTTCTGGAAAAAGATGGAGTGGAGCAGGTTCTACTGAACTAACTGGGGAAAATCTGGGTTCATTGGCAGATGCTTGGCCTGCTAATAAATAGAGCAGAGCATGAGATACATAAAGAAGTCAGAGGTGGTTTTGCCACTGGCTAGAAGTAGTCACGACTTGTGACAGTGGCATGTCTACACTCCAGATGGATTTTTTCTTTAATTTTTCTAAATTATCATTTGTGATTTTCCATTCTCTTTCCTATTTGTTCTCATTTTTCAGGGCATGATAGAATTGTTTTCCCCTCCATGCTCTCAAACTGATGCTTATGAATGAAAAAAGGTGATAAAAATAATGTACAATGTTGAAAATGCTTGATGCACATAAGTATGCTAATCCTTACAACAAAGCCCTAAAGTAGGGGTTAAACTGCATTCCCAGCCAGTGGAACAGGAGCCATCCAGGGGAGGCAAGGGATCACATTTTTAAAAAAATGAGTATTTGCTGTTGGATATCTAGCTCCTCCTAAGTTCTTTTTCCTTGTCTTGCCAAGGAAAGGTTGTACAGTCTCCTCTGCTTTCCTCTAGGCTTTGCCGTTTTCCTGCTGTTTGCTCTGCTCTATTTTAAAAAGCTTTTTCCTTTCCCCTTTGTCATGTTCTGCCATTGCATCTTCCTCTCTTTTTGCATCTCTGTCTTTTTGCATCTCTTTCTTTCTTTCTGGTGGAGAAAGCACCAGAAAGCAAATACAAAATCTAAGAACACTACTGGTCCCAAGAGCCCGTCAGGAAAGCATGTGAGTTGTGAAGGAAGTGTATGTGTTCTTAAGCAACCCCTGCGGGGGCTGTAAAAATACAAATTCACACATGGCTCCCCCTGTACCATCTGCCTCCTCTGGAGTCACGGCTGCAGTTCAGAAGCTGACTGAGGAGGAAGCTAAAATCAACTTTGCCTCTGATCTTGCTGAGGCTGAAGTTTCTGAAGTCACGTTGTTGCCCAGAATGGCAGACCCTGACTGCATAATTACTGCTGCTAGTGTGGATGAACTGTCAGAAGGGGTCATAGAAACAGAGGAAGAGGCTGCCCTTAATTCCCCAGCTGCTTCTCCCCAAGAAGCTGAGTGTGTTGTTTTTCCTCAGCAAACCTCAACCAGAGTCATTCAAAGGGCTGAAAAAGCAAAAAAAGTCATCCCAGTTGGGTACCAGACCTAAGCAGCTTTTGCAAACAAACAAACAAACAAACAAACAAACAAACAAACAAACAAACAAACAAACAAACAAAACACTCACCTGTTGCATACATGGCAGCAGACATTTTGAATCACAGGCAGCATGTTGGTACATCAGGGTTCATTTAACCAGGGAGGTTCACAAGTTTCCCCTATGGTGGATGAACACTCACAACCTATCTCTAGGAGCACCCTTACAATACCTTCCAAGAGTAGTTCTCACTACAGATGTCAGATTCCTGGGCTGAGGAGCTCAATTTCTTGGCTTTGTCTCCCACCCCTATTCCACATACACCCTAGGTCACTGAGCCTTAAGTCAAATCCATTTGTCTATAACCAAAGTCTGTAGCCATTTACCTTCCCCATTTCTTCTCAGGAGTAAATCCCACTGAACTTTGTTATTTTTTTATTCCTCACAGTGCAGAGCACCTGGATAATTAAGTGGAATGCTTTCCACATCTGTCCCCACCTACTTCTGAATAGACACGGAGAAGGTATGAATTTAGGCAAATGGCTCTAACCTCTCACAAAGGCCCTTTTTGCATGGCATGTTTAATGCGAAAGGGCCCTTTGAGTGTTGCATAAATGTGCGGAGTGGTCCACACGACGCACTCAAATTTGTATGACGCTCAAGGGCCTGACGCGGACCACACATGCATTTTTTCATTTTCGGCTTGAAGCTGAAAATGGTGCGTGGTTGCACATCGCTCCGGGGCCTCTCGCACACTTACTTGGCATGTGGAGCCTTGGGAGCCGGGCTGGTCGCACTTCCTGTCCAGTTCAGGCTGGAAAAGGTCCCAGGCTGCACTGCGAAAGGAAGAGGTGGGGCACTCGCGTGACCAGGAAACAGCCGCGGAGCCGATGGGACCGGGACGCGAGAGCCTCTCGCTGGAGGCCACTCACGTGAGCCCCGCACCCCAGCTCTGCGAAAGGGTAAGGTATGAAAAGGGTCAAAGTCATCTTGGCTTTTTTATCCCTCTTTTCCTCTCATCCTTTCTCTTTCTGCTTTTTACCCACACCTTGCTTCAATGGGTCACAAACTTTGTTTTGGTAAGGCTGTAGCTTGGAGTTGAATGACACAGACAACTAAATTTATACATTCACATCTGTGGGAGAAGAAAGAAAGAAAGAAAGAAAGAAAGAAAGAAAGAAAGAAAGAGAAAGAAATGGCCATTTCCATGATCGTATTGGATTCTGAATGCTCTCTACTGCACCCTTTGGATGTAAGTGGATGAGTAGCATTATTGTCACCAGTGTTCTTACCGCTTTACAGCATCATTGGTGAGGCCTTCTCCCTGCTTTTTCCCTGCCCCACAGCTCATGATTGGTCAGGGTTTTTTTGTTTTTTTGTAAGCTGTACTAGTGCAACAACGTTGTAACGTCATGACATGCCAGTACGCTATTGCATTTTTGTGCTATAATGCTAAAAATGTTTTAAAAATAAGGAAAAATTAACTCAAAGGAGAAATTTAAAATAAACAAGGAGAGGTGACAGATTTTGAACTTACTAGCCATGGGAATAGCTCAGGGAGGGACAACCTGGGAACGCCCACACCACGCCCACTCCTGGAAGGGCTATGGAAGGAAGTGCTATAAGCGCTGTTGAGAAACTGCATTTACATATCTGACGGGATTGTTGCGGGAAAGAAGGTCATTACCAGATTATTTCCAGCACTGAAAAAGGGCAGATTTCTGATGGATTGCAACATGATAGCTGCTGGTTAGCAGCAATGTCATGCGATAGCACAGATCCTGGACTGGGAATAGTGTGTTGCTCTGGTGGTATGACACCTTCCCGCAGAAAGGGCCTAAGACAGAGTTGAGGATATGAGGCTCCCCATACGTGCTTGGACTCCAGCTTCCCAAAGCCATAGTCAGCATAGTCAATGGTGAGGGATGCAGTTCAGAACCATATGGAAGGTCATATTGTTTCCAACTTTGGCCCTTTCCACACGGGGGGCGGCGAAACGGGGGGACATGGGGCGGCGCACACGGGGATGGAGCTTACCTTGAAGCAGGGTGCTCCGTCCCCGCGGGGAGCAGCGTGAATTTGCCACTCTAAACGTCGTCGGCGCTCAGTGGCGCTTGGTGGCGGCCGGCAGTGGCCGGCGGTGCCCAAAATGGTGGCTGGCGGCTTCCGGCAGTGCTCCGCCAATCAGGGCAGCGCTCCAGCTGGAAGCCCACCCCCGGGCAGCTCTGCAGGGATGCGCTAGCGCGTCCCTGCTGTTCTAAATGGGGCGCTGTGACGAAGCAGCGTGCACAAAGTTTTAAAAAGACCACTCGAAAAGTGGTCTTTATAAAACACGGAGCGCTACCCCCACAGCCATGTGAGAGCAGTTTGAGGTCTAGAACCTCCCCTTTTTTCACCGCTTTTGCGCACCCCACGGTGTAGACGACCTCTGTGTCTGGTCATTACAGCGCGGGGTTTTACCCCCATGTAGAAATGGCCTTTGCTCTAACATCTCATTATTATTGTTTGTAAAACAGGGTATTTCGAGGTCAAGCGAACAGTGTATGTGTTGGTGAAGGTGGAAGGGGTGGAAAAAAGAGGAAAGGTATAGCTCAGTAAGGAAACTTTATTGTAAGATGAGATCCCAAATATTACGATAGCCTTCACTATCTTAGTCTGTTGTTGCTGTGTGCCTTAAAGTCACTTCTGACTTATGGTAAATGGTATAGTCCTAAAGTGACTATATTTTCTTGGGTTTTCTTGGCAAGATTGGGTCAGAGGAGGTTTGCCTTTGCCTTCTCTGAGGCTGAGAGAGTGTGACTTGCCCTAGGTGACCCAGTAGGTTTCCATGGCAGAGCAGGGATCTGAATGTGGTCTCCAGAGTTAAAGTCCAGTGCATAAACTACTACACCACACTCGCTCCTTGACATTTTACAGACATTCTAAAATCTCATCATCCCAAGACAACAATTGTATTATGGACTTTGTATCCATCTGGGTGGAAAATGCCAGGTTGGTTGAAGGCAATCTTAGAATGAAAAAGAAAAAAAAGCACTTCACTATTGAAGTTGCCAATGATAAAATGTACCCTCTAGAATCAAGGATGACACTTTCCATGCCACTATCTGTAAATCCAAAGGTCTGTCATAAAAACTAACTTTCAGAATAACAGGTTAATCAAAAACAACTTTACTAATTAAACAAATTCAGCTATTACTCTTAGTGGTAATGAATTAATTTTCCAGTTTCTAATGTTTAACATTATTGAATTAATTTTCAGATATAATGTTTTAAGATATCCTTGAGAGTATGTCACTGTGAACTCAGTTAAGATTTATTTCTGAGTAAAAATACATATGTATTTTTGCATTAAACATTATCCATCACATGCACATGTGTGCATGTACACATACACACAGATAGAGAGGAGTTCAATTAATCTAATGAAGATGTCATGAATTTGTCAAAAATTATTAAATTGATTTTTTTTAAAAATAAAATTACTGATAGTTTAACAATTGAGTTGAAGTTCACCTTTTAGAGAGACAGAAAAATGCAAGGTTAGGATGATGCCTTTACAGTTGTGTCTTGTGGTCAGCAATGTGACAAACTCTTCTGCAATTTGTAGGGTTTTTTTTTTTTTTTTAAAGCAAGCATTAGCCACCCATCTTTCAAGTGAGGTTAGCAGGTAAGGATTTGCTTCCTGAGATCCAGGTGGCATGCTCAAAAGAATTAGGGTTCAGGTCTTTTTCCTAAAGTGAATGTTAGAAATATTTCATGTACTTGGTCTGTTTGCAGTTCCCAGCTTTCTCTGTGCTCTGTGCTCTCTTAAAATTATTTCATGCCCACTGATATCACCCTTGGAAGCCTGTTACTGCAGAAACTGTCTAAAAAGTCCAGTGCAGCATTTAGGCCAGGATGAGGTTCTGTGTCTGTCCCATTTGCAACTGATGGGTATTCTGTCAGTGGAGCTTGCTGTGGTGAATTAGGTTGAACTTTGATCTGGGGAAAGATCAACTAGTAAATGTGCTAAAGGGGCTGAATCTTAAAATGAAAGCCACCAGCTATTACGGGTCTCTACCAAAAGAAGTGAACATACAGAAACCTTGAAAAATTTCTAGCCCTAATATAGGATACCTGGCTTCTTTACAGACAAGTAAATATCCATCAAGCTTCTGGGTGCTATTGCTCTTTCATGGAGAGATTGGCCTAGTTCAGGATGTCTTGCCATTTGTGTGTTTATAGTTCCTGGATTTGTTGTGAATGAATTCAAAATGCCCTTTGTTTTAAGCATTTAAAGGATCACAACCTTGTGTATAATGCACCTTTGTCTGATGTCTTTCAGAATAATTCCCTGAAGAGTTAAACCAGCACCACCTTAATCTAGAGAGCAAAGTTTGCAGTAGACATATCCCAATGATAGAACATGCAGTTTGGGAGCAGAAACAAGTTAAGTTCTTGGTACATTTGCTCAATAAAGAAGGGATTGTATTTATTGATCAAGAATAAAGAATCATCTGACAACAAAGGTCGTCTTTTATGAGGAGGCAGCTTGGGTCAAAACCAAACAAGGTCAGTAAACATTGGATGTTATTACAGTCAGAAATCAATTTCATGACTATCCTTTCTATTAAGAATTGTTGATGGATGGAATCCAACTTATTTGGACTTGTTTCCACTAGACAACAGGCTGCACTTATTGAACAATCTGTACAAAAATCTACCTGATACTCTAAAAGTTGGTCTGATTGGACTTAATTCTCTGAATTGCTCCCTTGCCACAGCATAGGACAGTATTCAGAATATATAAATTGTGATTTTATTGTAATCATTTTAATTTATAAGCTGCTTTAATCTTTGGGGAAAGGTTGGATGGTAATAATAATAATGAGGAGGAGGATGTAAGAATAGGCAGCAGCAGCAAATACATGGAACATTTCTGTTCGATGCTAGTTAAAAGTTTACTTTTTCAATTATGATAGTTGAATATCTGAATAACCAAATGTATTTTTTAAGAACTTGTGGAATAAACCGAATTGTATTCTCATTGTAGTCACTAAAATATCTGTGGAACTGAGAAATTTAAAAGCATAGAGGTAGGGCTTTATAGTGACACCACCTCTTAGGGTGCTGTAGCTGTGGATTCCTGTAGAACATTAGGCCAGATGGCCCTTGAGGTCACTTTTAATCCTATGAATTTCAACAATGTTTAAAATATCAAGAGTTATTACAATATGTGATTTGCCCAATGTGTATCAACATCTGGTTTTCTGCAAAGTTGAAAAGATAGCTAGACAGACAGATGGACTGGTGATCTGGCAGGTAGACAGGAAGGCAGGCAGACAGATAAATAATTGAGAGGCAGATACATGTACCTAAAATATCTTGATTCTATTGGAACTAGTTACTAAAAGATTTTTGTGGTCCAATTTTGCTGAAACAAATTACTAAAAGATTTTTATGGTCTGTGTTGTGACACGGTAACACCACAAGTGCCTAGGAGTGCAGTGAGGATGAAGACAACTATGGGAAGCTGCAGAGGTGATCCCAAGTGTTGACCAGAAGAGATATTGGCCATTGTTCTTCTGTGGAACTGCTTCTCTGTGGAATCAGTGGATAGTTCCATATTCAAGCTTCGAGAAGGAATGACTGCCAGTACAAGCAAAAGTTGCAAGGGTGTAAATATCCTTACCAAATTCTGGCCCATATTTTATTTTTGTCACTGGAAAAATCACGGATTATATTTGCCTCATACCTCTTATATGGAAGATCCAGCAGAAGATTCCACCAACAGAACAGAATGGAAGCAATTTTGATTGTTCTTTCCCCCCAGCAGTCCCCTGGGGTCTTCCAGTTCTCCAGAACAGAGAAGGGGCAGTGACAGAGGAACAACTGAAAGTCACCAACCTCCCTATTACACCTGTGAAATCCTCTGCCTGGATCACAATGGAAAGACAATGATTTGAGAAAACCTCTATGCTGTCATACAGGCACATCTGTTGGCTATGGGCCTTTCTGCGCTACACTGTTATAGTGCTATTATTGCACTTTCAACATCCTGTGGAATTCTGGGGTTTGCAGTTTACTGAGGCCAAAAAGCTCTCTGGCTGAGCATTCTAAAGGCCCTGCCCTAAACTGCAAACCCCAGGATTCCATAGGATATTGAAAATGGAATAATAGCACTATAACAGTGTCATGCAGAAAGGCCCTACATCTCAGTTTGAGTCATATTTTTTGACTTTGAGAGTTTTTTTAAAATTGATTTCTTTAGTTTCTGCATCTTGATATTCGATATCTGATGTTTAAAGCTTTTCTCAGTTTTCATTAGGACATCATCTCATCCTAATGAAGCCTTACAATGATAAACACAGAATATGTTACTATCCAGAGATTCCTGAGTTGGAGGTGGCAAGTCAACTGTTTGGAAAAATATGTATTTAAGTTGCATTTATTTCAATATACACTTTGTTAGGATATTTGTCTCTTTTTAGACTGAGTTGGAAAAGGCTTAACAGACCTAGAGCAGCATGTACCAGAAAAAGACTGATAGTTCTGTTTCTACCTAAGCATCACCCCAAAGAGCCAGCTAGGGAAAAATTGGTTGTGAGTCTTTTTACAGCACAATATGTTCTGTTCATATCTATTCAGAGCTAAGCTCCACTACATTTGTTGAGACTTATCTTACTCTGAGTATTGGACCACAGCCTTAGCCACTGGAGTAGGATTATATATGGCATTAGACTAAGGGTGGGAATTATGGACCCTCCAAATTTTGATGAATTGCAGTTTCCAGAAGTTCCAATCAACATAGCCAATGGTGAGGAATGTTACTTGAACAGCATCTGGGGGGAACATAATTCCCACCCCGGCAAACAAACTCCCTGTCAAGCAGTGGCCTGATTTGGGGAATGAGTTGCCCATCATTGGCCTGAGATATTTCCGGCCTTGAGTTAACCAGCCTCATGGTGTATGCCTCTTTGTGTGCTGGGAGGATTTTCTGCAAGCATGCCATCCTTCCTTTGTCCTCATTATATAATTCTAAGAGAAAACACCAGGCAACTTGTTTAGTATGCAAAAGAAGGAAGAATGTCAATGCCAGAGTGCTTCATAGGAGCAGCAAGCCCCTGAGAAATAAATGACCCATTGGTAGATATTGTGGAACCATAGAGGACATGGTCTTGGTGCATCAGCATGACATCAACACAGCAAAAACCTACTTTGTTAAACAGACTTGATTGTGCAAGTGTAATGTAAGTCTGGAGTGGGTAATGTATCAAAATCATAATTAATGTACAAAAAAAATGAAATGAGCACTATAACCCTGAAGAAGAGTGAGTCATTTATAGACAATGCTGATTGCCCTGCAGCCTTTAAGCCACTTGCTTAAAGAAGCAGCCTCACTGCAGTAAATCAACACCCTGATAAACACAGAGAACCTGAGCTTTGTAATTTGAGTTTATGGGATTACAACTCCAAGAATTGGCCAGCAGTTGAATAGTAATTTTGTCATGCAGTGGCTATGATGGATGGTAGATTCTGGCATTTGTCCAAGAAAGTAATTTGTCCAATGTCCACACAAAACTGCTTGCCCTCAGGTGTATCTCATATCTCTTAATGAAGGGAAGAGATTTTTCAAATGAAAGGAATACATCTGCGAAAACAGAGCATCTTGAATCCACTTAAAGCCCTACGCCAGAATGAATTCCTAGATCATGAATGAATCCGGGGGTTGCTTGTGCAAATGATATTATGATCAGATTGAAGACAGGCAATTGTCTTTCCTGATTTTTTTAACCATCACCCATTCCATGCCTAACTGGAAATATGCACTAAAATATTTTCATTTATTATTTTTACATAGTTCTTGCACACATGTGGGGCTTTGGGACTGCTCAAAGCATTTTGTATGACATAGAGCCAATATGGCAAAGCAGGTTCAAATCTCTACCAGTGGCAGAGCTTGAAGTGCATGCAGGGGAGGCGGGTGGAGAGGGAGTGGAGGGGATGTGGCTACAGTGTGTGGGGGTGTGGGTAAAGCATGTGGGGGCATGGCTATGGTGCACAGGGTGTGGCTATGGTGTGTGGGGAGGTGGCTATGACAGATGAAGCAGGGCTATGATGGATGGGGCAGGGCTATGACATGCAGGGGCAGGGCTATGGTGCTTGGGGGAGGGCAAGCAAGGAGCTTGCTGCTGGGGGCACACCAACCCCATTGCCCCCCGTCCCTACGCGACTGATCCCTACTCAGCTTCAAAATTCACTGATTGAGTTTTCTTTCTTAAGCAAACCTCACTGACAGTGTTGTGAGGATAAAGAGGCACACACACTCACACAAACATACACTGTGATAAGGAATGTTTTGTGGATTTGTGTGTGTGTGTATGTATTCCCTGGTATTTATTTTCTGTGTGTGGATGTGAGTGTATCATGCAAATGGACTTTTTGCCATGTGTATTTCTAAGCATCACCAGATCACCTTTTATGAAATGGGAATTACAAGAAACTTTGTGAAGAAAACATATGATTTGGCATTTGGGACACCCAGACCTTACCTATAGCTTCTTCTTTCTTCCTCTCACTGTCTGGCAAATTTACTAGTCTCTGAGCTTATCATTCTGCCTACTATGCATTCTGGGTGTTAGAACAGAAAATGGTGTGTTCTAAAGAATTTTGTGGCTTGGTGTAAGATAGCTCTCAGTTTTGTCTTGAATTGTTTTTTTTTTAATAAAAACTTCTGGGATGTTAAATGTTTCTTTGCAGAAAATGGATACTAAATGACTGGCCTAGTCCATTATTTTGGAAGAATGTCCATAACTCACTCTCACTCTCTCTCACTTTCTCTCTCTAAAATTCCAACTATGACCTATTTTTTTCAGGGTTCCCATTCATATGGAGAGCCTTCACATATAATGTGGTTCTCTTCTTAAAACTGGAGCAGGTGGACTAGACATTCCCTCTGTGCGTGTTTTCTTTGACCTCACTTCAGGACACCTGAAAAAGCACTAGTTTTTCCCTAATGATATTACTACCAAATCACTGCTCAAAAACTGGTGCAGTTTTTCAGTGTTGTTGCTGACTCACAGAAGACAAGAAGGCATTTCTTTCTGTGAAGCAGAAACAAATACAGCATTTAAGGCACAGATGAAATGTGAAAGCCAGAAGGAAATTCTGCCTTGGATGTATGTCTCATGCTTCCCAAAAATTCCTCTAAAAGAAGCATATTTTTGTTATGGTCAAACTTGATATGCATCATAACATGAAGTTTCATTAGATTTCTCTATCACTGAAAACTGAATATAAATTGCAACCTCCCAGTTGGCTAGCCCAAGTAGAATCTGCAAATCATGACAGATAACAGCAATATGTGTGTGCTGTGGGTGTGAATCATCTTGAAGGACAGAAAATCCATGTAGCTGAGAATGTGCAGATGAATGAATTACTTGTAACTGGCTCTGCCACAAGAAGAAAATTGCAATTTCTTGGAAAGTAGCATTGCTGTGCAATTATTTAATGGAGCTGAATTTAATGGAGATGAGTTTCTAACACAGGTTTCCTAGGCAAGCCACTTGTATTATTCCAGTTGTGCGCTCATATAAATTTCTATGCAGATTTTTTTTTATACAACCATTCAAATCTAGCTCATATCAGAACTAGCTCAAGATTTCATCAGGGTAAGATTTAAAAAACAAACAAACAGCAGAAATATAGGTGATGACCTTTACCTCATAACTTAAAGCACAGTTGGAAAAGCCTTATCATTTGGGAGGAAACTAGAAGAGAAACAATAGTTATGATAAGCCCTGTCTGGCCTTTCTCAATCTGATGGTCCCTCAGATGTGCTGGATTACTGTTTCACCATTCCCATAAAGTACAGTCATGCTGGACAGAAGTGAGAGAATTAATAGTCCAAAATGTCTGGAGTGTACAAGGTTGGCCTATGATATTTTACCTATAAAGCCCACATAAATCAGAAATAAACAATTTAGAATTTAAAATTCTAAAAAATTAACTATAATAATCGGTTGTAAACATTTACATCCTCTAATATTGCAGATGAATCACCATTATCTGGCTACAATGGGTAGAATGTTTAGGTTATTGAGATACATAAAAAAGCCTAAGATGAGTTAATTTGGCTTTGACTTTGATTGGATCCCAGTTGTTGTTGCTTTCAAGTCAATTTTTATGGGTTTGAGTTATTCAAAAGAAGTTTGCCATTGCTCTCCTCTGAATAGGGGTCCAATATTGGCCATTTTAATTTAAGCTAATTCTGGCTTCCAGATGTTGTGCTCTTGATGATGTCACTGAGGTTCTGAGACTTTTCTTTCCTAACCTGCTTACAAATTTACAGTTTCCACCCATAAACTGAGAAATATGATGAGACCTGGATACCTTTCCAACCTAACTAGGTTAAGCCCCCAAAACCAGTATCATACCAGATCCAATCCTATTCCGGAAGCCTATCTAATGGTAAATGGTAATAATGGTAATTAGGGCTTTTACTATATCTTAAATTTCATCTTTGAACTTTAGAGGAACAGTGAGTCTTGCACACAGATTGCTGACAACTATAGGTTCCCGGAGATTTATAGGTTCCCAGAATGTCTGATGTACAGTATCATCTCTGGAACCTCAAAATTCAGAAATTGTGGCTCCCACAATGCTCTTGAGCATGTTGAGAGGCATAGAATTCCCAGGAATTATAATTTATATCTATGTGAATTTGTTAAAGGTTCAAAAGCTCTAAAAATCTACAAATTATACCCATGAATTAGGCTGGAATTGTTCTGTTAGTCCCAAATAAATGAGACCCATGGAATCAATTATTGAATAGTGAGCTAACATGTAGGTAAATGCCATGGATTCAGTGGTCTACTGTGGTTAGAATACATAATACTGCTATAGTGCCTAATGCAGACTGCTGCTGTTACATTCTGACTCACTGTTGCTGCTACCACCACTAGCTATGAACCAGTAGCATAGAGGTCCAAATAAATTATAAGCAGAACCTAGATTTCAGAAAGGTTAGAACATGGTTGGAATTAACTGAGAAGTTCTGCATTTGAGGACAGTGTTCCCCAGTTTCAAACATCAAGTGCCTCATTTGCCTTCTGCTGATTTGACTGTGATGTTTTGAACTGTTTCTGGGGCAAGAGGTTGTCATGTTAGTCTTGAAAGACGAATAGGGTTTATAAGTGCGGAAAGACTAATAGGGTTTATAAGTGTTCATGGACTCTAGCCCAGATCATAAGATGAATGAAGGACAGCTGCAAATGTTAGGTATTTAGAAACATATAAGTGCAGGCAAAAATATGGGGGATCACAGATTGACTTTTGTATTTCTATGCTTCCATATCTTCCACTACTCCAGAATTTGTATAAAGGTCTACAACTAGAACTATACTCCATGCAACTGATGAAGTGGGCTGAAGTCTCCAAATGTCATACCGAAGAAAAGTTGTTAGTTATTAACATATTTTATAACTTTATTTTTATAAGCAAAAATCCAGATAGAGTTCAAAATAGCAATTGTAATGTTGAATAATTTTGTAAACATAAAAATACAAACAAATATTAAAAAAATTATCAAATTTCCTTGTATCTTCCTTCTTATATTTCTATATGTTTGATATTCTTTGTTACTTGATCTCCATTTCCTCTTCTACTAAAAGACTCTTAGTTATTTTGAACTGTGGCTATCTAAAATATTCTAAAAAGCCAATAAGATTATTATTCACAGGATATTATGTTTTTTAAAGAAACTGAATCCATTGACCAGCTTCTTGGAAGGAATGAATTCATATTTAAAATTTATAAGTAAGGTTAAAGGGTTCATTTGTGAGTACATTCAATGTCTTTCTCATGCTGCAGCTTCTCTTAATTCACTCCAGACAATGTGGACACACGTAACATTTAAAACCACAAAATATGTTTCTGTTCTGTATGTTATTCTCAAAGCCTCACTTATTTTCAAACCATTTAAAAGACATGCTCTGCTTCAGCCACAGATTACTAAACCAGATAGAGATCTTTTACGTAATGTAGAAAGAATTGCTGCATAAGAGCCTGTAAGTCTGTTCTTTGGTGTTACTGTGAGCATCCTTTCTGCCTTAGAACCTATTTAAAAAAACAGAGTAAACTCAACAAAATTAAGATACAAAACATGCCTTAGTATGAGAATTTTAAATCAGATCCAGTTAATCACTGATAGAAATGCTTTCCAGAACTGGATGTGAAATGCACAATCAAATTGCATTTCTGATTTGAATCAACAAGATTTTTTCATCTATTTTCTTTCCAAGTGACCCTTCAACTGCGGTTTTGTCTAATTTCCCCCCCTGAGGTTGTATAGCACCTGTGTGTGATCACATTTATTTCTGTGTGTCTCTGTGTAAGTCTCTCATGCCCATTGCTTGTATCTTGAAAATGGCTTCCAAGCAGCTTTGCACCCAGCTGGGCTTTTTACACTCTTGAAGTTCATCTGAGGAAAGAGAGAGAGAGAGAGAAACCTCTCTGCACTACAGTGTTATAGTGTTATTATTCCACTTTCAATATCCTGTGGAATTCAGAGGTTTGTAGTTGACTGAGGCAAAGAGTTCTCTGACTGGGAATTCTAGGGCAGTTTTCGCACCTTACCTTTTCCCTATGCGGGCTCATGGGGATCACGTGAGAAGCCTTTTGCGAGAGGCACTCGCGTCCCTTCTGCTTCTCCTCCGCACCAGCTCCGTGCTGGCCGGAAGGAAGCGTGAGGGCTCTGCCTCTTCCTTCTGCAGCGCAGCCGGGTACTTTCCCAGGCTGAGTTGGGAAGAAGCACAATGGTTTTGTCTCAGGAGGCTCTGCACGCAAGGTAAGTGTGTGTGGGGCCTGGGAGCGATGCGCAATCGTGCATCATTTTCGGCAAGAAGCCGAAAATGATATATTGTGCGATCGCTGCCTACTGGCCTCAGGAGTGTTGTGCGATTGCAACACATCATGTGAAATGGTCCTCGCAATTGCGCAATGCTCTGGAAGCCATTTTGCATGAGAAGTGGCATGCAAAAACAGCCTAAGTGCCGTTCCCTAAACTCCAAATCCCAGGATTCCATAGGATGTTGAAAGTGGAATAATAGCACTATAACAGTGTAGTATGGAAAGGTCCAAAGAGAATGAGA
Source organism: Iguana delicatissima (assembly GCA_948472985.1). Classification (NCBI taxonomy): domain Eukaryota; kingdom Metazoa; phylum Chordata; class Lepidosauria; order Squamata; family Iguanidae; genus Iguana; species Iguana delicatissima. The sequence goes on along the minus strand of CAOKZL010001194.1, from coordinate 128,941 downwards.
CAGAAAGAGAGAGAGAGACAGAACAATTTTTTTGGGGGGAGGGAGATATTGTATCAGGAGGGCAAGCAGGTGTATAATTTATCAGCAGGTGAGTAATTTTAGCAATGTTCTCATCTCTGCGAGAAAGTCTTCAAAAACTGTACAGTCTGGATTTATTCATATGTTGCTGTTTTGCACAGGAAATAGCATTTTCTGCAACAGAAATAACATTTTCTTCAAAGAAAAACCACGTAAAACAGCAGAAAATGTTGCTTTTGTGCAAAACAACCATGTGCAAATTTTCTGTAGAATATGTCCTGAACTGTGAAGGTTCTTGTTGGTGTGGGATTGGTCAAGGTTTCTTAACATTCAAGAAACGCATTTTTGACCATTTAAAACATATTCCCCATCCCCAGTAGCCAGAGGCCATACTGGTCCACCAATCTTAAAGTCCTCTAACCAGTTGGGATAAGTACAGTGCACCATCAGAGGATGTGAGAGTGTCTAGCAAAGTCTAGAGTCTGACTTTGACCTCTACATTGCATGTATTAAGGGTAGGAGTGGGAGGAAAAACAACATATCCCTGTTCTTATACCTAAGTCTTCCATTTCCCCCCTGTGGCTATAGAAATATTTGTTAAACAGTTGATTCTTAGTCCGTTATAGAAATTCTTTCCAATACAGCCAGAAGACATGTCTCCATGATGGATTTTGGCAAGAATTGCTATCTTGACTTAGGCAGTGCTCATCTCAGTTACTGGAGGCTAAGAGAAGGGATAGTCAAAACAGAGAAAGTTATAATGTAAAGCAAGATTGGAGTCCTTCGGGGATCAGATTTGAGTAGAATCAGAGCAGAGTCAAGTTTCTGAAATTACAGCAAGGTGGGGCAATTGGTAAGATTCTTGAACTTATAGTACCTTTCCTTTGGGATATTTTCTCTGACTTTCATTTGGGAGTTTGAGTTGTACTGATAACTCCTCTATAACAGTACTACTCAAAGCAGTAGCCCATGGACCAGTGCTGTACTGTGAGCCATGGGTTGCCAGTCCATGACAAGTGTCCAAGAAAGAAAAAAAATACAATTAGATTGCTCAAACTGGTGAGTTTTAGATGGTCTTCCAAAGGACCCAAGCCTAGGAAACAATAGCAAATGAAGCTGCTAGAAGAAGCATCCAAAAGGTCAATATTCTGTTACCTTTCCCCATGGAAACTGCCTCTTTTGTTCCCTCACCTTTCTGGTCATTAAGTGGTTGTCAAACTTTCCTTCAATGCTTTGTAACCTTCCACAAAGACAATCAGAACTGTTCAGGCCCCTTTCTTGGTTCTGTCAGAGAACAGTTAACATATTCCCTTCAGAGCAGAAAAAGGGTATTCTAACCCTGGATCAGCCCATGGTTAGTTGCTAGTACTTTGGACACATGTTGGCATGAGGGCCTCCAGATTCCATTCCTTGTAGTGTCTTCAGATTCCCCCAGTCTGAGACATCTCGCTTTGATTCTGTGCTGCTTCAGCAACTGTAACTATTGCCTACTGACACCCCAAACTCTTGCTATCCAATCTTTCTCTTCTTTACCTTCACTAGCCTTGTACGGTTCATGAGACTTCTTGATTACTTGTGTGTTTGTGAATTCCTCAATTTTTTTTTTTATTTCCAGCTGGTGTCCTACAATTATTACAGGCATGCAAAGGTGAAAAGATCCAGTAAAGTTACACCAACTCTCGCGGACCAATCTTTTGAGCTATAATTCCCCACTTTTTCATGGAGACATGGGTACTGCTAGAGGATCTCAAGGTCCCCCACCTTTTGGGGTAACAGAGCTGTCTCAGTGCTAGAGAAGAAAATGGGAGGGATGGGTTTAGCTTGGTCCAGTATGGCGTAGTGGTTTGAGCACTGGACTGTGACTGTGGAGACCAGGGTTCAAATCCTCACTTGACAATGGAAACCCAGCGGATGACTTTGGACAAGACGTAATCTCAGCCTCAGAAAGAGGAAAAGGCAACATGCGATGTTACCATTAGGGTCACTATAAGTGAGAAACAACTTGAAGGCATACAACAACAACAAAAATATGGTAACATATAGTTTTTTTCCAAGCCCATTTGCCATTCATTTAAAGCCATTTCCGCACTAGACTGTTAAAGCACTCTGATTCCACTTTCACCATCTTGTGGAATCCTGGGGTTTGCAGTTTTGGGAGGGGCCAACAGCCCCTCCCGAAACTGCAAACCCCAGGATTCCACAGGATGGTGAAAGTGGAATCAGAGCGCTATAACAGTCTAGTGCAGATATGGCCTAAGAATGGAATGACTGTATCTGGGTAGGACCTATAGCTATGTACCAAGGAAGTCAGTTCTGAGTCACTGGCCAGAATTCTGCTGGTGACATTGTCACTAATATTTATTGCTTAAGTGTTTCTTCAACTATCTGATGTGGGACACTTCAGGTTTTTCCCTCAGTATGCCAAGGACCAGAACCATATTTGTGCCCATTGGCTATAATTGTTTTTTTTTCTTGGACACTCGTCATGGACTGGCAACCCATGGCTCACAGTACAGCACTGGTCTATGGGCCACTGCTTTGAGTAGTACTGTTACATAGGAGTTATCAGTACAACTCAAACTCCCAAATGAAAGTCAGAGAAAATATCCCAAAGGAAAGGTACTAGGTAAAATAGCATCCAACACCCCAGATATTGTTGAATCATAACTATTATTCCTTCCTATTTGTATGGTTGACTGGTACCAATATGAGTTGCAGTCCAATGGAATACTTCATGTACCCTAGCCTTGTATTATAGCTGAGATGGGAATTATGTGGCCTTTCAGATATTGTTGGACTGCAACTCCCAGCAGCCCTATACTGCATTGACATTGATGAGGAGTGCTAAGAGTTGCAGTCCTACAGCATCTGGGTGAGGTTCCATGATTCTCAGCCCTATGCTATAAGATTTTTTAAAAGCATGATTCTGTATTACTGAGTTCCACTTGTAGTGAACAGCTTCAAAATTGTCACAGTCTGCTTGTGTGTCTTGGTAGAACCATGACACTCAACATTTTTCTATCTGGAATTAGCTTAAGAAGAGAAAGTCATGCTAAAGTCTACCGAAATCAGACTCTGAAGCTATTAGTCTTACATTCTTAGACATCAGCCACCCACCAACATGTGGGCTCTCTTTCATTCAAATATTCAGTGTAGAATGAGTCTTAATGTAGAACTTCCTGGCAGCATTTACTGAGGAGGTTACTTAACTCCTGCTGATACAGGGCTGGGGACATTGTTGGATTATCCACTCTAACCAGTGTGACCATTTGTTGGGGCTGATGGAGATTGCAGTTCAGCATGTGGAAGGCCAGGTGCTCCTTCTGCCATGGCATGTGAACTCAACCATAGCCAATACAAAATTCCTTAGGGGAGTATGGGGCCCATAGATCATGGGATGTCCACTCCTAGCTTACTGATATTTTGGTGCATTGTCTTTCCCTGTATCACACTGATGGTTATTTAGCTCTCAAAACAAAATAATGTTGAGAAAGAGAAACAGAGAAAGTAATATAAAACCTTCTAGGAATCATAACCAATTTAACTTTATTTCCTTAATAAATCAGCTGGCTACACTTTTTCTTTTGCAACTCCCATTGCAATTACCCATTGTAGATGAGAAATACATATGTGTCTTTCAAAGAAAGTAAGAAGGAATAATCCAGTTTAAGCCATTCTGGCTTTTTTGGACAAGATTTCCCAGCCCACTCTGTATGTTTGAGTAGGGAGAAGGAGTAATCAGCTTCTTGATAACAGCTCTTTCAATTGCTTCACTGCAGAGAAGAGTTAAGAACTCACAGGAACCAAAAGAGTTACAAAACACAGACGGTGAAGAAAAATAGAATGAGACAGAACCATGAAAATGCAGAGAAAAGGGCTGCACAGCTGAATCACAATTATACCATGTCAAATATAAACAAGATTTTTTCAGTGATTTCTTGAAAGCATCATTTCATTGTGTTCAAAAAGGGCCTAATAACATCTTATGTCCTTTGTTCAAGCTTCCTAGAAAATCTGTTTGAGGAGTCAAACCTGTAATTTACCTGGTAACCCAAAGACCTTCCAATGAATAGGGTAAACTTCTATACTAGATTTCCAAAAATATGTTGTCTGATTTCAATCAGTAAAAGCTTGAAACTATTGGAGCTATAAAATTCTGTATGCAGAAACTCCTATCACATATTACATCTAGCAACATCTGGTAGGAGAGGCCAATTCACACAACCTTTCAAACATAGCATACTATATAGCACTGCATTAATTATGGAATGAGTAAGTGCTTCACCACATCCACAGATGCTATCACCCAAAAATTACTCATTCAACTTATGGACTTTTTGCGATGATGCAGTAAATGAATGTGGTGCACCACAAGAGATGAAGAATCGTCCAGATGCATATTTCAGTTATTGATTCTATGAGGCCAGAGTGGACTGCCAAATGTCAGAGGGGCTACATTGCTCCCCTGGAACCTTGTGGGGCTGCACCCCACCAGTACTTTATTTCAATCTTAGGTTTAAATTTAATTGAATATTCAATTTGCTTTTGAATTCCATAAGACAAAGCCAAGTTTTGTTATATTATTATGTTACATCAGATAAAAGATAATACTTTTGAACTTTGAATTAGCAATAGACCATTGTGGGTTTTTCCCCCTGTAAGTATACAAAACAAGCCTTCATTTGTTACAAATCATGCCAATGTTTTCTAGACTGGGAATAATTTTGCTTTGGTAGGGAAAGGCAGGCTGTTTTAGATTCTGGAGAGGCCCTTTTTAAAAACAAGAAATAAACTGGAAGTCAACTTATGGCTTACATGTTCATTTTTTAAAAAGTCACTTCTTATTCTAAAAGAAGAAATTTCCTCTCACAACTCAGTAGGTGTGGGAGCAGTTTTAATTAAAAACTCATTTTGTTTCTTTTTGGAGGCGTTGGGGGCTTCACAGAAACTGCATACTCTTCATGTATCCTGATTTGGCAATGCGAGTAGCCAATTAATCCATTGCCCCCCTGCTTTTTTTTTTTTTACTACTTTAAAAAAGGCCTAGTTTCTTACTCCTCCTTCTACTTTGCTCCTTTGTACCCAGCTTTCTTCAGTTGTGGCCAACTGAGTTCAAAGTGCAAGACTCATTGGGCAGAGAAGGGAGGGACAGAATCATTCGCTTCCCCATAAACACAGGCACAAACAAACTGCTACTGCCTCTCCTAGCATGCCCAGTTTTCTTTCTGTTCCCATAGTTCTCACTTTGATGCTACTATCCAAGGCTGATTAATCCATCCAAATTTCTCTGTATTTGGGCGTATCATGGGGAAATAGAAACCCTCCCCAAGACTGGAAGGAAGTAATGTTCCAGTGATAGGGTATAACATTTCAATGTCCATAATATTTAGACTTTCAACTAATTCCCACATAACATCCCACTGCAACAATGCCATGGCATCACAGAACATCACTTCCCATGGACATTAGTGAGCCCAATTTCAAAAAGCCTCAATGTGATGTAAATATATTTGAGAGGGGCAGCCCTAGATCCAATTTGGAATTAAAGGAATGTACTACTGCCCCCTGCCAAATCATGAGAGTTTTGGCCGTGTCCCAGAATGTTCCCCATATTTCCCTTCCACCATCTTTGGAAAGAGTTCTCAGAAAGAGTTGCCCAGCCCCACTATTGTCAAGGTTTATATTAATCTGCTTAACAATTTCTATATTTATTTGACAAGATGGGATATCCTCATTTTGTCCCTAAACATCAGTAGATGACACTATATTGTGAATCTGTGGCCTGCATGGCGTTAGAAGAATAAGAACCACAACTTTTGGTCCCCATTGCTATAGAGACCACCTTACTCCTTCTCTGTTGAACAAAGTGTGCAATTTATAAAGATGTACGTGTATGTGTCCATGCATGAAAGTCTCCTGTTTCTGTCTATGCACTTATGCCTCTCTGTTACCATGACCTATGGCAATGTGTATTGCAAAAATGGCACTATAGGTCCTTGTAAAGTGGATATATGATGTAAATCTCTACTACATAAAAGTCAAAGTTTGTGAGTGATCTTGTCTGATTGCATTAGGCAGGCAAAGACCTCATATGATTGGCTGTGTGAGGTAAGAAGATCTCATATATGTTTGGCTGGCTGTGAAGATTCTATGGAAATCTGGGGTTGGCAATTCAGGGAGTGGTCTTTAGAATTCTCAGCCAGAGAACTCTGAATAGGTCAGTTGCTATGGAGACGAGGCCCAGCTGCAAGTCCATTCATGACCCCAACCTCTATATGTTAACAACGCTGAATACAAACTGGATTGGGGAATGTGGGCAAAAGTTACAGGTACTGAACAACACAGTTTGGGGAAGTAGAGACACAGGATCTCAAATCTGTGTATTTCAACCACATTTAACTGCTAAGGTAAGGTAATTCCTATCATATTTCTAACACGTGTTACTTATGGGAAAATAAAATCCGGGGCAATGACAGATAAATATGCTAGTGCCTTATAAATTTAGAAGGATCAGGAATAATGTAGTATTAATGTAGTACCTACTTAGAGATATGACCCTTGAGGCAATATGCAGGAAAAGCTCCATGGATGTATTCAAATCTTTGTTAGCATATCTATATTCACAAATTTCCTTTTGTTAAATTTTTTTGGTGTTATATATAAAGCTTTTCTCTAAGGATACTCCCAGAAACTGTCATGGAACACTTAAAATATGGCAAGTAGAACTATGTATGAGTGACACATTGTTGCTTAGATGTCTGGAAGTTGACAACCCATGAAGGCAATGTTTCATTTATTCCTAGTAGAACTCATAGGTTTTCTCCTTCAATTCCATTTGCAAGAGGATTTGTTTAAAAGAAAAACTGCCTGCAGTTCCCTGATGAAAGAAAGTAAATGTCATTAGCAATCTACAGAGTTAAAGGAAGCTGCAACTGTAAGTTTACTAGCAATCAAAGCTTACTGTCATAATGGTAGGAGAAATACTTGGCTGTGCCCAACAGTCCCAATCACCATCAAGACTAGAGACTCACTCAATAGATTCCCATCAATTCTCACTTACTTTCACCTATGTTCTATAAGAAATGATTACAGGCTGGATGCAGTAAAAATTTTTTTTAAAAAAGTAAAGTGTAACCAGAAAATAAAGAATATGTGACATAGTTTGGTAAAGTTGTGGGTGGTTTTCTTTTCTTTTCTTTTCTTTTCTTTTCTTTTCTTTTCTTTTCTTTTCTTTTCTTTTCGTTTCTCTTCTCTTCTCTTCTCTTCTCTTCTCTTCTCTTCTCTTCTCTTCTCTTCTTTTCTTTTTTGGACTACAGTTTGTAGGATCCTTCTGTCAACACAACCATTTCCCCATACTTGTGACCTTCAGATATTTTCAGTGACAACTCTCATTAGGTCAATAGTTAGGGACAGTGACAGATGAAGTTCAAAACCTGTTGAAGGTACTAGGTAATGGAAGCTACCAGGCCAAGAAAAGCTGAAGTAGACCATTGGTCAATTTAGCCCAGAACTATCTACTCTGGATTAGTAGTGGGTGGTAAATTTCCCGCCAGAGGGGAACTGAATCCATTTCATGTGTCAGTCCAAAAATTTAAACAAGCTGTCTTAAACACTGGGTATATTTTGGGGTCAGAGTTCAAAATGGAGGATACGCCAAGTCTGGAATGACACTTAGAGGAGATTCACCAGACCACTGATATGAAAGCCACCAAATGCCCCTGCTCTGGATAACAGTACCACTCCAAGCTCTGCAGAATACAGTGGGCCCTCCTCTTGTGCAACATCCACTGCATGAATGCAAGATCATGCAAAGCATGAAATCCCATTATAATCAATGGAAGCAGCAGGATCATCTGTGTGCTGTCATGGGCATGCACACATTGAGTCCACTGACTATAAAGGGACATGATGCTACATTTTTGTTTTGTTTTGTTTTATACAAGATTCTTGCAATGTAACGCCCGCGTATATGGTGAGGGCACTGTAATGTGTTTCCTGACACTCAGCCCCCCCCGACCCCATTAGAAGGAGAGCAGTGGAAAAAGTTTTTTTCCCTGTTTGCAAAGTCTTCAAAGAATTTATTCTACACAAAAGTATGCATGGTTTTACTGTATAAAAAACACATGTTTGGCTCAGAAAATGAGCTTTTAATTGGAAAAAGAAGTCTCCTGTGCAGAGGATGTTGTGTTTTATGAAGAACATATTGTTTCCAGTTCTAAAAAAAAAACCTTTTGTGTAGAAAACACACATGCTTCTGTGCAGAATAATTCCCCAAAAGACTTTCTTGAAAGATAGGAAGAATGGAAATGGTGAACACCCAATGGGCATTATTTTGTGACAGCTCCTTAGCTCATGAGACTCAAGAATGGGCTGGAGGACTACCTTTGGGATAGACCCGCAAGGACACAGAGCTGGGCTGGAGGACCACCTTTGGGAAAGACTTGCCAGATCACAGAGCGGGGCTGGGGGAAACCACATTTGGGATAGACCTGCCTTGTGCCCATAAGTTTAAGTCTCAGGAGTTCATCTAGGCAGAGAAGGCTGTCCAGGAAATACCATATCCTCTACCTAAGATTCTACATTAGAAAAGGCTCTTCTAAATTAGTTAGTAATTTATATATGGAGTTGTGGGCCTAATTAAACCCATCACAGTTGTCCTGTCTTTATTTCCAAGGTAAGGGAAAAGGCAAAGAGAACCAGGAATTTTTGTCTCATCATTTGACATAGACATAAATTTCCAGTGACCTACAATGACACTTGAAACTTTTCCATGTGTTGCAGCACCTTCTTCCTAGTGATCACACAGCTCTCGTACTTCGTCTTCTGTTTCGTATTCAAATTAAGAATTTTTAAAATACATACAAACAAGACCAAAAGAAATATGAACAACAACAAATTACGACAGTATGTAAAATACAAAAAAAAAAGAGAAGGTTATATATATGTTCATCTTCTGTTTCCAATGGACAGGATATTACTGAAAACTTCATTCCAGCCTAACAAATGAAAAGTACCAGGAGGCTGAGTCATTTACTACTACACAGCTATTGCAGTGAAATAAAAACTGACTAGCTAGGAATCCACCTGATCCAATTTAAACAGGGGGAAAAAGTCTGAAAGAGGTTAGGAAGGGAGGAACACGAACCATTCATTGTAGCTTTGGAAGCTTTAATTTTTTTAAAAAAATACAGCAACAGATAACCACCTTCTAAGGACTGGCAGGTTTGGTCCAATGTAAATAGTTGCTTGTAGTAATCAAGTATAATAGACAAGCAACAAGCTGAGTACAATTTGCCAGGAAGATCAAATTCCAGCTGAATATCAGATTTATTAACAGAGGCAATCAGTAGTTATTAATGGATAAACAAAGCCGATGTCCCATCAGTGCTTGTTGGCTGCTTTGTCCTGTTGTGGCAACAGAAGCTCTGCAGTGACAAGCATAGTAGGGAGCAGCCCTTCAACCAGCATCTGACATCTAGTGAGAAACATCTAACTTAAGATATTATTCCTTTGTGAGTCTGCATTTAATGTGCTCTAAAATAGATGATACTCTTCAGCTGATAATCATATAGGTGTTCTCTATGTCCTTACATTTTTCATAACACCACAGAGTTTGCATTCAAACCAATGTATTGAAAATGAAATTTGGTTTCTGCGTATTTCCTGAAGCATTTGATGGATTTTACATATGACTACTAAAATGAACAAATATACCACAAATATGCCAGTTAGGATGGTTTCACCATGATTTTTTTTTAAAGCATGAAAGTCTGAAAACTGTGTCCATCACAAACAGGCATTGGTCTTTGATTAGGAAATATGGATGGAGAATCTAACAGTATACCTATTTGGGAAAATTATCATTAAGGATCAGCATAGGTGTGTAAGATACTTACATTGCCATTTTAAAAATATTTGCCATTATATTTTTAAATTATTCTTCCTATTAATCCCTTTAATACCATGATTAAAAATTTTCTAAAATACATTTTCTTAAATAAATATGATTTTTTTTTAATTTGAAGGGATCACCTTTTTCCCTACTTGGAACTCAATTCTTCACACAACCACAGCAGTTCCATCTGAAGAGCCCAATGTGTTCAGACAAATTAATAAATAAATATCAGAATAAGGAGTATGATGGAACAATGCAGTCCCATCACACCACATGGTGCAAAGAAGGGTGACTTGCCAGAGGGGGATCGTGCATGTACTTTAAAACATAGAGTATAAAGTTTGTTTGTTTTTTAAATAAAATCTTAGATGGTTCAATTTAAGACATCATCTTATATGTTGTACTAGTGCATATTTTATATTCCTACCACTTCATTGGATTTCATAATGTTTCATCCCATTTTTCCCCTCCAGACTGCCTTCTCTGAATGTTTCCTTTGCATCTGTGTTTTACATCACAGAACTCAATGCTAAACGTTAGAGGAAAAGGAGACAGATAGGCACCTACTTGAAATCTAAGTGAGAGTGTCCTAGAGCTGCATGGTTTGAGGAAAGAATTTGTGATACTATAAGTAAAATCATAAATCAAACCATTAGAACATTTGTAGAAATGTGTCTACTTTACCCATTCTTGAATGAAAATAAAACGTCAGATCATAAGGACTTGATTGTATTACATAGTTTGTCAGCATTGGGACAGCATGGGAAAAATATGATTGCTGTATCCACTAGAGTTGGTTGGAAAAAAAAGAGTTTGGTATCTGTCTTCTGTATATAGACTACATGACAAAGTTAGGAACAGAAAAATACGAAAAATGGATAACTGTATTATGTTATGTTTTTTGTTTATTAACCATATCAAAATTCTTTGGACTCTTCTTTGTCCCCAATAACTCATCTTAGTGTATGGATTGATATTTTGCACATGACAAAGAAATAGTTTTACATATGGAAATTTTTATAACATTTTATACATACCCATATGGAGAAAAATGTATATAGTCATGAAGACTTCACTAGTACAATTAATTGACAATATATAGAAATCATAGAATCATAGAATCATAGAGTTGGAAGAGACCCCAGGGGCCATTGAGTCCAACCTCTTGCTATGCAGGAACACCCATCAAAGCATTCCCAACAGATGGCCATCCAGCCTCTGCTTAAAAACCTCCAAAGAAGGAGACTCCACCACACTCCCAGGCAGCATATTCCACTGCCAGACAGCTCTGACCATCAGGAAGTTCTTCCTGAGGTTTAAGTGGAATCTCCTTTCCTGCAGCTTGAATCCATTGCTCCTTGTCCTAGTTTCTGGAGTGGCAGAGAACAAGCCCGCTCCCTCCTCAAGATGACATCCCTTCAAATATTTAAACATGGCTATCATGTCCCCTCTTAACCTCCTCTTTTGCAGACTAAATATACCCAGCTCCCTAAGGCGTTCTTCACAGGGCATAGCTTCCATACCCTTCACCATTTTGGTCGCCCTCCTCTGGACACATTCCAGCTTGTCGACATCCTTCTTGAATGAGGTGCCCAGAACTGGACACAGTATTCCAAATGAGGGCTAACCAATGCAGAATAGAGTGGTACCATTACCTCCCTTGATGTAGACACCATACGCCTATTGATGCAACTAAGAATCGCGTTGGCTTTTTTGGGTGCCACGTCACACTGCTGACTCATGTTCAGCTTGTGATCTGTCAGCGGCGGGCGGGGGTCAAGCAGACGCAGGATGAGCGGCTGGAGGTGATAACGTTTATTTACTGCCAGCAAACAAAGGGTTACAGCTCCCGCACAGATGGGTCTGAACTTAAAGCAAACTGTCCCAGACTCAAGACCCACCCTAATAAACAAGCGGGCTTCAATAGAAAGCAAAGGAGGGTTACGTCACCCAAAACGCAGACAGGGTCCTCGGCTGGCACGGAGGCTGGACGCGGTCACTGGTGGGAGGAGCTGGATCCAGACGCGGGCGGGGGAGATCACGGAAGGCCTACGGTTGTTGCTCTGTGCCTCTCCCCGCCCAGCGCCCACCCTAAATAGACCCCTGGGCTGGTGGCAACCAATCCGGCACAGGCTCGCAGCTGAGAGCTCCCAGCTTGGCTCACAGCTGGGAGCTCTCAGCCCACAGCTGCCTTTCCATCAACCGCCGGGACCGGCGGGTTGCTTCCTTGCTTTGTTGCCACTGCCGAAACGTGGGGGGAGGGGCAGCAGACTCCTCTGGGTCGGAGCCGCGGGTGGGCGGAGCCCCAGGGCCGAGACCGGGACCCGCCTCCCCTGGTGAGCCTGCACCCTCCTTGCCCGCCAGATAGGGAACCGGATTGTCCCCAGCACCACTAACGGGACCGCTGGCGTCAGCAGTGGCCCCTGAGGCGTCCGGGCCCTCCCTCGCATTGGCAGTAGCCTCCGCGGCGTCTGGACCCTCCCGTGGCGTCTGGGCCCTCCCCCTCGGCGGTGGCGGCCTCCACGGCATCCGGGCATTCTCCTGCATTGGCGGCAGCCTCCGTGGCAGCCTCGGGGATGACGGCAGGCTCAGCCACCCCTGGGCCCCTGACATGATCTACCAAGACTCTTAGATCCTTTTCACATGTACTGCTATCCAGCCACACGTCCCCCATCCTATACTTGTGACTTTCATTTTTTCTGCTACGTGCAGGACCCTACATTTCTCTCTATTGAAATTAATTTTGTTAGCTTTGGCCCAGCTCTCCAATCTGTCAAGGTCGTATTGAAATTTGATCCTATCCTCTTGTGTATTAGCAACCCCTCTCAGTTTGGTATCATCTGCAAATTTGATCAGCATGCCCTCCACTCCCTCATCCAGGTCATTGATGAAGATGTTGAATAGCACTGGGCCCAGGACAGACCCTGTGGCACCCCACTAGTCACTTCTCTCCAGGACGAAAAGCAGCCATTGGTGATTACTCTTTGGGTGCGGTCGGTCAACCAATTACAAATCCAATTAACAGTAACCCTGCCCAGCCTGCATTTTACTAGCTTCTTTGAAAGAATGTCATGTGGAACTTTGTCAAACGCCTTACTGAGGTCAAGATATGCCACATCTACAGCATTCCCTTTGTCTATCAGGCTTGAAACCCTATCATAAAAAGAGATAAGATTAGTCTGGCGTGATTTATTTCTGAGAAATCCATGCTGGCTTTTAGTGATTACGGCATTGCTTTCCAAGTAATTACAAACTGACTGTTTAATGATTTGCTCTAGGATCTTTCCTGGAGTTGATGTCAGGCTGACCAGGCGATAATTATTAGCGTCCTCTTTTTTCCCCTTCTTGAAGATGGGGATGACATTTGCTCTCCTCCAGTCTACTGGGACTTCTCCTGTTCTCCAAGAGTTCTCAAAGATTATTGCAAGCGGTTCAGAAATGACTTCTGCCAGCTCTTTTAATGTCCTTGGATGTAATTCATCTGGCCCTGGGGACTTGAATTCATCTAGTTTAGTCACATATTCCTGTACTACTTCTCTACTTATTCTGTGCTGCATTTCCCCCACTTCCTCACCTGCTCCCTACACCCCAGGTTGGGTACTTCTATCCTTTTGGTAGAAAACTGAGGCAAAGAAGGTATTAAGTAGTTCCGCCTTCTCACTCCCCCGCTCCCATTATTAATTGGTCACCTTCTCCATGTAGTGACTCTATCATTTCCTTGTTTTTCCTTTTGCTGCGGACATATCTAAAAAGCCCTTTTTATTGTTTTTGATGTCTCTGGCAAGCCTGAGTTCATTCTGCGCTTTAGCTTCTCTGACTTTCTCCCTACATCTCCTGGCTATTTGCTTGAATTCTCCTTTGGTGGTTTCACCATTCTTCCATTTCCTGTACATGTTTCTTTTAACACTTAGCTCAGCTGAGAGTTCTTCAGTCAACCATTCTGGTTTCTTTAGACACCTGCCATTTTTCCTCCTTATTGGCACAGTTTTCAATTGTGCCTTCGGTATCTCACTTGTAAGAAACTCTCATCTGTCATGAACTCCTTTCTCTTTTAGTATTCTTGATCACAGGATTTCAGCAAGTAACTGCCTAAGTTTAGAGAAATCAGCTTTCTTAAAGTTTAGGATGCATGTCTGGCTACACTTGGCTTCTCCTTCCCACTGGATGACAAACTCCAAAAGAGCATGGTCACTCCCTCCTAAGGATCCCACCACCTCCACCTCATCAACTAGGTCATCCTTGTTGATCAGGATCATATCTAAAATAGCCGATCCCCTTGTCGCTTCTTTCAATTTCAAATATAGATATATTCCAATTTTGTACTCCTTTCTTCTTCATCTGTGCTTCCAAGATCTAACAGGATAACAGTATTAATGTCATATGTAACTGACGTTAATGTTTTGTTCTATTTATGTTTTTTTTTTAAAAAAATCAACAATGATTTTTTTTAAAAATAATTCTTATCTTCCATCAATTGTTTGTTTTTAATGCTTTTGTTCTTGTCGTTCCAGCACACTCTTGGCAACATTCTCATCCCTGCCACCAACTCCTTTGCTGTCAGTTATAAATTCACACCCTCATCATTCTCCCTTCCTTGATCCATGGGGAAAACAGTCAATTTTCATTCACTGCTATGAGGAAAAGTTGCCACCTCTAAATTAAAAAACATCACTGTGGTTTGTGTGTTATCTTTCAAAGTGTACTTTCAATGGAGTACACACCAAGAAACACTGAAACAGGTTCTTTATTCATCCCCATGGCTGTCCAAAGCTGTATAATACTGTGGTGTATAATGGTGTGCTGTAGTGAGCAGTGTAATTACACAAAAGTAAAGGAAAAGTAGGAATAGTTTGCTATTTTCAGGAACATTGTGTCAAGATCTGACACAACTTGTAAATAGCTAAGGCTTCTTAGAGAGACGGAGGAAATGATAGGAAGCTGAGATGGATGGGGGAATCAGAATCACTTAGACAAATCTGGCTGGATTGAACTTGGAGAATGCAGGAGGAAGTAGAAAGTGGTGATCTGCAGGCTTTTTGCCACTGCCATGTCAATTTGTTGCATTTACAGAGCTGCATCTTATTTCCTTCCATCGGAAAATCCCCCAAGAAGCCTAGAACATACCTATAAGAAAATATATGTTTTAGGGGGACAGTGCCACCATGACAATGTACCCCATGACAGAAAGGAAAGGAAATATAGTTTTCAATAAATAATGATTTTAGTTTGTATTTTCAGAAACTGATGAGAAGAGTTAGTATGTTACGCGGTCATGACTAGTGGTGATAATCCAGTGATTCGTGTTAGATGTCCAGAAAACAAATGGACAAATGTGGAGAAGTTTGGAAGAGAGGGAAGAGTTAAGGACAAGTTGAAGACGGAAGATAACCTTACTTCTGCAATTAAAAAAAAATGAAACCAGGAATGACACACTCATAATAGAAATAAATAATTCATGCAGAATTTGAAAACACACCAAGACAAAGCATCACAGCAACCTGAAGCAACCTGTACAGGTTTACAGTTGAGCATAAACAATCCATATGAACAGGGGGGAAAAACAGTGTAGAATTGAAGCAATAGATTACAGTACTCCTTTGGTGGAAGATGCAAGCAGTAAACTACAATTGATTCAGAAATTGCTAATTTACACACACTGCTGTAACAGAGACTATTAGTTGTAACAACTTGTATTATGAAAGGCCGTGGTGCAAGACTAGGGAGAATAAGGAGTTTACCAAAGACTTCAGAGGCAAAATTTTTAAGCCATTTCCTTCCAGAGGTAAATGTATTTTGCTTCTGAATTATACTGCAGTAGTATCTTGAGATATAATCCTATGCACATATATCAGAGAATAAGCTCCACTGAACACAAGGATAGGATTTACTTTTGAGTAAACATTCATAGGTTTGTGCAGTAAGCAATTAAGGCTGCAATTATATCCATGCTTACCTGGGCATGAATGTCAGAGCAGGAACATCCCGGGCAATTTTGCTGCCTGAAGCAGAGCAGCAAGTGCCCTTACTAAGTCCATTATTAATGTTCTTGCTTCACCTCCAAAATTCCATGTATTACCTTGAAAGCTATCATAAGAAATGAGAGACACAAGGGATTATTAGTGCTGAATGTAGGCCCATACTATCATGCTTCATTCTTAAAGCAACGATTGAACATTTTAATAAACTAAGTTCACCCACTGAATTAAACAAGGAAGTTTAATTTTAGGCTTATACCTAAACTAGAAAAATTAAAAACTGTATATTTTTAATTAATGCTCTGAGAAATACAATACTGAAAAAGGAGAGATAAGTTAAGAACATCTTCAGCCTGTGGCAGTGACCTTTATATTTGTTAGATTCTTTTTCTCAGCTAAAATTATTATAATAATACATTCTGAGTATAAGAAGGATTTTGGAAAGTAAGTTTCTGAAAAGAAGTTAGCATTATTACTTATTCATAACTCATAATGTTGTTTAGATTTCCACTGCTAATTTCTAAGTATTATAATTTTCCTCTGTCATTTGATAAGCATAATGAATTAAGTTGATCAATTCCAGTGTCTGAAGATATACTAAATGGCCATAACAATCAAAGAATTTTATAGTCAAATTTGTATAAATTAACATCTGAGATATACGATGATGAAGCATCTGTCACAATAACACAATGAAGTATCAATACACCACGGGGCGATGTGGCTATGCACCCAATTGTGGTACATGCTCCCTTTGGAGTTTCGGTTGGTGGCATCAAGTAAAAACATGGATTTTTGCTAGAGTCATTGGGACCTAGTTGGTTTAATTCAAATCTGTGCATGCGTATGGTTTTAAAATCTTCATTTTCACTGGTTTCAAACTGCTTGGTTTTAACTCATTAGATTATTTAATATGTTTTGTCTATTTAAATTACTCTTGCTTTTTAAAATTAATCTAAATTGATTTTGTGCTTCATTGTCCTTAGACCCTTGGCTATACAGCACAATATAAATATTTTAATGAATGATTGAATAGATCAAGCTGGACATTCAAAAATCAGACTATGGCCCTTTCCACACGGGGTAAAAAAAACGGCTTAGGGCGACTTCATCCGGAGGTCGTCCACACCATGGAGCGTGCTAGAACGGTTTGAATAGTGGAGGTTCCACACCTCAAACCGCGCTAGCGCGGCCGCAAGGGGTGGCATGGTGCGTTTTTTAAAAACCACATTTTATGTGGTTTTTACGAAATGCGAGCGCGCTAACCCGTTGCAGCGCCCCGTGTGAAACTGCAGGGACGCGCTAGCGCGTCCCTGCAGAGCTGCCCGGGGGCAGGCTTCCGGCTGGCGCGCTGCCCTGATTGGCGGAGCGCCGCCGGAAGTCGCCAGCCGCCATTTTGGGCACTGCCGAACGCCGCCAAAACTCGCCAGCGTGTGGAGCGGCAAACGCGCGCTCCCCGCAGGGACGGAGCAACCCGTTTTCAAGTAAGATCCGTCCCTGCGTGCGCTGCCCCGTTCCCCCGTCCCCCGTGTGGAAAGGGCCTATTATTTCAAATCAGCACTGAAGTGCAATTAATCAAGAAGGGCTTAATCATTCTAAGGACAATGTGCTACAGAAAAATGTGACATTCCTTATTCATAAGTGAATACTCTATTGTATTCCTAGCTATGTTGCATGTGCCTATGAGAATAATGTATGAATATGTATTTTTTACAAAAATTCTCTGGCCCTTAGCAGGAAGTTGATCAAATTTCTTTTGAAACAGAATAAACAAAATGTGTTAATATGGCTTCTCTGGAAGCTTTACTCTAGCCATCCAATGCTTGTTTACTGTGGAAAAGGTCACATACCTTGCATTGATCAGTTCTAGAATATCATTGCAAGCATCAGTTTCTCAGACAACTGGAAAAAATCCCTCTTGACTTGGTTTGTTATGTATGATTTCCTTGTCACTAGATAATCAGAATCTTGATTTATCATCTTGTTCTGCTTTTGATTCCTAAATACTATTTATTATACTTCTTTATTAGAATTGTTAATATGCTTCCTTTCCTCTTATCAGCAGTGTTCAGAATGTCCAAAGAACAATAAAGCATGTGTCAATAACTGAACAATTTAAATCCCTGTGCTTGCAAACCATATAACAGGACATTCAATGTCTCTGTGTTGATACAAAATTTAAGCATTCTCACTTTATTTTAAAAATGACAATTTGATGATCAAATTATTTAAGTTTTGCTTAAGTCTGCAGTGTTAGGGTGACAGTATATGTAACCAAAGGTAAATACCCACTGTGAAAGTGTAATTATCTGCACATCCTGCCACCATTACTAACTTCTTTGCACTTATGATCTAGGAAAGAGCAGGAAGAGGCTGATCCCATTCACACAACATAATTATAGCACTATTATTCCCCTTTAAACACCATGGTTCCAGGGATTGGTACCTTAGGGATGGGCAGTTAGAATTGTCAACCGGAAGCTCTGTTGCCTCATCAAACTACAATCTCCAAGATTTCATAGGATGGAACCATTGCAGTTAAAAGTGGAATAACTGTGCTATAATTGCATGGGGTGAATGGGTCCTAAGTTGCTTTCATAGGATGCGCCTAGATTTTGCAACCCAGGATACAAACTGGTATACAAACTGGTGCTGCCATGTTGTGGAGACAATGAATCTACCCTCAATTTTAGTTTGAACTTTAAAGGAGCAAACTAAGGTATTGAACCCTACCCTAGAAATAGGTTGAATAGCTTTGAACAGCTCCTTTAAAGTTCAGATTAAACTTCAGCTTGGATTCACTATCCTGCTGATCTGCAAACCTCCAGTCACCAGTGTCAAGAGACTTAAAGAACTCCCTGACATTTATCACATGAGTGATACTTTCCTCAACCATAGTCTAGTTCTGACTCAAGCTCCTCCATTGCAAAGTCAGCAAGAGCAACATAAAGAAATTGACTGCCACTGCCACCCAGGGAATGAAAATAGATCCCTTCAAGTATGGAGGTCCTTCTACATACATAGAAGTCTCTGCATCTCTGAACTACAGAAAAAGAATCATACTCATAGAATACAACCTTTGATTTTTAGACAATGCTTTGGGCATCTCTACAACCATTTTGTTCTTGTGTGCCTTTGAGTCATTTTTTATGTATGGTAATGATAAGGCAAATCTATCACAGAGTTTTCTTGGCAAGAGGATGTGTGCCTTTGCCTTCCTCTGAGGCTAAGAAAGTATGATTTGCCCAAGGTTATCCAGTGGTTTTCCATGGTTGAGTGGAGATTTGAACCCTGGTTTCCAGAGTCCTAGGCCATTTCCACACTAGCCTGTTATAGCGCTATGATTCCACTTGCAGCATCCCATGGAAGTGGCCCCTCCCAAAACTGCACACCCCAGGATTCCATGGGATGCTGCAAGTGGAATCATAGCGCTATAACAGGTTAGTGCGGAAATGGCCCTAGTCCAACCCTCACTCATGCTGGCTCCCTGATGACCACTTAGTGGCTAGTATATTGGCTTAACTGAGTTAAAGATCTGAACCCTAAGAGATACATAGTACATCACTTTGACAGAAACTGTAGGTGGTTATAATTAGGGAAGGGGTTAAAACTCATAAATCACATTGCAAACTTGTAGTTAATAATCTTTCAAAAAGAGTATCACTATCAAGCACATCAAAATGTACATTGGTGTATAATTGTGAGGAAAAAAAGCAATGTAACCTTCTCCCACCACAGGGATGCAGTCAGCTGCGGAATGTTTCCTAGCTAGATGAAGGAAAAGAAAAAGACAACTGCTAAGCCAAGAAAGGAAGCAGGGATGTCTGGTTAAATGAGCTATTGTGCTAGTGACAAACACTTTATTAAAGAAAGAAACAATGGCACATTCGAAGCTTGGTTACTCCTTTTAAAACACTTATGTCTGTCTTCGGTCTAAGTAAAACTGATAGTGCACACCTCTTAGAGATCACTTGAAATGCTAGAGACAAGTGTTAATATTGAGAGAGCAGACAGTAAGTTCATGGTGCAATGAGGTATCTTTTTATATGACACTTGCCTCCAACTTTAGTAAGCACTGCAGGGTTTTTGCAGTTTAGGATGAATTCATCTCCTAAATGGTTTGTTTTCTCAACCAATATTATGGCTGCAGAAGGAGCTTGATGGAAAGTTCTGTGGAGCAAAACAAATTAGTAAGTTGTATATACCAGTTATTACCTCCATAATTATCCTTTACAAATGTCACTGCCATAATCATATTCCTATTACGTTATCAAATTCACAATGTAATTAAGCACACTATGCTCATTTACACGTTGCATCATGCAATCATGCAAAGTACACTGGTGGGAAATTTATCCCTTCTCATAACATACTAATGTTCAAATGCTGACGTCTTTTAGAGGTATGCGATGACTGAGGATGAATGTACATTTAGCATATTCAGTGTACATGTGATTGTCTAGTCAGAGCATATGTCTTTTTTAGTTTTCTTGGCTGGGACTTTTAGGTCTGATAAAGTAATGTAAGGCTCTGCTTTGTGGGTCCCCAGTACCAGTAGGGTCTGGATGGGCACCATACTCAGTTGGCACTATGTTTAATTGGCAACAGAATTAATTGGCATTGATATCAAAATCAGGCCTGCGACATGACCAGAAGGTCAAATCGGGCAAGGGGTTGTTCTGATGATAAACATGCGAAAGAGAGGAGAGTCAGCCTAAGACCTGCAAGGTGAGATTAAGTCACTTGACAGGCGCAATAACCAACGCCCTGCAGATGATTGATTTAGGCAAAAGCAGGATGTTTCCCCTGAAGACACCAAGCCAGAAGCCCACCAGATTTACTCCGATCCTTGTATTACTGTGATCCTTGTATGCTCCAGCCCTCATTCATGATTGTATTAACCGTCACATTCTTGTCAATCAAACACTGTGCACATTAACAGGCACATATGCCATTGTTTCTCACCCGAGAACTTCCCTGCCACAGGCTATTTTTTGGGTACATATACGCCTGATTTCAGGCTCATAACTCGCAGCCTGTGACATCAATTACACGACACCTATTTGGACCAGGGAGGAAATGGCTGCAGTCCCATCCCTATATAGTTCCATCTCCCCAGTATTTTTTAGACTCAATCTACACATATTACATAAACTGCTAATGCACCCAGAACTAAAGGAGAGATTAATGAACATCAAGGCCATGGGCAGCAAGGCAGCTCTTTTGATTTTGCAGAATGAGGATGCTATTGCTAATATCACCCAGGAGATTACCAATGCAGGACACCACTTGTGGTGGGAAACACTATTAGGTTGGTCTCCCAAGGCAACTGGTTTCCTTAATTTAATATTGTACCCCATTGTTGT
This sequence comes from Iguana delicatissima, assembly GCA_948472985.1. Lineage (NCBI taxonomy): Eukaryota > Metazoa > Chordata > Lepidosauria > Squamata > Iguanidae > Iguana > Iguana delicatissima. Next base: position 107,687 of record CAOKZL010001194.1, on the reverse strand, counting down.
GATTTCTGTGTTAAGCCTTGCTGGCCTTGCACACTAGATTAAACACCAGCTATCCAAGCTGAAGGCACTTGGTGACCTGGCTCAAGCCACCAAAGATGATTCTATTATTTAACCATTATTGGGAGGAGGCTTAAAGGCCCCCTGGGGATCTCTGTTTGTGGACCCCTCTTGCTGAAGTAGATGGCTGGGCATCAGAGTCAGGGCAAGCAAGCTAGATAGGGAAGGGAAACGCCCCAGGCCAAGCAGCTTTCTCAGCCCAGGGCAATTAATTAGGAAAAAGGGAAGGTCCCAGGCTGACCACCTTCCCTAGCCCACGGCTGGAAGAAGGAGGTGTGGCCTGAAAAAGTAAATCAAGACAATAAAGTTACACTTCTGTGCCCTTAACAAAGCTGCCCTGATGGCTTAGCTCAAGGATCAGCCTACTAGGCCAGAGTGATAGTCATGAATGGCCTGGAAGAATGAGCCTTTATACAGCCTGTCTTCTCCGACTCTGAAGCCCAGGAATAGCCTCAGCCTGTCGCACTGGCCAATGCCAGCATCTGAAATTCTAACCCCAAATCCTGGGCCCCCCAGCCAATTCCAGAGGTGTTTCAAGTCATGGTAAATAAACAAGTCACGCACCCTGTTACCCTGTGAATTGGGGGTCCCGGGAGGGGCACCCAAATAACCACAAGAAACACAACAAGATGCGGAAATTAGCTGGAGCACTCTCTTGGCTAACGAGAGGCAGGGTAACTTAGCGGGGATCTTTTACCCTATGTCTACAGTGTCAGGTCAGTGAGGAGGCAAATAGTTCAAATAACAATTATTAAACAGTTATTAAAGAAAGGCACAGACACACTCCTAACTAGGAAAGGAAAATAGAGTTCAAGGGGAATGGATGATACGCCACCTTTCCTGCAGTCCTGGGGAAGCCGATTGTAGAAGAGGAAACCCGGCGTGGCGGCTGAGGGGAATCTGCTGAACCGAGCAGCAGCAAGGCAGTGTAGAAGTCCAAAGTGATCCGGCAAGAGTTCCAAAGAGCTCTCAGAACTGGGGGTTTTTATCAGGGAAAGAACGACCATAGGCTAGTCTGGTCTTGGGCGAAAACAATAAGTTTTGGGTTGGAGACAATGCCTCCGAAAGCTCAGAATTTACATGATTGAGTTATGTTCCGAATTGACAATAGTATGGCTGGTATGTAGACGTGTCTAGCTCGGCAGTTAAGCACTTAGCTCACCAGGACGCCCTCTCAGGGCAGAGGGTCTCTTTGTTTATTGCGCATTGGTAATGAGGGTGTTTGTTTCAGGAGGTCCCCTAAAGCAGTTCTGGCTATTTCTGGCTTGGTTTGGTGGGAGCAACAAATAGTAGCCATGCCTAGCTTCGCGCTTGTTCGGTGGCCTCACAAACACTTGGCTGGTGGCAGAGCAGGGCTGAATTATGATATCAAAATTATATCTTTGGTTCACCAAAGTCCAGGCCAGTACACGGTGGTAACACTATGAAAGGCTAGCCCTGAGAACAGCGGAGTGCTATAGGTCAGGGCCAGCTCCAAAACATGAATAACCATAAAATTTGACCTTTATTTGGCTCCCACGAGGCTTTTTGCTGCAAATCTGCATAGAAAGGACATAACCCCAGTTCAGTACAGATGAGCTGGAGGAGCCCAACAGTTAACCTATCTGTCAGTATTCTCTCTGAAATCCAGAATCAAAAGCCCATCTCTAGGCAGAGGAGCCCTGGTCTACTTATGTAATGGCTCCAATCTACCTTCTGACAGCTCAACACAGCGAATCACAGCGATCTCCAGCTGAAGATGAAGCATGCCTTGCAGCCTGATCAGGACCCTTTGAAGGACCTGTCATCACTGCCCTCCATCTCCTTGCCAACCTCCGCATTGGATTAACCATCACATCCTTGTCAATCAAGCACTGTGCACATTAACAGGCGAATATACCATTGTTAGGACAAAAGTCCCCCTTTTGTTTCTCACCCGGGAATTTCCCCGCCACAAGCTGTTTTTTGGATACATACATCCCTGATTTCAGGGTCGCAACTCACATCCTCTCACCCTTCTAAGCATTATTCTCTCTGTCTGGTTCCTGAACCAAGAACTGCCCTTTGGTCCAGCACCCGAGTCACCTCATCCTGCTCTCCACTTTTCGTCTGATCTAGTAAATATTGCCTGTACCCTTCACAGTAACTCTCCCATTTTCCTCTCTTTCTTTTGGTTAGCTCTTGTGTGAATATGTGTATGTGTGGATTATTGAGTGTGTGTGAATGTATTGTATAAAACACAATTTTGATTCCTCTATATCACTGTATTGGCTGAGTCTCTCCTGCGGGTGCCCATAAACATTGGTAGTAAGATCTCACTAAGTTGCCCCCCTCTCATTAGTCTCCTGATTTTGAGCTAATTAATTCCCCAGCTTTGCAAGAAGGTACTGGCGTCGCAGGTTGGCCCTTGTGGTACCCATGTTTTGGTGTAACAGTAAGTCCTTGTTCATTTTTCTGTGCCATATTTCCATATAGCATAGTCAGTGAGAGAATCTTTATCTCACAACATGATTATACCACTTTCAGTGAATCAGTGTGACAGGTTGGTTTATGTGCTAGTTAAGGATTCTGGGAAACTACAGTTCAAATCCATTCTCAGCCACAGAAACCTTGGATGAGTCAGTCTCTTAACCTCAAATGAAGGCAATGGCAAACTTCCCCTGAACTATAGGGTGATTGTAAGTTGGAATCAACTTGAAAGCACACAACAACAGCAACAGTTTTAACATATAACACAATAAACCACTTTTATTGCCATGTGTGCATCCTACAGAATAGAAACTTTTCAAAGTTGATGCATATTTATATGTTATATACATTTAGGGGAAGAGAAACAACAGTGATGTCATTGTGGGGTTTTACTATGAACCCCAAGCCAATGAGGATTTAGATGATGCCTTCCTGGAACAGATGACCAAACATTCAGAGAGGAGATTTCAACTGTCTTAATAGTTGAAAGAAGAATATGCAAGAATATAAGTTCTAACAAATTCCTCACTTCCCCTGCAGACATTTTCATGGTCAAAAAGATGGAAGAGACAACAAGGGGAACAGCTGTTTTACATCTGATCCTATCTAGCAATGATAACCTGGTTAATGGGGTGGAAATAGCAGGATTTTTAGGTGGGAATGACCATGGTCTCCTGGAGTTTGTTATATAGTGCAAGAGGGAAACCAAGCATAGTCAGGCACATGTTCTAGACATTAAGAAAGCTGATTTCAGTAAACTTAGGGAAATACTGGATGTGATCTCATGGTCAGGAATACTAAAAGAGAAGGGAATTCATGATAGATGGGAGTTTCTTAAAAGTAAGATATTGAAGGTGCAATTTCAAACAATTCAAATGAGGAGGAAAAATGACAGGTGACTAAAGAATCCAGGATGGGAGTCTAAACAACTTTTAATGGCGCTAACATTTAAAAGGGACATACAAAAAATGGGAAAAGGGAGAAATCATCAAAGAGAAATTCAAATAAATATCCAGCACATGTAGGGAGAAGGTCAGAAAAGCTAAGTTGCAGAATGAATTCAGGCTTGCTAGAAAGGCTAAAAACAATACAAAGGACTTTTTTTAAATTATGTCCATAGCAAAAGGAAGAATAAATAAATGGTAGGGCCACTACATGGAAAAGATGGCAAAATGCTAACAAGGGATAAAGAAAAGGTAGAACTATGCAGCACTTTCTTTTCCTCAGTCTTTTCCCAAAGTAAAATGGGATCAGATGATGTGGTAGAGAAAATGCAGCATAGTATAGGTAACGATGTAGTACAGGAATACCTGGGTACTCTAAATGAATTCAAGTCTCCAGATGAACTAAATCCAAGGGTGTTAAAAGAACTGACAGAAGTAATCTCAGAACTACTGGCAATTAACTTTGAGAATTCTTAGAAAACAGGTGAAGTCCCAATAGACTGAAGGAGGGCAAATGTTGATTCCATCTTCAAAAAGGGGAAAAGAAAGCCCAAAGAGTTACCTCTCAGTCAGCCTAACATCAATTCCAGGAAAGATTCTAGAGCAGATCATTAAATTGACAGTCTGTAAGCACTTAGAAAGGAATGCCATGATAATTAAAAGTCAACATGGGTTTCTCAAAAAGAAGTCATGCCAATCTAATCTTGTCCCTTTTTCTGATGAAGTTATGAGCTTGGTAGATGAAGGGAATCCTGTGGATGTAGCATATATTTATTGCAGTAAGATGTTTGACATGCTCCCCTATATTTGCAAGAAGCTAGTAAAATGTAAGCTAAACAATGTACTGTTAGATGGATTTGTAACTGATTGACTGATTGAATCCAAATGGTTCCTCTTTATCCTGGAAAGAAGTGAGTAGTGAGGTGCTACAGAATTCTGTTCTGGGCCCAGTACTATTCAACATCTTTATCAGTGACTTGAATGAAGGAAGAGATAGTATTCTTATGTAATTTTCAGATAACACCAATTTAAGAAGGGTAGGATCAGAATTCAAAATTACCTTAAGAGATTAGAGAGCTGTTTTCAACAGGAGATGAATTTCAACAGGGAAAAATGTAAGGTACAACAAGTAGGCAGAAAAAAAATGAAATGCACAAATATAGGATGGGTGATAACTGGCTTGACCACAGTATATGTGAAAGAGGTCTAGGAGTTTTAGTAAATCACAAGCTGAATATGAGTCAACAGTGTGATTTGGCAGGTAAAAAAAAAATCAATGAATTTTAGGCTGCATCAATAGGAATACAGTTGAGGGCAATAGTAGTACAGTTCTCCCTCCACATTTACAGGTTTGACCTTCATGAACTACTAGTCCTATCATCTTTCATCATTGGCCAATCTTGGTGGGGCAATGCAAGTTGGCATACAGCAACATCTATGAGTAGTGGTGGTCCACCTCTGCTCTAAGCCGAATTGTAGCTGAATCAGCCTCATGCCCAAAGAAAGAAAGAACTATCTAGACAATGGCCATTTCCACACGGGGTGAGGGAATTGCCCAATGCTGGTACTTACCGGACTTCTTGGCTCCACGCTTGGGTCCAGGCTGGCCCAGAGCAGTGCGTTCTCGCCGCTCCACACTGCTCCGGGGACGAAAATGGCAGCTTCCGGTTGGTCGAAGCTCTCCACCAATCACTGAAGCTCACCAGCCTAAAGCTAGCCCCCGACAGATCGCAGGCTTGCACTGGTGCGAGCCTGCAAATCTGCACCGGAGCACGGGCACGGAGTGGCGCACTCCATGCTTTTGAAAGACCTCTTTCAAGCGGTCTTTCAAAAGCACGCTGGACGACCACTTCGGGTCATTCAAGAGCAGGCTGAGGTGTGGAACTACACTAAGTAGGTCTGACCCAGTCTGCTCCCAGTGCAGATATCCTCCCTGGAGGACGCTCTGCACCGTTTCTTTAAGCCTGCGCAGAAATGGTCAATATTAATCAGAAAGTCCCTTTGAATTGGTTTATACAGAATTATACTTTTATTATATCAAACCTGGGTGACAATACTTAAGGTTGCCCATAATTTAAAACTTAGGAATTGATCATTGCTTTTCAGTCTCATGATTTAGTAATAGTCATCATTTTGTGTCTGAGCTACGTATTCAGAGAAATTGCACTGTGAACTGCTACGTCAAACCCAGCTTGGCTGGGATTTTGCTAAATAGCATGCTCACAATGATTCAATCAATCCCCTGTGATCAGTTTGTTACATCAGAGTCTGCAGTGGGTTGATCTTACCTGAAGCAAACCAGATTGGCACAATAACCAATTCTGACTCAGTTCAGCTTTGGGATTTCTGCTGAGACAATTGGAAGAGATACTGTGTATGTGGCTGAACTATGAAGTCTTCATTTTGGAGCTTTTTTAAATTCCATGAACAAAGAGAAGAGGTAAACAGGGAAACATCTTTTCCCAGAGAAACCTCTTTTGCATTCTACATGTGTTTAGGGCCAATATGCATAACTGAACTCCATTATCCCTGCAGAGCCTTCAACTGAGCTTTATGCATAGAAAACAGAATACTTCAAGATGGGAGATATTCCAATGCTGTGTAAATTATGAACTGTCAATTTAACAAGTATAAGGAATCTCCAACAGTTCAGAGGGTTATTTTCTTTTGAGCAGGAGCTCATTTATAGTTCTTTGCATATTTCCTTTGCCTTTTGGCCTTCTCTCTTTCCCCCCTTCCTCCTCTCAAATTGAGTAATTGAGCCTGAAGGATCATACAAATCATGTAATTAAGGAACAATGCACACAAAAGAGGATCCTGGCAGGATCAATTTGTTAGTTAATATCCTGAGGCAAGAAGCCCAGGCCAGACAAAATGCGCTCACCACAGTGACAAAGTGATCATTATGCTTCAGGAATGGCTCGGGCAAAATTATTCTGTTGCACACAATAAAGAATGAACAAATGCAGTTGGCGGCTGGGATTATTTGGAGCCAAGGGGGAAAGTATTGGGACCAAGATAAATTATTTAAATATTACAATTGAGGAAACATCTAGAGATGCTCCCCAAAATAATTAATTTAATCAGAGTAATTACTCACATTCCAGAGTAAAGGCAGAATCTCAACAACAATGGACCAAAAAACTCATTGGAGCAATAGAGTAAATCTGACCTACACCACCATAATTCACCAATAGGATACTAGTCTTTGTCTTGAACCTTCTTTGTCCAAATTCCTTATTCTTCCCAGAATCAGTGAGTTCTGGGAAGTGAGTTGTTGATTTAAAGAAAGAGGAAGAACTACAAAATGGGAATTAGGTGTTTTTGCCTGTGACCACATGTTTGACATATTCAGGCAGCATGACAGAAGATTTACCACCAGTCATCATCTACATTATGCAAGAAGCTCTGTATGTAGCATGAATCTGTTTGTAACATTTCCAGCACAGAATGTTTAAAATGACATTAAATAGAAAAGAATGGAACCTAATAAGGAGCTACAATAACATCTAGTCACAGAGGGTGTAGACACAAGATAATGATATGGTCTGAACCATATTCCAAACAGGGTAGTGCAATATTCAGCAAATGCAATTTTTCATCCCAGCAATTTTGAGATATAACCTCCTGGTTCAGAAGACAAGTTTGGACATAACAATAACAAACATACTAAATTGTTGTTTACAACAATTTTTGTGAAAAATTTGGCTTAAATAGTACCTATTGTTGCAACAACTACAAGGAAGAGATAAGAAGCGATATTTGAAATTTGGAGGGTTTGACTAATTTAAACTATGAGGTGGGAGTGAGAGCAAGCAAGAATCACAAAGTATAGTTTGAACTCAGAATAATTTGAATTTAACAATGTTTGCTATATCTGCTCATAATGAGGAAAATAATGAGGCAGAAATGTCTCATCTCATGGTAGTGGCCCAGAGATGGGGAGGGGGCACAAACCCACAGCTTATGAAATCTTATGCACAAATTGGTAGAACCCCTCCCCCATTGATTAGCACTATGTCCAAAAAGACCCTGTGTTATCATAGAAAAAGAAACTGTTTTTCTTTTTAGATGCAGTCATCTAGCCTTCCCTTCTGAGGAAAAAAAGTTTAAAGTATAAGAAATATTACTGTAGCAATAAAGCTATTTGATGTTCACTTGTCTTACTTTTTCAGATGTCAGTGACATAAGAGAAATAATTCTTTGCTGATTTCATTGTCAAAGAAAACAATGAGTAATTTCAGCAAGAAAATTTTAACACGAAAGTCTTTGGAAACTGCACATTTTTGAAGACTATTTGTATTGCAGGACTTATTCTGAGTGTGATTTGCATATAATATTTTACATGAAAATAATATGCTTTTAATAATATATATTATATAGAAAATGCTGCATGTGTGGGGGAGATCGCCCAGAAAACAGCATTTTCTGTGCAGACTATATTTCAGCACAAAACTGCTGTTTCCTTCACAGAAAATGCTGTTTTCTTGGCAAAAACAAACCTATATGTGGCTTTTGTGCAAAATAGGACTCAAACTGTGAAAATTCTCATTGGTCTAGGATTCTTCTGGTAATGATTTCACAACAGCTGAGAAACATACTTATTGACCATTTAACGAATATTTTTGCATATTCCTTTCAGTTGATACTCCAGATTTCTCAACCATACGTGATTATGTGCAACAGACTGGTTTGGCGAGTCCCTCAAAATTCTAGGGCTGAAGGTCTTACATTGTCTCAATGTTGTATAAATATTGCCGGCAGAGTTATGCTACAATAGCATAATCCCTATACTGAATACCACTGTAGCATTGTATATGAGTACATATCCTGTGTATTCCCTCCCCCCGCTTTTCTTTCTCTTCAAAATTCAACAGAAATATTTTTTTAAAAATATGAGAAATGGTGAATGCCCATAGCTCCTTGCACAATGCACTCTAAGTGTAATATTGAACATCTGGAACTGTTCTACATGTAGAATTCTGTTCCCACCACCATCCGCTGAATATGACCATTCTGCATCGTCCAAAAAGGTCACTTCATACACATAGTGCAGCTGACACCTATATATGCTATCAACAGGATTCGGGCCTGCGATTCATTGTGAATCACACACTAGAGCCAGGAAGTTACTTGTTCAAGTGGTACCCAGGCATGGACAACTGTGAAAGGTTAGGAGGCTGCATTAGCCCCCATCCCTATAAACTTTGGAAGACTGCAACCTTCCAGCTTCACACACCTTTTTTTTTAAAATTCAAATCTTTTGCCCCAAAATGATCTCATGTTCCTTTTGCTTAGGGATTTAACAAGAGGAGGAGAACAGAGGCAATCCTGCCCACTTATTGTTTCTACCTTTCCTGAGGCTAAATTGGGCCAGGGAGCCCACCAAACATGGTGGAAATGTCCCATACATTCACTCAAGGTCATTTGAAGGCATTTTGGAGCAAAACAATTTGAAATCTACATCTATCTTTATCTATATCTATATCTATATCTATATCTATATCATCTATATCTATAATTTGGGGTACCAGACAGCCTCCAGACATGGTGTAAATGCCCTTCCTACCACCTAGATGCCATTTGGGGGCATTTTGGAGCATTTTTTAACCTCCTGGGCCTATGCTTGTCCAGGGGGCTACATAAATGGTCCAGGAGCCCATGAGATGCACTTTACCCACCCCTGTGGCATACTCTCATTGCTAATACTGTTATATTCCCTAGAAAGAGGAATTTTGTGCCATGGGGCATTGCTTTGTGCTGATATATTCCCTTGATATCAGTCCTTCAGAACTATGGGGTGGCAGACTAAATGTAACTTGACATGTACTTAAAAGCACAGGTTAAACCCAAGCATGTTAGGAGACACATGTTGCAATTAGGTCTTTATTGTTTTCATTTTAAAGGAGACCTATGGCCCAGGAATACGATCAATGCTTTGTACCCTGGACCCTTGGTGGCTTCTTCAATCTCTTTTAATCTGTACTTAATTGTCCCAGTTGCAAGGAGGTAGCTATGCTTGAATTTCAATTAAAGGTAAATTTAAAAATCAATTGCAAATAAAATGTTCACTGGGTGATGTTAAAGAAATTAGAAAGACTGGGGTATGGTCACAGAAGAGGCAAAGCTTGTCAGCACAATTCTGGCAAAGAACTACCATAATGTAGGTAATTCTGCAGTAATGTAATAGAATGATCATTATCTAATCTAAGTGTGGTTGGTTTAGAGATGCCAACAAAGTAAGAGTCTGTAAAGGCAAATGTACCTTAGCAGGTACATTTCCTCATTTAAACAGAACTATATTTGCCTTAGAGTGCGATTTTTGCTCTTGAAAACAGGAGCTTCAACATATTTTCTTCCCTTGTGTACTGTTTGAAAACACATATATTTGGATCTTTATTTTGCTTAATTGAAGTTAGTCAATATTTGAGGTTGAGAACTAAGCATATAATTGCCAGGGCCCAGATGTCTGGGGGGCTAAGACTCTACTGCTAGACTCCATTGTTTCTGCTTCCAGAACACATTGGAACAGTTCCAGAACACATACACAAAGATATAAGAAGTAGTCAAGGATATAGGACATAGTAGGCAGGGCTAATGTGAATGCCCACCTGTAGCCCCTGTGACCCAAATAAGCAAATCTGGAGTTGTTCCTTTCACCAAATTGGTGACTAATGCTGCTCATCATCACTTCCCCTTCACTTCATATCCCGTCTCCTATGCCATTCGATGCAAGCCTTCTCACTCATCTCAAACTGGGATCCAACATGACTGGGGCCCTTTTCGCACGGCATTTGCCATGCAAAAGGGCCCTTCGAGTGTCCTGCGAATGTGAAGAGCGGTCCACACAACGCACTCACAATCACGCAATGCTCCAGGGGCTGGCAGGCACTGACCGCGCACTTTTTCATTTCCGGATGTGAGCTGAAAATGGTGCGCAATTGTGCATCCCTCCAGGGCCCTGCATGCACTTGCAGTGTGTGCAGAGCTCCGGAGCCACGCCGCTTGCACTTCCTGCCCCAGCGCAGCCTGGGAAACTCCCAGGCTGCACTGTGGAAGGAAGAGGGGGGCTCTCATGCAAGCAGGCATCAGCTGTGGAGCTGAAGGAACCAGGACGTGAGAGCCCCTTGCTAGAGGCTGCTCACATGATCTCCGCACCCCAGCTCCGCGAAAAGGTGTGTTGCGGAAAGGGCCTAGAATATGCTTTCCTGGCAGCCCAATTGTCATGCTGTCGCCACATACTAACAACTAGCTTTGGGTCATGTGAACTATAACAAAATCAAGAAAAGTTAAACTATCAATGCTGCTTCTTAAGGCCACATATTAATAACATGCCCTACACCTTTGGGCTATTTAAACCTTTAATAAAAGCAAGAAAAGTTAGAGTATCAATGCTGTTTCTTAAATGGCTGCTTTCTTATTCATCCTAAGCTGGAATCCAAAGCGACTGGAATGTGCTTGCCTGGCAGCATAAACGTTCATGTTGTGACCACATATTAACACAAGGTTTCTCTCCTTTGAACGCTAGAAACCTATAAGAAAACAAGAAATGTTAAACAGTCAGTGCTGTTTCTTAAGTGGTTGTGTATAAAATACGAAGATGGAATATCTCAAAGTGCTAATTCCTCAAATGTCTTCAGGTCCCTAGCCCATGGAGTGGTTGGTGAAACTGTCCCCATCTGAAAAGAATGAGTTCTAAATTTCCCTTCATCAAAACCCAATTGAAAGGGGGAGGGCTCAATTAGTCAGTGTCCCAAATCGGTATTTTGTCAGTGGTATGCAGGATAGAACAAATTTCCTTCCTACTTACCTCTCAGGCCTAAATACTCCCTCAAAGCCCTTTTTGCATACTGAACCTCACTGATGCAATCCTCAGCTGGATTTCAATTTCCTGTCCACTTTGATTCATTTTCAGCTGTTAAGGAAATGCTGTCCTGAATAAGATGTACTTCCCTCAACTCTAAAGCCCTGCCTGCCTGCTCTGTTCATGAAGCCAGCATTGACTCATTCACAAAAGTTGCACCAAAGAAGGCAATAAAACTAGCTGAATGATATGATAATGGTTCAGAAAGCTTATTATAAGTATCTATGACGTACGGTGTACGCCTCTCAAGGTGGTAAGTGAAACAGGTTCCCCTGTGTCCTATACTCTGCCAACTTCCCTTGTCAAGCCTTCCTGCATCTTCCTCTAACAAACATCATTATCAGGATGAGCATATCCTTGCAACTTCTTTTAAACTAAGTTTAAAAGCTATTGAGTCGTCTTTGACACCAAGAACCAGGGATAGCTATAATAGAGCATGTAGAGAGTCTTTCCAGTTGAACTAAGAGCACAGAGTCTGCAAAATAATTCTGTCTGGAGGCAGCTTGCTACTATGGTCTTTTAGCCTAGGAGTGAAGTAGGAGTGAGCAAAATGCTGCCTTTCTTAACCTTTGCCACTGTGTGACAATTTGAATAAATGTGTCTAAGGAGATATAGCAAACTAAGCAACGTTCCTGAGGAATGGTGTAATTCACCAACCTTCCCTTTGCATAAGAGAGATAATGAATAACTCTATATTCACCAGGAGTCTTCTTGTGCACAATACTTAATGGAGACCCTTGCAAACATAAAACCAGAGGAACATGAAAGAGCTGTACCACCCTTACATCATGAAGCTCTTTGTTAATCTTCCATCTAACTACGAATTCTGTATATCTAAGTGATTTCAAATTAGCATGGGCATCTGAAGCATCTGGATAGACATGAAACAGAATTGCATGTCATTCTAATTGGACTTGATCCCCTTAATTGGTGGCTGTCAGGTTCCTGGCCCTCAGCCCACATGCTAGTCCCTGTAGTTAGCCCACTGGGCCTTTCGTCATGAACAATTCCATAAGCAATGAGGGCCACTACAATTGGAACACTTATGCCTGAATTTGCCTGAACAGAAGCCCTGCAAACCAAACTGGGAAGGAGCTGCTGTGGAAGGAGCTGCTGTGGAATCTGTACAGGCTTCTCAGTCTGGCTTCCTGTTGCTAGGGCCCTACCAACCATATGCCCACTGAGTTGCATCATCTTGCCTGGGCCTGGCTAGGTCATAGTTTGCATATATAACTGGACTTGTAGCAGATCCCAGAAAAGGGAAAGGTTACAGTCCTATATGGAATGATTTATCACTAAATCTATGCAGACCACACAAAATCTACACTGTGTAGTCATTTATGTCACTGTGCTGACTCAATGACATGGCATATCAACATTGCATTCTAACTAGGACCACAGCATAATTAAAAACAAAACCTGGGAGTCAACTGGTCCATGTCTGATCCACCTGCTGTTTCCTAGACTTTCCCTCTCTAATCACTGAACCCCCCATCTTTTTCTCTCATTCCCTATAGAACAGTGAAAAGAGATTTCCTGGCCAAGCCACAGTTGTTCACAAGTCTGCTGTCCTGTGGATGTGATCCAATAGGCAACTGGCAACAGTGCTGGGGAAGTTCCAGGTTTAGTCCATGGTCCCTGAGATAAAGTTTCTGAACCCTATTGCTTGTAAGCTTTATTGCTAGATCTACCTAGTACAGTGGTTCTCAACCTGTGGGTCCCCAGATGTTTGTGGACTTCAGCTCCCAGAAGCCCCAGCCACTATGGTCAATGCTCAGGGCTTCTTGGAGCTGAAGTCCAAAAACATCTGGGGACCCACAGGTTTAGAACCACTGACCTAGTCCATGCTGTCTTGCCTGGGAGCCTTTGGACACAGGTAGGGCTTCGTTGGGCTGACTAGGCCACTGACTCTGCTAAAACAGGTGGGAAAACACATTTGCTCTCCCTCTTTCTTGAGCCACAGAAGACTCGAACAGTTCTGTCAAAAATGGGAAACCAGAAACAAGAACAAGATTTTATAGTGCAAAGAGATGAATGTATGACAGCAAAACAAAATAGCCATTAGGTGGGAAGAGATGCAGGTACTCAATCATCTTAAAAGGTTGCTACAGAGATCTTATAACTCAACTCCAGGTTGCTATCTGAAGTGTAGAAATGAAAAATTAGCTTGGGTGGATGACTGAATTAAAATGAAAGATATCAGATAAATGGTTAATAACTACAGATTCCTGAGCAGTTAATTTTAGGCTAGAATGCACAAGAGGGAGCAAAGGAGATAACAACTCCAGATCAGTGAATTAATTTTGATGAAGAGGTAAGAGGTGAAGCTTCCCTACCTTGCACTCTGACATTGCAAGTACTTTTGTCAGGAAGCATTCATAGCTGTTTCGCACAATATTGATGCAATTAACCTGGAAGAAGGCAATTTGCTCCCAGCTATTAACTACCATTAACTTAATTGTTAGAGCTTTTTTTTCATGGTACATAAAATTTGTAGGGCACATTTTAGCATTAAAAATGAATGAGAATTTCCTTCAGTTCATTTTTTTAAAACAATAAAATCTGAAAATTTCTTCATAAACAGGTCAGAAAAAAAACCCCCTGAGATTTCTTTTTTTAAAAAAAACTGAAGGTGGGAGAAAGCAGAACTGATCGATTCACCCATTCAGGCAGACAGCAGTGAGTGCTTAGATCTTAAAAGTCTGAGAAAATGATACATTGCCAATTAGCTGTACTCCAACTCCAGCCCTGTACAACTTATGAACAGAACAGAAGAGGATGTCAGTGGTGAGTGGAATATTAAAAGCGGGATGGGCTTCTCTGATCAGAAATCAACCTCTCCTGCCAGGCAGGAAAAGAGGATACAGCACCTCCTCCTCTATGAGTCATCGGCCACGTGGAGATAAGAAAGCCCAGTACAGAATCCACTCAATTAACTTCTGTTTCTTGTATTTATTTATTGGATTTATATCTCCTGAAACTTAAGGCACCTAACAATATTATCAAATAAAGCAAAAAGAACTGAAACAGATTGAAAACCAGTGAGTTTCCGCATATGGAGCTAACTGAAAAATTTAAAATGGACTCAAAACTAGAAGGATTTGAATTTAGCCAACAACCAAATGAATTTGAGAAAATTGTATTTGGTGACACACGACATATGACATCCAAGATATACAAATTATTGCTTCAATTAAACCTGAAAAATGAAACAATTAAAGAAGTTATGATAACATAGGCAAGGAACATGGGACATGAAATTGGACCAAAGTACTGGGAAGACTTGTGGAAAAAACAAACTAATTCACAGCATCACAAGATTTGAAAGAAAACCACTTTAAAATGTTCTGTCATTGGTATTTAACTCCTGTTAAGTTAGACAAAATGTGCAATATGGGAAATAACAAATGTTGGAAGCATGTCAGAAATCTTTCAAGTCAAAATTCCAATAAAACCAGAATTTTTCTTATTAAATGTCACTAAAAACTTAGAGGAAACTTTTACAAGAAAATATTAGACAGTTCTATTGTACATGGTCTCCACAGTCAGAACAGTACTTGCAAAATCATGGAAAAACTCAGACTTTCTGAACCTAAAATTATGATTAATTAAAATTCTTGATATGAAGGAATTAGATACACTCTTGCAATGTATTAATTGGAAGACCAATAAGGTACTGGAAGAATGGATACCAGTTGTCAACAAACAGAAATGGCAGAATGTGATCATAGATTGAACATAAATTAGTAATAATTTTTTGAATTGATCATTATTTATTGACTAAATTGTTCTCTCTGTAATACAGAAGAGAACAAGGAATAAGAGGCACTGTTAACAGAATTAAAGAAAGAAACACTAGAAGAGACTTGAAGTTAAATACTAATTGATTAATCATATAAGGGAGGTGAAACTAGTAGAAGAATTAGGTACAATGGACAAGCTATATGGATTATGAAACTCTTCTGAT
The DNA here is from genome assembly GCA_948472985.1 of Iguana delicatissima. Classification (NCBI taxonomy): domain Eukaryota; kingdom Metazoa; phylum Chordata; class Lepidosauria; order Squamata; family Iguanidae; genus Iguana; species Iguana delicatissima. The sequence continues at coordinate 92,407 of CAOKZL010001194.1, read as the reverse complement.
TAAATTTATGGATTCATTGATAGATCAGTTAACATTTAAGATACCCATTGTATATGGAAGAAATTGAGATATTTCCAGAAGATGTCTCTTTAGAATATGATTTTATTCATTTTTGTAAGAAGAATTTTTTAAATAAAATATATAGTGGGGGGAAAAAAAGAGAGAGAGAGAGAAATTGATAGAAAACCAGAGGTTGGAAAGTTACTTTAAAATGAACTGACTACAATGATATCATGAAGTCATCTATAAATGAGCATGGTAGAATGATGCTTTGGGGCTGCTTCAGACTCTCCTTGCATTCATTCTTCTTAAAACCTTCCCAATTTCTGAAATGTAGATGAAAACAAACTATAAATGAAAGTGCAGCAGCCTCACGATCAAATACACCTCCACAGTAATCAAAAGAGCTAAATTAACAAGATATTTGTCTCACTGGGCAACAGGGAGAGGGTAGGTAGGGAGTTAGAGAGTCTATGTTAGTCAGAGCCTGGCAGTGGCTGCTGAGAAAGCCCTGATGGATGGATACCAGCCATGGGATCTGACACCAGCAACTCCCTTCCCATGAGCTTGGGCTACAGAAGGCAAAGAGCTGAGGAAGAGAACTTTTGACTTGGTATGTGGACTCTCTTCTTAGTGATCATTAGAGAAAGATGTCCATTAAGAGTCCTGAAACAGTGTCTCTTTTCTTGAACCTGTAATGAGAGGAGATAACAACTTTGTGTGAACCCTTAGTACTTTTTGTAAAATAATCAGAAATATGTATTATTCAAGGTTCATAAAAGTAGCCCTCTCATGCCTGATCCCCAAACACAGGAAACTGGATCCTGTTGCGACCTTGGATTTATGAAACAAGACAGTTTTGTGTCTTGGTGTCCATTACATGGCTTAATAGCTATTAATTTTAATATGACCACTACACTGAGTGAATGAGGACGTGCTTTCAAGTCTCCTGTCAACTTATGGTGTCCCCAGAAATTTCACAAGGTTGCTTAGGCAAAGAATATTCAATATTTTGCCAGTTCCTTCCTCTGAGATATAGCCAGCAGCACCTGGAATTCATTGGTGTTCTCTCATTCAAATACTAACCAAGGTTGGCCCTGCTTAGCTTAGTATCATATGGGATCTGGTGCCGTTAGGGTCTTTAGGCCATTATACTAGTCTCTTCCTATTAAGTTAACACAGAAATAATACTTTTTATGTTTCATCAGTTAAAAGACACATGGAACGTACTAATCAAACAAACCCAAAGCCTGAGCCTTATTTAAAGACAAAATAAATTAACATAAACAAGCATTCTACTGCTAAAATCAGTTGCTTCTCTAGGATTATTGTTACTGGCACAGAATCAGAAATACTTACATTTTTTCAAGTGATGGTGCTGACATTTCAAATTGCACAGTGTGTATTGTGGATAAGACTAATTTGAGATACTTAGCTGATGTCTGAATTGAATGCCATTCACTCTGTTCTAAAGTTTTTCCCTAGTTTGGGATGTCTAATAAAGCTCTTAAGGATGTGATAAAGCCATCAGTACTGAGGTTGATGATACAGAGGTACTGTTAACCTCTTAATTCAAGTGACAGTTTATTTGAGTACTGTGAAACTCTTGTGAACTGTTTGGAAAGGATAAGTGATTTCTAGAGCGGTATGTTTATGCCTAAACAAGGAACAGGTAGTAGCCGCTATATTGATGATGGATGATCTCTCTCTTTTGAAATAAGTTAAATAGTTTTATGTCATGCTGAGCTCAAGAATCTACAAAATTAAGACATATTTCTATCTGCATTACTCAGTTTTGTAATTGAGTTTTTTCAAGAAGATCAATTTAGTGAAAGAGGAACAGTGTATGCTCAACTGAGAAACCATCACTTATCTTCTCCAAGAACCCTGGTAATACTCACTTGACCATCAGCCTCCTGATCCAGTAATCATTTTTGGTGAGCATTTTCTCTCAAGTTTGTTTAGAAAACTTTTTGGCTGTTGAGGCTTCTGCTCAGGAATAAATCTCCTACCAGATTCCTTGTCCTGGTGGCATGACATCAATGGCGTTCCTTTTTTTTTTTTTTTGTTTACTATAGACAAAATTGCAGACTGCTGCTTCAGTAAAATGGGTTAGGAAAGTTGCAAAAGTTATCACCTCAGAAGCCATAGTATGGTAGTTGTCAAAATTTAAAACATTCATTTTAAAAAGCAATTTTATCTCCATTACTCACTATACAGTTTTAAAAGTAATTCAATGCTGTCACTCATTACAGTGTTCATATTGTTCATATGAAGACTTGTTACAATGTTCATATTGAACATTCCATTCCATTTTTGTGACGGTGGGAAATCTTAGATGGATTAAAGAACGGTGTAAAACTAGAAAGAAATGCTGTGAAACACTTTATAAAATTTCTAATAATACCACTAAAAGTAATTTTAGGGGGGAAAAACCATATAAAACAAAAACATAACAATAAATAATGTTGTTCCTACAAATGATGGGAAGAAAAATTTTAAATATATGAAAAGTGGTTGAAAAACATGTTTCTTGAGAATTGGGAATCTCTAATGAGGAAAATTCTGAGTTTTTGAGAGTCTTTGCAGTTTGGGACTTATTCTGCTCCAAATTCACATGTGGGTTTTTTTTTTTTTTTTGGTAGAGAAAACAGAAATTTCTGGGGACAAAACAGAAAATTTTGACAGTATTATTTTCTATGTGGAAAATACTGTTTTCTGCACACACAAACTTGTGTAATATTTTTGTGCAGGACATGAACCCAAAAACAGCATTTTCTATGCAAGAAGCAGCATTTTATGCACAGAAAACATTTATTTCTGCATGTAAATATTATTATGCACATAGAAATGGCCGTTTTTGCTGCAAAAATGTGGCACACAAATCTTGCACACAATAAATCCTGAACTGTGAATAGTGTCAAGAAATTCTTTTTTTTCCCCCCACAGGGAAAAAAATTGCTAAAATTACTTGGTGCTTTCTTTGAAAATGAAATCAGCAAAGTAATACATCCTTAGTTCCTACTTGGTACAATTGGAAGGGAACTTTATTTGTGTTACAGAAAAAGTTCATTTTTCAGGTAATTGCATTACTTGTAATTCATTACTTCCAAATTCTGGCCATTGAAGTACTAGCCTGTCTGCCTGCCTGCTTTCTGGAGGTAAGAAGTGCTTTCTAGATTTTCTAGACAGAATTGCAATTGCCACATAAAAGTTGGTCTGAGGTACAACAGCATTGCAGCAGAGAAGGGATAAGAGATATAGATATATGCACAGTAAGAGGTGGTGATACTAGAAACATCAATATGCTCTGAAATGAGACATGTGGGGAAAGGCTAGGTGTGTGTGTGTGTGTGTGTGGTTTGTCCTATCTAATCTAATCCATTAAACCATCAACCTCTGGTGCCTGGACAAATGATTTGTAGTTGTTCTGTTTCCCTTCCTTTAACATCAGCTGGATGACAGCTACCCTGCCTACCTCAAGGAAGTTTTTTGTTGGAGGATGGGTGTTATTGCTAACATGGGAAGGTGACATCCAAAGGTCAGCATCGCTGAACTGGTAGAACTAAGAATATCTGACATCAGCTAAATGTTATCCGTCCTTCCATTCTTTCAGGTAGTCTGGGACAGAGAAGAAAGATGCCCAGTGGTTGCTAATGCATATTAGCAAGTTCTGCTAAGGCTAAGTAAAGACAATCCCCTTTATTAGTTAGATGCCACCCTCTCTGCCAGGGGCATAGGGGGCCACATTGCCCCACAAGAGACCATGCAGGGGTGCACCCCCCTGCTGCACCCCAGTCAATAAATAAATAAAAAATAAAAATGCTTTGACCTCAAAGGCACCAAAGCACTCTCCAGGAGTGCGGTTTGACACATTTTGCACTCTTGGCCCATTTTAGGTCCATTAAATAACCTTTTTAAAAAATCAAAAGGAGGTAAACCAAAAGTGACTTCCAGGTTACCTCCAGTTACTAAAAAAAGGCATTTCCTGAGTTGCTTTTTTGAAGAAGAAGAAGAAGGAGAAGAGGAGGAGGAGGAGGAGGAAGGTCCAGGGGGTCAAAACCGTTGAAAACTTGCACCCCCATGCCCCAGAGTGCATTTGGGGCAAAAAAAAAGTGAACCCTGTGGATCCCTGTAAGCCACAAAATGATTCTGAGGGGCTATGTGCAGTCCGCAGGGTACACTTTACTCATCCTAGCTTTAAGTCTTAAGAGCACAGGATAACACTAGATGTATTGAGGTACCTGATGCTTAAGGAAAGAAAGAACTCACACAATTTCTTCAAATGGCACAAAGCTACTATAATAAGAAAGAAAAACTGAAAGAGTATAGTTCCTTCAGGGAAGAAGATAAAATGGAGAATGGCTAACAAATGGTCTCCTGACCCTAACCAAGCTGAAGGTTTTTTTTTTTAAAAAAAAGAGATTAAATAAAACTTCAGCTACAGGCCATAATGAAAATTCCCCTGGCTGGAAGAACTAGATGCCATTATGGGTCAGAACCAAACTGTCCCCCCCCCAGGCTGGTTCCCAATAAAAGATTGCTCATATGTGATCCAGCCAAGAAAAGCTTCTTTTACCAGCAGCCAGTGCTGTTTGTTTGTTTTGTTTGTTAGGAATGTTTTGACAAAAATGGACTAGAAAGAAGAAATGGCATGAAGAAATAGGAACCAAGCTAAAAACAAAAGAGGGGAAATGAAAGAATGTATTTTAAAAAAAATCAAACAAAAAATGTTTTAGTCAGATAGAACAAACAAAAATAACTCTCTTTCTTTTGGGTAAAAGTGCCAGAAAATTCCAAAAGGGACATGAACAATACATGCAAGACTAATGGAAGAATCAATTACATATTGCCAATATGTTTTGTATATATTCCAGTAAAAAGCTGAATGTGGTAAAGATTTCACAGCTGAACATTTTTACAAAGTACAATGGTCCAGAAAAACAAGAAAATAATAAAGGCAAACCTATAAAACCTTTTATTTCAGAAACAGAAGCACAGAAGATTACCACCAGGCTCAAACTTATCAGTATTATGAGACAAAGCTGTCAGCTTGGTATATACTGCAAATTGGCTTATAACTATCAAGCTCCAGTAGGGATTATTCATGCTAGATAACCCATAATGGTAAATGAGGTAGTAGAAAACACAGGTGTTCAGTATAATGGCTCGTCTTGTAGGGGATGAAATCTCCATAGAACAGATCTCATTGTCCATTCAGCATATGTATGAAGTAAGTGCTTGGACAGGTTGATGAAAATGTCTCACCTAGAAAAATAATGGAGACATGTTAGATTCCATCTCAGACATAAATGTTCAATATTTCCTTGTATTCTGAAATACAAATATCTTAGGCAGAAGCAGGCCATCCTTTTGCATTGGATCATCCATCAAGGTAATTAGTGAGAGAACAAATAATAGCACATAAATGGTGGAATTCATAAGGAGTTGTATGAAGATGATTTGAAGCAGAGTAGTTCCATGTGTTTGACCAGTCCTCTGGGGTTTCTCAGCTTTATTACTTGTGTCTGAAAGAAGAGTGAAGATGTCTTCACAAGCTTGTCTACCAAATGTAGAATGAAATCTATTATCCAAATGGATATCTAGGGAAATAATGAGTGTGGTTTTTGAAATACTAGCTGTGCCCTTTTGCGAACACATTATTACTGGGAATGTCTGATTCCTTTTGAAGCTGATAAACCACTTCATCTAAGTTATAGCCTTCTATTTCCTTGGCTTTGCTACTGATGCTACAGCTTTAGCCCCAATTTGAACAAGTCCTTGAAGAAATTCTGCAGTGTAGTGACAAGTTTTATATAATCCCCAGAAAGAATAGAAAAGAAGACTGGTAGACATTTTCTTTCTTTTAGGGTAAACTAGGTAATAAATAACCAGTCAGTACTGATTATCTCTATTATGTTGATAAAAAAAAAACCCTCTTTCTTTACCTAAGGCAGTGCTGAGCAGACTGAGCAGGTAGGAGGGCCAGTGTTCTGCCCCTAGAGCCTTTTTGAGGCGAACTATCAAAAAACACTGAAGGACGGAGCTCCTGAAAACGGCAAGAGATCTACTTCAGGGTTTGAAAAAAATCCCAGATTTTTAAAACAATGTTACTACCAGGGGCATATTTAAAAATGAATTACTTAATTACCTAGAGAAGCCATTCCCTTTTTTTGACAGAGAAAGTATGATCTGGGGAGGCTGGGGAAGGCCGCGAAATAGTCTTGGGAACGTCCATATGCAGTCTCAGTGCCTTACTTTTCCTGTCCCTTTCTCAGGGAAGCAAAATCAGCAGAAGTAGCTCATCCCAACATTTAGTTGATACTCAAATTCAACATTTTGGAAGAAGACTCACTTCTCCTTGACATGATATGGAGTCAGTCCATTTCAGCTCTGGTCCTGAATCAGGGTCTGGCTCAGTTCTATTATTTTGGAGGGAAGGCCATTTCATTGCAGGAAGCAACCCAAATGAACTAAAGAGTCTTGGTCCACTTGGACTTCAGGCTTTGTCTAAGTCTGACATGTGGCCCTATTAATTAAACAGAACTGTAATTGAAGCAAACTCTCAAAGCAAACATTTGTACTACAGAAATGCCACTAGTCTTACCAGAACACTTGTTGAAACTCTTTGCTCCTTGGAATTTCTCGAGAGAGGGAAGCCCTCCATACATTCCTAATATTTTTACTTAAAACAAACTGTGCACCAACCCAGAGATGCACAAAAAACCAAGTTAATCACCTTGTCAAAACTCCTTGGGTTTGCACTGAAATTCCTAATTCATGTTGTTATGATAATAGCAGCTTTATTTTCAATCTCTTATCATTGCTTGATTTTTCTTTTCTATTGTTAGTGATCACTAAGCTGGGAAACTTTTCAAGGAACTGTGTGCTGAGAAGCCCTGGATTCCATCAATTTATATACAATATTAGGAATCTACCAATGTTCCTTTTTTGTATGAATGTATGTCACTCTGCAGTTAATGATAATTGATCTCATATGGGATTCGCTCAGGCCCTTTCCACACGAGGCGAGGGAATCACTCCCTGCTGTTACTTACAGGATCTTCTGGGCACGGATCAATACGGACTGTCCCTTAAGCCCTTCCACAGCCTCCTCCGTCTCGTCCAGGGTGAATCAGAGCAGTGCGAGGTCTTAGATCTGTACTGCTCTGGCTTCTAAAATGGCGGGTTGCGGTTGTTTGTGGGTCCCAACCAACCGCTGAAGCTCGCCACGCCTAAAGCCCACCCTCCGCAGATCGCAGCCTCACATTGGTGCGAGCCTGCAAATCTGCACAAGTGAGCAGGAACGCAATGGCACGCTCTGAAAAATTAAAGAATGGGTTTCTACCGTTCTTTAAAAAGTGCACTGGAGGACCAGTTGGGGGCGTTTCGGAGCGGACTGAGGTACAGATCTCAGGTAAGTAGTCCGAACCTAATCCACTCCAAGGTGCAGACAACCTCCGTGAGAGGATGCACTGGGCCATTTTAATTCCCTCATGCGGAAATGGCCTTAGTTTGATGAGATTCTTTTAAAAATTCTTCCCATAACCTAAATACGATTTCACTACTCTGTACAGGCCTATTCAGGTGTTTATTTTCTGTACTTGAATAGAAGTAATTGATGACATAGGTCACCACATTACTTCCTCCATTCCTAATCTCCCTGTTTTCCAAGGGAAGGTCTGAAAATGACTGTAATCATGTTGTCTGAATGCAACTGAGCAGCTCCATGTGATCATGAACCCTGGTAAGACAGTTCTTGCAATTACAAACACCCTTGCAAGTGAGTTGACTTGCCTGCTGTCACAGCTACTTTTCAGACATTTCCTGGCACTACAGGAATGTCAGAAGTGGAGAGGGTGAGGCTGGAAATCTTGTCCCCAGCTTCGTCCACTCATATACAGTAAGAATGGCTGAATATGGCTAATAATTTTGTGTGATTTACAAGCTTGGTCACTTCACTGGTTCAATTTATGTATGAATATTAGCACGTTCTAGTATAGATGTTTGTGGGATTCCAGTCTTTATGGACTTCTATGTGAAAATTGCTCATTCATTCATTCATTCATTCATTCACTGTCCCTTTTTTGTTTCATAAACTACACTAGCCATAAAATAACTGATTCCCTCAGCCAAGGACTTCTGCATGTACTTGGGAATGTTCAGTGGATGACTTCATTGGTTGTCATGAGTCCAGATATATTTGATTTTGTATCTTGTTGAAAATGAATATCTGGTTAGAATAGAATGAAACAGGAATGAGTTTATATGCCAAAATGCTAGAAGACTCTGCAAATGAGAGATGCTGTTGAACTGCACCATTATTCAACACTGGCTGTACTGTCTAGGGCTGAGTTGAATCTCAGTGATGTATAGAGAACCACAGAATTCCTATTCCTGTTATCAAACACTGCCAACATGAACTCCCCTTCTATCTAATATTATTTTGGCCCAGTCTACATGTCCTCTGTGTGTTCCCAAATGTAGGAAAGAGACAAATTGCTCCATATTGCAGAGTGCACATAGTGAAAGCTTTTTAATTATTATCATTGTTATTTTACCACATATGCTCATATCACTCTTCAGTGAGCTGTATCCATCATAACATGGCTCATGAATCCTACTTGGGTATGTGAGCATGTGATCAAGTAGTCAGCACAAGCAGGGAACAAGGAATGAGTTACTGGGGTGAGGGGAGAAATCTTGGTGAGATGTAATACTTGGCAAACTGTGATTGCCCTTTCCTTGTAAATGCCTTTCTGGCTCAGAGCAAACTGACATCAAAGATGAATCACTCTGATTTTCTAGCTCTAGGGTCATTTTGTCAAAACTGGTAATTTGCATTATACCAGTTAAAATATGAATTAAAAATAATTAGCTCACAACATCCAGATTGCCTATACTGGATATTGGCAAATAGCACCATTTCACATTGAGTTTCCGTTTGTGCCGAGTTTGGGATTAATTCATTAAGTCATTCACTTTGAAGTTAGTATGATTCATCAGGTATTGAAAATGAAGGTACTGAAAGCTAATCATCTCCAACTGCCTCTGCATGCTGGCAGCATTCCTGATGGGCCAACTGAACTTGGAGACCTTTGCATGGGCAGCTGCACAGAGTTGTATGCCTATTGTAATTTGCACTGTCGTGAGTTGTTGTCTGTTATTGACAGTTATGAAGGAAATAAAGCTGTTGAATCTACCAGCTTGCTAAGCGTTTAACAAAGGGCAAGCAGTTATGTTACAGTATGCCAGCGATTTCAAACACAGTACTTAATTTTATCCATGCCTCTTTCTACTTCCTTATTCTCTGCTATGTAAAATGGTGCATACATGCATTTTCTACTGTGAAGGACATGCTTTAGTCAACTTTACGTAGGTCTTTATACAGAACACATGTTTTGTCAAAATCCATTAGAAAAGTATGCTTTAAACACATCATGGGATCTCAGTCTGCAAGGATTGTCTTCTCTGCATCTCAGGGAACCATCATTATCTTTCTTCTTTAATGCAAGAATGTCATGAAATTAAATAAATTGTCTGAGTAGACATCAGATGTACATAAAATCACTGGGGGTAACTTATTCAGGCCTGGATTTGATCATTTCTGTTCTGGACTTGGGATTAATCACAATCCAAAAGAAAAAAAAAGTATACTCGTGATCAGAGGGTATTTTTAGACTTTAAGAGATATGTTGAATCATTTCTTTTCATGGGTCAAATCATATGATTAATTGAATTATATTGAATCATAGCTGGTAGGAATTAAAGTAGCTTTAAGCCAAATTGTTTAACATAAAAGACATTACATTTGCTACCCTCTAGGTCAAATTCTTTGTCTCTGAAAGATGAGATATGACATGGAACAACCTCAGCAGGGAATGTTGCAATGAAAGACTACTTGACAGGCACCCTGCAAAAAAAAACCAGGAAACATTTCAAAATACATCCAATGCAACCAAAACCATTGGGAAATGTGAACAATAGTAGTAGATCTGTCTAGAAGAGTAATTAAATTGGAAAGGCAGAAGCTGAACAAGCAGTCCAATGCTACCCCCGGCTTACACACAGGGTCTAGTAGAAAAAAAAAAATGAACTTAGTCTTTTTTGCAAAGGACATAAAAGGACCTTAACCTGAAGAAGTGGGCTGCGGATTAGAGTGATGCAGGAAGACAGTATATGTGATAAAGCAAATGAATAGAAAGTTTGCAAACAAGAAAACCAGCAGTTATTGAGTATAGGCATACAAAGGCTGCTACCACTAACATGAACAACATTTTGTTGTTGTTGTTGTTGTTTTTCTATTAAACCTCCACAGTGATCTCCAGAAGAAAAAACTGTAGGTAGATCCAGACTTTCAAGTGTTAAGACTTAAGAAAGTGTCAGGATGAATATAGCTGGATTTACTCATTGACAATGCCAACTCCACATTCAATTGGCCTATCCTGTTCCACTCCTTTACGTTACAGTTGGAGCAAAGTGTTCTGTTGCCTCCTCTCCAAACAAGATGTTGGCCAGTAACCTGTCCTTTCGCAGGACAGGGTTTGTCAGCAGTAGTGAATGAGAATTTCTGTCAGAATGTACCACAGAAACACACACAATATTTCCCCAACCTGTTCTGGAATGGAGGGGAAAAAAACCTTCCAAGCAGAAAGAGGAGAAAACAAAGATGAAGTACTTCCTGGAGTTCCTGGGGAGTACTCCAGGTTGAAGAAAACCTTATTTAGATCTTGAAGATAATTATAGTATGTACAGCCACAGGAATCATGATGCTCTGACAAAAAAGCACCACATAGATTTGCCCTGTGTTAATAGTGGTGTGTGTGTGTGTGTGTGCGTGTGTGAAAGAATCAGAGAAAATGGCAAAACATTCTTGAAAGCTGTTTAAAATCTACTTCATTCTTTACAATTGTTATTGTTCTACCCAAGAACTGTGAAATGTCTGCTTGAGTTTTTAAAAAATCAATCTTTACTGTTCTGTGATGGGCTCCACAATTCTGAGAAGCACCACAGAACAGTGATGGGGTTTGCTTTCCTTTGGAAAAAGAATACAGTGGAAATGTCACTGTCATATTTACTTTATTCACAAATATTCAGGTAGAGTACAAGTGGAGGGGAGCAAGGCATCCTCCAGTAGGGTAGGCAAAATATGGCCGTCCAGATGTCGGAGGGCTGCAGCTAACCATTCGTTGCATCCTTCACCATTTTGGCTAGGGCTGAGAGAACAGCATTTCAACCAGTTCAACCACATCTGGAGGTCCCACAAGGTGCCCACCCCAAACTACACCATACAACACCACCCCAGACAGCAACATGAGCAGCTTTGCACACATACCACGCTGACAACAATTTGCCAACTAGCCTCAGCTAGAAACTTATGGTTTTTATCTGGTCTAATTCTCAGGAAAGCTTATACACATCAGTTGCATAGCTTAGCGTGAGTGGGGTAGGGGTGGAGGAGCAGGGGTAGAATGACAGAGCATGGGGGGCGACAGTGCATATAGATGGGGCGACGGCACACAGGGGAGGGGCAATGACATGCGAGGGGCAGCCGAGGAGCAGTGGCACCTCTCAGAAAGTGCCACCCAGGGAGCACCACCCTCCTCAGCCCCCCATCCTTACACCACTGGTACACATATATATTTAGTGTGCATGGTCAGAAACAGTGGGGTGTGCCTACCAACCCTGCACAGACTCCTGTAAGTGTGAACAGGATGGGGAATAGTGATTTCTGTAGCAGTTCAAGTTTGCTGCTACAATCAGATCTAGGTCACCTCATGACAAAGCCACAAATACAACTTTAAGGCATGGATGGAAACTTTGTTGTCTCCTCAGATCTTCCAGCACCTCTAACTGGCACAGCCTATAGTGAGGAATGCTGGGAGATGCAGTACAATGACAGCTGGAGGGCTGAATGATTCAGTCCCTGCTTTAAGATATTGTGGTGAATGTAACTAGGAGAATGGCTCACAAGCCATCTGCCACTGGTTCAAATCTGACCTAGGGAAAGAAGGCTGGTAAATGCAGCTAATCCAAACCAGCTACTGGAAAATATGTTTTCAGCAGCTTCAAAGGAAGTTGGGTAGCTTAATAAATGAGAATGAGTATAGATTCTTTCATAAAATCTGGTCCTTGGATGGATTTTGTTTAAAGGTTAACAAGTTTGCTCTTGTTTTGCTCTCAGATAATGATCCATTTCCAGTCCCATTCCTTGTGGGAGCTGCAATCAGTTCCTTCTCTCACAGCTTTTAGGAAGGACATTGCAATCATTCGTCCTTTCAGTAGTTCTGATTATGATCATGGTTTTAAAGGTCTTGTTGTTTTAAAATGTTTTTAATATTGTCATTCCCCCATGGAGTACTGCCTTTAGTGGAAAGGTGAGATTAAAATGTAATATTAAATAAAAAGAAGAGATTAAAATGCAAAATCAGAAGTAGAGACAATATTTAGAAAGAGAAAAATGGAACTTCCAAAGGTCTCAACAAATGGTTTGTGAAATAGATGAAATATTAGTATGCGAGTGAAGTTACTGATTAAATTCTCTCTTTGAGTAATACTTTGGCCATAATTTTTCATGCCAGGTTGTGTGTTTATAAAAGTGATGTTGATTTATAATCCAAAGATTTAAGGGCATGAAATGGAAAAATTCTCACCAAAGTGGTTATATTTCACTCAAGGCATCTCTTTTATATTCCAGCTTCCTTTTCGCTGCTTCCTCTTTACTGAAAGATTCTTTTGCACTTCCTTCTTTATTCAACTCAATCCAAGCAGGAAAAAAGCTTGAAAGATTAAGAACCCATGGGCCTTTCTAACAGAGGGTGGGAAATTTGCTTTTTGATCTACATGTTCCAGAATCCCCTGCCCGTGGAAGTCATGCTGATTAGAGATTCTGCGAGCTGTAGTCATATAACATAACCTTTCCTTCTACTAGCTCTTTTCTTCAGAATTTCACTCTTTTGTCTTTTTCCCCCTCATTTTACAGACCAGACAGACAACTTTGTCACTAGCCTATTGTATTCCAGTGTTGTCCCTGTGTAGTGCTCTTCCTGTTTGTTTGTTTTTTTCAGACCTAGTGTGTGGTGACTCTTTTTGTATAGGAAATTAATAGATCCTATTTTTGTGCAATGCAAATGGTTGCTTTAGGGCCCCCTACTACTCTCAGTGATCTATTTTCTTTCTGCGAAAACCTAGCTTGTGGTGAAATTTGTTTTTGGTGGGAGGAGGAAAACATTGGATCCTTTTGATTTTGTGGGCACCACAATCCAGACTGGGAGCAGAGAAGGAGCTAAATAGTTAAACCCCCTCTCTGATCCAGATCAGATGGGCTTGTGCTGGTAGTCTGTAAAAACACAAATCCTGAACTCAAGGCCATATTTGGAGTTTGAAGAATTACTTTTTAAAAAGTCATTAATTGCAGGTGGGCGAATGATAATCTGTAACAATCACAGTTTCATTTAAAAGGATATGCATTACTTTCTTTTTATCCAAAGTAACAATAACTTTTAAAATGATTAGAATATTGCAGGCTGCAAGGCCATCAGATAAAGAAAGAATCCACACAACTCCTGTAACTTTGCAAGTAACTAAAACACATATACAGTTGGGCCTCCACATTTGTGAGTTTGACTTTCACGGATTTGATTACTTGCATGTTTCTCCAACCCCTTCCTCCCATATCAGGTGCTTCTTTTCTGGGGGAACCTTCCCTCTTGGCAGTTCTGATCAGGCCAGACAGCCCTTTAAAAAACCTGCCTCTGGTCCTCATCCTCATCCTCCACCAGCCACTGACTGGCCAGCCAAGGATGGCTTGCAACCTGATTTCTCAGCACCACAAACCTGCTCCCAATGTCCTACACACCCAAGAAAGGAGATAGGTGATGAAGTATAGGGCCAATAGGCCAACCAACCCCTCCTTCCCTCTCTTTTCCCTTACCTCGTTTGGACATACAGATTCTCTACAGGTAGAAAAAGAAAAATGACATTTCACCCTGGCTGGCTGGAGCAAACCAAGAAGGCTTGGGAAGCAGATTGTCTACCACTTAACTCTAGGTTACTTGTACATAACTGTGATAGTGAATTCCAGCCCCATTCTTTTTTATATATGTAAATATATCCATAATGTTGAATGCAAGGAATTCTTCTTGTCTGGGATTCTGTTCAGACTAGACAATCAGGCAATGGGATTATGCTGCCCCTTCAGAATAGAGAAAATTAATTAACAGTAGATTTTGTGGCAAAATTTGCCACCCTACCTACTGTCCACTCACACCCCACGTCTGATTGCCAAGTGACAAAATTGCTGTGCTAAACCAAGTGACTGTTTAACAGATTGATGTGAAATCAGAAATTATGGTAGAGCTTACTGTTATATTCTTAAAAGGCGAAGTGATATAGGCATCAGCCCTTAGCATCCTTTTCAGGAATAAAATTCTGTTGAACTTGCCTGTAATTATTTGTGAATAAACTTGCTCAAGATCAGGGTATAAGTAAGTTTGGCTGCTCCTGCCTCAATGCAAATTGCTATAACCCAGTAGCATAATGTTTTTAATGTTTATTTGCCTTGTTTGTGTTCTGGGGTTTCAGTAATTTTCACGGTCACATTGGAACTTAATTGCAGGAGTAGCATTCCAGAATATGCCACTATGAATGTCAATGTGGGTCTACTAACATTCATGATTCTTGAAAGCGCTTCTAAATTACAATATGGGATTGAAACCTGTCTCATAATTGGTAAACCTTATGCACAATGGAAACTCATATTCATTTCATCTTTGGAATAATTCATGAGGAATGTCTAAATGTTCTAATGTACTGTAATTGCTTTATAAACCCTCTTGTTTCTTTCTCTGATAAGAAAAAAAAATAATTTCTGATGGTAAGCAATTATTTTATGATGTCTGGTGAATATACATAGAAGTTAAACAATGCCATTTTGAAAGGCTTCATTTTCTTTGCAGCCTCATTCCCTCTTTTGTCATTACTATTAAAATGATGTAGTTTTGACTGTCTGCCACTCCCATCTCTCCTAATAACTTGAAATATAGAACATTTATAGGTCACACCTATGGAGAAATATAAAAGGAATACACAAGGCTTTTAAGGGTCTTATACCTAGGTAAATATGTGTAAGACTAGAGCATTAAGATTTCACAGTGTTTCTAGACCATGGATGTGTGTGGTCTTCCAGATACTGCTGAATTGCAATTCCCAGCATTCTTCACCATTTGTTATACTGCCTATGGGGCGGCTGGAAGTTGTAGTTTGGCATAATCTGGAGGGCCATACAATTCCCACTACTGTTCTAGACCTTAAGGAGTTACTATTCCATTCTTTATATTGTGATCTTAATAGCATGCCCCTTTGTTTTTCTTACTGGGGCACATAATGAACTCCCAGATGCTGTTGTAGTTGTTGTTATTGTGTGTCTTCTTATAGTAACCCTAAGATGAACCTATCAAGGGGTTTTCTGGGGCTGAGAGCATGTGACTCAGTTTTATTATTTCAAAAACATAATGTAAATATCTTTTTTTTCAATCATAAGAGTTTGCAAGGTTCATACCTCATTTGGTCCCGATTTGACTTGGGAATCCAACTCTTCATACCTCCTCAGTGACTATCTTTGGAAATCCATGAGGAGTTATGTCTGCCGGGTCTTTTTATTTAATTTGTTCAGTCAAACAAAGAGAAGAGTGATTCAAAAAGGTAAGAGTTCTAGAAGCTATACTCTGTGAGGAGTGGCTTAGGGAGCTGGGTCTGTTTAGCCTGGAGAAGAAAAGGTTAAGATATGATAGCCGTGTTCAAATACTTAAAGGGATGCCATGGGGAAGATGGAGCAAGCTTCTTTTCTGCGACTCCAGAGACTAGGATATGGAGCAAAGGCTTCAAACTGCAGGAAAAGATATTCCACCTAAAATTTAGGAAGAACTTTCTGATGATAAGAGCTGTTCAACAGTGGAATACACTGCCTTGGAGTGTGATGGAGTGTCCTCCTTTGTTTTAAACAGGGAGTAGATGGCCATCTGTCAGGAGTGCTTTGATTATGTATTCCTGCATGGCAGAGGTGTGGACTCAATGGCCCTTTTGGCCTCTTCCCGCTCTATGGCTCTTTCCGCATGAGGTTAGGGAATCGCTCCATGCTGTTACCTACCACTTCTTCTGGGGTCCGAAGCAACTCAGACTGTCCCTGAAGCCCTTCCTCAGGGCTCCTCCTTGGTCCAGGGCGAATTGGAGCAGTGTGAGGTCTGTAGATCCACACTGCTCCGGCTTCCAAAATGGTGGCTTCTGGCTTCCAAAATGGCAGCTTCCAGTTGGTTGTGGGTCCTGAAGCTTGCCACGCCTAAAGCCCGCCCTCCGCAGATCGCACCAAGGCTTGCACCAATGCGAGCCTGCGAATCTGCACAAGGGAGCAGGAACGCAATGGTGTGTTCCAGGAAAATAAAGACCTGTTTTTTGCGATCTTTAGAAAGCACGCTGGAGGACCGCTTGGGGTCATTTTGGAGCAGACTGAGGTGTAGATCTCCGGTAAGTAGTCCGCTCCTA
This sequence comes from Iguana delicatissima, assembly GCA_948472985.1. Lineage (NCBI taxonomy): Eukaryota > Metazoa > Chordata > Lepidosauria > Squamata > Iguanidae > Iguana > Iguana delicatissima. Next base: position 75,868 of record CAOKZL010001194.1, on the reverse strand, counting down.
GTCCGCTCCAAGGTGCAGATGACCTCCATGAGAGGACGCACTGCCCTGTTCTAATTGCCTGGTGTGGAAAGAGCCTAAGATTCTAAGTCTGTCAATGAAAATAGGTTAAAGTGTACTTTTGCCATCTTGACTATAATCTTACGTTGCTTGGCAGCATGTGTCCTAGTTTTCATGTGTGAAATTTTGAAGGGTATGAAAGCATGAGATTAGCTTCTACACCAATCAGGGATTCTAAGAAACTGGAACACATTGCTCGGAGAAAAATGCAATCAATCAGTAACTTAACAAGTTCACGAACTCGTAATCTATTGTATGCATCCATTGTAGAGGTGCCCCTTTATCAGTAACCTGCAAAATTTCTACAAGATCATTGCAGTGACTTGGGAATTAATGATGAATTAAATGTAGGATGCAACACATTAATTAAGGTGTGCTCAACATTAGTTCTTTCACATCCTATATATAGAATACACACTCTCTGTGTTGTGTCAGTTGTAACCACAAATCGTCTTTAATCTATCCCAGGGGTTTTCTGGCTGAACATGTATCATTTTTTGCTCTACCATTTGCCTGTTTCTCCCTCATCCCCTAAGCTTCCTAGCTGTAGAGATGTGATACTGGGTGAACAGAACAAAGCCAACCTACTACATTCCTTCTCCACAATGGCTGAGTATGAAAGAGAAGCTCCAGCAAGCCTGAGATATAAAGAATACTTCAACAAAGAAGTCATGACATGGAATGGCAAAAAATTCTGTCACAGATTCTGCTGGTACCTGATTTTTCCTTTTCTAAAGGAGCAGGACCCAGTAGGTTCCTTTTTAGGCTGAGTGGTCCCTGAAGTTGGGCAGAAAGGATTGTCTGGAGATAATTATATATATTTCTATATACATTAGATACTTTTGCAAATTCCCAGAGTACTCCATGACTTGCCTGTCACTGCAGTTCTGCTACTGCCAGTTCTGTCACCCTACCCCTTTTTTCTTTACAATTCAGTCCTCTTTCTGGCCTTTGAGTCTCCTCACCTCTTTCTGCCATAAGCTACTCTATACCAATGTGACTGCAGGCTCTTCTAGTGCTTTTGCTTTTCACAAACTTGCATAAGGAAATATCCTATAGCCCCTTATGCAAAGAGTTCATTGTTCACCCACAGCACAATGGGGTTGGTTTATAGGCTGGTCAGTGCCTGGCTACAGCTTTGCCCATTTATGATGAGAGCGGTCATTGATAGGCCATAGGATAGACTGGAAAGCTATCAGCCAAACTGCCCTTTTTGGCTTCAGTTGCATAGGGACAGAGGAGTAGGAGAGTGGCTTGCCCCTGGTGACAATGTTTTTGGGGCATCCTGGCCCATAGCCATGCCCCAGCAGCCTGGCCATGCCCCCTACACATTGGCCACACCCCTCCTGCCATAGCCCCCCCTCCCCTCCCCCCTCCCCACACTCTGAGCTCCACCACTGGCTGGTTTCTACCATCTTCCATGCATAAGTGTGCTGCTAGAAGTTTATGCTTCACTGATTCTAAACAAGATCACAGCCACAATTATTTATGTCACCATTTAGGCTGCAGTCCTCAAATGACTTCTTACACTTTCAAATATTCATTGTGAATACTCCAAAATAAATTAGTTGAGCAGAAGTGCCAGACTCTTCTATTTTTAATTGACATGGATACTGGAAGGAAAAAAATGGTATTTGCAAGATAGAAAACAAGAGAAATCATCTACAGAGCTTCAGAAACACAACACAGAACATTGGAAAGGGTGGGTTTTTTTTTTCTCAATTCTTTCCCTTCATCATCTAACTGATCTGAAATAATAATAATGAGGCAGTTCAAAACTATCATCTTATGTAAACTATTCAGTCCTTTACCTGTCACACTACCTATGTTAAAAAGAGTAAAATACATTATTGATACATCCCTAACCAATATAAAATAGATATAAGATGGTGGCAACCTGTATTATTTTTCAGGCAAAATGTAATTTGTTGCTTTAGTGGCCAATTAACAGTATTTTTCAAGAAACACAAACAAAATCAGAGAGAGTAATTTGAATTGGCAAAGAAAGTTGGCACTGTGGAAACATTGCTTGATTCAGAAAGGTACCTTAATGCGTTTTGTGAAGACAAAGAGTGGAGGAAACTACCACAGCTTTTGAGGCAATCTTAATGAAAGCTATTCTTCAAGATACTTTAGCTTCGATTTTCTTGAACATTAACTCAGTCGCCTGCTGCAAAGTTCCCTTTTTCATATGCTGTTCTCCAACTGCCTGAAATTTATAGTATAAGTATTTGCTTTTGCATGCTGAATTTAGGATGCCATTAATGCTGGCTTATTTTTATTTTTATGTCAAATGGTACCAAGAATGACTATAAGCCTTGAATTGTAAAGCATCCTACAATTGAACTGTAAGACACCTTAGAGAACAGCTCTATGGGGAAAGAGCCTGAAGGAGGGAGTGCTCCCAAATCTTTCTTACTTCAGTGGCAGGGCAGATGCAACTAGGAAGTAGGCTCACTTCCCCGTTCCTTTATGGGCTTTAAACAAAATGTTTAGAAAAAAATCACTCCCCTTGAATGCAGCAGGTAGGAAATCATTTAGAGCAGTTCTGTGGGTGTGATTCAGGGGCTGAAAGGAGTGTTACCCCAAAAGGTGGGGGACCTTTAGGTTCTCCAGCAGTGCCAGCATCTTCTTAGAAAGGTGGGGAATTATAGCTCAGAGAAGGCCTGCAAGTGGTGGGTAACCATGCGATCTTTTCCCCTGTGTATACTGGTACTGTGAGACACCAGCTGAGCCAAAATATCAGGGGCAAGTCACAGACACATGCAATCAATCAAGCAGTCTTATGAACCATACAAGGCTGGTAAAGGTAAAGGGCGAAAAGGTTGAATACTGGGAGATTTTGGGGCAAAGTGGGTGATAATCACTATTCCAGAAGCAGAAGATCAAAGTGAGATGGCTCAAACAAGAGTTTGAGAGTAGCAGAGGGGATGAGAACCAGGGAACCAATAGAGAGATTGACACACCTACATGTTTCCAAGGTGCTATGAATTATCAGGCTTGGGGCTAGGGTTTAAGTATTCTGTTTCCTGACCTCCCTGAAGAGGAATGTGTTAACTGCTCTCTGGCAGAGCAAACAAAACATACTAATGATCTTAACTTCAAGTGACAAATCGTTGATGGGGAATCATGATAGTCTTGTAATGTGTGGCCAGGTAAGGGAACAAAGGGGAGTTTCTGGGGGAAGAGGTTACAGGTTGATGACCTGCTTCACTGAAGCAGTTTTGTTTGCTGTTGTACTTGAAGGTTGGGTCACTGAGAGATTATTGCAAGCCCATCAGTGCCAGGGCTTCCCAGCTGATACCTCTGAACTTGCAACCTGGCCATGCTCAGGTCTTAGCATGCAGCTCCCCACTAGAGTCCTTATCCATAGGCCTTCAAGCCATAAATGTGTGATTTTTATATTAGAAATGATATTCCTTGCCAATTAGACTATGCCATGGACTGGGGGTGTATGTTATAGTAACAAGAGAGTCATGTACTCTTCCTTCCAAGGGCAAAATGAGGGCATCTCACCCTCCAAATTAGAATTTTACCTCCCAAGAAATGTTCCTTTAGTCTCCAAATTTTCCTTTAACTACCCATTTCCAAGGATGAGACACTGAAAATCATTCACACCTAGCTCTTATATTCCTTTGGTAACATGTCTATCCTTTTTCTTTGGATGTCTAAGCTCTATTTTTAAATGCTCATCTGAGGTTTTAAGTTACTTTAGTACCAGAAATGTGGAGAGTGAAGGAAAATTACATTTGTGGGTGGAATTCTTATTTTGCAGACAATATTTTCATCTCTCTCTCTCTTTCACACACCCACAAACCCAGACACACATGTAGCTATACTCCTGCCACAGCCATGCAACCAATACAACTCTTTCTTCACCTCAGTAATGTTGGAGATGCCACTTTGTAGAAGGGCCACTGCAGAAATGTCCATGATAAATGTCAAGGTCCAAGGAAAGAGAACTCAAAACCTGAAATCTGACCTCATAGTCAGAGGTCAAAGTTTTGTTTAAGACTTCAGAGGGAGATTTCTCCTCTGACTTATAGATATGAACCTGAGAATAGGGCTGCTCTCTCAAAGTTTGGAAAAATGACTTTTTATCCACTAGCCATGTCTGTCAGGGGATTCTGGGAGCTGTCATCCCAAAAGCAACTTTTCTAAAGCCTGTACTCTAAATTTGAGTTTAGGGCCATTGTTTTACTGTTTTGGAAGCACTCATTTTGAAGCTATACTGTTTTTTTACATTCCAAAGCATATGTGCAAGTTGCATTTGAAGGTATATATTATTGTCTATTTGGCAGGCATAATCACTTTCTCCATCACCTAAAAATGCATCTAGTTGTAACCAATTTTTTTTTTTTAAAAAAAAGAAGAAAAACAGTTACAATTCTGATTTTCTGTAATAGCAGGATCTCTGATTTGGATCTCTGAATTAGTATTTGGATTCACACCCAAGTTGAAACTGATGGCCTCCAAATTTGTCCAAACTAAATTGGGCAAATTTTTTCCCATATTGCTGAAGCATGATCTGGACCAAATCTTGTGGTCAATGTACAGCCTTAATGCCTGTATGATTGCTGGCCATGAGTGATGTATGTTCAAATGCTCAAAGCATTAGAAGAGGAAAAGTAAATGTTTTACAAAAACATACATTAGTACAAAACCTTTGAGTGCTTTTTTTAAAAAAAATATAAATCACAGCTAGCATGGTCCAGAACTTTGACATAATTTCCAGCTATTAAATAAGTACATTTAGACACAAAAAGCTTTCCATTTTTCAAATGACATCTACTTGTTCAGACTGATTTACTGTTATATATTTATGTAGTTCATTCCAAAATGTCTCTCTGATTAATTCTTTATCACTTGCTTGATTTCTTTTCTGGATAACAAGAAAACATTATATAATTTTTACAGTAATATCATAATTAAAGCAATGACATATTGATACCTATTCTTTGTTTCATTGTCATTTTTTATTGTTCTGTACCACTCTTTTCTCGAGATGCTTGCCTATACTCTGATTTATTGGGCTAAAAAGAATTAAATCCAATGCTATGTCCAGTTTCACAGAAGTGCTCTTTCTATTAGAAGTTTATGAATTTACTCTAACAATTGCTCCATACAATTGGGCTTCTATTTATTTTATTTATTTTAATAAGAGCCAGGGTGCAGCTAGGGGCACAGTTGCAAAACCATTTTTGTTTTGGAAAAATCAATTTAAAATTTAAATAAGCAGAGCAAATATTCCACTCTTTCACATACTGTTTAACACACAATGCATGCCTAGTTCCCTCTTCCAACAGCTTCAGCAACACTTCAAGGAGAAATATTTAAGCTGCTACGTCTCAGACATTTCTGAATGGATTTTACTTTTTTAAGGAAGAGCAGCTTAAAATTTTTGTCATGTAGTCTCTTTGTGCAACACAGTGCCAAGTCTTGATTTCATAATGATTAGAATGGCTTTGCATGATTGAAAACTGTTTAATCCCTCTCCTTAGCTCTTGTACACATAAGATGAGAAAGAAAAAAAAACTTCTTGCTTAGCTATATCCAGAGTTTCAGGACTGCAGAGAAAAAGACAGAGATGTACATTTTCTATATCTGTAAATTGTACACAAGCCAGGAAGAGAATTTATTGTCACAATCACATTCTGCTATATTCTGCTCTCATTTCTCAGCAAAATTTTGGCTGTGGTTATGGTAGAGAGAGAGGTTAAACAGTCTTCTTCTGAGAGCAAACATGGCTCACTTCAGTAGTTAGAAATAATCTTTAAACAGTTCTGTTCCTATAATTAGAGCATGCCAAGTTCAAGCTGTCAGTTTGCCAACTAAACATGAACTTTCTGTAATCTAGGTGGAACATATGAACTGTACACTAGGTGAAGTGTTCCCAGGCTAATCAGCACCACTGTACCTTGTACTGATGTGTACAGATTTGACTTTGACAACCCTTTGCAGACTGTAACAACAGCTGGTACAGGTACTATATTTACATTTCAGAACTTCCTATTTGCATTTGCTTTGCCAAGGTGATCATTCTTCTATTTATCTGTGTTCTAGTTTGATAAGAACCATTTGCAAAATAGCCCTGAAACACTCCCGTTCCTTTAGAGGTCATGGGAAACTTGTTGAGTGTTTTGGAGATTTCACAACAAAATGAAGGTATCACAGTTTTGAAAGGCGCTTTCTCACAGGATCATTTGAAAGGGCCAGAAAGACATTCCCAATTCTAAAGCAAGCCTTTAAAATCATGTGCACTGTGTACCAGCAGCTATATCTGCAAAAGCTCCAGAATTTGCAATGAGGCTGTGATATATCCCATATATATTTTATTGATATGGCAAGGGGAGCCTTCAGACTTCCAGATGCTCTTGGAGCAGAAACCCCCATTGTTCCTGATATTGTTCATGATGCCTGGGGCTGATGGGAGTTTGAGTTTAGCAACATCTGGAGCATCATCAGATATTCACTCTTCCTGTAGTGTTTCTGCATAAATACTTCCTTTAGATCAAATCCACAGTGCATTTATATAAAGTTTAAATAAACTGTAGTGAGCAATAATTTGATTACAGTATGATTATATATGCACACAGTGCCACTTCTGGGGATTTCGCTTGTGGGACGTAATGTTTTCAGCTGGATAACCTCACTAAGCACATAGAAACTTAATTAACCTGCCAGTAGGGAACTTCTCAGCAAAGAAGAAACAGAATGGATATAAATGGTGTGTCTCCTTATTGTCTTTTAATTTAGAGTAAATCAGTCAATTTCCGATCATTGTCACTTTTGCATGTGCTCATTCATCATGTTCTATCTTTCCACATTATTCAACAATTAGAAAACAATTTGCATGAAAATTCACATGTAAATATACATGTAATTTCTCTCAAAAGACACAGAACATATTCTGAGATGTATAGGATATTTAGGAAGTGATCTATCCTGTGGCTGGTTACATTACCATCCATCTATTAGTATGAAATGAAGAATGGAAGTCACTTTTTTCTTCTTTCTTTTCCTTTATTCTTCATTTTCTAATTCTTGCACTTTAGCCCTTTTTGTCTGTTCTCTTTTCTTTTCTTTCTTTTCTTTTTGGTATTTGTAGAATTTTAGTGTTAATGTAACAGTGCTAGACTTGTAAATTGTTCATCAGAACCAAACTAAGGCAGCATTTATTGCATAGCATTTCTTGCGAGTGACTTTAGACAACTCAGGCCATCTCAGTAGTTATAAAACAAATCCTAATATTTGTTATAGTAGCAGTGGAAATAAAGTATCATGTTAGAGTTCCATTACAGCAGTGTTGATATATGAACAGTTTAAGCTTCTGACAGACTTTGATAATCAATCCCTGCTTTAGATACCAATTTCCTGTGTCTTTTTGTCAGCTGCTGAATCACACCCTAGCCACCCTCTCTCTGACTAGTTCTTACTGAAGGCTCCAAACCCACACAGAAACTTTGCCTTATATAGAATTCCTCTCATCCCTAAACTCCTCCCTGCACGGTGTTGTTTTTCACTCTCGAGTTGCTATTCCTGTTGCCTAGCAACCTGCCATCAGGTTGCACTGGCATTCCAAATAGATAACCCCCCAAAGCAACTTCATAACATTCTCTTTAACTGAGGTGATGCAGCCAGGGATTCGCTTATTTTTAAATCTCTCTGAGCACTCTTTGTATTCATTGTTTATCTAATTTATGCATTATTTTATTTCACAAGACATGGAATTGAGTAATACAAAGCCAATTGTTTTATTTCACAAGACATGGAATTGATTGATTAAACCCAATTGGATTTTTCAAACATATTAGTTTTGATTCATGAAGGCTATCATGCCTTAAATATGGAATTCTAGTTATTATTATTACTATGGTTCACAATTATTTCCTAACCAGTTTAAGTTCTAGTTGTTACTTTAGTCCACTGTATGGATCAGTTTGGCTTGCATCACAATTTATTAAAGATCCACAGTTGCATTCTTCACATTTTCCCTATCCTTCCAACACATAAATTACACATTACTGTGTAGGACTTTAGGAACTATAGATATTTTGTGAAACCTAATTTGTGTTTAAACTCAAGGTCAGAATTCCTAAGAACAGAGTTATTTAAATTAGTATAATAGCTAGGCTGAACTTCATGTTCTTTTATGTTAAACTGATTGGAAATGCTGTTCTATAATTTTAAAAATACAGTTAATTGCTGAGTTAGTTGGTGAAACAAAAATATAGCCTGAACAATTTGTAACTTTATAATAGATTTGTTTGTTTGCAATTTGTTGAATGTCCAAAGGTAACTCTTTTGGCAATATTAGTTGTATTGGACCATCTCAATAACAAAAATATCTGGAAAAGATAATATATCTTTAGTTACCCAACTACCAAACCATTAATTTCAAGTTGCAAATAATTAATTATTGAAAATATTTAACCATTCATAAATTATGATTGTTAACACCTGAAATTAAATGTAAAACATCTAATAATAACAATTTATACATTAAAAAATGGTAAAATGAGTATAAAACATATAGTTCAAACTAAGCTGAAGTTATTACATTTGAACATTTATCAAAGGCAGTAAATATACAATCAAACTTTCCCATTTTTTAAAAAAATGAAGAATGGATAAATCCAAGAAAAAAAAGTCTGTATAGTTACCCCATGTTTTCCTCAGTGGACCCTTCATATTCACAAGGGTTCAGGGCACAGAACCCTCAAAAAAGTGGAAAATCTGCAAATAACCACTGCCATGAGCCCCCTCTCATTCCCTTGCTTCTGGCACCAGCACTCCAGGGGAGCAGGGAGAAAAAAGACAAGGCAAAGTGCTTACCAGTACTTTCCCCTCAGATGGAGAAGAGCAGAGCACTGAGTTCTGGCATTCTAGCTACTTTCAATCACCATCTTAAGAAAGGAGATTCCTCCCAGGGGGGAGAGGGAGGAGCAAAGAGAGCAACTGACCTATCAGCAGCCATTGCACAGCAGAATGTGCAGCCACATGGCACAAAGGACTTGCTCCAGCAGTGGGGGTGGCTTTGCTCACCCTAAAGGAAAAAAATGTCCATTTTAAAATATAAGCCTCGCAAGCCTGGAGTGAGGAATGCAAGGGAATGGGAAGAAGAAAAGTGGGAGAGGCAAGCACATGCCTCCCAAATAATCACATTTGTGAAGTTCAACCAATAAATATGGATGCTGATCTCTATTCTAACATCATTCTTCTTGCTCATTTGGAGCTCATCAATCTAAGGCCTTTCTGCACTTCACTGTTATAGTGCTATTATTCCACTTTCAACATCCTGTGGAATTCTGGGGTTTGTAGTTTACTGAGGCCAAAGAGCTCTCTGGCTGAGAATTCTGAATACCCCTCCCTAAACTGCAAACCTTCATTGATGGTTTGTTAGCTCCTACCATTTTAGTAAAGTTCCTACCCTATCTAGACAGCTAGTGTGGTGTAGTGGTTTGAGCACTGAACTATGACTCTGGAGCATGTCACACACTCTCAGCCCTGGAAAACTCTGTGATAGGTTCACCTTAGGGTCTCCATAAGTTGGAAACAATTTGAAGACACACAACAACAACAACAACGACCTACCCTATTTCCCATCCAATTCTCCACTTTCTTCTCCACCCTATCATACTGATGGTACCGAGAGATTATGTTTTGCACTACAGCTTTTCTTTATTGGATATGTCATTTCTGCAATAATATTCACCATACTTCTAAAACTAGCATTGCCCTAAGTGTGTCATCTGTAAAACAAAAATAATTGGACTTAGTTCCTTCTCTTTTAACAATAATTAGCATTCCATTCCATTGTCCCAGGTAACAAATTTGCGTGAAAGAATTACATTCTCTATTATGTGATGAAAATCGATGAAATGTACTCAGTACTTGCTGTAACAGTTTGTTTTAATCAAATTTACATGAAATTGAGTTCTGTATATAGTGGGATAATATTATTCATTTTATGCTCCAGTGGGCTAAACTGAAAGAAAACTCAAGACAAGTGAAACCAATGGAGATTAAGTACTCTCTTATGAAACTCTTTTTTATAATGTTCCAGTGGTACTCTGTTTAATATACTCTTGGTTTCAGCTGAAAAAGCACTTAGCCATCACTATCTTCTTTTTCCTGGAAACAATGAATATCAATGGTACAGCTACTTTATGGTCTTTCATTTCCCCTACTGTGTAAAAAACAACAGCCTAGTCTACAACTATTTTGAAGTATAGACGAGTTGTTTCAGAAACTTTTCTTCATACTCTTCATACCTTAAACCATTCTGAGGGCTGTTGTAGTCTAGCAAAATGCCTACCACATCACCCATAGAGGCGGGGCTGGACGCGCCATTAGGCAGAGTGATCAAACATGTCAGGCAATGATGACTAGAGCAGCGATGGCAAAGTTCTAGCCATCTCTTCTCAGGTAAATGGTCATTCTCCCATCTTGGAGAACAGAGCTGTATGTGCACATAAAGATATCTCTTTCCTCCTTGATTTGTTGCCCCTAAATGTAGTGGAGGATCATATCCCATTGCTTCATAAGTGAAATGAAGGGGAAGACATCTTTTTCTTTGACTCAGGCAGCAAAATGTCTTGAGCTAGCCCTGCATACAGTGAGTGGGGAAAGTTTACAGAGACAAAATCACAATGATCACGTCTCTTACAGATTGTGACACGATACTTAGCCTTTCCACATTTGCCAGGGTTAGGGGCACAGGACTCCCATAAAAGTTTTTAAAAAACACAAATATCAAAATGGGTGTGTATGAGGCTATGGAAAAGGGGCTGAGATATGGTGGGGAGAGTGGGCACCCAGGCCCAAACAAGGTCAGGGAAAGGAGAGGGAAAGGGGGTGGTTTGATATGATGGCCCTATACATCTCTCTTACCCATCTCCTTCATTGGGTTGGTTGGGGAGAGAGTTTGCAGTGCTAAGAAATTGGGCTGCAATCTGTCCTTAGCTGGCCAGGCAGCAGCTGGAGGAGAAGGAAGAGGACCAGAGACAGGTTTTTAAAGGACTGTGCAGCCTGATCAGAGGGAAGGATCCCCTAGAAAAGAAGGACTTGAGGGAGAAAGTCACAAATCAATCCGTGAAAGTGAAACCCAAAAATGCAGAGGGCCAAATATATTTTTAAGTCAGTACATTTGAGTTTCTTTCACTTTTTCCATTCCCTGTATGCTATGTTATGAGAACATCTTTCAACCATTGTTGTGTAAAAATTAAAATAAAACCATTCCCTATACACCTATAAAACAACCCTCACTTGTTGCTTCTACTCAATATTAGCCCAAACCTGACCTATTACATTCCATAGTCCTCCTTGTTCCATTTACCATGTCCATCTCTCCCATAACAAATGTAGAGATAAAGTGCCCCCTTCAGTTGTATTTGTGGCACATGTCTCCCCATAAGAAAGACCCATTCAACTCATTTCTCAGAGATTTCAGGAAAGTGTGCATAGCACTGCAGCCTCACAAGCATAGTAACAAAAGAGCAAGATGCCATTTCCTCTTCTTCCACATGAAGTGACATTAATTTGGTTTGCTTTTAAGGCGCTATGGACAGTGCATAACAGCAGCAGTTTTTTGGGGCTGGAGGAGAGGCTGGTAGTTTCCTGGCTGTAGGGAAGGGGAGTACAGCTGGATGATTTTTCAGCTTGCAGGTTAGGGAGCTATTGCATACCTTAACACAACTGTTTCCTGCCGCAGTTAACTCACTCTGCCTAGTGGTAGGGGCTGCAATGAAAGGCAGTCTCAAGCACACGGGAGGAGGTACCTATCAGACAGGTCTTTCCCATACAATCAGTAACTTGAGAAACTCCCAGGAAATATGGGCCAACCATTATCTGTGCTGGTAGGGGGAATCTTAGAGTTGTAGCTAAGAAAATAACTTTTCGTATTCTCTGTCAGATATAGTTTTTAATCTCTACTCTACCTCTGACACACTCTTTCAGAGAATGAGGGAAGGATCAGAGAAGATATGAGAGTGTTGGAGAATCTGTCTTCTAGCCATCCCATTCAATTCTGTTCTTCTGAAAGCCACGTTACTTTAAAAGCTCTTCAGCAGACAAGGTTGGCTATTTAAACAACCGCAGATTGTCCCCCTGCCTCAAACTGGAATATTTTTCACAGAGCCCCAATTTCAGTAAATAGTCATCTGTATGACCGATGATTTTCTGGGAAGCTGTGAGGAGGGAAGGGAGGTCAGGACCAGCAGTGGTTAAGGCATTGTTTTAAGGGAATCCTATTCATATCTATGCGTTCACTTAAAGCAGTGGTTCTCAACCTGTGGGTCCCCAGATGTTTGTGGACTTCAGCTCCCAGAAGCCCCAGCCGCTATGGTCAATGCTCAGGGCTTCTGGGAGCTGAAGTCTAGAAACATCTGGGGACCCACAGGTTGAGAACCACTGACTTAAAGGTTTTAGAAGTATATTGTTGATGCTCCAGCTCTGTCTCTGTTGCAGATTTGTAGCTGCCATCTGCTATCAGCCTGGAACAACTCAAGGATGTTAAGGAAGAAAAAGTCAAGAGTCACTCATGCCATATTATTTCTGATTTCTATGTACAGATGTAAAAGCTAGCTAGTGAAGAAAGTAGACAGGAAGAACCCCACTCATTTGAAATGTTAGAGAAGAGTTCTATGGATACCATGGCCTGCACAAAGACAAATAAGTGAGTGTTAGAGCAAATCAAACCTGAACTCTCACCAGAACCCAAAGGGACTTCCCTGAGGCTTATGGTACCTAGGATATATAATGAAATAACAGAATTCACTGGAAAAGGCAATAATGTTTGATAAAGGCAGTAGGAAAAGAGGAAGACTGTAGTACAGATGGGGTGAATCAATCAAGAAGCCATAGCCTTGAGTTTGCCAGACCTGAATACAATGGGGTCTCTTGTGATGGCGTAGCTAGGTTTAACAGCACTTAGAGCAAGCATGGAAGTTGCACCCCTAGGTGCTTCTTCTTCTGCCACTGACCTGGGCCAAGGAAGACACTGGTGGGCGGGCGGTGGTGAGCCAGGCCCAGAAGTGAGAGCTGTTGTTTCTGCAGCTGTTCCTGCTGCTGTTGCCACTGCTGCTGCTGCCGCCGCCACTGCCTCTGCACCAAGTCAAGAAGGACCCCACTGGAGGCAGGGGGCCAGCCTGGGAAGGCAGGCTGCTGCCGCCACTGCTTCCACAGCAGATGAGGAATGATCATGGTGGGGGCAGGGGGTGGCAGTGGGCCAGGCCCAGGAGAGAGGTCTGGCTGTTGCTGCTGCTGCAGCTGCCTCCACACCAGGCCAGAAATAACCCTGGCAGAGATAGGGGGTGGTGGGGAGCCAGGCCTGGGACGGTGGGCTGCTACTGGGACAGTGGGCTGCTACTGCTGCTACCACCACCACCTGTGCCTGTGTATTGGGCCAGGAATGACTCTGGCGGGGAGACAGTAGCAGGCCAGGCCTGGGAGGGAGGGCTGCTGCCGGTGCCACCAACACTAACACCACTGCACCAGGCCAGGAAAGACCCCAGCAGGGGTGGGCCAGGGCCAGGTGGAAGGGTGAGGTGTTTGACTGTTTTGTGACCCCTGGCATTGGCGCCCAGGGCACGTGCCTCAGTTCCCCCATCCTAGATATGCCTCAGGTCTCTTAGTGGTTTTTCGTTCATCCATGACACAAAGTGAACTTGAGAGCACATAATAATTTAACAGATTATATCTAGATCCTAAGAGGACATCTGACTTGCATGTAATCAATAAAACTAATGAAGAAGATAGACATCTATATAGCTAACATGTTTGCTGCTATCATTTAGCTTTATCCTGTAGCAGTATTACTTGCAGATAAAGCACTATTTTCTTTGAATTTTATGCTGTCTCCAAAAAGTGCAAAGCTGCACACAAAGCATTTTTGTTTAGGCAGACCTTCACTAATAAAATAAGTGCTTGAACTATACAGCAGATATGTTTTAACATGTGTTTGTTTGCATGCATGCTCTCTGCCCAGGTCTATTGGTAAGCTATGGTAGCAGAATAAAATATGATCTGCAGAGCACTCTAGCAAATCAGTATTGCATTGGTTCAGCGGTGACAGTTCTGTATCCAAAAATGCTGCAGAGTTTGATATGGACAAAATGAACAGATTCTTATTATTGCACAATGTAAGTGAATTCTGCTTGTTTTAATTTTAATTTAACTACTAAAAAGCATAATAAAGCATTCAAGATCTTATTCTTTAACTAATTTCAAGATTTTTTTCAAATGATCAGAGCCACATTGGTATTACAAATATATCAGTGTTGCACATGTCCTTAATAGCTTTGTAGAGACTCCTTAATTACTTAGAGTTCAAGAACAAAAGAAGTAAAAGATGTTTTATATTCAGTTTAAATGGAAGTGGGCTGGTTTCCTTTTTTTAATGTTTGCTTTGGTGACATTTTAAACTGTCATAGGAAGCATGCCTAATATGTGCTATGCTTCTGTCAGAATTAACATCTCAGGCTGTTGCAATCTCCCAAAATTGACAGTGTATATGTCAACTTTAAACAAATATGGTTCACATTAAAGTCACTGAGAAGTGCTTTTTAACCATTCCTTGACTGTACATATTTTTCATGATGAGCTTTAATTTTACTTCTGGTAAAATGTTAGGAAACCTCCCACAAACTAATTACATTTCCCTCCATGTGTCTTTAGATCTATCCCTTTGCTTTCTGACTCATCTAGAGCTTCACAGAGGAAACTATTCCTCTAGGTGCCTCTCTGTCTAAGAGACTTAGGTTATGCTACTTTTCAGAGGGCATGTTAAGTAAGGCTAGGAGTATGAGTCAGTCCTTGGCATTTCAGAGGATTAGTACTCATGCAGGTGGTAATATCAGGGTGGCTACATCTGACAATAGTTAGCAATGGTGGTATCTGGTCACTGGGGCAGTAAATCTATTCTGGGTTTTAGTTCCAACTTCAAATGAGCTATCCAAAGTCCTGAATGTAACTCCAAATAGCTTCAGCTGTAATAGATGATGCCTCTGAGATTGAGGAGCAACTGATTGTGCCAAGGACTGAGCCAGTGAGTGTGATAGATGATGTCTCTGAGATCGAGGAGCAACTGAGTGTGCTAAGAATGGAGCTAGTGAGTGAGCAAATCAACTTGCAAACATCCTCTGCACTGGAAGGTCAAGCAGAGACAGAGTTGCCCCGGCCAGCTCATGACGGAGAGGGAACCAGGAGTGATTCAGAGGAGTTGCACACCGCCCGTGCCCATCAGCTCTCAGTTATGAAGAAGGCTGAAATGGACTGCTCAGAGGGAGGCTGCATGGACTATGTTGAAGAAACAATAACAAGCAGCACCTGCTCATAGCAGCTATTTAAGTCTGCTCGTGTGGCTGCTCTTTGCTTGCAGCAAATTACTAGCAAGCCCTCATGGCCTTCATGTCTCCTGCTCCCTGAAACCCTCTGGATAGATCTCTGCCTCCTGAACCTTAGGACTGGACCTTGATCTGGCTTGGCTTGCATTTTTCCTTGTGTTTGGTGAATTCGGATTCTCCCTGCAAGTATTCCTGACCTCCCTCCTCCCCTTACTGGCTGAGGCTCAGCAGGGAGAGAATCCTGACATCAGCACTTTTAAAACTCCCACTCATCTGGAAGCCACTGGTCAACCACTGGTCAGGTGTTCAAACAATTGAACACCTTTATCATGCCCCAGAGAACTCACAATGCATGAAGTCCACTCTGAGGTAGACAGTAGTGTTTATTTATAGCAAAGCAAGCAACATAGAACACTTCCTCTAAAGTTGCTGAGACTAAAGCATACATTTGGTTTCCCTGCTTTACACCCACACATACAAATTTTAGGCACATAAAGCTGTGATTGGAGAGGATCATACATATAACATCACCCCACATCTTTAGACAGTTCCCAGACCTACATTTGTTTACCCTCCTTTCAGCCTTGGGGCAAGAACATATTTCCTGTCCCTTATATTAGACACTTTGAGTGCCCAAAACACTTCTTGACAATTTCATTTGTGCCTGCTTTGATCTTCTTCTCCCTCACTACATATATTGTAGCAATAGGCAATAAAATCATTAACCATTTGATACATTCTAAGAAATAAGCAAACTCCAATTGGATACATTGCTTCAATCATCAAATAACAGTCAATACTTTATAGCGCTCCAGCTAAACTCTAGGAAGGTTTATGGCATTGCCTCTACACTGACTACCATACACTATTTCAATATACACCCAGCAAATTCACACATGACAGGAGCTATGCATCCTGAGAACTCCTTAATGCGCATGTGTGTAATTAAAAATTGATCTTTCAAATATGTTGGCAGGTTGAAAAGAAACTAGGCTAAATTCTTTCTCCCTGACAGGTGGAGAACATTTCTAGCAGTATGATTCCACTTTAATTGCCAGGGCTGAATCCCAGAATTTACAATTTAGAGAGAGACACTTAGGATTCTTAGTGCCAGAGAAGTCTAGTGCCTCACAAAACTATAAATCCTAGGATTCCATAGGATTCAGTCATCGCACCTATAATGGAATCATACACTGTGATTGTGTAGTCTGAAAGGGCCCTCATTCTCTGTGTTGAAGGAACAATTTGGGGAAACATTTGAACATGTGAAGTCTGATCTGTAGAACTCCAATATGAGTTTACTACTATTCACTTCCTTAGCTGGGCTTGCCAACATGTACCCACCTCCAGTTCTGTGCCTTTAACAGAGTTTCGTTCTCCACAAATTATTAGGTGTTATTGCCTATTGCTATCCAGGACAGTGTTTAGTTGAACATAAGGAAAAATATCTTAATGGTGCTGGAAATTTAAAAATGGAACCAAGTTTCTTATAGGCTAATGAGCTTTCCCTTCACTGCAAGTCTTCAAGCAGAGATTGGATGGTTGAAGATCTGTTGAAGATGTTCCTGTTTTTGGTGTCCTGGACTAAGTAGTGTGTTGGACTAGTTCCAGCTGAACTCTATGGTTCTGTGTCATGCCAAATCCCATCTGTTGATTTCTGCATATAAAAGGCACAAAAACAAGACAGAACATAAGACAAACCTATTCCAACCAGTTCCTGTCAATCAATCAGTCAATCAATCAATCTTGCAATTCTTTTTTTTTTGCTTTTGCTTTGTTTTGTTTTTGCAGGGTGGGGGAAACTCAAAGGGCTATTCATCTGAACACCTTCAGGCATTCACTGAATATGTGAAAAAAAGTATTCAATCCTGTTTGGATGAAGGAGCTTCACTGTAATGTTAGATGTGAGTGTATGGCCATTACTGTAGGTGATGATGGGACGGGTGAGAGATAAGAATCGCTCTCTTCAGCAGAGTAATAAAAGTGCAAGGCAGGACCTGAACAACAAACAGTCTCAAGTCCCTAC
This sequence comes from Iguana delicatissima, assembly GCA_948472985.1. Taxonomy (NCBI): domain Eukaryota; kingdom Metazoa; phylum Chordata; class Lepidosauria; order Squamata; family Iguanidae; genus Iguana; species Iguana delicatissima. The sequence goes on along the minus strand of CAOKZL010001194.1, from coordinate 58,441 downwards.
AGAGTACAGCAGAAGAAAAGAAAGATTACGTTGTTTAATCTTCATTAGGGGATATATCGTGGTATCAGGATACATATCCTAATATGAGAATATTTGTATGAAAAAAAAATGAGAGAAAAGAATATATGTTGATGTACATTTTGACGTATTTATTTTATTTTCTAATAAAAAAAATGAAAAATGTAAAGGTATCTTTGGTCACAATGCTTGTCCATAATCAAATATATGGCTTAATGGAAGAAAGGGTGGTGGCAGGGGAAACAGCTTTAGGTTAGTGTGATGCAAGAAGAGAGAGTATGTGGAAAAGCAAACAAACAAGGATAAGCAAACATTCAAACTAGCAAGTAGTACAGGCATGCAAAGGCTGCTAAGTCTAACAGGTGTTTGAGGCATATCTAAGAGGCACACTTCCACTTTACCCTCACAAGATCACTGAACTCATGCTGTGTAGAAAGCTCTAGAATATACTAATGTTTGACAGCCTGAAAGTAAGGCTCAGTACACCAAAATGCTTCACAGCCCCCATGCCTAGCAAGAGAATTAAAGTTGGGCCTGGATCTTGAGGCTGTAATACAATCATCTTCAATTTACAGTTTGCGGTATTGTCTTTTCTGTAAATCTGCGAGACCTTAAAATAATAACCAGAGAACTGGCTTAAGCACTACATATGATCTGAAGACAAAACTCCAATACAGACTTTTCCAAAAGAGTTTTTTTTTTTTTAGTCATTGTTGCTGTAAGTCGATTCTACTCCTCATACCTCAGTAAAATCAATATGCTAATACAATATATTCCAGGGTTGGTCAAAAACTGTAAAGCAAGTTTTTTTGATGGGGAAAATTGACATTTTTATCATCAGTCAGAATCCTTACTGTCTTGTTTGAAAATAGTTTGGGTCTTTCAAAATTTAACTTTGGAATACAACCGCGATACAAACACACACATATATGCACAAACACACTGATATGGAAGGTTATATTTGGGAAAAGGTGCTGCTGTATCCCTTAAGCCAGTGGAGAATTTTGTGCAAATTGATCTGGGCTATAATTAATATATCAGAAAACAAGGATATTAGTTACCAGTCCTGCTTCATAGACAGAGAGTGGTTTTCCTCATTTCTCCTTTGGGGATGGAGCACGAGGTGAGTGGCAAGAACTGGTGTCTCATCATGGTAGTCAATTAGAAGACATTAACCTTCCTAAGCAGGCATGTCCAAGCCTGGATTAAAGTGGCTGAAGCCCTGGAGCAGTTCCAAAATGGGCCCCCATTTGTGCAGACTTTTTAGGAGTAGTGGCATAAAAATTAAATCTTTTAGTACAAAATATTTCATAAATTCAAAATGAAATCTAGAGTACAATAAACTGCAACACAAAATTGTTATGCATGAATCCATCCTTGAGATTAATCCATCTTTGAGACTAACAGCCTGACTTCACACATTTTTATTCGAATACTTGCATAATACTCAAAGTTAGGAAGAAAATGGCAGGGAAATTCAAGAAGGGACAGGAGAAAGAAAGAAAAGAAAGTATGGCCATTTCTGCAGGGGGCGAGGGAATCGCCCCGTGACACTACTCACTGGACTTTTGGGCTCTCCGGTCTGGTCCACACTCCTCTGGAGCAGTGCGTGGCTGCCGCTCTGCACTGCTCCGGGGATGAAAATGGTGGCTTCCAGTTGGTCGAGGGTGTCAACCAACCACTGAAGCTTGCCAGCCTAAAGCCCGCCCCTGGTAAATTGCAGGCTCGCACCAATGCAAGCCTGCGAATCTGCATAAGGGAGCAGGCTTGCAGTGGCATGCTCTGTGCTTTTGAAAGACCTGTTTTTAGCAGTCTTTCAAAAGCACGCTGGACAGCCACTTGGGGTCGTTCCAGAGTGCACTGGGGTGCAGATCTACGTTAAGTAGGTCCGACCCAGTCCGCTCCCAGGTGCAGACGTCCTCCCTGGAGGACGCTCTGCCCCATGTTAAAAACGCCGTGTGGAAATGGCCAATATCTTCTTTATTCAGGACAGTTCCTCTGTAAGAGGTCTGGAGCAATTGCACCAATTGAACTCTTGATAATCTGTCCCTGACCATTTCCTTCATGTCCTTTTTTTCTCTAAAATGGCAATCAAGCAGCTGTTACTGGGCATACAAAAGAAAAGGGGCAGGCCTGCAGGAAAACCTATGTTTGGAAAGAAGTGTTGGGTGAGAGGCAGGTGGAGCAATGATGTGTGTCTCAGCCGTGTCACACAGTGACTCAGCAAATTGTTTATGTTGTTTAAAGTAATTTTTTTTTTTTAAAAAAAAAGGGACTGGACATTGGGTGGAAAACAAAGGGCAGCAGGAGCAAGTACCAAATATAGAAGATCTTCTTTGAAGTAAGATGAATCTGAGCCAAAGGTATACATTTGTTGCTAAATAAACAACTAATCTGAAATCATCTATGCTGAGTCTATTCAGGATTCGTATCTAAATATACAAGAGCCACTATGATGTAATGGTTTGAATGCTGGACTACAACCCTGGCAACCAGGGCTTGATTCCTTGCTCAGCCATGGAAACTCTGGGTGACCTTGGCCACATCACACGCTCTCAGCCCCAGAGAACTCCATTATAGGTTCACCATAAGTTGGAAATGAATTAAAGGCACACAGGAAAAAAAATCTAAACAAACATGTTGTTGTTGTTGTTTTTTTTTAAAAAAAATCCTAGTTGGCATCAAATTCAGAAAAGAGAGAAATGACTAAGGAAGACGTTATGGCAAAACATTTCCAAGTAGGTGAAAATTTCAGAGGCTGCAAAAAGACTTTTGAACAGTCATTAACTAGCAAACTAATACAATGGGCCAAACAATTGGTTGCCTTGCTCTGGACATGTTCCAGCTTGTCAATATCCTTCTTGAAATGAGGTGCCCAGAACTAGACACAGTATTCCAGATGAGGTCTGACCAAAGCAGTATAATTTAATCGCATTTCAGGCACATTACAACTACATTACAGTCTGAGTCAAGGAAACCAATCAAGGAAGCTACAGACTTGAGTCTGCAAGATCTGGGCAGGGCAGTCGATGATCTCAGGAGTCTTTCATTCCTAGGACCACTATAGGTCAAAGCCAATATGATGGCAAATAACAAACAAAACAAATATCCATAACGTGAGGAAGCATTCTGCCACACCTTCTGAAGTACTGTTGTGTGATTTAAAGTCATTTCTGACTTATGGGGATCCTAAAGCGAACCTATGTTGGTCTTCATCTTCCTCTGAGGCTGAAACTGCAAACTCCAGGATTTCATAGGATGTTGAAAGTGGAATCATAGCGCTATCACAGCCTAGTACGAGAACAGCCTATGTGACATGCCCAAAGTCATCCAGTGGCCAAGTGGGAAGCTGAACCCTGGTCTCTACGGTTGTAGTCCAACACTCAAACCACTACATCAAGTACAACTGTATAATTGTAATATAATTAGTAGCATTTAATTACATTTGAGAAATGGGAAAGGAAAACATTATTTGAAATTATAGGTGACAGCTAACTACTTTCTAATAGCAACTATGGGTAATTACTTTTGAATAGTAAATGCCATGCTTTGGGCTCTTGTGACGTAGCAGGGGCACTGCAATCAGCACTCTGGGTTTGATAGAGAGCAGAGTTGTTCCCTGGTTAAATCAAGATATTGCTTTGAAAATGTGCAGTATGCCAGTGTTTGGATAGCACCGTCCATACAGTCAGACTGATCTGCTATCCCTGCTTTGGTAAGGAGGGGTTGCACCTCCCCACCAAAGGAGCAGAAATGCTTTGAAGCTGTCAGTTTCTCTGTCTCCTGCAGCCTTCTGAGTTCCTTCTGACCATGTTTCTTTTTTTTGGGCCAGGTCACCATAGAAACAGCACTATGTAGCATCATTGCCATGGGAATTTGACTGGTACAGGAAGGGAAACACAGGCAGAAGGAACTCCGAAGGCTGCAAAGATGAACAGTACTGCAGGTTGTAGATTGTGCTTAAAGAGCTAACAAAGGAAGAAACTGCCTTGAACCACACTGTGTGTAAAGCAAGTTAAAGTTTTTCAAAAAATAAATCCAAAAAATGCATCCCACTGCCCATGAAATCACATGAAGTACCCTCTAAAGATATTATGAATCTGTGTAGGTTCAACAAGTGGCGAAGCAGTGGGGTCAGATCCACAGGCCAATTGCCTCCAAGAAGGGACCATTCCTCTCTTCATAGATGTTATGAACAACACAAGATCCCCAATCATAGAGAGATAGTGGATGTGCAAAGCAGTATGGGTTGTGGGCTGCGTGCACACAGAAATGGTTGACACACAGAAGTCAGAGGTGGGGACAGTGGGAAGATCCCTCTACCTCTACACTGCGTTGAGAAAACAGACTGCACTTCACTGAGTAGCAAGTGAAACAGTGGGTCAGAGAATCATTTTAAGGTATCATTCTTCCCTCTCCATGCATGCCAAGTTTGTGTCACCACATTTTGTCTAAAGTGAAATTCAAAGCAAATCTGTAGGACAGCCCAAAGGTTTGGTAAAACTGACACAGTCTAAGATTGGAGCAGTGGTCTTATACCTGTGCCTAGGTTTGTTTGTTTGTTTTGCTAAACTTTAATTGCTGAATATTGAAGGTGGTAAGAAGATGATGATGCAGTTGATGGTGATGATGATATAGAACTAAAACTAGACCAAACACGCTATGCACCAACTTAAGGAAAGGTATATTGGTGTGATCTGTTCTGCAGTTTGCAAAAATATGTGTCGCAAGGAGTACAATGCAATTTGCAATACTGGTGGTTTTATATAGCCTGTGTCTATCAGCCCCAACCAGAATAGCTAATGGTGGTGGATGATGGGAACTGCAGCCTGAGAACATATTCTCCATCCATGATATAAAGGAAAGGAATTGTTTTCACATTTTGGTACAATAGAAAGCAAAATAATTGCTCCAGAAACCAAGAACAAATTCAACTTTTCTACTTAAAATTCATTTTGCTTTAAATACATTTCATAGTTGCAACTTTCTTTTCCTTCAGGTCATATAGAAATTAAATTGTAATATCTAGCTGAGCTAAGAGAGAGAGAGAGAAAGAGCAGATGAGGAGACCGGGAGAGAAAAAGGAAGTTAACTTCTGTTCAATGTGAGTTGAAGTATTAACTAAGGTGGGATTTTAACGATAAGGTCAGCATACAGGATAATTCAATGAAATTAACCTTATGACACCATCATTATCTTGATTTGGAACACCACTGCCCCAGTCTCAAATAGATGTATGGATGTCATACAGCAGCTAAGGGTACTGGTCACCATGAGGCACAGAGAACAAGATATTTTGCAAACTTGCGAGACCAGTAAAAGAATCTAAGGCGAACTCACTTAGAAGAAATGCTGCCTGGTTGGTAAGCAAAAGTTACAGCAATACAATGACAAAATTCTGTGACACCTAGTCCTGCAAAACACCGTGGAGAGCCATCTTTGTTATATGAAAGGCCTGCTGTATATAAGTTTGAACAAAGGAAACAACATGGGGTAATATAGTGAGCCTCTGCAGGTTTTCCAGCTTTGATTATATGAGCACTACAGTGTCTGCTATTCATTCTCCATTTCTTTTTGTGATTTCTCCCAGGCCTGCAAACCAGAAAACCCTCACCTTTCTTTCAGGCCATGGGTGACCATGCTTCACAGTCCTTATATATTTTTACCATGAATATTCTTTCCGCTGTCACATTACAATTTGAAATTATGTGTGTGTGTATATATATGTGTGCATATGTGTGCGTGTATGTTTACCAGCACAATTTAAGCCAACAGTACAGGTTTCCATGGCAGCAGGATGAATACCATTATCCATACATAAATAATGGCATAAATCCTCCTTCAAAATGCAAATGAAAAAGAATGGGAAAAGTAAAATAATGGCATTGTAATCTGGATAATATTTTGTTGGTGGTTCCAGTGTCGAACAATGTTGATTTTGCACAGGGTGTTTCATATCAAATACTTTCCAGTCCTACAGTTCTGTGATTCTAGGATACTTTTGCTTAGATCCATTTAAGTAGTTTTGCTAACACGAGGTTTATTGTCTGGTGATCACATGTTTTGAGTGCTTGTGCAAGACTGGTATTGAATACAGTCTTTATTGTACAAAAGGTTGCATGACTGCTTTGCGCGAGAACTAGTGGGATTTTTTGGTTCATTGGGCATTAAGTTGGATTTGGGCCCTTCAGTTTCTGGTCTCTATGCATCTTTGCTTTCTTGCAGGAATGAAACAGTTTAGCCTTTACCAGAACTGGCATAGTACAGGGAAGGAGAAGAGACTGTTGGGGGGGGGGGCAAACCATGCCAGAAACTTTCTTTGTTTTATAATTCATAATTCCAGACCTGTATTGGATGCATATAGCTATCCAGTGATCTATACCTTACAAGTTTCCGGTGCTTGGATAAGTACAAAAAATATAAATGGATAATAACTACACATTGGAATTCTTTTCCAAATGCTTAGCAATAAAGACCATCTAATGCAGTTTTAGAAAGTTTATTTGTTTGTTGCTTCAGAGAATTAAATAAACTAGAAGGCAAATGGAAAAATGGCAAATATTTCTTCACTTTCATATCTCTTTATAAACAAATAAAATAGTTATTATCATATAGGAGCCCATGAACTGTGGGATCTAATTATATAAACATTGCTTATAACACATAAAGTGGCATTTGTCACTCTTTAGAAGATGCTTCTTTGTGAGTGATTTGTTGTTGTTTATGCATTTATACCTTACCTTTTCCCCAGTACTGGGACCCCAAAGCTGTTAACATTCATTTACTACATTCTATTCCATTTTGTGTTCAAAATCTATTGTTCTGTTAGTACTCCACTTGACAGATTTCTTGTTTTTAGCAACAGGCATCTTCCTACTAGCATTGTGCTTGCAATTTCAACCCATTCACCTGCAGGACAAATTGTGTTTGGATTAGGATGACCATAGGGTAAAGTGATTTAAAGGAAAGAACAATGTGAATGCAAAATGTTAGTTTTATATTCTAAGTTCTAGACTGTCAGAATTATACAAATTCTATAACTAAAATGCAGTGTTGTTGCTGTTGTTATTGTGTATCTTCAGGTTAACTCTGATATATGGTAATTCTGTCATACAGTTTTATTGGCAAGATCTGTTAAGATTTGCCATTGCCTTCCTTGGAAGCTGAGAAAGTGCCACATCAGTGGCAGAGCTTGGAATGCTTAGAGGAGTGGGTGGGAGGGGGTGTGGCTATGGGATGGGGGTGTGGCTATTGTCATGGGCTTCCAGATCCTAGACTCCTCAGAGGCAGCAGAACCTGCTCTAAGCCCTGGCACAGAGACTGCTACAGCAGAACCTGTAGAGCAGAGAACCACCACTCACACCAGGGACAGAAGTGTCAGCCCCAGGAGGGAGCTCTGCTCATTCTGAGATAGAGAATGATCTATCCATACCTACCTTTGCCCACCGTAGACACCAAAAGGGTCTTCTGCTTTGCTCACAGCAAATTTATGCCAAGCTGACCTTGGAACCTATAAGAACTGAGCCTTTCCCCTCTGGCTTTTGTCAGCAATCAACTGACCATTTCTCCCATGCATGCTTCTGTTTGCTTCTCTTGCCTGTTATTCTGCTGTTTTTACCTGTGTTTATATTGTCTGCCATTGATTCATGGACATTGCTGGGATTGTTATTTGCTTTTCATTTGTAAGGTTGTTTTCCTCCAAAAGTAAACTGACTAATTGCTTAACTACCTGAGTTTCTTGACCCGTATTATCAGCTTCTCCTGGCTGCCAGCCCAGGTCATGTGTGGACAGCTATGGTGCATGGGGGTGGGACTATAGTGCATGGGGTGGGGCTATGGTGCATGGGGTGGGCCTACAGTGTGTGGGGCAGGGCTATGGCATGTGGGGCGGAGCTACAACGGATGAGGCAGGGCTACGACAGATGGGGCAGGGCTACAGTATGTGGGGGAGGGCAAGCAAGGAGCTGGGATACCCCCAAAAAATTGCTGCTGGGGACAAACTGCTCCCATCACTCCCCCCGTCCCTACATGACTGTGCCACTCGTCCAAGGTCACTCAGTGCATGTCCATGTCTGAATGACTCTAGGTTTCCCTAGGTTTCCCAGAGTCATAGCCCAGCACTCAGAACACTTCATCATGCTGGGTCCCTCGCTGTCGATAGAATCATAGAATCATAGAAATGTAGAGTTGGAAGAGACCACATGGGCCATCCAGTCCAACCCCCTGCCATGGATGTTACTAGCAGGAGAAAAAAAATCTGAAGCTTCCTCTTCCAAAATATCACAGCAGAATTTCAGAGGTTCTTGGCAATGGCAGTACTTTCTTGGAGCAGTTAGGAAATTAGTAATAGGTGTAGTAATATAAAACAGATAATCTGGGGCTAAAACATCAAAAGCTATATTTGTCTAAATTAGTCTCCTAAAAAATGTGTATGTATGTGTCTTCCAGTTGCCAATCAATTTATGGTATCCCATGACTATCATTAAAATAAGTCTATATACATCCTGAAACTTTTTTATAGCATCAGACAATTCAAAAATTTGCACAAGTAATGGGAAGCTAAATGTACAGTGTGGTGTTATCCCAATTATTTTAGATAATGGACACCTCTGTTTTAAAGATGACATTGCATTTTGAAATATCACCTTTACAGTTCACTTCAGCTGTGTTAGTAACAGATATCTGCAAAGTTGAAGTATCTAAAAATACTCATATTTCTGACACTTCTGATATTTTGCAACTTACATTATTTCTTTAAAGGTCAACAAAAGGCTGTAAGATGTCACGGCATTTGAAATCTTTAAAACTAAGCCACTTTCTAATCAAGTTTGCAAGATAATTCTTTGAAATCATTTTCTAGATGAATATACTTCATTCTAAGAGATAGTCACAGGAATTATGATGATTTTGGACATGCTGTCTTGGGGCAGGAGTAGCACAGATTCCCTCTCTTTTGATGATTCCTCTTTACAAGTTTCTCTTATACAAATATTAAGAATATCTTCCTAAACACAATTAATCCTAGTTTGTAACACACATTGGAATATATTCCCGAATGCAGATTCCAAATGGTACTGAAATCAAACATTATTAAGAAACAATTAGAATCATCAGTTTGTATGCATAAGTATTATGTCTGATTTATTACACATTTGTTCACTGTGTCACATATTTTACAGGATTTCAACAGCAAAGTGTTTGCTTGGTATTCATTAACTTTTTTGGTCTATCTTCAAAGCTTAGTTTCCCCTAGTGATTATCTTAGGTTTATTTATTCTGCTGCAAATAGGAGAAAAGATGGCTTGCATTTGTCAGGATCGTTCACAGAATTCCTTAAATAACTGAGACAGAAGGTATTAACCAGTCTTTCCTGACAGTGAGATGGAAACAATTGCTTGCTACTTTTTCTGTAACTAGCAACAGTGCAGATTATTCTGTTCCGATAGGGAAAGAAAGAGCATGACATGGAATAAAGGCTGCAGCACTGTTATTCACCAAATCCATGGGAGTAACTGGCATCAGAGATGATCTCTTGCAGTATACATAAAGGATTCTAGAGTCATGTCCTATAGTAGGTCTCACAGCATTCAGAGCTAATAGTGAGCAAAAGTACCAAACAGATCTGAATGATAGGTTGTTGTGGGTTTGCTGGGTTTTGAGGCCATGGGAGGTTATTCTAATAATTCAATAGCAATAACATGTGTATTTCTATACTGCTTATCAGCTAAGTGCTCTCTAAGCCATTTATGATGTATTTAGCTAATTGTCCCCAACAAGGTGGGTACTCTTTTTACCAACCTGCAGAAGGATGGAAGGCTGAGTCAACCTGGAGCCCGGCAAGATCGAACTCACAATCTTGTGGCTGCAGTACCAGCATTTAACCACTGCACCACTGCAGCAGTATGTACTTCTGAAGTATACTTCAGTTTTCATCTTCTATTTCAATTTTTTAAACTATCACGTTAAAAAAATACAGGTAAAATGCTATGAACTCAATCAAAGCTTGGAAAGTTACTTAGGTCTTGGAAAGTCTTAGGTCATTAGAAAATGTACCAAAATAACCTGTCACTATTGGCACTACAAAAAAGGTTAAGCTATATCTTTAACTTACTCATTATTTTTTAGTTGTTTAAAGACATAAACTAAAAAAGAAAGAAAGAAAGGAGCTCAATCTTTGTAGGGAAAAGTCCCCACAAAGTGGCCCAAGAAAGTTTATTAAACATCCTAAAGAAATGAGAAATGAGTAAATTTTACTTGTTACTGCCCTACTTCAAAGTAATGATGCTATTAGTCATTATGTTGTTCAGAAAAGTAATGATGTTACCAGTCGTTATGTTGTTTTCATCCTCTATTGCTCCAAGAATTAATACATTACAGGTAGCATTATTACCTGTACTGCATTCTTTCCAAATTCTGGAGCCCCTTCACACTACACAATTGTAGCACTATGGTTCCATTTTAACTCTCATGGTTGAATTCTAGTTTGGTGAGACACTAGCACTCTCTAGGTAAGAATCTAAAAAACCCTTCCTAAATTTCATAGGTTGTAGCCATGGCAATTAAAGTAGAATCATAAAACTATAACCATGTAATGTAGAAAGACAGGTAACTCACTTCTCTGACGTCTATGTGGTAGAACTAGAAGAACCAAAAGTGTTCACATTCAACTACACAGGACAGCAACAAATCCCACAAGTAAATCATATGAGGGAAATCTGAAAGTTGTTGGTAATATGAGAGACCATATTTAGCACTCCTGAAAGTTTGTGGTGCCTGCTTCATATTTTTAAACTTAACACTTCAACAGAAGCAATTGATCTCAGTCTCTCTTTGTGCCTGCACATAAAACATACATAGCAAATCTTGCATTTCTTGCCATGGAATTATAAATATTAATTTCTTCTAATGCTCACCTGAAGGAGAGGTTTCCCCTCCTACACAAACAACCTAAAGATAGGCAAAAAGAACAACTTCTAATCTTGCTAGTCCCACAGTTTCAAATGTAGCAAATTATTTGATCACATTTATAATAAAATACAAAAGGAGAATGGTATAGGTTTCCATAATTGAAAAGGGACTCTTTCTTGAGACCCATCCTGAAGAAAACAGTTGTATAAAATATTATCAACAAGTACTTTGAACTGTACCAGCCTAATATTAAAACACTTAAACACACATGGGAATGTTAATTAACTTTTTTTTAAAAAAAAAAATTGTACGGTATAGAAAGATAAATTACCCACAGGCAATTTTTCTTGACTCCCAGCTGCAGACCACTGAAATTCTTTGCAGCATTGAAAGCCTTCACAAGAGATCCCCTGGGGTATTAATTAAGACATTGTCCCAAAGCAGGCAAACAGTATAGAACAGCTTTTTTTGGGGGGAGGGGGAGGTTCACTGCTTGTAAAATTGGCTAGATGTTTACAGATTCCCAGCTCAAAGATTTAAAGAAGCTGTGCTCATCTTGGAATTTAACTTCTCGGAAAATCTCAAAGATATATGCAGGACCTGAATTGAATTATTTGATACAATTTGACTGCAAACACCTTAGCTAAGCAGGATCAGCAGTGGTTTGTACTTGGACGGGTGACTGCCAATGAATACCAGGTGCTGTAGACTATATTTCAAGGAAAGGAACAGGCACAACCACCTGGGAATATTCATGGGATCAGGTTGACAGGCAACTTGAAGGCTCATGCACATGCGCGGGCACGCACACACAAATTCGCAAAAAGCATGATGCATGGCTTCCCAAGTAATTTTGATCAAAAGTGTTCAAGGAAATAAACTGGCAGTGTCATTCATGTCTAACAATTGTCATTAACCTATACATTATGTGGGCTGGATTCCCTTGTGATATTTACCTAGATCATGGGTTGCGAGTTACAGTGAAGAGCATAGTTCCAGTTGTAAATGATATTAACTCATTGACATTTTCAGGGTGAAGAGGCATGCTTGTTAAAATAAAAAAAAGTGTTTTTTGTTACCCTGTGACTTGGGGGTCCTGTGAGGGACACCCAAATAACCAAAACAAATACAAGAAGATGGGGAAATTAGCTAGAGCGCTCTCTGGGCTAATGAGAGGCAGGGTAACTTAGTGGGGATCTTTTACTCAATGTATACAGCGTCAGGTCAGTGAGCAGTCAGGCAGTAAAATGGCAACAAGAATATTTATTATTAAACAGGCAAGTTAATAAGAAAGCACAACCTCACTACTAAATAAGAAATAGGAAATAAGAGTTTTTGGGGAAATGGGTGATACGCCACCTTTCTTGTAGTCCTGAAGAAGCCAATTGGAGAGAAGGAAACCCGGCATGGTGGCCGAGGGGAACTCGGAGAAGAAGCAGCAGCAAGGCGGGATGGCACTCCGGAGCGGTCTGAGAAAGCTCTCAGAACTTGGGGTTTTTATTAGGCGAGAAATGACTGTGGGCTAATCTGGTCTTGGGTGAAGACAATGAGTTTTGGGCTGGAGACAATGTCTTCAAAAGGTCAGAATCTACATGATTGAATTAAGGTCCGAATTGACAATAGTATGGCCAGTATGCAAATGCGGCTAGCCTGGCAGTTAAGCACCCAACTCGCCAGGGTGCCCGCTTGGGGCAGAGGGTCTCTTTGTGTTAGTGTGCATACCTTGATGAGGGTGTTTGTTTTGGGAGGTCCCCTAAAGCAGATCTGGCAGTTTCTGGCTTGCCTTGGTGTAAACAAATATGACTTGGCAGTTAATAGCCATGCCTAGCTTCGCGCTTGTTCGACGGCCTCAGAAACACTTGGTTGGTGGCAGAACAGGGCCGAATTATGATATCAAAATGATATCTAAAGGTTACCAAAGGCCAGGTCAGTTCACAGTGGTAACATTTTTCTAATCTGGCATGTGATTGTGAGTGTATCCTTTGTGAAGCCAGGATGAAACCAGCTTGTTTTAATTTGTTCAGTTTCCACAGGTATTAGCAGCATGGAATCTCAAGATTAATTGAAGCCTCAGGAAGTAGGTATCCTGGGAGATGTTATGTGTGGACAAAGGCAGCATTCAAATTCCATTGGGTGAACATCCTTTTTCCACCACAGGTTGAGCTATTGTGCTTCAAAAACAGAAGGAAGAGAGAAAGCTGTCTTGGTATTCACTGAACACTGGCATTAGAAGCACCTCAAGACTTTTTTGCTTTAGGAAGACAGTATCCTGTGATATATTATATGTGAAGAAAGGCAGTGCTGCTGACTTGCTGTTTCTATAGGGGAAGGACAGTAATGTGCTTTTAGTTTGGAAACAGTTGAGACAAGTCACAGTTCCTAAGATATAGATATAGATACAGATATAGATGTATAGATATATTTTTGGGGTGGCCAGACAGGGGTTAAAGAGAAGAAAGTGAGAAGACAGCAGATGTCAGAAAGATAAGGACAGGAGCAGAGAAGATGAACGTGTGGAAATATTTGAGTACAGAAGAGGAGAGAAGGGGATGCAAAGGAGGCAAGTCATGTGCTATGCTTATCTAGAACATCTTGCCTCGGCTTCATTTCTACAAGCACTTATTCACATCACAGATAAGGCACCCAGAGAACAGAAAAAGCCAATAACAATACACACACTCAGAGCCAGTGTGATATAATGATTCGAATGTGGGACTAGGACTTCAGGAAACCAGGATTCAAATCCCTGCTTGGCCATGGAAACCCAATGAGTGAAATTGGGCAAGTCACGCTTTCTCTGCCTCAAAGAAAGGCAAAAGCAAACCATTGAATAAATCTGGCCAAGAGAACCCTATGATAGGCTTGCCATAAGACAGACCTGATTTAAAACAGCAACACATACACACTCACAGGAAAAGTTCTCCTGAGGGACATGCATAATATTTGTTTACTCCCTGGAGGATGATCCTATCCCCATAGAGGCAATTGAACCAGACCAGTGGACTCCGCACATTTACCTGACTTCAGGAAAATACACCCCATGGAAGAGTCTTTGTAAAACCAAAGCAAGATGAAACCTGTAACTATTGCTGTTGCTGCCCCTCTTAGCCGACTGCCATGACTCACCCACTACTGTATTTGACCAGAAGCATCTTCATTACTTTTTTTTTTCTTATTATCTTTCTGGCCACTCCAGTAAATATGGTGAGAAGATGGGGATGTGTCCAAAGGGATGTGAGCAGGTGCTGATCTGCTGAATAGACAGTTTGTCTTATTCTATCAAAGTACAGGGCTAGTCATCCTGCCTCAGGGCTGAGGAACCAGTGGCTTTTCCAATGTTCATGGATTACTGCTCTCATCATCTTTTGATATTGGCCAATGGATAGTGGAAAGTGGAGGCAAGTAATATCGGGGTGACTACAGGTTCTCTGCCACCCTGACTTACTTAGCAGTTGGCATTTGTACCAGCTGCATAGAAGTGAGACTGCCAGTAGGAATCTGATGCATATATTAATGTTCTTCTGACTGAATACTGAATTTGCAAGAATACTTGCAAATTTTCTCATGTTCAGGGAGAAAGAATGTCTAAAGAAATCAGGGCATCTCATCAAAAATGGCAAAAGTCAAATATTCAAATTTGGGGACTTTCTGAGAATATTTATTTTCAAAAAATTTATTTGCACAGACATAATGTTTTCCCTCAAAGAAAGCAGGATCTTTTGCCTAAACTGTACAGTATTCCATATATTCCGAGTAAATGCGTAAGATTTTTTTTTTTGGAGAGGGAGGAGTGAGTTTTTTTATCACATATGAATTGTTGGTTTTTACTTTGTTTTTTTTTTTTTTGCAAAAAAAAAGTTCCAAATTGCAAAATAAATAAATAAAATGGGAAACTTTGCAACCCTACCCAGCGGGGGTGGGGTGGGGAACCTTTTGAAATATTCATTCTATGAAACAAGTAAAGATTTATACCCTTAATGCTCACATTATACAGCACAGTACATTCCACAGACCAGCTAAAAGGGATACATAGTTAACTTTTATAAGGCTCTTGATATTTGACAGTCCAGTTACATATTTTATTAATTTGTCCTATATCATCTGAACTTGGTGTGGGATGCAAATAATGAACTTATTTAAAACAACTTAAAGTAATTATAAAATGTAAGCAGGTTACAATAAAGTCTGTAATCTAGCAGATCAAATACAAAACTGTGACCTTCCTATATCCAAAATGCATGTAATAAGGAGGGTTCACCACGTTTTCATTATATCATATGAAACTCTAATGTTAAGGGTTGTTGTTGTTTTTTTAATGAGAGTGGCTAGTGCTGTAGTTTCTGAGATTTAGTTCTATTGCTGAGAGCCTAGAAATGTTACTTGTTCTCCAGACAGTGGACATGCTGTATAGAGAATTCTGGCATCAAGATCCACATTGAGGTTGAATAGTATAAATTCCTATGTACAGATTTACACCTTAATTGTGTGATGCACCCATTGAGTGGAATGGCAACATTGTACAACTGAATAAAGACACTAAATGTGCAACTGAATGTACAAACGTCTATATCCATGCACAGCAGTACCATGTGTGAAACTCCACTTCTGTAACCTTGAATTTAATGTCGATATTCAGAGAAATATGTCCACCTGCTTCTGTAAGGGAACTTATGCATGCATGAGATGTCAACAGGATTTGAGTCTGGGAACTGCAGTCGTCAATCAGCTTTCCAGATTCTACCACTGCATAAACTAATCCTTCCTTAGATCTTCCGGATATACCTTTCATGCCTCTGAAAGCCTGATTTAATATGGTTTGTGTTATGAGTAAGAGAACAAAGCAGTACATAATTGTCTGGTAGGTGTATGATTTTCACACTGTACAATGATATGCAGCTGTATCTGAGAATCTGATTATATGAAATAACTGAAATTACAGCCATAACGTTTATCCAATTATACTACATAAAAAAATCAGATTCTATATTTTCTGACCGAGTTTGATCATTCTGAATTTGATCATCTAGCAAGCAATAGTTTTAGCCTCATAGCTTATGTAATGATTATAGAAAATTGTTCAATAAATGCTGTCCCTAGCTCTGCTCTTTGACTTATCAAATTTTAAAAGTGGAGCTTTTGCTGCAATGTCAGGCTTATTAAAATATTACCTTCAGTATCCATTTCCTTAAGTTCACAGCACAGTCATCCCATTATATGAGGTCAATATAATAGGAATGAGTTCTTTCTCCAGGCAGTGTTGTTACATACAGCTACAATATTTATATCCTTTTCACAAAGGATGTTGATGTTGCTTATAAATAAGGAATAACATTTTGTATGAAGTCAAGACTGCACTGGGACTTCAACCTACATATTGACTGGTAAGGATGGCCCCAAAAATGTATGTAATAACTGAAATTACCTTCTTTGTGTAGCTACATGTATAGATATGGGTCCTGAATGTAATCTGTAGATTGAAATAATCAGGAATTTTCAAACTTTCTACATGGGAGTGCTCATGGATCAAACAGAACTTCTAAGCTTCTTCATGCCATCATTTGAAAGACCCTGGCCAATTGACTTGATCCAGAGAAGGTCCTGTTCTTGCCACTGAGAGCTTTGACAAAGTTTCAGACTAACCAATTTGCAGCAGAAGTTACCAACCAATAGATAGCATCATGTAGGTAGAATTTCTATTAAATGAAGGAATAGATTTTCCATAATAGAACAAGTTTATAGAAATCTAGTCAGGTTCTTAAATAAATAGATTGACATAACTTCAAGGCCAGCAAAAGTTTGTGCAAGAACATTCAAAATACCCTGACAGTGGAATCCTACACACAAAGTCAGAAACAGAATGAGATATCCATATTGTTGTCATGGTGGCAATGATGTCCTAAACCACCTCACACAAGCTGATTGCCCTCAGCATGAATGGTGAAAACTCAAGGGTCTGGCCAGAAGATTTCCAGTATTATGCTCTAAATACAGTTGAGTCAGCCCTCTTCTCCATGATCGAATCATGGAATTGCAGAGTTCTGTTGATTTATAGGGGCCTGGACTGACATATATCAATTGCAGAAAGGGAAAGTAAGTTTTAGAATGAATAAAATGGAAGTGAATTGCCTTTTTCCCCTCCTTATTTGGCTCTTCCAATCTTGCTCGAATCCTCCCCATATCAGTTTCCATTTGCATGTGAATTTGTTAGAAACATAAAGAGTCTCTGTCTGGTTTGGAACACTGCACTGTGGAAATACTGAATGCACCCTTTTCATTGACCTTTAGGAGAATGAATGGTCTTGAATAGTTGGTGGCTTAATTCAGATTAATCACTGCCCTATAATCTGATTTATTGCACACTTGTAGGTTTAGAGTCTTGTAAAAGCTCCACTTCTCCTCTGTCTATGACAATTTTTTCTCCAAACTATATTTAATTTTTGATTGTGTTGAAAACTCCCAGGCAGTAACGGTGCTATTTTAAAGCCATTGTTCGAAGGGTCCTACAACCATATCCTTTTAATAATTAACTTTCAGTATCTTTTAATTACCTAGGGACCAGGCAATGACAGCAGTGCTGCAACTTGTGCTAGATTTAACTCTAAATGGTCAGAGTAATTGAAGTGGAAATAATGAGCAGTTGCTGTACGTTTATGTAGCAAATTTTAAATGTCTGAATAAATATTGAAGGTGGTTAAACATTCAAACTCTTCGTGGAACATTTGTTACAGCTGAGAAACCAACATCAATGTATTATTTCAAGTTGAATATCTCTTGAGATACAACGGGGGACAACCACTCCGAATGCACAAATCACTGATTCAGGAAATCATATTCTCCCATCTGTTTGCTTGGAAGTGAAGGCAAAGCAGTAGTTATGAAAGTCTCTGAGTTAAACAGATGCTCCCTCCTTATAGCAACTCTGGTTTTAATGAGATATGCTATTATAATTAAGCTCATCTGTCGTTAACAGTATAGGCATGGGATTAATTTGCTGCCTGTACCCTTACAACTTTTTAAAATGAATATTTAAAATATTATAATTGCAAAAATTATGTCACACATCATATTGGGCTAGCAATTTTATTTTATGTCATTTATGTGGAGCACACTTGCAATAGCAATAGTTCCCAATTACCCCAATAAAAAAAATTTATAAGCTATTTGCATTATTGAATGCAAGAGATATTGCAATAAAGCTTCCGGTCTGGTACAATATGTACCCGCTTGTGATGAATAGTTTGATTAAGCCTTGTCTGTCTTCTTCTAATATGATTAAGAGGCATAGGTTATTAGATTAGGGTCCTCAATAAAGATTAATGTTCTGTCTAAGTAAAGCTCAGCATTTTCACCATGAATATTTATTGCAACTGTAGGATGCAGAGGGGTTTAATAACGTAGCATTTACCTAACATTTACAACGTTTACCAATTGTAACCAAGAGACTTTACATTAGTCTAGGTGGAGACCTGAGCTAACCTATAGTCTGATTGGTTAAATTATGTATGCCCAACCTCCAATGACCTTTGGTTCTGGCAGCCTGATAATGTATTTAGCCCTTATTTGTAATGAATGGGAAAGCAAGATCCAATGGGACTTATGCCAAAGACAGTGAAAATCAGAGTCACCTTAAGTTGCCAGATGTCTCATACATTTGATAAAAGGTTGCCATTTCTTTTAGGACACACAATACAATACAATCTATCAAACGACTACTTTTGCAGAACACAATTTATTTATTGGTCAACTGTATGTAGAAGCAAGACCCAGTGAGTTCAGTTCATTAGCTTCAAATTCATCCTAAGCAAGTCCAGATAAAATAGTTACAATTTTAGATAGAGGGACAAGTAAAGCATCTCTGGTTTCTATTGTACCTATTTTGTAGAGTCTAAGGGATTTCAGCTACCTACCTAGCTACCTGGAATCTAGAGTCTCCTTTTCCTTTCTCTTGTTTTTGCAATTTGGCAGAAGGATTATGGAACAAAAATGAAAACACAGGATCATACGCACAAGTTCCCGAAGCCTGTCATATGCTCTTAATGTTGACCTTAATATGATTTTACAAGTTTGATTTATAGATATTTTCAGGTTGCAATTTTGCTCCCGTATGTCCATTCTGGTGTTATTATATGCTAAAATCAGAATTGCCCATGCCACAGTATTTCCGATTTCTGTGTACAGGTATGAAAATTGGATAATAAAGATAGGTGATAAGAAAAGATCGACTCATTTGAAACGTGATGCTGCAGAAAAGTCCTGTGGAGACCATGGACTGCCAAATAAATGGATCCTGGAGCAAATCAATCCTATGTTCTGTCTGGAAGCCAGAATAACCAAACTGAGGATATCAGACTTTGAACATATTATGAGATGACAGGACTCATTGGAAAAGATTATAATGATCAGTAAGTGAAAGGCAGTACGAAATAGAGGAAGCTCACATTATAGGTGGATTGATTGATTCAATAAAGAAAGAAACAGCCCTAAGTTTGCAAGGCTATGGTAGAGTACAGATGACTGGAGCTCATAGAAATCTCTCATTCATAGGGTTGTCATAAGTTGAAGCCAGTTTTATTGCAGTAACAACAACAATGGTGCCCACTTCATATGCCTACAGATAAATGAAGTGCAGGTGGGAAAAGGAAGAGAGAAAGAGACTATACCATTATGTTAGTAATAGTATTAAGGTAAGAATGGAACATCCCATGGCTGTTCGCATTTAAAAATAGCTTCTAATATTGGAGCTCTAAGATGTACATAGTCCATAGCATTGCCCACTCACTTGCAATTACAGGAATATTTCTGGAAATGTGTCCCATGTAAAATAGTCCTCACCAGTACAGAGAAGAGCTCCTATACATGTTGTCATTCAGGAAGATGGACCCTGAGAAAGTTCCATTTTTGGAGTACGTTTCAGATTTGATTGTTATGGTGTGTCTTCGAGTCATTTCCAATTTGTGGTGACGCTAAAGTGAATTTTCTTTTCTTTTCTTTTCTGCAGACTACAGCTTCTAAAATGTGGCCAGTGGAATCATGTGATAGCAATAGTTTTTCCAATTCTTTCAGACAAATCATACCAAATGTTAAGTGGAGAAAAAACAGCACTTTGAATTGTATTGAGAAACACATTAGGATTCTGTGGAGGTTAAATGGCACAGGTGTCACACATTCTGATCCACTTTTTCTCAACAGCCTGGCAAGAGTATTCAGCACTAGCTTTATAGTTTTTAAAGTAAACAGTCTACAAAGGCAACCCCACATTGCAACAGTCCTTCCTGGATGTAATTGAAGGAGAAATCTGCTTTTCCAGAAGGGGCTGCAGCAATAATAGTTGAATTAATGAGAATGCATGCTAGTCCATAGTCACAAGTTCAGGTTCACGGATGTGATAGGTTCAGGAATGGGTTCAATAGTATTTCCAGACTACAAGCCTGATTTTTCAGAAAGTGTGCCTCACCAGTGAGAACAGACTGAGCAGCTATTTCTACTGTAACTTTCTACTGACCCTAAGCACTTCTATCTGTTCTGGACAGCAGGATGCACTGCCTCAATGATGCAGAGATCACATACCTCCTAATAACATGGAACATGGACAGCAATGTGCATGCAGATTAAGTTACAGTGTTCACAAAAACATGGATGCACCTCAGATGCATATATAATTGGCATCTCGATGGTCACAGAAAAAATACATTTGACTTCATTGCCTGGATTGGGTGTGATATTAGGTGAACAGAGGAGAAGTAGCTATGCCAATTGCCACTAACTCTGTTCTCAGTTCTGTGTGTCCAATTGCCAAAACAGATGTAAACACTCTGCTCCTTCTCTGTATAGCTAAGACATTGGGGGTGTTTTGAAATTAAATTTAAGTACATACCTGTTGCTGCTGCTGCTATGTGCCTTCAAGTTTTTTCCAACTTATGCTGACCCTAAGGCAAAACTATCATGGGGTCTTCTAGTATGAAAGTATGTGACATGCCCAAGGTCACCCAGTGGCTTTCCATGACTGAGTGGAGAATAGAACTTTCGTCTCCAGGGTCATAGTCCAATGCTCAGACATGACACCACACTGGGTGCATACCTGCCTGTAAATATACAAAACATTTGAAACATGAATAGGTGCAGTTTGCTGAAAGAACAGAAGAATAGAAGAGTGATGGGAGAACTTCTATCTGTTTAAAAATCTGTGCTTAAAAATGCTTTAATGTATTTTTCAAAGGCAATAATCTGTCTACCGATTTCTACAAACAGCTTTACTAAAAAAGAAGAAACAAAATCAGAACTAATTTTTAATATCTTGAAGGTCCTTTTTCCTCTAATTTGTAGCCTGGTGTAGTTCATATCTAACCATTTTTTGAAAAACAAAGAGAAAAAAAAGCACTGATTAAATATGTACATCATATTCAGAAGCAGCATATAAATTACTGTCTCCTATACTAACACTAATTTTATTTAAATGCTGACCTGGCAGAAATACCAATGCTAGTAATATTATTTTTATGATATATTATCAAAGTAATAAACATTTTCTAATTTGCAATATGAGATGTGATTCACTAATCTTGAAAATTAGATTTCTTCAGAAACATAAATTATATTTGCCAAATGGCAAAAATCTATGATGAACCTTTAAAAATTGCTTCCATTTTCCTTTTTTTAAAACTAAAAAGATATGCTTATTATATTATATAAGAAAGTATTGCAAGGGAATTTATTATGAAAAGCAATTATTCCTTCATCATAATGAGTTTCCTGATTTTTCTGTATTTTTCTGTAAAAACTTGCTCATTTAATGTTACAGATTTCTTTTAATTAAACAATGCAGATTATTCAATAAATGCAACTACTTCATCATGTGCCTGTTTTCTTAATGCAGAGGGATGTGCAGGAAGCTGAAAATTGTTGTCATCGATCTAACTATGTGACTCAACTGAAGTCAATAACTGGATCTCTTGAGAGGGGGCCTGCACATGATCAAAATCACTGCTTCTTTAACAGTACTTCACATTTTGTTTTTGTTAACTGCCAGCATGCTAACTTTGATCTATGGTGACCCTATGAATGGCACTTTCAAGTCACTCTTTCATCAACAGCCCTTCTCAGGTCTTGCAGATTCAGGTCCATGGCTTCCTTGACTGAGTATATCCATTTGTAATGCTGTCTTCCTCTTTCCCTACTGCCTTCTGTCTTACCACACTTTATTGTCTTTTCTAGTGAATCATTTCTTCTCATGATATGGCTGGACTACATCGGCCTCAGTTTAGTCATCTTGGCTTTTAGGGAGAGTTCAGGCTTGATTTGCTTGAGGACCTAATTATTAATCTATACAGTCCACAGTATCAATAGAAGTCTTCTCCAGCACCACATTGTGTGATCTTCCTATTATGTGATCTTCTTAACACATTATGTTCCTTAAAATTTAGCCAGGAACTAAGGAAGTACAAGAGCTATTGTGTGCATTGCTGATTACAACAGGTAAAATGTGTGTGTGATAGAGAGACTGTGAGTGTATGCACATGCATGTGTATGTAGGCAAACTTTATTTTACGTTCCATAGACCTAGCAAAACAAACATCTGAATTGTACAATATTAGGTATAAGAAAGGTACACCTACTAAAAAAAGGATAAAAATGCATAAAATAAATTAATTAATAAATTAAAATTATAAACAATATGGATTATTAGGTAAAATATGGATAGGCGTTCATTAATTTCATCTCATTAACACAATGATATTGGATTGATCTTATAGTGCATTACCAGTATTGTGACATAGTTCTGATACATAGTTCTCTCTCTGATCTTAATAGCCAGTAACAGAAATTTGGCAACTGATAGGGTTATATTCAGAGGGTTATATTCAGACATATGTCATCCAACAGGATTTTTACATAAAATCCTTTTCTGAATGGCCTGGCATACAGCTCAATAAGGAAAAGCTCAAATAATGAGGGAGGTGGGACATACAGTTAGTTCTTTCTTTTATTTTCTATGGATAGATTGGTCTCCTCCAGTCCAGAGAATATCTCAGCTTTCACCAACATTAAGAATCCAATATGAGTGCAAAAAGTGGAAGGCAGATGTTTGGGTAAACAGAAGATAGTCCTCTCTACAATATGTGGGTGCTTGCATGAATGTGGAAGGGGTCCTTCTTTATAAAGAAATGGATCTTTCTTCCTGAACAAGATAGTGGATACTAGGGAATCTACTGTAATGTGCTGGAGATGACATTATTTCTGAGCATGTGATCCTTACAACACTTGTGCTCATGAACACTCTCTTTGTGTGAAAAAAAATATGTGAAATATGTGAAAACAATGTGAAAAATAGAACAATAGTTTGGAGGCTACTCCAGCTAATGACTACTAGGGAATGGGCATGGAATTAACACAAGAGAGATTGTTCTGCTGTATTCAATTTGTTTTTTGTTTTTTTGACAAGTTGATGTTCCCAGGACTGGAAGAAGGCAATCAACATGATAAGAAGTCTGGAAACCAAATCCTGTAATGAATGGTTGAGGATGTTTGGTATGCATATCCTGGAGAAGAGAAGGGAGCTGAGATCCTGTATTGAGAGACAGAAGATGAAAAACCATGCATACAGAACTATGTCCTATCTCACTTCTTCCTTGTCTCTTGTACCTCTCCCCAACACAACCTTTAATAGCCAGTGGTAGGAAGATGGCAGAGGAACATCTGGCTATAGACAGATGCTTGATAACAAAAGCATCCTTCAGGACCTCCTCAGAGTGTTCCAGAGATTGCTGCACATCTGTCTATAGGGACAAAGCCAGACTTTCATCTGCGGCCACACAATCTCCATGGGCCACTAAATAACCTTGTTAGAAGCCCCCAGTAAAAGACTGATGAGTTTTCATTGCACAAGAGAGGTGTTGAATTTGTCCATCTGAAACTACAAAAAGAAAAGGGATATACACTGCTGTATGTCATTAACACGATTCCTACAATAGCTATCTTTAAACATCTGAAGTACTGTCATGTAGATACAGAATGAACTTGTTTCTGCTACCACAGAGATACGATCTGAAGCAATGGATTCAAATTACAAAGAGATTCCAACTAAACATTAGGAACAACATCCTGAAAGTAAAAGCAATTCAAAATCTTGAAAGGCTTAAAACAGAAGTTAGATGGGCACCTCTCAGGGCTGCCCTAGCAGTCGGTTCCTGCATGGTAAAGGGCTGAAGTAAGCCCTTGGGACTCCTTCCAGCTCTATGATTCAGTGACTAGACAGTGTTCAAAACACTGTGGAACTGATAGAGACTGCATTATGGCTGGATGACCTTCCTAGACCAGTCCAGGTTAATCTTTTCTTAAAATGCAATAACTTCCATGCTAATCCTTCTTTATTTTTGATGCTGTGCCTCCCTTCAGTTTTCATAAATTATTATGCAGGCATTTTTCCTGCATATACACCTGATTGTTAGGGCTACCTGGACAGAGCTCCTGTGCCTTATGGTGATTTCTGCACTACACTGTTATAGTGCTATTATTCCACTTTCAACATCCTGTGGAATTCTGGGGTTTGTAGTTTACTGAGGCCGAAGAGCTCTCTGGCTGAGAATTCTAAAGGCCCCTCCCTACACTCCAAACCCCAGGATTCCATAGGATGTTGAAAGTGGAATAACAGCACTACAACAGTGTAGTGTGGAAATGGCCATAATAGTGCAGATCAGGGAATTTCAGCAGGTGTTGTTTGTCACTTAAGCTTCACCTGCTGAAATTCTACCTTCTGTGCAGCAATTCTGTGCATCCAGCAGCCTTATCCTGTGGCCTTTTTGACTGAAGTCCAGTACTGAATGTCTGTAGATCTTTGGCTACTAGCATTGTATCTGTGTTTCTCTGTATGTGCCTGTATCATGTCTGACTATTACACACACGTGATGCTGTAGTTTGCATAAGCACTTCATCCATGAAGACTTTTAGATTTCAATGAAGCTTCATTCTCTCTGAAAATGAATACCCCAAAGGCAGTTTTGGATACAGACATGAGAAGATCGGCTTACCCTTCTTAAAATCAGCTTTAAAGATATCTAGTATTAATTCTTCTGTGCCTGTCTGAAATTTTAGAGCATTCAACTTGACAGAAGGGACTACTGTCAGGGTACATCAAAAACATAGGTTTTCTTAACATTGACATTACCATGACATAACTTTTAAAACTTGTATTATTCTAACAGAGGTTTGGTGTTAATTTACTTGCTTGTATATTTATTTGCATATCATGATTTGTATTTAATTCTACATAATGACCTTTGATTATCTGAACCATCAGCTATTATTTATTTAACTTGCATATAAATCCTACACTGACTGCTGTTCTTCCATGTGAATTCCATGATTATATGTACAATTTAAAAAATAAATTAGATTGTTCATTAAAAAAAAAGCATTGAACTCTAAACATACTGTACACAAATCTGCACCTATCTGTCTTAAATTTGTCAAGGAAGCTCAAAACCTTGAGACTCACATTTTTATTCAGCTCCTAAAATGGAAGCTTTCTTCAGTGTTTCCACCTGGACATTTGAATCTGATTCTGATCTAATTTTCCATACTCTATGATGACAACTGTGTTACCTTATGTCGCTGTTTCTTCCTTGTTGAAAGAGCTCATTCAAATATGGTTTTTCATTGATGATGCTGCTGCTAAAGGCACAAGATCTCATCTGATCTTGGAAGCTAAACAAGCTAAGTTGGGTCAGCCCTGGTTGGTACCTGGATAGGAGACCACCAATAAATACCAGGTGTTGTGAGCTATATTTCAGAGGAAGGAACTGGCAAAATCACCTCTGAGTATTCCTT
The DNA here is from genome assembly GCA_948472985.1 of Iguana delicatissima. Classification (NCBI taxonomy): domain Eukaryota; kingdom Metazoa; phylum Chordata; class Lepidosauria; order Squamata; family Iguanidae; genus Iguana; species Iguana delicatissima. Next base: position 32,692 of record CAOKZL010001194.1, on the reverse strand, counting down.
GTGTAAGAAAATCTTATGAAATCATGTGGTCTTCATAAGTTGACAGGTGGCTTGAATGCAAGCAAGCACACCTGCCTAATCATTTAGAGCTGTAATCTATCCCACAAATGGCTCCAGCTTCAACTCAGAGAAGGTTATTTGTGTCAGGTCTTCTCCCCTGTTGATCCTGGAATATGTGGTTCACAAAGAAAAGAACAAAATACCATCTCACAGGGGGAATTCACACCGATATCAGTTATATATTAATTAAATTGGAACCTAATTGGAAGAAATGCTGTTTCAGTGCCAGTATACCAGCCAAAACCAAAAATGTCCCATTTTCAGTCACTTTGCTACTAGGTCTTGGCTAGTGTATCCTTCTACTAGCATCCCAGGAAAGATGGTTATATCTCTCTAGCAATTTTTCAGGCCATTTCCACATGACAATGCTTTTCTACATCATCACACTGCAATCCTGGGTCTGAAAGGGAGCGCATCAGTAATACTCCCCTCTGCACCTGCTCACTCCATGCAGAAGGGAGCACAACGGCACCACCTCTTCCTTCTGCAGTGCAGCTGGGCACCTTTCATTGCTGTGCTACGGTAGGAAGCATCACCATTGTGCTTCTGTGGCTTCCACATGGCTAGGAGCGACAGGAGCACTGCACGATTGCAGGCACAAAACAGATTTTTCCCATTTTGTGAAAACTGCATGAGCATGACATTTGGGAATGGGATGGTGGTGGACTGGCAACAACGCCATGCAAAAGCACAACCTGCCAAGTGCTTACATCCTGTCCCACAAGAGAGACATTGTGCAGAAATGGCCTCAATCTCCCTACCAGTATCATAGGAGAAAATCTGTCATTTCGAAGGCCTGCTCAGTCAGTGGCATTCAGAAGTAGGTTGCTCTTGCTGCTGCTGCTGCTGCTGCTACTGTTGTGTATCTTCAAGTCATTTCCAGCTTAAAGCAACCCTAAGGGGACCCTATCATGGGGTTTTCTGGGGATGAGTGCATGTGATGTGCCCATGGTCCACCAAGGAGTTTCCATGGCCAAGTGGGGAACTGAAACCTGGTCTACAGGGCTGTAGTCCAATGCTCAAACCACTATACCATGCTGGCTTTCATCAGGAGTAGTATTGCATATTACATGCCCAGGTAAATGTTGAAAATTAGACATACCAGATCTGCCACTCACAGTTAAATACGGCAGGTCAATGACTGTATTTCAAATTCATTTTGTGCTACAGAGGAAAATGATTAAGCTTTCTTCAATCTATTCTGACTTACCACAGTATATCTCTGTAGAATGCACAACAACAGGCAATTATTTATACAAATATTGCTTGATTCTTTCATATACATTGCATATATTATCCATCTCCTCCTTTAATTGAAATTAGGATCTACCAAATTAGAAAAGTTCATGGGAAGGATAAAATATGTTTTCTTGGCTTTACCATTTTACATTATGCTTGTAAGTTTGTAGATGAGTGGGTGGAACTATTGAGATCTGTTTTCTATGCCTCTAGAAAATTTTTGACATACATTATTACTCTGACAGAACATATGTTTTGTTAAAAATTCCACATATATCTCTCTGCCAATTTAAGAAACAAAGCATGCCACAGAAGTAGGGGTGTGAGGAAAATGTATCTGGTTCACTGGATAATGAAAACTATCTTTGTTGTATTTGTTTTTATTCATTTATTAAAACATCGCTATGCTATTTCTGCAGATTTTAGGGCCATTTGCAAGGCCAAAGTTTAAATTATTTCAAAGCAATCTTGTAATTCAAGAAAATGAAAATAAAACTTGCCATTCAAACAGTCTAAAAACTAAGTGTGATCATCAAGCCTCAAAACCAAGGTATAAAATGATGCCAATGACGGTTGAAGTGTTGAATGTGCACTTCCCAAAATGCATGTGATACTTTAACATTCGCATTTTTCATATTTTGAGAGTACAACTCTGTGAATGAAATAAAATATATAGTGCAGAGAAAACCAGATAGGTAGATAGGTAGGTAGGTAGGTAGGTAGGTAGGTAGGTAGGTAGATAGATAGATAGATAGATAGATAGATAGATAGATAGATAGATAGATAGATAGAATAAATGTACACATAGATAGTGTATACAAAATGCATATATTTATGAAAATTATAAAAAATATGCTTTACATCAAGGAAAGTGTCTTACATGTGCCTAAAAAGGAAAAGGTTCTCATGTCATATGAGAGCTTTTTCCTTTTCAGTCATATGTATTTGGAATAGCATCCAAAATCCAAAATATGCATAGTGGTGACACCTTCATTAGGCAAACTCAAAAAGTCAAAAGTGATTTTTCTAATTTTCAAGCCAAATGGCTTCTTTGTCAGGCATAGTTGGTAGGGAAAAAATGTTCAAAGAAACAAAGCTGATGTTGTCGTCAGACATCTGCATTTTCTTTGTTTGAATTGTTATAAAGAGATGGTATATGTGGATAGTTCAGTCTCTACCCCACATCCCATTGGCAAGAAACAATGTCGTGAAGTTCCTGGGAACAGTAAAAGTCCCTTTATTTGTTTTGCAGCTACTAAGTCTTATATCTAGAGCTCAAGGCAAAAATTATGAAAGTATATTTTATTACCTTCTTTTAGATATGAGTAAAGGTATTTGGATACAGCATCATATCTATGTCTGCAGCATAGGATAGGAAGCAAAATATTGGCCAGGCCATAAACACAGCTGCCATTGACAGGAAGGAAAACCTAGGGGATAGGGGAAGCACTGCTAATAGTGAGCTCAGCCTCCAAAAAACTATTAAAGGAATATTTCTTCTCCCAGAGAAATCAGGTGAAATATCACCCTTCCCATATTAAATGTTATGTTACCATATGACAACGATTACATAAGGATCAAATCAAATTGTGATTGATGCAATGGGTCTACTGCAGCTGGCAGTAACAAGAAGATACAGACCTTTATTCTCAGCATTTGATTAGCGCCCAAAGTTATTGTTTGAGAACCTTTTCTTTTTCAGGCATATAAAGAACAATATCAAGAACAATCTCTCTGTCTGTCTGTCTCTCTCTCTGTCTCTCCTTTCTTTCTCATACACACACACATTCTCTCTCTCTCTGATAAGCTTGGCAGAGTTCTACTGTATACAGGACACATCATTGTTTTCCCAGTTTCTAAAAAGAATATATCAGATGAATGAACCAGGCAGATCATAGTGCAAGCATTTCTAAAACGACTCACTCTGCACTTTTTTTTTTCAGGAAGAAAAGGCACATATAACTTATTTAAAATCTGTTAGAAGCTCTGACTGATGCCAGAATGGTTTCCCATCTTTAGGCATCTGACCTTCATGTCCATGAGAATGACAATTATAAATGGAACTGGTAACAGTCACAATTGCATTTGTGACAGGTTCAAATTTATTTTGGCCTTTTCTGTACAACCAAAGGTATGCTCCTATGTGCAGATGCCTACAGTGGTGTCTTTACATTACCTAGGAGAAGCCCATAAAATTCTTCCCCCTCCCGAACAATCAGTTCAAGAGGAGCCCTGAACATAAACAATAGCCTCAAAAAAAGGTGTAGGACATTGCAACATAGATTGCAAGGCTGAAGTGTAACAGAAGCATTATGCAAATCCAAAAGTACAGGAAGATCAACATAACCTTGCTGAGGCCTCAAGTTTTCTTCTTCAAAAATATCATGGCTAGGCATAGCTTCTCAAAATGTTATTAATCTGCTCTCCAAGGATGCTTTTATATCTGTTACAGTACATATCTTCAGGATCCTTGGTAGGCAGAGAAGTAATCAATAAATACTATATAAATAAATAGAAGGAAAGAAACCTCTTTGGGGATGGGGGGCATCACAGTTTAGTTTTCCAGGTTATGTGATAGTTACAAGATGTTGCAATGTACCATGCTACAGTTCTTCAGAAGACCAAGTGGGGTCATAGTAAAACAATTCTCTGCTGCTGTATAAAATGGATCTGAAGTTATAGAGCAGTTCTAGGTCCATTAATTGACAGAGTAAAAAACAAAGAATATTTAAAAAAGCAGTCCTTCTAGTTTGAATATTATCCCTTGAATTTCTACACTGCTTATGTTGAGTGGCTAGAATTTTGTTGTTTTCTTCAGCTCCTCTAAATAAATACATGATATATAATTTATCAGAATACATCAAAGTGGTGACCATAAGAATGGGTTAAATTTGAATCAAGATTTGTTTCTGGCACCCAAATGGATTAAGGCTCTGCCATTTTCTCATCTTGTTAGAATCTTTGTCAAAAGAATGAGGATTAGATGTGGCTAATGTCTCCCTCTTTAATAGCCAGCTATATTGTTTTGACCTTTACAATGTTATCTGATTTGTTTTGCTGAAGAATCAAGTCTATTCCATTCCCTTCCATTTGCTTATGAGAAAGAGGTAGACAAGCAATACGATTAAAGAGTACAGTAAAGGTTAAAATATAGCATAGCCTTCTTTGTAAACAGTGCTAACATGGGAAAAGAGGATATCCTTTGTTTCTAGAATAAAAACCATATATTCATTGTTTCAGGAAAAGAGTTTTTAAAAAGTGACAGGATTTTTGTAACTCTAAAAGCCTGATGGCTGGAGGCAAAAGAGAAACTGAATTGCAAAATGGTGATGCAAGTAATAAAATTATGCAAAATGAATGACCATGGGTAGTATCCCAGCATGCTCTTGTGAATCCAGAAAATGACATGCACTGCTTCCTTTTAATATATGCATAATAAAAATGTATTATAACAAATGCATTGTAATAAAAATGTGCAATTATTAAAAACAAGGTTGTATAGGTCACTTGGATGCATGGGTGAAACTAAGCATTGGTGACCAGCTGTTCAAGAACATTAGTAGGGCTACTTGATTTCCACCCTTGATAAAAAAATATCCATTAAGGGTCTGCTAGGTAAGTGGATCTCAGTTTCCACCTCAGACAGCGAACCCCCTGTCCCCATCATAGCTTCTGGAACACAACAGAATGCTATGCTGTTATTGTTTATCTGCCATCATAGTTGCAATGGCATTATAGGCAAAAAGTGTTTTAGGGCTCACTTTGGATCAGAGAAACTGTCAGATCCAACCTTGTTTGATCCCCTAACGTGTTTTCCCAGGGTTGACACAGATGTGAATGGGCAGAGAATGATTATAAGACCAAAGTAACATACAGTCAAGCTGAAGAAGTAGTCTGATTGGACCCAGAAAGTGTTGCAGGTTCTTAGCAATTTCAAGGTTGAGCTAAACATGTATAAAAACATTCTGAGCCATGTTCTAAAATTTCATCATGCATTCTCAAGATACAAAGAACAAGATACAACGAACAACTATGATATACATAGTCTGGAAATAGTGCTTGCTCATTGATAGTGAATTTATATGACTGCCATAGACTTTTCTACGTTCTTAGTCTTCTGATTTCTTGACTATAGACTCCCTTTTAATTAATCACTAAGCTAATGTATAGGAAATCAACCATTTTGATAAAATAGGAATTAGAGAAGATGCCCAAAATTAAAGATTATAATTAAATGTAAACGTCAGAATAATCCACACCATAGTACTTCTATTTCTATCTGTAGGTTGTGACAGTTGGACAGTGAAGAAAGCTGACAGGGCAAAAAACACATACGACTCATTTGAAATGTGGTGCTGGACAAGAATTCTACAAACAAATCAAGCAGAAACTCTCACTAAACTGAGGCTGTTGTACTTTGGGCATATCATGAGGAGACATAGCTCATTGGAAATGACAATAATGTTTAGTAAAGTGGGAGGCTGTAGGAAAAGATGGAGAACATATTACACCTTGGGATCCCATGCTGGGAGAAAAGCAGGATATAAAACAAACAAAGTAAATCCAAGGAAGCTATGGTTTTGAGTTTGCAAGAGCTGAGAAGGACAGTTGAGGAGGAGGACTCTTGGAGGTCTCTCCTTTATAGGATCACTATAAATCAAAATAAACTTGAAGGCCAGCAATAACAATAACAACATAGATTTTTGTTGTTCAATTCTCCCACTGTGTGTTTTTGTAAGAATTTGTCCTGTTCTCCAGTCAGCAAGCATCCCAGGAAGCAAGTGGCTGAAATGCAAGAGTTGTCAGGTAGTGAATCTAGTCAAGGTCAGTTACAGATTATTTGGCAAGATGATGGTAGAAGCAAGAGGGTGGTTGTCAGCCAGTCCAGAAGTCTTACAGCAAGTCAGTAGTCCAAGCAAACAAAGCCAGCAAAGAGTAAAACAGAGTCATAAGTCATAGCCAGTCCAAGGTCAAGAGAACACAAATGTCAAAAAGTGATATTAAGTCACCAGGACAGAGAGTAGTAAGGAACAAAGCTGCCAGGGAACTGCTGGGAGATTTATGTGTGCCTAATTAGTTGGTGCTTCCTATTTAAGAGTCACTGGGATTAGAGTAATCTCTCCTTGTCTTTTGGTTACTCTGAAAACAATGGTGGTATGTACTCAACGTCTGCCACCTCCTTCTGGGCAGCAAGCCCCCCTTTGTCTCAGCCTCCAGCTCAGAGAGATCTCCATCATCATCAGGAGCTTTAATTCTAGGCATTCTGGCTCTGTGTCTGAATCTTCCAACTCAAGAGAGTGAATTATAACAGAATTCTATATAAATTTGATTTTATTGTTTGGTGTGGACTTGGGGTTTCCAAGCCAGCATCTCCCTAGTGTTGCACTATTAAATAAGCTGCTGTCTTCACTTCACTTTACTTCATTCTTGCATCCTCAAACGCATGGTGGGATTTCTTCTACAGCATGACTACAGTAAGGCTAATGGGAAGAGAAAAGATTAAAAAGAGTAAAAAGAAGAACCTTACTAGAAAAAGGCGAGAGAGGTACTGCCCTCAATTCCTGCCTAAATTATGAACCTATGTGAAGGGTTAGTTATTTTCTTTCATTCCTTTCCTGTATGATTATTCAATAAATCAATTTGACAGTAGTATCTTCATTATATGTTCAAAACTGGTAAAAATTCAGCATTAATATCACAACAGAATAAATGATCCAAGTTTCAGAAAACTGTTGTCTCTCCTATTTTTGATTACTAGTTCTTTCATCTTCATTATACGTTTAACAGTAGTATCTTCATTATATGTTTAGAACTGGTAAAAATTCAACATGAATATCACAGCAGAATAAATTATCCAAGTTTCAGAAAACTGTTGTCCCTCCTATTTTTGATTACTAGTTCTTTTATGTTGTGTTAATAAATTCTACTGATTTATTTATTCAGTCTGGTTTTTGTGAAAGGGGGCTGTGTGTGTAATTAAATTTCCAAAATCTTACAAATGTAGTTCTAGGCAGAAGCAATAAAATAAAATTGGACCTGATTACTCTGAGGTGTAATAACTAACTAAATTGAACATGCAGAATTTGGGTTCTCTTTTTAATTTAATTTTACATCTTTCATTTATTTTATCAGTTCTACAACAATGACCCCCAAACTTCTCAGTATTTTGTATAACCAGCTATGTGTTTAGAATGCCCAATTGTTTCTAGGACTACTGTTTACTTTAAAAAAAAATTCAAAGGGGGAAACATTTCTATAATACTTTTTTTTATTGAAAAATTTAAGGACTGTGAATACTTTGTTCTTGTGGAAAAGAAATGTGTTCTAAATTCTTCAGGGATGTTTTCATTCATGTCTGTATTGCATTTCCTTTTAAATTTTAAATTCCTTACCTATATAATTTAACCTCTATCAAATTGTATATTGCAGAGTTCAGCTTTTTATAATAGTTTATTACATTTTTACATTTCTTTCCAGACTATAAAATGTGCTTTTATTTCAAAATCATGAAAAACTGAGCTGCGATGTCCAGGACTGTCCAGTGTAAATTACTTGCCAATCAGTTGTTAAATGTTGCCAAAATTTCAGCTAAGGAATATTGCCAATTTTGCTCAAATGTTGGCTGTTACCTACCAAACAACTGATACTGTACATCAGCTGTAGTACCATTTAGCAGAGACTGTTGTGGCAAAATTAAAATTAAAAAAAGGAAACTGCTATCAAATATTTACCAAATATCCACATATGGAGACTGTTCAGTATCAATATTTTAGTAATACAACAAGCATATGCAGATGAGCTGAAACGGCTTCTTTCGAAAGGAAGTAGCTAGGCCTTTTATTCTAACTTCCATTACATGTAGAGAAGCAAATGCTCATCGGAAGTTCCATGAGGACATTGGAATTAGATTTCATCAGAGGCACTTTGTTCAAATTAGAGGACTGAACACAAACAGATGGCTTGTGGTATATATTTCTGGTTTCATCCTCTTTTCACAGTGTCAGGGTAAGGACTGTGTTGCATACTGAACTGATGGAAAATATGCAAGAATATCATCTCATGGGGCAATGGCACCACAGGCATTCTGGGAAGAATTTCAAAAATTCTTTTGTTGTGATTTCAAAACTATGCCACAGCTTTTGTATCTAATGCTTCCAAATCAAAGCAAAGTAACTTTAGCACTTCAACAGTATTGTTGAAGCTAGTTCAGGTCCCCTTGCCAGGAGAAAGATAGTGTATAAATGTATGATTGAATGAATTAAATAGACAGTGCTTAAGTTTTAGTGCAATTTAGTGCAAAAGCACTATCTTAGACCATTTCCGCACTAGACTGTTATAGCTCTATTATTCCACTTTCAACATCCCATGGAATCCTGGGGTTTGCAGTTTAGGGAGGGGTCAGCACTATAACAGTCTAGTGCAGAAATGGCCCTAGAGTGGAGTACATAAACAAAATGAGATATCCAGACTTTTACTTCCAAAATTATTCCTTTTTCTGTTACTCAGGTTCTGGGCAACCTATGGTCCTTAAACTTTTTTTAACTGCAACTTGCACTACCTTGGTCATCAGAGTCAATAGATGAGAACTATGGAGGTTGCAGTTTGGAGGGGAGGCATATCCTTATCCTTATCTAGAATAATGAAAATTTCAGTTAAGTGAAATCTTTCTAAAATATGCATGGTATCAAGGGGAAAGGTCATTATTACTGGATAACACACAAGTTCTCAGATCAAAAGTTACTTATTTCTTACCTAGAAAAACTTCACTTTGTTTCAAATTGTACTAGACCTGTATATTTATTCACTGATTGTTAAGTCATAAGAAATAAAAATAGGTATTTTTGGAAGTGAGCTTACCTTTAATGGCACATTAATTCTTTCTCAGCAAGCAGAAATATACTTCCTAAACTGCTAGGTCACTTTACAGGAGAATAATTTTAGAATAGCTCAGAGTACTATTAAATGAAGTGAATAAAATGAGACTGGAATGCTGGAACAAAATACTAGCACAAATCTAATATTTTAAAGTGGGAGGAAAAGATGCCACACAGATGGCACTACAAAATCTCTATATGGAAACCATATGTTTCTTGGAAACAGTTGTGTTCAATAATAGAGAGAAATGTTATACAATTGTAGAAGGGATATTGATAGAAGCAATATTTGTCTTCTTCCTGACTGTGCATGAGTACAGATAGTGGCACAGGTACAAAACTGCTACTCACTGATGCTTTCTGAAATTGGTGCTTTTATAATAAGAGAGCTGTTTCTCTGCTATTAATGGTGAACATTAATATTTTGTATAGAACCTATTTCTTACATGGATTTCCTTTTCCACTGTTCCATTCCATAATTCTCAATTTATAACTTTGGGAATAAGAAATAACACTCTTCTCTTGTATTGTTTCAAGAATTGTCTGAAATATGGCCAATTTTTGCGATTTGGGAGAGGTTGTATGATGGGAGGTCAAGAAGACCAAAAGCATCACATTTTTGGCTGTGTGGTTAGTTTTTTCACTTTTTGGCCCATTTAAGAAAAATGGAGGGTATCTGGGGAGGGGAGTTTTCAAAGATATAACATGGCCTCCCAGACACCATAACATGGATTCCAGGGGCCACATGCATTCCATCGACTGCTTACTTCCCCACTCTGTTTTAATGCCCATCTCCCCTGCAATCTTTGACTAGCCTATGGCAATCTCAGTTCTTGGTGAGTCCTTATAGGTTGTGAGACGGGCTGAGAAACAAAGTGAAGAAAAGCAAAGCAGCTCTGCACAAAGCAAAGAAGCAAAAGCTTGGTGCAAAGAAGCAAGAGGTTGAACGGTTCACAGCCGTTGAAAACATTTGTTTTATTGTACAGAACAAAGTAATTTTATCATTGTAAACTCAAGGGGCAACTAATTTCAGACAGAGACAGAGCTATTTGAGGATAGTATTTTTCATCTGGTTCATTTTCTATTAGGGCATAACATAAATTTATAAAATTTATGTTCCTACTGTTGATTGGGAATGATACTGCTGAGAGTCTGCCTTTCTTGATATTTTAAAAAATCAGCACTACTTTTTTTTTTAACTAATGAACTGTAGACAGTGCAGTGCCAGAGATGTTTGGGGAAAGTTTGTTAATGTGGTCTTCTGGGTTTGAAGTGTCCAAGTAGCCTGCTCTACAATAAATGCTGAAATACCTCAAAAGAGAAAGTAGATGACACATGAGTATTATAACTAAGGTAAATTCTTAGTTTTCATTTTTCTTTCCTCCTTTTAGTTTAGGGTACCATGCTTTTCTTCAGAGATTTTTAGGAAAATAATATTGGCCAAGCTGTCAAACCTGCTCTATTAGAATTGTGTATTCTTAGCATTATAGATATGTTGACATCTCAGAACATGTGGTTATGCATCTCTTGCTGTTTCACTATTGCTTTCCTTGTGCATAGTCAGATGATTGTAGCCATTTCCTGTGCCACTTTGCTAGTGGAAAGGCTAGAGGTGGGGGACTTCCCTGGCAGGTCCATTGTGGGTGATTGGGAACTAACTGTATGTTTTAGCATCTCATTGTATTTTTGTTCCTTCCTTGAAAACAGTGGGTGCTTACCAGCTGGGAATTTTGGTGCAGTGACATCACTAGCTATGTGGTTCAGAGAAATACAGTGCTTCAAGATTACTTTTCCCTTCAAAAGATTGTACTTTCCCTTAACAGCCAACAAATGCTATGTTAAAGGTATACTTTGTCATTGGTAGTATGTATACAAAAAAGTCTATTTAGAATTACATAACTGATACATATTATTGCTTGGTATAGAAGTCAGAAGGTTCTTCAGATGTCTATAAAGAGAATACTGGTTTTGTACTCAGAATATATGATTAACAATGTCTGAAGAGTTTGATTTCAGCAGTAGAATTCTAAGGACAATCGTAGCAGGTAGCCTAGCTTTCAGTAATGCATACAAATTTTTCATTCGGCCTCGCTGGTGTGCCAAGGATGGAGATAAATGTTTGATAACACAAATGGAAATTATCAGTTAACAGCTATGGAAGACTTCCATCTGTAAAATAAAATCCTTCGTCTCAACTGCCACTGCTGTGGCCTCAGAGGGAGAAATGAACCAGCAGTATCTGCTGGACTTAATCCCCTCTCTCACTGCCATTTCCTTTTCCTTGAATGTCATCTCTTATTTAGATTGTAACCCAGAGGGTAAGGAACTGTCAGGTTAACAATTTGTAAGCCACTCTGAGAACCTTTGTAGCTGTATTCTTGCAAAGAAGCTAGTAAAATGTGGGCTGGACAGGGCTACTGCCAGGTGGATCCGTAACTGGTTGACTGACCGTTCCCAAAGGGTGATCACGAATGGCTGCTTTTCATCCTGGAGAGAAGTGACTAGTGGGGTGCCACAGGGTTCTGTCCTGGGCTCAGTGCTGTTCAATATCTTCATCAATGACTTGGATGAAGGAGTACAGGGCATGCTCATCAAATTTGCAGATGACACCAAATTGGGAGGGGTTGCTAATACACCAGCGGACAGAATCAAAATTCAAAATGGCCTGGACAGATTGGAGAGCTGGGCCAGGGCTAACAAAATGAAATTCAACAGAGAGAAGTGTAAGGTCCTACACTCAGGTAGAAAAAATGGAATACAGAAATATAGGATGGGGGACACGTGGCTGGATAGCAGTACGTGTGAAAAGGATCTAGGAGTCTTAATAGATCACAAGCTGAACATGAGTCAGCAGTGTGATGCGGCAGCCAAGAAAGCCAATGCAATTCTCGGCTGCATCAATAGAAGTATGGTGTCTAGATCGAGGGAGGTACTGGTACCACTCTACTCTGCTTTGGTTAGACCTCATTTTGAATACTGTGTCTAGTTCTGGGCACCTCAATTCAAGAAGGACATGGTCAAGCTGGAGCGAGTCCAGAGGAGGGCGACCAAAATGGTGAGGGCCCGGAAGCCATGCCCTGTGAGGATAGACTTAGAGAGCTGGGTATGTTTAGTCTGCAGAAGAGAAGGTTAAGAGGGGACATGATAGCCATGTTTAAATATTTGAAGGGATGTCATGTCGAGGAGGGAGTGGGCTTGTTTTCTGCTGCTCCAGAGACCAGGACAAGGAGCAATGGATTCAAGCTGCAGGAAGGGAGATTCCACCTGAACCTCAGGAGGAGCTTCCTGATGGTCAGGGCTGTCTGTCAGTGGAATAGGCTGCCTCGGAGTGTACTGGAGTCTCCTTCCTTGCAGGTTTTTAAGCAGAGGCTGGATGGCCATCTGTCGGGAGTGCTTTGAGAGTGTTCCTGCATGGCAGAGGGTTGGACTGGATGGCCCCTGTGGTCTCTTCCAACTCACATTTCTATGATTCTATGAAGAGCAGGACATAAACAGAATGGATAGATGGATGGATGGATGGATGGATGGAGAAAGAGAGAAAGAGAGAAAGAGAGAAAGAAAGAAAGAAAGAAAGAAAGAAAGAAAGAAAGAAAGAAAGAAAGAAAGAAAGAAAGGGTGTGTGTGTATGTGTATGTATTCTCTCACTTCAGCACTGCTTTCCAACTTATCAGGCTATAGCTATAAAGGGGATAGATCGAAGTGAGAGTCTTCCCAGCAAACGAGCCCAGAAGAAAGTTATTTCAGAAAGAAAGTTCCCAGTCCTCAGTCCCCAGTCCCCAGTCAAGGAAACAACAATAAGTACAGCCCACAACTTCATGCCAGTTTTTTCCTCTCTTGTTACAGATTACATCAACAAAAGTCAGACAAGTTGAAAACACAGAAAAACATCAGAACTACAGAAAGTTCCAAAAACAACCATCAGATATGGCCGTTTGTTCTCCCAACATCTCTAATAACAACACAGCATTGTTATTCATGCAATTAGCTGTGAATTATCAATCTTCAATTGCTATTTGTTTCTTTTGTACAACTCTGGTTTTCACCTTTTTTTTTCCTTGTCAAATGTTCTGGATGAAGGTAGCAATGGCTTTTTAAAAAATGTGCTTAGAAATGAAAGACTTTATTTAGGAGAATGACTTTTTGCACCTTTGCATAACACATGTCCTTCCACAGGAACTGCTTGTTGAGAAAGAAAGAGAAGCTGACTTCTTTGAAACTTCAGCCTCCAACATATTAGGGCCAGTTATTTCTAACCACTAAGCCAGTTATTTCTAACCTTAAATTATTATTTTGCAGAAACTGCCAGTAACAACAATAACAACAACAGCAACAAAAATACACACAGAGAATCCAGACCAGACAGACAACATCTCAAATGGAAGAAAACTGACAGGGACAGATCTCAGCCTTTGTGATGAAATTTTTTACTGTATGGATTATAAACCTGTCAGTATTTTCAGGTGTACTTGTTACATATGATATGCACATATGATAAATGAATGTTTTAAGTTATGATTGAAGCAATACCATATTTGTTTAAAAATGATGCTTTAAATTAAACTTTAAATTAACCAGGTTGCCCGTCATGATGAAAGAAGACAATAATATCATTTCTCTGTTTTATTCATTCATGCTATTGTTAAGAAGTTCTTACAGCAAGGAAATACACAAACATAAAAAGAATACATCTATTTCCTGCATTGCAATGTTTCGTAAAGTATGCCTCATATCCTTCAGTAACCAATTTCTTCACTACACCAGATACCAGCAGAAGCAAATTGTATCTCAGCTTTCTGAAGACCACCTGTTGTTTTCGTCAAGGGTCTAAGTCCATTGCAGTAATCCTGAGAGTACACTTTGTCACATATACGCCTCAGGGCTTATTTCAGCTTGCTAGCATGGTGCCTCTGAAGTAAGAAGCCACCATCTGTCAGTTGTTTCAATCTAACAGAATAAGGAAAGAAATAGTCAAGCAGAACACTTCAGCCAGAAGGCTTCAAAAGCGTGACATCTCTTACTTGTCATAGGTTACAGGAAATCATTTGTCTCAAGGTTTTTGCTTGATTTAGCTAATGAATTAAATCTTGAATGCTCTACATTCTGGAGGTTGATTTCATACTTTTGTGAGATGTTTGTATGCCAAAGTATAAGAAGCAGAGTGCAAAGTTAATAAAATACTTCCATTTTCATGAACCTGCCTTACAAAGAAAAGAAAAGGCACTTACAAAAAAGGCCCTGCTGCCCTTGGAGATTCATTTGCTGTGAACACAAGATATGAAATTGCCATTAGATGCTCCTAGGGTATGGGACTTCTTTCTAAGGAAAGTAATTCTGCCCTACTTGTGAAAGCAGGCAAAGACCTTAGGCTCTTTCAAATTACATAATGGTAGTTCCGTGATTCCATTTTAATTGCCATATCTGTATGCTATGAAATCCTGGATCACAATGTTATAGGGTCTGATGGTTTTACAGTTAAAATTACCTTTATTAGAATATAATAACCAGTTCACACACTTGCACATACCTACCTACTCCTCCCATTAGCTGTCCAGGCCAATACAGTAAAGAGGTATTAGGAGAGATGGGTTTCATTTAGGCTGTGAAGTATTTCTCAGAAACTGGGATTTTCCACATCAGCTTTTATATCCTTCTTCAGGTCTTTGTCCTCTAGGCAGCATCTAGCTCTGGGGCTAGTCATCATTAGATGGTTCCTATTGGTCGTGTAGTTTGGCTTCTCACAATATTTCTGTGGTGTCCAAGACATCTCCAGATTAATTATTCATTTCTTTTTACTGAAATGTCTGGCTTGATTCAACCAGTTCTAGAATGTTCATGGTCCCCTCATGACAAGTCCTAATTAATAAGTTTGTTTTTTTCTTATTTCAAACCCAAAGCAAAAGCATCCAGTTCTCAAAATGGAGTCTCTTTTAGGCTCAACTAGAGCCTAAACTAGGAGTGGGCAAAGTGTGGCCTGAAGGCTATAAGCAGTCTCTAGACAGAACTTCTGTGGTCCCTAAGCCCACCACTACTCCCTCAAAGGCTCCTAAGTTTCATTCTTTAGCACAATGTTTGGGCACTTGCCCTAAAACCATGCAAACCCCCAAATGTGCAAAAACACGTGGAAATAACTCCACTCCCATCTGCATTTCAAAACCTCACACTACCTCCAAATATCTGTGTTTTGCTCGGCAGTCCTTCTCAAAATGGCAACAGGAAGTGACACAGTGTTACCTGGGTTTGTTCAGGGGGCATCCTACATGGTGATTGGGAGGAACTGCCACCACATTCCCACACAGTGCCCCACCTTTGACGTATATCTATTCTATTAACTAACAACATCTGGAAAGATACATGATTCCCACCTCTGGGGGCAGGTTGTTTTTACATATACATAATGAAAGAAATAGATGCGCTGGATTTTGCTGAGGTCTAATCATATTTTCAGATATAAATTTGGAATTGAAGATGATGACAGAGAGAAGAAATTTCCAATATATTTTTGATAAAATATACACTCGGAAAAATTGTATATACAAGCTACAATCTGCATAAAATTAGAACCTGTTTCTCTTTTTTGAGGACAAAAAAATCAATCAGCTTGTTAGTAGCTTAATAAATAGCTATTTTCATGTGCTCTTCAAAAGGAGTCTATTCTATTAATATCCCTTCCCACCAAACTTTTTTTGTACTCCTATAAAGTGGAAAAGAATAAAGATAAAATATCTACTTGTTAATACAATAGTAAGATTATTAGAATGATGGTGTTACGAGGGAGGAAATAATCATCTTACATGCAACTAACGTCATACTGTAATTGTTGTCTAGGCAATAGGTGAGTTACTACATAGCAGAATAAATACTATTAATAAAGGGCAAGGTACTTCAGTTGAATGGACGTATTTTTCCAGTAACACTGTGATAGAATAACAGAGTAAAAGCAAAATACAACAAAATCCAGAATCCACAAAAACAGGGATATCTTTATTGGGCCAACTAAAAAGCACAAAATACATCAGACAAGCTTTTGAAGCTTCACTGGCTTCTTCATCAGGCAAAGATATTAAAGATCAGACAGAAGAAGAAGTTGCAGGCTTACATTTTGTCTCAGATGTTACTTTTGTTGTCAATTAAGATGGTCTAGAAGGATACCAATGCAGGCAGAGGCCACTCCCCTTCCCCATCCTTATAGTGAGATAATTTAATGAATCTTAGCTGCTGAAATGATGAGTTTCTGAAAATTCAACAGTTCTGCCTCATCTGCACTCTAATCTGGAAACACTTTGTGCTTGTTAAATACAAATTAATGGCAAAAGTAATTTCTTCTAAGGAAGGGAAGATCTATACTTGCTCAAAGGCTTCAGATCAAGTAAGTGAACAAGAAATTTTCAACATTTCTAAAGCTTTACACAAAATACTCTGACTGACACACTTGTGATATGTAACTTATGGCCCTTTCCACACGGGGGACGGGGGAACGGGGCAGCGCACGCAGGGACGGATCTTACCTGAAAACGGGTTGCTCCGTCCCTGCGGGGAGCGCGCGTTCGCCGCTCCACACGCTGGCGAGTTTTGGTGGCGTTCGGCGGCGCCCAAAATGGCGGCTGGTGACTTCCGGCGGCGCTCCACCAATCAGGGCAGCGCGCCAGCTGGAAGCCCGGCCCCGGGCAGCTCTGCAGGGCCGCGCTAGCGCGGCCCTGCAGCTTCACACGGGGCGCTGCAACAGGTTAGCGCGCTTGCGTTTCGTAAAAACCACATAAAATGTGGTTTTTAAAAAACGCGCTGCGCTACCCCTTGCGGCCACGTTAGCGCGGTTTGAGGTGTGGAACCTCCACTATTCAAACCGCTCTAGCGCGCTCCATGGTGTGGACGACCTCGAATGAGGTCGCCCTAAGCCGTTTTTTTACCCCGTGTGGAAAGGGCCTATGTGATGAATAATGATATAATTCTTTACTAATTTTCTTCTTGAAACAGGCAATGAATAAGTTCAGCAATTTTGCCCCACTGTAAGAAAGTATTTGAAAACTACACAATTTAACTTGCAGTTTGAGACTTTTGTGCAAAATAACACCTGTGGTTGGTTTTCACAGAAAACAGCATTTTCTGCAGAAGAAATAGTTTTTTTTCTGTGGAAAGAGGATGTTTCTGTACAGATATATTATTATGCACAGAAATATTATTTTCTGCACACAAAGAACTATTCCCACACAGAAAATGCTGTCTTCTACACAAAAACACTCTGTGCAAATTTTGTACAAAATAAATCCTAAACTGTGAAGATTCTCATCAGTCCAGAAGTCTTTTTATCAAGGTAGTTGACACTCAAAAAACTGGTTTTCTGACCATTTTTAATACTTTTGAATATTTTTTCCATCCCTAGTATGGAACACAACTATCCAAAATGTGCCATACTTTTGTTTGTTTGTTGCAGTGCAGATCTTAACGTGGTAAACTTTAAAAAAAATATGTATTTTCAATATAATTTGGTAGACATGAACAAGAAATGGCTTTTTCACAGTTATGAATTATCTATTATAAGTTTGTATTGAACACATATGGCACAAAATTAATCAAAAGTAACAGTTGCACAAGCACCATGTAGTGATGTCTGAGAGTTTGATCTTTGTGAATTCTGGTATGAACTGGCCTATGCCACTTACCCAACACAATGCACAGAATTCAGAATTCTGGAGGAGCCACTACCCCATGCATATTTTTCAACGAAATGAATGCAGAAATATGTATTTGGGAAGAAAATATATTTGTAAATACATATTTGGAGGTAAAATGTGTTCAAAACCCACATTTTAATATTTAAATCACAGAATAATGAAGCAATAAGAAAAGGCAGATATGGGTAGACACATGCTAAAGAGTCTTTGACAGGAATCAGACTGGTGTGTTAATTTCTTATTTCATAGAATTGAAGAGGAGGCAGCTTCATTTTATAGGCTGAGCATAGGTTGTTTAATAGGCTAAAATCATATAGTAGCTTCACGCAACAAAGTTCTTAGTATTTTTTTTAAACACTGAAAAATGTTTACCTGATTTTACTTTAGTTATCTGAAGCCAATAGCAGCTTCCACTGATTCACTGCTGAACCAACTATGAAGCCACAAGCCACTATAAAAACAGACAAGGTTTTCTACCAAACTATGAATGGACTAGATATATTCCACATATATGGTAAGTATTGTTCAAAACTGGTCTTTGTTTCCATGATAGCTGCAAAATAACCTTCCTTCTTGTAATACATTTGCTTTCATCACATCTAGTAAAATGAACTGAATGTGTTCCATATGCTTCTGTAGCACCAGTTGATCACCTTCAGCATCCCAGCCTGCATTTCAATCTTTATTACTGAAAATAGAACAGGAAATTTGAACAAAAAGATTAATGTTATTTGGTATTTCATTACAAAGTAAGAAAGGGAGGAATGGCAATATCATTTTCCATTAAACTGGCAGATTTACATACTTCAGAGATAAAAATGGATGGGTGGACAGAAGGATGGACAGATGGAAAACAGGGTGAATGGGTTTCCAGAAGAAAATGATCTTTATTTTTTTTTATTATATTCTTTATTCATTTGCCATTACAACAACAGTAAAATAACAATTAACATTTGACATATAACATATAACCACTTATACACTTACATTACCCACAAATCTAAAACCATCCATCCCCCAACCCCATCAACAAATCCTACTCCACACCATTCATTCTTCAAGAGTTCTTTGTATTATTTCCCGCTTTTGTTTTCTCATTACTTACATAGTATCTTCGAACCCTTATTCCAATCATACTATTACTTCCTTATCATTCACCAGTATTCTTTCCTCATCCGACCTTTAACTACGTTTCTCGTTCCACCTTCCCCCTTGGGATAAGCCCTTATCACTCCATTAAAAAAAATTCTGTAAGTTTCATTCTTCTATTTTTACTCGTCATTTTACATGATCCCTTTGTCCTTTACTTATCTATATTCCCATCTCCACCTGTACGTCTTACTTTTCTCTCTCTCCGATTCCTATACTTCTTATGGGAATCCCTCTATACCTTTGATTATGTCTTGTCTACTCTTATGTATTCTCCAAATATTTTTTCACCAATCCCCAACTCTCTTCATAGTAACTTTGATCTTTTCCCTGAAGCATCCCTGTTAATCTGTCCATCTGTTCCATATCTAACACTTTCATCAGCCATTCCTCCATTTGTGGTGTCAATCTATTTTTCCGTTTCTGTGCATATGTCAACCGTGCTGCAGTAACTAAATATAATATTACTCTCCAGTGTTTTCTTTTTGCCAGCTTCTCTATCTTATGAGTCATATTTAATAAAAATAGTTCTGGTATTAATGATAACTTAATTTGAAGTATTGTTGTTATCCTCTGTGAATATCTTTCCAGAACTTTCTTGCCTCCTCACATGTCCACCACAAGTGGAAGAATGTGCCTTTCTCCTTACCACATTTCCAACACTTATTCTCTGTAATTTTATAAATCCTACTCAATTTTACGTGGTCTAAATACCACCTGTATAACATTTTCAGGTAATTTTCCTTTAAACTCTGTGCTGCCGAAAATTTATTTGTATCTTTCCAACTAGCCTCCCAGTATTCCAATTCTATTCCACGCCCAACATTCTTACTCCATTTTATCATTGTCTCTTTTACTGTTTCACTTTCCAATTCACGTTCTAACAGTAATTATATATCTTGGATATCATTTGTTTCTTAGAGTCCCGTATTATTTTCATAAATGGATCTTCCTGTTTTATTGTTCCAATCCCTTCTGCATTTTTGTCCATAATAAATCGTTCTGTTAGCTGTCTGTATAAAAACCAGTGGCAATCAAAGCCCTCTTTTTCGATTTCTTCCCTAGATTTTAATGACATCCATCCGATTTCTCTATTATCATGTCTTTATATTTTATCCATTTACTTTGTGGGTCTTTCCATCTCCCGTACAATGCTTCATGCGGGGATAGCCATTGAGGTTTTCTTATATAATACTTCTTCTTAAATTGTAACCAAGTCCTTAACAATGCTCTCCTTATATAATGGTTTGAGAAATCTTTATCGATTTCATATTTCTCATACCACATATAAGCATGCCATCCCATCCGCTTTCCCGCCCTTCAAGATTTAATAATTTTTCGTTTTGTAACGTAATCCATTCTTTAAGCCATGAAAGTCCACAGGCATTATAGTACATTTTCAAGTCTGGTAAGTCAAAACCTCCTCTTTCCTTCTTCTCTATTAATGATTTCCACTTGATTCTCGGTCTCTTCTTTTCCCAAATAAACTTTGTCAAATCTCTTTGCCACTCTTTAAAAGGTTTTTCATTATTTATAATTGGGATATTTTGAAATAAAAAGATTAATCTGGGCAGCACATTCATCTTTATAGCTGAGATTCTTCCCAGCAAAGATAAACTTAGAGAAGCCCAACTTTCCAATGATTTTTTTACTTCATTCCAGATTCTTTTGTAATTATTCTCATATAATTTGTTATTTCTTTTGGCTAACCATATCCCCAGATATTTTATCTTATTCTCAGATTTAAATCCTGTAACTTGAACCAGCCTTTGCTCTTCCACCTTAGTCAAATTTTTCGTTATGATTTTTGTTTTATCTTTGTTAATCTTCAATCCTGACACATCCCCGAACTCTTCCAATATCTGTGTCAAAATTTCGATACTTGATTCAGGATCCTCCAACACAATCATCATATCATCCGTGTATGTTTTTACTTTATGTTCATGCCCTTTAATCTTGCAACCATTTATTTTTGGCTCTCTCCTAATTACATTCAACAGTACCTCTAACGTTAATATAAATAATAACGGTGACAATGGACACCCTTGCCTTGTACCCTTTTCTATCTTAAACTGTATTGTTCTGGCCCCATTAACAATTATTTCCGCTCTCTGTTCCCTATAAATTTCTTTGATCCACTCTAAGCAGGTATTACCTATACCCATTCTTTTCATTACCTCCATCATAAAATCCCACCTGATGTTATCAAACGCTTTTTCGGCATCAATGAAGATCATCACTAATTTCTTCTCATTATTTTTCTCATAGTATTCAATAAGATTCAACACAGCTCTAATATTATTTTTAATTTGTCTGTTTGGTAGAAAACCATTTTGATTGTCCTGTATCACTACCTGTAGTACTCTCTTAAGTCTGTCTGCCAAAATATTTGTAAAAATCTTATAGTCAATATTTAAAAGTGAGATTGGACGATAATTTCCTGGTTCTCTTGGGTCCTTTCCCTCTTTTAAAATCAATGTGATATAAGCTTCTCCCCAAGTATCTGGTTTTCCATTCTCTTTGATATCATTAAACAATTCCACCAATGGGGCTATTAACCATTCCTTCATCTTCTTATAATAGATCGCCGAGAATCCGTCTGGTCCTGGCGCCTTTGCTAATTCTAATCTGTTAATTACTTCCTCAATTTCCTTGGCTGTTATCTTCGCATCCATCATTTTTGCATGTTCCTCTTTAATTTGCTGTATTGTCCGATTCTTTAAATATCCCGCTATTTCCGTTCTCATCTTATCTTTACTTTTAATACTGTAAAGGTTCTTATAGTAGTTGTAAAAAACTTTCTTTATTTCTTCTTGTTTTGTAGTTATCATCCCCTCCCTGTTTATTTCCAAAATTAATCTTTTTTCTCTCTCTTTCCTTAATTTGTACGATAACCATTTTCCCGGCTTGTTTGCCTGCTCAGATTGTCTTTGTTTCATCCATTTTAACTTTCTACTGATTTCTGCTTGATTTTCTGCATTAAGCTGGACTTGTAAATTTTTCAACTTTAACTGCACCTTTTTATCCTTTGGATTATCTCTTAAATTCTCTTCCTGTGTCTTAATTTTTTCCAATAAATCTCGATACTTTTCTTGTCTCTTCTTTTTAATTTCCGCTCCCATTTTAATTAAATGACCACGCACCGCCACTTTACTCGCGTCCCATATCATTCTCTTCTTTACATCTTCTGTAGAAGAAAATGATCTTTAGAGTTAATCAATGTATTGTAGTATAATATTTGCCAAGGAATATTTGATTCAATCCATAAAGACTCATGATATTTATGTGTACCAAAGGGAAAGAAAAAAACAAGGAGGTAGCACATTGGTGCTTGTTAGCTAAGGTCCCACCTGGAGCACTGGTTAGCCTGGCCCATTTTTCTCAAGCTGAGATCATACTGATTGATCATGATTGTTCTACTGAATGTCACATCCTTTTCCATCTGGTTCTTCTTATATCTCATTCCTTACTCAGTGGGACACTAGAAATGAAACCAGTGTGTGCCAACTGAACCATTTTTCTTCAGTTGTGATCATGCTGGTTGGTCATGAATGTTCTGCTAATTGTTCTCACATCCCTTCCTATCTGACTCTTCTGATCTTTCATTTCTTACTCATTAGACACTAGTAAGAGTGAAGGACTACAGATCAGTACAAGCCAATGAGCCTGAACTCTGGCAAGGCTAGCATGAGGCCAATTTATTACAAACATTACAAATTAAGACTGTTTTGTTAATTAAAAGTTGGGAATCCTAAGGCCTGGAAGATATATATGGTCCTCAGAAGCTTTGCTTACAGTCCACTGCAGGTACCTAATTCCTAAAATGCTTCTTCAGCTGGTTACTCCATGAGACAAGAATAAGCAGGGTTGTGATGCTGGGGAAGAACATAGGAAGTATGATTTCCATGAGACATCCCCTCCATTGGAATCTTGCATCTCCATTTCCTGCTGCCCAATTTATTGGACCTTTTCTCACTGATGTTAAGTAGAACACAAAGAGAAGGGCACATGATTGTGATAGGAAGAAAGTCCATCGACATATTTCCTCTGATGCTTTTACCATTCCCATTACAATGTTACATCTCTTCATGCCCAGCTGATTGGTGCTGGGGAAAGCATCAAACAGCTGGACATCAGGGGAGGGGAAAGTACAATATTATCTTAGGCCTTGGGAGGGTTGAACCCCCACCTCAACTCCAGCTTTGCATAATGCGATGGGATGTGTGTGTATGATTAACGTATCTAAATGTATCTGGGATTCAGAGAGGAACATGTGTGCGTTCATAGTCAGGATGATGTTCATGTGAGAAATAAAGTGTGAAAGAGAATACAGTAGGCTCTCTGCTTGCACAATTGTGTATGTGAAGCTGAGCTGTAAAGAATATTCACATATTTTCTTATCCTCAACAAGCCATTGTGTCTCAGTGCTTTGAGAAATCCCATTAACAATCCTACTTTATGTTTTTTTTTTTGGTATTTTTAATTTTTTAAAAAATATGTAATAAAAATTTGGAAACCTATTTGTTTTGAGCAAAATAAGCTACTTTTTGCACACAAAAAGTATTCTGTGATTTTTTTTACCCAATTTGTTGTTTGCATAAAGAATTATTTGCAATACAAGAGATCTATTTGAAATGTGTGAGAGAGGGGAATGCCATGTCTGGCCAGCCCAACCATTGCCTTCAGCTTCTCACCAAGCCCAATATCGATCACTATGTGGCTCTTTTAGGGCAAAAAAATTGCCTATTATTTCTCTAAATGTAAAACTACCATTCACTGGATTACATCTAAACAAGTAGTCAAAGCAAAAATTCATGTAGTCACAATAGGAAACACAAGTTTTAGCAGAGTCAAGCAGCCTCTTCTCAGCCTTCATTGTGAACCAGTTCCACCCTCCACAATTGATCTGGGAAGACTGATTTGCATGATGTTCTTTTTTTGAAAACACAGAGAGACACTACAGATTAGAGCTATAAAGAATATTTGTCAATGTTATCATCCTTGATCAGAAAGGCTGCCTTGACATGTCAAGAGACCCCATTAGAAAATGCGCAGCTACTGAGAGATTTTTCATTCCCACACAAGAGCAAAAAGATGAGTGGTTTTCTTTCATCAGTGTCTCCATAATTTGTGTAAGAAGTCCCTGCACAAAAAAGTCTTTTCTTACTTCATGAAGCAAAATACACTCGCGAGACAGGACTCCAAGTAAACCCAGTTAACAAAGCTTCTGACAGTTGAAGCTCCTGTTTGTGAAGTCTTTTACTTACACTCAACCCCTATTCTCTACCTAGTTGGAAGATTTCTAGGAGAATCAGCACTGTGAGGATGATGAATAGGGTTTGAGAAATACAGGCATTTAGTGTTGGAATGTAGTAGCATGTCTACAGTAAACAGTGCAATGAACAAAGCTTAAGTAGAGAAAGCATGGAATTCTACTCTAACCGAATTCTACTTTACCTTTGTATTCATCTATAGAATCCGTGCACAAATAGCCCATAAAGGCAAAATAAATTTTTGTAATCTCAACCATGAGGCAGAATGAGATTTTTCATTCTGAATGGTGATATCAAAATAAAACACACTTTCCCCTTTTCCACCAATTTTTTTTACCTATTATTGACACACAATATCCCCCTTCTTACCACCCTGGAGCATAGCTAAAGCAGTTGTAGCCAAGCAATATCCTGCTCCCTTCATCCTGTTTACAGTGCAAAGAAGAGTAAAACATCTCCAGTCTAGATGCAGAAATATTCAGTAACAGAATAATTGTCTCTATTTCTAACCAAAGGGACTGAATGTGTTGGGGAAAGTATAGTATATTTTATGCAACAGGAATGACATACAAACAAGTTTTGATAAAAGTACATAAGCTAGTAATTACTCTATCCTGAAAGGGGAAAGATTCTGATAACTGAATTCCATTCTAATCAAAGAAAGATTTAATGTTCATAAAAGAATAGCCTAATGTGATTAACATTTGCTACATTTGCAAGAGACAGTTGACTTACCCCTCTGTGAAAAATAAAAGACTCAAGACATTTTCTTGTTTTTGTGTGGAATGCTCACAGTATGGTATTAGTTTATATATAGTCATAGCTGCCTTTGGCAGTGGCGTTGGAAATACTGAGTGATGTGGAAGGATTAAAACAATCAAGTATTTCAGTGGGATGCCTGCTTCATGGTGGCAGATCAGTGAAGGCAGCATCTCTGAGCAGGCTTTGAGCAGTATATGGCCTTATTTTAGGTGTTTAATAATGTTCATCCTAACCACAAACAGGTTCCCTTATTAGCACTTTCAGATCCAAAGAAGGTTCTTCCACTCTGCTACTTTCCTGGGGCACCCTTGGCTTCTCATATGATGAGTTTTCATGTATTTGAAGAATTAAATACTAAGATAAACAAGATGCTATTTTTGCATATGATTAAACTAGCATGCATTTATAAACAAAAAAGTTTGTTTAACTGTATTTGCATGTTTTTAAAGCAAAACTGCAGTGAGTTTTGAACACTTCAGATCTGGATTATTGTTACTGTTTCCACCCAATTTTCAAAATGGAAACCATTGCATTCTAATCGAAACAGCATAACTGATAATTACATTTCACCACATGAGGTAAATAGGATAGATTGAGTGGGATCTTATGAATCCTCCAAGTTGATCCTGTCCAGATTCATAAAGTAAATCCAGCTGAGTCCATAGGATTGTTGTGTTAACTAATTTTAACTATGGCTGGTCATATAATGATCCATACTTACCATGTGCCTGGCCATGATTGGTGGCATGTTCCAAACATGTGAAACAATTAGGTAGTGACTGAACTATGGCCCTTTCTGAACTACACTGCTATAATGCTATTATTCCACTTTCAACATCCTGTGGAATTTTGGGGTTTGTAGTTTACTGAAGCCAAAGAGCTCTCTGGCTGAGAATTCTAAATGCCCTTCCCAAAATTGCAAATCCCAGAATTCCATAGGAGGTTGAGAGTGGAATGATAGCACAATAATAGCATAGGGCAGAAATGGCCTATGAGATCACTCCATGTTAATTTTCTTTTTATCACTGAGTTTATCAATATTGGTGATTTCATCCTTCACCTTTTCAATTTACCTCTCAAAAATTGTATTTTTAACAAGAACTAAGGGTTCTAAAGAACATGAATGTGAGTAAGTGGTTCTTCACTTTCTCTTTTGGAAGATCACTATTATCTGATCTAATCTACCTCTCAGAGACCTTTGGGAAGTAATTTCATGTGTATCATTTTATCAGGCTTGAAATCCATAACTGATGGCATGATGGATGTCATGGGTTTGGGATGTTTTACCTTGTTACATAGACTTGGTCAGCAAAATGCAAGAATGTAGTCCAAAAAGTAGGCTAACAACTAATAGCTGGACCCTACAGTTCCTGTGGGTCATCACAAACCTGCTGTGGATATATTTAACAGAAAAGAAGCAAATGGTACTCCTTAAACATATCCTGAACACCACCCAGATATACATATATATATGGCTTTGATCCTGAAGATCCCTTCAAAGAACAGAAGGCCCCACAATACATCTACAGGAAAGATGAGGAAGAAATTTTTCCCTATTGCTCCTTGCCCATTCAGCCTGCACTACCCTCTGGAAAGCTGTTCCAGAGGGTTGTGAGAGACTGCAGAACTGTGTGGGTGGTGGAACAGAGACAACCTTCTATTGACTTGTGAAACCATTCTGTTTGAGGAATGCATACTCTTGTTGTGTGTCTTCAAGTCATCTCCTACTTATGGCAATCCTAAAGTGAACCTATCATGAGGTTTTCTTGGCAAGATTTGTTCAGAGAATGTTTGGCTTTACCTTCCTTTGAGACTGAGAAAGTGTGAGTTGCTCAAGGTCACCCAGTGGATTTCCATTACTGAGTGAGGATTGGAACCCTGGTCTCAAGAGCCATAGTCCAACACTCAAACCAGTAAACCACACTGGGTCCCAATACTCTGCAACTCGATAATTCATGTGATCTGTATTGTGTGTTCTCATAGGATTTTAAGAGGGACAGATGGCAATAGGGAGTTTTAGTATAGAAAAGTGCATAGATATCAAATGGTACAAAGGGAAAGGACTAATAGAGGGCTAACAAACACTACCTTGTGAAGTATAGAAGAAATGGAGGGCCAGCAGATTTTCTATGAAGGTCCAACAATGTTCTAAGCACTGAACATAGGACAATACTCAAGAAACAGGTTATGAGATTGTCTAATGAGATTCCACAGACTGTGGTCCTTTGTAGTCAATACCATCGTTGGGTTCTATGTCCAGACTTTCTAAAGGCCACTTTTGGATTTCCAGAGGAATTTTTTTAAAAAGTTAAAAATGCCATTCAGAGTCTCCTTTATTACAAACTTGGATATGCTAAACTTATTAAAGCCTTCACAAGTGGTTTACAAAGGGATTTTATTTTATCCAAGATAAAGTAAAATGGTCTCTGACAGCAACACATCATATGAGTTATCTTTATAAGGACAAAACAAAAAATGTCTTTCCTTGAAAGGCAATAACCACAGAATATTTTCTGGGTTGTTGAAATAAAGCCCAAGGAAAAGTATGTATCGAAAAATCCAATTTGACTACACATATGCACACTCTCTCTCTCTCTCTCTCTCTCTCTCTCACACACACACACACACACACACACACACACAAATCTTTCTAAATGCAAGTGACAGCTATTTCAATGTTGACTGAAAGTGAATCTGTGGTAAATGTACAAAGAGTGAGGTGTCTGCTAACCCTATTTCCCCCTGTTCTATATACATGGGGGTCAATTTGCTGCAGGAAAGAGCCTCCACATAGTTTTGGGGGCACACAGTTTTGAAGGGGTTTGAAGCAACATTACGAACCTCAATGGGCTGAGGTTTTTTCTTTCTATTATAGTGCTATTATTCCACTTTCAACATTCTATGGAATCCTGCGGTCTGGAGTTTAGGGAGGGGCCTCCCTAAATTCCAAACCACAGGATTCCATAGGACATTGAAAGTGGAATAATAGTAATGTAACAGTCTAGTGCAGAAATGGCCTATCTTTTTGTTTGCTACAGCTTGCTGAATTACTTACTTTCCATTTTGGCCAGCAAATTTTGGAAAACCACACTTATCCCCTTGCTCCTCATGTGATTGATATTAATGTTGGAAGAGTGCGCAGTGGGATCATGGTGGTCCAATCAGGCTTACATGCACTGCAGAGCTATGGGAAGGAGCCAGCCCATATATGGGCTGCAATGATTCCAGCTAGTATTTCAAATATATGAGCAATATAGATAATCAAGATTACTGTCAATCATTTCTCATTGGGCACAAGTTCCAGCTCAACATTTTCAAATATTACAGTGCAATGTTTGCAAATAAACCTTAGACTAACTTAAGCATGAGCCATCAGGATATACTGTCTGTCTATCTTTCTGATTATCATCTAAATAAAATACAGAACAAAATACAATTGGCATCAGATACTTCTCACTAATGTACTGATTAGATTATCATCATCATTATCAAAATCAGAAATCTGTGTTTTTATTGTAATATGAATTTTGGAACCATCTTTTAAAAATGTAGCTTCCACATTTTCTGGTTCATTAGTTACAGTTAGGAAGTACCGACACTGATTAATTACAAAGGCAAATGTGAGTATCAGAACTGCAAATCCTCACTGAATATGAGGAGAATATAAAAAGACCTTACAATACAAATCAAGGAGATGGATGCTGCAATGTCCTTTTCAGTCTATGCTAATGGATCACAACTGCAGATACGCCATGTGAAGCCAGGAAAAATCTGTTTCTTCAAAAGCCACTCAGTGTATGCATTTTAAAATGTAGACATTTCAGTTATAACACAGTATTATTTACCAAAGTGCATCCATGAACTTCTACCACACATGGTAAATATAGGTGTTACATCCTGAGTGTTTTTTCTTTTGCTTATCTGTAAAATGACACAGCTAACCAGAGTTGTACTTGAAATGTGAGGACTGCGTATGACATTCCTCATGAGAGAAACTTATGCAAGAATCTGCTTATGAATTTATTATACTTCTAATATTTCCCTGAGGTCAAGATGGCATTCTAGTGGTAATTTTGCATCTCCTATGACTGTCCAACAGCCAATCTTTTCTAAAGATGAAATTCCTTGGCTTTTTCGATGTATTATTTTGCAATAGAAACTCATTCATCTTCCAATTTTGATATATATTTCTTTCCCTCAATTTCAGTTTCATTTGAATTGGATTATGATCTGAGGTAATTTTTGGTAGGATTTTCATATCTTGTATTCTAGTATGAATCGTCTTAGAAATAAGAAACATGTCTATTCTTGACATCGTATGATGACTATTGGAATAATAAGTAAATCCTTTCTCTTCAGGATGTTTTAACTTCCACACATCAATCAAAGAAGTCTCTTCCATTAATTTAAAGAAAGTCTTCGGTAATTTCCCTTGTTTTTGTTTTTTTTCTTTCTTATTTGATCTGTCTTCCACTGGATCCAATACCGCATTCATATCCTCCATAACCAAAATATTTTCTTGGTTCTTTTCAATTGTGTATTTTATTATTTCTTCTCTTACTTTATCATAGAATTCACTTTTCTTTTCCTGTGGCGCGTATATTCCAACCAGCAGTAATGTAAGATCTGGGATTTGAATTTTAACTCCCATGAAATGCCCTTGGTCATCCCGGAAAACTTCCTCTGATGAATATTTTGAATTTACATAAATAGCTACCCCTCTCTTCTTTTTGTTGTATGCTGAAATATAGCACTTTCCAAGTTTAGGATTTCGTAAAAAATGTGCATCTGCATCTTGAATTTTTGTCTCTTGTATACAAATAACATCTGAACTGATCTTCTCTAAAAAAATGGAATACTTGTCTTTGTTTATAACCTTGTACATTCCACGATAAAACCTTTAAAGCCATTTTTCTTAAATTTCTTCTGTTTCACTTAACTTCTCTTCTGATTCTAATTCTGTTAGTTCTTCTTCTTGTTCCTCTTCTGGTCTTTCTTGCAGTTCCTCTCCTTCTATCTCTACTTCTTCTTGAGACTCCTCTTGTCCCTTTCTTTCTCTGTCACAGTCATGAATTATATCCCCTTTCGTCTTTAAATTTTTCAATATCTCTCTAAGCTTTTTTTGCAATTCATATACTTGTGTTGGAGTTGTTACCTTATATCTTCCTAACTTATAAGTAAAGGATACCCCTTCAGTCCTTTCCCATTTGTATCTTATTTTGTGTCGTTGTAATAGTTGAGTCAAACTTCTGTATTCTTGCCTTCGTTTAAATACTTGATATGGAACATCTTTAAATAGTTTTACTTCTTTTCCTTCCACCATTAATTTTTTATCATAATTCTTCTGCAAAATTTTATCTCTCATCCAAGTTCTTGTAAAAGAAACAATAATATCCCTTGGTAAATTCTTCTCTTTTGCTATTCTTGACTCCAGCCTGAAAATTCTGTCAATTTCTGTTTCCATCTTCTCTTCAGTCATTTCCATATAACCTGCTAGTTCTGAAATTATTCTTTGATATAAATTCTCCCTCAGCTTCTCTAAAATTCCTCTAATTTTAACACATTTGTCTCGATATCTCATTTCATGCTTCTCCAATTCATTCTCACTTTTCTTCTGCCTGTCTTTCATGGTCTTTCCTTCTACTTCGCATTGTTTTGTCTTCTCCTCCAACACTGTTATGACTGTTTTTATTGATTTCATTTCTGTATTTATTTTTTCAATCTTCTTATTAAAGCCTTCCAATTCTTTTTTAATATCCATCTTAATTTCAGCCCTCTTTTCTTTTAATTCTTGTCTTATTTCATGCTTGAAATTTCTTATTTCTTCTAATATCTGTTGCATCACTTCTGGAAAAGGTACCAGTTGCTCCATGGGTTGTCTTTGATCCACTGTTAAATGCAATTGTACCTTAAAGCCTCAAAGCTCTACTTTGAAGAAAATATGATGGATGATATTTCTATGAAGGTAATTTGGGACGCTGGAAAAGCAGTCATGAGAGGTTTATTTATTAAGTGGAATTCGGAGTGGAAGACTAAAAGACAAGAGAAAGTGAAAGAAATGGAGAGAGAGATTAAAATAAAGGAAGAAAAATTAAGAAAGGATACATGTAACGAGAAATTAAGGAAAGAAATCAGGATTCTACAAGAAAAAATAAGGAATGAATATAAGATTGAAATTGAGAGAAAATTAAAGATAATGAAACAAAAACATTTTGAAGACAAACCAGGTAGATGGTTAGCTCTAAGACTGAGAGAAAGAAAAGAAAGAAACTTAATTTTTCTAGCCTATAAAGGAAAAGAAAATGTAACCGATCAAGAAAATATAAAAACTATCTTCAGGAAACATTACAAGAAGTTTTATGAAAATAATTATAGCATGGAGGGAAATAACAAGATACGAGAATATTTAGAGAAACAAGACATAATTGAATTGACAGAAGAACAAAAAAATGCTTTGAATGCTAATATTACAATGAAGGAGATACTGGAAGCTATTAAAAAAGCAAAACTAGCAAAATCACCAGGGCCAGATGGGTTCTCTTCATTATATTATAAAATATGTCAGGACGAATTACTAAAGCCGATGCATAGAATGTTTAATGAAATAGTTGACAAAGGAAAACCTGCATCTTGGAATGAAGCAAACATTACATTAATATTGAAAGAAGGGAAGGATTCTCGAGAGCCTAACAGCTATCGACTGATATCCCTTTTAAATGTAGATTACAAAATATTTGCAAAAATATTGGCTGAAAGAATGAAAAAAATCTTAAATGAGATAATACGTGAAGATCAAAGTGGATTCTTACCTAAAAGACAAATAAGAGATAACCTAAGAACAGTAATTAACATGATAGAATATTATGAAAAACATAACGAGAAGAAATTTACTATGATATTTGTTGATGCAGAAAAAGCTTTTGATAACATCAAACATGAATTTATGCTACAATTACTTAGGAAGATGAATTGTGGAGAAAAATTTGGCACATGGATTGGAGAAATATACGAAAATACAAATGCTCAAATCATAATCAATGGTGAGAAAACGAAACCAATCAGAATAAAAAAGGTACAAGACAAGGCTGCCCTCTTTCACCACTGTTATTTATAACAGTATTGGAAGTGCTGCTTAGAATCATCAGAGCTGATAAAGATATCAAAGGGACTAAAGTAAAGAGTCAAGAATACAAATTGAGGGCATATGCTGATGATCTTGTGATTTTTCTTGAAGATCCAAAGTCAAGTGTGAAAAAATTACTGGAAACAACTAAAAAAGTTGGAGAGATAGCAGGATTTAAAATTAATAAGGGTAAAACAAAAATCATAACGGACCTCCAAAGGGGGACTTCCGGTTCGACTATGGCGCTGTGACAAGGTGCTCCGTGAAGGGGAAGGAGAGGAGGACCTTTACAGGTGGGGTTGCAGTAAAGCTGATAAACATAGAAATAGCCTAAACTCCCCTTGGTATAGGGGAGTGAAAAGGGGCTCCGGAGATCGTGGGGTGTCTCCTAGCTGTCCTGGGAGTAAGAATCTACGCTCGATGGCAGCGGACGGGGCGCGAGAGATCGGAGCAGCCACAACCAGCCGGTAACGTTGATGCGAATAAGCAGCGCCTGTGAACTGCTTTTTTGATCTTTGTCCGATGAGCTGATCTATTTGGAGA